>OX336401.1:99012678-100262098 GCA_946902985.2 Meconema thalassinum
AGTTAGCCTGCATTTGCTACAGGTATGTTGTTAGCCTGCATTTGCTACAGGTATGTTGTTAGCCTGCATTTGCTACAGGTATGTTGTTAGCCTACATTTGCTACAGGTATGTTGTTAGCCTGCATTTGCTACAGGTATGTAGTTAGCCTTCGTTTGCTACAGGTATGATATTAGCCTTCATTTGCTACAGGTATGATATTAGCCTTCATTTGCTACAGGTATGTTGTTAGCCTTCTTTTGTTACAGGTATGTTGGTAGCCTTCATTTGCTACAGGTATGTTGTTAGCCTTCATTTGCTACAGGTATGTTGGTAGCCTTCATTTGCTACAGGTATGTTGGTAGCCTTCATTTGCTACAGGTATGATATTAGCCTTCATTTGCTACAGGTATGTTGTTAGCCTGCATTTGCTACAGGTATGTTGGTAGCCTTCGTTTGCTACAGGTATGTTGTTAGCCTTCTTTTGCTACAGGTATGATATTAGCCTTCATTTGCTACAGGTATGTTGTTAGCCTGCATTTGCTACAGGTATGTTGGTAGCCTTCGTTTGCTACAGGTATGATATTAGCCTTCATTTGCTACAGGTATGTTGTTAGCCTGCATTTGCTACAGGTATGTTGGTAGCCTTCGTTTGCTACAGGTATGATATTAGCCTTCATTTGCTACAGGTATGTTGTTAGCCTACATTTGCTACAGGTATGTTGTTAGCCTGCATTTGCTACAGGTATGTTGGTAGCCTTCGTTTGCTACAGGTATGATATTAGCCTTCATTTGCTACAGGTATGTTGTTAGCCTTCTTTTGCTACAGGTCTGATATTAGCCTTCATTTGCTACAGGTATGTTGTTAGCCTGCATTTGCTACAGGTATGTTGGTAGCCTTCGTTTGCTACAGGTATGTTGTTAGCCTTCTTTTGCTACAGGTCTGATATTAGCCTTCGTTTGCTACAGGTATGTTGTTAGCCTGCATTTGCTACAGGTATGTTGGTAGCCTTCGTTTGCTACAGGTATGATATTAGCCTTCATTTGCTACAGGTATGATGTTAGCCTTCATTTGCTACAGGTATGTTGTTAGCCTGCATTTGCTACAGGTATGTTGTTAGCCTGCATTTGCTACAGGTATGATGTTAGCCTTCATTTGCTACAGGTATGTTGTTAGCCTGCATTTGCTACAGGTATGTTGTTAGCCTATATTTGCTACAGGTTTGTTGTTAGCCTGCATTTGCTACAGGTATGTTGTTAGCCTGCATTTGCTACAGGTATGTTGTTAGCCTGCATTTGCTACAGGTATGTTGTTAGCCTGCATTTGCTAAAGGTATGTTGTTAGCCTGCATTTGCTACAGGTATGTTGTTAGCCTGCATTTGCTACAGGTATGTTGTTAGCCTTCATTTGCTACAGGTATATTGTTAGCCTGCATTCGCTACAGGTATGTTGTTAGCCTGCATTTGCTAAAGGTATGTTGTTAGCCTGCATTTGCTACAGGTATGTTGTTAGCCTGCATTTGCTACAGGTATATTGTTAGCCTTCATTTGCTACAGGTATGTTGTTAGCCTGCATTTGCTACAGGTATGTTGTTAGCCTTCATTTGCTACAGGTATGATATTAGCCTTCATTTGCTACAGGCATGTTGTTAGCCTTCATTTGCTACAGGTATGTTGTTAGCGTGCATTTGCTACAGGCATGTTGTTAGCCTTCATTTGCTACAGGCATGTTGTTAGCCTGCATTTGCTACAGGCATGTTGTTAGCCTGCATTTGCTACAGGTATGATATTAGCCTTCATTTGCTTGATTATTTGTTTCTTTTTAATTCATGTTCTAATTGTTGCTTCATAGATTCATTTGTGGGTTGAACAATAATTGTGATTTTCGATACTTACGAGACTTTCTCTGTTTTTTTTCCCGCATAATATCGCAAAGCCACTGGATGGAATAACAACAATAATACCCTTTGCTTAAGTTATTTTATTTCTTCCCTTTTTCCTGTATTCTACTGTATGTTTGTTTCTCTGTTTGTATTTAGTTTTTTTGTGTTTGATTGTAAATATCACTGTTCTTTGTTTGTTTTATTGACTAGATTAGATTTATTTAACTGGTTTTTGAAAGTCACATATTGATTTTCATTTAATGCCCTTTATTACCTTACAAGAAGTTAGGGTGATATGAGTGATACAGTAGTTTCGGGGATATAGAATGCCGGTGAATATTTTCTCACAGCCTCCATGTTGGAGTTATGAGAAGTAATAAAATTTGAAGGGCACGTTCGGGGTCGGACTATATAGTACTATGGCCTAACCGAGTTTCATTTAAATCGCTGCAGCCGTTTCGATTTTATTACGAGAGGACTCACACACAGACACACTCACACGGACAAAAGGTGAACTCATAAGCCTATTCACTCATAAATGAAAATATGATAATGGTCCTGCAAAATATTTATAAAAATATAAATATTGATCACCAAAATATTTATGAAAATATAAATACGGTAATGATATCGACTATAAAATGAAATTTCATTTTTGTAAACAATTTGGTGTCTAATCTTACCTTGAGTTACATTTGTTCGTTACTTATATAGAATAGATTTTGCTATGCATCTCAGATTCAGTTGCACCCGAAGGGTACCAGTATGGTTTTACTTGGGTGCGGTGAAAATGTCTTTCGTGAAGGAGCAGGAATACGTCAAAAGTTTTTTAAGCTAGAATAATAATAATCAATGTACTTAAATGCCAAATGCAAATTAAGACAAAATATGAGAGTGAAATGATATAAATTGTTTCCAAAGGAACTCTTTTATTATCGTAAGTGATAATTACATGAATAATTAGTAACTCAGAAACTATAATAGCAATGTCATGTGACTAATGGTAATTCTTAATTAGTTAGTTAGTTACTTAGTGAGGTGATAACTAATAGTAATAAGTGATAAACATTTCGTAATCACAGGGTGAATATTCCGTAACTTTCATATTTCTCTCATGGCTACCTTAAAATTAATTCAAATTAATTATTCATAGCTCATTTAATTTTATTGAACAGCAATGTCTTGTGGATAAGCAATGTGTCTTAACGTCTGTTTCAAGCTCCCACGACAGATCATTTGTCGTGGGCCGCCTGGCACCGTTACTTGAGAAAGGGAAGGAGCGATATACGCTGTGTCTCCATGAGCGAGACTTCCCACTCGGCTCACGCATCGTGGACAACATCGTGGGCACCATTCAACACAGCCGCAAAACCATCATCGTGTTGTCAGAACATTTTGTTAAGAGCAAGGTACGTTGAAAAGCATTTGAAGAATACAGGGAGAAAAGTGATATTAAGATCAGATATTTCCACCAGTTGGTAACAGGTCTGCGAGTGTATCATGTTAAATATCACTAAGCATAAAAGACTACCTTCCGAGAAACACACCGATGATATTCGAGCGTTGCATGAAAGAATGATCAGGGTCCCCTAAACACAAAAAGCATCACCACTGGAAGTGTGTTTCTCTTGTTAAATAACATTTTTCAGTGCTCAGGGAATGCATAGCAAGGAGTGAAGTTAGATGATTACTGGGCATTATTAATATTATTACTTAAACATATTAATAATCAATATTAATAATGTCAATTTAAATAATACTGCCATTTTATAATAATTAGCATTTTCAATTTGTTCTATGAGATTCGTACTTTTGTTTCTTATAGCAATATTTATAATACCGCTAATGATAGCAATATGATGTAATATGTAAGTAAGTTACTTACAATACAAATAGTTTGTATTTGATTCCAGTGGAAATGATGTAATATGTAAGTAACTTGCTTGCAACACAAACTGTTAGTATTTAATTCCAGGGGAAATTATGAGGTCCATTACATGATGTAATAGTATTAACAAAATTACGTAACAATACTCAAAGGAAAAGTAGTGAATGTAATTTACCCTCGCGATGCGGAAAAGAAGGATTACATTTTATGGTCACGTGATCCGAATGACGTCAATGCGACTAACCATCCGCATTTTCACTTTTTGCAATAGGGATGTATAGAACTAGCACCGACAGAGCGCACTGCTGTTGTACTGGGTAAGCGCACGGCGCTCTTCATTTGTCTCCTGTGTTCTCATGCCGCTAATATGTACGAATTTAAGTACTTTAAATTGTTATTTTCGTGACTATGCCGAGCTATTGCAGTGTTCCTCTTTGAAAAAATCAGGGAAGCCCGTTTTCGTTTCACCAATTTCCACAAAATAAAGAAATGAGGAAGAAATGGTCACATGTTATCAGAAAGAAAAATTTCGGTGAGAAAAATCTGACCGAATATATAAAAGTGTGTTTCCATCATTTACAACCCAATGACTTCACGAAAACTGTGTTGGATTAGTGTGACTTACAAAGGGAAATAATTCCTGTTTTGTACCTATAAACTGATTAGACATTTCGATAATAACCACTGAATTTATGCATTTGTATCTGAAGGTGAGAGAGCAAGATAAAAACTGGGCGCTGTTCCATCGCTTTTTCCGTGGACCACGAACACAACAAAAATAATTATTTAGGAAGAGGCCATACACAAGAAAATTGCCGGATTATCACGATAAGCCTACAAAATCGGAATCTGCAGAAATCATCTCCATTGAAGTACGGGAAGAAATCGTCAATATACACGAAGAAATGAAAGTAACATTTCTGACTCCCATTTTCAAAGACATCAATAGGCTACTCGGTCAAATACTTCAAGAATAAATGTCGCAACATTACCAGTCACAAACGTATTATGGTTGGTTTCTTGAAATCAGAATTAATCGTCAACTTCCATCTGCCCGACGGAGAATGTGGTAGTGACTGACTTCTACAGTACATTCTTGAGACATAGTCAGATGAATGGAAACAGTTCGTGGCTCTAATGCAGGGATTCTCAAACTTTTAATTTTTTTTATCCCCAAGTCCTCTTCCAGGGGTAAGGGAACGATTCTTATTGAGAAATAGACAACATTCTATAAGAACCAAACGTTGCGATGCATTTTCGAGGTACACATTACCGGTATCAACTTTCTTTGATTATGTTTACCTTAAAACACGACAGTGTCATGTAAGCTATCAACCTAAAAAAATACATGAATCGAAGTCTGTAAGCAGGGGGAGCAAGTGAATATTTAAATCTCTGTTTATGATTTAAGTCTTATGGAGATATATTTATCAATATAGGCCTACAATACTCTAGTAATTGTAATCTTTAGGAGAAAGCATGCTGAATCATATTCATTATTTGAATAATAAAGCGTGTTAGAATTTTGTTATTACCGCTGTAGGCCATTAATTCTTCCTTCCTCCCGCTAGTTTTAGTGTCTCTAGTCCGTAGCTCATTTTGCAGCTGTTGAACGCTTAAACGCTGAAAATCGTCCATAATATATTAGGAGATATACCTATAGATTTAATTAATATAGTCTTGGAGTAAAATTAAAGAAGATATAATTTACTTTAGCTTAGAAAACTCGGTCACAATTTATACATTCATCGCAGCTGACTGGGAGAAACATAAGACGATCGCCTTGCGCTTACCCAGTACTACACGAGCGCTATCTGACGCGAACTTTCTCCCTCTACATCCCTATTGGGAACGGAAGATGACCAACATTAAAGTAGTTACTAACAGGGTTGGATAAGTTACTTTTCTCAAATATCTTATCTACTTTTACCGTTACTTGCCGCAGTTCACTTACAGTTTCTTCCTGACAAAGTAGCAGCGTTACAATTAAAATTGCGAAATAACGCAGCATTTCTTCCATTGGAATATATTTTATAACCACCGCACACCTACAATTAGTCTCTGCATACCTGCAATATGAAATCAAGAAACGTAGAAACTCGAATATGAATATCTGGAAAATTTCCTATAGGAATTGGTAATGAGAAAGACCCGATTAGTTATGTGTTTAAATAATTTTGAGGTGTAACATCTTTCCACTCGGTTGCTGGACATTTTTTGTGAGAGTGATTTTGGAAAAGGGACGGAAATGGGATGGAAATGGGACGGAAATTTGTAGGAGGGAACAACGAGCGTGCGCGATGGTGGAGATTGGTACCACGACGTACTAATGGCCAACATTCAGCCCTATGTAGAATTTATATCGCATACGGTTTACTTCAATGTTTGGAGGCCCCGTTAAAGATATTCCTACAATAAATCATTGGTACTGTACCCTTATATCTGGATGATCCACCAATATCCTCCGGCTGGAAATAATCTGGGATTGTAGCATCTTGACGCCCCGGCTAAAAACGACATGGTGCCACTTGGCGAAAACACACAGAAAAAGGGACAGGTATTTTCTCAAACGGAATGTGCTGCAGTATCTAACTACAGAACAGAAGGGTCATCTAACTACTTAGGATAAAGAAAAATAACTCTATAAAAATCTCGGCCGTAAGGATACGGATTAGGTCCCTCGGGAACTTCCACCCTACAGCACATTCCTCTACCATCTAACTACAGGTATAATGCCAGTTTCCTATAAAACAATCAGGAAATCGTCAACACGAATCCGTCTATTTATTTAAAAAAAACAATTCACATCTCGTGTCACCGAGCTTTGATTAAATGCTCTCGAAAATAAATCATGAAATAAAATATATGACTAAGCGTCATTAATCCATATACAAGTACAAATTGTTTCGCTAAGAAACCGTAAAAATTGTTACGTGTAAGCTTAAATAAGCTTCTATACAGCGAACAACTGCTGTTCCCTAGGTGACGGGAGTTTATAAGAAGAAAAATGTTATAAGTTAAAAATTTAAATAATCCCAAAAATAAATGACGTTACCCATGACGTAGATCTCCGTCATTACAAATACTAATCATTACTCTATACAATTCATCTCCCGCACCCTAATATTAATATCTCTTCCTCTAGGAAGCGCAAAATCTCTACACAAAGTTTTAAGGTTTAAATTTAAAATATAAAACACTCCTAAATCTATTTACGAATTTATCTGAAATAAATTTAATATAACATTCTATACAATGAAAATAATCACGTCGTAGTTCGTCAATTACTTACTTAGAAATAAAATATTTACAACACGTTCGTTCCTTTCTCCCGACAATACAACATGTAATTGTCCTTCCACATTACTTCTAAATCTCAACGGGCTTCAGAAAAATATTACTTCACTCTACTTAGTCTTATTCGTGTTTTACGTTAACATCTGGGATTTCATAATCCATACAATTAAGTAGAGATTAGTTCAAAAACCTCCTACAACTTATCTGTTCATGTAATAAAAATACTTAATAAAAATACACATTTCCACTCGTTGAATAATTACCATAAATGACAAACATTAGGATAAGAACGATTTAATAGATCTCAGTTAACTCTCAGCTTCAACAAAGATCCATTAAACCCTATAATTTCTATCAGATTTAACTTCATCCAGGATCCGCTGTCCTGTGAATTTCAAGGAGTTTCAACTCTATTGAGACTATTTCAATAACATCCACAATTACTAAACTTCCGTAACTATTCTCTTATAACTTCTTACTTTCATGAAATACATATGTCTGTCCTTACATACATTTCCTCAAAAATAGATCAATGGCTATAGACTGGCTCATTGTCTCACAACAAATACCTCCGTCTACAACGGGAATAATAAATCTCATCCATCGAGATACTTTGCAAACTTCCATAACATTTCTTTCTCTACGCTTTCCAATAATAAACTCTTCTTTCAGTCATCACTATCTTAATGAACATATAATAAAAATACTAGTTCTCTCCCTGCCTCAATTTAATAGGTAATGCGATAAAATTATAATCTTTAAATAAAATCGTATTTCTTTACTTCACTCACTTTTCTCAAAATTCTTTCAACAGACTGTAACATTTCTTCCATTTCATCATTACGTTATTTCTTACTTCAAAATATGCTCTCGTTCGCATCTGTTAATTCCACATTATAATACTTCACAAATTCTTTCTTTACTAACTGTTCAACAAATTCTAATTCTTTCAAAAAACCATTACTTGCAAACTTTCTTCACTAAATTCGTTTCATTATTTCTCAGTTCTTGACTTTCTCTAGATCTCTGCATTAGAACTTTCGAAATTACATTCTTTGACATATACTTCCTTTCACATACTTGGAAAACATTTCCATTCGTTGAATAATTACCATAAATGACAAACATAGATATCCTTCGATTTAATACACGTTTGAACTTTACAATAACAATTCTGAACAAACTATAAAATCCTGAGCTAAAGTATAAAATCTGAATTAAAAGATAAAATCTCCCATCAAATTTCGAATATCGCAAAAATCGAAAATCGAAATGAAAAATCCCTCAAATTCCGAAGTCGTCGAAAAATACTATCAAACATCCGCATGATGTTTTTACAAATATAACATTGAAAACTGCAATAAACTAATAAACAATATAGAAAAATGGCATTCAACAATAGTTGTCGGATATTCAAGATCTACAATTCTACATAGTGGGATATTTAGCGTTGGTCCTTGGACTACCTTGTGCTGGGTTAGAGTTGACATGAAGTGGATTCCCTTTGGTTACCCATTAGAAACGGAATGTTTCTAGCAGCTTAAGACTGCGTGGTGGTCAGCATTCTTGTCCAAATCTCCCTCCGAATATCTCGTGCGGTCAGGTACTGGGATTCGAACTCGATCATCATCGTGCTGTCTCCTCCTTCCGCCGATGACTCTTCTGATTGAGATGGGATAGCGCTTTCTCTCTTCGGCACCGGGTAATTCCCTGGTCGCCCTCGTACATGAATAACTTGCAGTCTTCTTCCCCCATAGTTCCCTGTAGATCGTCATTTGAGATGGTAATATGACTGATGATTGTAAACTTTCTATTACGGGAGAGATGAGATGTTAATCTCCCCCGAGATGTTGATGTTAAGTCATTTCGGATGTTCTTGATGCCATAATTGTTTAAGCGTTCATCACGACGCCTGTAGAATCTTCATGAAATTCCTCCCTTAACTTTCGAATTTTTATCATCTTGAAGCTGTAGCTTTGTCGTATAAATTTAATATTGTTTCCTCGCTGAATATCTATGTTAATATTACATGCACATTACTGAGTGCCTTCGATGAATAATTCTATCTCTTTCGTTCAACTTGGAGACTAGTTCGTTGTAACGTCCTTCTACTTCGAAGTCGTGGTTGATAAGAGCCTCGCTTCCTCTCGTCTTTTCTCCGCGTCTCTTTTCCAAAAACCGCGTCCTTTTCAATCCATGGCTCTGATTGGTTGCTTATATTAATTGATCAAACTCTTCATTAATAACTTAAGAACTCGGCTGTAATTATATTCAATCGTTCTTAATTATCATTTAACACTCTTCATGATGGTTTAATGTAATAACTTTGTCCTAGTAATTATATATGATAATTACTCTGTTGGTGTTAATTTTAATAGGCGGCTTCCCATTGGTCATGGTCGCGTGTCGGTCTCGCGTCGGCTCCCTCTTCTTTCTCTTGCCACAAGCTTAGTTCCTCTCCCCATTCTTTTTCACTCGGGCGTCCTCGTGACTGCTCGGGTTCTTAGTCATCCTAGCGAAGCTTGTTCCGAGTCCCCTTGCGACTACTAATTTGCTATTGGCCGGCCGAATTAACTCAGTTAATTCACTCTCTAACCAAACCAGTTTTGTGTTCGCTTCCAGCATCGATAAATTTTTAAATGGGCTAATTTAGAAAACTTTCCACTACTTGTATAATTCTCTGTCTCGTCTCCCCAAACGCGTACAGTACCATGGCGTATCTCGCGCATTCGCACCAGTCAGGATTTGGCATGGAGTTTTACAATTAGCTATTTCAATGACCAACAGAGTTCACTGTTAACAAGGGATTTGTGCTCCCGGAAGACACAAGTCACCCGGACGAGTCTTGCATCATCGCTGAGCCATCAAAATTTCATAGCATGAGCAGAAATAATAGTAATGGGACTTACCGAAGGTAATCACACGAAGGAATCATTCATGTTTTTGTGGGAGTGATTTTGGAAAAGAGACGGACATGTGAAACAGGAAACAATGAGCGCGCGCGGTGGCAGAGATTGGTACCACGTCGTACCTCGTGCAAGCGCACCGGCCAGGATTTGGCACTGGAGTTTTCTAAAATTTTACATTTCTTCTCAGCTAGGGGTGTCCTAGGACTCGGGGTGACAGCCCTGCTTTCCTATAGTCCCCTTAATTTAACCAAAGGACCCAAAACTATTAGGTCATCGGCTTTTTAATATCTCGCCTATCAATAATGCTAGGGACTTGTATGGGGTGTCCTAGGAGTCGGGGTGATGCCCCCCGTTTTTCTATCCCCCTCTTAATTTAACCAAAGGACCCACAACTAAAGGGTCATCAGATTTTTAATATTTTGCGAAACAATAATGCTAGGGATTTGTATGAGGAGTCCTAGGAGTCAAGGTAACGCCCCCCGCTTTTCTATCCCCTTAATTTAACCAAAAGGTCCAAAACTAAAGGGTCATCGGCTTTTTAATATTGCGCGAACCAATAATGCTAGGGATTTGTATGAGGTGTCTTAGGAGTCGGGGTGACGCCCCCCATTTTTCTATCCCTCTCTTGATCTAACCAAAGGACCCAAAACTAATAAGACATAGGCTTTTTCCTATTTCACGAACCAATAATGCTAGGGACTTATATGAGGTGTTGTAGGACTCGGGGTGACGCCCCTTTCTTCATGACTTTTTGATTTGCGGAGATGGGTTGATCCAAAGCAGAATATATGCGAAATTATCGACAAAAGAAACGTGAGAAAACAATTTAAACTGGAGGAGTACAGCCGAAAAAAATTGACTTCACATATATTTAATCTCAATTTCATAGTAGGATTACATGTCAGATGTTACACATCTTATGCGACTACTGTAAGGCTCGTATCTTTTTCCATTTAACTAAATATTTTCTATTTATTTACATACGTTTGTCGTTTTTATAAATAAATACATATTCTGGCATATTTATTCATAAGTACATATTACCTATATTTGGTGGTATGTTGTACTGGCCACATTTTCGACCCATGGCAATTCCAATAATTATGCTTCCCTTGTCTTTGTATTGCAGTAAGACAGGAATTCCCCAGTCATTAAATATAGTAAGGGGGCTGGAGCCAAGTCTCATTAAACTTCCAATAGTCTTTGCCTTGACAGAAAATTTTACTTGAAATCGCAGTGGTCTGCGAAACTTGTGGGTATTACAGAGTGCTATGAATGTTTTTGAAGTTACCTTTTCTTCTGATCTTTAGAATGAAATTCGAAAACAACACATAAATGATTTCGTATCGCATATCTGCAGTACGTAATGTAGGCCAATTAAGTGGGAACATTTTGTACTGTAGACAGGATTATGGATTGTTCAAGCAGCTGGACGTTTCAATTATATTTCGAGTAACTGGAGGACATTCATATGATACTAAATTTAAGAACATATTTTCGAGATTTAATCATATATTTTTCACTTTTAAGCACATAAATAAATACATATTTCTAAAAGGTTTAGCACATAATTATCCGGGACCTGGTAATGAGACAAAGATAGACCAGGGTGTCACTGCAAATTTACAGTAGTGACGATAAGATTGGGTTTTGGCGCTGGATGGCAGAAATTGGCTCTCAGTTTGAAAAATGAGGTCACTGAGGTGACTGAAGTATCTTTTGTACAACAGAGAGTCGGGTATCATTTTCAACTTTTTTGTGTCCACCGGACGTATTTCATAAAATATTGCTTTTTTTCGGCAATTTATTACTGCAAAGGTAAAATGTAGATACTGTAATTTGTGTATTAAAGTAAGAATGTAGTGCTTCCTGAAAGTAACTAGTCTCAGTAACCTAGCACAGTAAATACAAACACCTTTCAGGGTGATGCTAACAAAATCACTTAGTATATTGAAACGGGGCATTTTATAGCAGTCGAGTGCCCAAAAGATTGTAAACAAAGCCTATGTATATTATATGAATTATTACTCCTCTGTTGTGCACATAACAAATATTGGAATAAAACTAGCTATCTGGCTTTGGTCTCGAACAAATGTAGGGGAATTCCGTCACCAAATTGCCAGAAGAGATGGAAGAGCACAGAGACTAAGTGAGCGTCATGGAGCTCTTCAGCTTTAACGTGGAATTAACAGTGAATGATACCGTACTGATTATTATTTTTTGCAGTTAAATTTTCTCTGTCTTCATTGGAGTGCAGAATATTTCCATTTCTATTCTGCGGACCATTTCAGTGGTTTTGAAGAACGATTGTCACAAGAGATACATAATTTGGAAGCAGAAATTTTAATTATTAAAGGCTGAACTATTTTCCTCAGACGGTCCACGGCTTAAGGCTAAAGTAAAAACAAGATGTTAAGTAAAGAACATATAGCCTACTTTCTCCTAAATGCATGGGTATTGTTATAACTCTTTGTCCTCTTCAAGGAGTATAATTGAATGTTGGTTGTAGTAGTTTGTTGAAATACAACGTGCTATACGGATATTATACGTTGATTGATTGAATCCTCACCTGAATGATATATACACACACTAATACAGCCATCACAATAACACGGGTTATGAGACAAAATTCAACACTCACCCAAGTACATGGGACTAAATAACCATGATGTCCATGCATCTCAAATGAAACAGCAGCAACAACAGCTTCTTACCCAAATCCTGCCTCGTATAAAAGTACACACACTAGTAAGCCTACAGACCTCACAGTGACACAGGTTAGCAGACAACTTCTACACACACTCAAGTATACGGGGCTACAGGACCATGATGCCGCAAAATCCCTAAAGAATCAATAACAAAAATAACAACAATAGACTCAAACCGCGGATCAAGGACTCAGAATTTAAATAGCTCTAGTCGAGTGTTGAAATGTGTGGTTTTATGAGTACAGCATATTATACTGCTCAAAAAAATTAAAGCACCACTTCTTTCAAAGGCCACCAAATTTTGAAAAGTTGACCTACAAGCTCGAAATCTCAGTATGACGTTTGTCCTGACGCCTACCAAGCATATGCTTCAGCACAACTTCCCAACTTGAGTAGTTTCGGGGTAGCACCCCGAAAACCAGCCCATTTTCGAAAACCGCAAATTGAAGTTTGCGAAAAACGCTGCAGGACTTGTCGCAGGTTGCCAAAGCAGTCGAAAATGAATGAGTCTTGCTCTTAAAGGTTCCACAAACACGTTGAAATCATTACATTTGACGTTTGGGCATTTTCAACCCCCTTAATCATCCCCTAAACATGGACTACCATTGGGGGCGTCTGAGAAGGTACCAGGTGTGTTTAACCACCTGAAAACCTGTACACCGTCCTTAGTTGCTGATTGCAGTAAGTTCTTTAGGCCTCCGGCAATGTCCACACTCCCTAACACCCTCAACTGGCATGGGACCAAACCACCCCTTCTCGATTCACCCCTAAGGAAGGTTTTAATCGAGATGTTTATCAGTGCTGCTAATGGGGGGTCCTTCCCCTAACGTTTCAAAAAAGGAACTGTGCCTTCGTCACCACCCCTTCCCCTGCAACCCCCGTTTGTATGATTTTTCGAATCAGGCCCTTTTTAAGGGCTAAAACGACGTCTTAATCGCTGAAAGGGCTGTAAAGGTCCTTAGAAGTAGTGGTGACAGGAAATCGTCCCCTTCCGATCGATGATTGACATTCCGTCTCCCAAATTCGAAATTTTTGCACCCCCAACACTCCCTGTCTGGACGCGTAATTCGTCATGGCAGAGTTTTCAGAGTTGGATGAAAATGAAGCTTATGGCCTGCAATGGAGCCCAAAACAGCAGGCTGGATAGAAATTCATCGGTACGTTGGGAAACGGGACCAAAATTTTTCAAGAAAGTGTACAGCCTACAGTAAGTACGCCCATGCATAGGCAACCCACATCACATCACGTCCGTGGAATCGGCAATAGGTTACAAAGTTTGGCAATGGGAGAAAAATGACGTGATGTGGGTTGCCTAAGCATTGGTGTACTTACTAGAGGCTGTTAACTTTTTTGAAAACTTTTTGGTACCGTTTCCCACCCTACCGATGAATTTCCATCCAACCTGTTGTTTTGGGCTCCATTTCAGGCCATAAGCTTCATTTTCATCCAACTCTGAAAACTCTGCCATGACGCGTTACGCGTCCAGACAGGGAGGGTTGAGGGTGCAAAAATGTCAACTTTGGGGGATGGAATGTCAATCAAACATCGGAAGGGGTTGATTTCGTGTCACCACTACTTCTAAGGACCTTTACAGCCCTAACAGCGATTAAGACCTCATTTCAGCCCTTAAAAAGGGCCTGATTCGAAAAATCATACAAAAGGGGTAGCAAGGGAAGGGGTGGCGACACAGGCGCAGGTCCTCTTTTGAAACGTTAGGGGAAGACTCCCCCATTAGCAGCACTGATAAAAATCTCGATTTAAACCTTCCTTAGGGGTGAATCAAGACGGGGTGGTTTGGTCCCTTGCCAGTTGAGGGTGTTAGGAGGGGTGAACATTGCCGGAGGCCTTAAGAACTTACTGCAATCAGCAACTGAGGACGGTGTGCAGGTTTTCAGGTGGTTAAACACATCCGGTACCTTCTCAGGCGCCCCCAATGGTAGTCCATGTTTAGGGGATGATGAAGGGGGTTGAAAATGCCCAAACGTCAAATGTAACGATTTCAACGTGTTCGTGGAACCTTAAGAGCAAGACTCATTCATTTTCGATTGCTTTGGCAACCTGCGACAAGTCCTACAGCGTTTTTCGCAAACTTCAATTTACGGTTTTCAAAAATGGGCTGGTTTTGGGGGCGCTATCCCGAAACTACACAAGTTGGGGAGTTTTGCTGAAGCATGTGCTTGGTAGGCGTCGGGGCAAACGTCATACTGAGATTTCGACCTTGTGCAGTCAACTTTCCAAATTTGGTGGCCTTTGAAAAAAGTGGTGCTTTAATTTTTTTGAGCAGTATATATAAACTCTTCGATTGCAAATACACACAATATATGCTTAACATTATAACGTGTGAGTAGTTATGAACCAATAAATGCATGAAAAACGAAGTAAAAATAAACGAAACCACGGAACCCTTCACTATGAAGCTAGTTCGCTACCAATACGCCACGAATGCTGGACGATCTAGGTATGTAAATAACTTATTTAGTACGAATGTATTATATTTTGTGTTGTAATCAACGATTTCGTTAGCGTTTTTTGGTACTAAATATGTATTATTTTGTTCAGTACATTCCTAGAAGGATATAAACTTACGCAGTTACGAATATAAATGGATTTACGAGCACAAATAGCGGCCATTTTGTGTACGACCCACAACCATATTTAAGGCTACAATTAAGGTTTGTATAATAATAATAATTAATATTATTGCTATTGGGTGATTTACTTGTCAATCAGACCTGTTAAGTCACTTCTACGGTTACATATTCTATTATAACAGGCTAATATCCTACCGGTCACCTTCTTGAGGGCAGTTTAAACCTCCACATGTACGATAAGCTGAATTGTTGAGATCAGGCCTTGTTGAATCGTCAGTTATGGCTGGGCTATAATACTTGCATGATTCATACATCCACCATCCTGAAACTATTAGGCGGATGACCTTGTAGTTTGGACAAAAGACGTTTCCCACATTAAGGTAGGCCTATATTGTTGCAAAATTAAGTAGAGATCGGATGATTAGGTTAGTCGTAATTTGATTTAAGCATTGAACATTTGGGTGGCCGCCATTACGTTTCCGTCAAGATGGCGGCGATATAAAACATGACACTGAGGTGCCCATTGCTAGCGCTACCTCTGTACCAAATTTCGTTTAATTCGGTTTCACCGTTTTTGAATTGATAGAATCGATTTGCACACATACATGGCCGCCATCCACAAATTATTGGGCTGATGACTTTGTAGTTTGGTGAAAAGATCCTTCATACATAAAGATATATTGTTGCAAAATATGGTAGAGATCGGATGATTAGATTAGTCGTAATTTGATTTAAGCTTTAAACATTTGGGTGGCCGCCATTACGTTTCCGTCAAGATGGCGGCGATTTAAAACATGACACTGAGGTGCCATTTGTTAGTACTACCTCTGTACCAAATTTCGTTCAATTTGGTTTCACCGTGTTCGAATTGATAGGGGGGGACAGACATTCAGAGTACACACACTCACACACACACACAGACTCACACACAGACAGACACACAATTTTTGGCCCTGTGTAGATCTCATAAGCCTACTTTAATTTTTTGCAAAAATCGAAAGTAGGCTAATAAAGGGTTCATTCGTTAATCGTTATTGTTTAAAAGCAATAGTGTTACCGTTATCGTGCCTTAATTTAATTTAACAACATCGTTATGCTCCATTACCATCAAAAAGTAATCATTTCTAGTAATGGCGTTACTTGTAAAAGTTAATTATTGTTTTTCTTGCTTTTACAGTGTCCGCCTGGGAGCTGGAGATGGCGAATCATAATAATGTTCTTCGATGAAAAACATGTATTTTTTCTTGATCAAGTTAGAGAAGTTGATTATACAGTAGTTATCTTGTATTTACAGTGGTGCATTTGGGAAGTGGAGATGAAATAGATTCTGATCACTTTAGAGAAATTGATTAGCCTTATCTTGTATTTACAGTGGTGCAAATGGGAGCTGGATATGGCTCATAATAAAATGTTCAATGAGGATGACCATTTCTTGATCCTGATCCAGTTGGGGGAGTTGGACAGAAGTAAACTGAAACTTCATCTGCAGTTCTTAATGGCCACTAGGACATACCTGGAGTGGCCTTCTGATGATCATAAGGATGATGAACAGATATGCGAAAGGCTGAAGAAGGCTCTGGGTCCGAGTATCATCGATACAACGCATGAGCCGCCAATATCTCTCTCCGATATCATCTACAGTGACTGTGATTAGTGACTATTCCTGGTTCGTGCTGCTTGATAGGTACACATGCATGTCAGAAGGATGTGTTTCTGGTCTAACTACGGAGTGGTGAGTGATCTGCAGCCGTCTGCTTGCGCGTTCCACGAGTTCTTGTAGAGAGACGGATGTGAATTGGTTCAATTGCCTTACTGACGGGGTTTGAGGTTTTCTCTTATCGCCTTTGTATTACATAGGTAATTTGAATTCTTGTTTATTTTGTGATTTTTTTTTCTTAAATACGAATATTCATGTCAATCTCTCGAGTCGGTTTGGCTCAAGCCCATAACATATAAGCAAACAGCATTAATCTGAGCGTACGTTTGGTATTTTACTTAAAATATCATGTGTTATTAAAAGCAGGGTAAATTTATTGAATCTTCATGTCCCATTCCGAGCAAACGAGACAACATACCTTAGTTATGCAAGAAAACACTTATATTGTATTTATATTTCAATGAAGTGAAATGATAGTATATCGCATCTTGCAAATCAGAGAGTGACAGCTTTAGTCATTTCCTTTCATTTAATCTTTCAGCAAATTATGTTGAAATATAATATAATAATAATATTAATAACAATAATAATGAAACAGTATACAAGAATATATAACCGGTAATAAGCACAATTATAAGAAAATGCATATCAATCTTTGGACATTTAATCAGGACACTTGAAAGCAGAATCAGTAGAAGAATAGATATGTCATTGAACAGTAAGAGTGATATTAGATGGATTATTTAAATTAAGGAAGATATGAGAGAATTAGAAATTACTACTCAGAATTCATAAAACAAAACAGCAAAATTAAGAACCTCCAAGATAAACAAACCACACTACGAACTACGATTTTTAAAAAATAATAAAAAAAAAGGTTGTTTTCAGTCGCAGAAAGAAGACTGCAATCTGACAGAATGAAGATGTGCTGACTGATAGAAAAATCGAAAATCCTGTGCATTGGATTGACGGCCAACAAGTAGTTCCGGGAAGAACTAAAGACTATTTTCATATATCCTACTTATGTTAATTGCCTCTATCAACATACAAAATATATGTTTGATTGCTGTAATAGATTCGTAGAAATCGAGAACCGTCAAATATTACGGATGGTCGCCATGTTGGATTTTTATATATGTAGGTCTTAGAGTTATGAGTTATTACATGAAGATTATTGTGTACGTGTAGTATTCAAACACCAATCGCATGATTAGGACACAAGACGTAAAAACGAGATTTTAAAATTTCGCACAGCTGCAATCTTGTGGTTATGAAGAGAATTGAAATAAATTAGATGCCAGTGGATTAACATTTGTATAAGCATGTAACGTACCAAGATTCACTGCACTCGGATGGTTAAGTCGCGAGAAACGTCCATTTAAATGTATATAATTCGCGTCACCGCCATGTTGGATTTTTACCCACCATGTTATTGAAAGTCCTCTAGGTGAACGTATGTTTATCGCCACTATGAACATTAAAAATTCAGTTTGATTGCTGTAAAAGATTTGCAGATCTTGAGAACCGTCTAAATAATTCGGATGGTCGCCATTTTGAATTGTTATATGTATAGGCCTTAGAGTTATGTACCATTAACGGAAAATTTTTGCGTAGCTTCATTATGCAAACTTTCACTTCAATCGCACGATTACGACACAAGAAATAAAAACTTAATTTTAAAATTTCGCACATCCGCCATCTTGATTTTATGTAAACAATTGAACTAAATTAGATCCCAGTGCATTACAGTATGCATCATCATATATTCTACTATATTTCACTGCGCTCAGACGGTGAAATTGCGAGAAAATCTATTAAAACCTTTCAACTTCGCTTGGCCGCCATGCTCGTTTTGTACTTGATATGTTTTTTAAAGTTACATAGATAAACGTGCAGTAGTGCCCTTTATCAGCGTACAAAATTTCAGGGTGATATCAGTAATAGTTTCGGAGTTATAGAATGTCAGTGAAATATTTCGCACTGCCGCCATCTTGAGGTTATGTAAACAATTGAACGAAGTTAGATGTCGGTGCCTTACAATGTGTAGAAACATTTGCTGTACCAAGTTTCATTGCGTTTGAATGGTTAAATGGCGAGAAAAGTCAATTAAAATCGCAAATTCGCTTGGCCGCCACGTTGGTTTAGTAGTTAATAGGTTTTTGGAAGTTGCATAGGTGAACTTCTAGTTGTGCTCTTTATCACCGTACAAAATTTCAGGGTGATATCGATAATAGTTTCGGAGATATTGAATGCTGGTTAAATATTTTGCACAGCCGCCATGTTGGATTGGTGAGACGTAGTAAAATTTGAAGGACACGATCGGAGTCTGCCAAAATGGTGCTATGACCTTACTGAGTTGCATTAAAATCGCACCAGCTGTTTAGAAGTTATTAGGGGGGACACAGACACATCACACCGACACACACACATCACACATACGCGCATACACACACGGACAAAAGGTGATCTCATAAGCCTATACCACTAGAGACTCTACAAGAATTTGACGCTATCATCCTAACAGAAACTTTCCGAACAAATGAGTTAAATCTAAAAGGGTACCATGGAATTCATTCATTCGCCCGTCAGATTGCGGGATGGCCAGCAGGTGGAGTATCGATCTTCCTCAAATCCACCCTAGGAACTATAAAACAGATAATAAATGAGTTAAACACAGTAATTGTAAAAACTAATCAGATCACAATCGTGGGCATGTATGAATCACTCTACAGTACGACAGATGACACAATCGATAGGATAGTAGAGACAATATCGCGAACAGCAACAGATCAAAGAGCAATAATTGCAGGCGACCTCAACGCATGAATTGGTAAACCCAGCACAAAAACAGAGCTAATTATAGAAACGCTAGAAGAAGCTGGTTACACCCTCATTAAAGATCCCAACATGAAAACTTATATAGTGCCGAACGGAACTAGTGCAGTTGATCTTGTACTTCATAAGGGAGAAGACATCAGGATTATCAGCCAAACTGCTCTATGGACGTCGGACATAGCACCAGTTAGGAAACATATACCGATCGCAACAAGATACAAAATAGGACAGCGACTACAAGCACTCGCTCCACCTGCAATAAAAATCTCAAGGAAACTAGACATTGTAAAACTGACCCACAGCATAGGTAAATAGATGAAGCAATACATTAAATACAACAAGAACTAACAGGTGCAATACACACGAGTAGTGTGTTTTGGACAGTTCAGATGCCTCCTCCTCCACACCCTCCACACAAGATAGCGGCAGCTCGATAACTCCCGAACCCGTGGTCTGATTTTGACGAATGAGGTGTCATTGAACTCGGGCTGATACCCCCTTTCCTATGGACAACATATTTCAACCCCAAAAATAAAACCTACCCCTACTAGGGGGTAAAATTGTATTTTATTAGAGAATCTCCCTTTCCAATTGCAACATGTGAGAGTTTGAATGCTAATATGGAATGAAAAGTTGTTCTACACAAGAGCCATGTGTGCGGTGGAAAGCCACTATGAATTAGCATGCCCACTCATGGCTTTTGAAGAGAGTGGGGGAGCGGTGCCCTGTGGACGGGTCCTTGTTGACAAGTCCCTGTGGATGGGTCATTGTTGACGGGTCATTGTGGACGAGTCCCTGTTGACAGGTCATTGTTGACGGGCCATTGTTGACGGGTCCTTGTCGACAAGTCCTTGTGGACGAGTCCCTGTTGATGGGTTCCTTTTGACTGATCCCTTTGGACCGATCCCTTTGGACTCGTCCCTAATGCTATGATGAAATTAAACGTTATTCCACATGAAACGCAAGCGAAGAGCCGATCGCTACTATGAATTAACATGTTTATTTTTTGTTTTTACGCATGCGCACTTGGTTTTTTTTTAAGCGGGCGGGCTTTTTGAATAATGATTTATAGATGAGTTATTTTTTAAAAAATTACCAAAAGATTCAAAACTAATATCTCATGAATCAATAAGGCTAGGGACCTGTATGAGAGGTCGTTGGACTTGAGGTGACATTCTGTTTTTGAATATATTATTTATTTATGTCAAAAGGACCTAAGTGCACTTTTGTTAATATCTCGCTAACTAATAATCAGAGAGGGTCAAGTAAAGTGTCATAGGACTCAGGATGGTCAACCCTTTTCCATGACCAACGAATTTACCCAAAAGATCTAAGGTCATTAGCTTTTTAATATCTCATGAATCAATAAGGCTAGGGACCTGTATGAGAGGTCGTTGGACTTGAGGTGACATTCTGTTTTTGAATATATTATTTATTTATGTCAAAAGGGCCTAACTACACTTTTGTTGATATCTCGCTAACTAATAATCAGAGAGGGTCAAGTGAGGTGTCATGGGACTCAAGACGGTCAACCCTTTTCCATGACCAACGAATTTACCCAAAAGATTCAAAAAACAGCAAGGTCATTGACCTAATATTTTATAAACTAATAATCGAATATCAACATGTGAGGTGTTATAGGACTTAGAATGGTCAACCCTTTCCCATGGCCAATGAATTTACCCAAAATACCCAATAAATCAAGGTCATCGCCCTGAGATTTTATAAACTAATAATCGGATGCGAACATGTGAGATGTTTACCATGTGTGTGATGAAACATAGCTAGGTAGAGAAAGAATTAGTGTAGACTACATGTATAGTGATTGACAAGTCTTTTACCATTGAAACTTGTTTTTCAGATCAAACTGCAGTATAGAGAGAGTATAGGTTGTAGGTATGGGTTAATAAATGACGAACGGTGTACACACAAACTCTGATTTATCGATTCAAGAATTAAGAGTAGACTATCTTTAATTGATTGGTTAAAGAGGATAGCTAAAACATAAAAATGCTCAGTGGTTACCGGGACAAGATGGTCGCTACACACACAACAAGCTTTAAATACTTGAGGCTAATAATCTATACACACACACTCGCTTGTTCTAAACTAAACTGTGTTGCTGTCAGTGATCAGACAGTAGGCTGATGACAAAAAATGCATTGCTAACAGAAATATAATCATTTCCGGTTGTATAATGTTACCAGCTATCCATTTTGTGTTGCAGTGTTAAGCACTTTTAGCTCTTGTACTGGTGGTCTTAACTCGATTTCCAGGTCTGATGCCTAGAACGAGTCAAACTAAGAAACAAGGGCATGGTGGTGTAGTGGTTACGCTGTTAGCCTTTTCACCAGGGTCCTATTTCAAGTTAATATGCATGTCATAAACATATTAAACAAAACAAAACAGAGATAACGTTTTGCAATATACGTATAACCTTTATAGTATGCATATGGCTTACCATAACTATTCGTTGATACTTCCATATCAATTTTCAAGCATGAAATAATCTCCAATAAATTTCGCTCGATAATAGAAATAATAGTTTAATGTGAGTGCAAATGTGGGTGCAAAAGTGGGTGCAAAAGTGAGTGTAAAAGTGAGTGCAAAAGTGGGTGCAAAAGTGAGTGCAAAAGTGAATGTAAAGGTGAGTGCAAAAGTGGGTGTAGTTTATAGTAGGCATGATTTTTACTAGAATGTGATTTGAGTAAATGTAATTTCTAAACCCAAGTAATGAGTAGTCAGTTGGTTTTGATTTATGCAAGCGTAAATATGTCTCATACACTGATGATGGATACTCAAGGCTTCATGGTCAACAAAAACAAGTATATAGTTAAAGAGGTAACTATTATTGATTGCACAACACTGAATCTATTTTTGAAATGTTGACAAAGGGCCTAAGTGCACTTTTGTTAATATCTCGCGAACCAATAAGACTAGGGCATTGTATGAGGTATTGTTGGACTTTTTGCCGAAGACCGCTGGTAAACACCTATGTTCCCACGACCTTTTTAAAGATGGTGGCTAACCCACGAGGGGTGATTAAAAAGTAATCCAAGCGGCGCTTGTCGATAAGCAAACCAATAATCAAAGGGGAGTATGACAGAACTTGAGGCGATAACCCCTTTTGATTGATCCCTGTTGATTTGCCCCTTTGGACTGGCCCCCGTTGACTAGTCCCTCTGGACGGGTCCTTTTTGAAGGGAGTCATTTTTGACGGGCCCCTGCTGACGGGTCACTGTGGACGGGTCCCTGTTGACAGGTCCTTTTGACTAATCCCTTTGGACCGGTCCCTTTGGACTGATCCCTATGGGTTGGCCCATGCATTTAGCCAAATTATGTCAAAGGGACGGGTCCAAAGGGATTAACCAAAAGGACCTGTCACATCTCATTGCAACATGTCAACTGTATCGTTTTCTAAGACCCCCAGCTGCTGGCTAGTAGCTAGCAGACAGTGCAACAGAAACTGTGTCACCATGTTCATTCTTTTAAAAAATTCAATATTTATTATTCTTTTTATTATTATTGTTCATTAAGAGTAGTGTAAAGTTGTCTTTGTCACGTAACGGTTATAATAGTTAGCTGGCACTCTAAAGCTCTTGAGTTCAATTCGAGCTTTAACATAAAATTTTAAAAGTATATTAGAACTAAAACAGGTCTACTCAGTCTCGGGTGATTCAAATAAGTAGATGTGGTTTGATTCACACTTTAACGATAGAACACGACGGTTTTTCTTTATTTTTTTAAATAATGATGACCATTTGTAATTTTTTTTTTCATTTTCACATTTCACACATTGCCATTAGTCAATTTTCCATGTACACGATTTGAAAATGTCAGTTTAAAGTTTTTGGATTTCATGATACGGAAACAAGAATTTTCCATTTTATTGTTTACACATTTGTCAATTTCCCATTTACATTTTTTAAATGTCAGTTTTAAGTTTTTAAATTGTGTTGATATGGAAACATGGATTTCCTATTTTTTTCCATATCACAGACTACACGTTTATGATTTAGTCCATGCTGAAAGTTTAGTTTTGTAAAACACACATTTGCTGATTAAAATTTTCTTGAAATTATTTTAATGGAAGTGCTTGGCTATGGCAATAGTGCATTCTCTTTCTGTTTGTTTCCAAAAACGTATAGGACTACTACTACTACTACTACTAATACTACTACTGTAGGTAAGACTGTTTTACAAAATAACACCTATCTACCGCTGCATTAAAAAAACGCACAAGTGTTAAAAAAACTACAGTATACTATTTACCATTTGCTATATACATTATTTACCTCACCATCCTACCTTGCCGTGTTTGCTTTGGTTGAACAATCAATGCTACCCCCCCCCCCCCCCCCCCCACACACACACACAAGCTTTCTCTCTCTCTCTATCATTCTATCTATAGTCATACATTCACACAACCATACCTGTCTTTGAAAAACAAATACAACCACGCTATTTATCCTTGACATGCACATTTATCCCAAATAACTTTTAGTTATACATTTAACATTTACTATTACAAAAAAATGTTTCCACTATTTTTACAATTACAAAAATGAATATTTACAAAATACTAAATCTACTGGTTACAAAAAAGCCATGTCTCTAAACAATAAAATATAGAAATTACACCTCCACCTCGTGGTTATAACCCTATGGTAGGCTAATGCATAGGTCATCCATCTGCACTCATTTGCTATCCATCAAGGTAAAGCGCATTTTTTCTGTTCCACAAGATACAAATTTGATTGCTGGATTGTATCCTGCACTGTTTATGCGATATATAGCTTTGCCAGTTCATAAAACCGCTAGGTAGTTCTGTACATATAGCAATTTTACCACTGCTCTACCTACGCCTTTTGCTCTTTTGGCTTTCTTACAGTCTAGTGTGTGATAGACAGCATTAACTGTATATCAAACCCAGTTCACCTTTGTATTTGTAATCCAAGTAATAATTTGGAAAGACACAAATGTAATCAGTTTGAACGTTATCTCTGTTTTGTTTTGTTTAATATGTTTATGACATGCATATTAACCTGAAATAGAACCCTGGTGAAAAGGCTAACAGCGTAACCACTACACCACCATGCCCTTGTTTCTTAGTTTGACTCGTTCTAGGCATCAGACCTGGAAATCGAGTTAAGACCACCAGTACAAGAGCTAAAAGTGCTTAACACTGCAACACAAAATGGATAGCTGGTAACATTATACAACCGGAAATGATTATATTTCTGTTAGCAATGCATTTTTTGTCATCAGCCTACTGTCTGAGCACTGACAGCAACACAGTTTAGTTTAGAACAAGCGAGTGTGTGTGTATAGATTATTAGCCTCAAGTATTTAAATCTTGTTGTGTGTGTAGCGACCATCTTGTCCCGGTAACCACTGAGCATTTTTATGTTTTAGCTATCCTCTTTAACCAATCAATTAAAGATAGTCTACTCTTAAGGGACACTGGGACTGAAATTTTCAAATTCTATATAAACTGAGGTACAGCTTTGAAATTTTATATGGTTATGAATAGTCATATTATTAACCACTGTGGGAAACGTGAGCATTGTAAGTTGATTAGTTCTCCAGATATTAATTATTTTGTACATTTATTGTGCTAATTATTCAAGTTTTATAAAGGTCAGCCGCGTTAAAAAAAACAAGATAGTGTAACTTTTAGGTAATATCCTGTTGCACTATAACAATTGGAAGAAACCTACGGATCCGATTTTGAATTGCATTAATGAGGGCCAAGAAATTAATTTTTTTCCATATCCAAGTTTTTTTCTACAAAAAAATCGTATTTTTTCCAGTTTGAATTTTTTTTGCAGCCATACCAAAAGTGCAATCTAAAAAACGATCCGCAGGTTTATAGTCATTGCAATGAAGATAATAAATTCCCATTTTGAAAGCAATATCATAAGATTTATGACGCGAGTAACATTTTGAATGCCTGAAAAAGTGAATCAGAGAAAACAGCAATTTTCTAAAATGATGCACAATTTACAAGGTTTCAGCTTACCAATGACATTAGGATTGTCCTACAGCATAGGTGACACCCTCCTTCTTCTGTTTTGCAGCCTCCTCCTTCATTTCCGTCAGTTTCACCTTCCGTCGACATGCCTTTCACTTCTCCAATTATGACCGCGGACTTACATACTTCCTGCGACTGACACATCTTTCAAGTGTTTGTGCTGTGACATGAGATACTGAAGTTAGTCTTATTCCTGATTTCAACTCTGTTGTTGCACTACACCCCATGTTGAATTCTGCTACAGAATTACTAACAGCAATTTCAAGTATCTTCCGTGAAATAAAAATCTCCTTTGGTCACTTCCTCCAGATAACAGAACGCAGTGACTCATTCTGATTTTCAGTAGCACCACGGATGCATCTGGATAGTAGCTCATCTGATGCCAGCCTTTGATAAACAGGCATAATCTTGACAACTAAGGGTTCATAAATTTCTACAGCCATTTTGTCATGACTCTGTGGTGTTTTACCAGCTGCGATACTTCGATTGTAGAAACACCAAGACTCAGAACCTTCAGGACACTTACTGTGCTGGGGCGTTTAAAGGACACACCGTGCATTTTAAAGCTACGCCAGGGCTTTAAAAATGGCGGAATTCGGATAAAAACACTGCTATATGATCCGCAGGGGATAGGGGTGTATTAATATGGAAAAAACCGAAAATCGACATTTTCCACAAATTTCACTAAAATTTCAGTCCCAGTGTCCCTTAATTCTTGAATCGATAAATCAGAGTTTGTGTGTACACCGTTCGTCATTTATTAACCCATACCTACAACCTATACTCTCTCTATACTGCAGTTTGATCTGAAAACAAGTTTCAATGGTAAAAGTCTTGTCAATCACTATACATGTAGCCTACACTAATTCTTTCTCTACCTAGCTATGTTTCATCACACACATGGTAAACATCTCACATGTTCGTATCCGATTATTAGTTTATAAAATCTCAGGTCGATGACCTTGATGTATTGGGTATTTTGGGTAAATTCATTGGCCATGGGAAAGGGTTGACCATTCTAAGTCCTATAACACCTCACATGTTGATATTCGATTATTAGTTTATAAAATATTAGGTCAATGACCTTGCTGTTTTTTGAATCTTTTGGGTAAATTCGTTGGTTATGGAAAAGGGTTGACCGTCCTGAGTCCCATGACACCTCAGTTGAGCCTCTCTGATTATTAGTTTATAAAATCATAGGTCAATGACCTTGCTGTCTTGAATCTTTTGGGTAAATTCGTTGATCATGGAAAAGGGTTGACCATCCAGAGTCCTATGACACCTCACTTGACCCTCTCTGATTATTAGTTAGCGAGATATCAACAAAAGTGTAGTTAGGCCCTTTTGACATAAATAAATAATATATTCAAAAACAGAATGTCACCTTAAGTCCAACGACCTCTCATACAGGTCCCTAGCCTTATTGATTCATGAAATATTAAAAAGCTAATGACCTTAGATCTTTTGGGTAAATTCGTTGGTCATGGAAAAGGGTTGACCATCCTGAGTCCTATGACACTTCACTTGACCCTCTCTGATTATTAGTTAGCGAGATATTAACAAAAGTGCACTTAGGTCCTTTTGACATAAATAAATAATATATTCAAAAACAGAATGTCACCTCAAGTCCAACGACCTCTCATACAGGTCCCTAGCCTTATTGATTCATGAGATATTAGTTTTGAATCTTTTGGTAATTTTTTTAAAAATAACTCATCTATAAATCATTATTCAAAAAGCCCGCCCGCTTACAAAAAAAACAAGTGCGCATGCGTAAAAACAAAAAATAAACATGTTAATTCATAGTAGCGATCGGCTCTTCGCTTGCGTTTCATGTGGAACAACGTTTAATTTCATCATAGCATTAGGGACCAGTCCAAAGGGATCGGTTCAAAGGGATCAGTCAAAAGGAACCCATCAACAGGGACTCGTCCACAAGGACTTGTCGACAAGGACCCGTCAACAATGGCCCGTCAACAATGACCTGTCAACAATGACCTCTCAACAGGGACTCGTCTACAATGACCCGTCAACAATGGCCCATCCACAGGGACTTGTCAACAAGGACCCGTCCACAGGGAACCGCTCCCCCACCCTCTTCAAAAGCCGTGAGTGGGCATGCTAATTCATAGTGGCTTTCCACCGCACACATGTCTCTCGTGTAGAACAACTTTTCATTCCATATTAGCATTCAAACTCTTACATGTTGCAATTGGAATGAGAGATTCTCTAAAAAAAATACAATTTCACCCCCTAGTAGGAGTAGGTTTTATTTTTGGGGTTGAAATATGTTGTTCATAGGAAAGGGGGTATCAGCCCGAGTTCAATGACACCTCATTCGTCAAAATCCGACCACGGGTTCGGGAGTTATCGGGCTGCCGCCATCTTGTGTGGAGGGTGTGGAGGAGGAGGCATCTGAACTGTCCAAAACACACTACTAACACGAAAACCCTTCAATCTTGTCAAATACAACCAAAAGTAAGAAACTCACGACCATGGTTTGACAAGGTCTGTTACAACGAGCGAAGAAAAAACTTTACTTGCGCTACACCGTTTGAAAACCTCATCGCAGAAAGATGACCTATTGCAATATGCAAAACAACGGAAGGCATACAAAGCTATACTTAAGGTAAAGAAGACGAATTATCTTGAAGATGAAGCCAGGAAACGTGCTGAAATCGCACGGAAAGACCCTTTCATAGCTCTCAGGAAATCAAAACCTCAAGCAACGACCTGTATCCCAATGGAAACATGGGAAATTCACTTTAACAACATCTTCAACCATCAAAATCATATAGTATCGTTCACACTTCCCCCTACAAGAACAACAGAAAACAGCTCCCTCATAACAAAACACGAAATAAACAATGCAATACTAGAAACAAGAAACGGCAAGGCGTCAGGTCCAGACAACATTTTCACAGAGCATCGTAAAGACTCTGTGCATATCCTACAAGGTTACTGGACAGAACTCTTCAATAAATGCATAAGTACAGGGCAAGTTCCAGAACAATGGCGGACTTCGACTATAAAAGTTAGTTAGGTGACATTGACAATCCCGATTCATACCGCGGCATAGCAATAGAAAACACCACATTCATGATCTTCATGAAAATAATAACGAACAGGCTTACCTCATTAACAGACTCCCAAATACCAGATAATTAATTTGGTTTCAGAAAAGGGAGAAGTACATTGCAGGTCGTCAATTTCCTAATAGGCCAAGCTCAAGATTCGCTTAGGCACATGGGGAAGAAATACTTTGTAGTATTTAAAGATTATAGTAAGACCTTTGATCTTATCAACAGAGAGATACCCATTCGGAAACTTACACACATGGTAGGAGAAAATCATCCACTCACAATAATTATTCTCTCCAACATCCTAATGTACAATCACAATCAGATCGCACAACTGTATCCAAGAGCATTATACAGACAAATGGAGTCCTACAAAGCGACCCAGTAAGCCCAATAATGTTCAATATCATGACTGCAGACGTCACGGAGATAATCATAGACACATCAGAGTCACTTATACTATATGCGGACGACATAGCAATTGGCTCAAGTTATAAAGAGAGCTTCAAGATGTCCTAAAAAGACTCATCGCATGGGAGACAGAAATAAACTACAAATCAACCAAAGTAAAACCAATCAAATGACCTTTAGGAGAGGAGGGAAACATGCTTCAAGAAACACAATGACACTACAAAATAAACCTTTAGAAGTAGTCTCAAAATTTAAATACCTCGGAATTTTTTTACAAACAACATTATCATCCTTCAACTTCCATGTTACAGAGACAGCCACTGCTGCAATAAAAGCCATGTATCATTTTATATCCAACAACCACAGCGAATCTCAATAGCCACTGCATTAACACTGTTCAAGACTGCTATAGCACCAATAGCAACCTAAGGGATTAACTTCATCTGGGAAAAACTAACAATCACAAATCTATCAACAATTGAGAAAGTCAAAGCCCGTTACCTAAAACGGATTCTAGGAGTAGGGAAGTCAGCACCATCGAGGCTAACATATGTGTTATCAAAAGAAACCTTCTTCGTTGAGGACATAAGAGCACAATTCTGGCTACCAAGTACTAAGGCTTATGAAAAGACACTACACCTGTTAAAAGAGAAAACTAATGCCATATGGCCCGAATTTTACTCAACAGACACCATGACAACATCGGAATGGAATCAGCCAAATTATGAACTTAGACACATACTAACAAGATTTTCAACGCACGGCTTTCATCACAAGCTATGTCGGAACCCAAGATTTCATCAACCGGAAGAAACCTGCGTGTGCAAATTGTGCTATAAACATTGTGAGCGATATCATGCACAAAACTGCCCAAACAGGACAATCTCAATAATAGGACTAAGTCAAGAATAATTCATGTATCATTATGCTCATTGTGCGCTTTTTTTAATAATAAATAAGCCTATTTTTTTCATAAATTGAAAATAGGCTAAAAATGGAAATAAATATCAAATAATAAACAAGTTGTTCAGTAAAGACATATAGCCTACTTTCTCCTAAATGCATGGGTATTGTTATAACTCGTTGTCCTTTTCAAGGAGTATAATTGAATGTTGGTTATAGTAGCTTGTTGAAATGCAACGTGCTATACGGATATTAAACATCAATATGAGGTGCTCTTTCCTAGTGCTACCTCTGTAAAAAAAACATACAATTCGGTTTCACCGTGTTTGAATTGATATGGGGAATCGATTTTCACACATACATGGCCGCTATCTGCAAACTATTGGGCTGATGACCTTGTAGTACAATCAAAAGATGCTTCCCACAAAAAGGTATGTTGTTGCAAAATTTGGTAGATATCAAATGATTAGGTTGGTCGTAATTTAATTTAAGCTTTTAAACTTTGGGTGTCCGCCATTCCGTTTCCGTCACGATGGCGGTGATATAAAACATGACACTGAGGTTCCCTTTGCTCTGTAACAAATGTCGTTCAATTTGGTTTCACAGTGTTTGAAAAGATAGGGGGAATCGATTTGCACACATACATGGCCGCCATACGCAAAGTAGTGGGCTGATGACCTTGTAGTTTTGTCACAGGAATCTTCATACATAAAGGTATAACGCTGCAAAATTTGGTAGAGATCAGGTGAGTAGGTTGATTGTAATTTGATTTAAGCTCTTAACATTTGGGTGGCCGCCATTACGTTTTCGTCAAGATGGCGGCGATATAAAACATGACACTGAGGTGTCCTTTAATAGTGCTACCACTGTACCAAATTTCGTTAATTTCGGTTTCACCGTGTTCGAATTGATAGGGGGAATCCATTTGCACACATACATGGCCGCCATCTGCAAACTATTAAGCTGATGACCTTGTAGCTTGGTTAAAGGACGCATCTCACATAAAGGTATGTTGTAGCAAAATTTGGTAGAGATCGGATGATTAGGTTAGTCGTAATTAGATTTAATCTTTGAAAATTTGGGTGACTGCCATTACGTTTCCGTCAGGATGGCGTGAAAATAAAACATGACACTGAGGTGCCCTTTGCTAGTTCTACCTCTGTACCAAATTTCGTTCAATTCGGTTTCACCGTGTTCGAATTGATAGGGGAGGGAAAGACATTCAGAGTATACACACTCACACACAGACAGACACACGTTTTTTGGCCCTGTGTAGATCTCATAAGTCTACTTTCATTTATTGCAAAAATCGAAAGTAGGCTAATACTTATGAGTGAAGGACTTCAAGTATTTAGGTGAATGGATCAATGAAACTGGTAACGAAAGGAAATCTATAGATCAAGACTACAGAAAATGGGAACTGCCTTCCATTTGTCAAAACTAGTCTATAACAAAACATTCCTCTCTTGGAACTGTGAAATTCAACATTATTAAACAGCAGTCTTACCTGCTGCCCTTTATGCAGCAGAGACACTTAATTTACAACATAAAACACTGAGATATCAATTAGAGATTAAGGAACGCAAAATCATGCCAAACATTTTGGGTCCAAGAATCAAAGATGGAATTCACGTACTGTACCATTATACTCATATTGTTATGATGTATAGTGCAGTTTGAAGTATATGTTGAAGATCGGCGCGATCCACGAGTTGCCAACCGAAGCTGGAGTCGGCCGCTCGATTACGGTACTTGCCGAGGATCGACGTGCACGCACGAAGCCAGGTGCATATGATTACAACATGGCGACCATCGACCCAGTTTATTGATCGGTCACTAAGACTAAATTTTTATCAGCAATAAGAAGAAAGAGAATAACATGCAAGATTTGCAACATTATACGAGACTCTGGAACAGAGCATAATGTATATTTTGTTATTAATACAGGTTTAGTATCTATTGGAGATATTATAAATTATGATTTACATCCACCAATGAGAAAACAGTTCGATTACTGTCACGCCTGAGTGGGGGTAGCGTGAGGCCAGGTGGATGGACACACAGTCAGCTGTGGGCAGATAACATTACGGAGTGCTTGAGAGCATGTCTCATCGTGAAGCTTGTGAACGCGTTTCGTGATTGTAATGTGACGCGAGGTTTATGTCCAACACTTCAAAGTATATGCAGAGCCAGTGTCGAAGGACTCTGTTCGTTTTCACGAGATGCAAGCTATACCGCTACAAGGGTAAAGCAGTATTAGAAACTGTAATATTTCAATACAGCAAGCTGCTTGTCAACACAGCGAACTTTGGTTTTGAAAGCAGTCTCCGTTTTCATTGCGTTGATGCCGAGTGCACAGCAATGGTATTGAACTCTAGACATTATTCCTCATCGCGAACAGACATATTCTTAATCAAGATGTCAAGAGGAATAATTTTAGTGCTGTTCATTTCTTTTATAATGGCAGGCTAAATAACGCAGTAACATGAACGCTACTAGACCGGCATTGTATCGAACATTTAAATGAACTATCGCCATGGCCCCACTGATGACTGATTCTGATTGTGTGACCACTTGTGTCTACCTCATTAGAAATCATGAATGCTATTCGCATGGGCAGTCATTCGTCTTTCGTTCATTAATATTTCGGCCCGTTATGAAGAATGCGACCCTACAGAGAAACGAACTGTGTGCTGGAAGATGTTGGAGACGTGAAGTAGCGATTCCTGACTATTTACCCAGGATGGGTAATAGCCTTCTGAACCGGGAAGAACGTGCGGTTTGGAGAAGATATACCCTGGTTCGATTCCCGACGACCTGGGGAATGCTAGTTACAGCTACATATGGAGAAGGTGTGATATGCAGTGCATATCAATGCTCGCTCTTGGGAATTCATCGATCAACAAGGTACAGCCTACACAACTTCATCTCTCGTAGCTAAGTGTAGATATTTCAATGTTATTTTACGCCATATTTTTTTTACATGTTTATTGTTTTGAGTAGTATGTCGGACTGTGGAATTCAGGCTTGACGTTTTTAATCATGACTGATTTCAAATTCGACAGGTTTTAGACTTCCATAAGAAGTGCAACCCATTTTCAGCTCGTAATTAAGTATGTTTAAGTAGATTTCATCTTAAATTCAGTAATATTTCATGAAGCTTTCTTAGGGTAGTGAAGAGGACATCGATAGTCATTTTGTGATTCAGTGTAGTTTATCAACGTGGTGAGCTCTTTATTATGTCAATTTGTGACATTCTTCGCATCGTTAGACTGTGTTTCTGTTGAGCTACATTTTCCTACTGCATTTTCGAACTTTATACATCCGAATGTTTGGATTATGAATAGAAGACTGATTTTGATAGCAAGTTTTGAGTTTTGTGAAGTTTATTTTATACTTTTATAGAGGAGTTTGATTTCTCGCTTTTATTAGTAACCATTCTTTGTATTGGTGAAGGACAGAGGCTGGTAATGTTTTCTAACCAGACAATTGTGCTAATTGTTATGATTACCATGTCTGGTGGTGTAGAGGCATTACTTTGTTTCTCGAATTCATCCGTGCAGGGGTGTACCGAACATTGGCTTGATCAACTTTCTCTTTATTTGTATTTAACTTGTTTCATGTTAGCCTCTCGCGTGAAGGCATAGTTGAGATCCTTGGTCGAAGGAATTTATCAGTGTTTTTGATTATCGTCATTTGACTTAAATATATCTCTGAAACATCATTCACTTTTTTAAGCAGCGTATATCCCAAATTTAATAAATGTATAAATACATTCTGATTAAGGAGAGTCGATGCTATTGCAATCTCTCATAGCATAGGTATTAATTATAAAAGGATATTTTATCATTGAGAAAATCCAACCAACATCATTGAAAACTAATGTAAACTATGTATAAATTTAAACAACGATGTAGTAACAACAATTATCAGCCGAGAATGAAATTCGTCATTAAGCAATGAAGGTGATCCAGTTACGTTAAATTATGTATGGTTATAATAAATTAACTCTGAATAGAGTACTCAGGGGAGTACATTTGTATAAGAATAGAGCCGCGTGAAGGCAGTGAAAGAATGAAATAAACATTAAGGTATTTCATGGAAACTAACCCATGATAATTGTGATTGTGTAGTCAAATATAAGTTGATTTATTTTCAAGTCTAATTCAGCGTTGTACTACAAGCATTTTGTTTTTGCTCAGAAGCATGCTAACTACAAAGTAAAACATTAAAACATGTATTAAATGATGTCAACCTTAATATTCTGGATTTAATCACCATGCTGACGAGGGTTTTTCAGTTATCCCGATCAGTTATTTTGGTGAGTGCAATAATTATTAAAATGATAGATTACCTCTATTAAGCTTTGTCATCTGGTTGACAAAGGACCAATTTAAATATTTTCGAATCAGTTAAAGGAAACTAATGATCTTATTCTAATGGAAGAATGTTAAACTGAGGCTTGCGAAATAAAAGGAAACACACTTGGAGTGTCCCATTGTATATAGATATATTTTCCAATGTAGTATTTGTACATAAATGCTAGTTCTAATTGTAGGATTAATAATGACCTACGCACACGTGGAATTAATTTCAATAAGGCTTTTGAGGCATTGCTTGTGCCATAGTAGGGTATTATCTTAAAGAGTGTTAATTTTTTTATGGAGAATACAGTGTGTCTAGTGTTGACTAGAAGTTTGTTTTCAGGTCACTGTGATTTGAGCTTCCGGTTGAAGCTGTAATTGTTTTTCATTTCTTGTAACTCTTTTGATAGAACTTTCTGCTATTTTGACTTTATGAATAAATTTTGAAGAATTTTATTTTAATTATTTTAGAGTGGTATTTTATAGCTGCGATAGGAGGTCACGTTAAGGAAACCATCGCAGGCATTTCAGTATAATTCCACGCTTTAGAGATTTTGTTTTTCTCGTTCTTGTGTTCTACCGAGCTAGATTTTTCTTTTGTTGCTATGGTTTTTCTTGACGTTACCTCAGTTAGGAAATCCTTGTGCCCCATTATCCTCGTCTCTTGTTGAGTGTCTTCTGGGTATTTTTAGTCGGGTTTTTCAGGTTCTGCAATCCAGCTACCAACGTGGGATATCAACAAGCTGACGGTAGGTATTTCAGGGACAGTACCAAACGTCTATTTGAAAATCACTAATATCACAGACACAATCCGCATGAGAAGGATCCAATTCAGAATGGACCCAACTAGGTTAACACATAAAATCTATACGTTTTTGCAGAAAAAGGCAGCAAGGTCCAAATGGTACAAACAGGTGGAAAAGGACTTGGCTGAATTAGGTATTTCCAATCTCAAAGATCGAGAGGAAATTAGGAATATCACTCATAAACGGGGTTTTGAGGTAGAAGAGAGAAGACTTACCAGACACGTCTGGTCGCAGCAACGAAGACTCGCTCAATCGTTGCGCATGAAAAGTTATTGGGCAAACATCGAGGCCAATAAGTGTTGATTCCGCGTGGTACTAGGGGACCCGTTCTCGAAAAAGAGGAAGAAGAAGAAATAATTATATTGTAGTTATATTTTATTTATAAATTACAATAAGTGTTTGCCATAACTTGGGACAAGGTGTCGAAACGGTCAATAGATGGTGTTGTAGGATGAGGGCGAAGGTACTAGAGGGCTGAATGTCATAGCGTCAATGAATCTCAGAATATACTAGCTGACCCGGCAGACGTTGTCCTGCCCGAGTGTATAGAGCGGGTTCTGCGAACATATTTAAATAATTTTCGATGAACTAAGAGACTTTTGACATTGATATTTAAAGAAAAAAATATCAAATCATTTCCATGGTAGTCATATTCGTATTACTGTAAAAAGAGTAAAGTAGTGAAATAAATGTTGAATCTTAAAACTAAAAGAAATAATGTTTATTTTGTTTTTATCTTAATACGAGTTGATGAACAACGTTTTTCGTCAATCCCTGAGGTGTATAAATGAACAAACATGATGGTTTGCCAACGCGAGAACACGCAACATATAATTGGCCATGTGAGAAGCAGGGATTTCCTAGACCTAACCCACAAATGGACATTGTTTGACCTTGTAACTTATTAATAGTCATTGCGAATGCCAAGCGGATTGGAAATTGCAGGCGTCTGAATGTAATGGGCGATTATGAAATGATCATGGGGATTCGTGGCAGGAGAACATCTTCACCTTGAAATTTGCCGTTCAAAATCGTAGCTTCAAGAACATTGCCCATAATTCTTTTTATGACCAATCGCGTGTCATTGCATAGCTTTGGTGCATTTAAATTCCGAAGTAAAATGATTGGTGAACCAATTTTTAATTGCAAGATATGTGGTGGCATTCCTGGTAAATCCAGTGAATTCAAGAATTCAACAGGATAGTTGACTGCTTCGTCAGGATCGACAACAGTGTCGATCGATTTGAACGACATCTCATTACCAGGCAATAACTGTTGTATTTTGAAATTAATTGCGTTACAATCCTTATTTGTTGCGGCCAAAATAGCTCGTTCACGTAGCCAAGCATGATTGATGTAATTAGCCGCAAATCTGGGAATATGCTTTCAATCAAAGCATTTTTCGTGGCTACCATGTTGCAAAAATTGTCTGGAAATTTGATGCATTGTGTATTTCCATGCAATGGGATTTTTCCATTTCCAATGTTGTGCAATTGTTCGTAGAATGACAGTGCCAATCGATCGTTTCGTAGTTGAACACGAATATTTATGGTAAGTCGTAATGTTTTGACATTTTGCCATAGGTGTGACTGTTTCAAACATGCGTTAATTTCGTCAGCATATGTGGCGCGTGGAATTACTGGCAATGTCTGTCTGAAATCACCGGACAGCAGCAGTAGAGTACCATCGAAAAGTCTCTTATTATTGTTAGAGATCTTTCATCGGTTTATCGAGTGCTTCAATTGAAAGCTTGTGGACCATAGTGCATTCATCCCAGATAATAATTTCGCATTTTTGCAAAACTTTAGCCATGCCGGAATGCTTATTAATGTTGCACATTGCGTCTGGATTTGTGTGAACGTTCAATGGCAACTTGAGTGCTGAATGTGCAGTCCGTCCACCATCAAGTAAAGTCGCTGAAATGCCTGATGGAACAATTGCCAACGCAATATGATTTTGTGATCGAATGCGCGCAAGTAACAGTGAGAAGAGGAATGTTTTGCCAGTGCCTCCTGGTGTGTCAAAAAAAACGCCTTGTCGTGCTGCAATTGACAAATTAAGTCGATCGTATATGTTCTTTTGTTCAGTTGTGAGCATTTGCTCATTATTTCTAACGAAAGTAGTCAGACAGGCCGCATCGAACTGTTGTTCGCGCTGAACTTCGTTGCTAATGATGTCTGTTGTTGGGCGGTTAGGGGATTGCATACCGAAATGAATGAGTGGCATATTGGAAATGAGAATGGAAATATCCTCGATCTTTATTAACGCCTCGTTATATATTTCTGGCCAAAAAGTTATATTGGGATCCTGATCAGCGGTCCGAATGCAATGCAGGATGTCCTTGCTCATGGAATCTTTATATTTGTTCCAGAGAACAGATGCTTGCGATTGAAAACATGTCGTAAACAGAATGGCGGGTAATTGGCGAATTTGATGAGGAGAGGAACTCAGTACTGCATCTGCAAGTGTGAGATACCAATGGTTGTCATCTTCCAGCAAATGCAATTCGCGACACGCATCGTGGTAGCTTATGTGTCGTACAAAATGCCATTGACTGTTTTGCTCCAGGAACGTTAACCAACAACAAACCCAAGAACAAGCATTCGCGTTGCTTTGGAAGGATTGTGTATAATCGACCTAATGTGTTTTCCATAAATATTCCGTCATATCCTTGGACTGGAACACCTCGCTTTCGTGGGTCCCACTTGACTGTTTATTCCACATGAAATATCGTGGCACATCAGTATACAGTAATGTTTTTCCGAATTGACCAAAAACACCTGGTCGGTTACATAGTTCGAAAAACTCAGTGAGTGGAGTTTTAGGGGCAGTTAATGCTTGTTGTAGAGCAGTATTTTCTGTGAAGTAAACACGCCGTCCATTTTCAAGGTGCATGGCCAAATGTATAGCAGCAGGGTCTCTGTCGTGTATGCAAAAACTCAAAATGCACCAAACAGCTTCATTGCTGCTAAAGTATCGACCCATTTGATAACGTGTTATTTCGTAGTTATCATTTACATTTTGAACAGCAAATACGGCCATATCGCTGTCCTTATGAACGTATTTGCAAATGTATTTGATGAACTTCACCAAACTGCAGAACTCAACGTTTACATGTGTGCTTTGTAGGTTTTGCACAGCAATGGCGAATACAGAATCACCCATCGATTGTCAATGTCAACCATTCCACCATTTTACACGTGCAATTGATATGATTGGCCACCATTGTCTGTGTCTCTACGACGATACAATGGATAACCATCGATATTAGTGATTGTGCTGTTTATACACACTTTTGGGAAACGCTTCGTTCACTTTCCATTGTTTATGCACGGTGCCGTGATGTTTCGAGCGCCGCATGGACCATGGGTCATGTTAGCGGTAACAATCTGAAACAACTCTTGATCAATATTCCGATCCAGAATTTCTTCTGAAATAATTTTATCAATTTCTTCTGCTCATACTTTATCGACGAACCAAATCATAATATGTGCGTGTGGCAGACCTCCCGTTTGCCATTCAACAGAATACAGCCAGAAACGTGTTTCGCCGAATACATAGTGATGTGTTGTAACTGATCAATATAAGATAGATCAATTACAAAACCCACCTGGCTTTTTATATAATTGAATTGCATATGGTACGATTATTCTGGCATAATCTAAATTATTAGAATTGTAGGAAGGAAGGAAGGAAGATTGTAGTTTTACGTGACCGTGAATCTTGTGATTATGAGCCACGGGACCTCCTTTTTACGTGGAATCCGAACCACAGGACATGGCATTTCACTTCGAAAATCTCACATGCATTGACCGGGAATCGAACCCGGACCGCCTTGGTGAGAGGCATTCAGCTAGACTGCTGAGCCACCACGCCCCCCATTATTAGAATTGTATTGCTATGTAAAGAGTGAGGGTTGAAGTAACTTAAGTGTTTAGCAAGTCTGATGTCGCAAGTTGTACATCACATTCATTTATAGATAAGTGGTCGTCTTCTTTTAATTTCTCTCGCGGCGACACACCTGGGCCATATCGGACAATATAGAGCATATCTGATGAATATATCTCAACCAAATGCTATTCCTTGCATATGCAAGCTACGGGTTTCCCATGTGATCTTGGAACATATACGAGCGCCGCTATGTGGGACTGATGTTGCTCTGATTGTACTGAAGAAGTACTTTTTGTTGGACTATGATTGCATCTTCGTATAAAGCAGGATTGTTGTCGTCGGAGTCCTATAGGAATTTCTTATTGAAAGAAATGCGCAAAAGGTGCAAATTTGGAAATTGTCGGCTGCATTGATGTATGACGTGGAACTGGAAATATTGTATGAGATGGCCAACTACGCATATAATGATAACCAGGTTCGACCTTCATGATTTCTCAGCCAATAAATACTAATACCATTCAATTCTAAATAGGTATTTTGACTTTCGTTATACAACTTATACTCACGCACACGACTTTCTTTTCCTTTCTTTTCTTTGAAACTTCTCTCACTCTGTGGTATTGCTGCCATATATCAGAATATAATTTTACTCTCTTACAGCATTCCAATACTGTTTCATTTTCATGCATTAACAAATTAGAATCATACAGTATTTTTAAAATTATAATATGATATCGATTTAATGCAGAATTGACCCCCCCCCCCTTTAGATTATGAATCTCGTATTCTACTTCTTTCATTGATGAATATCAAGAAATAGAGCAAGTTATGAAGTGTCACCCAACAGTAGGGCTCGTAGTGCGATATCATATTTCACAGTGCAATCAGGAATATGCACACAATAGGCAATACAGTTAGAGCTTATTATTTTAAGAGTGTAATATTTGTTCCAGTGATTCTGGAGGGGCTGTCAGATATTGAACTACAGTACGTTCACGCACTGTTATTAGGCATTCTAAAATGGAGAGTGAAAATATAAATAGGTTGGACGGTGAGGAGAGTGATATTTTGCACGATAGGGCAGAAGCAGTCCGTAAATCTGTAAATGTAATTTAAAATATTTGCTACTTCCAATTGATGGGTGCTATAACTGGCACACATCTGAGAACACAACATCTAATGGCTTCTGAGATACATGGTCTCTTTCATTAAATTTAAGTCTTTTCATTTTACCTTGTTTACAAGGGAAGAATACATGTAAGCTATACCACGTAAGGCCTTGTGGGTGGTATATTAGGTCTACTTACCGAATTATAACTTTAAGTGTTCATGTTAAAATATATATTTATTACATATACTGTAAGTTATATATTAAAATAAGCGTTGTGAAATAGCTAGGTAGCAATGGTAATGCTAATTTATAGAGTAAGATACTTTAATATATCTTTAATGACATTTCTATTCTCTCGAACAAATATCTTTGCGTTACTTATAAACTTTGTAGATTTATGTAACTGCTCTTTTATGGGTTTAGGAAGGATATTGTAAAATTTAGGAATAAAGTATTGAAAATTACGCTTTGCAATAGATAGATTTGGTTTGAAGAGGACAGACAAATTTCCTGTTCTACCTCTTGTTTGGTAGGTGTGGCTCATGTTTATGACTGAATTTTTATTTTTATAGATATATTTATAGACTTCTGTCACGTAAAGTGGTCCTATATTCATGACGTTTGCTTCCGCATACAATTCACTAGTAGGATATAACCTTTCCTTTTTATAAATGAGACGCAACACCAAGTTTTGCATTACTTGAGCTTTTTTTTTTTTACAATAGTTTGATAAGCTCCTCCCCATGCAATTATTCCATACGTGAGTGTAGACTGAATAAGTGCAAAGTAGATATCTCTCAGTAGTTTAATATTGACAATGTGTTTCAGACAATGAAATACATAAACTGGCCTCCTTATTTTCTTTGTGATGAAATTAATGTGCGATCTCCACCTCATGTCTTCATCAATATAAATTCCTAGCTATTTTATATTTTGTGTGCGGTTGATTTTTATGCAGTTGCAGCTTGTATTACAGTTTTCCCGATGTACTGTAAGCTCGTTGAAGCAATTTTGATTGTTTTAGTGTGAAAATAATAAATTTTGATTTATTTACATTCAGAAACAATTCATTATTATCCAGCCATAATTTAATCCCTTTTAAGGCTTCGGTTGCTTCTTGCCTGACTATTTCCCATGTATTCCCTTCAACAAATATAGCGGTGCCATCTGCATAAGTGATGATTGAACTATTTTGTAGATTATTTATTATTTTTCTATGTCATTAATGTATAATATAATAAAAAAATGTGTTCCTAAGACTGTTCCTTGTGGTATGCCCCTTTTTACTTTCATCGCTGCACTCAATGTGTCATTTATTTTTACATATTGGATTCTGTCAGTAAGGTAACTTCCGATGAGATTAAGAGCTGTGCCTCGAATACAATATTTTTCCATTTTTTGGAGGAGAATATCATGTGATACAGTGTCGAAAGCTTTAGTAAGATCTAAAAATATTCCTAGTGATGGTTTGGAGCAATTTAATTTTTCTTGTATTTGCTTAGTTAGTGTTGCAATTGCATCCACAGTACTTCGACTTTTTATAAATCCATATTGCCTTGCTGATAGAATGTCATGCTTCAGGAAAAACTGGAAAATATTGTTCGTGATACATTTTTCAAATATATTTGCTATTATTGTAATCAGAGATATCGGTCTATAATTTTCCATGTCTATAGTATGTCCTGATTTTAAGACTGGTTTAACTATTATTCACTTCAGTTGTTTTGGAAAATATCCTTCTGTAAAAGATTGATTTATGACATTTAAAAGCGGTTTCTCTAATGATACTATATTTTGTTTTATAACCTTTGCTGAAATATTGTCTATTCCCATAGCTTTACTGTCACTTATGTCACCTAGATTTTTTTTCAAATCAGTGGAATTTACCGGGGCCATGAAGCATGAACTCTTATTGCTAGTTATATCAATTTTGGGGATTCCACTTTTCTTTATACATTTGGACGTCTCGGTAGTCTTATTTATGAAATATTCATTAAATTTATTCGCAATTTGCGTGTCACTTTTGTAAATTTCATTCTGATACCTTATTTCACTAATTTGCTCTTTTTGATTAATTCTCTGAGCTACCTCATTAACTATACCCCAAATCTTTTTAGGATTTCCTGAACTAGCATTTACTAAATGTCTGTAGTAATCTATTTTTCCCAGTTTATTAGCTCATTTAATTTGTTTCTGTATTTTCTATATTTCTCTCTTAATTCTTCATTATTTTTATTTGCCATATAATCGCGGTATAATTTATCTCTAGTATTAATGGACTCTACCGATGCAAGGGTTATCCACTCTTTTCTTTTGACTCGCTTTGAGTTTAACTGTTTAGTAGATTCATGGATGCAGCTTTGTATTGTTTCAATAAATATATTTAATCTAGTATCCAAATGTCCTTCTCCCAGTTTATTATCCCAGTTGATGTTGTTTAACTTCTGATATAGTTCCACATAATCTAATTTATGTCTTTGATAATTCCTAATGTTTGGTTTATTTTTCTGACAACTAACTTGATTAAATATTAGGCTAATTATTGTTGAATTGTGATCAGTTATTTTGCTTTCCGAGATGATAGAGAGAATATTTTCAATCGAAAGCCTACTTTTAAGAAATGCGTGGTCATTGCATGATTTACTAGTTTCAGTTTCCCTAGTTGTACCATTGATTCTAGATCTGAAATCATATTCATTATGAAGGTTTAAATAATCATCTGAATCTTGATTTTCGAATAAATTAATATTCATGTCACCAATTATTAATTCATTTTCTAGTTGACAATTTTATTTTATATTGTGCCCAACCGGTCACGGCAGTCTGGCATCGAACTCAGGCCTCATCAGAGAAGACCAGGCAAATGGTTATGCCTAAGGTCGAACCAGTGGTCTCTAAGGGGGAGCCATTATATGGAACCCACAGAGCAATGAGAGGTCTACTGACACATAATAGTCTAGCGTGATTTCACGATTATTTAGGTGCAAATCATAGCAATTTAAAGGAAAAATTATAAGCAAAATGCAAGGGAATGTACGTTTTCAGTGCATACGAAGTCGAAAGAAGGCTAGTTTGAAGTCTGACAAATTACTTTAGCAAGTAGGCGGGGTAGGCTCGGCGCCAGTAGAACTATTTCCGTCTAGGGCGGTCAGACAGCTCAAAATTAATGACCCGGGAATTCACCAGTCGACAACGAGCAAAGCTTTGGCGGAACCAAGCCCACGAGAAATTAATTAATTACAGATAAATGGAGCATTGTAATGCAATGGAACATACACACAGATGAATGTATTCACGGAGGAGTAATTTAGGAGTGGTTTTTCACCTAAAATTACGCCTATTTCTCAAAATGACCGCATTACAACCTAACTCACGCTCGAGAGCACGAATACTTTAACCAACCAGCGGGAAATCCCCACCGTGGCGTCCCACGCGCTGAACTAAGGCAATTAATTGTAATTAATTGGCCGAAGCGATCGCCGGCACGCGAGTGTTTTTAAAACCTCCACGCCTAAATAAACAAGATGCAGATGTTATTTCGGCTGAAGACGGAGTATTTCAAGAAGGGAGTCGCTCTCACGTGTCCCGTGAACTATTTTGTGCAAGAAACAAATATAAGGGAGAGCAGCCTACGCCAAGCGTCAGTTCAGTTGCAGGGCAGTTGGAAGTCAGTCGAAGTCAGTGATGTAGAGTTGAAGGCAGTTGAAGACGTCAGACGGTCGCTCGAGTTGGAAGTTAGTCCTTTGTCTACAAGCGCTCTGCAGTAAGCACGCCAATTATTAAAATATCAGCGTACCGCCGTTGAAGACAATGGAAGCAAATTGTAAGCTTCATCTGTAATAATGAAGTGCATCAAAGTAACTCAATGCAGATATTTCTTTATTATCTGACACAGATATAAATTCGCTACAGCGAATAGGAACTGATAATGTTTGGAACAGTTCGTATACCGGAAGGTATTGTCAATTATATGACATCAGCATCAGGAGCACTCCAGTGATGGGAGAGTGGAAGTTATTGCCACCTAACCAGGACAGTGAGGTGAACGGGAGTGCAGGGAACTAGGATCGAACATCTATAAAAACGCTACTAGATTTCACGGAGACCAGCGGTTATCATAAGTTCATCGCATCTCTGAGGTCAAGCGTAGGTGAAATCCAGATTAAGGATCAACATGTGAAATGATAGAGGAAGTGTGTATAAATTGTGAAATAATAATTTAAAGTGTTAATGTGTTTAATGATTAATATTCAGTGTTTATCAGTGGTAAAGGCCACTTGTGATAATATGTGTATCATGTGTAAAAAGTGTGAATCTCAGTGTTGTGTATTGGATATCATGATGGATTAAGTCAATCATCATGGTAGAGCTCAGGCGAAGATACTGGTACTTTCCAGCCAGAAGGAAACGTGAGTACACATGCAAATAATAGCATTATAATGGCATAGTTCACCATGTAACGATTAATCACTTTGAAATTAAAGATGTAATAGTCACTTACCGAACGAGTTTTCACCACTCGTCTTGAATAAAGTATGACTTGGAAGGTGATTTGCTTAGGACCATTTAGGTCAAAAATAGTGATGGATCTAAACGTTAAAATAATAATAATAATAATAACTGGGGTCGGCAACCATAAAGTAAGGGCAAAAGTTGGCCTAAGTAATGTTCAAATAGTGTCATGTCTAATTTAAGATACTGTCATTTGGTAAACAGTAAAGAATGTAGTGTGGAATATAGCGAAATACGGGAGCTTTTCTCAGTGTCAGTGAAATTTTGAATGAATATTTGAAATTAAAGTAAGCCAGTATATTTATACATTTGTGTTAGGAGCTATGTAAAGCTTTGGCTTAAATAGTATAACAGGAAGAACGTAGGTACCTTGATAATGGAGTCATATATGTGAAATATTGTTTAGCCGCATATAGCGTGCAGATTAACGTAGAATCCAGTGATTTACGTAAGATAAGCACGGGAAAGACTAGTATAGCTTGCGCGTGAGGTGAAAATTGGCTTAATCTTCGAGAAGTATCGCCTTTGTGCATACTGTATTTGTTACGCAGCGATTTGGATAGATTCTGTCTATTGCCAACGCTTGCATTGAATTATAGCCACTATGGACGCCCAGCGAGGCGCGGTGTGCATTTATACTTATGGTCTGCCCGAGAGGTAGAATCATATTCGTCGACGAGGAACGTGGTTCCCAAAAATATATGTTAATGACAGCTGCTGATGATAACCATGGGGTTTCATTATGATGCGCGTCTTAAAAGCCACAAGTAATCACCTTAGAACGGCAATGCTATCATTGGAATTTCACCCCTGCCATGAATGTTTAATAGGAGCCATTTGAGCCCAAATACACTGTAAAGTTAGGTGTTAATTAATTAAATGACTCAATTACTTAGGACTATGCCTAGCGGATCTTTACTGTTATATAATTGTAAACAAGTTTGGCCTTGACGGTAGAGAGAGACAGGGAATGTAGACCATTTCCGTGGCAGCCATCTTGGAGAGCCGTCTGGAACGAATTTTATGACCTGCTGAGGGAAGGGGAGGTTGCTCGACCGATCCCTTGTCAATTACAGTCACAATAGGACACTGAGAGATCTCGGTATTCAATATGCAATTAAAATATAAGTATTTTAGTGATGCAAATGGAATTAATTGGTATGTGGCAACTCACATATGTGGTTGAACCATAGAAATCAGATGATATTTGGCGAAGTTATCCTCTGAGGGGGAAAGCTGAACCAAAATAATGTAGGCATCTTCTTTAAAGTGCATTTTGCCAGTTTATGCTAATTTAGGAAAAACGGGTATGTGTTTTTCCCAGAACATGACACAGTTGTATCTATGATAAGTCCGACAAGACCCAGATAATCGTTATATGGTGAAACTATAAATATTCTATCCATGTTTATGTTTATTTTATGATTAAGAAGCATGACTCATTTTCCTAGAGCGTTCATAGGGATGGAAAGAAGGAAGATGATTCGCACGACACAACAAATATTTGCTAATAAATGTAGGAAACATTGAAGTAATGCTAATTAAAGTAAATGCCGTAGGAGACGGAATAATGTCTTAGTAATATCATGTTTATGTGACATGTGGTTTTTGTGTTAAGATATTTCCATTAAGTAAAATTGTGTCACATGACGAACACTATGAAAACCTTGTAATCTGAACTATTGTTGACAGGATATTAGAAGTAGGTTTGAGTGCATTGTAGCGCTATTTTTAAGGAGAAAGCTCACAGAATAACCCTATTTATTTGTGGGAATTAATTGTAATTTGTCCTTTGTTTTGTATTTGTTGTACAGCCATGATTTTAGACCAGTAAATATTTTATTCATAGGAATGTTGTGTATTTCCTGTAGAGTAGTTACCTGGTAGACTCAAATCCTGAGCATGTGGTCGTATTGTGGGCAGGAACGTCCCATACCTCGAAAGACCGTGAGCTAGTTGGGATACGAACACATGGTCCACATGGTGACAATCGGGTACATGGGGGAGTTGTCTCTGTACTTGGATTGAGTCACAGGTAATTACTTAAGTCGGTCAAGGTATTAATGGTAGAAGCAAATATAGCATAGAAATTAGGACAGAATAGGAAGACCGCATCCCATTTGTTAATAAGCCACCACATTAAAAATAATTGTTATTCCTCCATAAGACATGCTTATATATAATTGTAACTTTCATAAACCATAGCCATAGATAACCCATTATTGTTAACATGACGCTGATATGTGGGGCCAGTTTAAAATACAGGTAACCTCCACTTAAGCATCATGAGCATGGCATAAATAAGCACGTGACCCTAAAATAACATGGCATGGCCCAATGTGGGGCATTCGGCAGTAAAAACCACTCCTTGGACAGTTTTAATAATAAATTAGAATATGGCCGATGTCTTACAAAGAGCTATACCACTGTCACTTATAAAAATAACATGGCGCCCGTACGTGGATGGCTTATGGGATTCAGAAAAACCCCATAATAATAGCATGGTTTTCATGGGGAAAACCATAGAAATAATTTTTTTCCCTCAAACTTGGTTTGAGCGATTGTGAGTCTTTCTAGATGATGTTCAGACGTCAGACAAATGTTGTCAGACGGGTACGAGGGTCTATACCCATTCCATAGTTAGTTTTGACATTTTATAATATGTTGTTGTTGTTGTCGCAGGATCGGAATCTTTTCTTTCCAATAGAACGCGCCAGTGTCTTCAGCTAGGGCCTACCTGAATCTCAAATTAAGTAGTACAGGATGGCCGGAACGGAAGAGGTACTCAGGTGTATCGCCGAGTTAAGGGAACATTTCGATGTTACAAACGCTAAGAGTAAGGAAGAATCCAAAGCATTTAAAGATGAAATAGCGGGTAGATTGGATGCCAATCAAACCGAAATAAACAATAGGCTAGAGGCTAGTCAAACTGAGGTAAGCCAGATGTTGGCTACAGACAATACTAGACTAGAGGCTAATCAAGCCAGTGTAAACACACAGTTAGAATTAAACCTAGTAGAGGTTAATAAGAAAATGGACGACGTTAAAGAGTCTGTCCAGAGACAGGTAACTAAGAATATTGTTAGCGTGATCTCAGAAATGCAAAATGATAACGATAAACGCTTTGAGTCTATTGAATTAAAATTAGAAAGCAATTTGCAAATGTGCAGAGAGTCACAGCGTGAAATTAACGATAATTTAAACAGTATGTCCCGGGAGCTTAAAGACATTCAAAGTCAGAATGAAGCTAACACTAAACGTCAGTTAGAACAATTTAACACGTTTACTCAGACCGTGGATCATAGGTTCGAGGATAATGAAGTAAAATGGAATACGCGAATGGCAGGTTAGGCCAAGGCTGTAGACGACGCCTTAAGAAAGCAGGACCGGAATATCCTTGACCAATGCAAGGAAATGCAGGAAATAAAGACGTCTGATCGAGATAATAAGGAAATAATGTCTAATATGAAGATACAAGTTGGAAAAGTGCAGAAAGAGTTGGAACAAACTCAGAACGACTTAGCAGTTATCCATAAAAGACAGGACGAAGACCAAGGAGAAATCACGAAAATAAGGACTGAAATCTCTCATATACAAGGTCACATTCAACGGGAAGTTACAGGCTTACGCGAAGAGTTAGAGCTTCGAGAAGGCTTAAAGACTGAAGCCAGTGATAAGACTCTTGCCGAAGTAAGAGAAAGTCTAGCAGGGGAAATTATCCACCTGAAGGAAAACCTTAAGGATAATAAAGAAAAGGTATTTTCTATGGCAGAAAGAAACCGAGATCGCCTAGAGAAAATAGAACGAGAGGTATTAGCTCGTTTGGAAAGGACTGAAAACAGGCACAGCCAATTAGAAACTAGAATGATAGCGCAGGAAGAATCCATGTTGCGGAATCCTAGGTCTAGCGAAGGAAGTATAGACGAGAATAGGAGGAATAAATGGGCAGAGATAGAAATACAGCCCACTCCAAAGAATGCAGCAATGCCAAGTGACAGCCCGTATGCCACACCTGGTATGCCAATGGCTATGTCAACACCGCAGGAAAATGCTGTACAGAACCAAATAGTCACAGTTATAAGGGCTAGTGATGAAAAACCAAAGAAATACTCTGGGAGTAATTCTAATATGACACCCAAGTACTGGCTTAAAGAAGTTTCCGAGTACTTGAATGATGCGAAAGTACCGCCAGAGCGCAGGTTGAGAGCGATTGAAAAACTAACCGAAGGGGAGTGTGCTCTATGGTTTAGAAGTTTTAGGTACACGTTCGACACCGTTGAGGAATTTCGCCAAGCATTTTTAAGCAGGTATTGGAACTCGAGCGTACAACAAAACCTCAGACTGGACTTGTATTCCAGGCGTTACAGTACTAGTAACCCGACCAAGTACGGAGAGTTTTTTGTGAACCAATTATGCCGTTTTCGCGAGCTCGATGAAGGGCTTAGAGAGTAAGATTTATGCATAGCAATAGCTAAGCAGCTGCCGTATGAAGTGCAGCGCCTGCTAATCTCAGCAAACGCCAAAACTGCAATCGATATGGAGGAGGTGCTGAGACAACTTGATTTAACCACAGTGCAGCACGCAAGACAAAGCCGACATGTGGAACAAGTTAATATGACGAATACGCCGATCGAGCCAACGAAGGTGCAGACGAAATGCAAGTCTACAAGCACCGAAACAGAAAAATCCGACTGGCAGCGCGAAGGACGCGAAAACCAAAATTGGAGGCCAGCGTATCGAGGAGGTTCGAACCGTGGTAACCGAGGAAGGAAAAACTGGAATCAGCGTGGTACCAGAGACCAGCAGCTGGATAACAGAAGAAATTACGGCCGAAATGGGAATAACCAAGGATGGAGATCCCAAGAGCAGAGTCGTGGGTTCGATGAAGAGGCGGAAGAACGCTATCATGCATCTTTAAGATACATGGAAGAGCGCGGAGATGATCCAAGACAATCGTGAGTTCACTGGGATGAAGCGATTCGAAATAGAAGGTCACCCGACATATATCAAAATGATGATGGTGCCAAAAGTCTGGAACTTCAACAGCATGAAGACAGGCAGAAGAACTCCACAAAGAATGGAGCAATTGAAAAAAAAACACCAATTTTAAATGACCAGAGAGAGATAGGTTCAGGATGGAATACAGTAAATGTTATTAACTGGATTGCCAAACCTGAGGAGCTTATCGAAGACCTCGATGAAAGAACGGTCAATGTAAGAAGGGAACTACCTATTATTATTGTAAACATTGCGGGAACGAAAGTAAGAAGTCTCATTGATACAGGGTCAACAGTGAGTTTGATAACCCAGGCATTATACAATGAAATCCAGAGTAAAATCCACGTATTGAAAATACCCATTTCAAGCGTGAAAATAAAAGGTGTCATACCAGACAAAGTTATGATATGCAGATACCAAGTATTTTTAGATTTGCAGATAGGGAACTCTACATTCTCACAGAGCTTCCTACTTGTAAATAAGCTGCCATATAACCTTATTGTTGGGATGGATTTCATAAGAGAATATAAAGTTATTATAGATCTCTCGCAAGACATTGTAATGTTTCGCGCAAGTGAGGGAAAGGAAGACTTAGAACTCTCATTAAGGCATAATGAAGCGAGACAAGAAGAATACGTATGGCATACATACGGAGATATGACTGGGGAGGCAGTGTCGACAATAGAAGATATTGAGGAAGAGTTGGCAACACTGGCCGCAGACATTGAAAAGGATCTCGAACCAAAATTTGAAGAATGCCTGGAAGAGAAGATTGAGGAAGCTAAATTTGGTCCAGAATATAAGAAAATGCTAAGGGAACTGCTATTCGAGTATAAAGGAGTCTTCGATTCGAGACCTGGCCGGATCAAGAATTTCCAGTATGCGTTTCAAGTCAGCGATTGGACGCCATTCAAACAGAGGCCGTATCCTGTAGCTGAGAAACATTATTTAAAGGTCAAAGAAGCGATACAAGAAATGCTAGAAGCAGGCGTCATTGCAAAGACAGCCACACCTTATGTCAGCCCACTGGTAGTTGTACCGAAACAGGATGGAAGTGTGAGGATATGCCTGGACCTACGAAATTTGAATTCCAAGGTCATACCGGAATTTGATACAGTTCCACCCATTAAGGAGGTACTCAGAAGGTTCAAAGGAAAGACTGTATTCTCAAATCTTGATCTAACGGCAAGTTTTCACCATCTTGCTCTGGAAGAGAAAACAAGTCTGTTAACCGGATTTTTATTTGACCAGCACACGTACTCATACGTCCGTCTTCCATTTGGATTAAAAACAGCAGGTTCAGCGTTGATACGAGCGCTAGATAGGAACCTATCCGAAGAAGTAAAAGCTACAACCATATGCTACGTAGATGATATACTACTGACCTCTGAAACAGTTGAAGAACATGTCAGAGATCTACGCAAGTTGTTATATGACCTAAGTCAGGCTAACTTCAAGGTCAATATAAAGAAGTCTAACTTTGTTCAGAGAGAAGTTAAATTTCTAGGTCATGTAATCGATGCACAAGGAGTCAGGCCTAATCCGGGAAAACTGGAAGTCATAAAACGTTTCCCGAGACCAACGAAGGTAAAGAACGTCAGGCAATATCTAGGCGTTATTGGATTCTTTTCGAACCATTGTCCGAAGTACACCGAGACTGTAGCACCACTCCAAGACTTACTTCAGAAGGGAGGAAGATGGCGATGGACGGAGCAATGCGAGGAAGCCTTCGTGAAATCTAAACAGATGCTGTTAGATTATGTGAAATTGGGATATCCTGACTACACTCAGAAATTTATCATCCAGACTGACGCATCCTTCATAGGCATTGGAGCTATGTTGTATCAGGAAAATAAGGACAGGCCAGAGGAGAGAACTTATATCGCATTCATCAGTAGAAGGTTGAGGCCTAATGAAAAGAATTATACGGTCACGGAGATCGAATTACTTGCGATACTGTATGCATTACAGTATTGGCACAAGCTGATTTATGGTTTTAGAATTATTTTGAGAACTGACCATAAAGCCCTAACGTTCCTGCTGAAAACTGACTTGTCGAGTCAAAGACTGACAAGGTGGTCCCTGTACATACAACAATTTCAAGTGGAAATAGAATATTGCCCAGGGAAGGACAATATCATACCTGATTTGCTAAGCAGATACCCTACAGCAGAGGAAGAAGAAACTCTAGCTATTTAGATAGAAGATAGAGATCAGAAGACCTTAGATGATCTGAGGAACATCACCGTTTTTCAACGTGAAGATCCCTGGATACGGTTGATGATAAATTACTTCGAGGGAAAGCTGGATAGAGGAACCCCGATGTATATGGAAGCTGAAGCACTTTCAACGGAATATCTATGGTTTAACCAGATGCTACATAAATGGAGCGACTCTGACCACACAAAACCTAGGATTGTTGTACCACCAGCATTGCAGAGAAGGCTAGTTTGGCTAGCACACCGAGCTTTTGGACACTCAGGTGTAGATAAGACTGTTGCCCTGCTTAAAGAGGCGTTTATTTGGCCTAAACTTAGAGAAACAGTCAGAAATACTATCAGGACATGTGATATGTGCCAACGAGTAAAGCCTAACTCGTACTTAATGAGGCAGAAACCTATACCACTCTTACCAGAGAAGCCATGTCAGCTCCTGGCGCTGGACAACTTTGGGCCCCTGCCTAGAGCTAGAAGAGGAAATAAACACATCCTAGTTGCACTAGACGTGTTTTCCAAAATGGTAGTCCTGTGTCCAATTCAGAAAACCAGTACAAAACAAGTACTTAAGAGGCTGAAGGAAAGAATCATTCCTATATTAGGACAGCCAGAAAACATCTTATCGGATCATGGAAGTTGTTTTACCAGCGTAGAATTTCGCAGGGAGTTGGAAAATCTGGGCATAAGACAGATTTTGTCCACGGTTAGACACCCGGAGTCGAACTCCGCTGAGAGAGTTATGAGGGAGGTGCAAAAATACATGAAGATATACTGCTCTACTGAGAATTGGAAATGGATTGACGTACTTGAGATTATTGAATATTGTATCAACAATACCGTGCACGAAACTACAGGAGAGGTGCCAGTGGGCCTACATCTCGACAGAAGACCCGAGAGGCCATGGAATAATGTCATCCAGACACCCGTCGATGCACAACTTGGACGTGAGTTGAGAATCCAGAGGACGTTCGAGTATCTCAAGAAACAAGCAGATAAACGACAGCGGAGAAACAGGAGGAAACGCTATCATAGACCGCTACTCGTGGGAGAATACGTCTTATTGAAAAAACCCGCCAGTTCAGATACAGAGAGCAGGAAATATAAGAAATTCCAGCATGCTTATCTCGGACCCTACCTGATTATAAGGGATCTGCAGAATAACGCATATCGGATTAAAGATGAGGCAACAGGTAGAGAAGTTGTGGTGAATGCAGCTAATCTGAAGTTATATAGTCCACCAGAAGACTATGATGCGAGAGAAGAGCAAGCTACACACATCCAAGTGAACGGGGAATCATTACGTATGCACGGAAAGGTTCTTGAAAAAAGCTTGCAGACTCGAGAAGGGTCGAAGAAAAGAAAACAGCTCGCCAGCCCAGCGGACACGAGGGGAGAGTGCAGCTGTCGGCTGCAGGAGTTTTATGACCAGTTGAAGGGAGCCGCTGTGGAGTTAGGGGAGATGAATGAACAATTGAGACAGGAAAACGAAAGTCTACGAGACAGCAGACAAGAGTGGAGTGGGAAAAACCTGAAAGCCCATTGCCGAGAGCAATGACCGCTTAAAGTAAACACTGCAAGGAGTTGATACCAGCTGATAGGCCCGAAAAATTCACTTATGAAATGAATTTTTCGAACTTAGCAGGAGAAAGATGTGCCCAACTGGTCACGGCAGTCTGGCATCGAACTCAGGCCTCATCAGAGAAGACCAGGCAAATGGTTATGCCTAAGGTCGAACCAGTGGTCTCTAAGGGGGAGCCATTATATGGAACCCACAGAGCAATGAGAGGTCTACTGACACATAATAGTCTAGCGTGATTTCACGATTATTTAGGTGCAAATCATAGCAATTTAAAGGAAAAATTATAAGCAAAATGCAAGGGAATGTACGTTTTCAGTGCATACGAAGTCGAAAGAAGGCTAGTTTGAAGTCTGACAAATTACTTTAGCAAGTAGGCGGGGTAGGCTCGGCGCCAGTAGAACTATTTCCGTCTAGGGCGGTCAGACAGCTCAAAATTAATGACCCGGGAATTCACCAGTCGACAACGAGCAAAGCTTTGGCGGAACCAAGCCCACAAGAAATTAATTAATTACAGATAAATGGAGCATTGTAATGCAATGGAACATACACACAGATGAATGTATTCACGGAGGAGTAATTTAGGAGTGGTTTTTCATCTAAAATTACGCCTATTTCTCAAAATGACCGCATTACAACCTAACTCACGCTCGAGAGCACGAATACTTTAACCAACCAGCGGGAAATCCCCACCGTGGCGTCCCACGCGCTGAACTAAGGCAATTAATTGTAATTAATTGGCCGAAGCGATCGCCGGCACGCGAGTGTTTTTAAAACCTCCACGCCTAAATAAACAAGATGCAGATGTTATTTCGGCTGAAGACGGAGTATTTCAAGAAGGGAGTCGCTCTCACGTGTCCCGTGAACTATTTTGTGCAAGAAACAAATATAAGGGAGAGCAGCCTACGCCAAGCGTCAGTTCAGTTGCAGGGCAGTTGGAAGTCAGTCGAAGTCAGTGATGTAGAGTTGAAGGCAGTTGAAGACGTCAGACGGTCGCTCGAGTTGGAAGTTAGTCCTTTGTCTACAAGCGCTCTGCAGTAAGCACGCCAATTATTAAAATATCAGCGTACCGCCGTTGAAGACAATGGAAGCAAATTGTAAGCTTCATCTGTAATAATGAAGTGCATCAAAGTAACTCAATGCAGATATTTCTTTATTATCTGACACAGATATAAATTCGCTACAGCGAATAGGAACTGATAATGTTTGGAACAGTTCGTATACCGGAAGGTATTGTCAATTATATGACATCAGCATCAGGAGCACTCCAGTGATGGGAGAGTGGAAGTTATTGCCACCTAACCAGGACAGTGAGGTGAACGGGAGTGCAGGGAACTAGGATCGAACATCTATAAAAACGCTACTAGATTTCACGGAGACCAGCGGTTATCATAAGTTCATCGCATCTCTGAGGTCAAGCGTAGGTGAAATCCAGATTAAGGATCAACATGTGAAATGATAGAGGAAGTGTGTATAAATTGTGAAATAATAATTTAAAGTGTAAATGTGTTTAATGATTAATATTCAGTGTTTATCAGTGGTAAAGGCCACTTGTGATAATATGTGTATCATGTGTAAAAAGTGTGAATCTCAGTGTTGTGTATTGGATATCATGATGGATTAAGTCAATCATCATGGTAGAGCTCAGGCGAAGATACTGGTACTTTCCAGCCAGAAGGAAACGTGAGTACACATGCAAATAATAGCATTATAATGGCATAGTTCACCATGTAACGATTAATCACTTTGAAATTAAAGATGTAATAGTCACTTACCGAACGAGTTTTCACCACTCGTCTTGAATAAAGTATGACTTGGAAGGTGATTTGCTTAGGACCATTTAGGTCAAAAATAGTGATGGATCTAAACGTTAAAATAATAATAATAATAATAACTGGGGTCGGCAACCATAAAGTAAGGGCAAAAGTTGGCCTAAGTAATGTTCAAATAGTGTCATGTCTAATTTAAGATACTGTCATTTGGTAAACAGTAAAGAATGTAGTGTGGAATATAGCGAAATACGGGAGCTTTTCTCAGTGTCAGTGAAATTTTGAATGAATATTTGAAATTAAAGTAAGCCAGTATATTTATACATTTGTGTTAGGAGCTATGTAAAGCTTTGGCTTAAATAGTATAACAGGAAGAACGTAGGTACCTTGATAATGGAGTCATATATGTGAAATATTGTTTAGCCGCATATAGCGTGCAGATTAACGTAGAATCCAGTGATTTACGTAAGATAAGCACGGGAAAGACTAGTATAGCTTGCGCGTGAGGTGAAAATTGGCTTAATCTTCGAGAAGTATCGCCTTTGTGCATACTGTATTTGTTACGCAGCGATTTGGATAGATTCTGTCTATTGCCAACGCTTACATTGAATTATAGCCACTATGGACGCCCAGCGAGGCGCGGTGTGCATTTATACTTATGGTCTGCCCGAGAGGTAGAATGATATTCGTCGACGAGGAACGTGGTTCCCAAAAATATATGTTAATGACAGCTGCTGATGATAACCATGGGGTTTCATTATGATGCGCGTCTTAAAAGCCACAAGTAATCACCTTAGAACGGCAATGCTATCATTGGAATTTCACCCATGCCATGAATGTTTAATAGGAGCCATTTGAGCCCAAATACACTGTAAAGTTAGGTGTTAATTAATTAAATGACTCAATTACTTAGGACTATGCCTAGCGGATCTTTACTGTTATATAATTGTAAACAAGTTTGGCCTTGACGGTAGAGAGAGACAGGGAATGTAGACCATTTCCGTGGCAGCCATCTTGGAGAGCCGTCTGGAACGAATTTTATGACCTGCTGAGGGAAGGGGAGGTTGCTCGACCGATCCCTTGTCAATTACAGTCACAATAGGACACTGAGAGATCTCGGTATTCAATATGCAATTAAAATATAAGTATTTTAGTGATGCAAATGGAATTAATTGGTATGTGGCAACTCACATATGTGGTTGAACCATAGAAATCAGATGATATTTGGCGAAGTTATCCTCTGAGGGGGAAAGCTGAACCAAAATAATGTAGGCATCTTCTTTAAAGTGCATTTTGCCAGTTTATGCTAATTTAGGAAAAACGGGTATGTGTTTTTCCCAGAACATGACACAGTTGTATCTATGATAAGTCCGACAAGACCCAGATAATCGTTATATGGTGAAACTATAAATATTCTATCCATGTTTATGTTTATTTTATGATTGAGAAGCATGACTCATTTTCCTAGAGCGTTCATAGGGATGGAAAGAAGGAAGATGATTCGCACGACACAACAAATATTTGCTAATAAATGTAGGAAACATTGAAGTAATGCTAATTAAAGTAAATGCCGTAGGAGACGGAATAATGTCTTAGTAATATCATGTTTATGTGACATGTGGTTTTTGTGTTAAGATATTTCCATTAAGTAAAATTGTGTCACATGACGAACACTATGAAAACCTTGTAATCTGAACTATTATTGACAGGATATTAGAAGTAGGTTTGAGTGCATTGTAGCGCTATTTTTAAGGAGAAAGCTCACAGAATAACCCTATTTATTTGTGGGAATTAATTGTAATTTGTCCTTTGTTTTGTATTTGTTGTACAGCCATGATTTTAGACCAGTAAATATTTTATTCATAGGAATGTTGTGTATTTCCTGTAGAGTAGTTACCTGGTAGACTCAAATCCTGAGCATGTGGTCGTATTGTGGGCAGGAACGTCCCATACCTCGAAAGACCGTGAGCTAGTTGGGATACGAACACATGGTCCACATGGTGACAATCGGGTACAATATAGTTATTTAAATTCTCCAGAAATAATGGTTTGTTGTATTTTGGTGGTTTGTACACCCCTGTTATTGCTATTTTGTTGTCGATTTATTAACAACTACTCGAATAAATTTGAAATCTTTATAAGTAGTAAGCGTTTGCTACACTCCAAATATTGCATCATCATGACCAGAAATTGCGTAATCCTGATGACGTCATGGGTCCTTAGAGCGACCACGTGGTCCAGGAGCGGGGCATGTGCACTGCACGTGTTAGCGTGGGAAGGGGTTGACCTTTTGGCTTGTTTATGTGATTGTGATAAAAAGTTAATGGGTGTTGACGGCATGGGGGTTGTTTATTAGGATGGTAACTCGAAATTCAGACTCCTCTTCCACTCCTACAGGGGAGTTTCTTGGTTCGATTCTGTGTTTTGTTATTTAATTCCCGGGGCAGCCTGTGTATCATGGTTATTAAGTATTGATTGATTATTGAATTATATTTTGGTAATTTCCCAAGGAAGTGTAGAGAGTCTTGTGTGTCATAACTTTTGAATGAGAGTGTACGGTGAGGCACTCGACATAGCCGGATCGCTACCAGACATGTGGTGTGCAGCTGTTCCGTTTTTGCTCGCGCCGTGCGGCAAGCCATGAGAGTAGCCAGCGCATGTAGTGCATGGTTGTCGTTAAAGTTTTTGCTCGCGCAAGCTAAATAAGTAATCAGATGTTGTAATGCGACACTCTGTTTAAGTACGACATATATTACCACAGCGTGGGAGTGGAGTTGTGTTACTCCTTCTCGCTATGTTATGTCTGTTTAATTTAAATGATGTTAACATTTTTTGTGTTCTGGCTTGCTTCATGATCTCAATCTGGTTAAAGTGTTTTATATGACATGTATAACTTTGAGTGTGTGAAATGAATTTCGATCTGTTTGTTTTTAGATTCCCAGATGTCATTAGTCAAGTCTGTAATTTTTAATGCGAGAACGAGATTGGATGTTGGTTCCCAGAGCTCCATGTGAAAATGTTTAAAATAGCTTTTTGCAGTTTGATATTCGCAATATATAAGAGCACATAGCTATGAAGTAACACTTAGTTTCAAAGCAACTCAGTTAACAATCAACATGACCATGTATGGAAATCTTTTAGTTAAGCTCCAGCAGCTCTATGAGATAAAATCTCTGAGAGAACAATCAGAGAGGCTGGGGCTAAACTTCGCAGTGAGCGCGTTCAAAGTGGAAGAGGACGTTTGGTTCAACGGGCTTAGCAATCTTCAGCAGGACATGTATAATTGCGAGTTATTGGAAATAATTCGAGACCGCCAGCATTGTAGAGAGTTGACGGCGGATGGCGTAACCCCCACATATTGGGGGTGATCATTCAGCGGCTGGAATCAATCGACTCCGACAGTATCGAGCTGCTCGATTTTCCACCGCTGGAGGAAGAGAGTGTGGGGGGTGAAGATCGTATGGATGCCGAAGAAGGTGGAGAAGAAGAAGAAGAAGAAGAAGAAGAAGAAGTCCAAATGATTAATTAAATGGACGTTGGACAGTGGGTGTTTAAAAAAAAAAAATTAAAAAAAAAATAATAATAATAATAATAATAATAATAATTTGTGTGGTGTAAATCTTTTTTAAAAATATATTTATTTGATCATTTGTGGTTTACATTAATTATATAATATGAATTAGTGAAAAATGATATGATCTTCGTTCTTAAAGTGGTAAGTAGTTCTTTTTCCAACAAGCGGCAGAGAGAATTGAAGATGCTGTGTTGTTTGCAGAGTGGAATATGCTGGTCTTGTGCACGGGGTAAGTACAATCATTCTTTTCTTTCTTGCGTGTGTTGGTTTTAGTGAGCTGAAAAATATATATATAGAGACACATTAATAATAATAATAACAATAATAATAATAATAATAATAATAATAATAATAATAATAATAATAATAATAATAATAATAATAATAATAATAATAATAATAATAATAATAATAATAATAATAATAATAATAATAATATCTTTTGTGAGGAATAAAAAATAAAAATAAAAAAACTTACACTGTTCTAATTATAAGATATTTTTGTTGGGGATCCAAGAGTTGTGAGTTGAATCGAATCCAAGCCAAGATACGAAGGCTCGGGTTCCTTTTCTACGTAGTACTTTGTCGACTAAGTAAATATTAGGATGTTTTGTTCGTTGTAACTCTGCTTCGTAGAACGCACCAAATATTGGGATATTTTTATTATCTTTTAAAAGATATGTTCGTGGATTAGTATTTTGAACTTTATAAATTGTAAATAATTCTGTTGTCCAATTACCTTCGTACCCTTTACTGAAGTGTTTCTTGATTTTTGATATTCTTACAATGTCGCCGATTTTATATTTTGGTTTTCTTAAAGTTTCATTATATTGTGTTGGCAAGCGGGGTGGATTGTTTCTTTTCACATCATTAGGTTTCATGCCAATGCTGCGATGTATTTTGTGATTATACTTTACTAGTAACTCAGGCAAAATATGTACCCATCGGTAAGAACCTCGTGTTGTGAATTCTTTCCACATCGATTCCTTAAGAGTTCGATTAAATCTTTCTATCACACTCGCTTTAATGGAGCTGCCAGTGGAATAATGCTTTAGATTTTGTTTCTGAGACCATGTTTTGAATTCACTGTTATAAAATTCCGTTCCTCGATCGGTGTGAAAATAATTGGGCAATCTTTTACTTTGAGAATAAACAAATTTTAAGCTTTTCACAATCTCACTTCCTTTTTTGGTTTTAAGAGGAATTGCCCATGCATATTTCGAGTAAACGTCAATAATGGTTAATAAATATTTAAATCCATTATTCCATTTTGCAAGTTTGGACATGTCCACAAGGTCAGCTTCATGGAGGTCATCGATTCCTTTGCTAATAACACGTCGTCTTTTAAACTTTTTTCTAAGCGGTGCGTGAAGTTCTTTTGCAATTTCTCGTCTGATTTCGTTCATAGTTATTTTCCAAACAATGTTTTATAACATACTGTGCATTGTTTTACAAACGTTGGAATTTTTATTCAATATATCCAGCATTTCTTAGTTCTTCTTCTATTGCAAAGATTTCGCTGTCTAGTCCTGTGTGACCTGCAGCTTTCGATGCAATTAATGTTTTAAGTCTTGATACCAATTTGTTTGGTTCATTCCAGTGAACGAATTCAATATTGTTTCCGCCTTCAAATTTCCAAATGGCTTGTGGCGCGATGTGTTTTTTTTGACCATATCCAGTATGCATTGTAGTATTTGCTTCTTCATTTTCATCTGCTGTTTTTATAATTCTATCTATGTCTTCAGTGAGAAGGGGTTCAATTATATGTCTATACTTATAAGATTGCGTTCCTCTTGGAGCTGCATTGCTTGTATAATTTCTTTTGTGCACGTTTGAAACATTTAATAATTTCAAATATGAACTTAAATCACTCCTATCTATTAGAGTGGGGTCTGGTACTTTCCTTTGAATCAATTCAAGTAGACCTTCTGTAATAGGAAATTTTTCACCGCCAACTTTTATCCACTTTTTATCGAAGAAAACTCGTTCGCGTCCCAAGTATTGTTTATCATTTCTTATCGTTATACCAAATGTTCTATCCACGTTTTGTTTAATGAACGGATCAAAGTAGCGGTTAAGTAGTGAAATTATTTTGATGCTATCTCCATCTTCTTCGTCTGAAGTAGCAGTGGATTCAGAATCGTCATATTTTCCTTTTCTTTTTCGATTTTCTTTATTTTGAGTCGACGTATTAGCAATAGCTACAAGTTGATTTAATGAACTTGTTACTGGTTTAAAGTTAGTCTCTATATCTAATTCTTTTCGTCTAACATCATCTTGAAGTGAAAGATACTTGTCTTTAACATCTTTTTTTAAGCGAGAAAGTTTATCCTTTACTCGACTTTCAGCTTTAATCTTTGAGCTCTTCTCCATGACTAAACGGAAATTGTGGTTGTTTTACTTATTTATAGTATTTCTTTTTGACTCAATATCATTTGCATTAACTGTTTTTTGGAATACTTTACACAATTAAAATACTTCATGATGCTGGTTTACTTCACAAAGAAAAGATGTTCACCACACAAAGCTAAATGCGAACTGACATGAATCAACAAAACACGTTGGCTAATATGCACGTGTTGGGTTGGCCGAGCGGTCTAAGGCGTTAGACTTAAGATCTAATTTTCAGAAATTGAAAGCGAGGGTTCGAATCCCTCACCTGACAATATTATTATTATTATTATTATTATTATTATTATTATTATTATTATTATTATTATTTTATTTACATGTAGAGTGAGGAGGTAATTGATCATTAATAAGAACTTTCATATGAAATGGTACAAAAGACATTTTTTTTTTTCTTCTTTATTCATTTAGAATTACAATTAATACAATTTTATTTCTCTTGAAGTAATCTCATTCTTTTTTTAGTTGTCCAGATGAGTGTGGCTGTGTTGAGATGATCTTCTTCTTTTTAGTTGTCCAGATGATTATTTTCTGTAGACAAAAAAAAGATACACTGTGTTAAAAAGCAAACTAAAAACAAAATATGTATAGCTGTCAACTACAGTAGTAGATCTAAATTATTCACCTTTTATAGATAGCGATTACAGTTGTCACATTTGCAGCGAAGATGAAACAGTTGAAATTTCCTCTTTAGATGATCTGGTAGATGTTCCCACTCTAGACGAATTCGTTGTGGTTCATATATAGTCAGCACGTTTATAGGAAAGTAGTTCCAATCAAACTTATTAAAACCTCGAAGTCCACTGTTTCGAAACTTGTTTATTATCGAACACACGATTTTCATGATGCCATCAGAAGAATTTAACCAATGTTGAACAGCATTGACGTTGAATTTAGCACAACTATTGCTTCCCATTGCTAGAGATGGTAAATGTTTTGGACAATCTGTAGGTAAACGTTGGCTATGCCTCAACATTAGGTCTGACATTCCATCAATCGTATTAAGATCGAATAATGAGTCTGGGGAAAGTGCTTTTAGTGCAAACAAAGAAAATTCCTGTGGCAAATTATATACAACTAAATAATCATATTTATTCTTAATAGACTCAAAAAAAGAAGAAAGAGTTTTTTCACAATATGCTGCAACCCATGTGATCACGGGGCTGAATGAAGGTATATTGCCGTTATTTAACATACAGTAAGCAAGTTCCAAACTGCCGTTTGGTAGCTTGCGAATGTCTGCAACTATTGGTTGCTTCTTATTCCACGTGCCAGCATCAGTAGAAGGAGAGTTTGTTGTTGTCAATTCCATGATTGCAACTAAAGTGAGAATACTTGTTTACTTGCTTGCTTATAACTTAGCAAATATTGGTTTAGATAATTACTTCATTCGTTAATGGTCTGTAAGATATTTGACGATCATGAATAAGAACACAATAAAGAGTTGTATCTTCAGGTATATTCTCACTTGTCTCGATTTCAATTCGCACATCGACTGAAGATGTCTTCACTGCTTCCACTTGTTCGAGACAATTAATTACAATAATAGGACAAAGAGACTTAAATTCATCTCGTGAAACCAGAGTCTCTGAACGAACATCATCGATCTGATAATATACATTACGAAATTTAACAAACATGTCATACAACTCGCTGTAGTCATTTATGGCAATTTCAGAAGTTGGCATTTCATAGGGATAAAAAATTGAATTTAAAAAAACTCTTATAGATTTAATGTTACAATGGTCGAAATAGGAAGAGCATGTGTTTAGTAAATTTCTTCTAGTTTGAAAACCTAATAAAAATTGACGCGGTTTTTGAGTTTCAGAAGTTGTCATTACAGTCCAACTATATTTAGTTGTTCTAGGAAGAGAAGGCAAGACGTGAACATCCCACGATCGATAACCAACCTGAATGGGAATATTTTTCTGCATTAGTTTTAATCTTTTAATTTGTTCTTCGTCTGATAATAATAAAACGGGAATTTTTAGATAAACTTTAAATAACTTGACCTTAGAAAGATCGTTTTCGGTTGTCGATTGCAACGCACGTGCGTCACTTGACGATCGGAGAAGTATTACCTCATGCTTGCAGTTTAAAATCGGCTTTCTGTAATCCTCTGCTATTCCTAACAGGTTGCTTAAAGGAAGTATTATATGAAAACGTTTTGTGTTACTATCAACAATATTTGCTTCACTTGCTGGCGTTGTTAAAGAGGGAAAATAACCGGCATTTTGTAAAGCTGTATATTCGTTTTTTGAATATGATGCAAAGGTTTTTATAGAACTTGTTATACCTAGATGGCGTGTACGATCAATTTCTTTACCATTTAACGTGATGCGAATTTCGCTAAAAAGATTAGCCCCAAAATTTTGGTCAGGATGCGCTGTAGTAGAAGCAGCTGGATTTATGTTAGAAGTAATAATTTGACCTTCTAAGTGAAGAACACCTTCTGATAATAAAACTATGTTTTCTTCATTTTGAATCGGTATTCGAATTTCATCACTATTTTCGAATTTATTAGCTGAATAAGGTTGATAAACTCTTTCTTCTCGTCGCACAACTCTGTTGTCAACCTCTCTTTTATCTGTTATGTTAAACATGTTAACAGCTTCAACTATAGATAGAAACTAAATAAGATTAACAATTGCATATATATTTATATTGAAATTAAAGTACGCGATAGCCTAAAGACTGTAAGAATTGTTTGTTGTTACTCGATAACTGTTTCTTAGATTTCAAGGTGCGATGTCGTTGTTTGTTTTTTTTACAAATTTTAGCTGATTGATTTATATTATTTTTTCGAATCAGAGTCGACTTCTTTTTTTTCAAACTTTGAGTATTATATAGTATAACCATATTTGTGATTGTTTTCTAGTATGCTTACTCAAGTAGAATGAAAACATAACAGTATTTCATTACTTTAAATAGCAAGATATCGTGCTGGACGAATAATTAATTCTACAGTTAAATCTTCATCTTGCAAATCAATGAGCTGTTGAAGATGATCTTCAAGTTGCACAGATACATGTTGAATAAGCTTGGTGTTCATGGGCAAAAAATTAATCGTTGTTGGTTGTACAACAATCGGGTAACCAGCAGGAACATGAGCTTTAAAATTATATAAAGAGTGTGTTGGTTTATGGTTCAAATAAGAACTCGTACCAAGCACAAGGTTGCAACATACTCGAATACTATTAACAGTGTTAATTTTAATCATATATTCAGAATGATGAGTTGTGTTTGCCTTGAACTTTCTATGAGAAAAGCCTAACAAATCTGCAATAGAATCTGCAACACCAAAATCTATAGCAAACACTTTCGAATGTAGTTTACAATGATAAAAGACTTTATCATAATTAATATAAAATGATGGGAATTTGTCTTTGTCGCCTAATAAATGTTCAACTAATAAATCATCAATCTTTTCACTTAATTGTTTTAACGTATAGCTAGCATTGGGTATTATTAAAATCGCTCTATCCGCTTCGTTCAACTTTATAGCCAAAATGTTATTATTCTCGTTAATTGCAAACTTCATTATCGATTCTATTTTTCGATGAATTTCAATTTCTCTTTTATTCTCTTTAGGGTAAACTTTCTTTTCAATACCTAAAGGCCCTGCTACACTGTTGGCTACAGTGAAATCAATATTAAACGGGGAAGACAAAACGAGACGGTTGTCTCTTTTTCCATCTATATCCTCTTCCACATACAATTTTGTTTTTTCTAAATGTTCTGGTATAAGTTTCGACAATGAGTGATAACTAAGTAAATCATCAAAAGCTGAGGCTAGATCTTCAAATTCATAAATACCCGGTGGTACCACTAAATCAATTGATAAAAAATTAGTAAAATGAATGCGAAATTTATTATTTCTGTTGGTAACATTTCGAATAGAATTAGATGTATACAATCCTGCAAGTCCTATTTCAAAAAACTCTGCTCCTACAAGATGAATCGGGTTCTCCAATGTAACATCAATCTTCGAGCCTTTACCTTCAAGAGTTATCCGTCTTTCGAAAGCCATCTTTGAAATGTTTAAAGACGGTCTGTGTTTCCCTTATTTATACAATACAAGAAGACTAAACATAAATGTCCACAAATCGAAGAAGTAATCGATTGATATGAATGAAAATTATATTGTAGATAGCAATTTTTAAGATATGTTAAAATTTCAAATGGTGGTCTTAAATTACCAATACTATCAAAATAATGCACATATTTACCATGTTTACTGAAAGCTACCCAATGTGAACCGGATTTATCCATCGGTTCAAGGTTAACAATACAGTTTTCATTTTTTCGAGGATATCTTGGTAACGTATCTCGCATAAAGACTCCTCTAAAATTTGGAATCTTTAATTGATGTGCGTATTTAGCTAAATCGAAATTACTTAATGCTTTATTTGGTATTTGGTTAATTATCTTTTGTATGCAGGAGGATTTAAATAAATGCCTTGACTTCCTTTTCCTCGCATTGCTTCTATCATTCGATTGTGTCTTTTCATTTCTTTTAGTTCTTCTTGAGCAGCTTTCGCCTTGTTTATAGCAGACGCCACCCCTGCTGCTCCGCCTGCTAGACCCCCCAAGCCCGACAAGGCTGCAAATATCGGAAGTAGGGGTAAAATACCACCTTGCTTTTTCGATGTTCTTCTTTTTTTTAATCTTTTCTTGTTTTTTTTTTATTATTTAAGTTTCGCTTACCTCCTCCAATCTTAGACTTAGCTTTCATGATGCCACCCACTGTTAGTGCAGCCGCTCTCTCTCCAAATGATGCGTCACGGGATTTTACACGAGACCAAGCTTTTGAAGCTAAAATTTCATCAGCCTCTCTTCTTTTGTTTGAATCTTTATGCTTTGCGTAAGCAATGTCGTGCTCTTTGCACGCTTTATCTAATATATTTATTCCTGGATCACCACGGCTCAATCGCTTTTCTAATTTTGTTCCTGGTCCACAATATTCATATCCCGGGATGTGTAATTCCACGGGTAAATTATCAATAGTTTTATTAAGTACACGACTGATTAATGATCCACTTCCTGTTCGTTTATATTGAGTGGTAGAGTTGCTCCTCTTACAACGCACCATTACTAAATGATATGTAATATAAAGTAATTATACATATATATATCTGGAAAATGGGAAATGGTGGGGGGGAGGTGTTTTTTTTTTAAATAATACACACAAAATTTGGGTTATTATTTATTCTTTTTTCATAAGCAAAGGAACACACAAAAAATTAGTAATATTACCGGCATAAAAGTGTGTGTGTGTGAAAGAAATAAAGTAAGTGAGATGAACTGCTTTAATCTCAATTTGTTTCTAATCATTTTTCAGAGAAAAATGACCAAACGGTAAAGTATCAATTCCGTTTTCAGTTATGTGTCTTTTATCTTCGTTTGATGAAATTGCCAACTTATTTTGCCGAACAGTAAATACAGAATGAGATTTTGAAATTATACAAACTTGAACTTTGTTGACTTTTTCTCTGTTATAAAGACACTTTCGATACTCATCAATATTCATACTTTTACTCACACTCTTCTTAATGCCTTTAGCCTTACACAAGCTATTCATTTCATCACACAATTTTATTGCATACATTTTGGGTCGTAACCCCACAAATTCTTCAACAATCCTTCCAGCATTTTCATCTTTCATTAAACCAATTTCACCTTTATTTTGTCTCACAATGCCAAAAGGATTGTTTGTTTCATAGTTTCCAGTATCAAACAAATTTGAATGTTGTTTCATGAACTCATAAATATCATAATAGAATATATACATAAAACTATCGGTGTCTGTGTATAACAACCTCACATTTGATTCAGGATTTGCTAAAATAACATTGTAATGAAAGTCATTCATTTTACATTTAGACAAATCTAATATAGATGCACCAACATATACTGGTTGATTGTGAAAAATCTTTAGTCTACTCATCTCGATGACCATACATTGTTCATCGAATATAATTCTATGTTTAAAATTAGCCCTAGCTATTAAAGACCTAGCACCACGAGCTCCATGCCATTTGGTGACCCATTTGATGTCCCTTAACTTCCTCACATTCATCAGTGAACGACCAAAAATTGCATTATTCATCAATTTATAAAAATTCTTTTCAAAATCATTTTTGGCTTGTTTTCGTTTCTCTGTGTTCACATCAATATATGGTTTTAGCCATTGGCTCTGATTGAATTCAATTATTCTGTGAATACGATCTAATTTCATTCCTAGTTGAATACATTGCTTTAACAATCTATAATGCAAAACATAACGTTCTTTATTATCTAGGGTAGCCATTAGCTTTGTCAACTTTTCGGGACATAGAGGGTAATCTGAATGTTTGTCATGTAACTCTTGAGGATAAGTCAAATCTACTTCCAAAATATATCCAATTTCTGAAGTATCATCAATAGTTAAAACATCAAAGCCTTCAACATTTGCAATCCATTTAAAGCCACCCGTTGGAAGATATTCCATCATCGCATATCCATACAAATTATTAACGTCAAAGTACATTATGTAGGACTCTTGCTTTTTCTCATCATAAGTTTTCATATACTTATTATTAGCAATCGCATGTCGTGTTATACACTGAACATTTCCTCCTCGAATAGATCGTTCAAAAAAGTGTAACATATCAATATCTTGAAGCAATTCAAGTTGAACGTTGGTTATCTTTTTCATAGCACACCAAGACATAGATGGAGCAGTGTAAAAATGAGCTGCATCAATGCCATAAGTTTCCATGCCATTCGATCTAAAATTTTCAAAGACATCCGCCAAAAGAAGTGTGTCAACTTTTAAATACAAATCTGCGTATTCTCCTAATGTTTGACAGGAAAACGTTTCCCACACCGATTGAGCAAACTCATACTCTTCATTCGATATTGTTTGATCATTAAGACTGCTATAAAACTTGGATATTTCAGGTAATTTAGTTTCGTTAAGAACATCCATACTCGTGACGTATTCATAGGGAAACACACCTTTTCTCGCAGTAAGTCGAAACTGTGCATCATCATTAAAATAACGTCGTGTTATTTGCTTTGAATCTTCGCTTAACGAAGATGAACATTGATCTAGTGAACAGGACAAGAAATTATATGTATCGAAAAATCTTAACTGAATGAATCCATTCTTAGCCCGTACATACTTTGTAAACCCTTTGTAACGTTCCATATTCATCGCTAACAATTTTATATGACCAGGATTATGTAACACCTCTCCATCACGTTTCTCGCAAATTTCTTTAATTATAAAATGTCCATCATAGGCTGTTAGATTATGAAATGCTATAGGCAAAACCTTTGTTACTTTGTAATTTAAATTACAACTATTGTGTGCGCTTCCTCTATATTTTCCAGTTAAGTGACAATGATCGCGTACTTTGAGTTCATTAACTGCAATCGGTTTCTCGCAAATGTGACACATTTTACTTGACAAAAATAATCTTTCTTCATTTTCGGTCATCTTTAACATTGGCTTAACCGATAAGTAATATGTTTGAAGTTTATCCACAATACTATAAAGTTCCTTTACAAACAATTCAATGCAATTATTTCCCCTAAAGAGCTTGAAACTGCACAATTCACTATCGAAATTACAATGAAGGTATAAAGAAATGCTGTAAGGAATATGTTTATGTGTTAAAGTAGAGTTATGATTGTCACTATTTGGAAAACATGAGGAAATTGGAGACAAGAGGCATTCAGTGTCTGCATATATTATAAATGGAACTGTATCTTTAACTCGGAATTCTGTAAAATTAACAAATCTTTGTTCATCAGTCGGCATTATGCTTTTTGCAACAGGAAACTGTTTACAGTCTGCAAAGTGAACATTTAACTCATCCTCAAGAAAATAATATGACAAACAACGTCTACATATATAAATCCTTCTGTGAGTGCTAGTGAGGCTTGAACGCACAAGGCGAGCAAGATTTCTAATTAAACAAAAGTGATAACTTTCACTGTTTCCAATCTGCAACATCAATAAGTCTACACTCCTTTCGTATACTTTATCTGATACATACAAAGGTACAATAGTAAAAGTTTTTTTTCCTTTTACTTCGTTTGTTCCCATACATACCCAATTGTTTTCATCATATTGTGCTCCAAACACATTTACAGAAATATTGTTTTGGTTTTCAAACTTGTTTAAATATTTCATTTCCATCGGAATTGGAATACCATCTAAATTTAAAACATCTCTGTAATTAGGATAGGAAGAAAGATGATTCACGTTTCGAGTTTTTGGATACAAACCAGCAACCACACTCCACGCAAAACAAGCTTCCTTTGTATCATACAAATTTAGCACTGCATTCTTATTGACTATTACATCAGGCAATCGACTAGTATTGGACATTCCTACTCGAAATCCAACATATTTATTTATATTAATTCTCAAACTATGAATTTTTTCTAAAGCCCACCCGGAACCATTTGCTTCAAATTCGCTCATTTTTGTCAATGTACCTTCAATGATATTCTTATTATAAAATTCATTTAAATCAGTATACTCGAAAACTACCTCATTTTTGATAGCAAAATATTTTGTTTCTGATATGTCGCGAAGCACGTATTGTGCACACAAAACTGAATTCACCTTTAAAGCTTGTACAGTTAACGCTTTCTTAACATACTTTGTAAAGCAAATATTAGCATTCGCTAAAAATTCGCGAGGATCCAAAAACTCATTCTTAACATTTGATACTGCAAGTGTGTACACTCTAGAATTGAATGCCGTTTCAATTAACTCACAGCTCAAGAAAGATTCATCCTTTATTTGAATTGTAATTTCTTTGAAATTCACAGCTTGTTGCAATATATGCTCACTAATAACTCTCCAACATTCAATCAACTCATCACTGTTCTCAATCAACTCGGTTTGAGTGTTTTCCCCGATTTGGTATGATACTGAAATAGCACCGTTTAGTTCACTTCGAAAATTAGAAACACTTTCAAATGCATTGTCCAATTGGTTTCTTATATTTTCACTGTTATTATTATGTATTACAATATCGACCTTTCTACGTTTGCTAGGAGGCGAGGTCATTGTTGCTGTTGTCTAAGCAAATGTCCAATTTGCACTAAAGTTAATACACCACCAACACTTGGTGTACCATCACTGATGTCTAAGCATACGTCCAATTTGCACTATTGTTAATACACCACCAGCAGTTGCTGTAACATCGGTTTACCATAAACCTATAATCTTTTAAAGTATATTCAAGCCATTGTGATAAATTACTGCCTGTAATCTCCAATGAACAATGAACAGCCTCAAAAGGAAATTCATCCTGAAGTTTACCAAGCAAATTGTTTCTATACACATTCAATTTTGTTACATCGTAACACGTCATGGAAAATTCGATTTTGAAAACTTCATCAAATGTATTGTATCCGAAGAAACAAATAAAATGTTCATCTTCACATAATTCTTTCAATAGATATCTTAGAACTGTTTCTGTCACCTCTCGCTGACTATCCTCTGATTTGCTAACATTGGTAACGTAGACTGAAAATGTTGAAATTCCACTCGAAGATGTCCATTTGTTAAAACAAGCTTCTTTCTCATTACGACTCACCTCGTTATCATCTTCTTCCTCTTCTTCCGGTTGTTGAAAGCATACACGATGATACTCTATTAGCGGGTGCGATCGATGATCAGTTCCACTCAGGAAATTAACAGTTTTCCACTTCATTATGCTGGTTGTTTTATTAGTTTTTTAGATAATCTGAAAAATTAAACAAATTAAGAAATAATTAGCAACTAAATATATCAATCGTTATATCAATCAATACATAATATATATAATCCAATACTCACCAAAACATGTCGATGTGAGCGGTTCTTCAACCCAAAATACACCGTCATCAGTTTGCCTTCGAGTACTGTTTCAAAATGACTTGATGTGAGCGGTTCTTCACCCCTAAATACACCAGCATCAGTGTGCCTCCCATTGAGTTTAGTTCATCGATCTCTGATGTGCTTAATTTTGAAAATACTGCTGGTAGAAATACACTTGTTACTTCATCTTCAATGTTAATATCCACAACTATTTTTCTTCCAAACCTCGTCTGTACGGGGCGAATAATTTGGACCACATATGGTAAATCAATGACTAGTTCAGCTAGTTTCTTATTAGAATACTCAGTACAAGATGATAAGTTATTGAACTTCGTTAGAGCTTCCATCACACAATTTGTTCCTCGTCGTTGACTTTCTTTATTTCTTTCACACACACACACACTCTTCGCGCAAAAGTAAAAGTTAAACTCTTCCATGCACTCATCCATTTATATATCCTTCACCCCCACCCACACTCCAGAAACCATATGCTGCAAACTAGCTTCTAACGCAATCATTTCTTTTTTTCCACTATTGCTTAAAGAAGTCAAAGATTACATTCTTAGCCAATGACGTTAAAGGTCAACTCTGTCTCACGCGAACACAGCAGACGAGATCAATCACACTGCTGCACATGGTCAAACTTGCACGGGTGTCAAATGATGGTTAGCATCCAAAGCAAAAAAAAAAAGAAAAACAATAACAGCAGCACACCACATGTGTGGATGGGAACCGCCTCCCCGCTCAGCCCACCCATCGCGGGCATAAACAAAAACATAACAGCAGCACACCACATGTGCGGATCGCTGGCACTGACACGGGTGTCAGATGACAGTTAGCATCCAAATAAACAACCCCCATGACGTCAACACCCATTAACTTTTTATCAGCTTCACATAAACAAGCCAAGAGGTCACCCCCTTCCCACGCTAACACGTGCACCGCACATGCTCGCTCCTGGACCACGTGCTCGCTCTAAGGACCCATGACGTCATCCCATGACGTCATCAGGATTACGCAATTTCTGGTCATGATGATGCAATATTTGGAGTGTAGCAAACGCTTACTACTTTTATATGCTACACACTTAACTTCATGCTGTAATCCATCTTTTATCATGATGACTACTCCATCATTCTGATTTATTTCACTTTCATTATAGTACGATTTATAGCAGCTATGTTTAGTAACATTTGCGTTTTTAATTTCCACGTTTCCGTTAAGACCACAACATCAAATATATTTTCATAAGCCTTCAGAGTAACGTCTAAGCTATTCTTGTGTTTTGCTAGACTTCTAATATTAGAATGGATTACTTTTAAACTATTGTTATCTTCATGTCTATCTAAGAAGTATTTACACTCATCTATACTCTTCGCCACCTCGGACTGAATTTGATATTTTACATAATCATCTGCATATGTGTCCATACAATTATTGAATGGGGAAAAGTGTTAAGTGTTAGCAGTCAAGTTATTGTGAGATATCTTGGAGGGAGGGTTGGAGTGGAAGTCAGCTGTTGAGAGGAGGAAAGTGAAAGGTCAGTTTGAAATAGCACCAGCAACACGGCAGGGGAGATATGCAATGAACAGTTATGCGGGAGAGAGACAGACAGATTGTGGTGTGGGATATCTTAGAGGGTGTACCAACTTTTGCTTACTAAAACAAACTAATGCTCTATGTTAAGTGGTCTTACTTTAAGCTTTGGGTAACTCACACATCTTTGTAACACGGTGCTTGCTGCCATCTGTTTTCTTCACGTAAATTACGCCATCGCAAGTCCATACGTTGGATTGCTGAAATCTTGCCATTCCCGCCTTCAAAATCGCTAGTCTTGTGGCTGTGAGATCTTCTCTGATTATCACCGGGGTACCTTTGAGCTGTTTCTTGTTTTTAAACAATTCATGCCTAGCACGATACGTCGCCAATTTTACTATGATTGGCCTGGGTTTGGTCCCAATCTTGGGGCCCAACCTATGGCTTCTGTCTATGTCCGCAAGAGCGATGTTTGCCTTAATGTCCCCGGCAACTTTCAGCACTAAATTATCTGTGTCCTCGTTAGGATGCTCTGGCACACCGAAGATACGGAGATTTTGCCTCCTTTGGTATTGCTCCAGTTCATCGTGTTTGGAGTTGCTTTCCGATTTGAGATCTTTGATCTCTTTATCCCGTTTGTTTATCTCAACTTTGAGGTCCTCACAAAGATTCACGTTGAATTGGATCGTTTCTTCAAGTCTACACATTCCGTGATCTTATCCACTAAAGTACTTACAATTAGGTCCACAAATGATTTTGACTGCAAGGAATCCTCCATCACACGCCGTACTACTTCCTCTATGGAGTTGGTAGAACTGGAACTGTCGTTACCTGTCTGATGCTTCTGCTGATGCTGCTGCTGCTGCTTGCTCTTCTTAGAAGACATTTCACTTCTTGGTTTTTACGATTTATGTAAATTAAAGCATGATCATCTTCATCTTCCTAGCGTTTGTCCCGCTTTGGAGCAGGGTCCGCTACTTTACATGCCAATCTCCATTTCTGTCGGTCAAGGGCAACATGCCGACACAGATTAACTTGTCGCATGTCTTCTCTAATAGGCCAGTCAAAAGCGACACAAAAAATGGCTAAATTCGCAAAACATGATGTACTGTATCTCTGATTTTTAGTATGTTGTTTGAAGCCATTAGGGCTATGTATACTCAAGTTTGCAACTTTCAAAAAGTTGTGGAAAAAGTTTTACACACCAAAAAACGCGAAATTCTTGGAGTTGTTTCAGATTCTGCTCTATATCTCCTAATCCACGCATTCTTCGTTGAAAGCTATTCTATACGTTTGTTAAGAACATTAAATGTGTGACAATTTATGCCCAACCAAAGCTCTGTAGGTCAATTGGTTACTGAATTACGGCACTTTGAAAATAGGCCAGGTTTTCCAAAAAATGAACATTTTAGTTTTAGACCTTCTTTGGACCGAAACTGCGCCGAAACCGTTGATCCTACGAGCAGAACTTGTTGAATATAATTTGTAGGGAATTTAATTAGCTTTAAATTAGGGGCAGAGCGGGGTCTGTATGCCTCGTAGTTCTGTCTAAATCTAATATATATATAAGAAGAAAATCGCTTTTTTTTTTCAGAAATGTACCTAACCACTTTTTGTTGCATGAAGTGAGATTTAAACATGCTAAACGTGTTATAAATCTAGAGGAGGGCGAGGAGGGTGACCGCCCAGGGCTCCACTGTCCGCGGAGGTGGGTGTGGGGGACACGCCATGGATCTTTTTAAATTTAATTAATTAATTATACTTTTCAATCTAATTTATAATTCATATTCCTTTTTTCGGTGCAGCTATGACCTCCCGTGAGAAAGAGAGGCTCTTGCATGGCACTGAAAGGTCACAAATGCTGTTTGCAGAAGACAATGAAAATATACAAAGTGTAACTGCCAAATAAGTGCCCTTGAAAAACTTGAAGAAGAAGGCCCGACCGCAAAACTTTGGGTACTCTACTATCGAATGACCTTACTCATGAAGCAATTCATTCAAGCCGAAGGGATCGGAGATTGGAACCTTCACCTGCAAATAATCAGCCAAATGCTCCCATTCTTTCACTCGTCTGGACACTTCTTCCTTGCGAAAAGTGCTCGTTTATATTTACAAGATATGAGCACTCTGCAAGACCGGATGGACCCAACCGAATATCAATTGTTCATGAAAGGATGCTTCACCATCCGCAGATCCGACAAATTTTGGTCCGGTCTGCGGACTGACTTGACAATATTGAACAGGTATTGATGCTTTCAACCCATGGCAGAGGTATCTCTTACAAGTGTGCTCTCTCGTTGGACGGGCGGGATGGTATAAATGTTGATATATGTGAAGAGGTAGAAGGGTATTGGGATATTTCCTCCACAACAAGTGAACAGCATGTCAATATGCGACCTACGCAAATTGCACGAGATACCTCTGACGTGAAAAATACTGAAAGCCTGGTTCAATAACCATCCACCGTTCCCATCGATAGATAAACTCGTATCCATCAGCAGTGTCACTCTAGGTGGCCCCCACATAAATTGCCACACTCCCCGAGAAGAAGGACTGAAAGAGGTGAACCGAATTATTGGAAAAACGTTTGGGAATGTTAGTTCCTCTAAGAAAGAAAAAGTCCTCTCTTTGGCAAAGCCTACCACCTCTATCAAGATCCACAAGAAGAGAGTCGATGCCGAGCCACTCACCATCTTCCAGCGCATGTGTATCATGAAACAGTCAGATCTACAGTTGAAGGCCCACTTCACATATGAGCTCGCTCCATTTTCAATGGCCCTATTTTCCGACGAAGGGATGCGTAAAGGCACAAAATCAGCGTTTTACGCTGCCTTCACTCAAGCCACAGAGAGCGACAGTGTGCAGGCAAAAACATTTGCTGTCGTCGATGGAGGATACCTCCTCCATAAAGTCGTGTGGCATTGGAATGATTCGGTACGGGCTATCACAGCAAGATACTTAAACTACATATTTAACCACTTTGTGAAAAAAGTGTGTGCAGTCTTGTGGATGGCGCCAAAAAGAGCACGAAATTTTCAGATCGATCACGACGGTATTCTGCAGCATCAGCGGAAATTGTGTTTGACGTATCGACCATCATCGCATTCCTCCAAAAGAAGATGCTCTCGAATGACAAAAACAAGGTTCGTCTCAATGAGCATCTGTTCTGCTTTTCCTCTCGACGGGATTGAAACAAGGATATCCAAAGAAGACGCAGACCGCGATATCGTCGTGACTGCTCTGCAAAAAAAGTACCTCCAATGACCACGTCATCATCTTTGGAGAGGATGTGGTTTTGCTTGTGCTTCTCTGCGGTCTAGGGTCCACTAAAACGAATTCCAATTCCAGAAGAGTGGCAGAGGTGAGGCGGGTTGCGTCCAATTCTCCACCAGCTCATTCAACCAAGGGGAAGTGGAGCTACCACCTGGATTTGAACTTTTCATCCACGCATTTACTGGGTGCGACACCACCTCTGCCCTCTTCTGGCAGGGGAAGATGAAAATGCGGGGCCACTTCAGACAAAATCAAGCCCTAGTGGACCACTAAAACGAATTCCAATTCCAGAAGAGTGGCAGAGGTGAGGCGGGTTGCGTCCAATTCTCCACCAGCTCATTCAACCAAGGGGAAGTGGAGCTACCACCTGGATTTGAACTTTTCATCCACGCATTTACTGGGTGCGACACCACCTCTGCCCTCTTCTGGCAGGGGAAGATGAAAATGCGGGGCCACTTCAGACAAAATCAAGCCCTAGTGGACCAAGCAAAAGTATTCCTCCAGACAGATGCCACACACCAACAAGTCGCAGCTGCCGGTGACAAGTGCCTAGTTGCCCTACATGGAGGAGACCAATTGACAGACACTCTCAACGGTGTACGCTTCCATACTTTTGTGAAGACAGCAGCCAACGCCAAAGCGAATCTGGCCCGTTTGCCCCCAACCACAGAGGCTGCGTTGTATCGCCACTACCGCACATACCACCAGGTGCAAAAAGGGGTTGGGGGTGAAGAAAGAGGGCAACGACTGGGGTTGGGAATTGACCTTGGCTGGACTCATCCCCATTACCAGTTGGCAAGCTCCTGCCCCCGCAGAGCTCCTAAAACTCCTCTCTTTCAAATGCAAGAATGGGTGCAGAGGTGGCTGCATTTGCCTGAAAGCAGGGCTCAGATGTTCTGTGATGTGTGCTACCTGCTCTGGGGAAACTTGCCAGAACGCTGCCCTTATCACTTATCATCATTGAAGAGCACGACGACGACGAGCCTCAAGACAACCTTGACGATCCACGAATACTGGAGTGCCTACGTACAGGTGACGAAGACGACGAGCCACCAATAAAGGAAGACCTACCTATTGAAAAGAGCAACGAAAGTGACGGCACAGGGCCATCAAAAACAAGGCGACGAGTTTGACTATGTGTCTAATTTGATTGACAGATTGATTAAGTTACTGTACTTTTGATTTCTTATGTTTATTTTATTATATTATATATATTACTACCAGGTACCCGCAGCTTCGCTCGCGATCAAGACAATGGGGACGATGCATTAATTGGTCTATTCTCTTACAGCAATCGCGGCTACAGATGGGTCAATTCTAATTCTGAAAATTCTGATACATACAGTACAGTATATTGATATGTGCCGAAAAGTGGGATTTTTTTAGAGTTGTCAAAATCTGCAGGGTACAATGTTACATTATATGAACACATTTTAAAATTACGTTTTTGGTTTTGCCATCTTCTGCTGAGACATAACGATTTTGTTGTCCGGATACTCGCGATCATGCCACATACAGTTGCCCATGGGAAAAAAAGGTTTTGTCTAAATGTACACCTGCTGCTGTTAAGTGTGTGACATTGCGCTTTGTTAATAGAAATTGCGAATATAGTTTGAAGAGGGAACTGCACTCTTGCACACTGGAATGGCAAATCTATCGGAATATGGGGAATTAAAAGTATTTTTTCCTTAAGCTATTCTGGGTGTAATTTTGCCACACTTTTGATGATTTGAACGTCAACATGTCGCTATTAATAGACCTTGGCCGCTGATGTACTCGTACATTATGCAGTTTCTTCCAGTGTTACGTCCCAGGGATTGAAATTCTCCAAAAACCCTTTTGCCTCACATGCCTCTCTAAATAATAAAAATTCCTCATTGTTGTTGCTTGTGTACCCATGTGAGTAATCTCGATGGAAAATATGCTTCTGCTTCCAGCTAGCATCAGGTCTCAGGCGTGTACCGTCTCCCCAATTGAGCAGTGCATATTTTGGATTTGAGGCTAAAAGGTATCAACTCTACAATGATAAGGCACAACTCTATTCTAAAACTTTAATTCAGTAAATAAAATCATGGCTTCAAACACAAAAACAATCCCCAAAACCATAAAACAAAGCAAACAAAAATTCACTTCCACAATCCACTAATATGAGCAAAATCTAATCATAATAAAAATCATATCATACCACAAAGCTTTACCCTTATGTGAACTTCACAAAGATACTCTAGTGCTCTGATGCACATACAACTTCACAAACAAATGTACACTGACATACTACTGTCATACAATGTGACTTCTTTAATTTCACAAATTAATTATTCCTTAAACCTCTTTAGTTTTGACAAATATGTGTACCGTGTGTGTTTTAATCTTTCTCTTCCCACCAAATGCATCATGCATTAGCCTATTCGGGCGTTGCACAGTGAACTACGTGCAACTCCATAATTATGTAAGCTACCCTTCCACTTCCTCTATTTATATAGTCCCACTGCATGCTGGTTGTGATTTCATATTAAAGACGTTAATTTATAGCTGTGTCGGGTGGTACAATAAGACTACCTTGCGCGCGTAGTCTGTGGCATCTGGTAACCAACTTCATTAACTTGGCGTCAATGACAGTGCAAATACATCGTCCAACCATTCGTCAGATAGCTAAAATAATGAACCATCAGGATGATCTATAATTATCCATGTGTTCTTAAACCACATGGCTACATTACTCAACATAACAATATTTCATTACATGTCATTAGCAGGGTCTAAAATCTGTTCCTTTCAACTTGTATTTACGGTTCGTCTGACCGTCTCTCCCAGACCCTCTACCCGAGCGGTCGGCACACAATAGAATGTGGAATGGGGTTCCAACAATTATCTCGCCCCTCGCTTCAAGTTTGAATGCTTCCCTCACTAAGCAGTAAAGATTTACAAGACAAATACTGTTGTCCGAACGACACACATATCCCAAAGGATCTTAATTGAATAGTATGCAAACAGGTAGTGAATGAGCTTTATAATTATTCCTGCCCCGAGGATAAAATAATTACTGGCACCGAACAGGTCCATTCAACATGAAGGTACGGGGTTCGCAACACATTAGTCTCATAGGCAACCGTGGTCTTATATAATATGCGGTCAGCCCAAATGCTGCCGGTAGGAGGTTCGCTTCAATAAGCCGAATCACTCACAATAAGTTCTCGGGGAACCAATTAGAGTATTGAGGTGTCCTCGTTTGCCTCATACCTAATCAAGGGATTCCAACCCGGAACATTAACATCCATCCTCAGAGTTAGGGTCCCACACTAAACACTCTGGCACAAAGTATATCTCCGCTTACGCCCCCGGCGTAGGAGATTTCATACGTAGAATAGACCACCTGGCTCCTTTAACTAATGTACGACCTCCGCCCTCTAATATTAAGAGAAATATATCAATTTACTCTATAAGCTTCTCATATAAGCTGCAAATTCAATTCACTAAAAGCTCTTTCATTCCTGGCATAATTGTATTCCCATTAATACAATATTCTGATATAAAACTCCTTTCCTTAATCCCGTAATGTAATCTTACTTTATCATCTTACTGCTTAGATCGATAAGTCTTGCAATTAGCGTAATTATTTCTCGCTTACAACATTTATTGTTTCCTGATGCGTTCATTCATACTTTTAATATTCATTATTGTTATTATCATTAATCTCACTGACGTAATTGACCAAAATCATTCCTTATTATTATTATTCACATAAATTACCAAGAATCCTTCCTTATTATTATTTTCACATAAATTACCAAAAATCCTTCCTTATTATTACCTTCACATAAATTACCAAAAATCCGACACAACTAAACGTCTTAAACTCGAACAATCGTGTTCGTTGCATTTACATAACTGATTGCCATTCTTAATTGATAGTGGTAACGATTACTCCACTTAATGATGCAAATTAACATCTCACCTCTATGAAAATCAACACAATAATGATTAAACCTGGAGGGTCTCCCTCCTAATCTGATTCTTACTGGCATCCTTACTGAAATCACCAACATGCAGTGTCCTATGTTCATTAATTAAACATAATTTGTGGGGTACTCACATATCTATACAGGCTCCTTATGGTGGCTCCAACCAATCATATTCTTCCAGTTTGCCTGCCATTTTCAGATTTAACGTGACATATTTATCTTGAATACACACATTTTATGACACATATTTTCTGTTAACAACACGGCACGTTGCATTTCTCTAAGGAAGCTATCGCTCCCACACATGTGATACTTTATAACACTTATTCAATCACTACTTTAAAAGATAATTTACATATGCTTTACACATAACACACGACACTTTATACACTTTCCATTGTTGATATTCCCTAGCAAAGATCAAAATTGCAGGTGTCGATGGCATCTCCCGTGCTCCTATCAACTCTTGATTGAAAGTCTGGTTTACCTGCTCTCGGAATTCACCAACAGTTCTTATCCACACTCCTACGGTAAGCTCCCTGCGTTGCATAAATATGCTAACTACCGTCCTGAGTGTGGTTATTTGGTATTCTTATGACATTACCAACTGCTTCGTAACGTTTCTTTTAGCGCATTCCATCGTAATTACATATATACGATCAGTCAATATTTTATACATTGCGCTTAACACTGTGCATAACTTTACATAGATTATTATTTACAATAGTTCTGCAACTTATCTCACACGTTGCTTCCTAAATGAACACACATTGTTCATACTGTTTACAAAACTGTGTGGCGATTACTGTTTTCTAACTGCGTGAAGACTGGCTACAATCCTGGCGTGCGCCTGGCATGATGACTGCGTAAGACTGACTGCTCTCTCAAGGGTCGACTCCCTTATATTGGATTCCCACGAAAAGTAGGGCGAAATTTCCCCGCGTCATCCCGGCTCCTCTTCCAGCATGATTCTGGTCTCGAAACCATGATCATCGGGTTCCTTTTTCATCACAGATCCCAGAACTATCTGCGTGCAGAAGAATCGCTCGTCCAATTAATTAATATCAATTCCTTTCTCCATGGCTTGGGGACGCTATCTCAGTGGGAATCCCAGGCGACCTTCTCAAAACTCGCCGCGAACAACGGGAGTTTTCCATCCTTCCGCGCTCCATTAAATATGCACCAATTTCGCAGATTAAAGGCTCTAAAATTAGCCTTTTGGCAAAAGATTCACCTGTGGACAACTCTCAAGTCAATCCGTTACTCCAATCACGAGTAATCAATGATTTTCCTGGGTATCTCTCCCCACCAAACTCAAATCTATTCTCCGTCGGGGAAGAACTGGGTCATTATTCAGGCCTGCACCCTCTCCCAGACGACATAACGAGGTCAGAGAGATGGACGTGGCTCCACTGAACACCTCCCACAATTCTGGGCTAATTTGTAAAACGTCAACTCTGCACTTGCAGTGTTCCAAGCCTCGTATGGCCTACACCAAGTAGTCTAATAATGCAGTATTCTGCTCCTTTCCCTGCATTATTTTAGTAAATAATGTCATTGCAACTGAAATCACACCAGTGATTAAATATACACTTCTCTCTAGGGGTTTTTACAATAAAACTCCCTCCACAGACCTCGGGTTCGTTCCCTGGTGGAACCTTTACACTGAGATCACAGTCTCTGAGAACCACGTTCGATTCCAGTCAGCATAACCGCCTCGGGTTCATATTCCCCTTGCGAAACTTATAAAAGTCCATTGCAAGTGGCTTATATAAGTAACCAGCTGACTGACTATCACTGTCTGTGTTTACATCTGGGGTCCTTCACCTCGTCTGCAGCGAGTAGGTTAGTACTGCTCCCCCTTTCCACACTGCACTCTCTCTCTAAGCTGTTCATTCTCCAGTCGGAGGGTAAAATTTATGGCCTCGGCTTCTCTCGCCGCTTCAACCATTTCTTCATAGAATTCTCGCAGGCACTGGCACTTTTGTTGCTCGTCCCTTACACTGGGCAAACTGTCTGCTTTTCGTTCCGTCTTGCTGCTCGAACTTTCAGTTCTGACTGCTTGGCTGACTTCGCTCTCCACGTTGAGTTGGGTGTGCGTTATTAGTACATCTTCTTGTTCGTCGAATTCTTCTGGCGAATAATAAACTTTTAGGTTGGCTACATTCATGACGACCTCGTTTCCAGTTTCTAAATGCTTTAACCTGTATGCATTGTTCTGTAGGTCTCTTATCACCTCGAACGGGCCGTGGTACGAAAAATTAAACTTCTTATACTTCCGTGCCCCTGGATCTGAACTGGCGGGTTTTCTAATTAACACTTTCTCTCCCACGAGAAGCGGTCTATGATACCTCTTCGCACGATTTCTTCTCTGACGTCTCTCCGCCTGTGCTTTGAGATATTCGCAGGTTCATTGGATCCTCAATTCTCGACCTGACTGTGCATCTACTGGTAATGGAATAACACCAGTCCACGGTCTCTCCGGTCTCTGATCCAGATGTAGAGTCACGGGAACCTGACCTGTCGCCTCATGTACAGTATTATTTATACAGTATTCAATGACTTCTAGAAATTCTATCCAACGCCAATTCTCTTCAGAGCAGTAGATCTTCATGTATTTCTGGATCTCTCTCATTACTCTCTCAACTGGACTTGCCTCAGGATGGTGAATGGTAGATAAAATCTGCCTAATTCCTAGAGTTTCCAGTTCTCGACGAAATTCTGCACTTGTAAAGCAACTTCCGTGGTCCGAGAGAATGTTATCCGGCTTCCCCAGAATCGGAATAACTCTCTCTTTCAAGCGTTTCAAGACCTGCTTTGAACTTGTCTTCTGTATGGGGCATAATACCACCATTTTCGAAAATACATCCATGGCTACAAAAATGTGTCTATTGCCTCTACGTGCTCTAGGCAATGGTCCAAAGTTGTCTATGCTCAATAGCTGCCTTGGCTTCTCCGGTAACAACGGGATAGGTCGTTGCCTCATTAAAAAGGGATTTGGCTTTACCCTTTGGCATAGATCACATGTCCTAATAGCATTTCTCACCGTTTCTCTCAATTTTGGCCAAGTAAATGCTTCCTTCAACAGAGCACAAATTTTGTCTATCCCGGGATGTCCAAATGCTCTGTGTGCTAGCCATACCAATCTCCTCTGCAAAGATGCAGGAATTACAATCCTTTGACGTGTATGATCTACATCATCCCACTTGTGTAATATCTGATTATACCATACATAATCTGTTGCCAATGCCTCTGCCTCACTGTATATCGCAGTTCCCCTTGCTAAGCGTCCCTCGAAGTAATCGATCATCATCTTCAACCATGGGTCTTCGCGTTGTTGGTTGGTAATATTCCTTAAGTCCTCCAACGTCTTCTGATCTCGATTCTCAATCTGGACAGCTAGTGCTTCTTCTTCTCTAGGGTAACGGCTTAATATGTCCGGTATTACATTCTCTTTCCCTGGACAGTATTCTATTTCCACATTAAATTGCTGAATATACAGGGACCATCTTGTCAATCTCTGGCTGGACAAGTCTGTCTTTAACAAAAATGTTAGAGCTTTATGGTCTGTTCTGAGGACTATTTGGAAGCCGTACACGAGTTTATGCCATGATTGCAACGCGTACAAAATTGCGAGCAACTCTATCTCTGTGATCGTGTAATTTTTCTCATGGGCTTTCAGTCTCCTGCTTATAAAGGCAATAAAAACTTTCTTTTCAGGCTGGTCAACATTTTCCTGGAATAGCATCGCTCCAACACCAATAAGTGATGCATCCGTCTGTATGATGAACTTCTGGGTATAATCCGGGTATCCCAGCTTCACATATTCCAAAAGCATTTGTTTTGACCTCACGAAGGCTTCCTGACATTGCTCCGTCCAATTCCATCTGCCGCCTTTCTTCAATAGGTCCTGCAGGGGTGCCACTGTCGTAGTGTAGTTTGGGCAGTGGTTCGAAAAGAATCCAATTACTCCCAAATACTGTCGGACGTGCTTTACTTTCGTGGGTCGAGGGAAATTTCGAATTACCTCCAATTTATCTGGATTAGGCTTCACTCCATTTGCATCAATAACATGCCCTAGGAATTTGACTTCCCTCTGACAGAAGTGCGATTTCTTGATATTAACCTTAAAGTTAGCTTCACGAAGGTCATATAGCAACTTCTTCAGGTCTCTCATGTGCTCCTCCAGAGATTCTGATGTGAGTAGAATGTCGTCTACATATCTGATGGTACTCTCTTTAACCTCATCTGATAGATTGCGATCTAACGCTCTTATCAGTGCAGAACCAGCTGTTTTCAACCCAAAAGGTAGCCTTAAAAATGTATATGTGTGTTGATCAAACATAAATCCTGTCAACAGACGAGTTTTCTTCTCTAATTCAAGATGGTGGAAACTGGATGTGATGTCCAAGTTTGTGAATATGGTTTTCCCTTTGAACTTCCTGAGGATCTCTTTAATAGGTGGCCCTTGGTCAAATTCCGGAATAACCTTCAAATTTAAATGTCTCAGGTCCAGGCAGACTCTGACAGTTCCGTCTGTCTTTGGTACAATTACCAACGGACTTACATAAGGCGTAGGTGTCTTCTCAATAACACCGGCCTCCAACATCTCCTGAATTGCCTCTTTCACTTTAGCATAATGCTTTTCAGCTATAGGGTAGGGTTTCTGCCTAAATGGTGTCCAATCACTGACTTGAAAAGCATAAGTGAAGTTCTTCATCCGACCAGGTCTCGAATCAAAGACTTCCTTCTGTTCCAGTAAAAACTGCTTTAAATTTTCCTTCTCTTTTAACCCAATTTTCGCTTCTTCTAGCTTTTCCGAAATATGTTCTTCCAGTTTGGGTTCCAGATCTTTCTCCAAGTCTGTGGCTAGTGTTTTCAGTTCTTCTTCTACCTGCTCAATAGCTAACACTCCTTCCTCAGCCACTTCTCTGTATGTATGCCATACTTGTTCACTTGACCCTGGTTCAATCTCATTGAGTGCGACCTCTAAGCCTTCCGCTCCTTCATTCCTGTGCTAGGTCGATTATCACTCTGTATTCCGTTATAAACTCTGCCCCAATAAGTAGGTTATAAGGCAGTTTGTTTACTAACAGAAAACTCTGTGAGAAAATAGAGCCTCCTATCTGTAAATCTAGGAATACCTGATATTTACACATCATCGTTCGGTCTGGAATTACCCCATTTATTTTGACACTAGAAATCGGTATTTTCAAAATATTCTCTCTCCGGGCTATTTCATCATATAGAGCTTGTGTCATCAGTGGGTAGTTTATTGGCTGAGGAATAACCCACCCACCAAGGGAAGATGATTAAGAGAAGGAAGTAGATTTTGGATTGGAGAAAAAGGATAGAAAAATAGGAGGAGAGTCCCACAAAAGTTATGAATTTGACTTTCAATACATTTAGAAGCGGTTGCCACCGCAAATCCGTGCTCGGATACCTAAAGTGGGTACGAGCTTGGTTGAAGCTGACGGGAACCGCAGCTAAGACTTGGGCAGTTTGCCAGAGAAAGGCTTTAGTGTATTTCCTCCCAAGCACGAATAAAAGTACTATAGGGAAGGGTGATTGTCTGGCAAGACTGAGAGGAACAAATTTACTGTATGTCTTCTCAAAGAAATTAGGTTTTACAAAGTAATTCGAAGAATGCCAATGATTTAACTCAAGCTTGGTATTTTCAATTTCCAAAATTATGGAGTTCCTGTAAGGGCGACCAAGTGTCTCTAAAAAGGAAAATGATAAAAGATTATGCCTTATTGGGTAATCTTGGTAAATGAACCAATGGTTGCATTGGAAAATGGCTAAGCTTTTACTCAGCGAGGAGCCGGCTAAAAGTTTAGACAAAAAGAAACACTTATTTTTTAGAAAATTGACCATAAGTTTTCGGAGAGGGTCTCCACAAGCAGGTAGCTGGCTTAGCGAGCTTTACTTGCCTTACTGGCCAATTAGAATTAGCTATTAACGCTAAGAAGAACTTTAGTGAGGTGAAAATTAAGAGTTCTTGCTCAAATGCAACAAATGGTGAAAGCTCTATTAATGATTTTAATATCATTGAGTGAGGAGAGTCAAGGAAGACAGGATTTTGCCTAAACTTTATATTCGTAAATGAAAAAGCGAAGGGAAAAGATTTGTTTATTTTACAATTAGAAAAATTTGAGGAAATTAACAATTATGCAATATAATTTTAATAAACATAGTTCATTTGAACCTTTTAACAAATAGGGTCGCAGACCTCTCAACATTAAACGGTTGCTCCAGGCAATTGACAATTTACAAGGTTTCAAACCTTACATGTTTCTAAAATCTTTATAAGATTTAAACAAATGAGCAATGAAATAATTAAAGCTTGAACGTGAATTGGAGTACAAAAAGTGCACCTTAAGAAATTCTGGAGAGAATGTTCTAGAGAAAGTGACAACTTTGAAAATAACAATAATAACAACATGAAAAATAAGATAGAAGTTCCTACAACTTCTTATATTTATACAGAATTAATATATGAGAATTATACAAAGAGGGCAGGTCACTTACTGTGAAACCTGAAGAAAGTGAAACGGAAAGTTCTAGACTTCCCAAGTTTGAGCAGGAATCACTCGCCAAATGGGACAGTTTCCATTTCGTGAAACCTGAACATGACTCGCTCAAGAGTTTAAAGAATTGTTTTCCCTGATTATGGGAAAGGAACAACGTGAATTTAAAACTTGTATCACACAAGCAATTATGCAGAATTTAATTAATGTTAAACTAGCAAAGTTGTAAAGGCACTTCGAGAGTGACACCTTATAGAAAGTTACAATTTGATTAATAATGGTGGTTAGTAGAAGGTTGAGGAAAGATCATTGGGATATAGGATCAATGTTCATGGCCGTATTTAATGTAAACGGACGAGCGCGACGCGGTAGAAACGTGGAGCAAGCACTGGTTATCACTGTAGTCTATAAAGATGGATGCAAAGTTCACTATAGAAACACTGAAGTTTATGAGAAAGAAAGTTATTGCAATTATGGAAATAACTGATTGCACTATATAGGTGAGAGTCTATTTCTTGAAAAAGTTGTGATTTACAATTAAATGCGCCATAGAATGTTCCAACGGGGGAAGAAAGTTCGCTATTGCAGTAATTTAAGGAAGATTCCTCATTTTAACTAGCATTTTCACAAGTGCGTGAACAATACTTGACGGCAAGACTCGCAGATAGAGTACAAGATCTCGAAGGTTCCAGAACGACCTTAGCAGAAAATGGGGTTGAGAAAATCCAACGGAGGAACTAGCTTTATAATTATAGACAGCGGGTATTAGATAATATCCCACGTAGCGAGAGGATTTCTCGTTTGAATAGCTTAAGAAAAGCTCTTTTTAGTAAGGTTGGCTTATACAAGCAAAAGCTCAACATGGCAAATCCCACGAAGAATGATTATTGCCCCAAAGTAAATAATTTCACACTGTCTATAAATTATAATTAAAAGCAAGTGGAAGTTAAAACCATGAAGATGAGGTTAAAACTTTTTTAAATGGTACTTATCTTGATTTCATGTTGAAGTCGAAGTTTCCGTTGATGATTACTTAGCCAACATGGCGTAGAAGAGGGTGTGCCTCTTGGTTTGAGGAGGCTAGCTCGAGCGGAGCTTTGACTGACCGAGTCAACTGCAGACTGAGAAGTGAGAGCTGCTCAACGGAGCACGGAGGAACCGAGGAAGGGGAAAAGAGTGGGGGGTAGGAGACAAAAGGAGAACATATAAACATTGCCAACTTTAAAACAAAAATTGATCTCTTGCTGAGCCGGTCTTCAAAGAGTTGACAACAGATGATACTAGCGCAGCATGGTGAGTAAAGAAGTGGACGTAGTCCTCTTGCTCAAGGAGAAAATAGCTGGCGATGGTAACAGGATCTGGTGGCCAAATGGATAAGTAAGTCCTCCAGCACCAGGAAGAATTGACGAGCTTCAGAGATTCGCTGTTATATGACGCTAGGTGGGTCACAGAATATATATCTGGAACAGACTCACAAAAGATATAAGCAACCGGAACACCTAAGAGAAAATAGATCACTGTTGGTGTTTGACAAAGAGGAAGGAAAGAACATGCAAAAGCATTGAAAATTATAATCTCAGGTACCGTGTATTCCAAGAATGCACCATACTGGGAGGGGCAGACACCAACAGCGAACAAGAAAAACTAGTACACATTTAAAGGTAATGGAGAGATCAAAGACAGAGGTCTTGTGATCGAACCATTAATAGTTAAGACTCTGACTTCCCTGACTCTCCCATCTCTTCCAGGGTAACACTGGGTCACTCTACCAGAAGTCCAGACTAGGGGGGGGTGAAACATCCCTAACTAAGACCAAGTCTCCCACTTGAATGTCGGGACTGGAAAGAAACCACTTCTGCCTCCCTTGCAAGGAAGTTAAATATTCCAAGTTCCACCTCTTCCAAAAGGAATTGCGGAGGGCTTCAAGTTTACGCCAAACAATAGGTAAATCAAAATCCCTGAAAGAATTAGGAAGGGGAGGAGGGGCAGAGAGAGAAGTGCGTGTAAGGAAGCGACCAGGTGTAAGTGGAAGGAGGTCATCAGGGTCATTGGAAAGCGGAGTTAAAAGGCGAGAATTATCAACACTTTCAATCACAAAATAACTAGAAGCTGAGGGAAATAAAGCACTAGTAAAGATTGCGATACAACGCATAAGGAGAATTAACAAGTTTAATCAAAGCGTATAGAAACAAGTACATCTATTCAGGACAAGAATATACCAAATAAACAAAGAAACTATGCGAGTAGAAAGCAAGAACGCCATAGGTAACAAACGAGTAGCCATAAACAATGACCTCAAGTTATAATGAGTATCAAAGGGGTTACTCAGAAAAATACTTAAGTCAGCGAGAAACGTGACATGACAAGTATGAATCCAAAAACACATCGAATGTGACGACGAGAAAAAACCAGTTTGTTCATCAATGAACATTAAGATCGAAAAAGATGTAAGCAAAGTGAAATACATGAGCGCGTGAGAAATACGCAACGAAGTTTTGAAACAAGGAACGAAGCAGTTATAGAATACGAGCATGAGTAAATGAAAGACACAGGCAAGCGCGGCCTTGACACACATAGTACAACGAGATAAGGCATATAAATAGCTGAACGAGTCCTTAACTGGAACAAGTTTATTTTGGGAAGTAGGTGAACGGCTTCTGTACTTGCAGTAGCGGCTCGCCAGACAATGGTTGGCAATCAGCCAAAGTTGAGATAAGAGAAACTTGCTTTGAACTGTGTCAAGCGTACAGGAAATAAACAGTGACTTGACCTTACTCCGGCGTGTATACAAACAAGTTTGAAAAACAAGCAGTTCGGAGTACACAAACAACATTTGTTGAATCAGCTGTAACTTAAAGCAGATATTCAGGTTGAACAGCATGCAGTCAATCGTAACTTGGACGTGAACAAGCGATTTAAAGATATATGAAATAGAGTAGGAAATCAATTTCGCATAATTGAGAGGATCACGGAATCCGACAATTTTCAACAAAAAGAAGCTTAATTCTTCCGAGCAAAGAAGACAAGCTGGGACATTGAGAAGAAGGTTATGCATAAGAATAGTTATTCTAGATGCTATAGAATTCAGATTTTCAAACGGTTTCATGAGCGACTTCCAATTGTGAGGAAGGAGGGAGGAGCCGACCGTGGCCATCCTTCTAAATAACGAAAGAAGTGAAACATGGCTTACAGCAAAGTGATGGTGACTGATAGCCATGGTTTTACACAAGGGGAAGATAGTTTTCGAGAAAAAGTTTAAGCAATTACCTGCTATAAAAAATGACATAAGAAGGTAAACGAAATAACACAAAGCAAGGCGAACTTGAATTGCCATTTTGTGCGGGAAGAAGGAAAACCCATTTAAACAACTTACAGAGGTAGCGTAGTTGTTCACGATAAGACATCGTTTCGGCAAGTGTTTTTCAAAAATATTGAGATCTGAAACATGAGCGTTCTCTTTTTCAGAAATGGGATTTATGTCAGCTGTAACGAAATGACATTGCGCTTTGGTTTGAACACTGGGATATTGAATTTCACCAGTAATAACCCAACCAAAATCGGTGTCTCTGGCGACCACGGTTGAAGATAACTTACGTGTTTGTTTGCGAAGGCACTTCCAAAAAACATTGGCACTGAAAAGTACATCAATGGGACCTTGAGCATTAAACTGAGGATCAGCTAACCTTAAGTGCGAGGGAGGTATTAATACAGCTGCTAGGAGTGTCCTTGCCAATACTGGTAAGAATGAGACAGTTTAAATTAAGATTGGTGTTTCTTTGGCAAACGTCTCTAATTTTCAATTTTGAAGACTGCAAAACTTGAGTTTTCAAATTGTCAATGCCGGTCACACTGATAGAAGTAGGCGATGACGAAAGACCTAGTTTTTTAATCAACGATTGCGAAACAAAGTTGTGCGTTGAAGCGGAATCGAGAAGACCACGGGTTCTAAACCAATTTCCAAATTTATCTTGGATTTCGAATTGTACAGTGGTCAAAAGGGTTTGCGCACTTTTGAGAAATTTCGGCATTAGAAATGCAGGAAGAAGCATTAGTTTGTTCGGAGCTGCTCTGCATGGAACTTGAAGAGGCAGGTACTGATGACCTTGATTTATCGTGAACGTGCAATAAAGAATGATGCGGTTTTTTACAATGGAAACAGAGATTTGATGACGTACAGTTCGAAGAAGAATGCTTAGGTGACAAGCAATTGAAACAATGTTTGCTATTTAAGACAAACTTCCTTCGATCTTCGACAGACAATTCTTTAAAGGATTTGCACAAATACAATGTGTGAGGCTTTTTACAGAGCGTGCATTTTAACGATTTGTTAAGCGGCCTGATATCTTCTCTTACATGATTGAAAGAAGAACGGGTTTGCTTGTTCTCGACAGATGGGGGCTGATGTCCCTTTGAAAAAGCAAGGTTTTTCTCAAAAATGTGAGACTGATGATTCGTTTCGACCTTTTCGCACTGAAATGCGAGTGCTGTAAGTACTTGGCATCGGCTGTTAAGAAACGAGATTAAGTGTTCGAAGGAAAATTCTTCCTTGCGAGCGAGTTCAATTTCCCAAGCCTTTAAGGTTGAAAAATCGAATCTTGATGTTGCCAGATGAATGAGTATGGTGTCCCATGTTTGGACAGGTTGCTTTAGTTGGTATAATGCTCTGACATTCAACTGTATAGAATCTAAGAGGTCTCTTAAAGAGGTGACGTCATTAGGTTTGACGGCTGGCAAGTTGAAAAGACAACGTATGTGGCGAGCTACACTCAAATGTAAATTGCCATATCTCTCTTTAAGGAGATTAAAAGCGATGTGGTAGTTGTCTGCGCTTAAAGGCAGTGACTCCACCAAGGCTAAGGCCTCACATTCCAAAGAAGTGCGGAGGAAGTAGAACTTATGTATGTCAGGGATCTCGATATTTTCATGAATTAGGGAGCAGTAAAGTTCGTAAAAAGAATACCATTCACCTTCCTTGCCTGAGAAGTGCGGTAGGCTTATCTTAGGAAGTAACGGTTTCGGTTTGTTCTTGTAAACTGAAGCGGGTGCGAACTGGGCCGGATTGATGACCTTAGTGTCCGGTTCTGAGATATTGCGAATCAGTTGGTGGGCCTTTGCAATCCCTTCAAAGTATAAGGGTTCGACCTCGTCCCGATCCGATTGAAGTTCTGGGCAAGCGGATTCAATCTCGGTTTGAATTTGGTCATAATAATCATAGGACCGTTCGTACAACTTAAGGCGATGTGTCAAGATGTCTAAATCACACTCGGCGGGATTTAATTTGCTGATGAAATTTCTGAATCTGGTGAGTTGCCCTTTATAAGAAGAACGTCTGGCAATGAGAGTTTCATCTTTTTCAGTAGGGACCATGACAAAAAGAATAAATTGAAATACAACTCACGAAACTGTAGAACCTTGGAGATGCTGTCAAGTTTGCAGCAGCGAATGGGTAGCAAGAACAGGACACACCAAAGGAGACAGGAGCGAACTCTTTCCCGTTCACAGGCTTTGCATGACGTAGATATAGCTGAAAGATCCAAAGCAGATATTAATAATTTGCCAAGTATTGTCAAATGACACTTGACAAACAATAGAAATAAAAAATGGACTCTTCCGGGTTTCTGGTACCAAATTTTGGGTAGTTTATTGGCTGAGGAATAACCCACCCACCAAGGGAAGATGATTAAGAGAAGGAAGTAGATTTTGGATTGGAGAAAAAGGATAGAAAAATAGGAGGAGAGTCCCACAAAAGTTATGAATTTGACTTTCAATACATTTAGAAGCGGTTGCCACCGCAAATCCGTGCTCGGATACCTAAAGTGGGTACGAGCTTGGTTGAAGCTGACGGGAACCGCAGCTAAGACTTGGGCAGTTTGCCAGAGAAAGGCTTTAGTGTATTTCCTCCCAAGCACGAATAAAAGTACTATAGGGAAGGGTGATTGTCTTGCAAGACTGAGAGGAACAAATTTACTGTATGTCTTCTCAAAGAAATTAGGTTTTACAAAGTAATTCGAAGAATGCCAATGATTTAACTCAAGCTTGGTATTTTCAATTTCCAAAATTATGGAGTTCCTGTAAGGGCGACCAAGTGTCTCTAAAAAGGAAAATGATAAAAGATTATGCCTTATTGGGTAATCTTGGTAAATGAACCAATGGTTGCATTGGAAAATGGCTAAGCTTTTACTCAGCGAGGAGCCGGCTAAAAGTTTAGACAAAAAGAAACACTTATTTTTTAGAAAATTGACCATAAGTTTTCGGAGAGGGTCTCCACAAGCAGGTAGCTGGCTTAGCGAGCTTTACTTGCCTTACTGGCCAATTAGAATTAGCTATTAACGCTAAGAAGAACTTTAGTGAGGTGAAAATTAAGAGTTCTTGCTCAAATGCAACAAATGGTGAAAGCTCTATTAATGATTTTAATATCATTGAGTGAGGAGAGTCAAGGAAGACAGGATTTTGCCTAAACTTTATATTCGTAAATGAAAAAGCGAAGGGAAAAGATTTGTTTATTTTACAATTAGAAAAAGTTTGAGGAAATTAACAATTATGCAATATAATTTTAATAAACATAGTTCATTTGAACCTTTTAACAAATAGGGTCGCAGACCTCTCAACATTAAACGGTTGCTCCAGGCAATTGACAATTTACAAGGTTTCAAACCTTACATGTTTCTAAAATCTTTATAAGATTTAAACAAATGAGCAATGAAATAATTAAAGCTTGAACGTGAATTGGAGTACAAAAAGTGCACCTTAAGAAATTCTGGAGAGAATGTTCTAGAGAAAGTGACAACTTTGAAAATAACAATAATAACAACATGAAAAATAAGATAGAAGTTCCTACAACTTCTTATATTTATACAGAATTAATATATGAGAATTATACAAAGAGGGCAGGTCACTTACTGTGAAACCTGAAGAAAGTGAAAGGGAAAGTTCTAGACTTCCCAAGTTTGAGCAGGAATCACTCGCCAAATGGGACAGTTTCCATTTCGTGAAACCTGAACATGACTCGCTCAAGAGTTTAAAGAATTGTTTTCCCTGATTATGGGAAAGTAACAACGTGAATTTAAAACTTGTATCACACAAGCAATTATGCAGAATTTAATTAATGTTAAACTAGCAAAGTTGTAAAGGCACTTCGAGAGTGACACCTTATAGAAAGTTACAATTTGATTAATAATGGTGGTTAGTAGAAGGTTGAGGAAAGATCATTGGGATATAGGATCAATGTTCATGGCCGTATTTAATGTAAACGGACGAGCGCGACGCGGTAGAAACGTGGAGCAAGCACTGGTTATCACTGTAGTCTATAAAGATGGATGCAAAGTTCACTATAGAAACACTGAAGTTTATGAGAAAGAAAGTTATTGCAATTATGGAAATAACTGATTGCACTATATAGGTGAGAGTCTATTTCTTGAAAAAGTTGTGATTTACAATTAAATGCGCCATAGAATGTTCCAACGGGGGAAGAAAGTTCGCTATTGCAGTAATTAAAGGAAGATTCCTCATTTTAACTAGCATTTTCACAAGTGCGTGAACAATACTTGACGGCAAGACTCGCAGATAGAGTACAAGATCTCGAAGGTTCCAGAACGACCTTAGCAGAAAATGGGGTTGAGAAAATCCAACGGAGGAACTAGCTTTATAATTATAGACAGCGGGTATTAGATAATATCCCACGTAGCGAGAGGATTTCTCGTTTGAATAGCTTAAGAAAAGCTCTTTTTTTAGTAAGGTTGGCTTATACAAGCAAAAGCTCAACATGGCAAATCCCACGAAGAATGATTATTGCCCCAAAGTAAATAATTTCACACTGTCTATAAATTATAATTAAAAGCACGTGGAAGTTAAAACCATGAAGATGAGGTTAAAACTTTTTTAAATGGTACTTATCTTGATTTCATGTTGAAGTCGAAGTTTCCGTTGATGATTACTTAGCCAACATGGCGTAGAAGAGGGTGTGCCTCTTGGTTTGAGGAGGCTAGCTCGAGCGGAGCTTTGACTGACCGAGTCAACTGCAGACTGAGAAGTGAGAGCTGCTCAACGGAGCACGGAGGAACCGAGGAAGGGGAAAAGAGTGGGGGGTAGGAGACAAAAGGAGAACATATAAACATTGCCAACTTTAAAACAAAAATTGATCTCTTGCTGAGCCGGTCTTCAAAGAGTTGACAACAGATGATACTAGCGCAGCATGGTGAGTAAAGAAGTGGACGTAGTCCTCTTGCTCAAGGAGAAAATAGCTGGCGATGGTAACAGGATCTGGTGGCCAAATGGATAAGTAAGTCCTCCAGCACCAGGAAGAATTGACGAGCTTCAGAGATTCGCTGTTATATGACGCTAGGTGGGTCACAGAATATATATCTGGAACAGACTCACAAAAGATATAAGCAACCGGAACACCTAAGAGAAAATAGATCACTGTTGGTGTTTGACAAAGAGGAAGGAAAGAACATGCAAAAGCATTGAAAATTATAATCTCAGGTACCGTGTATTCCAAGAATGCACCAATCAGGCTCACTGTTGACCCCATGTCTAACAGACGTCTTATTTTCAATCCTGCCACTCTTACGATTATGATAGGCAATTCTCTCTTGACCCTGACCTGTGGTCCTCCTGTATCCTCAATTAGCTCTTCTGGTTTGGCTATCCAATTGATGATGTTAACAGACTTCCATCCATCAGTCTGGAGCTCTTCTAATTTTGGCGTTTTTTTTTTTCTTCAGCGCCCGTCCCCTTGGAGTTTCTTCTCTCCTGTTCGCTGCGCTGTAGTTCCAAACTCTTAGCTCCATCTCCATATCTGTCTGGCGATGTCCTGTTCTGCATAACTTCTTGCCATCTGACTTGTTGTTTCTGGGGTTCATCTCCCCTCTCTTCGAGGTATCGCAAAGAAGCGTGATATCGTTCTTCTACCTCGTCATCGAAGTTACTTCTTCTTTCTTGGGGTCTCCAATTTCTATTATTGCCTTCTTGGCCATTGTTACCTCCATTGTTTTGGTACGGTTTACCCCTGGTATTCTGCTTATTCCACGAATTTCGACCTCTTCCTCCTCTATTAGCATTCCCTTTGTATTTTGACTGCCATCTTCTGGGTTCCTGTTCCCATTGCCGTCCATAGGAATCGAATGTTTCAGTGCTCGTAGCTTTGTTGTTCCTTGGAGCTTGCTGTTGGTCAGTATGCGTGTTGGTCACGTTTACCTGTTCCACGGTTCGACTCTGACGCATCGTATTTGCTGTTGTAAGGTCCAGTTGTCTTAGAACTGTCTCCATTTCCATAGCAGTTTTCGCATTAGCCGAGATTAGCAGTCTTTGGATCTCGTATGGAAGCTGCTTGGCGATAGCAATACATAGCTCCAGTTCGCTCGGTTTTTGATCCAGTTCTTTAAAGCGACACATCTGCGATATGAAGAATTCTGCGTACTTCGTTGGGTTGTTGGTACTGTATTTCTTTGCATATAAATCCAACCGTAAATTCTGTTGGGTCGCTGCGTCCCAGTATCTCTTCAAAAATGCCTCCCGAAACTCCTCAACAGTATCGAAAGAGTAGCGGAAGCTGCGAAACCATAATGCGCACTCCCCCTCTGTTAACTTCTCTATAGCACGTAGCCTACGCTCCTGTGGTATTCGTGCATCATTCAGATATTCAGTCACTTCCTTCAACCAATATTTTGGTGTCATGTTACAATGGCTACCTGAGAATTTCCTTGGTTTTTCTTCGCTTGCCCTGATTATGTTTATCACCTGGGTGTGCATAGCGTTTTCATGTGGTGTTGATGCCGCAACTGACACACCTGGCGTCATATAAGGACTTTCCCCTGGGCCTGTAGCATTCCTGCTTATAGGTTGGGTTTCTAAGTCTGCCCACCTTGTTTTCCTCATATCTTCTATGCTGCCTTCACTTGACTTAGGATCTTTCAGAAGTGTTTCCTCCTGTGCTATTATCCTAGTCTCCATTTGGTTATGGCGCATCTCTGCTCTTTCTAGACGAGTAATGACTTCTTTCTCTATCCTTGTAAGCCTATCTCGATTTTCCTCGGCTGCTTGAAATATTTTCTTCCTGTCTTCTTTCAGACTTTGTTTGATATGGGAGATTTCATCCTCTACATCTTCTTTAATTTGAGCAAGGGTCTTGTCGCTTGCCTCTGTCTTCTGGCCTTCTCTTATTTCGAGTTCTTCTCTCAGCCCTTTAATCTCCTCTTGAATGTGTCCATCGACTTTAGACAATTCATTCCGGACCTTGATGATCTCACCTCTATTCTCCTCTTGCCTTTTGTTAACTACAACAATGTCATTTTGAACTTGGTCCAGTTCTTGATGAACTTTGCCCATCTGACCTTTCACGTTGCTTACCAGCTCTTTGCTTTCGTTAGCGATAGCCTTAATCTCGCCTATTTCCTGACATTGATCTAATATGTTCTTATCCTGTTTCTTAAGATCACCGTTAATTGCTCTAGCATAGCTTTTCAATTTCTGGTCCCATTTAGAGTCGTTCTCCTCTAATCTCTGGTCTACCGTTCTTGTAAACTCTGCAAATTGTTTCGCTTGGCGTTCGAGATTCGCCTCATTTTGGATCTGAATATCCTTAATGTCGTTAGACAACGCATCTAACCTACTGTTGGTTTCATCCTGAGCATGCTTACACGCTTGTAAGTTACTTTCTAGCTTGGCTTCTATAGCCTCGAAACGTTTATCCGTTTTAACCTGCATTTCCGATACAATGCTTACAACAGTATCTGTTACTTCGGTCTTAATTACCTCTTGCATTTGACCTAACTTATTGTTTAATTCAATCTGGTTATTATTCATCTCAACTTTATTTGCATCTAACCGATTATTTATTTCAATCTGGTTATTATTCATTGCAACCTGATTTGCATTAATTGCCTCCTGATTGGCATCTAAACGAGTGTTTATTCTATCCTGGAAAGCCTTGGCATCCAGTTTATTCTGCTCGTTAGCAGCATCAAAATGCTCTTTCAACCCTGCAATAACCTGCAAGATCTCCTCTGTACCTGGCATTTCTACAATAATACACTTAAATATGCAGGCAGACTTCCTGGAAAAATGTGTGGATATGTTTCGAAGAGAAACATCAAACACTGTACACATATTGTGAAGTCGTACAAAACCTGATAATATTATTATGAATTGTGGATCAGGTATGTAGCGCTCATACCCTTGGGTAATACTCTTCTCAATAGAGAGATTATGCGTTACATAAAAAGCCTACTGAATTCAAAAATCACTCAAACACAGTTTGAGGCACAAACAATTACTATGGTTTTCCCCATGAAATACCATAAAAAATCTATGGGTTTTCCCTAAATCCCATAAGCTCCACGAAACTTTGGGCGCCATGATAAATATAATGATCATCGTTGCCCGGTTGGTGCAATGCCAAGATCGCTCATATTGCACTGACGCAGGCGGTTCCATAAAAAGTTAATACCGCACCACGTTACTTGGGCCATAATAAATAATCATACTATAGTCCCACAGACGGGCGACACGATAAATATTATCAAATTTTTATATGTTCGTATCGGAGCTTAGCTAGGGTTAGGAGCGGTCATTCCCTACTTCGTTAATTGTTACTTTAATAGAGTTGTGTGCATTAGATCTGACCGACTTTAGTTGTACCTATAGCTCAAATCACTGTACAGGACATCAAATCCCATGTACCCATGTGAGTAATCTCGATGGAAAATATGCTTCTGCCTCCAGCTAGCATCAGGTCTCAGGCGTGTACCGTCTCCCCAATTGAGCAGTGCATATTTTGGATTTGGGCTAAAAGGTATCAACTCTACAATGATAAGGCACAACTCTATTCTAAAACTTTAATTCAGTAAATAAAATCATGGCGTCAAACACAAAAACAATCCCCAAAACCATAAAACAAAGCAAACAAAAATTCACTTCCACAATCCACTAATATGAGCAAAATCTAATCATAATAAAAATCATATCATACCACAAAGCTTTACCCTTATGTGAACTTCACAAAGATACTCTAGTGCTCTGATGCACATACAACTTCACAAACAAATGTACACTGACATACTACTGTCATACAATGTGACTTCTTTAATTTCACAAATTAATTATTCCTTAAACCTCTTTAGTTTTGACAAATATGTGTACCGTGTGTGTTTTAATCTTTCTCTTCCCACCAAATGCATCATGCATTAGCCTATTCGGGCGTTGCACAGCGAACTACGTGCAACTCCATAATTATGTAAGCTACCCTTCCACTTCCTCTATTTATATAGTCCCACTGCATGCTGGTTGTGATTTCATATTAAAGACGTTAATTTATAGCTGTGTCGGGTGGTACAATAAGACTACCTTGCGCGCGTAGTCTATGGCATCTGGTAACCAACTTCATTAACTTGGCGTCAATGACAGTGCAAATACATCGTCCAACCATTCGTCAGATAGCTAAAATAATGAACCATCAGGATGATCTATAATTATCCATGTGTTCTTAAACCACATGGCTACATTACTCAACATAACAATATTTCATTACATGTCATTAGCAGGGTCTAAAATCTGTTCCTTTCAACTTGTATTTACGGTTCGTCTGACCGTCTCTCCCAGACCCTCTACCCGAGCGGTCGGCACACAATAGACTGTGGAATGGGGTTCCAACAATTATCTCGCCCCTCGCTTCAAGTTTGAATGCTTCCCTCACTAAGCAGTAAAGATTTACAAGACAAATACTGTTGTCCGAACGACACACATATCCCAAATTATCTTAATTGAATAGTATGCAAACAGGTAGTGAATGAGCTTTATAATTATTCCTGCCCCGAGGATAAAATAATTACTGGCACCGAACAGGTCCATTCAACATGAAGGTACGGGGTTCGCAACACATTAGTTTCATAGGCAACCGTGGTCTTATATAATATGCGGTCAGCCCAAATGCTGCCGGTAGGAGGTTCGCTTCAATAAGCCGAATCACTCACAATAAGTTCTCGGGGAACCAATTAGAGTATTGAGGTGTCCTCGTTTGCCTCATACCTAATCAAGGGATTCCAACCCGGAACATTAACATCCATCCTCAGAGTTAGGGTCCCACACTAAACACTCTGGCACAAAGTATATCTCCGCTTACGCCCCCGGCGTAGGAGATTTCATACGTAGAATAGACCACCTGGCTCCTTTAACTAATGTACGACCTCCGCCCTCTAATATTAAGAGAAATATATCAATTTACTCTATAAGCTTCTCATATAAGCTGCAAATTCAATTCACTAAAAGCTCTTTCATTCCTGGCATAATTGTATTCCCATTAATACAATATTCTGATATAAAACTCCTTTCCTTAATCCCGTAATGTAATCTTACTTTATCATCTTACTGCTTAGATCGATAAGTCTTGCAATTAGCGTAATTATTTCTCGCTTACAACATTTATTGTTTCCTGATGCGTTCATTCATACTTTTAATATTCATTATTGTTATTATCATTAATCTCACTGACGTAATTGACCAAAATCATTCCTTATTATTATTATTCACATAAATTACCAAGAATCCTTCCTTATTATTATTTTCACATAAATTACCAAAAATCCTTCCTTATTATTACCTTCACATAAATTACCAAAAATCCGACACAACTAAACGTCTTAAACTCGAACAATCGTGTTCGTTGCATTTACATAACTGATTGCCATTCTTAATTGATAGTGGTAACGATTACTCCACTTAATGATGCAAATTAACATCTCACCTCTATGAAAATCAACACAATAATGATTAAACCTGGAGGGTCTCCCTCCTAATCTGATTCTTACTGGCATCCTTACTGAAATCACCAACATGCAGTGTCCTATGTTCATTAATTAAACATAATTTGTGGGGTACTCACATATCTATACAGGCTCCTTATGGTGGCTCCAACCAATCATATTCTTCCAGTTTGCCTGCCATTTGCAGGTTTAACGTGACATATTTATCTTGAATACACACATTTTATGACACATATTTTCTGTTAACAACACGGCACGTTGCATTTCTCTAAGGAAGCTATCGCTCCCACACATGTGATACTTTATAACACTTATTCAATCACTACTTTAAAAGATATTTTACATATGCTTTACAGATAACACACGACACTTTATACACTTTCCATTGTTGATATTCCCTAGCAAGGATCAAAATTGCAGGTGTCGATGGCATCTCCCGTGCTCCTATCAACTCCTGATTGAAAGTCTGGTTTACCTGCTCTCGGAATTCACCAACAGTTCTTATCCATACTCCTACGGTAAGCTCCCTGCGTTGCATAAATATGCTAACTACCGTCCTGAGCGTGGTTATTTGGTATTCTTATGACATTACCAACTGCTTCGTAACGTTTCTTTTAGCGCATTCCATCGTAATTACATATATACGATCAGTCAATATTTTATACATTGCGCTTAACACTGTGCATAACTTTACATAGATTATTATTTACAATAGTTCTGCAACTTATCTCACACGTTGCTTCCTAAATGAACACACATTGTTCATACTGTTTACAAAACTGTGTGGCGATTACTGTTTTCTAACTGCGTGAAGACTGGCTACAATCCTGGCGTGCGCCTGGCATGATGACTGCGTAAGACTGACTGCTCTCTCAAGGGTCGACTCCCTTATATTGGATTCCCACGAAAAGTAGGGCGAAATTTCCCCGCGTCATCCCGGCTCCTCTTCCAGCATGATTCTGGTCTCGAAACCATGATCATCGGGTTCCTTTTTCATCACAGATCCCAGAACTATCTGCGTGCAGAAGAATCGCTCGTCCAATTAATTAATATCAATTCCTTTCTCCATGGCTTGGGGACGCTATCTCAGTGGGAATCCCAGGCGACCTTCTCAAAACTCGCCGCGAACAACGGGAGTTTTCCATCCTTCCGCGCTCCATTAAATATGCACCAATTTCGCAGATTAAAGGCTCTAAAATTAGCCTTTTGGCAAAAGATTCACCTGTGGACAACTCTCAAGTCAATCCGTTACTCCAATCACGAGTAATCAATGATTTTCCTGGGTATCTCTCCCCACCAAACTCAAATCTATTCTCCGTCGGGGAAGAACTGGGTCATTATTCAGGCCTGCACCCTCTCCCAGACGACATAACGAGGTCAGAGAGATGGACGTGGCTCCACTGAACACCTCCCACAATTCTGGGCTAATTTGTAAAACGTCAACTCTGCACTTGCAGTGTTCCAAGCCTCGTATGGCCTACACCAAGTAGTCTAATAATGCAGTATTCTGCTCCTTTCCCTGCATTATTTTAGTAAATAATGTCATTGCAACTGAAATCACACCAGTGATTAAATATACACTTCTCTCTAGGGGTTTTTACAATAAAACTCCCTCCACAGACCTCGGGTTCGTTCCCTGGTGGAACCTTTACACTGAGATCACAGTCTCTGAGAACCACGTTCGATTTCAGTCAGCATAACCGCCTCGGGTTCACTTGATTCTTCAGTTTTTTTTACTGGTTTGATGCAGCGCAACATTCCCCCTCTCCTGAGCTAATCGTTTCATCTCTACACAGCAACCACACCCTACATCCGAGGCAATCTGTTTAACCCTGGTCTACGCCTACAGTTCTTTTCCTCGACCCTCCCTTCCATAACTAAGCTTGCTATTCCTGGGTGTCTTATTTATGTGTCCTACCAACCTATATCTTCCCTTCATTAGCAGTCGCCAGAAACAACTCTCCTCTCCCACTCGTCTTAATACCTCTTCATTTGTTACCCTATCTACCCATCTGATCTTCATCATTCTCCTGTAACACCACATTTCAAACGCTTCAATTCTCCTCTTTTCTGCTGCACCATTAGTCCAAGTTTGACTTCCTTATAATGTCACGTTCCAGACAAAAGCTTTCAAAAATGACTTCCTAATACCTAAATGTATATTCGATGTCAACAGATTCCTTTTCTGTAGAAATGCTTTCCTTGCCTGAGCCAACCTGCTTTTTATATCCTCTTTGCTTCGTCCATCACTGGATATTTTGCTTCCTAAGTAACAGAAGTATCCTACTTCCTGTAGCGTTTCACCAGCCAATTTGAGGTCCATAGAGGTTTCTGATTTATTTCGGCTGCATTCCAATAATTTTGTTTTACATTTATTGATTTTCATCATGAATTCATTCCTCAAGACGGAGTCCATACCATTCAAAAACTCGTTCAAATCCTCTGGCGTATCGGCCAAGACGACGATGTCATCAGCAAATCTCAAAGATGAAATTATTTATCCTTGAATCTTCGCTCCCACTTTAAATTTTTCTCCAATTTCCTGATTATTGTGGTATTAGAGATCTTTGCAATGCGTTGTCCTCGCACATGGTGTAGATGCATTGTCAAAGGATAACATTCCATGTTACGAACATGGGCCGCATAACCTGCACCGAAAGCCTATTCTGGACATCAGTTCCTTGAATTCAGATTTGCCAACATTTTATTGTATCTTTCCATGTGGTATATCTCTGTACCTCAACATACAGGAGAGTGCTCTAAAAATCATGTCTTGTGTACATTTTGGAAAAGGTGGTGAGTGTGGTTTTTGCCAGAGTGGATACTCGCACGTAGAAATTCTTTTCAGTAAATAGACTGGTTCACAATTTTGTAAGTGCACATTGAGGTATGTGACGGCGAGATGCCTTAAGTGTTACGGAAACGGCAATAGCCGCCACAGAGCCTCGTTGCTACTGAAATAACGACCAGACTGATATTTGTACTTAACTATACGGGATTTGTAAGCCCAATGTTTATGAAATTGAACGCAGGTATATCGCTAACTTTATTGAATAGCCGCTAGTGTAGTGTTTAAAATTTAAAAGTGGTATTAGAAGGCGCTATCCCTATTTTTTTTTACCCCTGGCACTACAGCCCATGAAGGGCCTAGGCCTATCATGCGACCGCTTCCCAGCCATTTGGCCTGCAGATATTGTGGTGACGCGTGGTCAGTGCATCGTGTTCGCTTGGCCATTTATCTTGTTCTTCGTGACCGGGGCGCTGCCTCTCTATCAGACAGCTACTCAATTGTCCTCACGAAGCTGAGTGCACTCCGTTGCAGCCCTCACGCCAGTGTCTACAATCTCTGACGGGTCTGGGAATCGAACCCGGGGCCTCCGGATGGGAGGCAGGCACGCTACCCTGTTCTTGTGTTTATATATCTCTTGAAAAAGATAATAAATGGATTGGCACTGCCTCCTACAGGGATATATAGAAAATCGGATGTCATACCTTGAGGTTTAGTTGCCATGGAAACGGACTTGCCATTAGTTCATCAGTTTACCAGGGTGAAGATAGTTTTCTGCGAATATCTTTGAAACTGTTGGTTTTAGGGCCTTAAAATGTGGTTTTCGGTGTCCCGTAGGGACCAACCGAGTATTGTTTCTCGCATCGAGGGGCGTAAAATGAGCTTTGTCCGATCCATATGCGACAACTTCGATATTTTGTCCCGGCTGAGTAATTTTGGTGACTTTTCAGTTATTTTGCCCGTTCGACGGGAGCAATGATTTATTTCCGGATGAATGGCAGCCTATATGTTATCCTAGGGTATAAGCTGTCTCCATTTCAAATTTCATCCAAATACGTCCAGCCGTTTTAGTGTCAAGAGGTAACAAACTAACACACACACGGACACACAGATTTTCACAATTATAATATATATAGGGATTATTGTACACTGGTCAAAACTATTAGGGGATCAGGTGAGATATCATACACAAGATACACATGGTAACGTCCTTCATTCAGAGTTCGGTTACAATTGTAATTTGTGTGTGCTACAGTACGATATTGTGCTGTCTCAACTTTTTAATGGAGGTTTACATGGCGTTTACTTAGAGCTAGGCACCATGGGGCAACCATAATAGTGAAAAAGTCATTCTCGTTGCCCTCTAATATGGTGTGTGATCACCTTGGACGGCCAGGACAGTTGCACACCTGCGTGGCATGCACAGTATGAGGTTATCAATCAGCTCTTGAGGGATATTTGGCCATTCTTCCATGAGTGCAATATCCAGCTCGGCAACCGTTGTGGGAGGTGCCGTTCTGGCTGCAATGTGTCTGCCAAGTGCATCCCAGACATGCTCAATCGGGTTTAAGTCCGGTGAACAAGCTGGCCACTCGATTCGTTCAATGCCCTCGTCATCAAGCATGTTGTCCACCAGTGCAGCTCTGTGGGGACGTGCGTTATCGTCCACCAGAATGAATCCATCGCCTATGGCACCAGCGTAGGGCACAACAAACGGTCGAAGGATCTCGTCTCGATACCTCTCAGCAGTCAAAGCGCCATTCTGAACGACATAGAGGTCCGTACGTCCGCCGATACTGAATCCTGCCCACACCATTCGTCCACTACCATGATAAGGTGCTGTTTCGTGCACATAAGCGAGATTGTTCCGAGTTCCACGTTCTCTCCAGATGAGGGAACGACGATTGTCCGGCTGAACACAAAATCTTGACTCATCTGTGAACAGAACCCGGCGCCATTCGTTACGACGCCAATCCTGATGTTCTTCCGCCCAGTTTCTGCGGGCTAAACGGTGGCGTGGTTTTAATGGGACACACACCATAGGCCTCCGTGCGTAGAGGCCACTTTCCCGAAGGCGATTTCGGACTGTTTGTGTTCATATTGCGCGTCCTGTTGCCGCCTGAATGTTGTGTTGCAGCTGAGTTGCGTTCAGCCTCCTGTCTCGACGGGCTGTTAACCGGAGATAACGGTCATCTCTTGCTGATGTTACCCGTGGACAACCTTGGCCTGGCCTTCTTTTAGCGGTTCCTGTTGTCTGAAATCGCATCCAGGTCCTGGAAATAACACTTTGGGACAATCCATTAGCTACAGCCACTTCCCTCTGTGTCGGTCCTGCTTCCAACCTTCCTACGGCTCTCCATGCCATACCTTCGGGTAAGTCACGTTATTGTTGCTGCTCACTACGCCACCTGAACCTATAAGGCGATCAAGCCACCTCGTCTTAGGTCGCCCACGAGGACGTTTGCCATCCGGGTTGAGGCACAAGGCAGTTTTAGCCACTGAGTGTTCGTGACTGCGTATGATGTGGCCGTACAAGCGTAGACGAGCCTCCCGCATTTTATCCTGTATGGGCGCAACTCCCATCCTCCCTCGGACATCGCAATTCTTGATATGGTCAAGTCGCGTCAGACCAAGCACCGAACGAAGCATGCGCATCTCCATAACATGCAGGGCTTGCTCGTGTTTAACAGAGGCCGGCCAGCCTTAAGAACCGTAGAGGGCGACTGGGCGCACGACGGTCTTGTAAATCTCGGCCTTAAGATAGGTGGGTATCTTGCAGTCAATGAGGACTCCAGTTACCTCCCTCCATTTGAACCAACTGGCACTCACACGAGCTCGGGCATCAGGGAGGGTGTCACCATCTGAACGAGTCAAGGAGCCAAGATACCTGAATTGGTCGACTCTTTGAAGATCATGACTACCTACAAGGATGGTGCCAGGCGTCGTTGACCCACACTCCATATACACGGTTTTCTGGACATTCAGCTTCAGTCCATTCTCAGCCAGCCTCGTATTCCACTCCTGCAATTTCTCTTCAAGAACGTTGCGTTCCTCTGCAGCTAATAAGACATCATCAGCATACAGAAGCGTCCATGGATGCTGCGATTGGATATCTGATGTTATTGTATCCATGCATAGAATAAACAGAAGTGGTGACAGGGCTGATCCTTGATGGACACCGACTTGAATGGGGAAAGGAGATGTGATTCCCGCGGAACATGCCACAACAGTACTGCACTTACGATACGGAAGTTGTGTCCAGCGGACGTATTCTTCAGGAACACAATATGAACGGAGTGCATGCCAAATCAGATCATGTGGAACCCGATCAAATGCCTTCTCGAGATCTAAAAAGGCGATATGAATAGATCAGTTCTTCTCACGGTATCTCTCAATGAGGAGCCGTGCTGCGTGAATAGCATCAGTTGTTCCACATCCTTTCACGATTCCACACTGGTTGCTAGTGATCTGGACAATGTCACGCAGTCGACTGTCAAGGATTCGCTCAAAGATCTTCATCGTGTGGCAGAGGAGGGGAATAGGTCTATAGGTGCCACATTCACTGACATCGCCCTTGCCTTTCCAAATAGGCACCGTGGTACTCGTGGTCCAAATTTGAGGCACTACACCTTCTTCCAAAATCTGGTTGAACAGAGATGTCAGTAGTTCAATACCATTCTGACAAAATAATTTCCACAGTTCGGCTGGAATGTCATCAGGACCTGTAGCCTTCCCGTTTTTCATCTTTCTGACTGCCTGTGCAACCTCTGCCATAGTTATTAGCGGTACTGGTCCAAGGACATTTACCACACTGTGGATAGGTGGATGAGGGAACTCTTCGTTACTTATTACTGAGAAGTGTCTTTCCCAACGACTCAGAATAGCAGATGGGTCTCTGAGAATTTGGTGGTCTTCATCTTTGATGTGCATAACGTGACCAATGTCTTGCGAGGACCGATGACGTGCGTTTGCAAGCCGGAATATCTTGTTGGCTCCTTCAGGTAAGCCCAGCTGGTTGTACACATCTGCATAATGTTGGGCCTTAGCTGCTGCAACAGCTCGCTTTGCTGCAGACTTGAGGGTCTTATATTCCAGATGATCGCTGGTAAGACGCGAGGCCTGCCAAGTCTTGAATGCAAGCCGTTTCTTTCTGATCGCGGTCTGCACATCCTCATTCCACCAGACCACCATACTTGTTTGTCAAGAAAACGCCTCCCATGTTTCGATTTTCCCAACGTCCCTGCTGCAACCGAGTGAAGGCAGTCGACTATCCTAGTCCAGTTGATCTGTATTGGTTGGCTTGGGTCGAACGTGGGTGATCCAAGGGCATTCACCAATTCGTTCCTATGGTCCGGTAGCTTCCACCACTTAATGCGTTCAGGTCCCGTTGTACGAGGTCTTTTCGTGGGTACGGTGTCAAACTTGAGATCTAGTACAAGGAAGCGGTGTAGGGGAGCGATGTCATCTGACGGGATGACTTTGACATTTGTTACTAACTTGAAATAATTCCGCCTGAGAAGCCAGTAGTCGATTTGAAATGTTCGACCACCGCTGTAATAGGTGATCAGGTGAGTTGGCCGTTTCTTAAAATAGGTGTTAGCCACAACAAGATTGTGTGCTTCTGCGCATTCAAGGATGCGACATCCCTCTTCATTCCTGGTCCCGAAATCTCGCCCACCATGGCAATGAGGATAGCCATCTCTTTCTGACCCAACATGACCATTGAGATCTCCGCCAATGAACACATATTCATCCTCTGCGAATGAACGAAGATGAGTATCAACACTGCCCCAAAAATTCACCTTTCTCATCCCCTGAGCAACCCACTTAAGGGGCGTAGCATGAGACGACACGAACAGTTGAGTTGTTGTAGTCAAGCTTCACATGAAGCAGTCTGTCTGTGATGCGGCTAACCTCTACTACACTGCCCTGAAGCCTCTCGTACACGACCACTGCGACACCATTCGGTGTAGATTTCCTGCCCTAGTAGAACAACTTGTACCCCTCACCGATATCCTTAGCCTTGGCTCCTGTCCATTTCGTCTCCTGTACACATGCTATGTCTATCGATCGACTCTTCAAGACAGCTGTTAGTTCACGGCTTCGACCTATGAGAGTACCGATGTTGATGATCGCCAGACGTAGGTGTTGGACTCGCTTCTTTAGCCTGCTCCGTCCATAAGCAGGTAGCCCTCGCTCATTTCCAACGTCGTCCGGGCGATGACGACGCGCATTTATCCGCATATTCAAGGTTCGTACTGGCATGTTCATTTGATGCGACAAAAAAAATAAGATCCAACCGATGTGTCGCTCCACCTGTCGTGATGAGTGTGAAATAATCTCACCAGCTAAAACTTATATACTGAATTGATTCACACTATACTTCTTTTTCCTCTCTACATTGCGTTTACACCTGCCAAGTACACAATTTCCACGAGCCGATCCTTAGTCGTGTTACTCACCCTGCGCCATGACACACTGGAGAAATACAAAAACAAAAGAAATACACTATGAGAAATACAAAAGCAAAAGAAGTACAGTCAGAGAAATACGAAAACAAAAGAAGTGCACTATGAGAATTTAGTGATTGCATACTCACACTTCCCCCCATTCACAAATTGCAAATACATATATACAGTATATATAACTAGCCTTACACTAACAAAAATTAGGTCATGATCCTGGCTAAAATACAGACGTGGATCACATATGCTATGATTTAAACCAAGCTTAACAAGTTGTGCAGTGATACAATTCGCGAACTCAATCGAATGAAGGTGGCAGGTCGGTCGAGACAAAATGGTGGACGCAAGGGTGATAGACTTCATATATGTATTGAATGTTGTTGGCTAATCTAGGCGGGCTCCTGTTGAAGGACCGGCAATTTTGGATGCCAAACACATAATTAAGTGCGGGAATGTGCTAGAAACAGAAGATTTTGTGAGACTTGAAGCGTTATGCTTACAAACTAGTCATTCGAAAGGAGTAGGCCTACGGTACCTCACCAGATTCAAAATGAAATTTGGTCACCAGTTGCCGAGAAAAGAAAAATTGTTCAGGAATAAGTAATAATCGTATAGTTGATACATTGCTTTACATACTTCAGTAAGTAGATACATTTAAATTTGGAAGATATTGGCAACTCAAACTAACACTTGGGGCGCTGCGGTCAGTCTGGATATGTAGGGTAAAAATACTCAATAACACGCCTTTGATACGGAACACTTTTTATTTCTCGGTTATAATCAGTAAATGTAGTCCCTAAAATAATGACAGTGTTATTTTTAATTGTATATATGTATAACTGTGCAATACACGTGATCTAATTTGTGTTTTCCACTGGATTTTATGTGTCAATTGCATATTATCAAGCATTGGTTGTCTGCTGGTAGGCCTATTTGTTTTTGAGCAGTTCGAGTCATTGCGCTGTTACGTTTAAAAGCTATATTTGAGTTTGCTCACTGTACCATAGACTCTAGAAATTATTTGCTGCTTGGTAGGACGAAGGGATGAGTTTAACTTGTATTAAAACTTGGAGGAGACAGGAATTGCTTGATTTGGATGGTTAGCAGGTGGGTTGGGTGTTGAATATCGGACTGGTAGCAGGTTCTCGCAGAGTTGAAATTTACTCTGCGAAGTCAAATTAGGCCTATATGACTCGTAGTGGAATGGCTTGGATATCGCAGAGCGAGGTGATGGCGGTTGGTAGGGTTATTGGGATCGGGGATGGATACCTGACTGATGAAGCTTGGCTCTCTTGGTACGGCTTGGCTCGGCGAGACTGTGCTTGGCTGTCTAGGTGCGGCTTGGCTCGGCGTAACAGTGAACAGCCCGTCCTGTCGTCAGTAAGTGTAGTGGTGAGTGGTCTAACCCGCTCCTGTTGCCCGTATTTATTTGGTATCGTCACCTTTCGGCTATTGCTAATTGCATCTTTTGGAAAGTGATGAAAACTTATATCTGCAGCCCTCTTATACATCGACTTACAGCCGTAAACCGAGCAATATACTTTGCTTTTAGTCATTTTGCACCTATCAACGAGTAAAACTTATTACTTATGTATAAAGACACGAAGAATTTACAACGATCTGCTTACCAATACAAGAAACCATATACAAACAGTCACCTCGTGACAAATGTACCCTACTTGGTAAGTTTCTAATTTTTACCGCTAGATGTCATATCAGATAGCTGGAGTTGCCAATGGCCTAATACTGTTGAAGTCGAAATCAAAGACTGTACAAGTTGACTATAAATAGTCTTTTTTAATTTTTAATAGGCGCATGATTGAAAACTTAGATGAGCTGAGCTTCACAGATTTGAAAGAGCAATGGGGCAAGTTAATGAAATACAACCATATGTAGGCTATGCCTACGATGTAGCGACCCCTAAAATTAATATTTGCCACGGGAAGAACAGCTTGCAAATCGACCTTGCGAAGTCGCCAAGTTTGTAGTGCAAGGGAGAATGTAGTGTAGGATACTGGATATTGTAAGAAATTCATTAGTATTTGTTAACAATTAACTCTCCTTTGTAAAATGCCAGTCGCATACGATCATACACTTTGAAATCGGCTTTGCGACGCGAAGTAATCGACTCCATTCCGTCTGAAAAGTTCTCATTTTGTTAAAGTAATGCATTGATATGGCAATTATATAAGCCATCTTTTAGCCTCAATTATTATTAAAATAACTGAAAACACGAGAGAAGAGCACACCCATCAGCTCAATACACATGTTATAGCATCTGTTTGTTTATGTTTCTGTCACTCTTGCGCTAGTTCCAGATAACGGCAGCACGGTCGCTTGAGTTCGCGAATTGTGCCAATCTTTACCGGCTTGACATAAACCGCAAATACTCTTGTTGAGTTTCCGCACATAGTCTGGGCACCCTGCACTGCAAAAACCCTCTGGTTGATTTACAAATACTGTCTCCTTAAATTTCCTAGGTATGCTGATACAATGTCCAAAGTACAATTATTCCTTTCACGCTCTACTCTTATGGCTATACGTGTCCTAAGTTTTCCTATTTACCACTAGACTGTAGGATTCAAGGAAATCTGTACCTATAATTTGACTGAACTTCAGCTACTAAACGTGCTCTATACCAAACTACATCATCCTCTTGGTTTAGTTTAGTTTTATAAACCCATTTGGTGGCGTTGACAGTCTTGCCACCTGAATCTTCTGTAAGTGCCCACACTTCATGTTTTTCCAAGAGGGCGATCTCTTGGTTCATTGCCTCAGACCATTTATCTTTATCATCTCGTTAGGTGGCTTCTTGAGGAGACACCGGATCGTTATAGTCTGACATGAACATGACAATGCGACACTTGACCCTGACGTCAGTACAGCACACACAATTACTAGGAAAGTATTTCTCTCTACTCGACCTCCGTAATACTGTGTGTTCAGGCTGTAATGGAGGGTCTGTTAGTGTATCAGAATCTGACAAAGAAGGAAGGAAGCTTGTAGTTTAACGTGACCGTTAATCTGTAGATTATGAGCCACGGGACCCCCTTTTTACGTGGAATCCGAACCACAGGACATGGATTTTCACTTCGAAAATCTCTCATGCATTGACCGGGAATCGAACCCGGACCGCCTTGGTGAGAGACATACAGCTAGACCGCTGAGCCAGGCCCGACGAGAGGGAGGGGCAAACGGTGCTGCAGTCCTGGGGGCCGGTCTTGCCGAGGGGCCCGCGAAAGTAGAAAACCCCACAGTAAACAAATTTACCCAATTTTACGTATTTGCCAAAAAATTTGACATTGTATTATATTCAATGTATCTGAATACATTGAATATGCTACAAAATACTATAATGAGAACATGTAAATAACCATTATCTTCATATATTTGCGTTGAACAGAGAAATAGTAAAGTTTCCACTGTTTATAGGGAGGAGAGTTTCTAAATGGTACTTAAACTAATAGCCGCTAAGCTATATTATTATGAACCTTCATAAAGTTTATTAGGCCTATATAAGATTGTGAAAGGCGTTGAATTTGTTCTTGTGATGAGAGAGTAAAATTTTCGGTTAGATACAACAGAAAGGACATTGCAAATTAGCAATGAACAAAATTAGTACGCTCCGAAAAAATAACTAAATTAAAAAAATTCAAAGTTTTTAGTGGGCCTTAAAAATAAAATAGCAGTAGGGGGGTGAGGGGGGTTCTAACCCACCCATTTTATTTGTACCAGACTGTACAAGTTAAAATAATTAATATCTCTCAAACGCATGGTCCGATTTTGACAAATGAGGTGTCGTTGGACTCGGGCTGACGCCCTCTTTCCAATGGACCATTCATTTCAACCCCTAAATAAAACCTACCCCTACTAGGGGGTGAAATTGTAATTTTTTTTAGTGAAAGTCTCTTTCCAAATGTGACATGTATAAGCTGCGCTGCTAAAATGAACTTAAACGTGGTTGCTCATATAGTGCATGCGTTTTTCTGGCTGCAGCTATGGATGAACATTCTTGTTTTTGTTTTTTACGCATGCGCACTGGGGATTTTTGTAAGAGGGCGAGCTCTTTGAAAAAAATGATTGATAAGAAGAGGTTTTGGTGGTGAGGAGAGAATCAGATAGTCGCCTACTTTCCTACGCAGTTTGCCGATATGTCTCAAACGCAAGGTCGGATTTGGACGTGTGACGTGTCAAATCGCTTGTCTCGAAGCCCTATACATGTTATTAATAGGTTAGAGTTTTGAGAATGAGGGAAACAGGCTTTTTTGGGGTAAAACCATGATTTTAGACTTTTTCTGATATTTCACGAATGCATGGTCGGATTTGGTCCTATGACGTGTCAAATGGCTTGTCTCGAAACCCTGTGTATTTTGGTAATAGGTTAAAGTTTTTGAGAATGAGGGAAACAGAATTTTTTGTTGTAAAACCGTGATTTTAGACTTTCTGTTATATCTCACAAACCAATAACGCCAGAGATGTATACGAGGGGTCGTAGGACTCGGGGTGACGCCCCTTTCCTCTCCCCTTTCGAATATAGTATTTATGTTTAAAAAATGCGAAAGGGTCTAACGACACTTTTGTTGAAAACATTTTAGTTTTTAAAACTTTTTCTTTTAATCTGTCTAAAATGTTCATGAAGAGTGGTTGCAGATAGAGACGATACCACTGGACACGTGTTTCAACGAAGCTATTACTGGCCACGGTGGTGATATACCAATACAGTATTCGCTATTTCGATGAGACGGCGGGTCGAGGGTTCGTTTTCCGATTTTTCCTATGATGGAATACCTAATACCTAAACCCCCTGAAGGGGGTCTTTAACATGTAAACGATTATGAGTGACATGACAAATGATAATTCCTTGATCAGATGAAGTTAGCTTTAGATAGAACAAACAGAACTTGGTTATATGTTGCTTGAAGTGAGTATAGAAAACAAACTTGCTGGGGCAGACTGACAGGATGTGGATGTTATTTGAGCTTATTGGAATGCATTGACTTGACTTGACAACAGGGCAATGAAAAAAGCATAGAGATGCTGAGGACACTTGAAGGTCAAACGATATGGCAACTATGGTGGGAGGGGGAAGCGAGGATGATGTCGCCGATCATGTTCAATGTTCAATGAATGAATTTAAATTTTGCGAAGCATTGTTCGGAGAGGGTCATGTGACGACTTGTTTTAAGGATATTTATTTTTCCGATCTTTCTTATGGTGGTCTCATTGATTGAAATCATCCAAAACTGCTAGGGCATGGCCTTGAGATTTTATAAACTGATAATGGGATTTTGACATACAAGGTCCACTCAGAACTTGACATGATGTCATTCTTTTTATGGCTTATGAATTTCCCCAAAAAAGACCCAAAACAACAAGATCATAGACTTTTGCTTTTCTTAATATATTGCAAACCCATAATGTTAGATGTTTACTGTGAGTGACGAAACCTAGCTAGGTAAAGAAAGAATTATTTTGGGCTACATGTATGGTGACTGACACGTCTTTGAACATTGGAACTTGTTTTCAGATCTGAGTGTAGTACATAGGGAGTATAGGTTGTAGGCATGGCTTGACAAACGGTGTACACAAAATTCAATTTATCGATTCAAGAATTATGAGTAGACTATCATTAATTAATTGGTTAAAGAGTGTAGCTAAAAATAAAAAAGTGACTACATTAAACTAAACTGAACCAAGTCGAATCAAACCCAACTGAACCAAACCAAGCCTAAAGCAAACCAAACCTAATCAAGAACAAGCCAAGGGCTTAAGTGTAAAACTTGTGGGGGAATGCAGTCATTGGCAATGTCCAAAGAAAGGGATAACGCTCTACCTTTAGTGGGTGAGGTAAAGCTAGCGCATGGTGCTAATGCATATTCCCAAGTACATGAACCACACACACACACAACTATCCTATGCTGTTTTTATGAGTTGACTGTTAAAACTTACTCAGTGGTTACTGAGCAAGATGGTCGCTACACACAACAAGCTTTAAATACTTGAGGCTAATAATCTATACACACACACACGCACTCGCTTGTTCTAAACTAAACTGTCTCGCTGGCAGTGCTCACACAGTAGGCAAATGACAGAAATGCTTGGCTAACCGAAATACAATCATTTTCGGTTGTCTAATGATACCAGCTAGCCATTACATGCTATAGTGGTGAGCACATGTGCCTCTTGCACTGGAGATCGTAACTCGATTTCTAGCTCTAAGGCCTAGAACGAATCAAACTAAGAAAGAATGGTATGGTGACGCAGTAGTTAAACTGTTAGCCTTTCAATAAGGTAGACTAGGGTTTGATTTTGGGTTAATATACATGTCATAAACAAACAAACAAAAAAAGCGGAGATAATGTTTAAAACTGATTACACTTGTCCCTTTTCAAATTATTACTTAGATTACAAATACAAAGGTGGACTGGGTTTGATATACAGTTAATGCTGCCTATCGCATACTAGCCTGTAAGAAAGCCAAACAAGCAAAAGGCGTAGGTAGAGCAGTGGTAAAATCACTATGTGTAGAGAACTACCTAACGGTTTTATGAACTGGCAATGCTATGTCGCATAAACAGTGCAGGATACAATCCGGCAACCATAATTTTTATCTTGTGGAACAGAGAAAATGCAATTTTACCTTGATGGATAGGAAATGAGTGCAGATGAATGACCTATGCATTAGCCTACCATAGGGTTATAACCACGAGGTGGAGGTGTGACTTTTATATTTTATTGTTTAGAGACATGGCTTTTTTGTAACCAGTAGATTTAGTATTTTGTAAATATTCATTTTTGTAATTGTAAATAGTGGAAACATTTTTTTGTAATAGTAAATGTTAAATGTATAACTAAAAGTTATTTGGGATAAGTGTGCATGTCAAGGATAAATAGCGTGGTTGTATTTGTTTTCAAAGACAGGTATGGTTGTGTGAATGTATGACTACAAATAGAATGATAGAGAGAGAGAGAGAAAGCTTGTGTATGTGTGTGTGTGTGTGTGTGTGTGGGTAGCATTGATTTTTCAACCAAAGCAAACACGGCAAGGTAGGATGGTGGGGTAATTAATGTATATAGCAAATGGTAAATAGTATACTATATTTTTTTAACACTTGTGTTTTTTTAATGCAGCAGTAGATAGGTGTTATTTTGTAAAAGAGTCTTACCTACAGTAGTAGTAGTAGTAGTAGTAGTAGGCCTATATGTTTTTGGAAACAAACAGAAAGAGAATGCACTATTGCCATGGCCAAGCACTTCCATTAAAGTGATTTCAAGAAAATTTAAATCAGCAAATGTGTGTTTTACAAAACTAAACATTCAGCATGGACTAAATCATAAACGTGTCTTCTGTGATATGGAAAAAATAGGAAATCCATGTTTCCATATCAACACAATTTAAAAACTTAAAACTGACATTTAAAAAATGTAAATGGGAAATTGGCAAATGTGTAAACAACAAAATGGAAAATTCTTGTTTCCATATCATGAAATCCAAAAACTTTAAACTGACATTTTCAAAGCGTGTACATGGAAAATTGACAAATGGCAATGTGTGAAATGTGAAAATGAAAAAATATGAACAAATGGCTATCATTATTTAAAAAAAATAAAAAACCGTCGTGTTCTATCGTTAAAGTGTGAATCAAACCACATCTACTTATTTGGATCACCCGAGACTGAGTAGACCTGTTTTAGTCCTAATATACTTTTAAAATTTTATGTTAAAGATCAATTTGAACTCAAGAGCTTTAGAGTGCCAGCTAACTATTATAACCGTTACGTCACAAAGACAACTTTACACTACTCTTAATAAACAATAATAAGAAAAAGAATAATAAATGTTGAATTTTTTTTTTTAAGGATGAACATGGTGACACTGTTTCTGTTGCACAGTCTGCTAGCTACTAGCCAGCAGCTGGGGTCTTAGAAAACGATACAGTTGACATTTTGTAATGAGATGTGACATGTTTCAAAGTACAGTATTATGGGTTGCTGTTGAGTAAAAACTAATCCTGTACAAGGAAGCAAGGGTTCGAACCCCTTACCTAACATTACTATTGCCTGAACATGGCTTGACGACACTGTATTATTATGATACTCGATACACAAACCATAGATAGAGTGTATTGTTTAAGATCACTTTCTTTCTGAACATAGGTGGAGACTGTTGATGGTTAACAATGGCATTAATATAGTAGGACGTGGGTATAGCAATTAAGAAAAAACAGACAATACCCATACAATATTTTTATTTATTTAATATAAGTACTTGTACAATAGTTACATTCAAAATAAATTTCTTTTTTCTCTACTACTATTTAGTCCTTTTTGATTCTCTTGCATATGAAGGGTAGATAACCTTGTAGTTCAGCCCCTTAAAACAACAACAACACAACCTTTTGCATAGTCTGTGATGTTGACGACTCTTGAGATGTGGAAGATGGATTAAACATAACTTTTACAGCAGGGGTTAAATGTTGCTCAATAAACACTGCACTATTTTGAGTAGCAACATTTTTTTCTTGTACTAGCTTTTTAGCATTGTCATGATTATTTGTTGACACCAACAGTGTTTCATTTGGTACACTACATTGATGATCACTCACACTTAAAACCTTACCATTTCTACTTTTTAGATTGCCTCGACATCTTTTTGACCTCTCTTTTGAGCATCGCCAAAATATTATTCCTTTTACATTTTGACGATTATAGTTATAAGAGTAGCCTTTATAGAGTACACGTTGTTTACCTTTGTTAGTTGTAGTAAGTTCCATAGTAGCAACTAACCTGTTAGTATGATTTGCTCACTACAAAGGTTATAACTGTTCTGATAATAAAATCATTTAGCGTTGGCTTTTATATTTAATATGTACAGTTTGAAGTGATAGCAAAAGTGAGAGCAAAATGGTAGCAGAGTGGTAGAAAATATAACATGTATTGTTAAGAAATAGTTTAAGCTGTTATGTGGATCCATTACATAATAATTTTAGCACGACGAAGCTCATTTTCTATATCCAATAGTTCTTCCTCATATTCAGTATAACCAGCCTGTTTATAGACATGCAGTTGCTGAAGCCCTTTTGACTAATCCCTTTGGACCTGTCAACAGGGACCTGTCCACAGGGATCCGTCCACAGTGACCCGTCAGCAGGGGCCCGTCATAAATGACTCCCTTCAAAAAGGACCCGTTCAGAGGGACTTGTCAACGGGGACCAGTCCAAAGGGGCAAATCAACAGGGATCAATCAAGAGGGGTTATCGCCTCAAGCTCTGTCACACCCCCCTTTGATTATTGGTTTGCTTATCGACAAGCGTCGCTTGGAATACGTTTTAATCACCCCTCGTGGGTCAGCCGCCATCTTTAAAAAGGTCGTGGGAACATAAGTGTTTACCAGCAGTCTTCGGCAAAAAGTCCAACAATACCTCATACAATGCCGTAGTCTTATTGGTTCGCGAGATATTAACAAAAGTGCACTTAGACCCTTTGTCAAAATTTCAAAAATAGATTCAGTGTTGTGCAATCAATAATAGCTACCTCTTTAACTATATACTTGTTTTTGTTGACCAAAAAGCCTTGAGTATCCATCATCAGTGTATGAGACATGTTTACGCTTGCATAAATCAAAACCAACTGACTATTCACTACTTGGGTTTAGAAATTACATTTACTCAAATCACATTCTAGTAAAAATGGTGCCTACTATAAACTGCATCCACTTTCGCACCCACTTTCGCACCCACTTTTGCACTCACTTTTGCACCCACTTTTGCACCCACTTTTACACCCACTTTTACACTCACTTTTGCACCCACTTTTGCACCCACCTTCGCACCCACTTTAAACTATTATTTCTATTATCGAACGAAATTTATTGGAGATTATTTCATGCTTGAAAATTGATATGAAAGTATCAACGAATAGTTATGGTAAGCCATATGCATACTATAAAGGTTATACGTATATTTTAAAACGAACCAATAAAAATGGAACTGTTATTTGGCGTTGTTCAAAACATCGTTCAAAACAGTGTCAAAGTGAGTTAAAAAGTAAAAATAGCGAGGTCTTAAGTGTGAGTGATCATCAATGTAGTGTGACTGATAAGACATCGTTGCTGTTTAAAACACTCTTCAAATGTTAAAACACTAGTCCGAAAGAAAAAAAGATATGGTGACCCGCGTGTTGTGCAATCAATGATAGCCACCTATTTAAATATATACTGTACTTGTTTTCATTGACCTTAAAGCCTTGAGTATCCATCACCAGTGTATGTGACATGTTTACGCTTGCATAGATCAAAAACAACTGACTATTCACTACTGGGGTTTAGAAATTATTTATATTATCGAGTGAACTTTGCTAGAGATTAGTTCATGCTTGACAATTGACATGAAAGTATCAACAAATAGCAATGGTATGCCATACGCATTCTATAAAGGATATAAATATATTGTAAAACGAACCAATAAAAATGGAACTGTTATTTGGCGTTGTTAAAAACATCGTTCAAAACAGTGTCGAGGTGAGCTGAAAAGTAAAAATAGTGATGTCTTAAGTATGAGTGATCATCAATGTAGTGTACCAGATAAAACATCGTTGCTGTTTAAAAAAACTCTTCAAAATGCTAAAACACTTGTCCCAGAAAAAGATATTGCAGCTCAAGATAGTGCATTGTTTGTTAAGAAGCATGTATCATCTCCTCAGAAAGTCGTGTTAGGACAGTTGTCAATGTCTGAAAAACTCCCAACATTATCAAGGGCAACACAGACTGTGCAAAATGTGGTATTGCAAAAGGATCAAAAAGGACTATATAGTAATAGTGATGAGGATTATAATGATCATGATGATGATGATAATGATGATGATGATAATGATAATGGTTATGATGATGATGATGTTGATGATGAAGATAATAATGATAATGGTAATGCTTTGTTTACAACTAAAAAATCATTTGTTAAATTTGTCTACTGGAACAATCCAAGTAAGCTAATCCGGCGACTTCAGCAACTGCATGTCTATAAACAGGCTGGTTATACTGAATATGAGGAAGAACTATTGGATATAGAAAATGAGCTTCGTCGTGCTAAAATTATTATGTAATGGATCCACATAACAGCTTAAACTATTTCTTAACAATACATGTTATATTTTCTACCACTCTGCTACCATTTTGCTCTCACTTTTGCTATCACTTCAAACTGTACATATTAAATATAAAAGCCAACGCTAAATGATTTTATTATCAGAACAGTTATAACCTTTGTAGTGAGCAAATCATACTAACAGGTTAGTTGCTACTATGGAACTTACTACAACTAACAAAGGTAAACAACGTGTACTCTATAAAGGCTACTCTTATAACTATAATCGTCAAAATGTAAAAGGAATAATATTTTGGCGATGCTCAAAAGAGAGGTCAAAAAGATGTCGAGGCAATCTAAAAAGTAGAAATGGTAAGGTTTTAAGTGTGAGTGATCATCAATGTAGTGTACCAAATGAAACACTGTTGGTGTCAACAAATAATCATGACAATGCTAAAAAGCTAGTACAAGAAAAAAATGTTGCTACTCAAAATAGTGCAGTGTTTATTGAGCAACATTTAACCCCTGCTGTAAAAGTTATGTTTAATCCATCTTCCACATCTAAAGAGTCGTCAACATCACAGACTATGCAAAAGGTTGTGTTGTTGTTGTTTTAAGGGGCTGAACTACAAGGTTATCTACCCTTCATATGCAAGAGAATCAAAAAGGACTAAATAGTAATAGAGAAAAAAGAAATTTATTTTGAATGTAACTATTGTACAAGTACTTATATTAAATAAATAAAAATATTGTATGGGTATTGTCTGTTTTTTCTTAATTGCTATACCCACGTCCTACTATATTAATGCCATTGTTAACCATCAACAGTCTCCACCTATGTTCAGAAAGAAAGTGATCTTAAACAATACACTCTATCTATGGTTTGTGTATCGAGTATCATAATAATACAGTGTCGTCAAGCCATGTTCAGGCAATAGTAATGTTAGGTAAGGGGTTCGAACCCTTGCTTCCTTGTACAGGATTAGTTTTTACTCAACAGCAACCCATAATACTGTACTTTGAAACATGTCACATCTCATTACAAAATGTCAACTGTATCGTTTTCTAAGACCCCAGCTGCTGGCTAGTAGCTAGCAGACTGTGCAACAGAAACAGTGTCACCATGTTCATCCTTAAAAAAAAAAATTCAACATTTATTATTCTTTTTCTTATTATTGTTTATTAAGAGTAGTGTAAAGTTGTCTTTGTGACGTAACGGTTATAATAGTTAGCTGGCACTCTAAAGCTCTTGAGTTCAAATTGATCTTTAACATAAAATTTTAAAAGTATATTAGGACTAAAACAGGTCTACTCAGTCTCGGGTGATCCAAATAAGTAGATGTGGTTTGATTCACACTTTAACGATAGAACACGACGGTTTTTTATTTTTTTTAAATAATGATAGCCATTTGTTCATATTTTTTCATTTTCACATTTCACACATTGCCATTTGTCAATTTTCCATGTACACGCTTTGAAAATGTCAGTTTAAAGTTTTTGGATTTCATGATATGGAAACAAGAATTTTCCATTTTGTTGTTTACACATTTGCCAATTTCCCATTTACATTTTTTAAATGTCAGTTTTAAGTTTTTAAATTGTGTTGATATGGAAACATGGATTTCCTATTTTTTCCATATCACAGAAGACACGTTTATGATTTAGTCCATGCTGAATGTTTAGTTTTGTAAAACACACATTTGCTGATTTAAATTTTCTTGAAATCACTTTAATGGAAGTGCTTGGCCATGGCAATAGTGCATTCTCTTTCTGTTTGTTTCCAAAAACATATAGGCCTACTACTACTACTACTACTACTACTGTAGGTAAGACTCTTTTACAAAATAACACCTATCTACTGCTGCATTAAAAAAACACAAGTGTTAAAAAAATATAGTATACTATTTACCATTTGCTATATACATTAATTACCCCACCATCCTACCTTGCCGTGTTTGCTTTGGTTGAAAAATCAATGCTACCCACACACACACACACACACACACACACACACACACACACATACACAAGCTTTCTCTCTCTCTCTCTATCATTCTATTTGTAGTCATACATTCACACAACCATACCTGTCTTTGAAAACAAATACAACCACGCTATTTATCCTTGACATGCACACTTATCCCAAATAACTTTTAGTTATACATTTAACATTTACTATTACAAAAAAAATGTTTCCACTATTTACAATTACAAAAATGAATATTTACAAAATACTAAATCTACTGGTTACAAAAAAGCCATGTCTCTAAACAATAAAATATAAAAGTCACACCTCCACCTCGTGGTTATAACCCTATGGTAGGCTAATGCATAGGTCATTCATCTGCACTCATTTCCTATCCATCAAGGTAAAATTGCATTTTCTCTGTTCCACAAGATAAAAATTATGGTTGCCGGATTGTATCCTGCACTGTTTATGCGACATAGCATTGCCAGTTCATAAAACCGTTAGGTAGTTCTCTACACATAGTGATTTTACCACTGCTCTACCTACGCCTTTTGCTTGTTTGGCTTTCTTACAGGCTAGTATGCGATAGGCAGCATTAACTGTATATCAAACCCAGTCCACCTTTGTATTTGTAATCTAAGTAATAATTTGAAAAGAGACAAGTGTAATCAGTTTTAAACATTATCTCCGCTTTTTTTGTTTGTTTGTTTATGACATGTATATTAACCCAAAATCAAACCCTAGTCTACCTTATTGAAAGGCTAACAGTTTAACTACTGCGTCACCATACCATTCTTTCTTAGTTTGATTCGTTCTAGGCCTTAGAGCTAGAAATCGAGTTACGATCTCCAGTGCAAGAGGCACATGTGCTCACCACTATAGCATGTAATGGCTAGCTGGTATCATTAGACAACCGAAAATGATTGTATTTCGGTTAGCCAAGCATTTCTGTCATTTGCCTACTGTGTGAGCACTGCCAGCGAGACAGTTTAGTTTAGAACAAGCGAGTGCGTGTGTGTGTGTATAGATTATTAGCCTCAAGTATTTAAAGCTTGTTGTGTGTAGCGACCATCTTGCTCAGTAACCACTGAGTAAGTTTTAACAGTCAACTCATAAAAACAGCATAGGATAGTTGTGTGTGTGTGTGGTTCATGTACTTGGGAATATGCATTAGCACCATGCGCTAGCTTTACCTCACCCACTAAAGGTAGAGCGTTATCCCTTTCTTTGGACATTGCCAATGACTGCATTCCCCCACAAGTTTTACACTTAAGCCCTTGGCTTGTTCTTGATTAGGTTTGGTTTGCTTTAGGCTTGGTTTGGTTCAGTTGGGTTTGATTCGACTTGGTTCAGTTTAGTTTAATGTAGTCACTTTTTTATTTTTAGCTACACTCTTTAACCAATTAATTAATGATAGTCTACTCATAATTCTTGAATCGATAAATTGAATTTTGTGTACACCGTTTGTCAAGCCATGCCTACAACCTATACTCCCTATGTACTACACTCAGATCTGAAAACAAGTTCCAATGTTCAAAGACGTGTCAGTCACCATACATGTAGCCCACAATAATTCTTTCTTTACCTAGCTAGGTTTCGTCACTCACAGTAAACATCTAACATTATGGGTTTGCAATATATTAAGAAAAGCAAAAGTCTATGATCTTGTTGTTTTGGGTCTTTTTTGGGGAAATTCATAAGCCATAAAAAGAATGACATCATGTCAAGTTCTGAGTGGACCTTGTATGTCAAAATCCCATTATCAGTTTATAAAATCTCAAGGCCATGCCCTAGCAGTTTTGGATGATTTCAATCAATGAGACCACCATAAGAAAGATCGGAAAAATAAATATCCTTAAAACAAGTCGTCACATGACCCTCTCCGAACAATGCTTCGCAAAATTTAAATTCATTCATTGAACATTGAACATGATCGGCGACATCATCCTCGCTTCCCCCTCCCACCATAGTTGCCATATCGTTTGACCTTCAAGTGTCCTCAGCATCTCTATGCTTTTTTCATTGCCCTGTTGTCAAGTCAAGTCAATGCATTCCAATAAGCTCAAATAACATCCACATCCTGTCAGTCTGCCCCAGCAAGTTTGTTTTCTATACTCACTTCAAGCAACATATAACCAAGTTCTGTTTGTTCTATCTAAAGCTAACTTCATCTGATCAAGGAATTATCATTTGTCATGTCACTCATAATCGTTTACATGTTAAAGACCCCCTTCAGGGGGTTTAGGTATTAGGTACTCCATCATAGGAAAAATCGGAAAACGAACCCTCGACCCGCCGTCTCATCGAAATAGCGAATACTGTATTGGTATATCACCACCGTGGCCAGTAATAGCTTCGTTGAAACACGTGTCCAGTGGTATCGTCTCTATCTGCAACCACTCTTCATGAACATTTTAGACAGATTAAAAGAAAAAGTTTTAAAAACTAAAATGTTTTCAACAAAAGTGTCGTTAGACCCTTTCGCATTTTTTAAACATAAATACTATATTCGAAAGGGGAGAGGAAAGGGGCGTCACCCCGAGTCCTACGACCCCTCGTATACATCTCTGGCGTTATTGGTTTGTGAGATATAACAGAAAGTCTAAAATCACGGTTTTACAACAAAAAATTCTGTTTCCCTCATTCTCAAAAACTTTAACCTATTACCAAAATACTCAGGGTTTCGAGACAAGCCATTTGACACGTCATAGGACCAAATCCGACCATGCATTCGTGAAATATCAGAAAAAGTCTAAAATCATGGTTTTACCCCAAAAAAGCCTGTTTCCCTCATTCTCAAAACTCTAACCTATTAATAACATGTATAGGGCTTCGAGACAAGCGATTTGACACGTCACACGTCCAAATCCGACCTTGCGTTTGAGACATATCGGCAAACTTCGTAGGAAAGTAGGCGACTATCTGATTCTCTCCTCACCACCAAAACCTCTTCTTATCAATCATTTTTTTCAAAGAGCTCGCCCTCTTACAAAAATCCCCAGTGCGCATGCGTAAAAAACAAAAACAAGAATGTTCATCCATAGCTGCAGCTAGAAAAACGCATGCACTATATGAGCAACCACGTTTAAGTTCATTTTAGCAGCGCAGCTTATACATGTCACATTTGGAAAGAGACTTTCACTAAAAAAAATTACAATTTCACCCCCTAGTAGGGGTAGGTTTTATTTAGGGGTTGAAATGAATGGTCCATTGGAAAGAGGGCGTCAGCCCGAGTCCAACGACACCTCATTTGTCAAAATCGGACCATGCGTTTGAGAGATATTCATTATTTTAACTTGTACAGTCTGGTACAAATAAAATGGGTGGGTTAGAACCCCCCTCACCCCCCTACTAATAGCGAATTTGATATTTACAGGATGTCACGGGGATGAAACAATATGGAGGGGGCCCGTAAGTCCTAGCCCTAGGGCCCGTACTCGCTCTCCACGGCCCTGCGCTGAGCCACCACGCCCCTACATTCTGACAAAGAGACATCACTATCACTTGTTACTGAATTTTCATGTTTCGGCTACTGCATGTTTAAACTCGTCACCTCCACATTCTTTCTGCTCAACATAGACTTCTCCAAATTTTTACGTTCACAATCTATCTGAGTTACAGGTTTTTCTTGGGCTTATACGGAAAAAGGAAATACATCTTCAACAAATTCTACATTCTTAGATTTAATAACATATTTATTTTCTATGTCCTATATACGGAAGCCCCTCGAGTCATCGGTGTACCCTAGCATTGACCAACATTTGCCTTGGAATTAACTTTTCCACAATGCGTTTATGAATCTAAACTTTACAACCAAATGATATTAACATAATCAATTCCTGGTCTGACAAATTTCTACATGTCCACAGTTCAAATGGATATTCTTTACAGTTGATGACACACACCTATTCTTTATATATAACGCTGTGCTGATAGCTTCTCTCAAAATTCAACTGGCATGCCTGACTGGAAGAGCATGCACCTACTGGTGGTGAGAAGTTGCTGGTTGAGGCGTTCAGCAACGCCATTCTGTTGGGGAGAGTAAGCCATTGTTAACCTACGAACAGTAAGTACTTTCTTTTACTAGATAGTTACGAAACTCAGTACTTCAATATTCTTCACCGTTACCTGAATGGAAAGATTTCAACTTGTTCTCTTGTGATGTCTCCATGAAAAATTAAACCTTGAGAAACTGATCAAATGCCTCACTCTTATGTTTAAGAAACCCTATATATGAGAATCTGGTTCAATCATCTGTAAATGTAATAAAATATTTGCTAGTTCCAATTGATGGGTGCTATAACTGGCACACATCTGAGAACACAAGATCTAATGGCTTCTGTGATACATGGTTTCTTTCATTAAATTTAAGTCTTTTCATTTTACCTTGTTTACAAGTATCACAATCAAAATTTTTCTTTTGGTATAAAATCACGAACTGGAATGTTCAGATCATGGTCGAATCGCTGATGTCCTGTTCCGCTAGTTACAACTTTGTTGCTCTTAGCATACACAACCTCCACCTCGTCATTACAAGCAAATTCTTTTCCTTGTTCTACCATATAATAATCACAATTTACCTCTTATTTCCAACGGCCTCGCCCGTAAGGAATCCACCCTCATGATCTGACAACACAACTCGGCTATCTTTAATGGTTACGACTGCACCTTTCCTGTCAAATTGACCTACAGATATTAAATTGTCCTGAAGACCTGGGACATACAACACTCTTCCCAGATTCAGAAAAGAACCTCCACATTTGTCTGTTAGCTTCATAAGCAAACTTCCCAAACCACATACACTGACTACGGATCCATCAGCTGTGTCTACACTACTAGAAACCTTTGGGGTGTAATCATAGAGAATATCCTTATAAGGTGTCAGGTGCTCAGTGGCTCCTGAATCTACATACTACACCCGTACACTTTCAGATGCATCATCCTTGCTTTCAGTCGCCACATAAGCCTGTGGTTCAGATTCCACGAAAAGGAGGTCCCGTGGCTCACGATCACATGATTAACGGTCATGTAAAATTAAAAGCATCTTTCCTTTCCCTTCCTTTCTTTTACTCTTTCCATGGTATCTCCTGCCCATCTTTGTTGATTCATTTACGGAGGCATCGTTTTCATGTGAACTTGGGTGTGTGTGGAATTCGTCTGATAACCTTTGTTATTTTGATGGCTCTATTAGAGTGTGCATTTGTAATTGAGACGAGGATCGATGAAGGAGGTTCCCTTGACACCATCTCTACATTTACCTGGATTCGAAGTGGGAAACCACGGAAAACCACGTCCACGATGTCGAGCTGCAGCTAGTCTGGAGATAGGAGGTTCAAATCTCAACGAAAGTGTGACTTTTAAACTGTTTATTTTAACCCACCTACCTGGAAGATACCAGGATAGTACCTTATTTCAAATCCCTGGGCACTTATCCCACTCCTGCCCACAATACAGCTACACACACTTCTACGTTAATCCCAGGAACACAGGTTATCTGACAAGCTCAACATTCACACCAATACACAGTGCTGATGACTAAGATATCCTAAGTACCTAAAATAAATTAACAAATCTGCCACGGCAATGGTGATGGGTTAGTCTCCATGCATATCAAGCTGACAGACTGAACCCCAGAGACATCAGGGAATATTCATGAACCGAGAAGTCTCCAGCTGCGAGCTCATAAAGGCAACACCAACAGAGGGTATTCAGATTGCACCTATATCTTCTTTTTTCCAGTCCAAGCCAACTTTGCTAACGAAGTGGAACTAGCCGGCGAGAAACTTCTAGAATGTAAATTTAACCGTGTCATGAAAGAAAATAGTTTGCTCATACCCCGCCAGTTGTGAAGAAAAGCATAGTCATACGTCTAATATATCACCCGTGAGACTACCATGAGACGTGAGTAAATGAACAGAAGAGAGAATATAAATGAAACAAATTAATGGAAGTTTACAACTCAGGTACGGTAATGCAAGTTATTCGGAGAGTTTGCATGTAAATGTAGAGACTGTATCTTATATGGGTCACGGCCGTTTCCTTCAAACTATTAGCCAAATTTCATTCATTTTCATTCATTTCATCTCTAATGAGATGAGGTTAGCGTCATGAAGGGGATCCGGCTATAAGACCATTCGTCACAAAGAAAACTCATTTCCTCATTCCGACTCCGTAGAAACTGGAGTAATAATTAGGTCGAACAGATCCATATCACACAATTTAACTTTCTTCTTGAACATTTCCAAATCAAAATGACTCAATTTGGATAGGTAATTAGGAACGAAAGCCATAATGAAAGTCTAAAAAAGCACGCACAACCGGAAAACAACCACACACGACAACGGTAAACACACGAAGGATGTACTCAAGATGGCGTACGCTATACTGACGGTCTCGGACTAGAGATGGCACCACTACCGAGGCTGCGTCATCCGCCCCGAATCGACACATGTCGAAGCCGAGAATTCCCATGGCTTTGTTTAGGAAGCGCGCTTTTACTTTCTGTCTGTAGGACTTGGAAAATCACATATTCTCAGATCATTTACAAACCCCATGTGATAATTGGGATTATTTAACTTGAAACACAGTCATTATCGTTGTCAGAAAAGCTTTGTAATTTTCTTCAAGTCGTACATGGCTCTTAATGCAGCAGTCGCACTTTCTCTGACGTGAATTCTGTAGGACGTTCCTGATGTCTGTAAATTTAGACCTAAGTACAGTATTTGAAGAAGTTGACCAGATCCAGTTGTTTTGTTCCTAGGGTTAGGTTATCATCAGTTGGTACTCGACCACCGTTTCTAAATAATATCATATAAACTGGTTTTTTTTTCCTGAAATATGAAGAAATTGTTGTTTACTGCCCAAATGTTCATTTGGTTTAAAGATTTTTGGAGATCGAATTTAATATGCGACCACATGATTTCCTAAATTATGTGACCCAGTGTATGTTTTTATTTAATGAGTATAGGTGTATTATCCACAGTTGGAATCTGACAGTTCGGTCTCACTGGGCAAAAACAGTTGACGACTAGATCGCACGCAAAGCTTGTTGCCATGGAAACCATATAGCGCTGCCAATTTGAATGACGCTCTTTGCCCATGTGCTTGTCGCTTGACCAGTCACTTGCTTGGTTGCCTCGAGTGTGAAGACTGACCTTGCTGAGTTTCATAATCTGTTGTTTTTATGAGTTATAATTGTTTTGAATTAATTAGTTAATTACTTTTTCGTGTAGGATTTAGACTTATTTATACTTTATACTTATATTTATAATTCATTAGTGTCCGTTATTTATTTATGTAGTGTTAGTGTCAGTTTAAGCTTAGGTTCGTGTGAATTAAATTAAGGTTAGCTTTCCTTTTGTTTGCAAGTGGCGACGTTTTTAAGGATGACTTCTCGTAGAGGAAGACCGAGGATACATCAAGTTCAGGAATTGTCAAAAACTGATCGAGGTGTACCTATTCGAATCCATGGAAGGAAAATGATTATCGCCGCGCGGGATATTTTTGAAAGGGAGGGTGAAAATTTCTGAGCATCAGGTGAACCATTAATTCCATTCAGTCGCGCTCAGTAGCGTACTGCCTCTGCTCTTGGAATTAGTAAGACTACTGTTCGGAGGGTAACTGTGGAGAACTTCTCTTCGCCCGAGGACTCGACCTTAAAACTGAGCACGCCGGGGAAATCGAGACCTACCAGTGCCACGGTCGCTGAACTCGATACCTTTCAAGAGGACGCTATACGGCGCCACATATATGGCTATTATTTTAGAATAGAACACCCGACTGTGAGGAAGTTAATTATTTCTCTCAGACAATGTGATTTCTTCACATGAAGCTATTGTTCCCTTAGAAAGGTTTTACATCATCTGGGGTTCGAGTAAAAGAGACTAAATGGGAGGAAATTGCTGCTCGAGTGAGGCGATATTGTGGCAGTTCGCTATAAATTTTTGAACAAAATTAGAAGCGTTAATTTAAGTGAAGTAGTGTGGCTAGACGAGACCTATGTGAATGCCGGCTACACCAAACCTAAAGGTTGGAATGATGACACTGCTCAGGGCACTATGCCTTGCTTAACTGGGAAGGGGGGCCGTTTCATCGTTGGCCACGCAGGAACTTCTCAAGGCGCTACTTTCGTTTCGATCGAGGAAGACTGGTGATTACGGTACCACGAATAGATGGATCACCCCGGATTTTACCGTTGGTTCGAGGAACAGCTTCTCCCTAATATCAAACCGAACAGTGTCATAGTAATGGGCAATGCTCCTTATCACGCTGTGCAGGTGGATACGGCGCCAACGAATGCTTGCAGGAAGGATAAGTTGATCGACTGGCTTGAGAGGCATGGCGTCGAGGTTGAGCACGCTCTAACAAAGGGAGCGCTCCTTAGTATAATTAACAACATCAATCCAAGAACTCCGAAGTATCACGTTAACGAGCTGGCTAAAAAAGATGGACATGAGATAATCCGGCTTCCACCTTACCACTGCCATTTTATTGAAACTACTTGAGCTATGCATGGGGTTCTATTGTATCAGTTAAACATGGGATGAACGGATTAAAATACACGAACACATGTTGACTTAGATTTTATTGAACAAGAACACAGGATACAGAGTACAGACAAAAAGGCAATGAACATAAAGCCAAAGAATATACATTTGACAAAAGACACGATATTTACATGCGGGCGAGATTAGAAAGTACGAGAAATATTCATTCTCTTCAACACTCTCCCTTAATCGAGCAATGCTGCATTATGCTGCACTTAGGACAAACCAATGCCAGTAACACATTTTACATAACCATGACACAGATAACACTTCTGATCCAATCTAATACAATCTTTGCTTCTTTGAACTCTCATCCCCAGACATTCAGAGACTTGTCCCAAATCATTGATCTTAAAATGAGAATGGAACACAGATTTCAGTTTGTCCACTTGGACATGATTATTGAAAAATACAAAAAAATCATCAACATAGAGGGCAATAACAACAAAAGATGATGAATCTATACAGTAATATACACATGGTTCATACAGAGATTTCTTATAACCGATTTGAGTAAGAATTTCATGAACCCTGTCATACCAAGTGCGAGATGCTTGCTTCAAGCCATAAACAGCTTTTTGAAGCTTACAAACTTCGGAACTGTCACACTCATAGCCTTCTGGGGGGTACATATAAATATCATTTTTAAGAACGCCATTCAAAAAGCTGTTGAAACCTACCTGCATTTTCTGGAACACCAAACTGGTCAATCTCATCATTTTCATCATCATAATCTCAATGTACTATACCGCACTACAGGTGCAAAAGTTTCCAGATAATCAACTGCGTACAGTTGAGAACAACCTTTAGCCACTAAGCGTACTTTAAATTTAGACACATTACCTTCAGTTTTACGTTTCACTTTAAACACCCATTTGCATCTTACAATATTTGTTCCATCAGGTTTCTCAACTTATGTCCATACATCATTATCATGAAATGACTTGAGTTCTTCCTCCATCGCCTTTTTCCATTGCATGCCATCCTTACCGTTAAGTGCTTCAGACACAGTGGTTGGTTCCACATAACCACCACTTTCATCAAAATAGACCTCATAATCAGGAAATTGTTTTGGGCGTCTCTCCCTTAAAGGGTACCTCCTACCTGCATTTTCTGGAACACCAAACTGGTCAATCTCATCATTTTCATCATCATGAATTACAACAATGTCTTAATTAACCTGAGCAATACCTGGAACATCAATGTTGTCACTAACCTGACCAGCAACTGAAACTTCAATGATTGGCAGGTTATTATCCTGTCCAATTCTGTTTTCATCATCATATACAATGTATGCAACGGACAATACATTACATCGCTCATTTCAACAATTTTCTCAGCACATCTGGTGAATTTATGTTCTACAAATTTAACACTGTGCTCTACAAATATATTGTTTTAGATCCCTTATTGGGGGGTAGTTGGATCTAAAACGGAAGAGTTATTGTGTTAATTTATAAGGAAGTGCCTAAAAGGGGGTAGCTTCCCGTAGTCGGGCAAGCTGACCAGTGTAGAGTGTTGTTTAGTGTTCGAATGCTAGGGGACGCTCCTATAAAAGGTGTGGGTGTATTTTAGGGAATGGAACTTAGCGTACGGGTCGACGCGCTGGTCTTCCAGCTGGCTGGCTGGTTAGATAACCGACGTGCACGCGTCAGCTATATAGCGGTACGCTGCCTCTGGTAGTCGGGCCGCTGCGTGAACACAATGCTACCTGAGCTAGCAAGTGCCTGGCTACTGTGTGTCACGTCTAATCGTGACGGAGGATTCAGGAAGGGAGTTAGGGCGTAAAGAAGCGTGTAAACAGTAATACAAGTGTAGTGTACTGACCAAGTGTTTATTGGTCAGTAATATGGAATTATGAGTCCCTTTTAGGGAATGTAGTAAATGTCACAATGTTAGAGTACAAGAATGTGGAGTGGGTCACAAAATATAGGATTCTGAACACTGCTGACTCACCTGATGATAACAGCGATAGCCTCCGGCCGACGCACTGTAAGACTGGTAATTGAGAGAGCTTGTCCTCATTAAGGCTCCCTCTTATATTCTCCGGCGTTGTGCTGTCAGCATTCTGCTGCATAGATGCCCCAGTTAATTGTGTGTCGCTGTTTGTGGTAGTGATGCAAGTATTGGGTAAGCTTTCCAGACTGGTTAGCTGCCCTTGCGGTGTTAATAGATGTTGTTCTGGGCTTACAAGATTTGCCAGTTAGGGGTGATTTAAATAGATGATGGGGGGATGGCCTCCAGGGGGTGCAGACCCCTGGGGGATTGTACAAGCCTCTTCCCCTATTTAGTTCGCGTCCCCGCGAACGGGAACGGAACTTGAGGTTGGGGATGTTGATGCAGCAGTTAGTTCTTGAAGCCCCCTCGTATCTTCTGTTGGTGTCGTCCTCGTCGTCGTCGTCGTATGGATGTGGTGATGTCGTGTAGATGTGTAGGTGTGAGATCAGCTCGTGTTCAGAGGGGTGGGTTATGGGATACACATACGGTATATATATAACATTGACATTGGCATAGACATTATAAAAATAGTGCATGAAAAAAATCGATATTAACATGTTGAAAGTTTGAATAAAAAAATATAGTTCTGATAATTATTCGGTACATTGTTGTGCAGGGAGGAAAAAACCCAGGGCTGGACGGATGATTGCGTCGTCCGCCCTATCTTAGGGAAAAAGTGCTCCCTGCAATGACAAAGAGAGAAGAAATAGACAAAAATGGGTGTTCCAGGGTATAATTTAAGGGAAGTATTCAAAATGCATTTATTGATTTGGGATAAAACGGAACACCCTGACAAATGGGGAAGTTAGAAGAAAGAAAAATGAAAGAAAACAAATCATAGACATTGTGTACATGTGATTTTAACAAACAAACAAAAAAGTATACCGTTTAATGTGCTATGTTGCGATGTTCATATGTTAACATTTAGGAATATTATTGATCACCTCCGCGGACAATGTGGGGGTGCGAAGTATTGTATATATATTGATTTCTAGTGGAATAATTGCCCGTGGGCGCATGAATTTGTATTAAGTTACCCTTTAAAATTATCAATTACAATGATCTTATGTCTAACTTAAGCGCGCTAATTTCTTATGACTCTAGTTTTTGGTACCTCGCGTGCACGCTGCCCCTTTGTACGTACGCTTGCCGTCTCACGGCTAATCCTATACGGCCACTTCCTGGTACGGTTTAGTGGTCGTACCGCTTGCAATGTATTTCTATTCTGTGAAGCATCCCCTGTGGGTGAATGCTTTCACACTTGACAATGAGAGTCGCCGCCACAAATCGGTTGCGCCCTCATTGCCGTAATTTGCGCCGCATTTTTGACGCCTTATGTTTCTTGTGTATGTTGATCTGCCAGCAAGCCTGGTACCCCACAGGTATCAGCCGTGCTGTGCAGATTTTTAAAGTGTAGCTGTAAAAATGTGGTGATCCTGTAAGTGAAGATGAATATTAAATATAAATTAGTGCGCACAGTTGTAATACAATAATAAGACGGCATTAATAGCATGCTGCTGCTATATGGCAGCAAAATCATAGTCACCAGTGCCATATTCCTGGTGACGATACCTGAAAAAAAATGGAGAGGTTACCTGTGAAAAAATGGCAGGATTAGTGTAATTTACTGTGCTGCAGGTGTTTATAGATAACCTAATTAATCTGGTTAATCTACTTAACGTATTACCGTTATACTATTCTTATTACTATGTTATCTTAATATGCTATCGTAATATGCTGTACCTCAATTATACTTATTCTAATATATTATAATGTACTATCCTGTATTATAGTGTATTATCGGACTTACCCTGATGACGGGTTTATCGGTCATCAGGAGCCGAAATATTCTACCTTAATTTAAAAAGAAATTTCCTTAATTTAAAAAAAATTGCCTTAATTGTAAAACTATGCTGTATATACAAGCCGAGTAGACCTTATTCTAAAGCCGAAATGTGCTGTGCCCTATTTGGGCAACAGCGCTTGTTGAATTTGCTTACATCTAAGTGACCTTAAAAATGGCACTGTGACTTAAGTACTAAAATTTAGATGGAGGCTGTCCGTTCGATTTCTCTCGCGGTGGTTCCCTTGTAGTACATTATTGGGACCGGAACCCAACAATGCCTCGTAGTCCCCTCCGTCTTAATCCTAATTGTCGACGTCTATTCTAGGTCTTACTGACTAGTACTAATCTAGTCACGGGCGGCTTACGGTGCCACAAAGCAAACCGTCTCGCCCGCTGTATCATCCAGCTCATTGCCGTTATTTTTCATACGTTGTCGTAGTTGGGTCGCCCACTTGACTCCTGTGAGTTGCTCGCTATGCTACCCATTTAATGCCCTAGGCTGCCCGATGCGTCGCCATTCATGTGGGCATTGGACATCGTCCAATGGCATAATGTTATCTTCGCCTTCATTGGCAATCGTAGTATGCTTTTCGCAGTATAATAATCTCTTCGCCTTTATCGGCTGCAGTAGTATGCTTTTCGCAGTATAATAATCTCTTCGCCTTTATCGGCCGCAGTAGGACGCTTTTCGCAGTATAATAATCTCTTCGCCTTTATCGGCCGCAGTAGTATGCTTTTCGCAGTAATATTTCACTCCCGTGCATAGGAGTCTTGCTTCCCGCTGTAGAAGCCCTACTTACTTAATTTTAGCTAGGAGTCTAGTCATAATTGGGTCGTCTCTAGGGTCAACTCCTGGGTCCGGCGTGGAGCGAGCTATTTCTCCCACCATCCTCAGAAAGTCTTCCCTGCAGGTCTTGGCTTCGATGACCGTGGTACATAGTGGGTGTAGCATCCCTTCTTCCTAGGGGCAGTTTAGGTGCACCTAGGATTCCAGAGCTTGCCCGCGCCCGGCCGTGAATGCCTCGACCTTACGTGGTTCGTCTGTTTAGTCTAGTCGTCAAGTTACTAGGGTAAGGCTCATCATCGCCTTTTTTTTCTCTCAGAGTGCGGTGCCTTTGGCCTTTTGCTCGTGCCGCTATCACCAATCAGAATGTTTCAGATTCCTTTTCATGTAATAAAAAAAATATGGGCGTAACCTGTGTAAATAATTTATTCTGTGTAAAATGTAAAATATTTCAAGTGTTGTGGGGTTGTAGAGCTTCTAAGTGCATAGACTACTTCAGGTCTACTATTGCTACGTCGGCTGTCCAGCGATAATGCTCTGTTAACCTTTATGGAGGTGTTAGTAGGGTCTATGATGTTAGGTACCCTGTTATTAGGATCTGGGGGTAGTTATTCGTAGAGTGGGCTGAAAGCATGGTAGGAAGAGGTTGCGCATCTTTGGGCTCAAATAAATGGTGGCCTTGAGCCGGTAATGCTGCCAGGATTGCTCTTACAATGAGTGGACTGGGGCAGGTAATTCCCGGGATTGCAAAAATATAAAAATTCCATGCAGGTTTGATAGTAATAATCCTTGGTAAATGGATGGGATACTCATGCATGTATCTGGATATGAGGCATCTGCACTCATGTAAAGATAGGTGTAGGGTGATGCGTAATAATAATATATTCCTGTCATGCGGGAGTATTTAATTAACAAAAAATGGTTAATATATGATTGTGGCCTCATCTCTCATTTGGAGATGCGCATTATGCTTAATTGATGTTTGCCGACCCACCCCTAATACTCAGGTGGTAGCATCGAGATCCAAGGCGTAGTAAGCCCTCTCTTTAAACGCATGAAGTCTATCAACCCCTATGTATACTTTGTAATGTAGTGTAGCTGTTTTCATCGTGTTCATGTGTCTGCGTTGGTCATGTTGGACGTGGGAAGGTTATTGGAAAGGAGTAAGGTATTCAAAATGGTAGCCTTAGGGTGGTATGTCGGTAATCCCGCTGGGATTATCCACCTATGCTTCAGTCATTCTCCCTTTGTCCATGTCTGCTCGCTATCCGCTTCTTGGGATAGTAAAGCGTCGTGACGCTGTGACGTCATGACTTAATATGGTCTGCCATTTGTAGTGTGAATGTGGCCAGTGGTCGTAGTGCGACTGGCCATGTCCTAATCGCCTGGAATGATTTATTTTAGAAATAAAATCGCGAAAGGAAGTTATTAGGGGGAGGTCTTGTTTCCTCAGAGCCCCTGTCTGTGTTCGCTCCTGATTAGTGAGCGCGTGTGTGTGTGACTATATTCCGCTACACCATGCGGACGGTTGGTCTGTTATAGAGTAAGTCCTAATGTGTACCGCGTGTATGGGCAGGAGGTGCCCGTGGCCTGTCAACGTCTTTGCGAACGTGCTCCTATGGGCCCAAGATAAGTTCCGGTCTGTCACGTCTGTCCATTGCTAAATGTCACAATTGTTTTTGCAGTGTTAAAAAAATGTGTGGTATTATGATTGCTTTGTGCTTGTAATTTCATGGTCAATGCCGATACAACAATAATGTCTGTCACCAGCAGTATTGCAATGTGACGAAATCTGCAAGTCGGCGGTTTGTATGTGTAATGGCAGGCCCGGACGTTATGTATGTCAGCTGCTGGCACGTGCTTTCTTGCACGTATGCGAGTGTTGTCATTGTTCTAGATCCCGGGCGGACCAATGTAGCAATTCGTTCTATTTAGCTAGTACTGTTGTGTGGCCACTATTCCATAAGACCTTTGTCTTACGAAATTTCTATACCTGTGTCTGGGAAATATATTTTCCATGTCAGGTGTAATTGAAATTTTATGCCTGGCTTTTGGCCGAAGGAAATGTGGTATTATCTGGTTCTGTGGTTGTATGGACCAATTTCGGTGTGATTGAAAGCCTGGATAGTTGTTTCCCTGGTGTCCAATTTTTGCTGGGATTTGGACCCGTGATCTCATGTCATTTTCTGTGTTCTATGTCTGCGTTGTGTTTCAGGGATTGAGGTGTCCTCAGTGTGGTTTTTGCTTGTGTCTCTCGTACCAAAAATACCGTTGGTTAGTTAGTTTTTGGTACGAGTGTGGTGTGTGATCATGGGTTCGGACCCGGCTAACTGTAAAGACTTGTTACGACGCTATCTGTGCCGTATATATTATGGCACATGTACCGTGTATTTGCAATGCGCAAATGAAAGTACGCATTCCTGTGAAGAGTTTGTGTGTTTTTGAATTCTCCTCGTAGTGTAATTTGGGGAGTTGTATGATTCTGAACTCGGCGTAAATGAACGCGTATTTCCCAGGTTCGTCTGTAGTGCTCCCAGTCAGTCTGTGCCAGCCAAGGTCGCCCACGGTGAGTGCGTTATCGCCGACGCGATAGTCTCTAGTTTCACTCACGTGTGCGTTATCTTGTTAGTTGATTGACAATGCTGCGTGTCTGTATGTTTGTGCCTCTTAGCCCGAGTGCCAACTCTGTAATTGCGAGTGCGGCCTTCCGCCATACAAAAGAACCTCTCACTAACTACATTCGTGTCCCCAAGTTTTGTGTTAACTGTAACGTAGGTCGAATATGTCCCTATCCATTGTACAAAATGTCGTTATACACGAGTGTCTCCGGGCCGCTAGTCGCGTGTTTGGTGACTAGGTGCCGGAGGCGATTTTGTTGTTTTTCATTTATGGACATCTGTTAGTGGAACTGTCCCAATCTGTTTTAGCTTCCTACGTTTCTATCCTGCAACTGGATAGCTACCCGACCTGACATTCCTGGTATTCAGAAGGGTGCGGGTTTTGAGACCGTCTTTACCCAGAGTAATTGTTTCTGGTGCCATTCTAGGCTGTGTCTCCGGGACAGTTCTGTCGAGTGTTAGGATCGTATCCCGGTGCGGTCAGTGAGGTCCGAAGGCTATTTCTTGGCCTTCTTTCTACGTCTGCCAGTGGGATCATTTCCTTTTCTTTTGGTAGTGTTTTACTGTCATGTGGCAATGTGGATTGACTGTGTGACTTCCAAAAATATGTAGGGTTTCCCAAAGTCTGGGATTTTCACCCTATGGTGTGTTTGCGTTTTAGCTTACGTGTTGTTATGGAGGTGAGAAAAAGTCGTGTTATAGGCAGTGTAACGTGTCACGTATGCCTATGGATGCAATATATACAGTTCAACTTGGCCAATTTTTCCTTCATCGGGCCTAATGACTGAGGCAGAGAGAGAGAAAAAAATGAGCTATGCCCCGCTCCGCATTAAGAGAGCACTTTGAAAAGAGAATCTATCAAACTGTGGGACTGGATCATAGAACCTTTAGTCATTTCCACCTAGAAAGACCCGCTTAAGCTCTATGCTGTGATTTGATGCTTAAGCTGTGTTCGGAATATCTCTTTCCGGCCTTAAGCCGCGTGGCTCACCTGATGGGCTTCCACTTGGCTTTGGATATTGGAAACTTTACGTTATCCAAGTTATAATATGGACCAACCATGCTCAATAACCATGGATGGCATGTGAAAAAAAATGCTAGGGGCCAAAAAAAATCAAGAAGAATTTAGACTTATACACCTTTGGTTTAGCCATGTTGCACTGCATATACATGAAAAAAAATGTGCCGTTTACGTTAGTGAGTCTTTATGTGTTTATTGCCGTATTTCTCCCGTGTAAACGAGCTTATGTGTGTCCCTAATATAGGTGCAAGTGTTATTAGTTTATTTCTGTGTCCCTGGTGGAAGTCGTTATTCTCGTCCGAGCGTCCGTGCTCTGGAAGACTCTGAAGACTTCCGCCCTGTTACGAGATTATAGGCCCCTGAAATCCACTGAGGTGCTCCTTTGCTATTTTCCGGCGGAATTTCTAGCAAAGTAAGCCTGGGCCTACTTCCACCGTAACGTCTGTCTGCAGGTTTGAGTGTGCCTGTATTCGAGGGCCTAATTGCGCTCTGCGCTACCCTAGTAGAGTTTACGGGGGTGTGTGTATTTTTGACTGAGTGGTTTTGTGGGGTAGGTAATAACACCTTTCCTATACCCCGTGTACCGTGTGTTAGTGCCTGGTCAAAATGTGCGGGCGTATATTGTGCATCCTGAGGGCCTGAATGCAACACCCTCTTATGCATTCGCACCTGGGGTACGAATGCCGGTGTTCGCCTCCGTTCTGGCAAACTTGCCCTTTGAACTGGCGGTAAATGCCGCTTAATTGCCTGTCTCTGCCCTGGCAATGTGGTGGCGTGTAGCCTGCCCGCTTTCTGGCCTGTGGCCACGGTAGACTCCTGCCATTGTGTTTGCCTATCTGTGTGGGTGTGTGTAGGCTCAATGTGCTGTAGGGCGGGCTCTACGTCCTCAGCCCATGACGTGGTTACCTCCCGTTGTCTGCCTGTCATACTATGTGTGTCTGAGGGTCCTGGCTTCAACTCCCTCTCGTTCGTCCGTTGCGAGGGGGTTGGCCTAGGTTTTGCTGCCCGGTTTGGCAAAATTGCCTTCCGAACCGGAGCTAAGGGATGTGTAATGGTGTAAGCTTGTCCCCGCAGTGTATTGGAGTCTATCCTGGCCGTCTTCTGGACTGTGGCCATGGTGACCTCCTTCCCATGTGTGGCAGTACATGGCGAGAGGGACATCCTCGCATATTGCCGAGTTAGCGTATCTACGCTTATGTCCTCTCCCGGCTGGGCTTGTGGCCCTGCCATGTACTCAAAGATGGCTTAGTGAGCCCGGAGCTCCTTATGTTCGCCCCAAATTTGGGCATACTGCCCGTTGAGGCACATGGCCTGCTGGCAAATTGTTGTATCAGTGTGGTTGTGTTTTGTATAGGTCTGTGGCCGCCAGTTGGAGAAACGCCTGTTCGCGAATTAACTCCCTGTACTGAGTGTGTAAAATCGTGTAGTGCACCCTCAACCTGTCGAGGGTTGCATTATTTATTACGGGACCATGTGTGGTGATCAATTGGTCGTGTATTCCGTATCTTTGGATATGGATCCTATTGAGGTGTTCGTGTATGTGCCTCAAGTGCTTATGTGCGCATCTTAATTGCGCTGTCCTACCCTCTGACGGAGTGTATGGCTGTTTGCCCTGTATTGCCCCGATTTTTGTTTAGAGTGCCCGTATTTGTGTCTGTCGCCCTTGTATATGTCTTTGGCAGCTTATTAATAATGCTAATAGTGTTGGCGTGCCCCTACTGCCTCTATGGCTTACAATCTCTGTTGTTTCTGCATGAGGTGCCATTCTGAATGAAGTGTATGCGTCTTCAAAAAAAAAACTGTGCGTGTTTGGCAGTGTATCCTGTATCTCTCTGATTTTTCTGGGGGCTGGGGGTTTGTTTGCTAAGAATTTCCCCTGTGTAAGTAGTACGGAGCAAAAATGATGCTCTCTGTCCGGGGAAAAAAATCACAATTTTGCTTGGCTGTTTGCGGTACGGAAGGGGTCGTTTCTACTACGAGGGCTCGTTGTTTGAGACCCACCCTTACTGTGCGTAGTCGAGGTGCCTCCACCATCTGTTTTAGATCCCTTATTGGGGGGTAGTTGGATCTAAAACGGAAGAGTTATTGTGTTAATTTATAAGGAAGTGCCTAAAAGGGGGTAGCTTCCCGTAGTCGGGCAAGCTGACCAGTGTAGAGTGTTGTTTAGTGTTAGAATGCTAGGGGACGCTCCTATAAAAGGTGTAGGTGTATTTTAGGGGATGGAACTTAGCGTACAGGTCGACGCGCTGGTCTTCCAGCTGGCTGGCTGGTTAGATAACCGACGTGCACGCGTCAGCTATATAGCGGTACGCTGCCTCTGGTAGTCGGGCCGCTGCGTGAACACAATGCTACCTGAGCTAGCAAGTGCCTGGCTACTGTGTGTCACGTCTAATCGTGACGGAGGATTCAGGAAGGGAGTTAGGGAGTAAAGAAGCGTGTAAACAGTAATACAAGTATAGTGTACTGACCAAGTGTTTATTAGTCAGTAATATGGAATTATGAGTCCCTTTTAGGGAATGTAGTAAATGTCACAATGTTAGAGTACAAGAATGTGGAGTGGGTCACAAAATATAGGATTCTGAACACTGCTGACTCACCTGATGATAACAGCGATAGCCTCCGGCCGACGCACTGTAAGACTGGTAATTGAGAGAGCTTGTCCTCATTAAGGCTCCCTCTTATATTCTCCGGCGTTGTGCTGTCAGCATTCTGCTGCATAGATGCCCCAGTTAATTGTGTGTCGCTGTTTGTGGTAGTGATGCAAGTATTGGGTAAGCTTTCCAGACTGGTTAGCTGCCCTTGCGGTGTTAATAGATGTTGTTCTGGGCTTACAAGATTTGCCAGTTAGGGGTGATTTAAATAGGTGATGGGGGGATGGCCTCCAGGGGGTGCAGACCCCCGGGGGATTGTACTATATCTTTAGGTTTACTGGGATCAAACAGACGGTAACCTTTCTTTTCCCCATCATACCCAACAAACACTAAGCATTTGCTTCTGGGTTCCAATTTGCCAGTACGCACCTGTTTTGGAACATGGGCATAAGCATCGCAACCGAATATTTTCATATTCTCATGACTTACAGCTTTACCAGTCCACAATTCCTCTGGTATAGCATTATCAACTTTACTATGAGGACTCGTGTTCAAAATATACACTGCCGTATTGGCTGCTTCTGCCCACAGTTTTTCAGAACTTCCTGCTGTAAACAACATGCATCTAACCCTTTCCATAATGGTACGATTGTGACGTTCAGCTACGCCATTTTGTTCAGCTGTATATCTTACAGTTTTCTGTTGCACAATCCCTTTTTCCTTGAAATATTTGTTCATGTCAGAATTGACAAATTCCTTACCATTGTCAGATCTAAAAATCTTTGGTGTCTTACCTTTCTGAGTTTCACAATATGCAACAAAATACTTGACTTTCTCCTTGGTTTCAGATTTTTGTTTCAAAAAATAAACAAAAATCTTCCTGGAAAAATCGTCAATTATTGTCATCGTGTATTTAACACCATTCCAGGTCTCATGGAGCGGCCCACACAGATCAGAGTGCACCAAGTCCAAAGAACTTTCACTCCTCGAGTGACTTACCTGTGGAAATGACTGCCTTTCCTGCTTCCCGAGAACACATGGTTCACACAATTCCTTTGGTATTTCCTTAAATTTAACAACATCAGACATTTGACTTAAGACCTGCAACTTCTGTTGTCCAACGTGGCCCAACCGCTGATGCCACAAATTGTAATTAGAAACATCACCAACAAGGGCAGACATATCTTGGTTAGCTTTCAGATAATATGTTGTTGTTTGAGTCTTCAGTCTTTTGACTGGTTTGATGCAGCTCTCCATGCCTCCCTGTCCTGAGCCAATCGTTTCATCTCTACATAGCTAACACACCCTACATCCGAGGCTATCTGTTTAACATATTCTAACCTTGGTCTACCCCTACAGTTCTTGTCCTCGACCCTTCCTTCCATAACTAAGCTTGCTATTCCTGGGTGTCTTAGTATGTGTCCTACCAACCTATCTCTTCTCTTCATTAGCAGTCGCCAGAAACATCTCTCCTCTCCCACTCGCCTTAATACCTCTTCGTTTGTAACCCTATCTACCCATCTGATCTTCATCATTCTCCTGTAACACCACATTTCAAATGCTTCAATTCTCCTCTTTTCTGCTGCACCAATAGTCCAAGTTTCACTTCCATAGAGCGCTACGCTCCAGACAAAGGCTTTCAAAAATGACTTCCTAATACCTAAATCTATATTCGATGTCAACAGATTCCTTTTTTGTAGAAAGGCTTTCCTTGCCTGAGCCAACCTACTTTTTATATCCTCTTTGCTTCGTCCATCACTGGTTATTCTACTTCCTAAGTAACAGAAGTCTCCTACTTCCTTCAGCTTTTCACCTGCCAATTTGATCTCCATAGAGGTTTCTGATTTATTTCGGCTGCATTCCAGTATTTTTGTTTTACATTTATTAATTTTCATCATGAATTCCTTCCGTAAGACGGAGTCCATACCATTCAAAAACTCATTTAAATCCTCAGGCTTGTCGGCCAAGATGACGATGTCATCAGCAAATCTCAGAGTTGAAATTATTTCTCCTTGAATCTTCACTCCCACTTTAAATTTTTCTCCAATTTCCTTCATTGCTTGTTCAATGTAAAGATTGAAAAGTATGGGTGATAAGTTGCAGCCTTGCCTTACACCTTTCTGAATACCAGCTTCTCTCTCATGTCCTTCAACTCGAATGACTGCTGTCTGGTTTCTGTATAGATTGTATATCACCCTCCTATCCCTGTACTTTATTCCAATAGATTTCAAAATGTCAAACAATTTAGCCCAATCAACGTTATCAAAAGCCTTTTCTAAGTCTACAAATGCCATGAACGTTCTCTTATCTTTCCTTATTCTACCTTCCAAAATCAGCCTAAGACTTAGTACAGCTTCCCTTGTTCCTACATTTCTCCTGAAACCAAACTGGTCTTCACCCAACTCCGTTTCTATCTGGCTTTCAATCCTCTTGTAAATTATTCTAGATAGGATCTTTGAAGCATGAGTAATCAAGCTGATTGTACGGTAATCTTCACATCTGTCAGCTCCCACTTTCTTTGGTATAGGGATGATAACACTCTTCTTGAAATCAGGGGGTACCTCACCTGTCTCATAATAATATAGACCATTCAAAACTGAACCAGTAGCTAGCACGGTACCATTCACTGAGCAATTCTCTGAATCCAAGATTTCACATCCATTTTTGTTAAACACAACAACAGAACCCCTTTTAATCATCTGACTTACCGACAGCAATTTGGGGCACATACAGCTCAAGGAGCCTCAACAATAACGATTTTAATATTACAACTGTGCCTGCCACAAATCTTGTACAACAATGATATACATATCCAAGGAAACACACACACCTTGCTATTAGAAGCAAAGTTAAAAATTTTCAAAATTCAAATGATAATTATTGTTATAAATTTTTTCAAAATTGGTTCTTGTTTTGTGCTGACCTTCACCGTTTCCCTGATATCTCCCGTGTTTATAGGGATTTTTGGAGTTTTCTTTTTTTAATGTGGGTGTTAAACCTTCTGCTACAAAATGAATCTCGCATATTATCACATTATTAATTAATTAATTAAGCGTCATTATTTCCATTTTTATTCTGAGCAAACTCCAAAAAAAAGTTAAAGTTTCATAGAAAGACTAATTAAAGTCACAACGGTTTTGAGTGAGATTCATTTTGTATCAGGAGGTTTAACACCCACATTAAAAATAATAAAACTCAAAAAATCCCTATAAACACGGGAGATAACAGGGAAACGGTGAAGGTCAGCACAAAACAAGAACCAATTTTGAAAAAATTGATAAAAATAATTATCATTTGAATTTTGAAAATTTTTAACTTTGCTTCTAATAGCAAGGTGTGTGTGTTTCCTTGGATATGTATATCATTGTTGTTCAAGATTTGTGGCAGGCACAGTTGTAATATTAAAATCGTTATTGTTGTGGCTCCTTGAGCTGTATGTGCCCCCTTAACACTCAGTCCTGGAACATGCATCACGTCAGACAGATTATTAATACTGTCGCTTACATTATCATTGCATTTATAATTTGACATAAGTTTAACATTAGGAGACATGTGAGCACTACAACCAGAATCAATGACGAAACAATTCTTTGGTACGCGAGCTGTTAAAGCACAAAACAGACTTTTATTGGATTTTGGACACTTCGGTGCACTTTGAACTTTTGTCTTCTGTGGACAAGTGTCTCTTCCGTGACCCTTTTCACCACAAATCCAACACTTCCAACGACTTTTGTCAACTGCTTTTTCACTAGAGCTCTTTGGTTTCTTGACATACCTGACTGCTTTCTTGATGTTGCTGTTCAGGGCTGCCCCATCACCTGACTTCTCACCATGACTTCAGAGAAAGCTTTCGTCCAACAAGATAGACTTGATGCGGTCCAACTCTAGTTCCTCCGATGTTGAGGTTACGGTCATAACTAAGTTATCAGGAAGACCTCGAAGTATCATAGCAGCAACAAACTTATCAGCGACAGGCTCATCAACAGCTGCTATCTTCTGTGTAACTGAGATAACCTCACCAATATAATTGTCCATGGAATCGAAATCTGATAACTTGAGCGAGCACAGATTTCGCATTAGCGTGATATACCTCCACTTTCCTTTATCTTCAAAAGCCTTTTCAAGGGCATGCCAGGCATCCTTAGCTTTTGCACAGTCTCGAACATGGGGATAGTTGTGAACAGCAACCATGAGACATATATCCGCCAGCGCTCTCTCGTCTCGCCGATCATGTCCCTCCGACACATCTGTGCCTCGGATACTGGCCCTCAATCCATGCTTTTTGAGATAATATGACATCCCAAAAGACCAGTTCGAATAATCCTCCCTAGCACTCAATTTTGGAAACCCATAAACACAAGGACTCGAAGCATGTTCACCCATTTTGCCTTCTCACTTTAAAATTCGCTGAAGAAAATGATCACAGAACACCGTTATGTCTGGGCCCACGACCTATTGAAACTACTTGAGCTATGCATGGGTTTCTATTGTATCAGTTAAACACGGGATGAACGGATTAAAATACTCGAACACATGTTGACTTAGGCTGTGTTTCTATCTCCCAAAATTTTAATAATGGCACCCCGTCTTGTTCGTTAAGCCACCATTTTGTTCGCTGCCACGGCCTAGGGTGGGGGCTTAACGAAGGCGAGTGAATCAAAACGATCTAAAAATTTTCCGAGCATGGTCTCCAATCAAAACGTCCCTGATTGGCTGAGCACTTATTGGGTCCTTCCCGCCACACAGCCGCAATCAATTCCGCCATTAACCTCAATTTAACATAACCTAAGTTACTTAAATTACAAATATTAATGTTGGTGAAGGGTGGGTGACTTGTGGATTAGATAAGCCATTTTTAGTGTTGCCTTCTATAGATTTGTGGGTGGCATTGTGTTTTTTTTGGCAATCTCGTTATCTTGTAGACATTAAGATAAATAGTTATATTTCGGGGGCGTATCACTCAGTAGCGGTTTATCACAACAGTAGCAACTTTTACGAATAGCTGTACTTTATTAAGATTTTTCTGCACCTTCGCGAAATAGTGGCGGTGGTTTGAGATTATTTTAGACTACCATTATGGGGTTTTAATAGTTTTTCATAGAGCATTTTTGTTGTCTTGTAGGCATGATTGATTTGACATGTTAGGTCAGCATGTAGCCTACAGTTCTTTTTCTTCTAGTTTTTGGAATAATGCCCGTTGCCATTAAGTGCAACCGTGTTGACAGACTGAACGACATTGAATATTTCGTTTACTAAGGCAGCACTGAAATATGGGTTCCAACACGATATGGACTTGGAACTTATGTTCGCTTAACAAAATAATGATACATCAACAAGTCATCCTTGTAATCTCTGCAAATAATAAAAATATTTCCCATCCAATATAGGCCTATTCATGTTGAACGGCAGAAAGTTATCAAACTTTATTAAGGCAACACTGAAAAATGTTCATTTTGATCTAGCCTACTTACTCGGAGTCATCTGCATCAATGTCCCTAGAGGTTCAGTTTCTTTAAATTCTCCCTTTCCTATGGTCAAGTAACATATGGATATTCCCTATTTTTCTTAATGGGATTCAATGATCTTATGCTGAACTAATTAAGAATAGGGCATGTACCCCAACCCCTTAAAATATGAAGTTATCTGGATAAAAATAATGTCCATAACCATCAGAAACTAGAGAACACTGAGATCAGGAGAATGTTGATCCATGGATGCAAGACCAGAAAGTCTTAAAGAGGAGTTTTTCATTTAGAGGCTTGGAACATCATGGTCAAGACCCCTGTACTTGGGTGTGTGCTCAATTTGTTTGAAAACCCGTTGACAGATCATAATTTAATCTATGGCTGGAATCCACTCCGTCCTATGCTAAGCTGTGAGTACTGGACACCATTAGTGTTCTGTGACTACTGTATCAATTTCTGAAAATTGTGTCATAGGCCTATGCATAGACAATTCGCTGAGAATGTTCTCTGAATGGTGAATACCAGTAGGCTAGCCTACTTAGCTGCCTCCTTCAATAGCATTTCCAGGCACCTGGTTAGTTGGTAAAATAAAATAGAAAAATCAGTTGAATGATACAAGTTGTCCTTGATTGCCCTCTTGGGACAGTGTACCCCATTCCAGATCTTAGTTCAGAATTAGTTTCCTTGACGGAGTTGGAGAAACAGTCACAATACCTATGGTATTACTAGACCTAGTACGGTACATGTAGATGGAAGCAATGTGAGACCAACCACTGGGTAGCTTATGACCCATTAGTTGGGAGTGTTAGGGAATGGGAGATAGGTTGAACATGTCAGCCTATGTTGTTGTATATTTCATTAATGTATGGGATCTAAAAGTGTATCATAGGAATATTAAAGCAAGCCAAAATATAGCCTATTACCAGTTGGTCACTTGGATACAACAATTCAATGAAACATTCTGTTAATAATTAGGAAGTGTCGTAGGCAACCAGAGAAGCGACACAAGAAAAAACACCTGAGTCTTCCAACAAGTTGTCATCAACTGTATTTCACATAGAGAAGAATGACTAAAATAGTTCCTCATGAAAAAAATAACAGGTCAATGGCTTGAAAGACAGTAGTAAGGACTTACATGCTGTCAGTAAGAGTGGAGTTAAGAAAGATGTCTGGAATATTTAAATCAGTAGTTGATAGCCAGGATTTTTTAAACTACCATGGGTAATTGCACCATAATATGATTAGTAGCCTATGTGCAAGATTTTAAATGGTAGGTTTTCCTGTGAACCAAAAAACAGCTCTTAACATGGATTATGTTCAGGTTAGGCCTACAAGTTATTGGGAGGGAGATTTATTCTACATACCTGTTGCACATAAAATGAGCTTCTGATTAGAGCTCTGTGGGAATGTTTAAATGGATTGATGATACAGGGTTTATCAAGCCACTTTCTATGCATCTTTTAAAAACATTTTAGCAATTCATAAATTACTGTCATCATTGCTAATGCTGTAATCTGTCATGTTTATTTATGCAGCATGAGGAATTAGGAAACATTGGTAGGATTGGTATATTGAGTGGAGATATAGTAGGATAAAATGCAGCTGTGTCATGGAAACCTAAGATGTATTTTTATTTCTCAACTTTATTTTCTGTAGACTCCAACACAGCCCACCACCAGGGCAAAAAAAGTGTTGGTGATGTTTAATGAGAGCAAATCTTGAAACACTGTGATTTGTGGTTGGTATCAAAAGCTGTATAGGAAAAATGAAAATGTGAAGTCACGCCTAAGTTTATGAAGCCTTGCCAGACTCAGCTGAAATTATCTTCGATGCAAATCAAGTCTCAGTCGTTAAAACTTTAGGACGACCTTTGACATGAGCACTATAATAGGCCTACATTTAGGATCGACATAGCTTGCAGTAGGTCTTATGCTACTGTATGCATCTGGGCATGTTTTAAAAAAACTCAGCCTGCAGGTTAATAAGGTAGTATATTAATATAAATCTATCTCGAGCAAATCCAAGAAGATACCAGACTGAGAAACTACATATCAATATTTAAAAAAAAAGGTGGCAGTGCAAAATGCACTTTTAATCCTTCCTTCATTAGTTAAACTATAATATTGTATGGTATCTGTGAGGGATGCCAGTACAAATACTAAATCTAGGGGATGAAATTAATCTAAATTGTGGTTGTAGCTTGGCGAAGTTGTAAGAGGAAGGGAGTGTTTTATGAAAGGAGATCGATTATGTGATCAGCCAGGAGAACTCCCCAAGGTGCTGTTTGACGGGGTAGTTCTAGGTAAAGGGGTAGTTGGTAAGAGCTATTAAGTTGTAAGCCAAAGCGCGAGGCCGGCGCCACGCGGTTTGCAGAGAGCTATGAGCACGCGAGCAAGTAGCGAGTTCGCTGTGGTCGGCACGTATCAAGGACACTTGCTGATCAAGAGTAGTGATTAAGCAAATAAACACTAAGGCTATTTCTAAGTCCTACCTAAGTGGAATCTATTAGGGTAGGAACCTACTGACTAAATAAATAAAAGAGTAAGACCAGTGGCTTCTGTTAATTAGAGTTTTAATGGGTATCTCTACTGAGAGATACACTAAAAGAGCTAGCAGTTCAAACTAGTAGATAATAATAAATAAAATATAGTCCAAGCACAGGGGGAGGGGAGTGTGTAGTGTAGTGGTTAGAGTGTAGATCGCTAAGACACTTACCCGACCTGAAGACAGCAGCGGTACGGCACGTCGTTGCACTGAGAGGACTGAGTAATTAATGATCCCAGCACTTGACCTTTATGGTTTTTATAATTTTGGTGTGCACGCTCGGCGAATTCTTACATTCCTCGCGAGTCGTGCACTTCTTTCAGGTCGTTGCCTTTGACATGGGCCTACCTGACTTCCTCAATGTGGTACTTGTGTTCTTCATGTAATTTTGTATGTGGTATTTTATTAGAATTTTATATCAGAAGTCTGTAGTTTTAGGAATTTGTATATTTTCCTTAAGGGATGGTATAGCGTACCCTAGGGGTACAACAACCCCCTTTGTAGGGTTAGTTATCGACCTCGATAACTGGACGAAGACGTGGGGGTGGTTTTTGAAAATATAAGACATCATCTTCTCTCTTGATAATCTTCTGTCTTCTGCTCTTCTCTTCTTTTCTTCTTTTAATTTAGGTCATTTTCGTATGGTGGGTGTCGTAGGGGGTGGATTGGTGGCCTCGTAGAAGATAGGGGTAAGTTAGGGGGTAAATATAAATTTAGTGCTATAATTTTAATTGTTGAAAGTTGAAAGCTGAATAATTGTGCCTTCTATGAATTGGGTGTCCGGGTGTGCTTAGCGATCAAGTGTAATTGTCTGTGGTGAGGGGCACAATATTTCTTTACAATTCGTTTCTTAAAAATCAACAGTGGGGTGTGAAGCTTACTATTTTTCATCCTATGCATATACTTGATGGGATGTCAATTGGATCCCTTATGGTATGTTTGATGTACAAACATGATGAACATAATAACTTAGTAAACAAATCATGACATATTATAAAATTTTCACTTGTAACATGGTAAATTAAGGGGTGCAGGAACACACGAGAGGAAAAAAACATCCGAGGGTTAAATGGGGAGGTCATGGATACATATATATAATTACTTGCCTCCAATGGGGATGAAAAACTGCTCTCGCGTGCCCTGTATGTGTGTAAAAGGGATAGAGTATAGAGATAGAAAAATAAGTGTCGCAAGGTGTAGTTAAAGGTTTAAATTGAAAAGTGTTTTATTGTGTGGGGAGAAATGCGACACTTTTACAATGTGGAATTTAGAAGAGTGGAAAGGAAAAAATAATGTGTATTACAAAGTGATCATATTTCGGTTACATATCAACAATGTTTTTAAAAAAATCTAGTCTTCATATTGTGTAACATCATTAAGACCATTAAAACCTGAAATAAAAACCCTACTATTCATATCAATACAGCAACAAAATTCATTTCTCTTATTCACATTCAATACAGCAACAAAATTCATTTCTCTTATTCACATCGATCTTCAATAAAAACAAAAACAAATACATTTTACTGTGTTGTCTTTTTGGACTAGTAAAATTAACCTTTCTTATTTATGTGTTATCCTTCTGTATCAACAAATAAACCAATTTCTCATAATTATTTATACTTCTTTTGTGATCACTGTAGTTGCGCAACTATACTCCTTCGAATACTGTATTCAATCTCTTTTACCTTTCCTTCGATTGTATTTCTTAACTTAACATGTAATTATAATCTATTATCTATTATCTATTATCTATTACCTGCAGGTGATATACTAGTTGTTTACAGAATCTTTTATTGTATGGCTTGCTCCCTGTGGGCGAGCGAAGTCATCTTGGCTGCACAACTCGTCCTTTACAGAGATAGGCGCGAGTTGTGTGGCCGTAATGCACCTCTCATTTTAGGTGCTAATTTGATTCGTTGATCCGACCTTCAGTGGAGGATATCCCACAGGTATATCTCTACTGTGGTCTGGATATGTACCTGAAAATGTGTATTGTGTGCTAGGGGGGGGCTGTTTTATGGGGCATTTGTGTGTACGCTTTTGGGGGTGGGGCAGTTGTGTAACACAATAAAAATCATATGGTTAGTGCATGAAAAATTTTTGTTACAATTGTTGTGGATCCATTATATAAAAATGATTATTTCAGAGGGCATTTTCCCTCGTCCTTTGCGGAGTTAAACCTGTGGAAGCATATATAAAAACATTATTTGTAGTTAATAAATATTCCTGTGATCATTATTATTGTTTGTGGAAGCATATATAAAAACATTATTTGTAGTTAATAAATCACCCTTTATCATTATCATTGTTGTTGTCGGTGAGCGCCCCAAAATGGAGCCACTCCCGATACATGCTTTCAAATTGTGCACCATCCTGTGTGCTTTGTCTGGGATCAGCGCCTCAGGTTTTCAACCTGCGCTGAAATGGAAATACATGTTTATTATCATAATATCTAGATTCTTAAATGCTATTGGCCATGTTTTATTAACTCTTTGTTTACCTTTGTATTTACTTATCCACCTTTATCTTTCTCCTAAATCTTTGTATTATTTCAACCTTTATCTCTTACTGGGTATGTATTCACACTTTATTTACTCCTTCTTATTCACTATCCTTTGTAACTTCCCTGTACTTTGCTCCTACTGATTTCTGTTGTACATCCTTGCTCTACCATCATCTTCCTTTATTATTGTATTTACCTTTATCTTTCTTTATTCTTTCTTACCCTTTGTCTCCAATTATTTCACTGTACTTTGCTCCTACTTATTTCTGTTTCACATCATTGCTCTATCGTTATCTTCATTCATTATTGTATTCATCTTTAGCTTTCTTTATTCTTTCTTATGCATTGTCTCCTATGACTTTATTGTTCTGTATTCCTATCTACTTCTGTTTTATACCATTGCTCCGCTATTAACTTTATTCATTATTGTGTTTACCATTTACGTCTAACTTGCGTATGCAAGATCGGACTCAGCGCTCATATTTTTTTATAACTAGTCGTATGCCTGGGTTGCAGAATTCTACATGAACCGTGTCTTCAATAATTTTGTGATTGTGCCGAATGTTGACAAGGTAATTTAGGTCCGAAATTTTTCTCTGGATTCTAAACGGACCTGTCCATTTCGGGATTAGGAATTCGGACACATTTTTAATGCGAGTAGGTAACCATACCATAATGAGCTGTCCGGGTTTGTATTCCTGGTGTTTGTGAGCTTTATCATATGTTTTTTTCTGTCTGTTTTGTGATGTACGGATATTTTGTCGCGCGGTGTTACGGGCTGTGCATAAATACTGCAATCTTTCAACGTTGCTAGGGAGTGTATCCTGTGGGATGTAAATATTGTCGATCGGACTGCGCGGGTGATATCCGTGTAACAGAAAATGCGGGGTGTGTTTGGTCGCCTGCGACACGGATGTGTTGTAACTAAATGTTACCGCTGGGAGGTAATTATCCCAGTCCGTGCCGTCGTCGTTAGTAAAACGAGCTATCGCGCTGCCAAGGATTTTGTTCATAGCCTCAGTTAATCCATTCGTCTGAGGACTGAAACTAGTGGTGGTGTATACTCTAATTTGAAGTAATTTGAGAAGCTGTGTGATAACATTTGATGTGAAAACTGTTCCTCTGTCGGATAATAATGTGCGGAAAGTACCGTATTTGGTAATTATTTCCATGAGGAACTCTGCAATTTGCTGTGCGCTAGCTTTTGGGACCGCTTTAGTAATGATGTATCGGGTGAGATACTCGGTTGCTACTAATATGTATTTATTACCTTTGTCTGATGTTGTAATTGGACCTTTTACGTCAATACCTATGCGGTGGAAAAGTTCACCTACAGGGATGGGGTGGAGTAACCCATGTGGTTTACCAGGGCGGTGTTTGTATCTCTGGCATGTGTGACAAGTTTTAATGAATTCTGTAATATCATTTTTCATATTCTCCCAGTAATATTTATTGCGAATGCGTAAATATGTTTTATGAACTCCAAAATGTGCGCCATTAATTGGTGGACAGTGGTATTCCGTCATCACGTGGTTGCGGAGTGTAGTGGGAAGGGCAATGGGTGTGACGTCATGTGTGGCCGTGGGTTTGCACCTAAGGATATCGTCCTTATCAAGAAAAAATCTACGTGATAAGCGGGCAGTTTTACTATCTACCTGGTCGCGATCCTGTAGAGCAATTCTAATTTGTCCCAACTGGGGATCGTCTATTTGCTCCTGTTTTGTATCAATTTGAGTGACCGCAAATGTGGGTAAAGAATCCCTGACATGATTATTATCCTCTTCAGGAGGTTCGAGTACGGGTAGTCTAGAGAGACCGTCTGCATCAAGGAGCACTTTTCCTTTCTTGTGTTTAACTTCAAACGTATAGTCGTATAATTTAAATATGAATCTGTTAAGCCGTGAATTAGGATTTTTAAATTTATCCCAGTAGAGAAGGCTGGCGTGATCCGTAACTACCGCAAAGTGTATACCATACAGGTATGTTCGGAAGTAGTTTACGGCCCACGAGAATGCAAGCATTTCTCTTTCGGTAGCGGAGTATCTAGTTTCCACCGGTGTAAGTTTGCGGCTAGCGTATGTAATCGGGTGTTGTTTTCCATCATCGGCCTCTTGTAATAGGGCTGCTCCGATGCCAAATTGGCTTGCATCCACGTGTACAAAGGTGGGCCTACCTTCTTGAAAATGCTGGAGCAGGGGCGGTGTAGTGAGTAAATGTTTGAGTTTCTCAAAGGTCTCTCTATGTATCTTTGTAATTATAAATGGTGTTTTTTCGTGTGTAAGCTCAGTGAGAGGGTTAGCTATCTGTGCAAACCCATGAATGAATCGACGATAATAACTCGCTAGTCCCATAAAAGAACGTAACTGTTTAATGTTTTCCGGCATTGGAATATCGGTAATTGCGGCGATTTTGGCAGGGTCAGGTGTGATACCTTCGCGGCTGACAATGTGGCCGAGAATATGGACCTTCGTTTTCGCAAATTGACATTTGGATGGTTTTAGCTTTAATTTAGCGTGCCTAATCCTGTCAAAAGCTTCGGTTAAGTGTATAATGTGCTCTTCGAAGGTTTGTGAAAAGACTGTTATGTCATCTATGTAAGTTAATACCGAGCGGTATTTGAGGCCTGCGAATGCTTTGTCTACCAATTTTTGGAATGTTTGACTGGCATTCTTTAAACCCATGGGGAGGACCGCGTAACTGTAGAGGCCGTCTTCGGTGACAAATGCCAACTTGTGCCTATCGGGTTTATATACAGGGATTGAGTAAAATCCGGAATAACAATCCATTATCGAAAAGTACTTTGCCCCGCTCAGGGTCTCTAGGTAAGTGTCTGTTCGCGGTATCGGGTAATTGTCACTCTTAATGAGTCTATTAAGGCGTTGATAATCGGTACAAAATCTATGGGAACCATCCGGTTTTCGGGTAAGGAGTACCGGGGCGCTATAATTGGACACGATGGGGTGAATTATACCGGCTTGGAGCATCTCCTGAATTTGTGTTTCTATAGCTTGTCTCTCTTTGGCGCTAACTTTAAAAGGTGCCTGGTGAACGGGAGTATCACTGGTTAATTCCACACGGTGGTGAATTAAGTCGGTTACCTCTAAATCTGCAAGGGAATGGGCAAAAATATCCTTATATTCTCGTAATAGGTTTTCAAGTTTTGTAGTCTGCTCTGGGGTTAGTAACTGTGTTTCCCCAGTAGCAGGCGTGTTTGTGTCAGCACTTGTGTTCGTTGGCGGTACTATTGTAACCAACGGAGAGACCTGGTGTGCTTGCGCGTCTCGCTGCGCTCGTGGGTTGTATGTGTCCCGGGCGCATGATATTGGGTGTGTGGTAGTAAGGTCTCCGTTCACTAATCGTATGTTATTAGTGACAAAGCTAATATTGGCTTCGAACTGGGCAAGAAAGTTCGTGCCAATGATTCCCGGGACAGAAAGGTCCTTAATGACGAACATAGGAAAGCTGGTTTCAAAGGAGCCTATTTGCAAATGTACATCCGTAATGCCTAAGCATGATATGGTTTGCGAGTTGGCAGCCACAAGGCAAGTGTTGATAGGCATCTTGCGTATGCGCTCGCCGTCGATGTACTTACTGCTTACACAGCAAATAGCTGACCCAGTATCAATTAGAATTTGGATTTGGTACCCGTTAATTTTGGCCGGGCTAGACAGGGCTGTAATGTTGTGTCCATCTTGTGCAGTGTACATGTTGTTAAGAATGTATGTTATTATTGGCACCAGGGGATTTTGGGACGGTGATTTGTTGTTATCGCCTTCTATCGCATCCTGCGAGACTGTGTGTTCTTCCGGTCTATTACGTGTGTCGCGGTGTTGTGGCCTGATTACTGAACCTGACACGCTTTGCTGAGTCCCGTGAAACTGGGAATCGCGCTTCAGCTGTGTCATGTCTATCTGCCACTTGTGTTGTCCGAAGCTTTCTCTTGAGCTTTCGGTGGCTTGATAAATATCTATAACTATGTCTGTTATCCCGTGATGTTATTCCTAGCCTGGGCAATGGTGTCCTAAGGGGCCGGTTTGTTTGAGTGGTTGTGGGTTTATATCCGGGTGTTTGTGAAAATACTGTGCTTGCGCCGGTGTTTATAGAAGTTACCGGCTTTGCCGCACCTAGTTTAGTGGTCGGGCCGCTTGTGTCCACGGGTAAAATCAATGTGGGTGGTCTTACCACGGGTAACTTAATTGTGCTATTTGCGGGCGCGTTCTGAGGGTTGGTAATGTTAATTCTGTTCTTTAATATGCCTTTCCTGGGCTTCTGCCCACTCTGAGGGGCGGCCGGTTGAGGTTTGTGAGATGATGTGTTGGTGAGAGGGCTGTAATGTCCCGCATTCGGACTTCCCGTGAACAAGAGGTGTATGTCTTTGTCATATCCTACGGTAGAGAACATTGGCGCCATTTTATCCAGTGTGTATACATGGATGTTGGTCTTAAGGACGTGGCCTAGGGCGGTAATCTCTGTTGCACCTGCGTAAGTGCCATCTCGGTGCATATAATCCCCATATGCATATTTATTGGGTAATAAGGCATCATTACCGTCGGCGAGGAAATACTTGTACTCGTCCCAATGTGTCATGACATATATGGCCAGCTGCGTTCGGAGCTCCTTATACTGGTCCTCAGTTTTATGGAGCAGAAAACTAAGCGCTCTGAAAAGGCAATTCCCGTCCCCTTTGACCGTATGTTCCTGGAGCTGCGATCGGGGAGGGATTTCCTGCTCTGTATTCTGACGGGCGACAGTTGGGGTGACTTTCGGTTTTCTGGCTTTATCATTGGACTCGCTTTTGGAGGGTGGATTTGAACGATTATTGGTTGTTAGGGAAGGGGTTATCCGAGTTTGTGGGTACTGGCCCTTCCCTATCTAAAAGTTTTTTTTGCTGGGAATAACCTCTGTTTTCGGTGTAACGAGGCTGTCCCCTGGGTGCCTCGTTTCGCCAGTTATTTGGCCGGGGCTGGTATTGGGGTTTGTGGAGCAAGCCTTGTCTATCACGCGAGGACCTGCGTTCATCCCGTGGAGGTTGGTCGGGTAGCGGGTAGTCCTCCGGTCCTCTCTCTCTTTGGACAGGGCTGTATTGAGGGTATACCGGGGGAGGCCTTTCATATAGAGGCTCATACCGCTCAAGCTGCGGGGGTGTGTTTGGCCGACGATATTGAGTGGCATTGGGTGGTCGTGCGTATCTGGCGTTTTGGTTATGCTGCCAGTTTCGGTCGTCCCTATATTGGGGATGATGGTTCGGTGTGCGGTCTGGGGATGTGTTGCCGCGTGGGCGAGTATTTATCGGATACTGTATCCGCGGGAAGGGATGGGACTCGTTATGGCGTGGCGCTTCCTCCTGGTATTGCGAATAATAATTCGCCTCTCTTACCGGGGGTGTATTACGCCAATGGGGGTGGGTAGGTTTACTTTGACCCTGTTGCTTTCCCCTTGGCCCTCGCCATATATTTCTATGTTCATCCCCCTGAGGGCGAGTTTTAGGGCTAGCGTGGATGGCCGTGATTTGCATTTCTTGCATTTGTTTGGTCAGATCGCGGATCTGTTGATGCAAATCTCCGTTGTCTGTACGGATATGCTGATCCACGGCTTTTTGGGTCATTTTATTGCCCTCCTCAATAAACCTGATGTTCGCATGCAATTCCGGCACTGTGTTACTCTGTAATGTACACAGCTTGTCAACTAATGTAGGGCGCATACCTTGCATGAGGAGCCGTACTTTCTGCTTATCTGGCATGTGCTTATTGTATCTCTCGCGCATTAATAACTTGGCATTAATGTACGCTTGTGTGCCTTCCGTGGGACCTTGTGTATGAGCTCGGATTTTATCATATAAGTCATCCTCATCAGGGGTCAACTGAAATGTGTTCATGAGGGCAGTTGAAAATTGTTCCCATGTGGCATCTGCCAAGGTGGCCTCATGGAGTTCATACCATGTGAGGGCCGATTTAGTGAGGTAGGCTGGTAAGAGGCGTTTCTTGTCCTCATCCGTCCAACCATTAATCTTAGCCGTTCGATAGAAGGCTCTTAGATATTCCTCGGGGTCCTCTTTGTCACCAGGGTATCTAGTGGGTTGTATCATGGGATACTTCGTGGGCATGGACATGTTTGCGCTGTAGGAGCTGTTGGGGGTGGATATGGGGTTACGCTCAACTGGGGGCTCTAAGTCGTCGTTCGGTAATGCCACGTTAAAGTGTACGTGGCTTAGAGGCTGGTGGTGGACCTGAATTGGTGTAGTATGTGTATTTCTACTTTGGGACGTGCCTGGATGATTAGGGGGGGTAGATTGTGGGGCGTCCTGCGGATTAAATTGCTCCGTACCCTGGATATTATCTAGCGACAAGTCGTGTATAATACGAGTATTAACCTCCTGTAGTGCGGAAAGCGCTTTGTTAATTTGGCCGCCTAGGGTTGCTGGAATAGTGTTTATATCTGCAATTAGCTTCCCGTTTGATGAGTTGTGTGTAATTTCGTCTAGCTGTTGTAACAGGACCTGCAACCAGTTATAGGTCTGCTGTGTGTCACTAAGGTGTTGTAATAAAGCTTCTGGTAATGTGGGGGTTAAGTCGTCACTATCCCCGTTAACTGGGGGGCGACTGTTGGGCGTTCTGTGTTTGTGCCCGTGTGATGGGACGTTGTCTGATTGCTTTTGGGTATTTAAGTTTAATATTTATAACTGCGTCCTCAAGTTCCTCAAGTAATTGGCCTACGTTATTTTCTGTTATAAGGTCAGGGTTCTTAACTAGGATTTTAGGGCGTAGGGGGTCTGGTAGCAGCGGCTAGGGTGTGTGCTATATCTCTAAACACACGGTGGACCTTACTAGGATTTTTAAATTTGAGCATTGGTCTTTGCAGTATGTCCTTCTGTAAGGGCGTATTCATAAGGCTATAAATTATGTATTGTTAGGTAAGGGTGGCGTTCAAAATTTATTTCCTAGCGGGGCGGGCTTGGGTTGGGTATAAAGATTTATCTAATTCTATGTCTCAAAAATTTTCCCAATTTTGGGTGGCGTTTGCTTGGCTTAGCACGAGGTTTATGGATCTTTTCCGCGGAAATTCGTTGTTTGAACTCCCTTAGACATTGTTTTAAATCAACGTCGCGGTACCCTTGCCTCCACCATTTGTATGGTATCTGTGAGGGATGCCAGTACAAATACTAAATCTAGGGGATGAAATTAATCTAAATTGTGGTTGTAGCTTGGCGAAGTTGTAAGAGGTAGGGAGTGTTTTATGAAAGGAGATCGATTATGTGATCAGCCAGGAGAACTTCCCAAGGTGGTGTTTGACGGGGTAGTTCTAGGTAAAGGGGTAGTTGGTAAGAGCTATTAAGTTGTAAGCCAAAGCGCGAGGCCGGCGCCATGCGGTTTGCAGAGAGCTATGAGCACGCGAGCAAGTAGCGAGTTCGCTGTGGTCGGCACGTATCAAGGACACTTGCTGATCAAGAGTAGTGATTAAGCAAATAAACACTAAGGCTATTTCTAAGTCCTACCTAAGTGGAAACTATTAGGGTAGGAACCTACTGACTAAATAAATAAAAGAGTAAGACCAGTGGCTTCTGTTAATTAGAGTTTTAATGGGTATCTCTACTGAGAGATACACTAAAAGAGCTAGCAGTTCAAACTAGTAGATAATAATAAATAAAATATAGTCCAAGCACAGGGGGAGGGGAGTGTGTAGTGTAGTGGTTAGAGTGTAGATCGCTAAGACACTTACCCGACCTGAAGACAGCAGCGGTACGGCACGTCGTTGCACTGAGAGGACTGAGTAATTAATGATCCCAGCACTTGACCTTTATGGTTTTTATAATTTTGGTGTGCACGTTCGGCGAATTCTTACATTCCTCGCGAGTCGTGCACCTCTTTCAGGTCGTTGCGTTTGACATGGGCCTACCTGACTTCCTGAATGTGGTACTTGTGTTCTTCATGTAATTTTGTATGTGGTATTTTATTAGAATTTTTTATCAGAAGTCTGTAGTTTTAGGAATTTGTATATTTTCCTTAAGGGATGGTATAGCGTACCCTAGGGGTACAACAACCCCCTTTGTAGGGTTAGTTATCGACCTCGATAACTGGACGAAGACGTGGGGGTGGTTTTTGAAAATATAAGACATCATGTTCTCTCTTGATAATCTTCTGTCTTCTGCTCTTCTCTTCTTTTCTTCTTTTAATTTAGGTCATTTTCGTATGGTGGGTGTCGTAGGGGGTGGATTGGTGGCCTCGTAGAAGATAGGGGTAAGTTAGGGGGTAAATATAAATTTAGTGCTATAATTTTAATTGTTGAAAGTTGAAAGCTGAATAATTGTGCCTTCTATGAATTGGGTGTCCGGGTGTGCTTAGCGATCAAGTGTAATTGTCTGTTGTGAGGGGAACAATATTTCTTTACAATTCGTTTCTTAAAAATCAACAGTGGGGTGTGAAGCTTACTATTTTTCATCCTATGCATATACTTGATGGGATGTCAATTGGATCCCTTATGGTATGTTTGATGTACAAACATGATGAACATAATAACTTAGTAAACAAATCATGACATATTATAAAATTTTCACTTGTAACATGGTAAATTAAGGGGTGCAGGAACACACGAGAGGAAAAAAACATCCGAGGGTTAAATGGGGAGGTCATGGATACATATATATAATTACTTGCCTCCAATGGGGATGAAAAACTGCTCTCGCGTGCCCTGTATGTGTGTAAAAGGGATAGAGTATAGAGATAGAAAAATAAGTGTCGCAAGGTGTAGTTAAAGGTTTAAATTGAAAAGTGTTTTATTGTGTGGGGAGAAATGCGACACTTTTACAATGTGGAATTTAGAAGAGTGGAAAGGAAAAAATAATGTGTATTACAAAGTGATCATATTTCGGTTACATATCAACAATGTTTTTAAAAAAATCTAGTCTTCATATTGTGTAACATCATTAAGACCATTAAAACCTGAAATAAAAACCCTACTATTCATATCAATACAGCAACAAAATTCATTTCTCTTATTCACATTCAATACAGCAACAAAATTCATTTCTCTTATTCACATCGATCTTCAATAAAAACAAAAACAAATACATTTTACTGTGTTGTCTTTTTGGACTAGTAAAATTAACCTTTCTTATTTATGTGTTATCCTTCTGTATCAACAAATAAACCAATTTCTCATAATTATTTATACTTCTTTTGTGATCACTGTAGTTGCGCAACTATACTCCTTCGAATACTGTATTCAATCTCTTTTACCTTTCCTTCGATTGTATTTCTTAACTTAACATGTAATTATAATCTATTATCTATTATCTATTATCTATTACCTGCAGGTGATATACTAGTTGTTTACAGAATCTTTTATTGTATGGCTTGCTCCCTGTGGGCGAGCGAAGTCATCTTGGCTGCACAACTCGTCCTTTACAGAGATAGGCGCGAGTTGTGTGGCCGTAATGCACCTCTCATTTTAGGTGCTAATTTGATTCGTTGATCCGACCTTCAGTGGAGGATATCCCACAGGTATATCTCTACTGTGGTCTGGATATGTACCTGAAAATGTGTATTGTGTGCTAGGGGGGGGCTGTTTTATGGGGCATTTGTGTGTACGCTTTTGGGGGTGGGGCAGTTGTGTAACACAATAAAAATCATATGGTTAGTGCATGAAAAATTTTTGTTACAATTGTTGTGGATCCATTATATAAAAATGATTATTTCAGAGGGCATTTTCCCTCGTCCTTTGCGGAGTTAAACCTGTGGAAGCATATATAAAAACATTATTTGTAGTTAATAAATATTCCTGTGATCATTATTATTGTTTGTGGAAGCATATATAAAAACATTATTTGTAGTTAATAAATCACCCTTTATCATTATCATTGTTGTTGTCGGTGAGCGCCCCAAAATGGAGCCACTCCCGATACATGCTTTCAAATTGTGCACCATCCTGTGTGCTTTGTCTGGGATCAGCGCCTCAGGTTTTCAACCTGCGCTGAAATGGAAATACATGTTTATTATCATAATATCTAGATTCTTAAATGCTATTGGCCATGTTTTATTAACTCTTTGTTTACCTTTGTATTTACTTATCCACCTTTATCTTTCTCCTAAATCTTTGTATTATTTCAACCTTTATCTCTTACTGGGTATGTATTCACACTTTATTTACTCCTTCTTATTCACTATCCTTTGTAACTTCCCTGTACTTTGCTCCTACTGATTTCTGTTGTAGATCCTTGCTCTACCATCACCTTCCTTTATTATTGTATTTACCTTTATCTTTCTTTATTCTTTCTTACCCTTTGTCTCCAATTATTTCACTGTACTTTGCACCTACTTATTTCTGTTTCACATCATTGCTCTATCATTATCTTCATTCATTATTGTATTCATCTTTAGCTTTCTTTATTCTTTCTTATGCATTGTCTCCTATGCCTTTATTGTTCTGTATTCCTATCTACTTCTGTTTTATACCATTGCTCCGCTATTAACTTTATTCATTATTGGGGGGCGTGGTGGCTCAGCGGTCTAGCTGAATGCCTCTCACCAAGGCGGTCCGGGTTCGATTCCCGGTCAATGCATGTGAGATTTTCGATGTGAAATGCCATGTCCTGTGGTTCGGATTCCTCGTAAAAAGGAGGTCCCGTGGCTCATGATCTCGAGATTAACGGTCACGTTAAACTACAAGCTTCCTTCCTTTATTCATTATTGTGTTTACCATTTACGTCTAACTTGCGTATGCAAGATCGGACTCAGCGCTCATATTTTTTTTATAACTAGTCGTATGCCTGGGTTGCAGAATTCTACTCACGAGATATATATTCTTTGGTTTCTATGCCGTAAAAAAAATATACGGATTTTTATGATGTAGTTGAACCAAGGGCTGTCCAATACGCAGGGTGGTGTCGGAACTAAGAGGGCCTAGAAAGACTTCCTTTACCAGTGGACCATCTAAATACGTAAAAAAGCGTATACGTACAGTGGTTTGGTTTACTCTTACATAGCCTGCGCTAGGAGTTACCTCCGTATCGATTGACCTCCCACGCGTATTGCCATCCTTGGTCTATGCTACATGTGAAAATTGCATCCCTATCCGCGCTGTGTCCGGTCTCGACGCTTCTTATATTGCCTCTTGTGCAATATCAATATCCTTCTTCCTGGGGCACAATATCTGTTACCTCGGCCAGGGAAAAAGAATCGTAGTTTCATTATATTTGCTGAATATTCTCCTTCCTGGGGTACATTTATGTATGTTACCTCGGCCAGGGAAAAAGAATCGTAGTTTCATTATGTATTTGCTGCTTGTGCGCTTTGTTCATCGGGGGTATGAGCAAAGAGACCATCGGTGCTGCATACCTCGGCCCGGAATATAATTGTTCATTATTTCATTGGTTCATTATTTCATTTCATTTCTTCTGTTATTATTCCCTTATTACTCTGTATTCTTTCCTTGTCACCTTTTGTTACTGTTTCCTTATTTCCTTGTTACCTTATACCCTTAATTCCTTATCATATTCTCTTATTATTTCCTTCTTTCCTTATCTCCTTATACACTTATCACATTCTTCCCTTTTCTCAATACTCATCTTATTCCTATATACCTGCCGCTGCAGGTGTTTGCTCCTATTCTAGAGCATCTACCTAACTCTATTTACTGACTAACGTTTTAGTCCTAGGGGTCGTCTTGGAAAGGAGGAAGGATTCTGTCCGATGTAGGGGTAACTTATTCCCTCATCGAACCATTATACGGGGGGGGGGGGGGGGACAATTGTGGTGGCACGGTGCATTATTATTGCGCCTGGTTAATCGAATTTCCAGCTAATATCAGCTGCGTATATTTCCTTCTCACATGTTAGTAGGTAAGTGAGGGATTTGGACTGGTATTCCCATGTTATTGGGTAATTGTATGTAGGTTAAAAAGTTGTTAATTACTGGTAACGGGATGGTAATAAAGGTTCACGGAATCTTGGTCCTACGGGGATTTATGGATACGTTAATGGGTAGGAACTCTCGACCGGTGTAGGTGAGGATTTTATTGTGTAGGATCTGGGTATTCAGTCTTGGTTGTTAGTGACCGTGCTGAAGGATGTGGATTAGCATTATATGCCTTTAGTTAACATGCAGGGTGAAAACATTGGTGAAAAAAAAGTATCATTGCATGAACTAGTGTTAGAGGGTTAAGCCTGGAACGCTAGCTGTTAGCTTTAAGGTTCCGAGTGTTCATTAACATCCAACCATGAGCGATAAGGCATGGTATACACCCTGGTATTTGCATAATAACCATAGTGCCTCGCATGGACAGGGGAAGAAGTGTATCTGTGTTATTTGTATATTGTTTAATGTGTATCATGGGAGGTAAATGTGCTCTGTGGCATGGACATACTATGGGTAATATATGGCACCTATCGCCATAATAATATGTGACTGCTTTTTACGCTCGTATGATATTTATTAGACTTATGGGCTATAAAGTCTATCTTAAAAAAACTGGTCATCTATTATTATTATATATAGTAGAGTTCCTTTACTAGAGGTATTGTCTAGTGGTATTATCTAGGTATACTATCTAGTGCTATTGCTGATAGGTATTTGCAATAAACACCGTCTAGATTTACTGTCTAGAGATGCCGTGTATAAATTGTATCTAGGTGTGCTGTCTAGATATATTATCTAGAGCTATTGGCTATAGATTTTATCTATTGATATTGTCTATGGAATTTTATTAGAGATCCTATATGTAGGTATCTTAAACCAGGCTATATTGCAGTGCATTATATGTGTCGTAATTCCCTCCTCTGATGGGGTTGATCGCTGCAAAAATATAACACGCTATCCACCCTATGAAAATGGGGGGGGGGGGTACGTAAGTGTTTATTGCCATCCTCTGAACTGGAATAATGGTATATATAAATGCCATCTATCTATTAAACTATGTCCATAAATATCCCTAAGTGTGGGTTTTTAATTATGGTTTTCAAAAGGGGGACAATGTATGGTGGTTATATGGACATGCTATTACCTGGATCAACTCTGCCGGTCTAACTCTGGAAGATAATGTTTTAAATAATATCGCCGTATTCAAAAATAAAATAAATTAAAACCTCCTAATGGGAAAGTGGATTTATCTACCTATTTGGTGACGGATATATGTTCATATTGTTCTATTTTTGCTGGTGTGTTTAGATAAGAGTGTATCTGAGGGCAAAAATGTATCAAAAGTTCGCTAGGATATAAAATGTGGCGTATTTATTGTAAAGCGCGGCGCGGTGTAAATATCCCCGAGAATATTGGTTTCAGGCCGTTATATATGATATCCCGGCGTAAAGGGTTGAGGGATGATAGGGGTAAACTAAAATAAAATCATTTGGTTACCCTATTGTTTGAATTATATTGTAATAACTACCTGTCTGTCATCTAGTGCCGTTTAAATTTGGCGCGCACTGTGCGACTTAAATCCATTATGGCCGTTTGCAAGTGATCTATCTCGTGGGAGGCGTGTTCGTAGATAACGCTTGTGTATGTGAGATATCACCTGTCGTCAGTGTGAGGCGTGACCTGTAGCCTGTAATTGGCTGTCCGACTGGAGCAGGTCGTGTTTATCATGTCCTTACTCTGATTGGATGCGAGCGACAAGAGTGGGTTGGGATCATTAAGGCTCTGTTATCGCTCCGCGAAGGAATTGTCAAACGCACGTGTTACGCATTTAATGTATTGTTTACCCGCGGTTTGGACTGTATAGCTGGCGTGTTGTATACCCTGGGCAAAGGTCATTATCTATTCATCTGTATTCTGGGAATCTATGTATGTCCTCCTTTGGCTAAATCCTAATGGGACTATTTTGTCATTATATCGTACCGAAATGTGATAAGTGCTATGTATATTAGTAATGTGTTTACTATTTAGTTAACATGTGGTATGCTAGAGTGTATTTTGTATGTTCGTAATCATATGTCGCACCTATGGGTATAAAAATTCTCTGTAATAATGTGGAGAAAAGTGTGTCAGTGGTTTTCACTTTCTACTCCAGGAAAATATATGTAGTATTCTGGATTGTGTTTTTTTTACATGTTTGGAAGCATATGTCGCATTCCTATGGCTGTAACAATTCTATGTAAAATTGTGTAGGAAAGTGTATCAGTGGTTTGCACTCTCCACTCCTTGAAAATGAAAAATATGGCGGGGTGTAGCAATATGTGTATGCACAGCTAATATTGCGTTCCGCATGGTAGATTGTTCGTGGGGGAATATAATGGGCTACCTTTATCGGGTGTTCTGCTATATAGCAGTGAAACTTACGCATTGTATCTTCCTAACCGGATGTATTTGTCTAAGGATAGTGTATTCCGTATTCTGTATATTCTTGTTTGTGTAATCAAGTGTATATTTACTTGTTATATGTTAAAGATAATCCTCGGGCCTTTACTAAATATTATCTATAAAGTCCGGCATGATTATGTTTATGATCGATACTTATTCCTTATCGTTATCCCCGGAGGGTAGGCAAACACCTGCTCTGGACTTAAAAGTACGCCGTGAGATAACGTAGCATAGCTATGGACCATGTAACTTATTTATTGCCGAATATATTTACCTCTGTACACTCATGGTTGATATCTATCCTTCAGTGTTTTGACCTAGGAAGGTAGGCATACACCTGCTTTGGACTTATGGAACGCCTGAGGTCTACTGTAGGACATCTATGGGCCATGTCGTTATTGTGTTACTAACGGACATACATCTGTATGTGCCATGTCGTATCACGTTGCCTCAAAAGGAAATTATGGAAATTATTTTGGCCAACCGACGATTGTACTGTTACCTGTTGCTCTGTTGTGTATATGCAAACTAGAGGGGATCTCTGCAAGGATTTGTGGTCCTTAATGAGCCTTGTGGCTGTTATGGAAATGCTGAGTTAATTTTTTTAATATGATGACTATCGTTTCGTCGTTAAGTAGACAATTACGAACAGTTTGTACTTGGCGTTTGGATGATAGATGAGAAACTATTTAGACCGTTAGAGGAATACCACAATCGCCTAGATTAACTAGTCGTCCGATCTGTCGTAGGCTATTTAATGTGATGATTGTTACTTGTAATCGTACTTCAAATGATTTCCCTAATCGTTGGCTAAGTGAGAATATTGTGCTTTGTATGAAAACTGTTCATTATGTCTGTCTTATATGACTTTATTTGGTGGTCAAATCCACTTTAATCTAGAAAGCAGAGCTATCTAAAAAGATCCCCTATGTGGGTAAAAAAATGTGGAACATATTCTGTGTTAACGCCGGAAGCGCTGTGTTCACCACGTGAGTCGCGGTCTACTATCGTCTCCGGTGTCGTTAATCTGTATACGCATGCAGCCGCCTTATCTGCAGATTATGATTCAGTGTGTGTGTGTGGAGACTGCCTTAGCAAGAAGTCTGTGTGAGGCAAATTAACATTTATGACTACAAACCTCTTGTGGATTATAGTGTATTGGATTATTTGTACTACGCGTAAGTATTTGTCAACTCCTTTCCCCGTGTTTCCTACTTGTGTGTTTATCCGAACTGTATATGGTGTTCGCTGTGATATTCTAACAACCTGTGTTATTGTGTCACTTCCTATTGGTTGTGGTATTAATAATCTACCTGTGTACTGTCGCAATACTGAGCGTAATGATATCAATGCTTGCTATATACTGTTGCAAGTGTTACTCTGCCTTTGCAGTGGAATTCGCTAACCTGTGTTATTGTGTGTCTACATTTAACCGTGTGGGACATGTCGTTCATCTGCACGAGTGTAGAAGTATTACGTTTGCTCCCATAAATGCCGCCAATCTGTGTTTATCGTGTTTATGCACTGCGGCTAACCTGTGTTATTGTACTGTATGTATTTTCGCTATTACGGTTGTAAGGGCGTTTGTTAGAGAAATCGTTTCAATGTATTGTTATATAGTATATTAGGTCCTATGTGTTATTTTGTTAGTCTATTCTGTGGCCCTATAGTGTATCGACCAGTTATCCCTCCTTAATATGGGGTAACTGTTGGAATCCGTGCACTTTCTAAATTATTCAAGAAGAAAAAAATGTGTGTTAATCTCTTATAGGTGTTCATTATCTATGGAGTGGTTCTTTCCTATATCGTTATTGGAAATTTTTAGAGTCGCTATTATTTATAATATCTATCGGGATGTAGCCTATGTGTAAATAATGAAGTTTTATATTATGGTAATCGAACTGTGTTCTGATATTGTATGTTTATAGGACAAGGGTCCGTTATTTTACATTTCCTTACGATAGGTAATGAGATCTTTGCTCGCTGACTTAAGTTTTGCGATTATGTCTGTATGTGAATCTAAATGCGATTAGTTTTATAAAAATGTGCGCCATTATTAATTTTTATTTATAGAAAGTGTCTAGGCATTTCCCTATAATGAAGAAATCCTGCTATTGTCTGCCATATGGCCCACATATGGGTAAATGACCCCATGCTTCGCACGGCCATGTGTGAGTGTGGCCTTATTACTTGACTTTGCGTAAATCCCTGTTGTTATGGACTGCGCGTGTTTCGCTGACCGCGCGCTCCGTGTCTTGTTACTTCCGCCTGCTACGGCAGAGTCATGACCTTGCTTGCTGCACGCTGTAGACGACATGTGTAATATTCTATCTACCATATATTGTCTATGAAAATTTTCGTGCACCTATCATATTATAAATGTATAATTATTATCAACCTTACTCTGTCATTATGTCCTATGGGGATTTTTAGGCTGAAAGTCGAGTTATGTTGTATGACCAACTAAAACTTGGTGGTGACTCCTGTCTCTGAGTGTGGTGACTATATGCCACCTCCTACTTGGCGCCCTTGCCAATGCTTGTATGGCGTATTTGAGCTATGGGGACCTATGGGAAAATGTAGGGCCTAAGTAGTATTGAATATGTGTCTAGCCATGCGCTATTTGCAGCTAGTTTGTGTTAACAAAATTCATCAATTTATCATAATATAGTACACATGTAATGTAACCTGGTATATTTTATTATACCTCTTACAATTAAACATGCAACCTATAATTAATTCTCGTCCCATGGAGTGTGAGGAATTTCCAGTGAGTGCTGGTTGCGATCCTGGCTACTAAGTGCCATAGCGCGTGGCGCGCTTGTTTCAATTTACCTTTCACTGGGTTCGAGTTATGTGGCGGCAAAGTATGTTTTTCTCCCTGACGCTAATAGCTTAGCGCTTGCGTTTCTTAGCCGCGGGAGGGTGAGGTGTGGGGGTGGTTTTCCGTGAATAGTATGGTTTCATACGCCGTACATGAACCGTGTCTTTAATAATTTTGTGATTGTGCCGAATGTTGACAAGGTAATTTAGGTCCGAAATTTTTCTCTGGATTCTAAACGGACCTGTCCATTTCGGGATTAGGAATTCGGACACATTTTTAATGCGAGTAGGTGACCATACCATAATGAGCTGTCCGGGTTTGTATTCCTGGTGTTTGTGAGCTTTATCATATGTTTTTTTCTGTCTGTTTTGTGATGTACGGATATTTTGTCGCGCGGTATTACGGGCTGTGCATAAATACTGCAATCTTTCAACGTTGCTAGGGAGTGTATCCTGTGGGATGTAAATATTGTCGATCGGACTGCGCGGGTGATATCCGTGTAACAGAAAATGCGGGGTGTGTTTGGTCGCCTGCGACACGGATGTGTTGTAACTAAATGTTACCGCTGGGAGGTAATTATCCCAGACCGTGCCGTCGTCGTTAGTAAAACGAGCTATCGCGCTGCCAAGGATTTTGTTCATAGCCTCAGTTAATCCATTCGTCTGAGGACTGAAACTAGTGGTGGTGTATGCTCTAATTTGAAGTAATTTGAGAAGCTGTGTGATAACATTTGATGTGAAAACTGTTCCTCTGTCGGATAATAATGTGCGGAAAGTACCGTATTTGGTAATTATTTCCATGAGGAACTCTGCAATTTGCTGTGCGCTAGCTTTTGGGACCGCTTTAGTAATGATGTATCGGGTGAGATACTCGGTTGCTACTAATATGTATTTATTACCTTTGTCTGATGTTGTAATTGGACCTTTTACGTCAATACCTATGCGGTGGAAAAGTTCACCTACAGGGATGGGGTGGAGTAACCCATGTGGTTTACCAGGGCGGTGTTTGTATCTCTGGCATGTGTGACAAGTTTTAATGAATTCTGTAATATCATTTTTCATATTCTCCCAGTAATATTTATTGCGAATGCGTAAATATGTTTTATGAACTCCAAAATGTGCGCCATTAATTGGTGGACAGTGGTATTCCGTCATCACGTGGTTGCGGAGTGTAGTGGGAAGGGCAATGGGTGTGACGTCATGTGTGGCCGTGGGTTTGCACCTAAGGATATCGTCCTTATCAAGAAAAAATCTATGTGATAAGCGGGCAGTTTTACTATTTACCTGGTCGCGATCCTGTAGAGCAATTCTAATTTGTCCCAACTGGGGATCGTCTATTTGCTCCTGTTTTGTATTAATTTGAGTGACCGCAAATGTGGGTAAAGAATCCCAGACATGATTATTATCCTCTTCAGGAGGTTCGAGTACGGGTAGTCTAGAGAGACCGTCTGCATCAAGGAGCACTTTTCCTTTCTTGTGTTTAACTTCAAACGTATAGTCGTATAATTTAAATATGAATCTGTTAAGCCGTGAATTAGGATTTTTAAATTTATCCCAGTAGAGAAGGCTGGCGTGATCCGTAACTACCGCAAAGTGTATACCATACAGGTATGTTCGGAAGTAGTTTACGGCCCACGAGAATGCAAGCATTTCTCTTTCGGTAGCGGAGTATCTAGTTTCCACCGGTGTAAGTTTGCGGCTAGCGTATGTAATCGGGTGTTGTTTTCCATCATCGGCCTCTTGTAATAGGGCTGCTCCGATGCCAAATTGGCTTGCATCCACGTGTACAAAGGTGGGCCTACCTTCTTGAAAATGCTGGAGCAGGGGCGGTGTAGTGAGTAAATGTTTGAGTTTCTCAAAGGTCTCTCTATGTATCTTTGTAATTATAAATGGTGTTTTTTCGTGTGTAAGCTCAGTGAGAGGGTTAGCTATCTGTGCAAACCCATGAATGAATCGACGATAATAACTCGCTAGTCCCATAAAAGAACGTAACTGTTTAATGTTTTCCGGCATTGGAATATCGGTAATTGCGGCGATTTTGGCAGGGTCAGGTGTGATACCTTCGCGGCTGACAATGTGGCCGAGAATATGGACCTTCGTTTTCGCAAATTGACATTTGGATGGTTTTAGCTTTAATTTAGCGTGCCTAATCCTGTCAAAAGCTTCGGTTAAGTGTATAATGTGCTCTTCGAAGGTTTGTGAAAAGACTGTTATGTCATCTATGTAAGTTAATACCGAGCGGTATTTGAGGCCTGCGAATGCTTTGTCTACCAATTTTTGGAATGTTTGACTGGCATTCTTTAAACCCATGGGGAGGACCGCGTAACTGTAGAGGCCGTCTTCGGTGACAAATGCCAACTTGTGCCTATCGGGTTTATATACAGGGATTGAGTAAAATCCGGAATAACAATCCATTATCGAAAAGTACTTTGCCCCGCTCAGGGTCTCTAGGTAAGTGTCTGTTCGCGGTATCGGGTAATTGTCACTCTTAATGAGTCTATTAAGGCGTTGATAATCGGTACAAAATCTATGGGAACCATCCGGTTTTCGGGTAAGGAGTACCGGGGCGCTATAATTGGACACGATGGGGTGATTTATACCGGCTTGGAGCATCTCCTGAATTTGTGTTTCTATAGCTTGTCTCTCTTTGGCGCTAACTTTAAAAGGTGCCTGGTGAACGGGAGTATCACTGGTTAATTCCACACGGTGGTGAATTAAGTCGGTTACCTCTAAATCTGCAAGGGAATGGGCAAAAATATCCTTATATTCTCGTAATAGGTTTTCAAGTTTTGTAGTCTGCTCTGGGGTTAGTAACTGTGTTTCCCCAGTAGCAGGCGTGTTTGTGTCAGCACTTGTGTTCGTTGGCGGTACTATTGTAACCAACGGAGAGACCTGGTGTGCTTGCGCGTCTCGCTGCGCTCGTGGGTTGTATGTGTCCCGGGCGCATGATATTGGGTGTGTGGTAATAAGGTCTCCGTTCACTAATCGTATGTTATTAGTGACAAAGCTAATATTGGCTTCGAACTGGGCAAGAAAGTACGTGCCAATGATTCCCGGGACAGAAAGGTCCTTAATGACGAACATGGGAAAGCTGGTTTCAAAGGAGCCTATTTGCAAATGTACATCCGTAATGCCTAAGCATGATATGGTTTGCGAGTTGGCAGCCACAAGGCAAGTGTTGATAGGCATCTTGCGTATGCGCTCGCCGTCGATGTACTTACTGCTTACACAGCAAATAGCTGACCCAGTATCAATTAGAATTTGGATTTGGTACCCGTTAATTTTGGCCGGGCTAGACAGGGCTGTAATGTTGTGTCCATCTTGTGCAGTGTACATGTTGTTAAGAGTGTATGTTATTATTGGCACCAGGGGATTTTGGGACGGTGATTTGTTGTTATCGCCTTCTATCGCATCCTGCGAGACTGTGTGTTCTTCCGGTCTATTACGTGTGTCGCGGTGTTGTGGCCTGATTACTGAACCTGACACGCTTTGCTGAGTCCCGTGAAACTGGGAATCGCGCTTCAGCTGTGTCATGTCTATCTGCCACTTGTGTTGTCCGAAGCTTTCTCTTGAGCTTTTGGTGGCTTGATAAATATCTATAACTATGTCTGTTATCCCGTGATGTTATTCCTAGCCTGGGCAATGGTGTCCTAAGGGGCCGGTTTGTTTGAGTGGTTGTGGGTTTATATCCGGGTGTTTGTGAAAATACTGTGCTTGCGCCGGTGTTTATAGAAGTTACCGGCTTTGCCGCACCTGGTTTAGTGGTCGGGCCGCTTGTGTCCACGGGTAAAATCAATGTGGGTGGTCTTACCACGGGTAACTTAATTGTGCTATTTGCGGGCGCGTTCTGAGGGTTGGTAATGTTAATTCTGTTCTTTAATATGCCTTTCCTGGGCTTCTGCCCACTCTGAGGGGCGGCCGGTTGAGGTTTGTGAGATGATGTGTTGGTGAGAGGGCTGTAATGTCCCGCATTCGGACTTCCCGTGAACAAGAGGTGTATGTCTTTGTCATATCCTACGGTAGAGAACATTGGCGCCATTTTATCCAGTGTGTATACATGGATGTTGGTCTTAAGGACGTGGCCTAGGGCGGTAATCTCTGTTGCACCTGCGTAAGTGCCATCTCGGTGCATATAATCCCCATATGCATATTTATTGGGTAATAAGGCATCATTACCGTCGGCGAGGAAATACTTGTACTCGTCCCAATGTGTCATGACATATATGGCCAGCTGCGTTCGGAGCTCCTTATGCTGGTCCTCAGTTTTATGGAGCAGAAAACTAAGCGCTCTGAAAAGGCAATTCCCGTCCCCTTTGACCGTATGTTCCTGGAGCTGCGATCGGGGAGGGATTTCCTGCTCTGTATTCTGACGGGCGACAGTTGGGGTGACTTTCGGTTTTCTGGCTTTATCATTGGACTCGCTTTTGGAGGGTGGATTTGAACGATTATTGGTTGTTAGGGAAGGGTTATCCGAGTTTGTGGGTACTGGCCCTTCCCTATCTAAAAGTTTTTTTGCTGGGAATAACCTCTGTTTTCGGTGTAACGAGGCTGTCCCCTGGGTGCCTCGTTTCGCCAGTTATTTGGCCGGGGCTGGTATTGGGGTTTGTGGAGCAAGCCTTGTCTATCACGCGAGGACCTGCGTTCATCCCGTGGAGGTTGGTCGGGTAGCGGGTAGTCCTCCGGTTCTCTCTCTCTTTGGACAGGGCTGTATTGAGGGTATACCGGGGGAGGCCTTTCATATAGAGGCTCATACCGCTCAAGCTGCGGGGGTGTGTTTGGCCGACGATATTGAGTGGCATTGGGTGGTCGTGCGTATCTGGCGTTTTGGTTATGCTGCCAGTTTCGGTCGTCCCTATATTGGGGATGACGGTTCGGTGTGCGGTCTGGGGATGTGTTGCCGCGTGGGCGAGTATTTATCGGATACTGTATCCGCGGGAAGGGATGGGACTCGTTATGGCGTGGCGCTTCCTCCTGGTATTGCGAATAATAATTCGCCTCTCTTACCGGGGGTGTATTACGCCAATGGGGGTGGGTAGGTTTACTTTGACCCTGTTGCTTTCCCCTTGGCCCTCGCCATATATTTCTATGTTCATCCCCCTGAGGGCGTGTTTTAGGGCTAGCGTGGATGGCCGTGATTTGCATTTCTTGCATTTGTTTGGTCAGATCGCGGATCTGTTGATGCAAATCTCCGTTGTCTGTACGGATATGCTGATCCACGGCTTTTTGGGTCATTTTATTGCCCTCCTCAATAAACCTGATGTTCGCATGCAATTCCGGCACTGTGTTACTCTGTAATGTACACAGCTTGTCAACTAATGTAGGGCGCATACCTTGCATGAGGAGCCGTACTTTCTGCTTATCTGGCATGTGCTTATTGTATCTCTCGCACATTAATAACTTGGCATTAATGTACGCTTGTGTGCCTTCCGTGGGACCTTGTGTATGAGCTCGGATTTTATCATATAGCCTAAGTCATCCTCATCAGGGGTCAACTGAAATGTGTTCATGAGGGCAGTTGAAAATTGTTCCCATGTGGCATCTGCCAAGGTGGCCTCATGGAGTTCATACCATGTGAGGGCCGATTTAGTGAGGTAGGCTGGTAAGAGGCGTTTCTTGTCCTCATCCGTCCAACCATTAATCATTGCCGTTCGATTGAAGGCTCTTAGATATTCCTCGGGGTCCTCTTTGTCACCAGGGTATCTAGTGGGTTGTATCATGGGATACTTCGTGGGCATGGACATGTTTGCGCTGTAGGAGCTGTTGGGGGTGGATATGGGGTTACGCTCAACTGGGGGCTCTAAGTCGTCGTTCGGTAATGCCACGTTAAAGTGTAAGAGGCTTAGGGGCTGGTGGTGGACCTGAATTGGTGTAGTATGTGTATTTCTACTTTGGGACGTGCCTGGATGATTAGGGGTAGATTGAGGGGCGTCCTGAGGATTAAATTGCTCCGTACCCTGGATATTATCTAGCGACAAGTCGTGTATAATACGAGTATTAACCTCCTGTAGTGCGGAAAGCGCTTTGTTAATTTGGCCGCCTAGGGTTGCTGCAATAGTGTTTATATCTGCAATTAGCTTCCCGTTTGATGAGTTGTGTGTAATTTCGTCTAGCTGTTGTAACAGGACCTGCAACCCGTTATAGGTCTGCTGTGTGTCACTAAGGTGTTGTAATAAAGCTTCTGGTAATGTGGGGGTTAAGTCGTCACTATCCCCGTTAACTGGGGGCGACTGTTGGGGGTTCTGTGTTTGTGCCCGTGTGATGGGACGTTGTCTGATTGCTTTTGGGTATTTAAGTTTAATATTTATAACTGCGTCCTCAAGTTCCTCAAGTAATTGGCCTACGTTATTTTCTGTTATGAGGTCAGGGTTCTTAACTAGGATTTTAGGGCGTAGGGGTCTGGTAGCAGCGGCTAGGGTGTGTGCTATATCTCTAAACACACGGTGGACCTTACTAGGATTTTTAAATTTGAGCATGGGTCTTTGCAGTATGTCCTTCTGTAAGGGCGTATTCATAAGGCTATAAATTATGTATTGTTTGGTAAGGGTGGCGTTCAAAATTTATTTCCTAGCGGGGCGGGCTTGGGTTGGGTATAAAGATTTATCTAATTCTATGTCTCAAAAATTTTCCCAATTTTGGGTGGCGTTTGCTTGGCTTAGCACGAGGTTTATGGATCTTTTCCGCGGAAATTCGTTGTTTGAACTCCCTTAGACGTTGTTTTAAATCAACGTCGCGGTACCCTTGCCTCCACCATTTGTATGGTATCTGTGAGGGATGCCAGTACAAATACTAAATCTAGGGGATGAAATTAATCTAAATTGTGGTTGTAGCTTGGCGAAGTTGTAAGAGGTAGGGAGTGTTTTATGAAAGGAGATCGATTATGTGATCAGCCAGGAGAACTTCCCAAGGTGGTGTTTGACGGGGTAGTTCTAGGTAAAGGGGTAGTTGGTAAGAGCTATTAAGTTGTAAGCCAAAGCGCGAGGCCGGCGCCATGCGGTTTGCAGAGAGCTATGAGCACGCGAGCAAGTAGCGAGTTCGCTGTGGTCGGCACGTATCAAGGACACTTGCTGATCAAGAGTAGTGATTAAGCAAATAAACACTAAGGCTATTTATAAGTCCTACCTAAGTGGAATCTATTAGGGTAGGAACCTACTGACTAAATAAATAAAAGAGTAAGACCAGTGGCTTCTGTTAATTAGAGTTTTAATGGGTATCTCTATTGAGAGATACACTAAAAGAGCTAGCAGTTCAAACTAGTAGATAATAATAAATAAAATATAGTCCAAGCACAGGGGGAGGGGAGTGTGTAGTGTAGTGGTTAGAGTGTAGATCGCTAAGACACTTACCCGACCTGAAGAGAGCAGCGGTACGGCACGTCGTTGCACTGAGAGGACTGAGTAATTAATGATCCCAGCAATTGACCTTTATGGTTTTTATAATTTTGGTGTGCACGCTCGGCGAATTCTTACATTCCTCGCGAGTCGTGCACCTCTTTCAGGTCGTTGCCTTTGACATGGGCCTACCTGACTTCCTGAATGTGGTACTTGTGTTCTTCATGTAATTTTGTATGTGGTATTTTATTAGAATTTTATAACAGAAGTCTGTAGTTTTAGGAATTTGTATATTTTCCTTAAGGGATGGTATAGCGTACCCTAGGGGTACAATAATATTTGTACATAAATACAGTAAGGACTTCATATTACAAACGGCCACTTAAATTATATGCCTTATTAGGCATAGCCTACAAATTACATGTCATGAAATTGGTAAATATAAGCAGACAGCAACATCAATATGCAATGGTCTCTAATGTAGTTTTATAGTGCACAAAAGGTTATTGTACTGAATGTATTTCGAACTGATGAATAAAACTTGTGGAAACGACAGCCAATTGATTTACATCCAAAGTAGTAGAAACTTTCAGTTGATTGGCAAGAGTTGTAACGTTTCGTAGCTAGTGCACAGCTTGCCCCATGGTTGGGTGACATGTTGTAACGTTTCATAGCTCGTGATATAAAATGAGTGCAGTAAATAGCTCGGTTAATAGGGCGCCAATCTCCAACAGACGGTTGTGAGATAAATTTATGAATATTAAATTGAGATTCTTTACTTTCGGGGGAGGGGCAACAAAGGCTAGCTGTAAAACACCTTATTCTATTATCTTGATCTCTGGGAAGTCTAGCATGGGGTAAATCTTGACAGAAAGTCATAGATTGAAAAAATAATTTATTAAGAACACAGGATGAGATGAATGACCTCTTGCGACCTTTCAAACAGATAAAATAAAAAGGGGAAGTTATTTCTTTAAATTATTGAAGTTAATAGTATTTACGTCCGACTTGCAATTGACAAATATGCATGAGCTCACCGGGTTGTAGATCTTCATGGGCGATGTTGGCGGAGGTATCTCGTTTCTGAAGTAGACATCTCGCGTGGTCTTCCATGGTCCCCAGTACCAATCCTCCCTGATAAAGCTATCTGCCCACTAATTGCACAGATACTGTCGCCTAGCTGAGTGAATGGAATGGTTTCACTCGTCTTCGATATTCAGCGCAATGCTGGAAATATCCTAGCTAGATCTCCACTGAGTTTACTAGTTGAACTTTATGAAATTTTGTAGTTGAATCTCAACAAGTGAGGTCCAAGTTTAGAATTTGAAGTGCTTTCAATAATAATATTCTTCCTGTCCATACAGCTCTGTCCCGGCTTATATATGGAAATTATATCTCCCACCAGCAGTAGGGGATCTGCCAATTGCAATATCAAAGTATTGTCTCCAGAAAGTGACGCTCCTTCCTTATTGGCCGAAGTAAGTCCTTTGTCACGCACCAAGTGGCTATATTGGGGTGAAGGTCTCTCCCCCAGTGACACACTTCCATATTGGTGTCATGTAGCGGTATCTTCCTTAAAAATCACAATGTTGCAGTTTTCTCGTCGTAAAACAATTTATTCTAAAAAGCTGTAGGGTCCATTGTTCTGACATCTTTTAGAATTAGCCTGTTGGCTACCGAGGGTCTCTCCTGGTTGCGGCTCCCTTTCCACTCTTCCTGCCTCTTCATAAGTGGTTTTATGGCGGTTTGGGCGGTATCTATTGTCAGTTGTTAGTTCCGCAAGTGAACTCAAGAAATATATTTATTGGGGGAGGGGTTGTAAATTTACGGTTTGAAATCTCGGGTCGACGTCTAATTACAAGATTGGATGAAAATGAACATATGATTTTATATTACCCTTAAACACAATAAATATATACATGCACTATCGTTGCAATTGCACATCGATATAGTACTCTTAGTTCAATTGTTATGGGTGTGGTGTACAAACACCACAGAGTGTTGATTTGTACTTTTATTTTCACAAATTTTGATGAACAGTGTCACGCTTCAATTTAAATATAAACGTACATACAATTCCTCATAAATAAGTGATTTGCACTTCATACTGTCATGAACTGGAATATATTTCTAGCAATTTAATTGATGTAGAAATCTATTCCTCTCGCCACCATGTTGGTGATAATTGTTAACAAACCCGCGGGCAGCCAATGGCTAGAAATAATTGCCAGCCAATAACAAGCCAGGATAACGCGGATCATAATTCGCGTTTCACTCTCATTGCGTTTTAACTTGAGGTGAGGAATCAGCTGTTCGTTAACGCCACGGGGTGCCATTATTAAAATTTTGGGAGATAGAATCACACCCTTAGAGTGTATTGAACAAGAACACAGGACACAGAGTACAGACAAAAGGCAAATAACATAAAGCCAAAGAATATATACATTTGACAAAAGACAAACGATATTTACATGCGAGCGAGATTAGAAAGTACCAGATATATTCATTCTCTTCAACACATTTCAATCCCATTGAAATGATCTAGGCTCTAGTTAAGAAAAACTTATTGTCGAAGGGGTTGGACAAGTGAAAGCTGAAAACTGGGCGAAGGTGGTGTCGCACGTGGAAAGAGAGTTAAGGCTGTGCGGTCAAAAATTGAAGTTTTATTTTTATTTTTATTTTTACTCTTAATCTCTAATGTAGGTCTTTGTGAGATATTATATGCGTTTTGAAGAAAATAACGACGGCTCGTTTGCTGAGGACATGGCTTCAAAGTGGCTATTTTGAGCGTTAAAGGTACAATCACCACGACGAAACTAATAATCGGAAGACACCGAAATTTCTGTACAACAACCCCTGTAGTAGTACCAGCAATAGGAACAATTCTTATTACGAAATTCAAATTTTGTATTAACCTCTTCAGATTTGAATACCATTTTTAGTGAGATTTTTTTTTTATATTAACTTCAAAGTTATATTAATTTGAAGTGGCTCTTATTCTGAGCAGTAGAAAAGTTCGATAAAGAAAATTGGTTCAGCGATATACCCGTGGTGCATGTACCTTTCAGACTCTAAAAAACGCAGGTTGAATCAGTCACACACTCATACACACGCGCGCACACACACAGCGGTAAGCCAAGGTCTTGGGCAAGAGCACGCTCGGGCACCTGCCTACCCCTCTCCTTCAACACCTTTTCTATCGCAGCTTCCGCCCCCCTCCCTCCCTGACTCATCCTGCCAGTCTACACGACCACAGTCTAGAGCAGAGTTTCCCAACCTTTTGAAGTTCACGGCACCTTTGGAAATAACATTAAATACTAGGGGCACCCTTCCTTGAATAAAATAAGAATTATGTTTCATATGTAAATTTATTGAAATATTTTATAATAAGTAACGTACACCATAACATAATACAGTCAACTTTACTACAGTCAGTGAGTAAAATACATCAATAATTTTGTTCGATAAATCATTAATGTGAAACTTGTGATTGATGCCTAGAGCTCAGATACGTGATATCGGGCCTTGCAGTTGACAATGAAACACGCAAATCATCCTCAAGGTTATTCAGTCTATTCCTTGCTTTGGATTTTATTGTCACCAGAGCAGAGAAAGCTTGCTCGCATAGATAGGATTTTGGAAAGGGCGAAAGTGTGTTAATTGCTTTCTTCATTAGGTTAGGATACTACTCTCTCCGCTGAAGCCCAAAAGTAGCCATCGACGCCTCACTCTTGGTGAACTTACCTTTGAGTGTGGAATCGGCACAAAGATCAATAAATTCATCTCGTTCGCAACCAGTGAAATCTATTTCCTCCGCACTATCAATGAAATCAAATGGTGAGACAACCCAGTCGACATTCATAGTGGAAATAGATGGAAAGTATGTATCTATTGCTTCTTGCAATCTTGATAAGAGATCACAAATGCGGTCTTTCAGCTTACCCAGATCGTTATCTACTGCCAGATGAAGAAAGTTTGAAAGATCTCCTTTCTGAACTGCAGACTTCCAAGAACTAAGTTTTCTTTTAAAATCTTTCATTTTTTTGGTTGAGGAAATTATTATTTCCTGTCGACCCTGCATTGAAACATTCAGTTAATTCAGTTTATGAAAAATATCTGCCAGATACGACAGTTCCAAGCACCAAGAATCAGTTAGTAACAGGTCATAAAATGTATCTTGATTTTCATCCTTAAGAAGTGTTTTCACCTGTTCTCTAAGTTCAAGAAACTGCTTCAATACACGACCCCGCGACAACTACCTTACTTCTGTATGAAGTAACAATGAGGTATGAGGTGCATCCGTTGCGAGACATAACTGTTTAAAAATCCTGCACATTAAAGGTCGAGACGTGGTGAACTACATCATTTTCACAACTTCGTTACACACTGCAGCAAAATCTTGAGCTCTGGCAGTAAAAACCTTTAAATTTCCCAGACATAGATTGTGCACCATCTGTACATATACCACAACAGTCTTTCCATGCCGGCCGAAGTCTTCGGATTTTTTAAGAGCGTAAAAATCCCTCAGTATGCCTTCCTTCGGAGGGGAAGTAAAGCCGGCGGTCCCATGTCATAGATTTATGGCATGTGAAAGAACCTTCCACTAATTACACCTGTGTGAAGCTAAATTGTATAGGTTAAGCATGTAAACAACGCTCTTTGGTTCCTACGTTCGTTGCCAAGAGCCGACTGCGGTGGCTTCTGGTAGCTAAGTTCTGAACTAGTAGTCATTGACGGTGGCGTTTGGCAGAAAAAGTAGGAAATATTTGAAAAATTCTAAAGACTGCAGTCCTTACTTGATTTAAAAACAGATAACACACACTAATACAGTCATCACAATTAACACCGGTTATCAGACAGATTCTACTCACACCAAAGTACACGGGGCTACATGACCGCGTTGTCGCAGCCCCTAAACTTAAGAACTAACCAACCAGCCTTTCCATGAAAGATCTTGGTCATTGAGAAAGGAATTAATAGAAACGAAAATATCATGGCCTGAGGTTTGTAGTCTCCAGCGGTCTACAGAACAGAAACTGCTCATTAATATCTTCATCATCAATATAACTGGTTAAACCAAGGAGTTGCAGTTTGTCACCACTATCGATACTCTCATCTACTTGCAAAGCAAATGCTCTATCAGTTTTTATTTTCCCCACGACTTGTTCGTTGATATTGCAAACATTTCGGATATCCTGCGACTGATTGTGTTGTTGGAAAGAGGACATTTCGAAATTTGATTAGCTGCTCCTTCACCAACTATAACTTTCCATGCAGGACCTATGATTTCCTCTCCAAGACTATGAGGTGTGTTTTTTTTTTTTTTGCTATGAGTTCTGCTACTTAAAACGAGGCTTCAAGAGCTGTATCACTTATGGTCATTCTCTTTACCATTCGCACAGCTGTTTTTTTCTCCCCTTCTAGTACACGTGAAAAATACATCACACTTTTCCCTGACCCACTAGGATGCTTAATTGTGAGATGCCGCTTCAGTTTGCTAGGTACCATGGCCTCGTGTTTCGTCACAAACTAAACACACAGGGATAGGGATTTCCTCGTTCTTATTCCACGTAAATCCATACACTACGTAACTGTCCTGGTATGTTCTTTTCTTTCGTTTGTCTTCTTTATGTTGAATTCGACGGTTCGGGAGTAGGAGCCGACTGTTCACTTTCACTGTCCAGGCGTTTACGTTTAACAATGAACTTGTCGATAGCTAAACACTGCTAATCAACGCCAAGAAAACAAGTTAAAGTGGCGTAAGAACGCGTACACTTTTATATATTTATATATATGTGACTGATGTGAAACAGTTTTTGTCAAAGCATTTCGGCCCTGAGTGGCACAACAGAGAGGATCTAGGCTTCTACCGAGACTGGCTACTATGTGGCGAAGACATAGCTCGACAAAGTGTATCTGATGAAGAAGAAGACGACGACCCCTTGGAACATGACGTTGCTGTGCAGTCCAATGGACTCTATTTCGCCTAGTTTGCAAAGCTGTGAGCATATTGTGAATGGAAATTTAAGGTTGAAAGGTTACTTTTATTGTATACTGAGTAGTTTCTTAGAGAACTTTCAAATATAGCAATAATTTCACTGTCACATAGAAACCATAAATACTGATTTAATGAAACTAATCAAAAACTACTTAAGTCCTAGATCCTGTATCGAAACTGCTTAAGTGCAATATATTTTCTATTATTACGTAAAAACTGCTTTTACTGTATTTTTAAAACATACATAAAATGAAAACTAATCGTATTTTGTAACTATTATACAATCTGTTTCTATTTAAACGCGCACGGATAACTCACCACAGTTTTTTGCCCTTTTTCACAAATTTCATGAAATTGACTTAGGTAGTTCTGGAGTTGGACGACTCATATACATATCTTTATAACCTCTTCTTCTTCTTCTTGCGTTACGGCCAACTAAGGACCACGTTATTTCAACTGGTTTCTGCTTTGAGCTTTAACATTCGCCCAGTACTGCCGCATGAATTCTCCATGTTGTTGCTTCCTTTCTTCTGTCCACTTCTTGCCTGTTTTGAGCTTAGGTTTCTCTAGGAAACTCCGGTGAGTTGTAAGTTTCACCTTAAATTTTACACGTTCCAGTACATCATCACTTGTAATCCCAATTTCTTTCAAATCTCTGTCAACTTCAGTGAACCATGCCCCCTTTGTTTTCTTCTCTAGAAAGTATGTAAAGATCCTGTTTGTCAACCTTACAGAGCTCATTCGTGAAATGTGGACATAAAATGAAATTCTTCTTTTTCTCATCACATCAGTTATTTTTTCTACACATGTGTAGAGCTCGTGGTTGTGCCGTCTCCTGTACTCATCGTTTTCTTTTACAGGGCCTAAGATTTTCCTGAGAATCTTTCTTTCTTTCTTTAGCTTCTAGTTTCTCCATAAGTCATTTCCTATGCATTGCAAGGCATTCTGCAGCATATAGAGCCTCTGGGCGGATGACAGTTTGATAGTGTCTTAGCTTGGCATTTAGGGACATTGATTTCTTGTTGTAAATACCCTTTGTTAGATGATATGCCATTTCCATTTTTCTGATGCGCGATTCGAAAGCAGCCTTCTCGGATGTGTTGGGTTCTATCCACTCGCCTAGATATTTGAAGGATTGAGTTTGCTTAATGCGTCCCTCTCCTATGTCTAGCTCCTTGGGTGCTTGTTTAATGTTGAGGAGAGACTCGAAGTAATTTGCCAATATTTGGCAGTTTTCCTTGTCATTATAAGCAACTTTTCCATTTAAGTCCCAGAAGTGTAGGCTAGGTGGAGCATATTTACTGAGATTCTGTTTAAAAGTTCTATAGAAATCCCGGGTGTTATTCTTCTTGAAGTCTAGCTCAATTTGTGCCAGCTTGTTCTTGTCAAAAGCAGGTTTTACACCTCGAATAGTTTTTGCAGCCTGTTTTCTCATACATAAGAAACTTTCCCAGTTGTCTTCACTCTTCTGTGAGTTCCATCTCTGCCATGCAAGTTGTCTGAGCCTTATTGCCGCCTCACATTCACTGGTCCACCAGGCATGCTTTCTGCGTTTTATTATTGGGACTGTTTCCTTAGCTGCTGATACTATGGCATCTCGTAGTTGTTCCCAGTTTTGTGGATCCAGTGTTTCAAGCTTCTGAGTGAACTCATCATTAGACTGTAGCTTTTGCAAGTCAAACCTATTCATCTTTCGTCGCTGGACCTTTCTAGTATTTCTCGGAATGAGTTTAACTTTGATTTTAGAGAGGTAATGATCTGAATCTAGGTTGGCACTTCTAATAACCCTCACATTCTGGATCTCTCGATGGGCTTTACGTGAAATAGCGACGTGATCGATCTGGAACTCACCAAGGTTGGAATTTGGGGATGTCCATGTTTTCTGTTTCCTTGGCAGATGTTTGAAAGCTGTGGATTTCATAACAAGGTTGAATGCCTTACACAGTTCCACAAGTCTCTCTCCATTCCGATTGGTTCTGCGGTGAGCTGGGTAATCTCCAATTATGTTTTGGAATTTTCTTTCTCTGCCGAGTTGGGCATTGAAATCTCCAAGCAAGATAACCGAGTGCTTGGCAGGGTTCTCAGAGAGTATCTCCTCTAGCTCTTCCCAAAATTTATCCGTCCCTTCTGGATCTTTTTTGTTTGCCTGATTAATCGGCGCATGAACGTTAACCATTGTACAGACCTTGTTCGTACTTCGGAAAGAAAGGGTCGAGACTCGGCTGTTAGGAGAGGTGAAATTTGTGATTGAATCCAGAATTTTTCTGCTAACAATAAATCCATTGCCAAGGTGAGGGATATTTTTTATGACACGTTTACCTACTTTACCTTTAAAAATTCTGTAACCTTGGGACTCAAAAGCATGTTCATCTGTAAACCTCGTTTCTTGAATTGCCATGATCAAGATCTGATGCTTGGAAAGGGTGTCAAGTAGATGTTTCAGTTTACCCGTCTTTAAAAGGGAATTCACATTGAAGGTAGCAAAGAAATTGAGATGTTTGTGTTTGATCTTTCCTGGAGTCTCCGATACCTCCAAGCATGTTGGTGCAGGCTCCCCAGAATCCGAAGACCCGCATGCATCGCTCGAAGCGATGGTGGATTGGTTACCACCTGGGGTAGTAGCATTTGCTGAATTATCCTCCATACTTTGTTCAGACAGTTGAAAAACTGTAATCTGGGGTCGGTGATATTTCACACAGGCCAATATACTGCCAAGGTTGTGAGCCTTGGAGCCCCCAACACTGATCGGCTCGCCGACCCACCTTCCCGCTGGGATTGGATACCCAACCTTCCACTGGGTTGCTCGGCTTAACAGGGGCACCTCTTGTAGGTTACGTGTTGGAGTTAGAGTGAAAGAGGCTAGCGTTGGTTTCTCTTCTTGAATCCAATATATTGCGCATTTCACTCTCGTTTGCCCAGAGTCACACTGACTCCTCCCGGGTTGATTCCTCTGTTATTTATTTTATTTGTTATTTAATTTCCAATGAATTTGTTATTATTAAGTCCCTTTATTTGTTAAATTTTATTGTTTGTTTTCTTTCTGTCAGTACTTTATATTGTTATACAGTCAGTGTAAAATGGTGTACTTCGTACCTGTATCAGATTATTACTAAAAATTGGTGTTTCAATATAGAACAATATGATATATAAATGATTTTTCAAAATCTGAAATAATAAAATTTATTTTCATGAGAATATTTGCTCATAATAAAATGTGTGTGTGTTTCGTTTACAGAATGTTAAAAATTATTTATGAGTTACTTTATAAAATTCTGTAAGTTATATTCGCAGAATAAAACATTTTAAGATCAATAGAACTTTATAGGCCAGGCGACAGGTCGGAAAAAGAGCCTCAATAAGGAAGTAATTAGTGGAAAGCTGGAAATTGCTTTAATCGCTTTATTTTGACCCAGATATTACTCTCCCAAGTTTTCCCCCTCGAGCGAAGTCGGCGTTGGCCCTTCTGGCCCTAAGAAGGTACCATTTTTTTTTTTTTTTTTTGCAAATATCTCCCAAACCATCAACTTTATGAACAAAATGCCTAGTCTATTATAAAAACAATCTAGAGTAATTTTTTTACAAAAATGTTCCCTACCTTTTGTCTCTAATGTGAACCGTTACGATGCTACGACCATTCAAATTGGAGCCCTTTTTGATTCTTGCGGAAAAGCTATGGAAATGATATGCCTTATCAATGTTTCTACATATTATAAAATATTTGTCAGCATTCCAGGTGCACATGCTGTTAACTTGTTACAAGTATAACAGCTATTCAATGTAAACAGCTGTGGCCTCAATTTCTCCGTCATCGCTTTCATCGTCTGTATCGGTACATTTGTCCGACGTCACAGGGCGCTCAAGATTAACATCGATGTCTCCGTCACAATCATCCATATCATCTTCCTCGGCAGCATTTGTACATGACCGTCCCGTACAATTCATGCAGATTCTGGAGCATCGGAGGCCCGTTTTCTTGCAACCACACGCTGCGTTACATCCTTCCGAACATTTGCTGGACACTGTGTTTAGAAGCGTTTGTGGCGCCGGATCCCTCGTAGGTATGGGAGTCAAACCACATTGAGAATTTTTCCAGCCCCAATCCAGTGGATTTGTTTCTTTTCCATACCATGTTTGGATTTGATGATATGTTCTTAAAGAGTGCTCACGTGCCGCTGATTCGGTGGGAGGTAAGCTTGCGAGATTAAATCGATGTTTGCTTAGAGATTTTGCAAACAGTTGGAACCGCAACTCATTCAGGGTATTTCCCGTGGTTTTGTTGTCATAAAGCCCAGCCAAAACCAACTGGCCCGCTTTGTCAATTTCATCGGGGTTTGCGTTCACGTCTCGGAAAACCCTAACAGCTGTCTGCAGTTCCTCATTACTCTTCAGCAGTGTTACGAATTTCATTTTGCCCTGCCTGTGAAACGAAGACGTTATATCGCATCCAATAAACGCATGCAAAAAGAGGATGTTTTCTTGCACACATGGCGGGAGATTGAAACTTGTTGTTCAAAGTAGTTGTTGTTTGGTTGAACCTTTGCCGGGTTTCATAAAATACATTTTCGTGGAGGGTGGCACACAAGCCGCTAAGATGACCAGGATATCTATATCTTCAGACACTATAATGACTGAATTGTCGGGCCAAGATAACTCGAGTGGGGTGGTAACGATGAGCACATCGGCATCTTCTGGAGCTTGTCTGGTTTCGATTCCTTCGCTTTCGAATTTGACGCGCAACAAGTCGATCAATCTTCGTTTGTTTGTGTCATTAGACAAAAAGTTTGCTTGTGGCATAGGTGACGTCATGGACTGATAAAAAACATTAGCAGCATCATGCTTGTGCGATCGTCGAAGACGTTCAACGGACTTGGTACTGCGAGCTGCTGGGTCATCAGGATACCCATCGAAAATAATGACATTATTTTGGAAGTATCTTTTAACGTAATTCACATATTTGGCACTAATGTCGACAAAAGTATCGGTTTGGTGCCAAATTACACGGTGCGGAAGATATCCTCCGTCGAGAACATGATGTAGGTCCTCAAATATGGGCTCTTCGGTAACAGGATCGAATAATTTATAGAACACAGACTTTTGCGTCTACGCATTCCCGCTTCATCAAAGATCGCAACCGGATACGGAGCTAGTTCAAACTGGAAATATTGTTTCAATTCTGCATCGGATTTCTTTGCAAGGCAAATGCATTGGAAAAGCACAAGAGGATCAACAGGAATATCCGTGTTGCGGAATTTTATTTTCGAATTTACCGCGCGGAAAGGCATCACGCGATTTTTTCTAAGGAACTTCACATCGTGAAAATTGTTGCCGGTTATGGTGCTGCTATTCCAATTTCATAGGCCTTATGACAAGTGATTTGTCCATCCCCGACAACTCCTTGCTTAACGAAACAACTACAGGCTTCCTTATTCTAGCAGCTGGTGAAGAGTAGACCTATAGGCCTAGCCATAAGCACTCGCTGCATGTTGAAGTGTGTAATGTTATAAAGCCGGTTTCTAGAAGTTGGACTGATCAAAACCTGCTATGTTAGTGTTTTCATTGTAAAACACAGAACCCAAATGGATCATTTAACAGTGGGTAAGGATGCATTGAATTTGGGTGTTTATGATACACTACTTTCATTTAATGATGGCAATGCGGTTAGCGTTAGGCTTATTAAAAGTTGGGCATACAACCTGGGGAAAATATGGTGAAAGCATGTTCAGAATTGGAAGCTATCCATGGGAAAAGCAGATTTTGAAGTGATTGTAATGTCTAGAAAGGTAAGAATACACTCAAGGAATACCAAGAGGGCCAGGGAGGATCTGGCATATGAGTATGACCCTGGATACGGTGCAAGGATGTTCTAGGTGAGCAACAAACTATATTAAACCTAAAAACCTGTTTTCTAAGATTTATTTAATGTTTAAGCCTGTATCACTCCCTCATAACTTTTCTAAAGTAGAAAAATTATTAATTATGAATGTAAGTGGAACGCGGATTATACACTTGCAGCAGACAATGTGACTTTCTCATAACTTGTGTCCTTGTTTCGTCTTCTGGGCGATATTACGTATTGAAATACGAACCCTGGTCACTACTGAGCCTCATATATGTGCTAAAGTTCGTAAATATGTGCTTTTATTTCTTGCTATTTTAAAAACGGCTGCCATGTTTCGACAGCGGTTTCATCTCGTTCAGCTGTCAACAAGGTGCACTCTAGCGGCACGCACCGAGGCGCACACATTATTGTCAACAAGGGAGATAGAAAATTACCGTTTATCATAAAAAAATATTCAACGGAACGCATTAGGCTGTAACCATTGTCAAAAACCATTGGATTGGACAAAACTAAGGTTAGAAGGTCGGGGCATATGTGACTGAGCTCAGTGGCATGTGGCTGTATTTGCGCCGTTTTTCTGCCTGTAGGATTTCATAGAGTGTCCACAGCTTATCGAATATCACAATGTAAGGCCTGTTGGCTTCTGCAAAGTGATCAGCTATAAGATCTTGGCTTTGTTATTTATTAGAAATAATATTCATTTTAGGTTCCGTGTTGACAGTTAATATATGAAAAATTAGACTTTTTCAATTTTCCGCCTATTCAACACTTTTAATTCTAAACACTTCAGGGGTAGGCTACATGTTTCAGAATCTATTGATTCCTTCCTCAGCCCATAATCCTATGATTAGGACACATCATGAAAATATAAACGTCGGATCTCTCAATAAAGACAAAATACAATTTATACAATAAAAACATTTAAAAACACTAATTAAAAACTAATAAAAACAACATGCATGTAAGGTTCTCAAGTTACTCAGGTACATTCATTGTAACACAGGACAGAAGCTTAAAATGCCCACCAAGAAACAACCTGCCGATCAGCTGTGCCTTTTAACCGGCGAATTTTGACAAGACAGTCTGGCAGCGTGTCATTGTTGTGTATGCTTCTTCGACAGTGCAGTGAAACCAAATCCGAAAAAGTAAAATATCCCTCCGAAACGTGACAAACTGTAAAATAGTTATGTGGGTGGGACATTGGTAGTAATAGTGCCAGTTAGCGTGTTTTGCAACCAAGGCAGACTCCATACGTATGAAACTTAGCGTTCTTTACACTGTTTTGCTGACTTCAAAATGAATTCATCATTTGCCCTATCTAGTGACAAGCGAGTACAGTTCTGATCTTCTGACCATACTGCTTGATGAAGGGTGTTCTCACAAGACTTGAGATAGTACCTCATTTTCATCTCCTGTGTCCAACATAGAACCTGCAGATTTAACAGTTCTTTACCTCCATAACGAGGAGACAGGTATAATCTTTCCATAGAACTTCCTAGATGAAGAACACGGTATTTTGTGTGACTTCTTCTCTTGCGATCACAACTCTCTATTGATGTATCAGACCAGTTCACAATTCCAAAAGTGTAAGTGGCTAGTGGAGGAGTACATGAGTTTATATGGCTTAAATCATAAATTCGTGAACTAGTTGTGACTTCCAGAACCTATTGGCAACTCAAACTAACACTTGGGGCGCTGCGGTCGGTCTGGATAAGTAGGGTTTAAAATACTCAATAACACGCGTTTGATATGGAACACTTTTTATTTTTCGGTTATAATCAGTAAATGTGGTCTCTAAAGTAATGACAGTGTTATTTTTAATTGTATATATGTATAACTGTGCGATACACGTGATCTAATTTGTGTGTTCCACTGGATTTTTTGGTGTCATTTGCATATTATCAAGCATCAGTTTTTTTTGGTTGATGTAGATCAGCTGATTCAAATTTACACAGGGCTACACTTCGGACATTATTTCGGTACTATTATGCGCAATATAATGTAAATGTCGATCCTGAGTCAACGCCGAGGACATTCAAATAGAGAAATACGGTACATAAACAAATAAATAACACACCGAAGCTGTGCTACTTTTATCATTCCGAGACTAGCATCCACGCAAACCAGACGCCACTGTTCCAAGCTCCGACTTATATCGTGAATTGATGTCAAACTGATGATCCGCCAGCCTTTCCGCCAAGCCTACACCTCGTAATCGCTAAGTTCTCCGATATTCGAGCTATTCCACTACGAGTCATACAGGCCTAATTTGCCTCCCCGTGGGCACTGTAGAATGAGTGATTCCGCTACCATTCAAATATTCAACACCAAACCCACCTTTTAACCATCCAAATCAAGCAATTCCTGTCGCCCCACGAGTTTTAATACAAGTTAAACTCATCCCTTCTCCCTACCAAGCAGCCAATAATTAATTATTTAATTAATTATTCAAGTAACTTCAATCTTACCAGCGCGCCCATCGTAACAGCTGTTTTTAAACTGAATAACCTTCGCTGGCTTTACGTCGCAGGTCTTCTGTCTGTCTACCTCGACAAGTGTTAGATCCTTCCCGGGGTGGAAAGGTTATTATTAGGTATTATTAGGTATCATCACATTTCGACTATTGCTATTTGCATCTTTTGGAAAGTGATGAAAACGTATATCCGCAGCCCTCTTATACATCGACTTACAGCCGTAAACTGAGCAATACACTTTGCTTTTACTCATTTTTCACTCTATCAACGAGTAAAACTTATTACTTATGTATAAAGACACGAACAATTTACCACGATCTGTTTACCAATACAAGAAACCATATACAAACAGTCACCACGTGACAAATGTACCCTGCTTGGTAAGTTTCTCATTTTTACCGCTAGATGTCATATCAGATAGCTGGAGTTGCCAATTGACTCGATCCAGAAATCCTGCGGCACTCATAAGCGACCGATCGTGTCAAGTGAGTATTCAAATGAAAGAGAATAGACATTAGCAGAGACGTAAGTTATTGCACTCTAATTTTGTAAATATCTATCATTTCTTTAAAAAATGACTTAAAAATGTACGAAGTGTGCGATTTGCAGTTACTTTTGCTGTAGGAAAATACGCTCCATAATTGCTGTTCACTTCACATTTTGGTCACTGTGACACATGTTTCATGTCATTTTAACATTCTGAGGTCTTTCCTTTATCATTTTGCATGGATTTCAGAAACAGTAAATCAAAGGAATGAGTACTCAAATTGTATAATTTCATAAATTATACCGGTGAGTGTTATGATGATCTAATTTTCAGCGATTGCCTTCTTAAGTTAGGGAACGTAGAACTTGGAATTCTAACTGAAATGTAAATAGTGTTCTATAATCATTTGGTTGAAATAAAAGCATAACAACATTTTTCCTTAAGTCTCTCATTATAAACCTATTGGGGAAAGTGTGGTTTATGAACATGGGTCAATCCAGGCCAAGTGGTCCAGCACTAGTTGCTTGACCATCTCAGAAAAATTTGATACTTGCTGGGTTTGTTCCTATTCATGTAGTGAGCTTCAAAATATTTTTTTGAACTTTTTTTGAATTACCGTTTTTAAAAGGCGGCCATTTTGTTATAGGCCGATCGTGTTTTTTGTGTGTTTGTAAGCATCTGCAGTTTTTTAAATATCTCAGCAATGGGTTGCTCTAGGCCTATCAAATAAAAAGCATTGAATTCAGTACACTTTGGCCTACACATTGAAACCATTATCACTAGCGTTCATGTGTCTTTTTACAGATTTTTAATTAATCAAAATTTTTGTTTTAAAATTCAAAAATCTGTATTTTAAATCAATAATTTTTCTAAGAAAGGACAGTTTCTCATCCCTAACATTTTTTGTGCTTCTACACTTCATAGTAGTGTAATTGTTTATAAAGTTTCAGTGGTGAGAAGTTACCCCTTAAAAAGTTACAGGCTTTTAAAAAACTGATTTTTGAAGAATTTTAAATCTTTGACCTGCAATATTTTGGTTGGGGGACCAGATAAAAATCTGAAAATTTCACATTTTAAAGATCGTTATAGTAGTAAACTTCAGTATAAATTTCAAGTTTGAGATTTAATTGGAAGTCAGTTAAAAAAAATATTAGTAAAATTACGTTCGCAATTACTCTACTTTTGAGGCACAAAATGTAGGGTGAATAAAATACACAAGTTGCATAGTAATGAATTTGTATTTAATTGTTAGAACTAATTAAATAAAGAATTTTAAGTAAAAAAATTGGCTAGACCATTCTTATTTACAGTTGTGAAATGATGTGTATGTGTCGTTTAAAGGAAATAATAAAGTATACAAATTGTAAAATAAAAAACAATCAAGGCTTTGAATGTCAATTCTTAAGTTTAAACCTTTTTAAAAGAAATTTAACAACATGTATAGGTTTATAAATAGCTAAACTGACAGTTATTTTTTATTTACTTAGTAGCTCGTTGAATATCTGGGAGATTTCTTCACACACTTTGGGAGTTAAGTTAAATGTTCGCCCTGTCACAGTAGTAAACTTCAGAGGAGACAGCTTCCTTAGTACTTTTTTAACTGGCATCCAAACTTGATCTTTTTTTTTTAATGAAGTTCTTGGTCCTGGAGCGTGATAAAATATGACGTGCAAATCTTGGTTTTGGTTATGAACATTGTCGACTTCTGCAATCCACCACTGACCATCATAGACACAAGCCACTATGTCTTTATTTTGAATTGTCAGTGGCACAGCTTTACAGTTTTGTGGAGTACACTGTCCGGAGATGGTGATGTTAACTGACACTTCAGCAGGTTGTCTGACTGTGGTATAAAACCATGAAGAGATCGAGTACCTTTTAACTTTTTGCAGGTGTTGAACCTTTCCTCCAAGAAGTTGACATACATTTCTTGGACTTCCCTGACCTAACAAAAACTTAAATAATACCTTTGATCTTTTCTTTACAGAATTCAAACATTTGTTGAGGAGTCAGAATCTGGTTTTCATATGCTCGCTGAAGACTTGCTTTTGTGACAGCTCGCTTTTTTGTACCACCTCTGCTCTTCATTTAATTTCCTAATTTTACTTGCAGGAGATACACCAAGGATGTTACAAGCTGAGTCTACGTTTGTTATTGTTTCTTCTAAATTACAAAATTCTTCATCAGAACTATCACTAGCCCTATCTTTGTTAGCCTCAAATACCTTTATATAACAGGTTGGACATAATGATTTCCCTGGTATTAGGTTAATGACAGGGATTTTTATTTTTATAGTCTTGATCTTAAGTTATTTCTCTCAGTCCTTTAGTTATAGGCTTCTTGTGTTTCTTCAATGGGTCCAAACAAGATTGTCCAAAGAGGTGATGAAATTTGTTCAAGTATTTTACTTCATGGTACTTACAGCTTGATTTGACACCTAGGTGAACTCTTAAACGAAACAACACTTTTTCTTCTTCACTGTAATTTTCCATCACTGTAATTTCTTTAGAAAACACTCCATAAACACTTTTGTGACATACTTCATTAGTAAAAATGCCAATTGAACACTAAGGCTCCATTTAACTACAATAATACAACTGCTCACTGTAAAAGCTCATGGACAACTAAGTGGGAGAGAACAGATTGAGTGGAAGGGGAAACAAGATAGCTAGCTCACAGATTTGTACAGTGTTTGACTAGGTAACTCACAGACATGTTGAGACTCGTAGTGTATTGTCTTGTCAGTGAGCCTGTACTGACTTGCACATGCTGCCAAACAGCCACTTTCAGTTTTCTATTTAGAAATGTTTAGCAACAAATAAGGCCTAAATATTGTTTACATAAATTGAATGTATTTAGATCTTGAGTTGAAAATACTTACCCACTTTAGACTAGATGTATTGCGAATGATAAAAACCTTCTTTTTATCATATTTGTGATTTTTTTAAACTAACTTCCAATTAAATCTCAAACTTGAAATTTATACTGATGTTTACTACTGTAAAGATCTTTAAAATGTGAAATTTTCAGATTTTTATCTGGTCCCCCATCCAAAATATTGCAGGTCAAAATTTGAAAATTTTTCAAAAATCAGTTTTTTAAAAGCCTGTAACTTTTTAAGGGGTAACTTCTCACCACTGAAACTTTATAAACAATTACACTACTATGAAGTGTAGAAGCACAAAAAATATTAGGGATGAGAAACTGCCCTTTCTTAGAAAAATTATTGATTGAAAATTCAGTTATTTGAATTTCAAAACAAAAACTTTGAGTAATTAAAAATCTGTAAAACGTCACATGAACCCTAGTGATAATGGGTTCAATGGTTAGGCCAAAGTGTACTGAATTCAATGCTTTTTATTTGATAGGCCTAGAGCAACCCATTGCCGAGATATTTAAAAAACGCAGATGCTTACAAACACGAAAAAAAACGATCGACCTACAACAAAATGGCCGCCATTTAAAAACAGTAATTCAAAAAAAGTTCAAAACATTTTTAAGCTCACTTCATGATAAGGAACAAACCCAGCAAGTATCAAATTTTTCTGAGATGGTCAAGCAACCATTTATTTTTATATTGAACCATTTGGCCTGGATTGACCCACATGCAAGATTTCTTGCACGGGTCCGCTAGTTAAATAGGCTACATTTATTTTACTTATTTTTCCATATTTCTGACATTGGTACATAATTATTTATTATGTAAAACCTGTACAACTTTTCCATACTTAGTGATTTTTAATGCAATATTTGTATACATATTATTCTTGGGAGTAAAAATATATAGAATTGTCGTTTTCAGTGTCAGAAAATATGGCAACACAGGACAAGTTTACAGAATGTACATAAATTGTTTTTGAGCAAATAAAGATTTCTTAAGTATGTGGGTATAACAAGTGCAAGCATCCCTCTGAGTCAGGTGCAGTGCGTATAAAAATAGAAAAGGAAGCTTGTAGTATAACATGACGGTTAATCTTGCGATCATGAGCTACGGGACCTCCTTTTTACGTGGAACCCGAACCACAGGGTATGGCATTTCACATGCATTGACCGGGAATCGAACCCGGTCTGCCTTGGTGAGAGGTATACAGCTTGACCGCTGCGCCACCACACCCACTATAAAAATAGACCTGGACCTTGAGATGCGCAAGTTTTTATAAAATCCAAGTTTAGGGGAAATGCGTAATGTAAAACTAGAATCAGATATATCTCCTGCTAATACAGTGAATTTTAAATATGCCCCAATCACCTCGTGTACGGTAGAGCGAAGCTGCAGCCGATACAAATCACTTTTGCAAGACAACAGAAGAAGCTTCAAGTTCGAAAATTTAAAATAATTTTCTGTGGCATACTGTATTGGTAGCAGAAATATTCAATGAATGAATAACAAATGAAAAGTAGACCAGGTGAACTGAAAAAAAAATTCAATCTATGAATCCAGTATTTTTAATGTATTTCTGTCAGCTCTAAAAGTCATCATCATATTCTTGATCCGGCTCCAGTTTCCCGGGTGCGTTGAATGAGCATTCTCAATTTATTTCTCTCCAAGAATGTTTCCTCCTCCATAATTTGCTGTAAATCCAGACCTCTCCCTGTAAGATCATTTCTAACCTGGTCGATCCATCTCTTCCTTGGTCTCTTGCCTTTTGGTTCTTTCTCAAACCACACTCTAGATGTTCTGTGTGTGTCCATTCTTTTGAAATGACCGTAACATAACAAAATTTAGTGTTTAGTTAGTTGCTTGGTTCTTCAGTTTAGGGGCTGCGACAACGCGGTCATGTAGACCCGTGTACTTTCGATGTGTGTTGAATCTGTCTGATAACTGGTGATAATTGTGATGGCTCTATGAGTGTGTGTTATGTGTGATTCTGGTAAGGACTGCAGATGATCAGTTTGAAGTAGTTCCTAATTTTGCTACCAAATGCTACCGTCAATGACACCTAGCTGTGTTTAGTTATATTGTCCTTAATTTGCAATATATATTCACATATAATTATGTACATAATTTGACACTTTTTAGTTTTATTGTCCATGAATAAAAAAATATATTTACATTATTATTATTATTAATCTTGATTGGTCACATTGGACCACTTGAGTCGTTCCACAATCACTTCTTCTTTGAAGGCAGTACTGCTTGGTTCTTGCGCTCTTTCCAGTACTTTTCCATTCTTTCAGATCGGGATTTTCTCAACTCATCTGAATCTCCATAGGCTTTCTATGTGTCATTTCTGCAGAAAATTTGTAAGTTTTAAGAATTGTGTTAATTTTATTTTTCTCCTCGGCATCTGTTATCTTGAGTCCAACTGCTTTGAGATCTTGTTGGATTTCTTGGATCCATTTTCCTCCAGTTTTCTTTCCTAGAATTCTCATCACCAGTTGGCGTACAATTCTGTTTTCTGGAAGCCGTAACATGTGAAAAAAATATGAAATTCTTTTCTTCTTCCTTGTGCTGGTGATTGGATCAATCTCACGATAGACAGTTTCATTTGGGAGAATCCTCCAGACTCCCTCAACCTCATAATTTTTATTTATGCATGTTCTAATGATTCTTCTTTCAGTTTTGAGGAGCTGGTCAGTTCTTTGTTCATTTTTAATTTGGAACAGTGTTTCACAAGCATAAGTGGCTTCTGGGAGAGTTACAGTTTTATAATGTTGGATGTTAGTAGCTATTGATAGGCATTTTTTATTATATGTTGACCAGGTTAGAGATTGTGCCTTTTTCATTTTGTTTGTTCTATTTATCCAAGTTACTTTTTCGTTTAAGTTATGTGTTATAATTTCTCCAAGATACTTAAATTGAGGAACTAGGTTAAATTTATGATCATTTATATAGACTTCATTTATATCTAAGGGTTTCATAGGCATGATCTCAGGATATTCAAAGGATATCTGTAATCGTATCCCTTGAGCAATTTCTTGGAGACTAGTGATCTGAGTACAAACCTCTTCCTTGTCTAGTGCTAAAAGAGCCAAGTCATCTGCAAATCCTAAGCAGTTTTTTTATTGATGGTTTTGTTCCAATTTTGATCTTAGGAGGGTTTTCCTTAATGCTAAACCTTCATGATATAATCAAGAGCCACATTGAAAAGCAGAGGGGATAATCCATCACCTTGTCTGAGACCGGTTTTTACTGTGAAAGCTGTTGATATTTCTCCCCTAAATTTAACTTTTGAATTTGTGTTCGTTAATGTTAATTGAATGATTTTTATCAATTTAGGATGGAAACCGTATGATCTGAGGATTTTTAGCAGTGTCAGTCTATGAATACTATGTTAGGCTTTCTTGAAATCTATAAAAGAGATTAAGTGTTGCTTATTTCTGTTTTTGTAATATTCCATTATTAATTTCAGGCTAAGGATTTGGTCTGGACAACTTCTGTAAGGGCGAATTCCTCCTTGATATTCTGCAAGTTGTGGTTCCAGAATGTTTTTAATCCTGTTGTAAATTACGCGAGAGAAAATTTTATATGTGCAGTCCGGAAGGGTAATTCCTCTAGTTATCTGGGTTCGTTTTGTCTCCTTTCTTAAATAATGGATGGATTATTCCTGTGGTCCAGTGTGCAGGAATTTCTTCAGTAATCCACATTTTAACTAGATGTTGATGAAGATATAATCGCAGGTTTACCAGCATTTTTCCAGATTTCAGCAAAGACTAAGTCTTCGCCACAAGTTTTTTGTTCTTTAATTGCGAGTTCTACTTCATTAATGTTTGGAGGATTTATTAAATCAGGTGAGGTTAAAATAGGTGTATCAGTGTTTACTTCACTGCCGGCTGGATCGCAACACTCCTGGTTGCTTTAAACTGCCTGCCCATTCGACGATTACAGCGTTGGTTTGAGTGTACAATCTCGTTTCCAAATAAAGGCGCTAGGAAGCAGCACCAAGGCACTGTGGCAGACATAAGTTTTGTATTAATGTTAATGGAGCAGTTGTGTTTGGAATGTATTCTGAATGATTTTATAATGCTGTACTGCTGCGTGCCCTTTTGTAAATCAGATCAGGGCATGAGATACCATCGGACAATTCACTGCGTGGGATGTGGTTATGTGCAATTTCCAGAGAAGGTGACGCAGGGGAAGCAAATAAACAAATAAATAAATATATACCGGTACATGAATGAATGATTGAGTAAATACGTGAGACAATAAATATGTAAGTAAATAAATAAGTAAGTAGGTAAATATGTAAGTAAGTAAATAAATAATTTAAGAAATATGTTAGTAAATAAATAAGTGAATAAATAAGTAAACAAATAAGTAAGAAAATAAATAATTAAATAAATAAATGTGTAAGTAAATAAGTAAATAAATACGTGAATAAATAAGCATATAAATAAGTAAACAAATAAATAAGAAAATAAATAAGTAAACAAATAAATAATTAAATAAATGTGGAAGTAAATAAGTAAATAAATATGTAAATAAATAAGCGAATAAATAAGCAAATAAATAAGTAAATAAATAATTAAACAAATAAATAAGAAAATAAATAAGTAAACAAATAAATAATAAAATAATTAAAATAAATGTGGAAGTAAATAAGTAAATAAATATGTAAATAAATAAGTGAATAAATAAGCAAATAAATAAGTAAATAAATAATTAAACAAATCAATAAGAAAATAAATAATTAAATAAATAAGTAAAAAAGATAATAAATAATTAAATAAATAAGTAAACAAATAAATAATAAAATAAATAATTAAATAAATAAATTTGTAAGTAAATAAATATGTAAATAAATAAGTGAATAAGTAAGTAAATAATTAATTAAATAAACACGTTCACAGACTCTCTTCTTCAAGGTTAACTCACAAGATTTTGACATACTCTGGAAAACTGAAGAACGTATCTTGGATACAAGATGTTAAAAATGACCTGGAAAAGGCCCGGATAGAAACGTCAGAAATACTAGACAGAAATGTCTACCGTCAGAAGATAAATAAATGGGTGGTACAGCCAGAGAATGAAGTCCCCAGAAGATCGGGGACTAAGTGGTCAGAAGAAAGGAAACAAGCGCACAGTGAAAGAATGAAAGCAATATGGTCTGTTAGAAAGGCGAATCATAAATGTAATGCGTGATCCAATAGGGTCCATACGCACATAATAATAATAATAATAATAATAAACAAATAAATAAGAAAATAAATAATTGAATAAATAAATGTGTAAGTAAATAAGTAAATAAATATCTTCTTCTTCTTTGTCTTTAGCGTTTGTCCCACCTTGTGGCAGGGTCCGCTATGTGGGATCGTAGTCTCCATTTCCCTCGGTCATGGGCCATGTCTGGATGAAGATTGAAGCCTTTAGATCATTGTGCAGTGTATCGGCCCACCGTTGCCTTGGTCGCCCTCTGGGCCTCTTTCCAGCCACATCCAGTGTGTAAGCTGCTTTTGTCATTGTGTCGCCCTCTGCGCGCAGCACATGTCCAAACCATCTCAGGCGGTTTTCCTGCATTTTTTTCCCGATTGGAGCAACACCAAACCGATTTCTGATGGCATAATTTGAAATATGATCCAGCCTAGTGAAATCTGCTGACCATCTAAGCATCTTCGTCTCCATGACACATAGGCAACGTTCTGCTTCCTTAGTAGATGGCCAGCACTCCGTGCCGTAGAGAGTGACAGGACGAATGACAGTCCGGTAGATCTTAGATTTCAGATGGTCATTCATCCTACGGTCACAGGTGACGCCAGTTGTCATTTGCCACTTCGTCCAGGCTGAGTGTATCCTTGTGTTGACCTCGTCAGTAAGTCGCCCATCATCAGAGATAGTGGAACCAAGATACTTAAATTTCGCTACACGTGGTAAATCTTCTCCGTCAACAGTAATGGTGCCCACTTCTTGTGTATCGGATGTCATGTATTCTGTCTTCTTCTTGTTGAGGCGCAGACCATATTGTGCAAGTCGATTGTACCACTCTTGTGTTTGACGTTGGAGATCAAGGTTCCTCTCAGCAGCCAACATGACGTCATCTGCATAGAGAAGTGTCCATGGTAGCGGCTGGTGCAGGTCTGACGTTACAGTGTCCATCACAAGAATGAACAGCAGTGGTGATAAGGCGGAGCCCTGGTGGACACCTACGGTGATGCGGAAGTCATTAGACGCTCCCGCGGCAGCTAGGACATAGCTCCTTGGTTCTGCGTAAAGCAGCTGCACCCATTTAAGAAGGTGTTCTGGGATGCTGTGTTGACGGAGCGCTAACCAGATTAGGTCATGTGGCACCCGATCAAAAGCCTTCTCAAGGTCGAGGAAAGCAAGATGCAAAGGTTTATTTCTTTCGGAGTATTTCTCAACCAGTTGCCGTACAGCGAAGATTGCATCTGTTGTGCCGCAGTTTTTCACAAAGCCTGCTTGGTTCCTTGTGATTGTGGCAATCGCACGAATTCTTTTGTCAAGGATACGCTCGAAAACTTTCATTGCGTGGCACAGAAGTCTGATCGGGTGGTAATTTGAACATTCGGCAGGGCTTCCCTTCTTTTTGAAGATTGGTACTGTTATACTCCACCGCCAATCTGTTGGTATTCGACCTTCTTTGGTAATCCGATTGAAGAATTGTGTTAACCATCCTGCAGCATCCCACTCCTTAGCGCACCATAACTCTGCTGGAAGATCATCGGGGCCGGTGGCTTTCCCAGGCTTCATCTCCAGCAGAGCAGCCTCAACTTCGGCAATGTCGATCTCCTTAATTGGTCCTTCAACAGCACAGGTGGTTGGGATTGGCGGATAGGGAAATTCTTCAGTCGAAATTTTCTCGAAGTAGCTCCACCAGCATTCCCTTGCTTTCTCCCAGTCTACTAGCAGCTCACCCACTTCATTGTTGATGCCATAGAAATGTTGGGTATCTTCCATTTTTCGATGCCTCTATTTGATTATCCGATAAATGTCACGCTCGCCCTCACGCGTATCAAGTTTCTTGTAGAGGTCTGCATATCGCTCTGCTTTTGTTGAGGCAACAACTTTCTTGGCCTCACTACGGGCTACTTTATAGGCATTCCAGCGAGATGGATTTTTATCTGCAAGAAACTCATGGTACAACTGCTTCTTCTTATGTACCGCTTCCTTGACAGTGTCTTTCTCAATCCGCCGTCGTCCTGGTTTTGTTGTTCCGAGAATGGCATGTGCAGCTGCATGGGACGAGTCTTTTAGTTTTGTCCAGCTCTCTTCAACTGTCGTAATGGGTGGTACAGTGATTTTTGCAATGACATTGGACTATATTTCCTTAAAGCGCCACAATTTGATTCTTGAAGGACCCGTTCTGGCCGTGCATACAGGTCTTGGTGGCGTTATACGCAGCTTACAGATGACAGGTCGATGCTGCATCGCAACGGTTTCATATGGAACAACTTTCGTGTCTAAAACGTCTGTAAGGTTACGACGTCTCACAAGGACATAGTCAATCTGAGTAGCTTTTGGACCACTGTAGTACGTGATTAGATGGGTATCGCGCTTTTTAAACCAGGTGTTTGTGATGACCATGCCATGAGTTTCTGCGTAATCAAGGATTCGTTGTCCGTCATCATTCTTCAGTCCGTAGCCGTGTCCACCATGGGCAGCATGATCTTCTTTCTGCTGGCCGACATGTCCATTTAGATCGCCAGCAACAATGAGGTAATCTTCAGATGGCACTTCCCCAGTCTTCTCATCAAGCAGCGTCCAGAAAGCAACTTTAGTTTCTGTGTTTAGGCCTGTTTGTGGGGCATAAGGGCTGAAGAAATGAATTTTTCTCCTGTCTGCTACGTAAACAATTTTCATAAGGCGGTCATCATACCTTTGCACTTCACATACAGAGCCATCAAACTTTGCTGATATGACAATGCCGACACCATTAGTTGTTCCGCGGGTTCCATTGTATACGAGTTTGTATCCACACCCAATTTCGTAAGACTTTTCTCCGCTCCACCTCGTTTCCTGCACTGCACAGCTATCGATGCGCCTCTTTTCGAGTGCTTTAGCTAATTCGCTACTTCTTCCAGTCATAGTCCCGACGTTCATTGATGCGAGACAGAAAATGGGGGCTCGCTTGTTTAGCCGTCGCCGCCCTTGCGACGGTAACCCTTGCATACTTTTCACGCTGACTGGGCCCTGCCCGCGCGCGTCGCTTACGGGGGACGCCCTAGCCTTGGTTCCGAAATCTTGAGACGACATTCCCATAAAGATGTGACATTGTGCTTTTACGGCTGGCTTGTCACAAAGCCTATCGCCAAGCATTTTTGCGCTACTGCCAGCGTATAATTCGGTCGCCCCTAACATGGGGTACAGACGCCGTTTGTAGCCGCCCGATCCGGGTCAGACGCTACAACTGATATCCACCCCGAAAATGAGGATGCTATCTTTTACTCAATTAATCCCGAGCACTGGGCTGCCCCGTCCGCCATCAACACTGTACCGAGGATTAACCTCTCCACTGCAACTGCCGTTGAGCTCTTCGCCGTAACCCTGGCAAGGGACCCTTACATGGGACCCTTACATGGGACTACCAGCCGGGTCAGCTGGACAAGTTTTTTTGAGAGGTGTTACTCCTCTATCACTCGCCCTTTGTCCTGACTTGTGACAGGCAGGGCCTGGCTTCCCAAACATTGGGTCCAGGTTGGTGGGGTTAAATAAGTAAATAAATATGTAAGTAAATAAACAAATAAGTAAATAAATAAGTAAATATTTAAGCAAATAAATAAATAAATTTGTATGTAAATACCTAAGTAAAAAATAAACAATCTGTCCAAAAAATCTGTTAAAATGTATAATACAGCCATCACAATAAGACGGGTTATCAGACTAATTCACCTCGCACCCAAGTACATGAGGCTACATGACCACGATGTCGCAAAGCCCCTAAATAAATCATCATCCTATTTTTCGGGGGCCGGAGGCAATTCTTTTCCCTGTCTTTTATCGTCCTTATTCTTTTCTTTTCATCTCGCCAAGTATGTAAGTTAGATATAAGTCAGAAGTAGTTAAATTTTTATTATCGTCTGCATAATTACGGGAAAATGAGCTAGACATTTCGCCCCTTAAAAACAATCGCCTCCACCACATGTATTTTTGCTTTCCTTTATACTGAAAATTTGCCCGTAAGTATGTGTCTGAATACTTTTAGATGTTAGAATAACAAAGGAACTAACTTAGTGTAATGTTTTCACGTCCGTCAATCTCGATATTAAGCCTCCAAACATAACAATACTTCGTTTCAGGTATCTTCCCCTTTAAAAAGCCGCGGCAATCTCAGTGCCTTGGTGCTGCACCTAGCGGTGAATTAATGCATATATCTTGTACGCCTGTGAGTGTCGAATGGGCAGGCAGTTTAAAGCAACCAGGAGTGTTGCGATCCAGCCGGCAGTGGTTTACTTGCAGGGTTTCCAGTGGATCATCACAATTTAACAGTTTCTCGAATGCTTCTGCAAGGATCTCTGTATTTTCTTGATTAGAATGTGCTAACTTTCCTATTTGATGTTTCAACATTAATGTTGGAGCTTCAAATTATTTTAGATATTTACCAAATGTTTTGTAATAATCTCGAGATTGCTTTTTCTTGAAATCGTGTTCTATCTTTACCAGTGTATTTTTAAGATGATTACGTTTCGTTTGTCTGATGATTTTATGGGTTAATTTTCTTTGTCTTGTTAGTTCTAAATTTGATTCTTCCGACTTAAGAGCTTGATGATCCATGCTTGGTGTCTTTTCTCTATTGCTTGATCACAATGTGCATTCCACCATTCATGTTTTTTCCTTGGATTTATTGGTGCTAACTCCTCTGCTATTGATTTTAATTTAGTGATTAATTCATCCAATGTTTTAGTGTTGAGAGATTCTTCTCCTGTTCTTTCATAGTACTCTATATTTTTATTAAGGTAGATGGATCAAATTTCCTACTATTGTTATTATTAGGTTTTTTCTTGGCCATTGGAGTTAATTTTATTTTTATCTTTACCACATAGTGGTCTGATCCTGAGTCAACTCCCCTTAGAACCTTGACATTGTGAATTTTGCGATGGTGAAATTTATCCATGCAGACATGATCCAACTGCCATTCACCCCTTCTGAAGTCAGGATGTTTCCAAGTTTTCAATTTATGAATTTGAATTTGAATTTATTCATAAAGAAATGCCACTGAGGCTAAAGAGACCCTTTATGTAGCGTATACAATGTTCTGGCTTGAGATTTTATAATAAGAAACTAAACCTAGCTTAATAACTAACAGAGCAAAATATAGAATACACTTATTATTAAATAAACCAATTAGCAAACATTTTATACAAGATGAATAATGCAAATTAGAATATAGTAAATAAACAAATAACCTACATAATGTATTATTAAATCTATTGGATAAAAATAGTACGTTAAAAAAAGGAGTACATTCTTTATCTGAATTATGATTTGATCTATTATTGGACCAAGTACATGAGCGACATGATTACTCGAACTACTATCAATTCCACGGAAGTTGTATCTTGGATATTACAAATATTATAAAAAGCTGTATGGCACGAATATTTTAAAAAAAAATTGTATGAACTATTTATATTACGTGGTTTACGAATTCAACAACTGAGGTGTTTCGTATTCCTTCAGGAATCTTGACATTAGGTATTTCTTGAGTTGTGTAGTGTTAACAGAGTTTGTAAATGAGTGAAGATAGAATGTATTAAAGAGCCGTGACGCTGTGCAGAGGAATGATTTATTGTATTTAGTTGTACGGTGGACGGGAATCTGTAGAGTGGAATCAGTAAATCTATTTCCTTTGTTGTGGACGGAGTTCATTGGTTTAAACATATTATAGAGATAACCAGGGGTTTTTGTACACAATATTTTCTGGTTTAGGGTAGCAATTGACAGCTGCCTACGTTCACGAAGTTTCAACCACTGCATTTGCACATAATAAGGTGTGATGTGTACATCACGCCTGACGTCTAAGATGTAACGAACGCATGCATTTTGAACTCTCTGTAATTTTATGTTGAGTGTTTCTGATAAATCGTTATACACTACTGATCCATATTCGATAATAGGCAGTATCAAAGTTTGGATTAAGAGCTTGCGCATTTTTGATGGCGTGTAAGGGATATTCCGCTTCAAGATATGCATTGATGATATAGCTTTCCTTATTACGGCTGCGGTATGCTCTCCCCAAGATAAGGTTCTATCGAGAATTACTCCTAGGTTGTTCACAGAGTTGCTGTAGGGGATATCACTGTCTAGTAATTTTATCGGTGGGAGTGAGTTAAGATCGACAGAGTTAAGAAGTTTAGTATAGCCAATGCATATAAGTTGAGTCTTAGAAAAGTTTAACTGGAGGTTATGGTTTTGGGTCCATTCATGGAGGTGAGCGATGTCTTCGTTGAAAAGTTCTATATGGTGAAGAGCATCAGAGGGACTGAAATGGAAGTAGGCCTGAAGGTCATCATCGTACATATGACAGAGACTGTTTTTGAATACACTGGACATATCATTTATATAAAGCGAGAAGCACAGTGGTCCAAGAACTGACCCTTGGGGTACACCACTTCTTACTGATTGCCAATTCGATGAGGAGCCATCGAAGAAGACCACCCTCTGTTGCCGACCTGCTAGGTACGATTCAAACCAGGACAATGCATGCCGCGATAAACCAATAGAGTGCAGCTTCGCAAGGAGCAACTCATGGCTTACGCAATCGAAGGCCTTACTGAGATCAAAGAGGCATAGGATTGTAAGCTGTCGTTGGTCAATTGCTGAGCGTATGTCGTCGGTTATTTTTAAGAGCGTGGTAGTTGTGCTATGACCTTTCTTAAATCCAGATTGATGAGGATTTAGGATGTGGAACTCGGTCAAATATTCACACATTTGTTCATGCACTATTCTTTCTAGAACTTTGCTTAGAGCACAAAGTATGCTGATGGGCCTGAAATCACTGCAAGAAGCAGGTATTCTCTTCTTAGGCACTGGGTGGATATTCGCACACTTCCAGAGCGTCGGGTATACTCCGTTTTGTAAACAGAAGTTGAACAAGTGTAAAATGGCAGGCAGGAATATATCGAGACAATTTGAGAGAAGGGAGATTGGAATGTTGTCCGGACCTTTCGCTTTAGTACGAATAGACCTGATCGCTTTCACTACAGTAGTGGTTTTGTAGGGGTTCTAATGCCTCCTCCTCCTCACCCTCCTCACAAGATGGCGGCAGCCCGATAACGCCCGAACCCGTGGTCGGATTTTGACGAATGAGGTGTCATTGAACTCGGGCTGACACTCCCTTTCCAATGGACAACATATTTCAACCCCAAAGATAAAACCTACCCTACTAGGGGGTGAAATTGAATTTTTTAGAGAATCTCTCTTTCCAATTGCAACATGTGAGAGTTTGAATTCCGATATGGAATGTAACGTTGTTCTGCAAACCAATAATCAAAGAGGAGCATGTTAGGCCTTGAGGTGAGAGCCCCTGTTATTGTTGACGAGCCCCCTGCTGTCGGGTCCCTGTTGATGGGTTATTGTTGACAGGTCCTTGTGGACGAGTCCTTGTGGACAAGTCCTTGTGGACAGGTCCTTGTGGACAAGTCCTTGTGGACGAGTCCTTGTCCCTTTGGACTGATCACTTTGGACGGGTCCCTTTGGCCTGGTTCCTACGGACTAGCCCATGAATTTATTTAAATTATGTCAAAGGGCCTAACTACATTTGTGTGTGTTGAATTGACGTTGTTCACTAATCCCCCACTACTATAATGGGATAACGATATGAAAGGAAAGTGACGAAATACATGTGAACACGTGTGAAATGACCTTATTACCGTCCTCCTTGTGAAACAAGTTACATCCTGTTTTGGTTCATACGTGAGAAAATGCAAGTTCATGTGTAATATGACCTAACACACAAGTGTTCACCTGTACACGTGCACGATAAGAGCTAACAAGTCACAACCTGTTTTGACAGTGGTGGGAGGTGAAGGGGGGGTAGTGTAAGAGAGAACACAGGTGATGAGAGAAAGAAATATGTATTGCTCATAATACATGTATAGCTGAGGACTGTACATAGGACTGTAGGTTAAGTACAACATGAATAAATAAATAAATACAAGACACACAGGTTCACACAACATGTAATTTATTAATCCAAGAATTAAAGGCTGAGCTAAATCCCAACCATTTTACATATAGTTTATTTCCTTTTTGTTTCAACACTTTTTCCACAAGGTAATGTTTAGGAAACGCTGTCTTTTGAAGTTCTTGAAGATAAAACCTGCCTTTTATGGGTTGATGGTTGAGGTCCTCGAGTAAATAGGTGACTGGACTGTTCAGGTTGACTTGACGAATTCGAAATAGTTCAGTCCCCCAATTTGGTGTGTAGCCCTTGTCGAAGACGGACTTGAATTTGCTCACACGAACATGGTCCCCAATGTTAAGGCGATGACGTTTAGGGTCTGCTGTTTTTATGGGGTTAAACAGTTTATCCAGTTGTGGAACATTTTTAGTTACAAGTCGTGGCTTGGTCCCAATGGTTCTGTGTTTGGTGTCGTTGTAACGTGACACTAACTCAGGTAACAAGTCCAACCAGCGATAAGTGCCCTGAGCGGTAAACGCTTTCCACATATGGGTTTTCAATGTTCGGTTGAACCGCTCGACCACGCTGGCTTTGAGATTGCTGTACGTGGTGTAATGGTGGATATCCTTAGATTTGAGAAAACTGGAGAAATCCTTGTTGAAAAATTCTTTTCCCTGGTCGGTTTGTAGCAGCTGAGGTTGACGTTTAGATTGTTGAATAATATGTTGAAAGGCTTTGGTGACTAGTGGACTAGACTTGCGACGCACAGGTTCAACAAACGCCATTTTAGAATAAACATCAATGACCGTCAACATATAGCGTACACCATCGTTAACGTTAGCATAAGGAATCATTTCAACCAAGTCTGCTTGCCAAAGTTCATCCACACCCTGTGAAATCACTTTGAGTCGCTGACAGTGACGTCTAGCTGGACGATGCAACTCGTGAGCAATACCCATTTTAATGGGTGAGGGCTTAAACAATAATTTTGGCATTTCGAAGTTCTTCCTCAATTTCTTGAATTTTCCAATCGTGACCAGTATGGCCGGCTTGACGTGAAGCATGCAACAGCTGTAGTCGCTGGACGAGTTTATTTGGATTGTGCCAGTAGGTAACATCCACAAGGGGTTTTAATGGTTTAAATGTCACCCCTGAAGCGGACACTTTACGACGACCACTTTGACTAGTGGGGAATATTTTTGCAATGATGGTTTTATATTTTTGGGATATATTAGCATTCACTTGTTGAGTGGGATCATACTGTCTTTTGTGAGCATGGGTATCCAATAAAAGGGATTTATATTTACTAAGGTCCTCTGACGTATAATCTTGAGATGAGGGAGTCCTAGAGAATAATAGCTTTAACAGTCCTGGTGTTAATTTATAGTTGATCTTTTTAATGACAGCTTTAGTACGACTAAATTTAATCGATGAATCACCAATTTTAAAACTATCATTCTCATAGCGAACGCCATATGTGGTATCTGTGTTTCCAACAAATAGATTGGTGAAATAGGGTTCCAGTGTTGATCCATAATATTTTATTAAAATGTTTTTCAGTTGAGCTTTATGTTGAGGGCTGGCCAAGAGTTGTGAAAATGGAGACGATCTGGAAGGGCAAGGGGTTTCGACCATGGCCAAGGATTTCCTTTTTCTTAAAAACTCTGCAAGGGGTGATGCCTTTTTTTGAGGCGTAAACACTTGTTCCTCATTATCCTCAACTTCGCTAACACTAGTTAAATCTTCCTGTTCCTCTTCATTTTCCTCTTCCTCTTCCTCAGAGTCCTCGTGGTGCGTCTGACTGGCTTGTGAAGCGGTAGGTAGCGTTTCAGATGGCTTGAAAGAGGGTTTCAACATAGCTTTTAGCGGAGGTGCTAAATGTTGTTGAATAAACAAAGCATGATCCGCACGCGATCGTTTCAATTGACGAAACTTTTGGCGAATAGTATTTTTTGCTCTAATAATATGCTTTTTCAATTGACTCTCTGCTAACGCCATGATGTCGTGACAAATGACTTGAGAGGGAATGATACAGTGCCTTAAATAGCAATAAAATGATCAAACCCTAAGCGATACCGCCCTTGGTTGAGTTCACTTTGTTTGTCAATCACTAAACAGGCATGACGTTGTGTGTTCCAGCACTTGCCACACAATTCTGTAAACATTTGAAAGGTCATATCCGGATTCACATGTTCATTATAAATGTAACGACTGTTCCTCTCGTCCTGGCGAAATAAAACAATGACATTGGCATTGTCACGAATCAACTGTTTGGACATTTTAGAATACGTTTGTCCAAGATAGAAGCAATCGATATGTTTGTGTCGACCCATGCTGAAATAGCTTTGAATGATACCTTGTCGTTCAGTGGATACATCATCGAAAATCATGAGTGAATCAGGCTTTACCTCATCCGGTGAAATAACATCTTCTTGCGTGGAAAATGTAAAATACCCCATATTCTCATTTTTTAATCCAGACATGACTTGATCCAGAAACACGTAGAGGGGTTGGTAGAGAGATTTTGCGAAAATATAAATATTTTGAAAACACAGACCATTGGGCGCTGTAATAAGTGTCAGCAAAAGATTGGTCTTTCCACAGCCGGAAGGTCCCACAATGATGCAGCGAATGGAAGATGGAAACAGTGAACCATGGCGTTGTTCACGTGATGTGGGGTAGAGATGGGAAACCATGTCCCTCACGGGGAATGACTCTTGCTGCTTAATTAGCTTCATTTCAACTAAGGCTTAGAGAGGCTAGCAGGCTGTCTATATACATCGCACCGAGCCTTGTCAGAGAAACAGTAGACTCGTACTACAGGTTGACGATGGATGTCTTTGGACGTGCGTTGATGGTCAAAGCTAGGTCTGTTCCCATACATGATCCTAAACAAGAAACAGATCCTGCTAATAAACACTATGTGGATTGGTCAGTAGTGCCACGCACAAAACAAGGAGATTATGACTTTAAAGGAAAGCGGTTAACTCATGTAAAACATCCTCAAGTGTCTACAGACGTTACTACAAAAAAGTATGTGGATAACAAGGTGTATGAGTTTTATGATAAAGTGCCTCAGCTTACGGTGGATGGCTATAGCGCTAATCATCACCGCATTATTCACGTGGAAGACCCACAAGAAGATGATGATGTCTGTACCAAGCGATACGTGACCTATGAAATGAAAAGGCTTTATACATTTATCCCATCTGTATTTTTAGTGCATCTGACAAATGTAAAACCTGCGAATGAGAGAAACCATATACCGCTTGTTCAGCTCTCATCGGACATTTATTTTAGTTCCCTGTTTGACCACTAGATGTATGTATTCTCTTGGTGAACTAGTCTTGTTTCTTGACTTGTTTTTGTATTCTATGGAGTCGACAATGTGCATCCATCAGGCAGTGTAGTATTGTGTTATTTTTTTCTTTTTGCTGTTATCTAATATGAATGAATATATTAAGTGAAAAAGCTGCCTTCCGTATCCTTTTTTACGCCTATACAGTCCACTGAAGGTACACCTTCATACCACAACATTTTTTGGTCCATCACGGGCACGGATGGCAGTGATTTCTACAAGCAAGAAGCAACTATAATAACAGGTCAGATCAACTCCTTACTTTGTGTACTTAGACTAATCAGCATTATAATGGATCAAAATCAAATAAGCAAATATGTTAGAGAACGAGGAAGCTTAAAGAGTAGAATAACAAGAATTAAACATTACGTTGAACAACTCAATCAAGATACTAACGTTAATTTACATGAATTGAGGGTTAGGTACGATGCAATTCTTGGACTGGAATCAAAGCACGACACAGTTCAAACACAACTTGAAATAGAAGATATTAATTCAGATCATTCTGCTGATAGGGCAGAAGTGGAAACAACCTTGTGTTCACTAAAAGCAAAAATCCAAGGCTTTCTATTTCCCGATCAAGGCAGTGCCAGTAGTTCATTGACTACAAAGTCCAGTAGTGTAAATGAAGTCACGAATATAAAACTACCAACAATTAAACTTCCTACATTCAGTGGGAATTATGAACATTGGATCCCATTTGCTGATAATTACAAATTGCTTGTACACAACAATGACAGTTTGGGAACAATACAAAAGTTTCACTATCTCCTTAGTTCAGTTCATGGCAGTGCCAAATTATTAATACAACATCTCCCAACTACTGAAGCCAATTACAATGTAGCCTGGGAATTGCTTTGCAGTAGATTTGAAAATAAGAAAGCTATAACTTCAAAGTACATCAGGGAAATCTTGAATATTAGGCCTGTGCAAAATGAATCGGTCAGTGATCTTAGGGAATTCATCAATACATTCAATAGCAACCTACAAGCTCTCAAGGCACTATCATTAGACCATCCCTTAGAGGAAATAATTTTAACACAGCATGTACTTGATCGTATTGATGTAAATACCAGGAAAAGTTGGGAATTAGCCACTAGTCCAACAGAAATTCCTTCTCTTCAACAGTTATTTAAGTTTCTAGATCAACAATGCTTGTCACTTGAAAACATTCAAAACAGCATTAACGTTCCAACCAAATCACAAGCTAGTAAACCCAGTACAGTCAGGAATAAAGCACCAGCCTATTCTCATGTAACATGTGTTGAAAACCAGTGTTTATTCTGCCATCAAGAACATAAGGCAGGACTGTTTGCATGCCCTAAATTTTTAGAACTAAGCCCTCGACAGAGATCTCAGTGTGTACGTGAAAAGGGTCTTTGTTTCAATTGTCTGAAACAAGGACACTCAACAAAGCAATGCACTTCAAGTAATTGTCGAAAATGTGATAGAAAACACAATTCATTATTGCATGAGGACACTAGCAGTGATAGACATGTCAATCAACCTACTTCAGATAGAGTAACCATTGCGAGTGTACATACAGACAGAAGTCCATACAATCACACCGTCAATAAGCCTTATATCCTACTCACAACCGCTGTTGTGAAGGTACGAGATAATAATGGCACATTACACAAGGTTAGAGCTCTTCTTGATTGTGGCAGTCAAGCACACTTAATCACAGAAGATGTGGCTAAAAAACTCAAGTTAAAATGCAATGAGGAAACCACAACAATTTTAGGAATTAACAATGCTTCATCCACCATGAAACAAAGTGTAGAGATTGAAATTCATTCAATGGCAACTCCATTCAAGGCCAAATTGAAATGTTTCACTGTTCCTAAAATAACGGGTCAAATGCCTTCAATCCAACTAGATTATAAATTGTGGGATATTCCAAGCAACATTACATTGGCAGATCCACATTTCTACCAGCCAGGAAATGTCGATTTAATAATTGGTGCAGAATTGTTCTTCTACATCCTGAAGGCAGATCGTAAACAACGCGAAGGTGATTATCCAGTACTACAAAACACTCAATTGGGATGGGTAGTCTCTGGAAAATGTTGTCAGGAGAAGTATGTCACTAATAACACAGTAAATTCATTCTTTATCGAAACAGAAGAAACACTCGATCATCAATTACGCAAATTTTGGGAAATTGAGGAATTAGACACTAAACCAAGAACAGCAGAGGAACAAAAGTGCATGCAACATTTCAAAAACACTACCACAAGGGACAGTGATGGCAGATTCAGAGTAAGATTTCCATTCAAGGAAAACCATCAACAATTGGGAAATTCATATGAACAAGCTAGGCAAAGGTTTCAACTATTCGAGCAGAAATTTCAGAAACAACCTGAATTATATAGAGAATATACACAATTTATGACAGAATACAAAGATTTAGGTCATATGACGGAAGTAACTACCACAGACACCAACAACACAGGGTGTTATTATCTTCCACATCATGCAGTATTCAAACCAGATAGCACTACGACCGCCACAAGAGTTGTTTTTGATGGTTCAGCAAAATCTTCCACCGGGGTCTCATTGAATAGCATACTCATGGTAGGACCAACTGTGCAACAAGATCTATACTCGATCACACTTCGCTTCAGAACCCATCAAATTGCATTTACAGCTGACATCACAAAGATGTATAGACAGATCAGAATTCACAAGGATGACACAAAATTGCAACGAATATTATGGAGAAATTCTCATGAGGAATCATTGAAATCCTACGAATTACAAACAGTAACTTATGGTACAGCATCAGCTCCATTTTCAGCAACCCAATGTTTGAATCAGCTGGCAGAAGAAGACGGTATTTGCTACCCAGCAGCAGTCCAAGTCCTTCAGAGAGATTTTTATGTAGACGATGTCCTTAGTGGTTCTTCAAGTGTCACCGAAGCGTTACAAATTCAGAAGGAATTAATGGCACTACTCAAGAAAGGGGGATTCCCACTCAAGAAATGGTGCTCCAATCATCCAGATCTTCTTGAAGCACTTCCAGATTCAGATAGACACATGGCATTACCTTTCCAATTTGATGGCAAGAGCTCTGTAAAAACGTTAGGATTATCATGGCACCCCACCGCTGATAAACTGATCATAGCAACAAAAATCAGACATATTAAGACCAACCAAATTACAAAGCGTACTACAACATCAGTTGTAGCATCCATATTCGACCCCTTAGGCCTCATCAGTCCTTTGGTAATTCAATACAAGATGTTTCTTCAGAAATTGTGGTTAAAACACATAGATTGGGATTCGTTATTGACAGATAATTTAAGATTGGAGTGGATCAAGTTAGAAAATCAGCTGACATATATCAATAGCATTCAAGTTGATCGTTTAGTAACAATTAAGGGTAAACTCACAAACATTCAAATTCACGGTTTCAGTGATGCGTCAGAACGAGCCTATGGTGCATGCATTTACATTCGCTCGGTAAATCAACATGGTGAAACTCAGATTCGATTGCTTTGCTCTAAATCCAGAGTCGCCCCAGTAAAGAAGCTAACACTCCCTCGATTAGAACTTCTTGGCGCAACCTTACTGGCCCAGTTATTGAAGAAAACTATGACAGCGCTAAACGTAGACATTAATGAAACTTACCTCTGGACAGACTCAAACATAGTACTCTCATGGTTAGCGGCAACAGTGTCTCAATGGAAAACGTTTGTAGCCAACAGAGTAGCTCAGATTCAAAAACTAACAGAGATTGAAAATTGGCACCACGTTCAGTCACAACACAACCCAGCTGACTTAATAACCCGAGGTGTTAGTGCACATAATTTAAAAACATCGACACTTTGGTGGGAAGGACCACTGTGGTTATCAGCACCGTCATCTGAGTGGCCTCAATCAAGGCATGTTAAAGAGACTTCACCATCAGTATTAGAGCAGCGACAAGTAAAAACAGTTCTTGTAATCAATCACTCTGATAGCATTATTCTCAAATTCTCATCATTAATAAGGCTTCAAAGAGTTATTTCATACTGTTACAGATTCGTTCACAATGCCAAAAACCCTAAAGACAAAATTATAGGAACACTTAGAGTTCAAGAACTACAAAGATCACTAGAAACTTGCATTCGATTGTCGCAGAATGAAGCCTTCAGTGAGGACATTGCCAAACTGAGATCTACTGGAGTTGTCTCAAAGAAAAGTCAGATGAGAACTCTGTGTCCGTTTTTACACAATGACATAATTAGAGTTGGAGGTAGATTAGCGAATGCATCACTTCCATTCTCCACCAAACATCAGATCATACTACCACCCAAGCATCATATTACAAAACTCATCATTCGACATGCACATCTACAGAATGCTCACGCAGGACCTGAATTGTTACTTTCCACGCTTCGTGAGAATTACTGGATTCCTAATGGCAGAAACGTGATTAAACAGCTGATACATAAGTGTGTGAGGTGTTACAGATTAAAGGGAATTACAATGAGGCAAATCATGGCCGATTATCCTAAACCTAGAGTTCAACCAGCACCACCTTTCAACATTTGTGGCATTGATTACGGAGGACCAATTCTTTTGCGTCCTATCAACAAAAGAAGTAACGTGAGAATTAAGGCATATATAGCACTTTTTGTTTGCTTCACTACAAAGGCAATCCACATTGAATTAGTTAGTGACCTCACAACTGAATCATTCTTAGCTGCATTACGTCTTTTTATTGCAAGAAGAGGAAAGCCAGCAGACATCTACAGTGGCAATGCAACTACCTTTGTAGGAGCTGATAAGGAACTTCAAAGGTTTCAGAATTTCATGACAACCAACAAGGTTCAAGAAGATATCACCAATGATATGGCCAACAAAGGAATCAAGTGGCACTTCATACCACCACAATCTCCTCACTTTGGTGGCATATGGGAGGCTGGAATTAAGTCAGTCAAGTATCATCTTCGGCGAGTTATTGGTAATTGCGCGCTGACATATGAAGAATTGTATACCGTACTAACTCAAATTGAAGCCTGCTTAAATTCCAGACCAATTACAACTCTTTCGTCAGATCCGTCTGATCCTACAGCATTAACTCCAAGTCATTTTCTGGTCGGCAAGAGTTTAACTGCAATCCCGGATCGCGACCTGACCACAATGCCTTCTAATAGGTTGAACCTGTGGAAAAGAACTCAACAACTAGTTCAGCATTTCTGGAATAGATGGCATAAGGATTATCTCACTCAACTTCAACACAGGCCCAAATGGAGAGACAACCTGATCAATCTTAAAATTGGAATTGTAGTCGCCATCTAGGACGACAATTTACCACCGTTAAAATGGAGGTTAGCAGTCGTGTCAGAACTTCATCCTGGAGCAGACGGAATGGTTCGTGTGGCAACTGTAAGGACTATCAATGGAGAACTCAAGAGATCCATAGTAAAACTTTGCCCACTTCCAGTGGAGTAATATTCGTGAACTGTAACTCCATTATATTGTCCTTTGCTTTATGCTTTATTTCAGCTCCAATTATTTTGATTGATATTCAATCAACAGGTGGGAGAATGTTCAGCTCTCATCGGACATTTATTTTAGTTCCCTGTTTGACCACTAGATGTATGTATTCTCTTGGTGAACTAGTCTTGTTTCTTGACTTGTTTTTGTATTCTATGGAGTCGACAATGTGCATCCATCAGGCAGTGTAGTATTGTGTTATTTTTTTCTTTTTGCTGTTATCTAATATGAATGAATATATTAAGTGAAAAAGCTGCCTTCCGTATCCTTTTTTACGCCTATACAGTCCACTGAAGGTACACCTTCATACCACAACACCGCTAGTTCATGACCAGCACTTGACCTATGTGCTTGCTTCGGGTTTAATCCACTATCGACTACACTATAATGGAACCATTCACATCAAATATGCCATACCTGATGAGAACCATTTACAAATAGAGATAAATGGTCATAGGATGATGGTCCATAACCATGAAATGGTCAATGCAGGAGACGAATTATCCTTTCATCTCCTGTTGACATGGAATGAAAAGCAAGCTGGAAAAACCATAAATGATTTCCCACTTTATGTAGAATTGGAATATACAGCCATGAAATGACAATCTAATGTTAGTTGTGACTTAAACTTTCTTGTGAAAGGTTGTTGGTCATCATCATCATGGTGAAACAAAGATATGTGGTGAGAAAGACAAAAAATATGAGCCTGTCCTTGGCAAAGCCTAGGCTTATGACATTCGTGGACAAGCCCTTGCGAAAGAAAAAAAGAAAAAATAATGTGTTGACCATAAGGAAAGCTCTTCGAGTAGCACAGAGACATGTTATTCCAAAACGTCAGCGACAGGGTTCAAAACAAGGGCGAGTGATCCCCGTCCCCAAACGAGCGGGATTTTTACCTGCATTATTCGCTGGTCTGGCTGCTCTAGGTTCACTTTTAGGCGGCGCCAGTGCAGTGGCAAAAACCATTAAAGCCGTGCAACAGGGCAAGCAACAACTCAATGAAAATCAGCGACACAATGAAACAATGGAGGCCATTGCTATGGGGGCTAGAAATGTCAATTTGAAGCCAGCCTTTTATCAACAAGGATTTGGAATTTCACCTTTTCGAAATAAAAAAAAACATCTTTAACCTCAGCCATAGCAAGACATGCCCTGACGCTTCAGCAAGTGGAAAGCTATGCTAAACAACTGAAGCTTTCTCATTTTAGAGGTGTGTTTATGCAAAACCGATTACCCTCACGACCCTGGAAACATGAATGTGCTGTTGTCAATTTGGATGATCACCGAGGACCTGGAACACATTATGTAGCTTATGTCAAAGAGGGATCTACTGTATGGTACTTTGACAGTTTTGGGAATTTTCCCCCGCCCATGGAACTAGTGGCCTATTTTGGAAACAGGATCAAGATATATTATAATGTGAAACGTGAGCAAACGTTTAACAGCCAACAGTGTGGACGTTTGTGTTTATTTTTTTTATATAAGACGCAACATAAGCAAAAACGTCAACAGTATGTCGGTGGAAAGTAAGACGTTTACACTGCATGGACGTGGACCTGAAGTGAGTCTAGACTTTTACCCACCTATCGAATTGAGTGAAAAACCTTATGGTTTAGGACCTGCTTCTCTTGAAACGTACAATCGAATATACAACATACGTGAAAATGTGAACAACAAGTTTTACTATGATGATTCTGTGCTCACCCTGAACTCTGGTGGATACACGATAGATGACATTTATGAACACATTTATGTGGTGTTGATCAATGAATATGGTTTAAAGTCATTTCTCGATGGAACGCGTAAGTTTGAACTTGTAGGAATACCAACACTCATCGCTGCAGTATTTTTTCTACATTCAAAATTGACTTTAAAACTCACCCCGATTCCATTGGTCCATTACTAGGATTTAAACCACGTGTGTTAGAGCCCAACAAAAAACATGAATCAGACCATGAAGTGAAATTCATTGAGGACAATCATGTGTCGGTGACGTGTAATATTATTAGTCAAGTGTACACCAATCAAGAACCGTCGCATTCGCTTTATGACTTTATCGTAACATCGCCCAATGGCTATATTATTCGTGAAAACCCTCCAGTGGTGCTTTTTCATTCTGTGGCTGTCAATGGTATTAGTAATATAACATTAAGACTGATCAATAGAGAGCAACAACTCATTGATCTAGATTCTACCACACCAGTGACTTACAAGTTGGTGCTAAAACCACTATGAAGTTTGTATATAAATCAACAGCACCGTCTAGGAATGGTGTTAGTTGTTTACCACGTGAATACACGTTAACATCTCAGAACAAGCAGATTTTACAGCATTTGGGTTACCACATTAACCCCCGCGATGAATTCTATTCTAGAGGTAGCGAACCACATCGAGGAGCAACCAGGAGTGGTAAGAATTGATCTGCATTCTTATCAAGCTCAAACACCTGGACTCAATAACAATGATGAAATTCAATTTGTTATCAACAACCAAGATATTTACACTCTACCGCATGAAAGTGTTATTCAGATTGAAGGTCGGCTCACCAAAGCCGATGGTTCTACACCCACTACATCCAAGTTAGCCAACCATGCTTTCGCCTTCCTGTTTTCTGAAGTACGTTACGTCATTAACGATATCGTGGTGGATAGCACTCGAAATGTGGGTATTTCCAGTGTCATGAAACTATATCCCTCTTATAGTGAGGAAGAAGCTAAAACACTTTGCATGGCGGGTTGGTGCCCTGACTCGACCAATGACTGGATGGTACACACCGATGGCACCTTTACTGGATATTTACCTCTTAAACTGATTTTAGGCTTTGTTGAAGATCACCAGCGCATTGTGGTCAACGCAAGGCAAGTGCTTTATCTGGTGAGAGACAGGAGTGATAATAATGCACTCAAGGGAGTCGACAATGCCCCCATTGATTCAAAAATTCAACTACAACGCTTGCTATGGAAAGTGCCTCATGTGATCCTTAACGATAGCAAAAAACTGGACATACTCAAAATGGTAAAGAGAGATATACCTCTACCCATGGAATTTAGAAGCTGGGCACTCCATGAGTACCCGTTATTGCCCACCACCAACACACACAGTTGGTCTATAAAAACAGCCCGCTAAACAGAGAGACCTCTCTACATGATTGTGGGTTTTCAAACGAATCGCAAGTATCAACAAACCAAAGATGTCACGCAATTTGATCACCTGCAATTGAGAAATGCACGTCTTTTCCTCAACGGTGCTGTGTTTCCCTATGAAGGGTTGGATTTAGATTTTTCAAAAAATAAGTTTGCCCCCCTGTACGACTTGTTTTCTAAATTTAGATGGTCGTATTATCAAAAAGAGAATTGTCCAATGTTGTCACCCCAAGCTTTTAAGACAAGGGCGCCACTGATTGTCTTTGACTGTTCCTACTTGGAAGAGTCAGTCAAACCATCCAATATTGACATTCGACTAGATTTTGAAACGCATGACAATGTTCCAGCCAATACCACGGCCTACTGTTTGATTATTCATCACAAACAAGTCAACTATTATCCACTGTCCAACCAAGTGACAAGTGTATAAATAGCAGGTCAACACACATTAAACCACTCAGTCATGTCTTGCTTTCAAGCCTCAAGAGAAGTTACATCCATGAATTTAAAATCTGAAGAACAACGTTTCAAGACCTTTGCGACGTGGCCGGTGCCTTTTATAAACCCTCAAGCCTTAGCAGCCGCTGGATTCTACTATTTAAAAAGAAGAGATGAAGTGAAATGTGTGTTTTGTCCCATCATCTTAGACCAATGGCAAGAGAGCGATGAACCCATGCAGGAACATCAGCGCTGGTCACCTGCCTGCCCCTACCTGTGCAGAATGGAGGTGGGTAATATACCCTGTCATTCAAGTTACCCCTCACTCACGCCTCTGAGTGATGAAAAAAGTTATGATACGTGTGGACTTTATGGTGCCGGCAGTGCTTCAGTGAGCAGCTCACAGTTAAAAACATCCAGTTTAGAGACATTGGGATATCATCAGTGTTATGGACACTTTAAACACAAAAGACTTTTTTGTTGTATGAAATGGTACCGCCTCTATCCTAGAATGAAAAAAGAATGTAAAACTTGTTATGCTAATAAAATAATGAAATAAAAAAATTGGTTGTTGTTGATATATTATTATTTCTTATGCCCCCCTGTCATATCCTTACCTCTATAGTGACTACTCGATGTTTTTCTTTTCTTTTACTAGAATGGAATGTAAGTAAATGACATGGGTACACCTTACTGAACAATTATCAGTCTGTGGTCAGTTGGATTTGATCCAGACAAGAGTGAACATGTTGCGTACACTTATTGTCGACTGTCAAGGGTTTAAAATTGGAGATAACAAATTTATATTTAAAGAAGTGGCCATCATCGATTGTTCCACTTTTTGGATATCACAAGCTACCCATTTGGTGTTTAAACCACCTTATGCGTTTGATTTGTTGTGTGATAAAGACCGTAAACAAACCCAGTGGATTGAAACTCATCTGCAACTAGACTGGAAGCAAGGAACCATTTCATATAAGCACCTGGACATGGTCATGAAAGCCCACTTGTCTTCTGCCCATGTAATATTTGTGAAAGGTAGTGAAAAACGTCAATGGCTACAACCATTTTTAGCGTCTTACTGTCAATGTATCGATTTAATGGACATGGGTTGTCCCTCGCTGCAAACACTCATGGATCGCTGCCCCTTTGATAATATTACCCATGAAGCCTTGGCACAGGTGTGGCAATTGTTTCATTGGCTATCCACCAATGCCTGCTGGGAGTTGTTAAATAAAATTAAAACTAAAGGTTTACCTGTGAATGCCACCAGTGAGACTTCTACAAGTGACGTGTAAACATCAACGTGATACCATGGAGAAAGGGGATGCTACCGATAAAGCGATTGGAAAGTTCTTCGTGTGCAAAAAGAAACTAGACAGTTTTACTAAAGAAGAATTATTGGCTCTTCCAAAATCATTCATTTATTACGTCGCAGCAAATGCAGTGAAAGAAATCTGGCAACATGTACCAAAATCATGGACTCAAGACCCTGTGTTAAGTGAATTGCAACCATGTACGGATTATGATCACCATAAGCAAGTGGCTATGGCAAAAATACCCTCTATGCTACAGTGTGCTACTTGCCAGCTGGTCAAACTGTATCATGGTCATAAAAGTCAGTGTAAAGACTTTGTTTCCTCATACCACGGGTGTAATGAAGAAAAAAAGCAACAACAACAAACATCATCCACAGAGGAGGAGGAGGAAGATCAAACCTTTTTGCCATCGATGGAAAAGGATATGCCAGACCTGTACTGGCAATGGCGTCATTAACAAAGTAATTCAATACTTGACTTTCGAAATCTACCTACCTGGTTATTATTTGTGTAGTCCTGGAACTTGTCTTGAAGAACCTTTGCAGCATAGTGATATACCTATTAATCCTTTGGATCAAGCATGCACCTTTCTTATCACCACAGTCATTCTGCATTAAGACGTGTAGCGGATAAAGTATCGTTGAAAAGCTAAACAATGTTTGACATCCTGTGATGTCTCAGTGGGAGAGAGGTTGGCAGTCGTCATTGTGATTAGTGTTATAAAAGGAAAGTTAATAATGAGTGGACATGGACATTGAAAAGGATTGAGGAATTGGTATTTCTTTGTATTCTATTTTTGTAAAGCTCTATTTGTTGTGAAATAAAAACAAGGTTTACAAGATCACAATGTCTTTTATTTTAAAAAATAGTGATAGCCATTTCATTTTTTTTTCACACATGAATATTTACAATTTCCACTTTACATTTTTTTACATTCCCCTTGTTTAGTTTAAACATTCTGTACATTTTTGTTGTTGTGAAATAAAAACAAGGTTTACCAGATCACAATGTCTTTTAATTCTAAAAATGGTGATAGTCATTTCTTCATTTTCATTTTTTCACACATGAATATTTACAATTTCCACTTTACATTTTTTACATTCCCTTGTTTAGTTCACACATTCTGTACATTTTTTTTGTGAAATATAAATAACGTTCACTAAATCACTATATATTTTAATTTTTAAAAATGGTGATAGCCATTTCATTTTTTCACACATGAATATTTACAATTTCCACTTTTCATTTTCTACATTCCCTTGTTTAGTTTACACATTCTGTACATTTTTGTTGTTGTGAAATAAAAAACAAGGTTTACCAGATTACAATGTCTTTTTAATTTTAAAATGGTGATAGCCATTTCACTTTTTCACACATGGATATTTACAATTTCCACTTTACATTTTTTACATTCCCCTTGTTTAGTTCACACATTCAGTAAATTTTTTAAAATCTTTTTCGTAATATACAAAAGCAAACATTTTACACTAAAATGTATTACTTATCTTATTTTAACTAAACTACTGTAGCCTAACATTATACATTCTACTTACAGTTTTTACAAAAAATATTACAATATAAAACACACTACAAATATTACAATATAGTGATCATTAGACTTAAGTAAAGTAATAGTCGTCAATACGACTGTTTCCCCAAGCAAGAGTATTAAATGTGTTGGGTATAATGAATCGTTTGTTGTCTTCATTACTTAAAGCAACTTTGTTCAACAAATTGGTATGTAGCTGATGATTTTTACTTCTAAATACACACATTTTCTTATATAATACAGGTGGGTTACTAACTGTACAGTTTTTATAATCACTTATATCTAACTCTTTACTAACAACATCCTTTTTCACTCCTTTTAATTTTTTTACTACTACATCATCAATTGTCATATAGCTGTATGATTTAGATTTTGTGCCTACAAAGGTGTCTATAATAACACCAGCACATTCATCCTTAAATTTCCCAAGAACCTTTTTGTTTACTAGAGGTAAATGGTAAATATTATCCTTGGGGTAGTCACTTGTATCAAACCTATTTAGCTCAGTTTTGATATCCTCGTAAAAATCATCAGTTTTAAACTCATAAATAAAAGAATCTGTGTCTGTGTAGAGTAATTTAGCATTATCAAGATAGTTTTTCTTTACATAATCATAGTGAAATTCATACATAAGTGTTTTTGATAATTCCAGAATGGTGTAACCCACATATATGGGTTTGTTGTAAGTTACTTTAAGACGATTCATTTGTATTACAACTAAATCCTCATGAATAATTGAACAGCTATGAAAGTTAGGCTTGCTTATTAAGTTGCTCGCACCATACCTTTTACCATCATTCTCCCACTTTGTTACCAGCTTTACATCAACTCGTTTATCAACATTCTCCATAGTCTTTCCAAAAACACTATTATTCATGAGTTTATAAAAATCTTTTTCAAACGCGTTTGTTGACTGCGTTCTTAAATTACTGTTTAGATCAATATACGGTTTGAGCCATGCTGACTGATGAAATTGCAATACGCGATGAATTTTAGTTAATTTCAATCCATGCTGTAGACACTGTTTCAAGTTTTGATAATGTATTACATATTTACATTTATCATTTACATTAGCAATTAACATTTTTGTTCGTGATGTGATGTATGGAGATTTCATATTCTCAGGACAAAATGGTAAATCATTATGATCATCATGTAAGTCTTTAGGGTACTCAAGATTTACCTCTAAAATATATCCTTTATCATCGTTATCATTAAGAGTGTCAACATGTAAGACATCAATTTCAGGTTGTGTCAGCCAGCGAAAATCTTTCAGTGGTAGATATTGACTCATAGCCCAACCATATTGGTTATTTGCATCGAGGTAGACAATATACTTTGACTCTTCACAAGGGTTGTAGCTAGGCATGTATTTATTATTCGCTTTAGAGTACCGTCCACTACATTGACTTAATCCACCTCGAATTGATGATTTTATAAAATTGATCATGTCTATATCAGTCATTAATTCTAAATTTACTTTCGTTTTTTTCAACATTGAACTGAAACTTAACCCAGGAGCTGTGAAATACTGACAAGGATCAAGGTCATAAGTTTTCATACAAACATTCCGAAAATTTTCAAAAACATCTGCTAATAACAACACATCTGTCTTCAAATATATGTCTGAAAATTCTCCTAAAGTTTGAATGTGGAACTGTGCCCATACACGTTGTGCATGTAAATATTCCTGATCACTGATATGACTTGTGTTTAAGGAACTGTAAAATGCATTTTTCGGTGGTAAACAACACTCCTCAAGACGATCCATACCGTTAATATATTCATAAGGGAATATACTCTTTTGACGAATCAAATTAAAATCATCTTCTTTAGGAAAGACACGTTGAATTTCATGAAACTGATCTGATTTTAAATTACTAGCCAGCTTATCAAGACTACTCGACATAAAGCGGAATGAATCTAAAAATCGCAGTTTAATGTTTTTTTTATTGCTAGTTTTGATGTATTTTGTGAACGATATGTATTGTTCCTTATTATTTGCAATAACATCAATTTTCACATCTGAAGCTCCAAATTCTTTAACGATAAAGTGGTTATCGTATTTGCTACCGTTGTGTAGAATGACCGGAATGAATTTACTTACTCTATAATTTAAATTATATTCTTGGTGAGCAGCACCACGATATTTTCCTGTTAAATGGTCATGATCGCGAACCCTGTCTGTATATAAACATTCACCACATATAAAACAATTAGTTTCAGTTTCAAAATTCATTTGCTCTAATGAAGTTAGTGGCTCCATTGGAATGATCGTATTTAAAATAGAGGATATACGGACGGCATCTTTCTCAAGCCTTTCCATAAAAACTTTAGGTGCATCAGGTCCTCTATAGAGCTCAAACTTATTTAAAGAGTCATCATAACTACATTTAATATAATATGCAAAGCTAAAAGGTTCATGAATGTGAGTAGTGTTGGTGAAAGGTTGGGCTGGATTCGATGAACATGTATTAAATGGTTTTAGCAAAGCCTCAAAGTCAGCATATATAACAAATGGTACTCGAAGCTGTTTCTCATAATCCTTAAATTTTAGAATGTTATTTTTAGGAGTCGGTAATACCGTACGAACATGATTACACCCCCATTTTTGATGTTGAGTTAGTTGATCCTCTTTTGTAAAATAGAGCAAACAGCCTTCACACAACCACTTCTTACCTTTGTATTTTGATAGTTGACCACCAACAAATCTACATAAATGTTTTATCCAACAATAGTGGGCATTTTCACCTTTGGTTATGTATAGTAAATTTACATGAGCATCCTTTTTTTTCCTGAGTATAATATAGAGGGCCAACTATACTCTTATTTTCAATTCCATAAACATTAATACTTACATTGTTCAGCTCTTCAAAACGTTGAATGTCTTTTATCGCCATAGGAAATTCTATTTCTTTTAAATCTAACACTGAAGAATAGTGAGGATAAGATGATGTTCTCATCGTGTCCCTCACTGCTGGATGGAGAGCTGAAGTTACAGCCCACGCAAAACATGCGTCATCATTATTCAAAACGTTCACAACAGCTTTCTTTCGTTTAATCCATCCTGGTAAATCAATGTATGATGATGCTCGAAGGGGATTATATTTATTCATGTTGGTTTCTAAATAAAGTACTTCAACCAACGCCCAGCCTGACTCCCTTTCCTGGAACTCTTCACTCTTCACAATGATAGCACTTGAAATATTTTGATATATATCACTAATATTAGTTGATTCGCTAACAATTATGTTTTTTTGTATTAAAGGATTTGATATCCGTAATTTCACCTTCGCTCCCAGTTTTTACATAGAGTCCAAAAAGTTCAAAATTCATTTTAATTGTTTTATGCTCTAATAAAACATTTTCTACTAAGCCAAACACAGTAGGTTGAACATTTTTTTAAAATGATTCAATACTTTGAGTTTTTTCTTTACTATAAAGTCTATAACTAGCAATTCGACTTTTAAATGCACTACCAATTTGTTGAACATTCCCAGAATTTCTTTCATGGCAAGCGTTATTTTTATGTTGAATACTGCGTAAATGTCCATGAATGATTGAAGAAGGTATATCAATATTACATACATCACAATATGTTATTGAAGGTTCACCATTCTTTTTTCTTTTTGTTGCACAACTATTTTCACAATCTTGAGAACGTTTACGCTTTTGAGCATCACATTCATTTAAAGGTTCCGTGCTAGTTGATGGTTTTACAGATTTCAATTCCTGTTGTTCTCCATGCACTTCAACCATGTGGAATTGATATCGCTTTACAGCAGAAAAACCAAGTTCGCAAACTGAACACGAAAATGGTGCTGAACTGACATGCATTAAATTTACATGTCGTGTAAGATTATCTTGTCTGTTAAATGTGGTAGCACAATAACTGCACACAAACATTTTCTGATTATGTTTTGTACTTGCATGACGTTGAAGGTTGTCAGGTCTTGAGAACTGTTTCTTACAGTCACCACACTTGAACATAATGATCCCTTTCGAAATTACCTATAAAAGAAAGAAATCATAAATGTTAATAAAAATAAAACAAAAGTACAATATAGTTAGTTTAGTTCTATTCCAGTCAATGGTTATAGCAGGGTATTTAAATCGATCTGTGAACTCCTAGCAAGTCTAACTGCATGTAGTTCTAACTGGGGTTACTATATATCACTGTCACTGACACCTAGCAGTGAACATTGGAACTTGATAGAGTGGTAGAAGCGATCGCCAGTTAAGTGAGCTAAGTGTGACGTCATAGCCAGTCTTAAAACAAGTTTAAACTTGTAAAACATGTCACATGATAAGGTTAAGTTAGGTAAAGTTAGGTTATGTTAGGTGAACTGAGGTTAAGTCTTTAAATATTCCCTCTGTCACTGACACCTAGCAATGAACATTCAGACTTTATAGAGCGGTAATCAAAATCTAACCTACAAAATTAGCTTTACACACCATGTTCAAGTAGTTCCAACTTTTGACGGCCAAATATACCATTTTCACTAACATGTAGGGGTGAACATTGGAAAATATCACTCTAACTGTTTAAAAGTTATTAGAGGGGGCACTTACCTTTTTATAATTTATCAACTGCTGTCACTGAATGAACAGATTGTAGGAATCTGGTAACCTACAGGTACCCAATTATCTGCAAACAAATCAATCAATCAATCAATAAATACATTCCAATCAATAACTTCAACATCAATTAATAATAAAAGACTACAATCCATTAATAATAAGTACTTACCTTGCAAAATAATTTAATGATTTTCTACCAAAACGGCTTTTTTTTACAACTCTTGAGCAGTAATAGAGCACTGTTCACTCAAAGCGAGTAATAAAGACTGACAGTAGGGAGATATATGACACCCCTCTTATATAAACTCTCATCGCTCGTGTCAGCAGTTTTTTGCAGATCATTGCAATTCCTTTCCCAATACAGTTGAGAGTCCAAAGTACACTAGGAACACCTGTGTGGTATCCAATGACTGCTGACTTTGCATGATCATCACCCATTGTCTTAATCAACACCGGAGGTTTCAAATTACTGCAGCGTCAGTCATAGCAACAGCAGTGTGCGCTCCTTGCCATGTCAGCAACATGACACCGGAAGGAACACCTGTGTAATATCCAATAACTGCTAACTTTGCATGATCATCATCCATTGTCTTCATGAACACTTGCGGTTTCAAATTACTGCATCGTTAGTCATAACAACAGATCTGCGCGCTCTCTGTCATGTCTGTAATATGACACAGGAAGTAACAGGACGTCTTACTGTACATGTCATCTCCTCAGTTTTAACATCTTAAGAACATGTACTATTCTCTTTCAACTACAAATGACTCGTTAGAACACATCCATCCACCAAGTTAGATCCCTTGTATGTTCACATGTATTTCTTCACTTTCCTTTCATATCGTTATCCCATTATAGTAGTGGGGGATTAGTGAACAACGTCAATTCAACACACACAAATGTAGTTAGGCCCTTTGACATAATTTAAATCAATTCATGGGCTAGTCCGTAGGAACCAGGCCAAAGGGACCCGTCCAAAGGGATCAGTCCAAAGGGACAAGGACTCGTCCACAAGGACTTGTCCACAAGGACCTGTCAACAAGGACTTGTCCACAAGGACTCGTCCACAAGGACCTGTCAACAATAACCCATCAACAGGGGCCCGACAGCAGGGGGCTCGTCAACAATAACAGGGGCTCTCACCTCAAGGCCTAACATGCCCCTCTTTGATTATTGGTTTGCTGAACAACGTTACATTCCATATCGGAATTCAAACTCTCACATGTTGCAATTGGAAAGAGAGATTCTCTAAAAAATTCAATTTCACCCCCTAGTAGGGTAGGTTTTATCTTTGGGGTTGAAATATGTTGTCCATTGGAAAGGGAGTGTCAGCCCGAGTTCAATGACACCTCATTCGTCAAAATCCGACCACGGGTTCGGGAGTTATCGGGCTGCCGCCATCTTGTGAGGAGGGTGAGGAGGAGGAGGCATTAGAACTCCTACAAAACCACTACTCACTACATGTTCTGGGTATATGTACTTGAAGTAGAATTTTTCATGGTTTGGCGGCGGAAGAAGTCTATAATGCTCTACGGTCTGGGATATCCTTGTTGTGTTACTGTTGGGAACTACGTGTAAGTAATGATCGCTGAGGCTGTCTTTTAAAACATGTTGATTTTGAGATTAATTTGTGGTTTCTACAGATTTCGACTAATCTTTGACCATTTTTATTGGTTCGTTTATGTGCTGTCCATTTTCCAATGATATCTCTATATCTTCTTTCTTGTCCAAGTTGCGCATTGAAATCACCGAGGAGAATTTTGATGTTTGATGAAGGGATGTTAGTTAAATTTTGATCCAAAAGATCCCAGAATTTTTGTGCTTCTCCTCTATCCTTAATGGTGTTGTTTTTTTGATTAGTAGGAGCATGTGCATTAATAATTGTATATGTTTTATTTGCCGATTTCAAAGTTAAGGTCGTAAGTCTGGAGGATTGAGATTTAAATTCTGTTATCGAGTCAATGATTCTGAGATCTATTAAGAATCCGTTACCAAATTGTGGACAATTTTTCATGACCCGTTTTCCTGGATTTCCTTTATATATTCTGTATCATTGTGATTCCAGATGGTCTTGATCACTATTTCTAACTTCCTGAAGGGCCATAATTAGAATTTTATGACTACTCATGATATCCGTGATGATCTTCAATTTTCCAGGTTGAACCAGAGAGTTAACATTATGTGTAGAAAAGAATGAGACTTGTTTAGGTTTGATTTTCCGTAGTATTTGATTGTTTGCTAATTGATGAGTTTTCAGATGCTCCGATTCGTCATTATCTTCCGCATGACAGCCCACCGTATCCGAATGCTGTCTTTTCTGTAATCTGTCATTACAAACGGCGGGATTATTCTTCAAATGACTTTTCATGGTCGACTGTCTAAGGTTTCACCTTGAGGGGAGGATAAATCCTCTAATTACAATCCTGAATGTTATTCAGAAAGGTGAAAGAACTGAGAAAAGAATTCTCAGTCCCCCCAACACTAGTCTGTTCACGGACCGAGTTTCCTGCTAGGATTGATTACCCAACCTTCCTCTGGGTTGCTCAGCTTAGCAGGGGACACCACGCGCAGGTCAGTGTTGGAATTGGAGTGGAGAGGTTATGAGGATTCTCTACTGCTGAATCCTTGTATTACTGATTTTGTTGGTTAGTATCATCACATCACACTCCCTTTGTCCAGGTCTACATATTTATAGACCTCCCCAGGTTAATTCCTAGGGCCCATATATTTAAATAATGTACATATTTTGACACTTTTTAGTACATATTTATTTGTCTGACCCCTAGAGGTTTGCTAAACGACTCAGAATAATGTACATAATTTCATAAATTATACAAATACAGTGAAAGTAAAACAAGAGTTATTACACGCTAGTTGGTTTGAAGTGGTTCATGGTTAATGGCTGATGATGATGAGGATTGTTATAACACTTTCGTCTTGGCTTTTTATTTATTTTGTAATCCCCCTCCAGTTATTATTGTTATTTATTTATTTATTTATTTAAGCCGTTTAGTCCCATTGGATCACATAAAACAAATTATGATCTGCTGTTTTTCATGGTCTTCCAAAACTCCTTCATTGTTTCGCTATGATGAACTCTACATTCCTCCGTCCATCCTATCCCCGATCTCCTTGGTCTATCTTCATGTGTGATTTCCCAACTGTGTATCTCATGTCTCAATGTCATTCTATCTTCGATATATGTTGATGTGATGTTGCCACTTCTGAGATCAATTTGGACCTGTGTATCCCAGACTATTGTCACTTTTAAGTTTTCTTAAGTAAGTTATTTCAGAATTCTCTTTGTTAATTACTTACTTACTTAATTCCTGCCGCTCCTTCCGGAGCATAGGGCCTTGGCGAAATTTCTCCACGCAGTATGGTTCCTGGCCATTCTCTTCACTTGACTCCAGTTCTTGTCCACCTCTGCAATTTCATTTTCGATCGTCCTCTTCCAGGTCTTCTTAGGTCGACCTAGCTTCCTGGCGCCTTGAGGATTCCAGTCTAGCGCCGCCCTCTCAATAGCTCCGTCCGGCTTCCTTAGTGTATGACCAATCCAGCGCCATTTCCTCTCCTTGATCTGGATGCTAATCGGTTGTTGATCGGTGAAGGTCCAAAGATTTTCATTTGAGATTATGTCCGGCCACCTCACATTCATGATGCGACGCAGACATCTGTTAATGAACACCTGTAGCTGGTTGTTGATCGGTTTTGTGACTATCCATGTTTCACAGCCGTAGAGAAGAATCGACTTTACGTTGCTATTGAAAAGGCGGAGCTTGGTCTTCCTGGAAATGTTTCTATTTCTCCAGATGGGGTAGAGCTGGACAAAGGCACCATTTGCCTTCCTGATACGGCTTCGAATATCTTCCTCTGCTCCCCCATCATTTGTGACTATACTTCAAAGGTAGAGGAAGGACTCAACTCGCTCAATGTCCTTTCCGTTGACTGTCAAACTAGTCGTGATGTTAGAATTTATCCTCATCTCTTTGGTCTTGTTGGTGTTGATCATCAGTCCTGCACGTTCTGCTTCTCTCTGCAACCTCCCCAGCTTATCTTCTATGTCTCGGTACCGTTGTGCCATAAGACAAATGTCGTCTGCGAAATCCAGATCTTCAAGCCTGTCATTTATACCTCATTGAATACCCCTCTTCCGTCCTCCCATTACCTTCTTCATCACACTATCCAGGACCAACAGGAACAGAGTGGGGGAAAGGACACACCCCTGTCTCACTCCGGAACTGACCTTTATCTTTTCTGTTAATTTGCCTTCGTGAAGAACCTGGCACTCATAGCCTTCGTACATCTCTTCCATGATTCTGATGACCTTTGTTTGTTGGAATTTTATATTCCTCGAGGGTCTTCCACATGATTCTTTGATTTACGGAGTCGAAGGCTTCCTCGAAGTCAACAAATGTGAGGTAAAGGGTATTCCGCCACTCCACACTCTGCTCCAGGATGATTCGGAGGGTGTTGATGAGATCCACACAGCTGCGATGTTGTCGAAATCCAGCCTGTTCCTTCCGAAGCCTTTTTTCTACGCATTCTTTTATACGATTCAGGATGACTCTCGCCAGCACTTTGCTTGGAATGGACAGCAAGGTGATACCCCTCCAGTTGTTACAGTTTGTGGTGTCCCCTTTCTTCGGCAACTTGACTATCAACCCCTTCTTCCAGTCGGTTGGTATTTTCTCCTCCTTCCAGATCTTCTCCAACAGCGGGTGCAGCAGATCGATCGTAATATCCAGGTCTGCTTTCAGTACTTCCACTGGGATATTATCCAGACCTGGTGCCTTCCCGCATTTCATCTGCTTCAACGCTGTCCGTATTTCGCCCCGAGTTGGGGAGTCGAGGCTGATGCTTGGGTCACTTTCTGCTTCCTCTTCATCTTCTCCTCGCTGCTTACTTTCTGGTCCTCTATCTCTATTAAGAACCTCCGCAAAGTGTTCTCTCCATCTTGTCAGCTGCTGTTCACACGTCGTAAGGATCTCGCCCGTCTTGCTCTTCACAGGCCTAGTTTTAATAAAACCTTTCTTCGAAAGCATCTTTGTGATGCCATAGAGCTCCTTTGATTTTCTGTGACTTGATCAGGAGACACCCAGGTGACCTTGTGGCACCACCTATGAGGAAATACCGTGCCACCCATCACCAAATCCTGACTGGCGCAATATTCCGTAAATTTCTCCCCATTGTCATTCATCTCACCAAGGCCATGTTTACCCATGATCTGCTCTAACCCCTCATTGTTTGAGCCCACCTTCGCATTGAAGTCTCCCATAACAATGAGAATGTCCTTCTTACTTGTTTGTCTTGTGACATCTCGCAGCATTTGGTAGAATTCTTCCTTCTTCTCTGGCTCCGATTGTTCTGTAGGCACATAGCATTGGATGATGATCACATTCCTGATCTTTGTCTTGAACCTAGCAAACATGAGCCTACTAGAAATTGGCTCCCACTCCATAAGGCTTCTCTTTGCATTTCTGTTGAGCAGCAACCCCACTCCATCCCTGTGTTCTTCATCATCGCCCCCAGAATAGAGAAATGTAATTCCATCTGTTGTCTGTATTTCACCAAATCCTGGCCACCTCACTTCACTCAATCCTAGGATATCCAGCCCATAGTTCTTCATCTCCCGTGTCACTTGTTTCAGTCTGGTTTTCTCCATCAAGGTCCTCACATTCCAGAAACCGATTTTCGTAGTCCTCTTCATGCCAAAAGTCGTCATCAGGTTATCCGTCCGGTTTTGTAATTTCGCTTCAGTTTCCGTAATCAGTTTATTTAAGAGGAGCGAGTGATTAACCCACTGCCTCCGAGTGCCTTGGAGGGGCTGCCACCTTAAGCCTGAGGCACCAGGCTGATTTTCTGTCAGGGTTTCTTCCCTTAGCCTTTGAAGAACCAACTCCAAGCTACAAGGCAGCAGTTGTTTCACCAGAGCCCCATTAGCCGTAATTTCTTCAGGGTTCCTGTAGGGCCTTCACAGCTACCGTAGCGGTTTTGAGGCACACAAAGTCCCCACTGTACTTCACCCCTACAGGCAATCCCCTACTTAATTACGTTGCCCATTTCCCACGACGAGGACGAGGGGTTGGATTTGTGGGAGACCTTTGTTAATTAGTCATTATTATTATTATCATCAATATTATTATTATTATTATTATTATTAATGTAATTGTGGAATTTTCTTCAGGACCTGCTACATCAGGTAGACATCCTCCAACTGCAGATGTTCGACAACAAACCCTTGTCATACAGCTTTTGGAACTTCTCCTTGTTATTCTACGGGATGAAGTTGAAATGGTTTCAAGGTATCTCAATTGAATTATTTTATGCTGAAAGGTTCTAGAGTTTACAGAACACTAATTTACAGCTGTTGAACGACACTGGTCCCCCGTGTGGGTGCGGGATAGAATACACCCACGGTATGCCCTGCCTGTCGTAGGAGGCGACTAATTGGGCCGACACGGCCGAATAACTTGCCAGTTATTGATTTGTTCAGACCCCCTGTGGATGGGGAGGGCAGAATTCATCCACGGTATCCCCTGCCTGTCGTAAAAGGCGACTTAGAGGGGGTCTTATAAAGGTCGATTTTGGTTTTCTGGTCCCAGCTCTGGTTTGACCAATAGAAATAAACATGCATGCTGTTAGGGGACGGGCCACCAGCTTGGCCATCTGGCCAGAAAGCCTAGACAGTATGCCCCATCCCGTCAGGTAGGTGCGCCATGTACCCTACAGTAGTATCCGCCTTACAACGAAGGTCCCTGCATGGCCGAATACTGGAGCTGCATAAATCCTGTGCATGCCGAGGGGGAAGTGCCTGTTCGAGGCACTGGGACCCCGGGCAATATCTGCTATGCCAGGTAGGTATTGCCTTGGCTGGGTGGCGCCGACAGTGATAGCCCCCGTTCGGAGTGTGCAGTATTCGGGGAGGATTTTGTCCGGGATGCCTAGTAAGCGATCACGGACACCTGTACAGCGTGGCACCCTTAAAAAGCCCGTTTCTGGAGTGTAGACCGAATCCCAATGTGTATACGCCTTGGGATGAGGCATTTAATAAGAAGTTCCCTGTTGACAGGTCTCCTCGCTACCTGGTAGCTACCAGGACAGACTGGGGAGATTTTAAGCAGGTAAAATCGATCCTATTTTCAGAGGAAATCGAGGGGAAATATTGCGACCTTAACGGGATTTCCAAGCTCTGGAATGGGCAGCTCCTGCTGCATACCGTTGACCGACAGCAAACTGAAGCGTTATTGGAATGCACGCATTTCGGCGAAATTCCCGTTAAGGTTGAGAAGCACGATACGCTAAATGAGGTCCGTGGAGTTATATTCCATCGCGACCTCATTCTAAACAGCGACGCGGATTTGATGCGGGATCTGGGGAAGCGAGGCGTCACCAGGATTAGGCGCATCACCCGGAAAATTGGAAATGATAGCGTCGATACTGGCGCTTTCATTCTTCACTTTGAGGGTGATGTAGTGCCTAGGCAGTTGAAGGTCACGTCATACCATTGCGACGTTAGACCGTACATCCCTCCACCTATGTGCTGCTACAATTGCCAGAAATTCGGCCATGTTTCTGCCAGGTGCACTGCCAAGGCGCGGTGTGTAGAGAGTGTGGCAAGGGGACACATGATGGTGTGGGGTGTACGCCTCCCCCGACGTGTCCTAACTGCCAAGGAAGTCACTCTCTGCGGTCGAAGCAGTGCCCTGAGTTCTGCAAGGAAGCAAAGATCCAAGAAATCAGAACATTGGATCGGCTTTCATATCACGACGCTCGAAAGAGATACCATGATATGACTGCACCCGAATTTCCGGTATCTTTCGCGGCTAAGGTGACGCCACCTATCACCCCTGCCACTTTCGTTCCCCGTGCTGTACCCTCGACGACGAACTACTCTGAGACCGTAAAGTCTCCCCTCGCTGTCCAAGCGAGACCTGTCAGCTCGAAGAAGGTCACGAAACCTTCTTCGGCCATTGTGAAAAAGGCACCGGTTATACCATCTATACTGGCACAATCGGAGAAGAAGTCATCTTCCTCTCCGAAACGGTCGGAGAAGAAGTCTTCCCCTGCCAACGAGGCAAAGAAGACTTCTGCGAATGGGGCTGGATCGTCATCCAGCCCACCTGATAAGACAAAGATAGTGAAGAGGGAGACGGTTCGTCGCCGTCTCTCCCGCCCTCCTGCTGATGGGGTGGCTACTGTCTCTGCTGGCCTTTCCGCTCCCACGACCACCAAGGAAGCGAAGCCTTCTGAAGCCAAGCCCGTCCGTATGGAGGAATTCCCCTATAGAAAAGAAAATAGATCGGCGGAGGAGAGGGGAACGGTTCAGCGCCGTTTCTCTTCCTCTCCTAAAGGCAGGGCTGCTCACGTATCTGCTGGCCATCCCGCTCCGACCACTACCAGTGGAGCGGTGCCAGCAGGAGCGACCTTGTTTTATAAGGACCCGGCGTCTGTGGGGAAGAGACCATCTACTTCCCCAAACACACGTCGGCGCCGATCCAAGAAGAAATCTCTTCGGGACGTGTCGGGGACAGACACCCAGTCTTCGGACCGGGAGAAAGTCCCTCGACACCGCTCTCGCTCTTCCCCAAGAGCGAGACTCGTGAGGTCCGACGACGACCGCGCGCAACCCAAGAGAGCGCCCGCTCCATTTTCTTCGTCTTCGGAAGGAGATGTGGAGATTGAGGTGTGCTCTCCTGCCCCATCATCTCCAACTAGAGATGGGGAAGGGTGGCAAACGGTCAAGCATAAGTAGAAGACCCACTTCTACTTAAGTCCACACCATGGCACTATTACAATGGAACTGTAATAGCTATTCTGTTCATCTCGCTGAGTTACGACAATTAATATCTTCGTTTTCGGCAACCATTGTCTGTCTTCAGGAATCCAGGTTTCGTCCTGGACATGAGACAACAATGCGTCACTTCAAACTCTTCTCTAAAGACCGGGTGAACGGAGCTGTGGCCGCTGGTGGCGTCTGCACTCTCGTCCACTCTAGCCTCTTTAGTGAAGAGGTGCCTTAGCGTACTCAGCTAGAGGCAGTTGCAGTTCGTACTTCGTTGCCAGTAATGGCAACAGTATGTAACGTGTACATCCCGCCTGATTCTCAGCCGGATTACGACCAGCTGGTGGATCTAGTCTCTCAGCTCCCCCTCCTTTTCTCCTTCTGGGAGATGTTAATGCCCATAACACCATCTGGGGCTCTGCTACCACTAGCGGTAAAGGGAGAGATTTTGAGAGGCTGAACAGGCGGCTGGACCTGTGTCTGTTGAACACAGGGGAACCTACGCACTTCTCTATTGCACATGGTACTTATTCAAGTATCGATATTACCTTGTGCAGTCGTGCGATGGTTCCCCTGCTACAGTGGGGTGTACACGATGACCTTTGTAATAGTGACCATTTTCCAATTATCGTTACTCTTCCGAACCAGAGAGCCATCGAGTTACCAAGTCGATGGCTTCTCTGTCGGGCTGATTGGCCAACTTTCACGGCACGTGCGGTGTTTGCCGAAGATACCTTTGAGAGTGTCGACGATCATACCATTCACATAATGAATGGTATTTTGGCTGCTGCTGAGGAAACAATACCTTCCTCATCCGGCAACTCACGCCGGAAGCTTGTCCCTTGGCGGACAGCCAAGATTGCAGCAGCCATTAAAGATCGTCGACGTGCTTTCAAATGCTTTCGGAGGCAAAACACTATGACCAACCTTATCACCTTCAGAAGGATGCGTGCTAGAGCCCGATATCTGATTCGGGAGAGTAAGAAAGCGACGTGGGAAAAGTATGTGTCGTCTATCACGCCGCATACTCCTTCATCTCAAGTGTGGACTAAGCTTCGTCGGATCTCCGGACTCCCGACATCACTGTCGATACCCGGAGTGTCCTTCAATGGAGACATCATCACGGACCATCTCGCCATTGCCAACAGCATTGGCTCGCACTTCTCCGATGTATCCTGCTCCGGGAGTTACGATCCTACATTTTTGACTCTGAAGCCGGAGGCAGAGACTCACCCCTTGTCCTTTGCCACTGCTGCTTCGGAGTCCTATAATGTACCATTCTCTGAATGGGAACTGCGCAGTGCACTTGCACTGTGCAGGGATACGGCTCCTGGACCGGATAACATACATAATCAAATGTTAAAACATCTGTGCGAATCCAGTATTAAAAAAAACCTGTTGATCCTCTTCAATCGTATATGGATTGAAGGGGAGTTTCCATCTCAATGGCGAGAGGGGATCGTGATACCGATTCCTAAGGCTGGAAAGGATCCCAAGTTTGTAAGAAGCTATAGGCCCATTTGTTTGACAAATGGCCTATGTAAGCTGCTCGAAAAGATGGTGAACCGTCGACTGGTGTGGTTCTTGGAGGAGAAAGGTCTCCTGTCTGAGTACCAGTGTGGATTTCGCTCTCATAGGTCCACCACTGACCGTCTGGTGCGACTTGAGAGCGCCATACAGGGGGCATTATTCCGAAAGCAGCACCTAGTCATGGTCTTCTTTGACCTCGAGAAAGCCTACAACACTACATGGCGCTAAGGGATCCTTTCCACCCTTCACAATTGGGGACTCCGTGGTAATCTACCGACTTTCATTGCGAATTTCATGTCCGTCCGACTCTTCCGTGTGAGGGTCGGTAGGACATTATCGCAATACTATATTCAAGAAAATGGAGTTCCTCAGGGTTCAGTGCTGAGTGTCACCTTGTTCGCGATTGCCATAAATGGTATTGTTGCCGCCGCCGGCTCCGCGGTAGTGCCATCGCTGTATGTAGACGATTTAGCTCTGCATTACAGCTCTGGAAGTATGGCAGTCGTGGAACGGCAATTGCAGCTAGCCATCAACCGGGTCGACAGGTGGGCTCACGACCGGTGTTTTCGTTTTTCAGCAGCGAAAACCTCCGTCGTCCATTTTTGTCGGCTACGGAGGCTACATTTACACCCTGAATTAAATCTCAGGGATGCTGCGTTGCCGTTGGTTGACACTTATCGCTTCCTAGGGCTCCATTTTGACAGCAAATTAACGTGGCAGCACCATATACGGCAATTGAAAATGACATGTCTCAGGAAACTGAACATGCTCAAGTTTCTTGGTGGCACTACGTGGGGGGCCGACCGTGCGGAGCTGCTACGGTTCTACCACGCCCTCGTCCTGTCCCGGCTCGACTATGGTTCTGCGGCATATGGTTCAGCAAGGCCGGCAACCTTGAAAGTGCTGTACAGTATCCACCATAGTGGCGTTAGGCTGGCTACCGGTGCCTTCCGGACCAGCCCGATACCCAACCTACTCGCCGAATCGGGTGTTCCACCTTTAAATTATAGACGCCAACATATGCTTTTAGCATATGCTGCCAATTCTCGTTTGCAGCAATATGTTCCTGAATTTTGTGGAATTTTTACAAGTAATGGAAAGACTCTTTTCTGTCAAAAAATGTGGGAAATCTGTATATGTGAATCGGCTATCTCAAGTCTTACAGCATTTAGCATGTAGACAACATAAAATTGCCACTTCACGTGCAACCTCTACTAGACAAGTTATTTTAGGCGAAACAGCTTCCTCTTCTCATACCCCAGTTTCAAAAAGTTCTGAATATTATGCACATTTATACAAAGCTTTTCTTTCATCAGATATCCCTTTATATAAATTGAAAAGTCCATTGCTTAGAACATTTCTTACAAAATACAGTAATTTCGAAACACCAGCATAATCAACTTTAAGAAAATGGTATGTCCTTGCGTGTTACGAACAAATGCTAGGAAAAATCAGCGCAGAATGTGAAAATAAAAAAATATGGGTAAGCATGGACGAATCACCTGACTCTAGTGGCAGGAAAGTGGGGAAATTTTGTGGTAGGTGTGCTAGAAAAAGATGAAATTGTTTCCAACCGGTGCTTCCTATTAGCATGTAGAGAAATATCAGCATCAAATCATGTTACGATGGCTCGCTTATTCAATGAATCTCTGGAGTTGTTATGGCCGAATGGGGTGAAATTTGATAATGTTTACTTTCACTTACGGATGCTGCTCCGTATATGAAGAAGGCAGCAGTAGGTCTGTCGATAAGTTTCCCAAACATGATATATGTAACTTGTATAGTGCATGGTTTACACAGGGTATATGAACAGGTACGTGCATTGTATCCTGAAGTGGACCAATTAATTTCAAACAGCAAAAAACAGCTCCAACGAGAATAGATCTATTCAAAGCTAAAAATCCAGATCTTGCACTTCTGCCTAGAACCATAGTTACTCGTTGGGGGACATGGTTACAAGCAATAGTGTATTATGCAGACAATCTTGGAAATACAGTATTAAATCAGTGATAGATGAACTAAATAAAGATGACCGCTGCCTCAATTGTGAATTCTTCAGAACTTATTATAAGGACAGTACATTTAATGTACTACATTATAAAATAAATTATCTTACATATCTGCAAATTTGAGTTTTTTGTGCCACTCTATAAAAAAAATTAGAAACATCAACCAACTTGTTGACTGAGACAATTAATGAATGAGGTGCATGACATTGAGAAAAAAGTTAATGCGCTCAAAGTCCCAAAGTAGAAGCTATTAAACAGAAATTTAAAAGTGTGTTCGCAAAAAATGATGGATTTCATACTATGTGTAAAATTGCTAAAGTTTTGCAAGGGCAAGTAGACATTGGTGAAGGCAGATGACCTCGTAGTTCCGCCCCTTAAAACAGCAAGCAAAGACATTGGTGAAATTGAAAATTTGCATGTCAGTGACATTCCTTTGAGGAAATATGCAAGACTATCTTCCTGTGATGTTGAACGGTCCTTCTCCCGGTATTGTGCATTGTTCCGAGACAACCGGCATCGGTTCATGATTGAAGACTTGGAGAAAGGTTTCATTGTTCACTGCTACAGCAAGTTTTTTCAAACCTCCAGTGTCTCAACATGATAGTGAGTGACTTTTTACATTTTTTTAATTTTTTTAAATATTGAAATATTTTTTTATTAAATACAGTATTTTAATTTTTTTGCTGAATGAATTTTTTTTAAAGATTTTTAGGACATAGAAATCCGTTCCCTACTTAGAACTCACTTCCAGGAATTTTATCTTTGTTTCTTGGACCTGGTGTGTGTTTTCTTGGGATCGGTGTGTGTAATTTTGGAAATGGGTGGTGTCATGGTGTACTGGGAATGTGACGTTGGTTTCATGGAATTAGAAATGCTGTGCTGACATAGATTAAATTGCATATGGGCAGATTCTGCAGAAGAGACTTCAGTTAAAAGTTAATAATCAACAGCAATACTGTCGCTCCCAAAACTGAACACATTAGCAAAGGAGTCAACACATTTTTCCAATTGTTAAAACTTATGGTTGAGAATGTGTCTCGTGCATGTTATTGTATCTTGCTTATGCTCAGGATCTTGGAGCTCAGTAAGTCAGTTTTGGTTAACGTGAATAACTCCATCCTCGCCAGAATGCATTTGTGCACTCAGCAATGATTTCAAGTCACTCAATATAGTTTTTAATACATTTACCTTGTCAATATGTTGAGTTACAATGTCCCCAACACTTCACAGAGAGCGCTGTACATTTTTAACGCTGACTGGCTGCGTGGCTCATCGGTAACGTTCTCGCTTGCTGGGCACAAGGTTGCAGGTTCATTTCCTGGCGTAGTCGGCTGGCATTTGAGGGTACGCAAATGCGAGGGAGCCGTGTCAGTAGATTTACTGGCATGTTAAAGATCCCCTTCAGGGCAAAATTCCGGCACCCCGGCATCCCTAAAAGCTAGAGTAGTTAAAAGGGACGTAAAACCTACTTTTAACGCTTTATAAGACATGTTCTTTAGAAGCTACATAAGATTCTAGATATCCTTTTGTTACTCCATAATCATGCACAGGATTTGGCAAGTCTGTAAGTCATTTGGTTTTGACACTAATCACTTCTTTGTCTTCAACAAACATATTGAGGAGAGAGGATAGTGCTGGCACGATGGGACAATCGCTGTGAAGAATTTATGTCATGTTTGCAATAGTGTTACGTAGAAGCTCAAAAGATTAGTTGAAATAGGTCTCAAGCTGGGCATCAATTTCTTTTCTTGGTGCGAATGAATGCAAATATCTCTTATTAACAGCATGATCATGTTCTGGATTTGCTACACGAAATATTTTACTGTGTTTAACATCAATACAAGAGTCTTTAATTGCAAGAAATGGTGCAACTGCTGTATAAAATGTCAGAGTGCGTAGTACAGTAACAGTTAACTTCAGTTTATGTAGAACTTGGCTTGCATTTTCTTCTCCTCCATCACATACTGTTGTGTGACAGTAGCAACCTCTTCAGACACAGCATGTCTGGGTAGGGTATGGGCTAGAAGAAGTAAAGGACAAAAAGTAGGAATAAGGGAAGGGAAAAGCGAGTGTACAGGGCTGATGGCCAAGATAGCCAAATGCAAATTGTGTAATATTAAAAATTATTAGGGTCACTCCATTAGTTGTGAACCCCTGAGACAGCTCAAATCATTGGGTGTGATCCTGTGACATGAGAACACAGTGAGTGTACAGGGCTGATAACTGATAGCTCAATGCAAATTGCATAATTTTAAACAACCATTCCAAGGCCATTAAAATAGGTTTCTGTGACCGGATGACCAACTCATACCAGGATTAAAATCTTCACGATAGGACCAGAAATGGAAACCTTGGCCGTCTTCCTGAAAATTGTTAGCAAAACAACTGAAGAGCCCATTGGCACACTGGGGCGAAACGCTGGCAACTGTTTTGAGCTAGCCGGGCCATTGTATCAAATTTCCTTGTGAATTTGTTAATGTTCATAGCTCAGTCGGACAATTTTACATCCTGTTTCCTCTGGGAACAGATATTTCCAATATGGATTAGCAAGGTAAGCTAACATTATTTTTGAAAGGAAGTTTTGACTTCCGTAGTACATTGGCACTGCTCGTGGCAACATTTGTGCCTTGCAGCGGCCTTCACAGTATGTACTAGCCACGCGTCTTGGTGAGGTGTACCATAACCAACTGAAGAGCCCATTGGTACACTGGGGCGAAACGCTGGCAACTGTTTTGAGCTAGCCGGACCATTGTATCAAATTTCTTTGCGAATTTGTTAATGTACATAGCTCAATCGGACAACTTTACATCCTGTTTCCTCCGGGAACAGATATTTCCAATAGAAATAACGCATGCGATGAATGTCGCAAAACCTCACTAACTAAAATATGACTGGGAATTTCTGAATATCATTTTACACTTGGGCAAGACTTGAAAAGAGAATACTCCAATAAACACTTGGAATTAGCTCAGCTAGAATAAATAGAACTAAAGTTGGATGTATAGAACTAAGCTTGGATACAGCTCATCAGCTTCTAAAGGCTAAAAGACTTGTCATTTCCGCCATTTCTTATGGTCGTCAGCAGTTCTCTTCATATGGGTATATAATAAATAATAAATAGAACTAAGTTTGGATACGCATGACTACGCTCGACAAAACTACAAAGACATGGTGACTGTCTTCCTTCAGATTTTGCAGGACATCGTGTAGGCCTTCAGCTCGACTACGGTTTGTGTGGTCGGGTTCCTCCATTGGCTGGTTTGTGCACCCCATAGCACACAAGACTGCTTCAATCTCCGGCTGGAATCGGCTACGGCTTCGGACAGCTTTCCATTTTATCGCCCATCATGGATGATCATGTATTATATGCGGATGATGTCATGTTAGCGGCGACTCAAATGAAAGGCAGTAAGCATGCGCCGACAACAATCATTCTTCGCTACTGACCAATAGCTGATGCTCGTTGCCCAATAGAATGCTTCCTTTATCACCTCGTGTGGAAAGTCCTGCCCTGGCGCGGATAGTTTGTCTGTCCGACAGGTGGAAGGACAAGGACATGTTGCACATCTGCACATAGTTCTGTCCAGTCTCGCTGCTTGCTCTCAGTGGCTACGACAGTTAATTGCTACGTTTACATGGCGAACTCAAATCGATATGAATACGCTCCTGTTTTCAGTACGATGCCCGTTTACATGAGCAGTTTCAGTTTGTGATTTCAATACGGTGTATGATTTATGTTGGCTAACTCGATTTAAACACCAAAACATAAAGGACTCCGTAATTATCATCTGAAGATTTCTTTTTGACGGGTTGTTTGTAAATATGATAAATGGATACGCGGAAGATTTTGATGTTGTTTGTTATTAACAAGTTTATGTTCAGTTTAATAATGATAAAACTTTGTTGGTTTTACGTCCCTTTTAACTACTGGAGCTTAAGGCATTTAGAGACGCTGGGCTGCCAGAATGTTGCCCCGAATGAGATCTGTAACCTGCCACAATTTATGTACGGATACACCAGACATTAAAGGTAAGACAGACAAAAATACATAAATGCTAAAAACATGTGCAATCAAACTGCACTTTTCAACCACGACAGGAACACAGACAGTAACGAAGAATATGTGCAGAAAGTAAAACAAGCGATTTGAGAGTCGGACGACAGACGTGAGTAGGCCAAAATTAGTTTAAAAATGTAACTCAAGAGAGCGCAGAATTGCTTTCAATACGATGCGCATTTACATGTTCCTGAACACCAGTTTGGATACGATCCAATCCCACAATTTTACCGATCGGCCTTGAAACTCGATACGATCTAATTCACGCAAATATGCATTACACTACCGAAGAAGTTGTGAAACCTTGTGATAATTTTGTTGCGTCGTATTGAAATAATGGGTAGGCCTAAGAAAGTAGTTAAATCATTAACTAGTGATGAGAAAATGAAAATTCTTGAAGAAGTAGACGAAAATCCTCACCTTAAGCCCATGGATTTTTTTTCTGTACACTCGTGAGCGTGAGCATGTCTAACCTGAAAAAAACGTCGGCTATATCCAATCGTTCACGCCAAAGAATACGGCACTTCTTTCCCACAAAATATCGAGAAAAACCTGTATTTAAGCCGAAATCAAGTATACAAAACTAAATATTTCAACACGTACTACAGTATTTGAATTAAGAGTACGGTACCGGTGTACAGGGCCGGTCTTAGGGGTGTGCGACATGTGCGGTCGCACAGGGCGCCAACGGCATGGGGGGCGCTGAAGGCGTCCCCCTAAGATAGGCAAATTTCGATTTATTTCCTATTGCACAAATGTGGGAATCAGTTTTAAAAAAAAGTTCAACCGGTGTTATCTCTCACAACTGAATACCCTACGCGCACATTAGGCCGTGACGGACTGAAGTTAAACTCAGTGAAATAGTGATTAGCAAACACCATATCTTTCACTCCCTTGCTTTGCCTTTTCACTATCGCGGAAACGCAACCCGGCTCGACACTCGGGCCCGGGACCAACCAAATCGCCCGTCGGCAGCGCTCGGGCATTTCCGTGATATTTCGGTTCGGTTCGCTGTTGTAAGCAGAGCTGTAGTAAGGCGAAGGAGAGAGAAAGAAAGCGAGGATGGCAGGGGGGAGAGGGGAGTAAGGTTGGAGAAAGGGGTGCGGGTGTGACACGAGCTGGAAACAGAGTCAAAGAGAAAGAAATCATAACAAACGTCACGTGTGGCTGGGCGAAGTCGGCGTCGACCCGCTCGTAGATGGTAGGACGTTTTAGCACAATGCATGGGAGTGTTATGGCCCTTGCTAATTGTCGTTCATTCGAGTGCGTGGTACGGATGGTGTTAAGTCGGGACGAAGAACGAGAAACCCTACAAAAGTGGCCTCCTCCGGTAAAGCTAGTGGAGCTGCAAACAAAGAACGAAGGTTGCAGCATGCAGAAGAAGACAAGAAGGCAGCAGAAGCTTTTAAAAAATTCATCAGACCTTCAACATCAATAGACGGGAGATCTTCACAAACAAATCCTACTGATCAGTCCTATAGTGTGCCGATCTGATCATTAATACTTCGACAGAAATGAGGCTAAAGCTAGAAGACCTTAGAGGTCAAGGCTTTGACAACGGCGCGAATATGAAATGTAAATATAAAGGAGTTCAAGCTCGCATTGTAAAACAGTTCCCGCGCGCAAAATATGTTCTATGTGGTAGCCATTCGTTAAACCTAGTTTTATCTGACTCAGCCGAATGCTGTCCTTACTGCGTTACTCTATTTGGCATTATTCAACGCATATATGTTTTATTTTCGTCGTCTCCTGGCCGGTGGTGTACTTTGTTGGCTCACATTTGTAATTTGACTCTATAAGATTTGAGCGACACTCGCTGGGAGTGTCGCATAGATGCAGTGAGGCCTTTTAGATACGATACGAATGGGGTAGTGGCAGCCTTAAAGGCCATTAAGGAGAATCCTGCTTTTGATTCGGTGCTATGCCATGAAGCTGAATACTAGGCGAAAAAAAATTGTGACATTCGAATTTGTCGTTGCTGTTGTAGTATGGCACGACATTTTGTTTCAAGTAAACATAGTTAGCAAAGCCATGCAAGCAGAAGCAATTGATATAGGCCTACAAAAGGCGTCTTCTTTCGCAGAAGGTTGTATCGCATATTTTGAAAAATATTCCCAAGAAGGCTATGAAAGCGCTATAATTTCGGTTAAAGAAATCATTGCGTCTGTGTCTCTTGAGGTCGAAGAAGGTAGACGGAAAAGGAAGACTAGACCCCCTAAACGGTTGATTGAGGAAGATGACTCAGACTCGGACCAAGTCATCGAGTCAGGCACTGGGAGTGACAGTTCTGAGTCAGAGTTGGAGCCGGAGCTGACGGAGGCTGAAGCTCAGGCTAAGGTTAAGCGCAAACAAGTGAAGCCACAACGACTCTTCAAAAAAAGTTTCTTTGACAAACTCCTAACAGTAGCTCTAACGTCTGTTAGGAAGAGATACTTTTTCCTTAAAGAGCATTCCGATATATTATAAAAATATCCACTTTACAATATTATTTTTTTATTATTTTTATAATATATAATCAATACGGGGAAATTTAGAATTATGACTGAAGTCATAGATATTCAGCATTCCGATACATGGGGATTTTTGTACGATCTAAAGGTACTGACTGCCTGGGTCTATTAAAGATAGTCCACTCATGGATCTTTGCTTGAACTCAAAAGCAGCTTTCCTGTGGAAATAATGAGTCTGACATAAGTGGGATGGATCTATGTTCTGAACTGCAACATTTTAGCCCATGCCTACCACCAACGCAAAAAACCCTCGCGCTGCGTTGCAGTTCATTTACAGCACGAATATGATTGACGTTTTTCCAAACGTCGATGTAGCTTTGCGAATTCTCTTAACCTTGCCGGTAACTGTCACTTCGGGTGAACGTAGTAGCTTTTCAAAATTGAAGTTGATTAAAACCTAACTGCGTGCTACAATTGGCCAAGAGAGACTGTCAAAACTTACTTTAATTTCAATAGAGAACGATGTTGCACGTTCACTCGATTTAACCCAGTTCGTAAAACAGTTTGCTTCAGTCAAAGCACGGAAAGCTCCCTTCTCATAAGGTTTTGGGTTTTAGTGTGTTTTCTCCTGTGTGTCGTAGTCGTTTGAATTAGTAAAGCTTGATTCCTGTAAGTATTTTTTTCCCAGTGATTTTGTTATGTTGACATTTTGCATCACAACTGAAAAAATAGTTATTGTATTATGTATAGTTAGATAATAAAGTCCAGTATTTTTGCACCATGCGAGCGCACAGCCGATATTTTGTATGTTACCTTGGCTATCCCCTTACTACAACGCAAGTAAAGCATGTTCAAGTAATATAGTAAATGGGTAAATGCACTGTAGGTTCATTTTATTTAATTTCACTCGATAACTCGGTGCCTGCATTTTCTACTTCATATTTTCATGACTCTTCTTTATGATACCTCATAATTTTTGCCAGAGTTAGGCAACCCGCCTCGTGGGAGGGGCGCAAAATCGAATTTCGCACAGGGCGCTGAAACCCCTAAGACCGGCCCTGCCGGTGTAGTATATTTTCTCTTGTTTTCATTGCTCTCGTTTCTCTGTGCTGTGTAAACTAGTTCTGTAGTACAATAATTCTGTAGGTTGTTTAAAATTGTATATTCGATAGTACGTACTTCTTACTTTTCCCTTACTGAAACAATTTAGTGTAAAATTTAACCGCTACACAGTGATGATGATGGCCACTTGAGGGTCGAAACGCGTTATCCTATATTGCCCTATTATTTGTGATAATATAATTAATACATTTAATTTTACCTCACACAACGCAAGAAAGCTGATGGATTGGAATCCGGGCTAGCCATAGGAAACAACAACATCTAATTTTTCCAGGAGTGTGGTTACATATTTATCTCTTGTATCCCGCCCATTCATTGGGCACAATCTTGTTGACCGACTGAAGAGCAACAAATGACAATTTTGTGTGGAGGTTTGTAAGGGCATCTTTGAAATGATATCTGCAGGCCAGTTTGTTCATCAATTTCCTTAACAATTCCATTTGAAACCTAGTAGTTTACAAATCATTTGACAGAATAACAACGTCATTGGCAAAAGCTAGACAGTCTACTACGATCCTCTTTGATTTTTTTCCCATTCTCAGCGGGCAGTAGCCGGTTTCCGTTAATCATGTTTGCCAAGTCTTTATGATCTTTTCAAGATTGTAATTGAAAAACACCGGAGAGAGCCTTGTCGAACTGCTGTCTTGATCTCAAAGGAATTTGAGAGACGTCCGAGGAACTTAATCTTGGACTTAGTATCCATAAGTGAGTCTCTAATTAACCCCAGAAACTTCATGTCAACCCCGAATTCGTTAAGGATGCTTAGCATGACATCACGGTCTATCGAGTCGTATGCTTTCTGGAAATCCACGAAGACTGACACGTACAGTTTGAACCTGAGAATGCAATATCTGCTGATCGTTTTAAGGTTATGGGTCCGTTTGGCTGTTGAGCGACCTTTCCTGAAGCCCCCTTGGAAATCACCAATTTCATGCTCAACTTGGGCTTCTAGACGTTCCAGGATCCTAAGTGAGAGAATTTTGTAAGTCACCGGTAGCAGGAATATTCCTCTGTAGTTGTTGATGTCTTTCATGCTGCCATTCTTGTGCAACGGATGGATCAGTGCCATTTTCCAATCTTCGGGTAGGGTTTGCTCATTCCAAATTACTATTGCTATTTGCATTTGCAAGATTTCAACTGATTCCTCTGGGGCATATTTCCACATTTCTGCAACTACTAGCTCCTCTCCAGGCACCTTATTGTGTTTGAGACAGGCAATTTGGAACTTGATTTAGTCTTTGTCAGGTGGTGTGGTATCGGGGCATCCGAGGGTGGCATCCTCGGTCTCGATGGGATTTTTAGGTTGATGACAATTCAGAAGATTCTTAAAGTAGTCCGCTACAATGTGATAATTTTCTTCGTTTGAAGTTGCTAGTGTACCATCCTATCGCTGAAAGCATAGCGACAGTGTTTTATAGCCCGTGAGTACCCTTTTGAAGGCTCTGTAGTACTCGGTAGTGGAATTTCTGTTAAAATTTCGATCGATCTCTTCAATAAGTGATTTTTTGTTCTTACGTTTCTCAGTTCGGAGCACTCCGGCTGTTTGTGCCCATTGGATTTTTTAATTTTCCCATTCAATTTCCAATTTTGTCAAGTAATAACGCTTCCATGTATCAAGCCTATTCTTCAGAACTGATTCGCAGGTATCAATCCACCAGACATATTTATTGCTCCCTTTGATTTCTGCAATTTCCTTGGCTGCCTTTTGGTGTGGGAAAAGTCACTATTTAATTCTTCTATTATACTAAAACAAGTACACTAAATTAGGAAAGAAAATATAAAAAAATATTCCTGTTTTTTTTTTTTTTTTTCCCCGACTTTGCCCAACTGTGGACCGCATGGGACCTAAGGCTTTCTGGTCAATTTTTTTCTTCTTTTCATCCCAGAACCTCTTCATTATTTCACTTCTAATCTTTCTCTGCTCCTCTGTTATTATTCCTGGATTATTAAATAGATTAGTTATATTTATATACTCTTGAATTTCAATAATTATGTTAATATTATTTTCTTGTCCTAGAACTCTACAACTCTGTTTCAGTTTTGCAGTGTTAAAGCAGCTTAGCGTTCTTTCTGGTGTTTGTGGGGATTGGTCTGAATTTGATTACCGACATGTAGTGGTCTGAGGCCTTGTTTATGCCCTTCTTGACTTTGACAGTCATAATCTCGTGACGTGATCTGTTTGGAACTCTCCGATGGATTGTATGGGAGATCGCCACGTTGTCTGCCTTGTAGATGGCGAAAGTGGGTCGGCATGACCTGCAGGTTGTGATTTTGATATATCTCTTCCCATTTTGGTTAGTTCTTTTGTGGGCAGGGTAGTTTCTGATAATGTTCTTGTACTTTAGTTGTCGGCCATGTTGGGTGTTGGAAGTCAACTATAAGAAGTTTCACCTGGTATTTCGGAATTTTGGCTAGTTGGTCATCCAGGAGCTCCCAGAAGGCATCCACTTTGTTTAGATCAAAACTGTTTTTATCATTGTTAGAGGCATGTGCGTTAACTAAGGTGTAAGTCTTGTTTGTGCATTTGATTGTTAATATGGATAATCTGTCATTCACTGTATCGAAGCTTGCGACCGATTTAAGGAATCTGGTTCTAACAGCAAATGCGGTTCCAAGCATAACAGATTCCTTTAGGATTCCTTTCTGAGCTCTATTCTTGAAGAGGCTCAAAGGTCTCTTTGTTGGGGTGCCGTGTTTTTTGCAGGACAAGTATGCACATCCGTTTTTTGTGTCCAGCTTTGGTGAGGGTTTTCAGCTTGCCAGTTTGCGTAAGGGAGTTTATATTGAATGTCGCCAGGAAGGTTTTTGATTGAGCTCTGAGTGTTAGACAGTTCGGGATACACCGAGATGCTCCAATCCGTCTCTTGCATGACGTCGAGTCTCCCCGGACTACAAATGAAACTCGTGCGCTGTGGCTTGCACTACGAGGGATTCATGCGAGGACCTACTCCCTGGGGTATTGTTAATCTTTAGATCAGAGCTTTCCAAACTTTTTCTCACAGCGACACCCTATTAGCACACACAATTCTATATGACACCCATATAAACATAGACTATTTTAACAAAGGAGAATCATTTTAAAGAAATTTAATTTATCATAGTATATAAAAGTATAATAGGCTCTATTAACCTCTCAGGCAGGCACTTAAATGCCCTAGCGTCTGCACTCCAGGCGGTATTTAAATTGGCTTGGTTAGTGAGTTTTGGAAAACTTCAAATAATGTTGATATCTCAAAAATTATACAAGCTAATAACACAATATTTTCAGGGTGACTTACCAATGGTATCTTGAACAACCCTGCCTGAAAATAGCGGATGAATTTGAAGCCGGTTCGTTTCATATTGCGGGTGTTGAGTGTATCCATTTCACTGTCACTGTGTGTTATGCACATTAAGGGTACTGGTATGGTTTTACTCGAGTACGGTGCAAATGTCCTTCGTGAAGGGACAGGAACACGTCAAAAGCTTAAGCTAGAATTACAGTAATAATCGTATCTAAATGCCAAATGCAAATTAAGGCAAAATATGAGAGTGAAATGATAAAAATTGTTTCTAAAAGAACTCATTTATTATCGTAAGTAATAATATAATAAGTAATTAGTAACTCAGGAACTAGATGTCATGAATAGTTATTTATTGTAGTTTTAAAGGGGAAAACTCGAGAGCATAACTAATAGTACTAAGTGACAAACATTTCATAATCTCAGAATTAATAGTTTGTAACTTTCATATTTCTCTCATGGCTGTCCTTAGATCTAATCAAATTAATTACTTATAACTCACTTAATTGTATTGAACAGAAATGTCTGTTGGATAAGCAATGTGTTTTAATGTGTGTTTCCAGCTCCCACGACAGACGATTTGTCCTGACTAACCTGGCACCGTTACTGGAGAAAGGGAAGGAGCGGTATACGCTCTGTCTCCACAAGCGACACTTCCCACTTGACTCCCGCATCGTGGAGAACATCGAGGGCACCATTCAACAAAGACGTAAAACAATCATCGTGCTGTCTGACCATTTTATTAAGAGCAAGTAAGTTGAAAAGCATTTGAAAAGTGAAATAAGATCAGATATTACCACCAGGTCTGCAAGTGTGTCATCATGTTAAGCATACACATCAATCTCCAAGAAACATACCGAAGATATTTGAGAACTAAAAGTAAGAATGATCAAGGTCCGTTAAAACAACAATCCCACCATCGGAAGTGTGTTTTTGTTGTTAAATAATGTTGTTCAGTGAGTCTTAAGCATGAATTGTATTGATTAGAAGATATAAGCTAAAATTATCTTCATTAAAAGTAGCAGCGTTACAATTACAATTGTAAATTAACAATTTGACTGTGGATACCAGCAATATGAAAACAGGAACGGTTGCAACTCGACTATAAATATTGGTAATGTGACAAAGATAGAAGAGTTGATCATGTTATTGCTAGAGGGTGTTATTGCACTTTCCAGCAGTGCCGACATGATGGCCTTTGGCAAAGGAATTAGAATTAGCGCTTGGTTTGAAACATGTAGTCGCTTAGGTCTGTTGTGTCCATTGAACTGTCGTCAGCTGTAACTCGATTCCGAGTACACATACTTCATCCTGCATAGAGCTTTTCAAACCAGCTTGTGGAGGTACTACAGGAACAACTCCCCCCTTAGTAACATTTGCTGCAAAACTGCCTCCTTGGCCATCGCCTAGTCATGTCTGAAGTTGTACGGCACTCGGAACATATTACGCAGGTTGCAAATCAGCTGATGTGTCATCGTTCTTTTAGTTTGTTTCATATATTTCATCATTTGTCAATTATGTTATAAAATCAAGATGCCTATTTCTTGTGTAGCATATGGGAGCTCTAATAGGCAGGAGAACAACTCACAAAAGCTTCATTTCCACAGGTAAGCACCGTGTCTTTGAACGTTATCAATATGGTATTGTTTCAAAGAAACGGTAGGTTTATGTCTATATTTTCGAATTGAGATTGGTAATTAAGTAGTCTGCGTTTATGGATACGTCTTACAACAAATTTTGACATAATAGGCCTCAATATTATGAAAACTACACGCAGGCCCTATTAGAGGTTATAAGTAGGGCCCCCGATGTTGATGCCGTAAAAATGTTTAAAAAATGCACTTAAAGTTTTCAAAAATGACTGTAATAAATGACCTAAAAATTCGAAAAATGCACTATAAAATGGAGAAAATGATCTTATAATAATAAACTTGCCAATATTTCAAAAAATGACATCTTAAGCTCAAACTGAAAAGTCAATCAAAATAGATTTCTAGCACTTAAGAAAAGGTATATGTTCACTTTAGCCCGAGTTGCACTGCACTACGAATATCATTCTGATGTCAATTGTAAATGATCCGGTTATCAGCTAAGAATTTTTAAATCTCGAAAAGCTGCGTTCAACATCAACTGATGTAATCGGAGCGTACTTGAAGTGAGGAAGGTCGTTTGCTGCTAAATCCTCCTCAATCCCATCCATGCAGTAGTTTTCACCAGAAAGAATGTCTGAGATTTTGCATAATGTTTTATACCCGGTGTATTTGTCCATCACTTTTTTCAGATTTGATGTAATATCCACAGCTATTTCGCCACGATTGTTGCTAAGACTAGTTTCCCCCCGGTTGACTAAGGAAATGGAATCAATCATTTCTTTTCCAGTTTTCTGCGATGATGTGATTTGTGCTGTCAACGCGAAATTTGATTTTAAGGATGCCAAACCTACCTTCAATGTTTGGTTCAGATGGCATGCCCTGTGCAATTTGTATTGCTACAGCTTCTTCACTCTCCGAACTCTGCACTATTTCCTACACTAACTTGAAGTTTTCGCAATAATACATTCACGCGTTTAACAACGTCCCCCAGCGTGTTATGATAGGTTGCGGAGGTAATGCAATGTCTGGAGGTTCTGCTCTAAAACTTGTGACTCGCGTGGGTGCTTTTAAGAAAACTTTCTTAACGCTCGCTCTAAGCCTGTCTACACTGGGGTAAAGAGCCCTTACTTGTTCACAAACTCTGTGCAGTCCATGGGCAAGGCATTTAACAAGGACCATTTTAGAATAGAGTGCCTTCAATGAATTATCTGCTCGTACCATATACGGTGCAGCATCAGTTAAATTTAAAAGTACATCTTCATGTTTGATGCCCTCAGGTCACAGGAGAAACATAGCACTATCAGACAGTTTTGATATGGTAGAATAATTGGTCTTTTCTAACACTTCGGCAGACAGTAAAAATATTTCACCTGGTGCATGCACTTCTCAAGTTCCGATCACAGCATTGGCTATATGACGCCTACGTAGCATCTAATGTTTCGTCGATTGACACCCATATCTTCTTCCCGTGAGTTTCAGATCTTATTTTGTTTAATGTGTCTTCGTAACACTGTGGCAAATAATTCTTTACTGAACTGTGAGGACTTGCCGGAAGTCAAAGCAACTGAAGGCAGTAAGCACTGAGTTGCAGGTTTATTTGATACACGCTGAAGAGCATGAATGTGTTTATCGTGTTTATTGCGTTAGTAAATCTTCTTTCAGCAGCTACTTTAGTTCCACACAGTTTGCAAAACAATATGCTTCCATCGGTAGATAACACTTTGTCACCAATTTCAGATACTAGTTGTTTCAAATGCACTGACACACTCGGTTTTATTTTAGGCATGTTGAAAGCGGCAATGAACGATATCTCCCGCCGCGAACTCTGCGGAACTACCCCACCACAGCTGACTTTGGTCAACAGAGCAAGTAACATTCCATTCCACTAATAACTGGTTTGCGACAAAAACAAGAGCATCTCTATACCTACGGTACCGTTCTTCTGCATCCAAGATATATATTTTTCTACTAATAGCAATACTGAAATATTTTATTTCAATATTTGATAAATTGATAAAAATCATTCAATTAACATTAACAAACACAAATTCGAAAGTTAAATTTAGGGGAGAAATATCAACAGCTTTCACAGTAAAAACTGGTCTCAGACAAGGTGATGGATTATCCTCTCTGCTTTTCAATGTGGCTCTTGATTATATCATGAAGGTTTGGCAAAACGAAAACCATCCTAAGATCAAAATTGGAACAAAACCATCAATAAAAATAAACTGCTTAGGATTTGCAGATGACTTGGCTCTTTTAGCACTAGACAAGGAAGAGGTTTGTACTCAGATCACTAGTCTCCAATAAATTGCTCAAGGGATAGGATTACAGATATCCTTTGAAAAAACTGAGATCATGCCTATGAAACCCTTAGATATAAATGAAGTCTATATAAATGATCATAAAATTAACCTAGTTCCTCAATGTAAGTGACTTGGAGAAATTATAACACATTACTTAAAAGAAAAAGTAACTTGGATAAATAGAACAAATAAAATGAAAAAGGCACAATCTCTAACCTGGTCAACATATAATAAAAAATGCCTATCAATAGCTACTAAGATCCAACATTATAAAACTGTAACTCTCCCAGAAGCCACTTATGCTTGTGAAACACTGTTCCAAATTAAAAATGAACAAAACTGATCAGCTCCTCAAAACGGAAAGAAGAATCATTAGAACGTGCATACATAAAAAGTATCAGGTTGAGGGAGTCTGGAGGATTCTCCCAAATGAAACTGTCTATCGTGAGATTGATCCAATCACCAGCACAATGAAGAAGAAAAGAATTTCATATTATTTTCACATCTTACGGCTCCCAGAAAACAGAATTGTACGCCAACTGGTGATGAGAAATCTAGGAAAGAAAACTGGAGGAAAATGGATCCAAGGAATCCAACAAGATCTCAAAGCAGTTGGACTCAAGATAACAGATGCCGAGGAGAAAAAAGAACTTAACGCCATTCTTAAAACTCACAAATTTTCTGCAGAAATGACACACAGAAAGCCTATGGAGATTTCAGATGAGTTGAGAAAACCCCGATCTGAAAGAATGAAAAAGTACTGGAAAGAGTGCAAGAACCAAGCAGTACTATCTTCAAAGAAGAAGTGATTGTGGAACGACTCAAGTGGTCCAATGTGACCAATCAAGATTATTAATAATAATAATATTTTAAATTATCTTGTATCAGCTACTAGCTTCTTCTTAACTCTGAGAGACGTAACTCCCACATATAAAGCTGTGAAATGACATGACTGAATTGGAAAAAAAGGCCGATTTCTCTAAAATATGACCAAAAAAATCTACCGAACATAAAAAATGCTCTTAAAATGGAAAAATAGCAAAATATGCAAAATGACAAGTAGTTCCGTGAAGAACTATACAGCCTATTTTCATATATCCTACTTATGTTAATTGCCACTATCAACATACACAATTTCTGTTTGATTGCTGTAATAGATTCGTAGATATTAAGAACCGACTAAATATTTCGGATGGACGCCATGTTGGATTTTATATATGTAGGTCCTGGAGTTATGTACTGTTACATGCAGATTATTGTGAACGTGTAGTATTCAAACTTCAATCGCATAATTAGGACACAAGAAAAAACAAGGAGATTTTAAAATTTTTCACAGCTGCCATCTTGAGGTTATGGAAACAATTGAAATAAATTAGATGCTAGTGGATTAACATTCGTATAAGGATTTACTGTACCAAGTTTCACTGCACTCGGATGGTTAAATTGCGAGAAATGTCCATGTGAATATTTATAATTCGCGTCACCGCCATGTTGGATTTGTGATCACCAGGTTATTTAAAGTCCTATAGGTGAACTTAAGTTCATAGCCCCTATGAACATTAAAAAATGCAGTTTGATTGCTAAAATAGATTCGTAGATATTCAGTATCGTCTAAATATTTCGGATGGTCGCCATGTTGGATTGTTAAATGTATAGGCGATAGAGTCATGTACCATTAAAGGAAAATTATTGCGTAGGTTCATTATTCAAACTTTCACTTCGATCGCATGACTACATCACAAGAAATAAAAACTTAATTTTAAAATTCGCACTGCCGCCATCTTGAGGTTATGTAAACAATTGAACTAAATTAGATACCAGTGGATTACAATGTGTATAAATATTTCCTGTACCAGGTTTCAGTGCGCTTGGAACATTAAATCGCGAGAAAGGTCTATTTAAAATTTTCAAATTCGCTTGGCCGCCATGTTTGTTTTGTAGTTAACCGGTTTTTGAAAGTCTTATAGATGGACTTCCAGTAGTGCCTTTTATCTCCGTACAAAATTTTAGGGAGATACCGCTAATAGTTTCAGAGATATAGAATGCCGGTGAAATATTTCGCACATTCGCCATCTTGTGATTATGTAAACAATGGAACAAAGTTAGATGTCGGTGCATTACAATGTACATAAACATATACTGTACCAAGTTTCATTGCGTTTGGTTGGTCAAATCACGAGAAACGTCTATTTAAAAGTCGCAAATTCTCTTGGCCTCCATGTTGGTTTTGTAGTTACCAGGTTTTCAAAAGTCACATAAGTGACCTTATACTAGTTCCCTCTATCACCATAGAAAATGTCAGGGTGATATCGGCAATAGTTTCGGAGATATTGAATGCTGGTGAAATATTTCGCACAGCCGCCATGTTGGATTGGTGAGTCGTATCAAAATTTGAAGGGCACGGTCGAGGTCGCCAGGAATAGTGCTATGAGTTTTCCGAGTTTCATTGAAATCGCTCCTGCCGTTTAGATTTTATTAGGGGGGGGACACACACACGAATCACACACACACACACGCACACACACACGGACAAAAGGTGATCTCATAAGCCTATTTTTTCAAAATTGAAAATAGGCTAAAAATGACATATTTGAACATGGGGTGGCCCGTCCGGAGTTTCTGTGTACTTCAGCATTGTTTTAGACAGCTCAGTAAAAAGATGACATATCATCAACATCCGGGCCCTAGTTATAAGTAATAATGATCTGTCAGTTTAGTTTACCGTTCGCCTAAATGTTCTCAAGTACCTCCTTTACTTGTATCTCGTCGTACGTTCATCATCCTTGCGTACATATACGTCAAACAAGCTTCTATGCCGTACACTACCAGGCGTTACTAGTTGCACCAAAAACCGCATGCTGCTCCCATACAGTAGGCATTCCAGTATTATATTGAGTCAATGGTAATGTCACTATAAGTAATCTTTAGACAAAAGAGATTCAGGTATGAATATTAAGGATATGGCGATAATAGCAAACAACTGCCGTGCCGCGCATGGACCGAACTCTTATGCTTCGTTTGCTCTACATAACCTTCATAGATCAATTGTTTTAGTATCCACCGGACGTATTTCATAGACTAGTTTTTCTTTGACAATTTATTACTCTGAAGGTAAAATGTGGATAATTTCCGTATATTGTCAATGTGGTGTTTCCTGAAAGCAGTTAGGCTCAAACTCTTGGCACAGTAAGTACAAACACCTTTCAGAATGATGCTAACAGATTCACTAATTATATTGAAATGTGGCACCTTATAGCAGCAGATTGCTGAGAAGTTTGTAAACAAACCCTGTGTATCGTCGTCTTCTTCTTCTTCTGCTTTTACGGCCTCATTGGACCACTTCAGTCAATCATTTCTTGGTCCTCTTCTTCAGTAAGTTTTCTTTCCAAGTTGCCCAGTAGCTTTTCATTCGCTCTGATCTTCTCAGGCGTTCCTCATCTGTAAATACCCTTTTTACTGTATGAAATTTGTCTATTTTTGGTTGAAATCTTATTTTTATATTAGATTAATTATTATTTCTCTGTTCAGAAATCAGATATTACAGTATAATAAGATATCTGGCTTTGATTTCGAACAAATGTATGGGATATCTGTGACCAAATTGCAGAATAGATGGAATAGCTCCGAGACTAACTGAGCATCATTGAGCTCTTCAGCTGTAACGTGGAATTAACAGTGAATGATACCGTACTGATTATATTTGAAGTTAAATTTTCTCTGTCTTCCTTGGGAGTGGAGAATATTTCTATCTCTAGTCTGCAGATTATTTAGTTGTATGAAGCACAGATTACCTTACTACAGATGGCCGACAGCCATGCTAATTCTTGGCACCTAAGACTTCAGCGCTGTCTGGTGTTTGACCGCGGTACTAGTTGACGTGTAGCACGGTCGTGCGGGTAGCCTACCCCACCCCTTCCCCTCGTTCCGCTAAATATTCTCGTCCTAAATGCTCTGTCCACTTCAATGTTCCGAAAAATCACAATCTTCCCAATAGTTATAGCACGTTTTTAAGTGTGGAGATAATCAAAATAATGATCTACAAGAAATTTTCACATTCAAAATACCAATAACAGATTTTTTTAATAATACCTAAGTGGGAAATTGTGAATTCCAGAACTCGGAAATGACCAATCACAGCATTTAGGACATGTTAGTTAGTTATTGTTGTTTTAAGGGGCGGAACTACGAGGTCATCTGCCCCTATTTTAGGACATGACTTCATCAATAATTTACATTTCTTTCAGTTGCAATTGGAGCATATTGCATTGGTGACAAGAATTAGGCTACTAAAAGGCCTGCAGCATATTATTACTCACCTTAAAAAAATGGGCCCTTCCAATTAACCACATTAGGCCTAATTAGGCCTATAACCAATTAGTTATTAGAATAAACTGCAAAGGGAAAGTACTGGGAAGGGAGAATATTCATATCTTAAAATGCTTGATGCTGTTAGCAATAACAGTAAAATGTTAAGAGAGAATGCTAAGTAAACAGGTGGTGTAACCAGATCACACTAAAATTGTTAGTGCACTTAGTGCCAAATTCATTGGGAGACTGAAATTTCAGAAAAACAAGTAGTTCCGTGAAGAACTATACAGCCTATTTTCATATATCCTGCTTATGTTAATTGCCTCTATCAGCATACACAATTTCAGTTTGATTGCTGTAATAGATCCGTAGATATTGAGAACCGTCTAATATTTCGGATGGTCGCCATGTTGGATATCTATATATGTATAGTAGGTCTTAGAGTTATGTACTATTACATGAAGATTATTGTGTACGTGAAGTATTCAAACTTCAATCGCATGATTAGGACACAAGAAGTAAAAACTAGATTTTAAAATTTCGCACAGCTGCCATCTTGTGGTTATGGAAACAATTGAAATAAATTAGATGCCAGTGGATTAACATTTGTATAAGGATTCACTGTACCAAGTTTCACTGCATTCGGATGGTTAAATTGCGAGAAACGTCCATGTGAATATTTATAATTCGCGTCGCCACCATGTTGGATTTGTGATCACCAGGTTATTGAAAGTCCTATAGGTCCATAGCCTCTATGAACATAAAACATTCAGTTTGATTGGATTCGTAGATATTGAGATCTGTCTAGGTATTTAGGATGGTCGCCATGTTGGATTGTTATATGTATAGACCATAGAGTCATGCACCATTAAAGGAAAATTATTGCGTAGGTTAATTATTTAAACTCTCACTTCGATCGCATGATTACGACACAAGAAATACAAACTTAATTTTCAAATTCGCACAGCCGCCATCTTGAGGTTACGTAAACAATTGAACTAAATTAGATACCATTGCATTACAATGTAGCATGTTATTAAATCGCGAGAAAAGTCTATTTTAAACTTTCTACTTCGCTTGGCCGCCATGTTCATTTTGTAGTTAACCGGTTTTTGAAAGTCTCATAGATGAATTTCCAGCAGTAACCTTTATCTCCGTACAAAATTTCAGGGTGATACCGGTAATAGTTTCAGAGATATAGAATGCCGGTGAAATAATTTGCACAGCCGCCATCTTGGGGTTATATAAACAATTGAACGAAGTTAGATCTCGGTGCATTACAATGTGTATAAACATATACTGTACCAAGTTTCATTGCGTTTGGTTGGTTAAATCGCGAGAAACGTCCATTTAAAAGTCGCAAATTCGCTTGGCCGCCATGTTGGTTTTGTAGTTACCAGTTTTTCAAAGGTCCCATAGGTGAACTTCTAGTAGTTCCCTTTATCACCGTACACAATTCCAGGGTGATATCGGTAATAGTTTCGGAGATATTGAATGCTGGTGAAATATTTCGCACAGCCGCCATGTTGGATTGGTGAGACGTAACAAAATTTGAAGGGCACGGTCGAGGTCGTCCGGAATAGTGCTATGAACTTGCCAAGTTTCATTGAAATCGCTCGTGCCATTTGGATTTTATTAGTGGGGGACACACACACACGCACACACACATGGACAAAAGGTGATCTCATAAGCCTATTTTTTTCAAAATTGAAAATAGGCTAATAATTGGATATTACCAAATTTCTATACAGTAGTTCATTTCATATTCCCTTTAAAATATATCCAGTTCACCAATTTTACAGGGTGAAATACAGTAAGTACTTCAAAAAAAAAGCATCGCACACTAATACAGTAAATTCTATGACAAGCTGTGAAGTGGAAAGGAGAAATAGGACTTTCAATGAAAAACAAGAAAAACACTCAATACTGCTAGAAATCATGTTTTATTTAAAAAGTTGTCAACGAAGAAAAATAACAGCGAGAGCCAACATCACACTAGCAAAAATACAGTAATCAAATCTGGTCCTCCTAAAAGTACGTGTTCCTTTCTTCTTTCTTGCCAAGGCATAACAGTAGGCTATAGCACAGGATAATGAACCTCTTCCCTCCTTTATGCCATGGCTAACACTGATGAACAGCAAATTCCTACAACACATGCAAGTTTGTATGTTGAAACAGTAAACTTAATAAAATATGTAATGCTTCAAATGGAGAACTTGAATTTGCTGATATGTGTATGGTTGCACCTACTATAACTACATTTTAAAAGAATCTCTTATTATAGAATCATTGTGTTGTTGATATTAATTCATTTAGGGATTTTGATAACATTCATTTAGCCCCGTGTACTTGGAAGTGTGAAGGATTTGTATGATAATCTGTGTTATTGTAGTATCTGTAGTAGTGTGTACTGCTCGGGTCTAAGCTGCGTGAACCTGAGAGGAATGTGCATCGCAGACTATAAGAAGTGGTGTTGATGAGGTTCCTCGGCACGTGCATAGTACAGAACCAAATACATTGGTCGGTGACTTACTCATTCGTAACACCACAGTGGTTTGAGCAACCGCCCTATGTTAGCATTATTGGAATAGAAAGGAATAACAGACATCACGGCGGGCTGTTGACAGACCCATCTCTTCTCGCCTGACCCTTCCCCTCACCCCGCAAATTCACAGAGCTTGGACCCGAGCAGTATAGCCTACTTTTTGTAATTCAGGTGACAACTGGAAAGGAGGCAGCCATAGCCTTAAGTTAGGACCAATCCCAGCATTAGCCTGGAGTGGAAGTGGGGAAACCACGGAAAACAACTTCTTGGATGGCCGAGGTGAGAATCGAACCTACCTTTTCTCAGTTCTGGCTCACAAAGCTGATTGTGAGTCGTTCCAACCCTCAGACCAGAATTAAATTACTTGGAAACTAGCCCAGGACCTCAGGAGTGGCAGCTACCACACCACAAGTTGGTATTATGGTAGCACTGAATGAAAGTAGAACGAGTGATAACATTCTCTATAAGGGGCAGATGACCTTGTAGTTCTGCCCCTTGAAACAATAACAACTCACTACCTATAAGTGTATTTTCCAGAGTTGGAATCTGACAGTTCAGCGCCACTGTGCAAAAACAGTTGACGACTAGATCGCTCGCATGGCTTGTTGCCATGGAAACTATACAGCACTGCCAATTTGAATGATGCTATTTGACCACGTGCTTGTCGCCGATCAGTCGCTTGTTTGGTTGCCTCCAGTGCGCACTCACCTTGCTGCGTTTCATAATCTGTTGTTTTTATGAGTTATAAGTTAATTGTTTGATTTAATTCGTTAATTACATTCTTGTGTAGGATTTATACTTATTTATACTTTATACTTATATTTATACTTATAATTCATTCGAGACCGTTATTTATGTATGTAGCAGTGTTAGCGTCAGTTCTGAGCATCAGGCGAACCATTAATTCCATTCAGTTGCGCGCAGGAGCGTAGGCTACCGCCTCTGCTCTTGTAATTAGCAAGACTACTGTGATTAGCTTCTGTCTTCTAAAGGGTGAGTTAATAGTTTACACAATGAGCCTATATTTTGTAATACATTTGTGTGTTTCTTGTGACTTGAAACTTATTCTACAGGAAATAGGCTATAAGTAACTAAATATCACGGAAACAATCACATGTTGTCGTTTCGCTTTGATCATTTTTGCTTTATGATAGTATTCGTAACATTGTTATTGCTATGCATTACAATAATTTAGGCCTCTCCTCAATTTGACGGGCTAATATTTTATTTTACAGTGTGCACCGAACAGATTTAAGCATTGGTTTGTTTAAGATATTTGAAAACCATCTGAGTAAATATGTAATAAATGTAATAACGGTGCTAATGATATTATGAGCATGAGGAAAAGTGCAGGAGGATGGAAGTAAGCAAGTGGTGGCCAGTAGCATACTTGGCAAAGCTGCCTTTAGTTCAACAGTTCTCCGCCGAACTGTCAGATCCCAACTCTGGATAATACACCTATAACATTCTCTATAGTACACGAATTAGCCAAAATACCTTATGAAACGACGAGAAATAAATCAGGGAATGAAGTTTAAATAGATGTTTCCTCCTCCGCTCTCTGTGACCCACCGAGCCATCCCAAAAAGAATCACGACTTATATAGGCAAAATTACAGCTGTGGCCGCCATTGTTCACATCAACTATTATCAAAACAGTACTACCAACCTCGCCAATACCTGACCATTCTAACCTTCGTTTCGTCCAAACCAACGGTTTTTGACAATGGTTACAGCCTAACGCGTCCAGATCAATGATTATTTTATCAACAGTGATTTTGTATGCCACTTTTTTTTATCAACAGTGATTTTGTATCCCACGTTGGCAACAATTTGTGCGCCTCAGTGTGTGTCGCTAGAGTAGACTTTGTTGACAGTTGAATGAGATGCAAGCGCTGTCGGAACATGGCAGCCGTTTTTAAAAGAGCAAAATATAGGATCACATATTTACATACAGGGCGGCAGGGAATGTTGTCCGCAGTGCCTACAAGCTGCTGCGAGAGATTACGTCACTAGTTACGTTGGCAGCATGGCTGTCGCTTGTATCATAACAAACAGTAACTTTATACTTACCCCGCCATTCGTGACATACTGTTGCACTCTTCCAATAATCTAACTATACGCACTGACGATTTCGACAGCCCACTGCCCACCCATGTCGCCTTCACCCTATCAGGGACACCGTGCTGCGATCTAAACTGATGACGCAACCTCTCGCATCTGCACATAGCCACTGCCGAGAACCTTTCTGGCGCCCTGTACTTTAGCACATATATGATGTGCAGTAGTGACCAGGGTTCCTAATTTCAATAGGCCTACGTAATATCGCCCAGCAGATGAAACAAGGAGACGAGGTATGTAAAAGTCACATTCATGTCTGATGCAAGTGTATAAGCCGCGTTCTACTTTCATTCAGAACTAATACCCAGGTAAAGTAACATGTGGGAATAAACATACCAGCTATCCTATATCAACCATTACATGGGCATACAATAAATCAATTATATTTGTCTTGTATCTATATCGCTGTTACTAATTACCAAGAATAGAATCGGCCCCTTTTAGAGAATGTTATCGCTCGTTCTACTTTCATTCAGCGCTACCTTAATTCTGAATGTAAGTGGAACGTGGATTATACACTTGCAGCAGACATTAATGTAACTTTTACATACCTTGTGTCCTTGTTTCATCTTCTGGGCACTATAACGTATTGAAATTAGGAACCCTGGTCACTACCGAACCTCATTATGTGCTAAAGTACGTAAATATGTTTTTCTATTTATTGATATTTTAAAAACGGCTGCCATGTTTCGACAGCTCTTGCATCTCGTTCAGCTATCATCAAGGCTCACTCTAGCGGCACGTACCGAGGCGCACACCTTGCTGCCAACATGTGAGATACAAAATCACTGTTGATAAAAAGAACTGGGATACAAAATCACTGTTGATCAAAAAAAGAAGTTCACCGGGATGCGTTAGGCTGTAACCATTATTAAAACCAAAGTAGTACGAAAAGAATATACATATTTATTACAGCGGAGCGATATACTGCATAATAATTACAGAGCATATAACAAAAATAACTCATTTCAGCCGTGGGGAAAATAAAATCATTACAGAGAAGTGAAATATTGCACACACTAGCCTAATTAAGAGCAGTGAACTGAGTGCTGCACACTAGAGACTAAACTGGGCACTTCTTTGTTTGGCAGTACTGTTATGGTACTGTTTTGAACATGATTGATTTGAACAATGGCACACACAGCTGTAATTTTCGTTAGAAAAAGAAGGAAAAGGAAACACCCTGGTGGAATGACACACTAAAGGATGCAGTGAAGGAAAAACAAAAGGCTTGGAGGAGGTGGATCAGTGGCAGAAACTCAGAGAGTAAGGAAAAATGTCACGAAGCAAAGAAAACATGCCCAAAAATCATACAGGAAGAAAAACAGAAGTTCTGGGAAAGCTTCACAGAAACCTTACAGGAGGATGTTAAAGGAAGTAAGAAACTTCTGTATGGATTGGTTAGAAACAAAGTGAGAAATAAAGAATAAACAAAATTTGTGAAGACAGACAGTGGACACATTTTGACACGAAGAGAGGATATACTTCAGCGATGGGTAGAGTGTTTCGTTAAATTACTTAACGTCAAATTCAAAGAACTGGCCGAAGAGGAAGAACATGAAAAAGAAAAGGTGGAATAAAATCGAAATGAAGACATAGCAATGTTGGACATAGAAGAAGTCCTAAGGAAGATGAAGAATGGTAAAGCACCCAGAATGGATGAAGTGACTACAGAGATGAAAATGGCAGCAGGACCAGTAGGGTTACATTGGATGTATAGACTATTTCGAGTGATATGGAAGGAGAAACAAGTACCAGAAGATTGGAGGAGGGGTCTGATAATTCCAGTATTCAAGAAGGGTGATAAGAAAGAATGTAACAATTATCGGGGAATCACTCTTACATCCCATGTTGCAAAGATCGTTGAGAGGATATTAGAGAAAAGAGTGAGAATGAAAGTTGTGGCAGAAATGGAGGAAGAACAACATGGATTTCGAAGAGATAGATCAACCTTCAATCTAATCTTTGCTCTAGGAAGCATGATAGAGAAAAGATTGGAGTTCAAAAAGGATTTGGTGATGACATTTCTAGATATTGAGAAGGCATATGACAGTGTACCACGAAGATTGGTCTGGGACGTATTGATAAAAGCCAGGGTAGGCAGAGCAGAAATACAAATGATCAAAGCCATGTATGAAAAGTGTATGAGTAGTGTGAAGACCAAGCTAGGACAAACATTCTGGTTCAGTGTTGAAATAGGACTTCGACATGGAAGTGTGTTATCCCCTATACTCTTTATAACTGTCATGGATGAAATCCACAAGAGTGTGAAACGAAAAATGGGAAGCAAGCAGACTAAGGCCTTACTCTTTGCAGACAACATAGTAATATGGGGAGAAAATGTAATAGAAGTGCAAGAAAAAGTTACTGTATGTAATCAAGAGATAGAGAAATATGGAATGAAAATAAGTGTGGAGAAGAGTAAGACTGTAGTGATGACAAGAAACAAGAGAGAAGGAAGACAGAATATTGAAGTCAATGGAAATCCATTGGAAATGGTGAAAAGCTTTTAAGTATTTGGGTAGCATACTCACAGAAGATGGTACAATAAATGAAGAAATTGGAAAGAGAATCCAACAAGCTAATGGGTTTTACCAGTGTGTGAGAGGTTTAGTAATGAACCAGGATGTCCCAAAGAAATGCAAGAAAGTTCTATTCTCAATATATTACACACCAATTTTGACGTATGCAGCAGGTACTTGGACCACAACAAAACGCGATGAAAGCCGATTCCAAGCAGTCGAGATGAAGTTCCTTAGAGGAATAATTGGGAAGACACGGAGGGATGAAATCAGAAATGTGGACATTAGGGAGAGAACTGAGTTCTCAAAACTGCAAGACAAGATAGAGACCAGTACGCTGAAGTGGAACGGACATATGATGAGAATGGAAGAATATAGAGTACCAAAAAGAATATTTATGGAAAAATACCAGGAAGAAGACGAGGAAGACCCAGAATGAGGTGGATAGATACAGTGAAGGAAAGCATAGAGAAGAGAGGGGGAAAAGAAAAAGAAGTATTGAAAGAAGAAAATGAATGGTGGAGGGATTGACAACTGTGGAGGTCCTTGATTCACATCCCGACCCAGGGAAATGGAAACGGGAAATGAAGAAGAAGAAGAACAAGTTCTAATCTTCAATTTTTCCTCCTGATGAGAACCGCATTGATGTGCTGCAACTTTCGCTTTTGTCCAATGTTACTGAAAGCGACAGTTTTGTTTGAGAACAAGTCGCAGATTTACTCCAAGGACAATGGCCATTAGCTGCAATTCAAATATAATAGTCCTACTCTAATAATACAATAATAAAATTACCGTATAGTCACAAATGTACTTGAAGAATGAGAAAACAAAATAACCCTAGGTTAGAATTAACGATAACCTACATACCTACAAAATATGAAGCTGGATACTTACACTCAAGCTTATGGCTCAAAACCAACACACAACGTTCACAAAAATAAGTAATTGGAAAATCTCACAGAAAAGATAAATTGTAATTACAGGAAACGAATACCCTTCTACACCGAGATGAATAAATGAACAGTCATCATCATCTTGTACAGTTTCCAGCCCCAGGCTAGGTCTGTTTGAAACATAAGCCTCGCCACTTAGTCCCTTCTTCCCACCACCTCTCCGTTGTCACTCTGGTCTAGTCCTCGCCTCTCTTCTTGACACAAGTCCAACCCCTCCTCCACACACGATCGGATAAAACCATGATAAATTCGCAAAATGAACAACGGGTCACATAAAATTTCTAAGAAAATAAATAACAAACACAACAACAGGTCCTATTCGACCTCACTCAATCTTGAGAATACTCAACTATTCCAAACCTGAGACACATTCCTGACCTATGTCAAACACGACATGTAATGCGAATTAAGTTCAGACTAGAGCCTTTCCATAACATTCTGTGAAACCACACCCAAGTAGGTGCGGCATAAGTTTTTATTTACTTTTAAATTCTCAGTTGAACATATTCATGGTTCAGTTTTCTTCTATTTACAGTGATGCAACTGGGAACTGGAGGTGACGACTCACAAGACGTTCAACCTTGACAAATATTACTGATCCTGATCAAGGCACAGAAGCTGATTGTAGTTTTCTTCTATTTACAGTGGTGCAACTGGGAACTGGAGGTGGGGAATCATAAGATGTTCAATGATACCGATCATTCCTGACCCTGATCAAGTTAGAGAAGTTAATTATAGTTTTCCTCTATCTGAAGTTGTGCAACTGGAGATCGCAAATCATAAAGATGTTCAATGATGACAAACATCAAGTTAGAGAAGTTTATTATAACTCAGCAATTTTTCTAGGTCCATACCATGCCTTGTGTAGGGTTTTGCCTAGGATCACCAAGCTGGCTCATCAGCGGGCTCTAGGTATTCCCTGCCCAGACCTCTACAGGAGTAGCGAACCTCCGTTCTAATGAAGCACACGTGCGCCTCTAACTGCGAGAGCTATAAGCTCAAGCAACTTTTCGCTTCCCTATAAAGGATTCCAATATACCATCAAGTTGATTATAGTTTTCCTCTATTTACAGTGTTGCATCTGGAAACTTGAGATGGTGAATCACAAGATAATTAATGTTGACAAAGATTACTTATAATGTCGATTATTCAGGTCCGTATTGACGTAACTATAACTTTGAAAGAATGATAGATTTTCCGCCTTCAATACTGTTTATTTCTAACTACTTACAGGGACTAGTTTCGGGGGCTAATACTCCCCCTTCCTCAGCCTGTCCAACAAAACTTCACAAAGGAAAAACTTCCCATGTATAAGCTCATACAAAACACATGAAGAACAAAGAATAATGGAATAATAATTATTTACAATCCAGCTCGACGCTCCTAAGAAGGTACTTTTATTGGATCACTAACGCCTAGGCGCATCAGAACTCCTTAATTGGGCCGGTGCTGTGGTCCGCTGTCCCCACTGCGTCATCGTGGGACACTCTAGTCCCCTTGTTGTTCTTGGCAAACGTCAAGGCGGAGAGAATTTGTGGCCGTGTCACGCGCCGCCAAGAACTGCAGTGCGCAGGGCGTGAACAAAAACAAACCGGATGCGCCTTGCGAAGTCTCTTACAGCTGAGTGTTAGTGATGTGCGTTGGCGGTTGGGGTTGTGGGAGATGGGAGGCTAAGGAAATGAGAATGAGTGAGGTTTGTTGACGTGCCGTGTTTTGCACATAGATTCAACCCTTCACACAATCTTAATGAAATAATATTTGAAACCAGCATTTTATACAGAACATTATTAGACGAATTATATAGTAATAGATAAAATTCCCGCTATATTCCACTATCCATACCCATCATTTTTCATAACATACTAAAGATTGAACCTCTCATTCTACGTATTAATCAATCTCTATAACAGCAATACACGGCGCGTCAACAAACCTCACTCATTCTCATTTCCTTAGCCTCCCATCTCCCACAACCCCAACCGCCAACGCACATCACTAACACTCAGCTGTAAGAGACTTCGCAAGGCGCATCCGGTTTGTTTTTGTTCACGCCCTGCGCACTGCAGTTCTTGGCGGCGCGTGACACGGCCACAAATTCTCTCCGCCTTGACGTTTGCCAAGAACAACAAGGGGACTAGAGTGGTCCCACAATGACGCAGTGGGGACAGCGGACCGCAGCACCGGCCCAATTCAGGAGTTCTGATGCGCCTCGGCGTTAGTGATCCAATAAGAGTATCTTCTTAGGAGCGTCGAGCGGGATTGTAAATAATTATTATTTCATTATTCTTTGTTCTTCATGTGTTTTGTATGAGCTTATATATGGAAAGTTTTTCCTTTGTGAAGTTTTGTTGGACAGGCTGAGGAAGGGGGAGTATTAGCCCCCGAAACTAGTCCCTGTAAGTACTGTAGTTAGAAATAAACAGTATTGAAGGCGGAAAATCTATCATTCTTTCAAAGTTAAAGATTACTTAACCTGATTATGTTAGAGAATTTGATTATAATTCCCTCGTGTTTACAGTGGTGCAATTGGGAACTTCAAATGGCGAATCACAAGATGTTTCATGATGCCAAACATTGCTGATCCCGATCATGTTAGAGAAGTTTATTTTAGCTCTCTTCTATTTTCAGTGGTGCAACTGGGAACTGGAGATGGCTCATCATGAAATGTTCAATTAGGATGACCATTTCTTGATCCTGATCCATTTGGGGTAGTTGGACAATAGCAAACTGTCACTTCATCTGCAGTCCTTGACGGCCACTAGGACATACCTGAAGTGGCCATCTGTGGATCGTAAGAATGATAAACAGATGTGCGAAAGGCTGAAGAGGGCTTTGGGTCCGAGTATCATCGAAACGACGAATAAGCTGCTACTATCTCTCTTCGATGTCATAGATAATTGGAACACTTATATGTCACAAGGATGTGCTTCTCGTCTTATCGCGGGAGTAGTGAGTGGTCAGCAGCAGTCTCTGTGCGTGTTCCACGAATTCATGTCGAGAGATGGATGTGACTGCTTCAACAGCCTTACTGACAGGGTTTGGGGCTTCCTCTTATCGCCTTTGTTTTACATAAGTAATTTTGTATCCTTGTTTTCTTCTTGATTACGAATATTCATGTCATTCTCTCCAGTCGGTTTGGCGCATGAAGTACTAATTAGTTAACATCATCAGTAGGTGTCAAACTTTAATTCAGAAGGTGCAGCATATGCGCGATATCAAGTCGATGGCAGATAGAGCGCAGATGCTAGGATTATATTTTGTTGTTTCTGTCATGAAAGTGGAGGAGGACATACTGTTTCGGAAATTAAGTGTGATAGAGAAGCAAATGTTTGACGTTGAGGTGATGGAGATAGTGCGGGACTAGCGCTACTGGGCTGAGTTTGTTTTAAACGGGGTAACAGATAATATTTTAACTCTAATGACAGACAGACTGAGGGCTTTTGTATTAGGGCCACACGAGATGCTACATATTCCGCAACTAGAGGAGGAGGAAGAGGGTGCGGAAGAGGAAGAAGAAGTGGAGGTGAAAAATGAAGTGATAATACTGTAAATAGGCAGTGGAACAGTGTTTTTTTAATACAAAAATGTATAATATTTTTTTTAAATATATTTATTATTACCATTTGTGGTTTACATTAATTATATAATATGAATTAGTGAAAATGATAAAATCTTCGTTCTTAAAGTGGTAAGTAGTTCTTTTTCCACCAAACTGCTGAAAAATTGAAGATGGTGTCTCGTCTGCAGGAGTTGAATATGCTGATCTTTTGAATAGGGGTAAGTACATTCATTCTTTCTTGAGTGTGTTGGTTTTTAGTGAGCTGAAAAAATATAGAGACAAACTAATAATAATAATTGGTTTGCGATGAATTTTTAAAAAACTTACATTGTTGTAATTAGAATATATTTTTGTTTGGGATCCAGGAGTTGTGAGTTGAATCGAAACCTAGCCATAATACGTATGCTCGACTTCCTCTTCTAAGTAGTACTTTGTCGATTAAGTAAATATTAGGTTGTTGTGTTCTTTGTAATTCTGACTCATAGGACGCTCCAAATATTGGTAAATTTTTATTATCTTGTGAAAGATAAGTTTGAGGATTAGTATTTTGAACTTGATAAATTTTAAATAATTCCGTTGTCCAATTAGGTTCGTACTGTACCCTTTTATAACTTACCAAAACCTGCTGAATCCCACGAGGAACACTGGATCGTAGGATCTGAAACTGACCGGCTATAAACACCCCCCCAGATCCCACCAACAGGAGAAGGAAGTACAAAGGAGCATATCAACAAACCTAAATTGTGCAAGGACAAACCAAAATGCAAACAAGAAAAACTAGCTCAGGTCAAAACATGACACGAGACGCAAACAAGATACAACTAATCTCGGAGAGTAGCGAGAAAAGAAAAGGAAACACATTGATCTTCCCGGCACAATTTATGTAGTTATTATGAATTATGACTCTCGGATTGAACTGCTGTAAAATAAATTATTTATTCACTAAAAATGTTACTGAAAGAATCCCTCACCTGAATATAATACAATAATGTACACGTACATACATATATAATGTTTCTTAATGAAACAAGGTCCAATGGCAACATTCACCATCACAACACCATCTTATTTGGTTAAATTGTACAAAAAGGAATCGCCACTGAAAACGCAGTTGAGCCAAGAGAAGGAGCTCAGTTAAGTATAAATATGTCCACACCGAGTCAAACGAAAATGCAAAATTTTGAAAAAGATTACCGAGAAATGGCTGTACTTAAAAAGATCTCTCGAAAATCGCCACAGGTCTAATTAAATTTCATAGATATTAAATTTGAAGTCGAGCTAAAGTTAAATCACAGTAAATATCCTACAGATACTATCTCCAATTGATTTGAAAACAAAATGTCACAGACGTCACTTGATGACGTATTCTAACAAGACGAAAATTAAGTACAACAAGACCCACCATTAAACTCCAACGAAACATTTCACAAACTTTAGTTACACATCAACCACCACTTGTCAGTCACACGGTATTTCTATCGACTTCATTTTATAAGTCTCACAATCATAATCACACACAGTGATCCAAAAAACCTTCTCCAGCTTAACAATATATCACGTGGTTCCAATAGTCCACGAGCTCAATTTCACAATCAATTTTACTTCACTAATAACATTAATATTACAGTTGAATAACGAGAGAAATCTTTTATATCAGTATTTTTCAAGGATCAAATTCCTAAATGGCTTAGCAAAAATACTATTTCGAAAAAACACCAAGATTTAAACATACATCCTTGAGTTCGGAATCAAATAATCTTTTAGAGTAAATGTCAATCAAAAACCCATCACAAAACCATGATGCTGAAGTATATTATAACGTCAAACTATTTAAAAGTGAAGGAAAAATTTACTTGTTGGGAATTACAGTAACACGACCATAACGGTGCAAAAATTTGATAAAATAATCATAATACTAAAACGCAAATTTTCTTCCTAAATGGTGGTCTTCACAACGATTGAAAATTTCAGAAAATTACGACGAACGGAAAAACTGACGTAGAAGCAAGAAAGAAATACTAAATCCCAACAAGACATGGATAATCTAGTCGTCAAACGAACTCGAATAGAAAAACTGGGGTCAAGAAAGACAATGATTTATCTGACTTAAAACCCCGTCATCAAATAAACTAATTACACAAACTAATTGGCAACTGGATACAACAAATGAAAATGCTCGACTACTACCAAAGATTGTCAGATTTATACCTGAATTTCAGATGATGGAGGGGCGTCATTCGGAACAAAATATCTCGAGTCCGTCTTCCAGAAGAATCCTGGCCTTGAGTGTAGTGACTCAACATCCTGGCGTCGAACCCAGATTCACGCCTCCCTATGACCACACCCCGGGTGGAACTATGCATCAGATCCGGTATATTCTAGAAGTTCCCACACGAATGTTGTAGACATCATTCTTCATTGACAATCTTCATATGATAGCATAGAAATAACTTCAAATTGCTTCCGCAGTTTACGCTCGTCTCATCCATGACTCTGAGTGAGTTACAGTTCATGGCGAAGGTATTCAGAAAATGCTCTAAAACATATCTGGCTAGATGTACTCCACAATTACTTCACTATGTCAGAACTCCACTCGATTATACTGTGCTCCTGTATAACATTTTAAGCGTTCATTGTCGTGGATCGCGAGCACCAAAGTCTTGTTCCTATCGTCGGCCGCTTAGAATGCATGTTAGACTGTGGATAAAGATCAAGCAGTCGACTTCTGTCCCGTTTTTTATGGCGAGATGCCTGAATAGGATATCAGTAGATCCAAATCGAAACAAGAATAAAGTTTAAACAAACTTAAAGAAGGTTTGAACCATACAGAGACCCACTCGAGTGCTTATAACGAACTTCACGTACTGTGCTATAATCTGGTCACGCCAATCCATGCGAAGCAAATTCCGCCTGCAGCAACTTACGAATCACACTCAGCGAGCGTCGCACACACTGCGGTCCCGCTCTGGTAAGCAAGCCAGCAAGAACAAGAATGTCCTCACAGACCTTGCCAGACAACTCACCCCACCGCCAGCTACAGACGTCACTCGACCTCGAGTCTACCCACAGTCACATGGTCCGATCAGGGCGAGAGAGGGCGATGGCCACTGCGTTACGTCACATCAGAAGTTGTAAACACAGCCCGCTCTGATACGCAAAATAACACCGCACCATGTAGCGCTCTCTCAGACATCCATAATCGGAAATACAAAAACGGTCACAGTACCCTTTTGTGAATGTTTTTTGATTTTACTTATTCGTGAAATTTCACCAATTTTATACTTAGTTTTTTTTACTTTTATTATATTGTGTTGGTAAGCTGGGTTGATTTATTTTTACATCAATAGGTTTCATGCCAATGCTGCGATGTATTTTGTGATTATACTTTACTAATGACTGGGGCAAAATATTTATCCATCGGTATGAACCTTGTATGGTAAATCCTTTCCACATTAATTCCTTGAGAGTGCGATTAAATCGTTCTATAACGCTAGCTTTAATGCTGCTGTCAGTTGAATAATGCTTTAGATTTTGTTTCTGTGACCATGTTTTGAATTCACTGTTATAAAATTCTGTTCCTCGATCTGTGTGAAAATAATTTGGTAATCTTTTATTTTGAAAGTAAACAAATTTTTAACCTCTTACAATCTTACTTCCTTTTTTGGTTTTAAGAGGAATTGCCCATGCATATTTTGAGTAAACGTCTATAATGGTTAATAAATATTTAAATCCATTCCATTTTGCAAGTTTCGACACGTCCACAGGATCAGCTTCATGGAGGTCATCAATTCCTTTGCTAATAACATGTCGTCCTTAAAACTTTTTTCTAAGCGGTGCATGAAGTTCTTTTGCGATTTCTCGCCCAATTTCGTTCATAGTTATTTTCTAAACAAAGATTTATAACATTTACAAATGTTTGAATTTTTATTTAATATATCCTGCATTTCTCAGTTCTTCAATTCCAAAGATTTTGCTGTCGAGCCCTGTGTGACCTGCAGCTTTTGATACAATTAATTCTTTAAGTCTTGATACCAATTTGTTTGGTTCATTCCAATGCACAAATTCAATATTGTTTCCCCCTTCTAATTTCCAAATGGCTTGTGGTGTGATGTGTTTCTTTTGCCCATATCCAGTAAGCAATGTAGTATCTGCTGCTTCATTCTCATCATCTGCTTTTATAATTGTATCTATGTCTTCAGTAAGAAGGGGTTCAATTATATTTGTATACTTATGACATTGTGTTCCTCTTGGAGCTCCATTGCTTGCATAATTTCTTTTGTGCACCTTTGAAATATTTAATAGTTTCAAATATGAACTTGAAAGCTCTCCTATCTATTAGAGCGTGATCTAGTACTTTCCTTTGAATCAATTCAAGTAGACCTTCTGTTATAGGAAATTTCTAACCAGCAACTTTTATCCACTTTTTTTTATCAAAGAAAACTAGTTCACGCCCCAAGTATTGTTTATCACTTCTTATCGTTATACCAAATGTTCTATCCACATTTTGTTTAATGAATGGATCAAAGTAGCGTATAATTAGTGTAATTATTTTGATGCTATTTCCATCTTCTTCGTCTGAAATGACAGTTGATTCTGAATCAACATTTTTTAGTTGACGTTGCATTAGCAGTAGCTACAAGTTGATTTAATGAATCCGTTACTGGTTTAAAGTTATTCTCTATATCTAATTCTTTACGTCTGACATCATTTTGAAGTGAAAGATATTTGTCTTTAACATCCCTTTTTAAGTGAGAAAGTTTATCCTTGACTCGACTTTCAGCTTTAATCTTCAAGGTGTTCTTCAAGACTAAATTAAAATTGTAGTTGTTTTACTTATTTATACTATATTCAAAATCGATTTGAAGAGGAAAATCACTGGTTTTATGTATTTCGGGGTCTCGAAGTCGAAACTGTATTTCATCGTGTTCTTCAACAACAATATTACTTCCATCCAGTTCAATCTCTTGACGTATATTTAAAATTGCATACACAATTGGAGATCTTGATGAAGCAAAAATTGGTTTAAATATACCTTTATAGGGAAGTATGTACTGTATATTATGATTATGAAGCGTGTATACCCGTGAATGGATTGATGGTGTGTTAGAGAATTTCAGAATAAAATTTGATGAGTTCTTTTTCTTTACTTCATGTAGTAATAAGACAAATTCTTCTTTGGATGCTGTAAAAGTCTCGAGTGATTCCTTGTTAACCAATTGCTCATTTTTTTCTCTTAAGTTTTTAACTTGTTATATTCATCTTTGGATGCAGCAGCATAACTTTCAAGTTCTTCTTTATTAACAATATTTAGATTGCTAACAATACCCTCAACATGAGTTTGTAAATTGCTTAAAATTTCTTTTAGTTGATTAACTTCGGTTCTTGAAGCAACATAGTGTTCTACAAACCATTTATTTGTCACATCTTGGTCGTTAACAGGAAACTCAATATTTATTTGTTTTTGATGATGTAGAATATTTACAGTCTGTTGCAATTGTTGAAATTCACGTTGTGAAGCGGCATATTGTTCAACAAGTGTCTTATTAGCAACATCCTTATCGTTTAAAGGATTGTTTACGTGAGTAATTTGTTTACTCATCATATTTAAAGTCCCACCAGTGTTTATGTTTAAAAAGTTTTGTTTATTAAATTTAGCGATAAGTCTTCTAGATCTTTTTGAGAAGCAGCAAAGTTTTCTAAATAATATTTGTTTATTGCATCAAACGAATCAATTGGTTGAGATATGTTTGTTATTCTTCAGTTTAAAATATCTACAGTTTCATCATCTTTGTTTATAATCGAAAGAGTTTTTATCATTTCAAATGATCTTGTCGACTTCGTCGTTATGTTTGAGTCTAAAGGTTTGCGGGACGGAGACGGTTGCGTTACGGAGACGGAAGTGACATCATGCAGCCGTGCGGGAAGCCTAAGTTAATGGGTAAAGGATGGCGAGTGCGTGACGTCATGCAGTTACGTGGGAAGCCGAAGTTAATGGTTAATGGAGTCTGTTGAACGAGTCCTGGGGCGTCGAGCGACCTGGGGCTTTGAGCGAAGCGAAAAGAATACAGGGTGACTCGTAAAGAGGTGTACCAGATGCCAGATAAGAATACAGGGTGACTCCTAAAGAGATATGCAAGATGCCAGATAAGAATACAAGGTGACTCTTAAAGAGATGTGCAAGATGGCAGAGAAGAATACAGGGTGACTCCTAAAGAGGTGCACAAGATGTCAGACAAGAATACAGGGTGACTCCTAAAGAGGTGTACAAGATGTCACACAAGAATACAGGGAGACTCCTAAAGAGATATACAAGATGCCAGATAAGAATACAAGGCGACTCTTAAAGAGGTGTACAAAATGGCAGAGAAGAATACAGGGTGACTCCTAAAGGGGTGCACAAGATGACAAACAAGAATACAGGGTGACTTCTAAAGAGATATACAAGGTGCCAGATAAGAATACAGGGTGTCTCCTAAAGAGGTGTGCAGGATGTCAGAGCAAAATACATGGTGACACTTTACGAGGTGTACAGTATGTTAGATTGAATTCAATACAGGGTGACCCTTAAAGAGGTTTGCAAGATATCAGATTCAATTAATGGGTGACAGATGACAAACCCTTAAAGATGTGCCCGCGCGGGAAGCCTAAGTTAATGGGTAATGGAGTCTGTTGAAAGAGTCTTGGGGCTTCGAGCGAAGCGAGATGCCCTCCTGAGCCTTTCTAACATTTGTAGCATGCGTCATTTGAAATGATATAACGTCTAGTCTTTCAGACTGACTGTAATTTTTTTAATTTCGTCTAGTTCTTTATTTACATGAGTTAAGAAAAGAATACGTTATCACATCTTGATTTTGAATTGGATCTTTAACATTAGATATTCTTTTGTTATCTAAGTCGAGGCTATCATTATCAAAGAACGGAATGTGATCTTCTGAAAATTCGTGCATTTAACCCTGAATAAATTCTACTCGTTGTAACACTTCGGTTATTCGCATTACAAGAATGATTCAGTTTATAAATACAATGAGAGGAAGGATTCCAAAGAACATATGCCCCTATGTAATAGAGAAAGAGTCAATCTTACATAATATAACATAAAATCGTGAATATACTGTAGTGTGGCTGCGTCTTAAATTTAGACGCTTGTACTTGAGGGTTAAGAGAATCACCATAGCTGACGCTGCTCTTGAAGCCTTGTTTAAAGTGTCAGCCTTTAAATAAGAAACCTCCTAGTTTGGGAGAGGAAATCATAAGACCAGTATGTTAAGTTAATAGTTTGAACAATATAGCTTCATATCATTAGCTTGAAGTCTCATCTCTATAGATTTAAATCTCATCTCTGTAGAGAAGGAACAACTGATAGAAAGCTCCTCTCGCAAACAATACAATCAGGCACAGGATATCTGAAATGCGATATCCGATGAAAGATCAACGAAAAGTCCATGAACTCACATAATATTAGTTTTGAGTCCACTTGGTTTAGCAGCTAGCATTCTGTGCTGATAGCCCGGAGGTCCGAGTTTAACTCCTGCCAAGATATTTTATTCTAGTTGAAGTCTGGAACGGGGTGCACTCGGCCTCATGAGGCAGAACTGAGAAGAGGTAGGTTCGATTCCAATCTCAGCCATCCTGGAAGTAGTTTTCCGTAGTTTCCCACTTCTATTCCAAGCAAATGTCAGGTTGGTTCCTGACATAAAACCAAGGTCGCCTCCATCCCAATCCTAGCCTCAGTTACAAATACAGACACTAAAGGCAACTCAAATAACACAGGTTATCTTACAAATTCTCCACAACTCCAAGTACTCGGTAATAACTGTTCACGTTTTCCAATCCCCTCAAGTTAGAGTATCGATATTGGTGACAAATCGCAACTCCTTGATTTAATCAGATATATTGAAGAAGATATTAGTGAGCAGTTTCTGTTGTGCAGACCGCTGGAGACTACAAACTCATTCTATTCATTCCTTTCGCAATGACCATGATCTTTCATGGAAAGACAGTTGTCGTACAGCCTATATAAGAATAGTGCGCCATACAAGTTTTACTGCCAGAGCTCTCAATGAAATTCCATCCATTATGACTTACTGTGTTTGCACCGATACAAATTAGTTGTGAATGCGTGTGATGAAGTGTTTAACCAAGTTGTGAAAATTGTTAACTACATCAACGGATGCAGCTCATACCTCTTCTTACTTCACACAGAAGTAAGGTTGTGTATTGACTGGTTTCTCAAACTCAAAGAACAGGTGAAGACATTTTTTGAGGATGTAAGTCAAGGCACATTTCATTAACTGTTATCAATATATTCTTGGTGTTAGGATCTGTCGTATCTGCCAGATATTTTTATTAAGCTGAATGAATTCTAATGTTTCTACGCAGGGTCAACAGGAAACAATTTTCGTAACTAATAAAATTAAGGGTTTCGAACAAAACTTTGGTTTTTGAGTTCTGCAGCTCAGAAATAAGATCTGTCTAACATTCCATCTCATCTTTTCTGGCAGGAGATACATTGAAAGAGCGCATATGTGATAGATAACTTATCAAGAATTCAAGATGAAATAGATAAGTACATTCTATTTCCACTGTGAATCTCGACTGGGTTGTATCACCATTTGATTTCGTAGACAATACAGGGGAAATAGATTACACTGCTTCAGAACGAAACGAACTTCTTGTTCCACACTCAATGGTAAGTTACCCAAGAGTAAGGCATCGTTGGCTGCTTTTTGGCTTCGACCGAGAGAGGAGTATCCTAACCATCGAAGAAAGCAATTAATGCACTTTTGCCCTTTTCAACATCATACCTATGAGAGCAAGACTTCTCTCTGCTATAGTGACAATGAAATCCAAAGCGAGCTTAATCAATAAAAACAACCAACTCTGATGTGCTATTGTTTATTTCTTTTCTCCATCCGGTCTTGGCAACAACTTCCTTTTGTCTGAATCATATCCCTCTCCGTAAACAAGAGTGTCTCTCTTCATTCCTTACTGCAGACTTGAGCCTCGTGAGTACCTGAATGGTCATACTTGTAGTTTTGATACATTTTGGGGTTGTATGTGTATGAACGTATGATAACCTGTGTTATTGTGATGACTGTATCAGTGTGTGTATCTGTAATGCAGTTGAGGGTTGGGAAGGAGACGACCGTAGCCTTGAGTTAGGTTAAACATCACTGCATTCATCTGGGCTAGAACTGGGGAAAACCACGGAAAAACACTTTTAGGATGGCTGAGGTGGAATTCTAGCCCACCTCTTCACAGTTTTTGCTCACGAGCCAGATTGTAGCCCGTTGCAACCCACAGACCAGAAATACATTTCTTTGGCAGAGCCGGGAATCAAACGTGGAACTCCGGGGTGACAGCCGAGAATGTGGTCTATATTAAGCTCTGTTAATATTGTTAAATTACTTTTTGGGGTCTGGGACATCTTGCCCATCAGGCATGTGTACTTGGGTGTGTGTCTTATAACCTGTGTTCATGTGGCAACTGTAGTAGTGTGTGTGTAGCTGTGCCCCGAGACATGTACTATGTTGCCAGACGAGCATTTGACTGGAAGAAGTGTGGCAAAACCACACTAAGGATAGCCGGGATTCGAACCTCCGATCTCCAGACTAGGTGCAGTTTCCCATTAGCATCGTGGTGCACGATTTAAAGCAAATGGCTACGCGTACATTCATGAGGCCTGGGTTCGATTCCCGTCTCTGACAATAAATTTAATGCTGGTCTGTGGACTGGAACAGGGTTTACTCAACCTCGTGATGCAGAACTGAGTGGAGGAGGGTTCGACTCCTACCTCAGCCATAAAACAAGTGGTTTTCTGTGGTTTCCCACTTCTACTCCAGGCGAATGTTGGGATGGTAACTAAATGATGGCCACGGCCACCTCTTACACCAATTATAAATACACACGGTTCGGCATCCATCACAATATCAAAGATTCTGTACACACACCTAAGAAGACGTGGCTACTTGACCACAATGTCTCAACACCTACTGGCTGACATATACACCAGAAGAAGTCCAGCACTATAGCACGCTAGACTTTTGCCCGAAGGTTCCCGGGTTTGATTCCCCACCAGGCTATTGTGGATTTTAATCTCCTCTGTAAAAACTCTCTACGGATGAATGCCAACCCACTTTCCCTATCATATTCCCAGACTATATCACCCGCGTTTGTGCACATCCCGCTTCCTGTCACTCTTCACAAGTACCTGCTTAGCGAACAACATGATCCTAACATGAAACGACCTACAGCTACTAAGGATTGCTCTATAGGAATCTGGCTTCAGGTCCAAAAGTAATACAAGACTGTGGCTAAAGGGGCACTATGTGGACACGTGTATTTTAAAGTAATACTTGTGTTGCGTCTGCTAACACGATTGAAATATCTTAATGTATTCTTCATCATCATCATCTTCATTTCCCCTTTTCCAGCTGACACTGGGTGGGGGCAAATATGGCTCTTCTCCACTTTTTTCTGTCGTTCCACCATTCCTCTTCCAACACAGTGTTCCGTTTTCTAATACTATTCTCCACCGAGTCCATCCAACGCATTCTTGGTCTTCCTCGTCCTCTCTTCCCTATCATCCGTCGTTCGAGTGCTCGTCTTGGTAGCCTTACTTCATTCATCCGTTTGACATGTCCCAACCACCCCAATCTGTTTTGCTCCAGTTTGTCATTTAGTTTCTGTACTCCCAGTTCTTTCCATATATCTTCATTTCTCACTCTGTCCCTCCTCGTTTTATGGACCATACTTCTCAGGAATCTCATCTCAGCTGCTTGTACTCTGCTCTCATCCCCCTTAGTCATTGTCCAAGTTTCTGCTGCATATGTCATTATAGGAACATAATATGCTTTGTACATAACTTATTTAGCCTTAATTGGTATATCCTTGTTCCATACTGGTCCCCGTACCTGTTGGTAGAAAGCACTCCCGAGTTGCATTCTTCTGCTAATTTCCAAATCTAGTCTTCCATCTTCAGTCAGTTCACTTCCCAAGTATTTGAAGTGTTTCACCACTTCCAATTCCTTATCTCCTACTTTGATTACTCCTCTTCCATCTTTCTTATCTCTACTCATCACCACTGTTTTACTCTTCTCCACATTTATCTTCAATCCCCATTGCTCAATCTTTTCATTTATTACTGTTCTTGTACCTCCATCTCATCCTCGCACCTGTGGGGCCGATAACCTAGATGTTAGGCCCCTTAAAACAACAATTATCATCATCATCATCATCATCCTCGCACCAGATCACAACGTCGTCTGCAAACAACATTACCTTCATCTTTGCCCTACTATAGTCTTTCATTGCTGCCTTCATGATGTCATCCATCACCATTAAGAACAATAATGGTGACAACACACTTCCTTGCTTTAGTCCCCACTACACACACATCACTCAAATGTAGACCCCTTGCAGCAAGAATAAATATGCACACAGTCACACAAATATTCGGACATCACAAATATTGACCATTTATGACTGCTTAGAGCATACAATACATAGGTACTGCCCCCGTAAATTGAATTATATTGAGACCACGATGGCTGTATTGGCAAAAATGAATAAAGTTATGGCTGTCATAGTTGTGACGTGGATATTCATGACGTAGGCACGGATGACGTAGACTTCATGCAAGTAGGCTGGTTGAGCTGAGATTCTTGGTGACGTCATGATTTTGTTCGAGAAAGATCTGAGATTTACGACGCAGTCGCAGGAAACAAGGTATTGTGCTAAGGAAGAAGTTACGCTATTGGAGGAAAGGCTCGAACCAATGAACGATAGTTTGGAAGGAAGACGGAGATTACTGAAACTACGATATTTAATTACTTTTGGCATGCAGAATTGTGGAAACCTATTTTCAGTTATGGCATTGATTTGGAATTTTGAAATTTGAAAATCCGTCAAGTATAGCCAAAGTTAAAAACTTCTAGCAATGACGGAGCAACAGGCTATGGAAGGGATGGATACGCCCCTTAAGAAGTTGATAAAAGGTCGTGCACAGAAGAGAGGAGCTCTCATACGTCTCATATCTCATATCTGATATTCTGATACCGCATATATATTTCAGATGTCATATAGTCATTTTCGAGTGAATAAGTGAAGCAAGTCGTCTTTAGCGTGTGGTTAAAGCCCGGCGCATCGAACGAACACGGAGCAGTTCCATTTTACGGTGTTCGAAACTAGGTGAAGTTGAAACGCTCACATTAACGTTTCTACCAGATAAGATATCAAGAGTTAACTTCTGCCTTTATTATAATTCAATTTGGCAGTACAACATTGAGGTGTGTAGAAGATTTGAACAATTTCACAGTTATAATTTGAAAGATATTGGCATTTTAAGGCTGCAGACAAAAGTGATTTTCTCGCCACATGAGAAGCACTTTTAAAATACCACATTATACACTACGGCTGACACGTGGATTGCAACCGTGATATTGGAGAATACGTTTGGTAATACAACGATACATTCTACTATGGAACATTATAATCTGGCAGTGCTTTCAATGATTATAACAGAAGTTGAGATGGAAGGCTAAGGCTTTAATGCAATTGGGACATATATCGATGGAGTGAAATAACAGCATGGAACTTCGTTAATCGTCTTTCTACAAAAGCGAGCATGTAGTGAACATCCAACTACACTCATGCATCGTGAATCCATCGCTGAATTATATCAAATGACAGTGGAAATATTTTCATACTCCACGATTATGAATATTTCTGCGGAAATAACTGCAATAAATTTCATGGCGAATTGCGACCAGAACTTCAGGGAACTTTCAAGAGAGGCCAGGGTGGACCCGGCTCACAAAGAAGAGTTTTGCCAGAAGGATGTCTTTCGTATACAGGGAGCAGTGCAATTTCCGGAGGAGGAAGCAGTTCGATTCTCCGAGGGCGCTGATTCCAGGTTCGAGGTCGGAGCACATCTTCACGCTGGTGAAATGGAACCAACAGCAGTTTTCTTTGAAAACTTTCCTCTAGAACTTCAATCAACAGATAAGGTAGTCGTGAACGTTTCTTGTATTATTTGAGTCATGTAGCGATATCTGAGCAACCATTTTTTCCATATTTTCTGTCCCATATTATTTTGCCCCATTTTCTTGTTTGATATTTCTGTACTCAGTACACTTCGATGATTTATGCCTTTTTCTACGATTTGTTGAGACATTGTTATGTCATTGGCATAGTTAAATAATTTTGGATCAGTTGAGACTGATAATTTAGATTCTTTCAGTAATTTGCATATTTTTGTAGTCACGATTTGACTGTAAAGTTAACGATTTTCTATGGCAGATTTGAATTCAGACAGCGTGTCATTTTATTAAAGTAATTCTATTCAGTAAATTTCTATGACCAATTTTCTGTCATCCTCAAGAAAGAAGAATGATTAAATGATTTTAGAGCGTTAAAATCTATTTACGTTATCGACGATCTTTGAAATACTAGTCGTCTTATGAACATGATTGCAACATAGACATTTATCATTGCATTATAGACAATTTTATGAAATATGAACTTTGATTACGATTTATTGAATACACTATAGTAATGAACTTTTGATAGGAGTTTTTCTCAATTCTAGATTGGAACAATAATGTTGGCATTCCACAATCTAATTGTATTCTATTCGACTATTTGTGCAGTTTAGATGAACTTTGATTGAAGATAGTATTTTTATACTGCGTTACTTTTGATGATATTAATCTCAATTTTGATAGACCAGGGAGGAGTGTCTAATCGTATTTGCTATTAAATTTATATGTGATTGGCAAATTTTTACTTCATATCGATTCATGAATGAAACCCACGAAGGTTAAATAATAACAGTCATTAATACAATTGATGCTAAGCCTCCGTGGCTTAGGCGGCAGCACGCTGGCCTCTCACCGCTGGGTCCGTGGTTCAAATCCCGGTCACTCCATGTGAGATCTGTGCTGGACAGAACGGAGGCAGACAGGTTTTTCTCCGGGTACTCCGGTTTTCCCTGTCAAAATTTCATTCCAGCAACACTCGCCACTATCATATCATTTCATTTCATCTGTCATTCATTTAATCATTGCCCCTGAGGAGTGCGTCAGGCCTCGGCAGCCGGCACAGTTCATATCCTCGCCGCTAGTTGGGGGCTTCATTCATGCCATTCCTGACCCGGTCGGAGACTGGAAGCAGGCTGTGGATTTTCATTTTCAATACAATTGATGAATATAAGAATTTTTAAAGAGGAACAATGGATGTATAATCGTTAGTTCAGTGGACGTGTAAAAGTCGCTGATGAATAATGCCCTTGAATAGTGAAGGAGGTTCCCACAGTAATAAATGATGTTGTTGAATTTATAAGTGGAGGTTTTTGTATGTAGTGTGGAAGATTTTGATGCCATATATATGAAGATATATGATGAATTCTGGGCCAATTGTTATGCAATTTTGTGCGTTTTGAGCGAAGTATTTTTCCGCTGAATGTATTGTCCTGGTTCTTTGAAAGTTATTCATATGAAGTTACTGTTAAAATTAACAAGAGTGTTAAATAATTTGAGAGGAAGATGTTGAATGGAGGTTACCGTCACAAATATTAATAATAATTATTAAACCTTATTAAACCTGAATTTGACATTTAAATATAACTAACCTTCATTGGTCGATTATATCAACACGATTTGAGTAATTATCAACCGGATAAACGTGTGGTTTAATGTATTTCTTGTATAAATAATATAAACAATTAATATTGTAAATAATTATGTAAATATCTTTGATAATAATTTGAAATGAAAGGGATTAATAGAGGCGTGTATAAAATTTTCAATTGTCGTTTGACATTGTTATAAACAATTTATTATTGTTATAAATAATTAATGAACTTTTCTTATTAACATTAAGAGTTTTGTTATTATACTCTAAACAACGCTAATTAAGCAATTGGTTGAACAATTAAAGATGATTTGGGATTATTAGAGTATTCCACTGGTGTTTGAATGGAGCATTTAAAAGATTTGCGTGATAATATTTCAGTTGAGATGTGGACATTTAACGTGTTTTGAAGGAGAGCCAAGCTCTGATGTAACTCGCATATGCTTGGGTTGAATGGACGGGTGAGTCCACTTTGACGGTGCAGGTGTATCACAGCTGGCCCGGACAACTGTATGATAGAGGCCAAGGACGTTTACATAATAGCCTTGTGGCTATAAATAAAATGTGAGGTGTATAAACACGCAAAACTATTGATATATGTGTCTCGTCCCAAATCCCGTTTCCATTCCAAGTGCATTATTATTTTTACGTTACTATGAGCTTGAGAAATCTGAAACATTGTATGTAGAGTATACAAGTCCTACAAGAGGACATGGTTATATGGACGATGGCTTCTGATTGCCACGTGGAGTTTGTTGTTTATTTTTGTTAAAATTCATTCTTTATGTGAAATAAATTATTGTGCAGTTTAAAGTTTCTCGTCTTCGTTGTGGTTCATTTTAAATATCATGGTGGAGGTTATTGTGAGGGCATACTTTAAGTGATCCAGTTGACAACCCAATCCCCGAGATAAATTTAAAAGGTAAGAAAGAGGTAAGTATGAACCCCCGTATATTTTGGTGTGTTCCACAATAATTTCTTGTTAACTACTGTGCTCTAATCTCGATAGTATCTGTCAGTGCCATTTTCATTGATGTAGCTGTGCCGGTGCGATTGATTATTGGCAATCCGATTGAGGGGGCGGATATCTGACAGCCTACTATCCGGATATCGGGGACAGTAGGATTGGCGCCGCAATTCGTGGGGCATGTTCAACAAAACTGGATTACCAGGTTGAACGCCAGTAGGATTGGCTCGATTGGCACGATTGGCTCGATTGGCACGATTGGCTCGATTGGCACGTTCGACTGAATAACATTGGATTACCAAGTTATTGCAGTAGAATTGGCACCGCAATTTGTGGAGTGTTCGAATAACATTGGATTACCAAGTTATCGATGTCAAAGGGATTGTGAAGACTCAAATAAAGAGGTTGATTCTTTGTTAGATGTCTTGGCCAATTGTAGAATTTGAGAGTGTGATTATATAGGAATAAAATGTTGTATTGTATTAGGAAAATTACACTCAGAAAAGATCAGATCTTATACAACTTGAGAGAGGTTAAATAGGCTGGAAACTTAGAAAAATCGCCTATGATCTGGAGTCTTATTTTATTTGACCAGCTTATGACATGTTTAGTCATATTAAAGATAAAATTAAACTATTTGGATTGTAAATGTAAATTATTTGTGTTAGGATATTTGAAAATGAACCAAAGAAACTTGAACATGTGCTTGAGTTTATTTCAACATGAAGTGCCTACGAAGGTTAATTATAAGGTAATTATAAGTTAGATTTAAGACAGAAAATTGCTCAAATTTATATATGGTGAAAGATGTTGCTCAGATGTTGTTATTTTGCTCTGTTTGATGTATGTCCCTAAAGCAGTTTATTATTGAAATATTATTGAAATGGCAGATGAAAGTCTGAGAATGATGTTGGAGGAGATGTCCAACAGAATGAAGCAGATGATGGAGGAGAATTCTAGTAATATGTCTATTAGGCTGGATGAAAGCATGAAGGAGATGGAAGCTAGGAATACTAGTCGAATGGAGGAGAATGCTAGTAGCATATCTGCTAATTTGAAAGATAGCATGAATGAAAGTTTGAAAGTTATTCAGACCAGTTCTGCAAACTTAGAAAATGATATGTCGCGTTTACAGATCAGTACCCAGGGAATCGAGAATGCTGTAACTGACATGCGCACAGACGTGTCCAATGTGCATAAAGATGTTTCTCATGTTAAAATTGATATTTCTAAGGTACAGAAAGATCTTACTTTGTTGAATCTTGATGTTGCTAATGTCCGGGGTGATATTTCATGTGCTAGAGCTGAAGTAATTGTTGTTAGGAATGATGTTGCTACTGTACAAGACAAAGTAGAGGAAGTTCAAAAAGAGGTTAGAAATGTTCGAACCGATGTGTCAAATGTTAAAGTAGACATCAATAATATTCATTCAGATGTTAATGATATGCAAATCGATATCAATAAAATACAAGTAGACGTCAATACTGTTTTTGTAGACATTGCTAAAGTTCAAACTGATGTTAACAAAGTTAGAGAGGAAATTGAAACTTCAAAAACACTTTGTACTCGTAACATTAGTGCATTAACAACTCGGTTAGTTGACGAGTCTGTTAGGACAACAGCTTCTTTAGCTGGTTTAAAATACGATGTAGAGGTCATGAGAACCCAAGTATTAGATCACAATCGTTAACTTAAGGAAGACATTGAAGTAGATATCGCGGAAATGTTAACTGCAAATGTAACGGTTTGGAAAGAGGAATGGAACAGGTCAAGTGAGGAACATGTCGATCAGATTCAGGAACGAATTGAAAGAAAACTTGCCAGTACACAAGTAGACATTAATAATGAAGTAGTTCAGATTAGGAAAGACTTGAATGTAAGGATGGATTCGCTATCCGAAAAGCAGGTAGAGGATAGAACTCAAATAGGTCAGCACGTGCAAGCATTAAAAACTGCGTTAGAGGAAGAAATTCATAAGGTTGTCTCTGAAGTTAATGAAACTACGAGCAAACTGCAGAATTTGAAACTAGGAGAAGCTAGCATGATGGAAACCTATAAGGAAGAGTTGATTAGGAAAGTCATCACGGAAATCACAGACAAGGATACTGAAGGATTGACTGGTGAAGAGGATAGAAATTACGTGAGAAGATGTAACCTCGCTACAGGAGAGAGAGATATTAGTCCTGAGGAACGTATATCCAGATTCAGGGAAGAAGAAGAGGATCGGAATATTGAACCCGAATGGAAATATCGTGATAGTGGGAAACATTACATGGATTCATATCCGAGGAATGTGACAGTCATCCGTAACTTTGAAGACAAACCTCAAAAATTTAGCAACACTGATAGTCTCACACCGATTGAATATATCAGGAACCTTAAAGACTATTTCATAGAAGCCCACATTCCTAGAGAGAGAGAGAGATGAGAATCGTAGAAAGATTTCTAGCTGGAGGACCCCTAGAATGGTTCAGAGCATTTCGGTACACTTTCAGCAATTTTGACGAATTTGCAGAGGCACTGATAAAACGGTTCTGGTCAATAGAAGCTCAGAATTCATTAAGAGCCGAGGTATACTCGAGGAAGTATTCAGGTACTCTTCCAACACGGTACGCTGATTTCTTCACGAGCCAGTTATCACGCTTGAGATTTTTGCAACCCCCATTGTCAACAGAGCAGTTGATAGATGCGATTACACGTATGCTGCCTGTGGAGGTGAGAAGACTGATCATATCGTCAAATATCAGAGATTTGACAAGTATGGACGAATTATTGAGAAGGCTTGACTACACGAGTCCAATGCCAAATTTGGTACAAAAAGGTCAGAGGCACGAATTCAAAGACGTTAATACAGTCTACATGGATCAAGTGCAGCAAACTGATAAGCCTGATGAAAAAAACTGAAAATGTAGGTCCTCACAGGAATAATTATTTCCGCAACAACAGATCCCAAGGTTACCGTCCATATCAGCAAAGACGAGGCTGGAATAATAATAGAGGGAATTATAACAACGGAAGAGGTAGATACTATAACAATGGTTATAATAGAAACTACAATCGAAATAACCAGAATCAGAATCAGAATTCTCAAGGTCAGGTTATGACACCCGACAAGTATCAAGAGAGAGAGAAAGAAAGTCAGCAGTATCTGAAGGAATTACGAGAGAAGGAAGCTGAAAATCAAAAGAAAAGGCAGGATGTAGTGATCGATCCTGGTCCTTCTACAAGTCAGCAGAACTTGGAAAACAGGAATTCAGGACAGAAGAGAAAGTAGAAAGGAGAGAATGCATTAGCCACACACAACCCAGAGAAGAAGAGACTTATGATTAAGGAACATTGAAGAAATATTATCCAAGAGTAAGCCAATAATAATTCAATTTCGTGTTCAAGTGAAATGAGATATTTATAACACAGAGTTTAAAAACAATTTACAACTGTTTTTAAAACGTGGTGAAGGGAGAATGCCCCCGTAAATTGAATTATATTGAGACCACGATGGCTGTATTGGCAAAAATGAATAAAGTTATGACTGTCATAGTTGTGACGTGGATATTCATGACGTAGGCACGGATGACGTAGACTTCATGCAAGTAGGCTGGTTGAGCTGAGATTCTTGGTGACGTCATGATTTTGTTCGAGAAAGATCTGAGATTTACGACGCAGTCGCAGGAAACAAGGTATTGTGCTAAGGAAGAAGTTACGCTATTGGAGGAAATGCTCGAACCAATGAACGATAGTTTGGAAGGAAGACGGAGATTACTGAAACTACGATATTTAATTACTTTTGCCATGCAGAATTGTGGAAAACTATTTTCAGTTATGACATTGATTTGGAATTTTGAAGAAATTAATTTTGAAAAAGATGGTATATTGGCTTTCACGGCCGGTGAATTAAAACTCAGCAATTCTTCTAGGTTTGCGCCGTGTCTTGTGTGGGGTTTCGCCTAGGACACCAAGCTAGGCTCATCGGCGGGCTCTTGGTGTCCCCGCCCGGACCCCCACAGGAGTGACGAACTGCGCGCCACCTCCCTTTATATAAGGTGCAACTGCACCACTTGACTACGAGAACTAAAAGTTCAAGCAGCCACAACCTCCCTATGAAGGCTTCCAAAAAGATGGTATATTGGCTTTCACGGCCGGTGAATTAAAACTCAGCAATTCTTCTAGGTTTGCGCCGTGTCTTGTGTGGGGTTTCGCCTAGGACACCAAGCTAGGCTCATCGGCGGGCTCTTGGTGTCCCCGCCCGGACCCCCACAGGAGTGACGAACTGCGCGCCACCTCCCTTTATATAAGGTGCAACTGCACCACTTGACTACGAGAACTAAAAGTTCAAGCAGCCACAACCTCCCTATGAAGGCTTCCAAAAAGATGGTATATTGGCTTTCACGGCCGGTGAATTAAAACTCAGCAATTCTTCTAGGTTTGCGCCGTGTCTTGTGTGGGGTTTCGCCTAGGACACCAAGCTAGGCTCATCGGCGGGCTCTTGGTGTCCCCGCCCGGACCCCCACAGGAGTGACGAACTGCGCGCCACCTCCCTTTATATAAGGTGCAACTGCACCACTTGATTACGAGAACTAAAAGTTCAAGCAGCCACAACCTCCCTATGAAGGCTTCCAAAAAGATGGTATATTGGCTTTCACGGCCGGTAAATTAAAACTCAGCAATTCTTCTAGGTTTGCGCCGTGTCTTGTGTGGGGTTTCGCCTAGGACACCAAGCTAGGCTCATCGGCGGGCTCTTGGTGTCCCCGCCCGGACCCCCACAGGAGTGACGAACTGCGCGCCACCTCCCTTTATATAAGGTGCAACTGCACCACTTGACTACGAGAACTAAAAGTTCAAGCAGCCACAACCTCCCTATGAAGGCTTCCAAAAAGATGGTATATTGGCTTTCACGGCCGGTGAATTAAAACTCAGCAATTCTTCTAGGTTTGCGCCGTGTCTTGTGTGGGGTTTCGCCTAGGACACCAAGCTAGGCTCATCGGCGGGCTCTTGGTGTCCCCGCCCGGACCCCCACAGGAGTGACGAACTGCGCGCCACCTCCCTTTATATAAGGTGCAACTGCACCACTTGACTACGAGAACTAAAAGTTCAAGCAGCCACAACCTCCCTATGAAGGCTTCCAAAAAGATGGTATATTGGCTTTCACGGCCGGTGAATTAAAACTCAGCAATTCTTCTAGGTTTGCGCCGTGTCTTGTGTGGGGTTTCGCCTAGGACACCAAGCTAGGCTCATCGGCGGGCTCTTGGTGTCCCCGCCCGGACCCCCACAGGAGTGACGAACTGCGCGCCACCTCCCTTTATATAAGGTGCAACTGCACCACTTGACTACGAGAACTAAAAGTTCAAGCAGTCACAACCTCCCTATGAAGGCTTCCAAAAAGATGGTATATTGGCTTTCACGGCCGGTGAATTAAAACTCAGCAATTCTTCTAGGTTTGCGCCGTGTCTTGTGTGGGGTTTCGCCTAGGACACCAAGCTAGGCTCATCGGCGGGCTCTTGGTGTCCCCGCCCGGACCCCCACAGGAGTGACGAACTGCGCGCCACCTCCCTTTATATAAGGTGCAACTGCACCACTTGACTACGAGAACTAAAAGTTCAAGCAGCCACAACCTCCCTATGAAGGCTTCCAAAAAGATGGTATATTGGCTTTCACGGCCGGTGAATTAAAACTCAGCAATTCTTCTAGGTTTGCGCCGTGTCTTGTGTGGGGTTACGCCTAGGACACCAAGCTAGGCTCATCGGCGGGCTCTTGGTGTCCCCGCCCGGACCCCCACAGGAGTGACGAACTGCGCGCCACCTCCCTTTATATAAGGTGCAACTGCACCACTTGACTACGAGAACTAAAAGTTCAAGCAGCCACAAACTCCCTATGAAGGCTTCCAAAAAGATGGTATATTGGCTTTCACGGCCGGTGAATTAAAACTCAGCAATTCTTCTAGGTTTGCGCCGTGTCTTGTGTGGGGTTTCGCCTAGGACACCAAGCTAGGCTCATCGGCGGGTGTCCCCGCAGTCAGGGCGGGGACACCAAGAGCCCGCCGATGAGCCTAGCTTGGTGTCCTAGGCGAAACCCCACACAAGACACGGCGCAAACCTAGAAGAATTGCTGAGTTTTAATTCACCGGCCGTGAAAGCCAATATACCATCTTTTTGGAAGCCTTCATAGGGAGGTTGTGGCTGCTTGAACTTTTAGTTCTCGTAGTCAAGTGGTGCAGTTGCACCTTATATAAAGGGAGGTGGCGCGCAGTTCGTCACTCCTGTGGGGGTCCGGGCGGGGACACCAAGAGCCCGCCGATGAGCCTAGCTTGGTGTCCTAGGCGAAACCCCACACAAGACACGGCGCAAACCTAGAAGAATTGCTGAGTTTTAATTCACCGGCCGTGAAAGCCAATATACCATCTTTTTGGAAGCCTTCATAGGAAGGTTGTGGCTGCTTGAACTTTTAGTTCTCGTAGTCAAGTGGTGCAGTTGCACCTTATATAAAGGGAGGTGGCGCGCAGTTCGTCACTCCTGTGGGGGTCCGGGCGGGGACACCAAGAGCCCGCCGATGAGCCTAGCTTGGTGTCCTAGGCGAAACCCCACACAAGACACGGCGCAAACCTAGAAGAATTGCTGAGTTTTAATTCACCGGCCGTGAAAGCCAATATACCATCTTTTTGGAAGCCTTCATAGGGAGGTTGTGGCTGCTTGAACTTTTAGTTCTCGTAGTCAAGTGGTGCAGTTGCACCTTATATAAAGGGAGGTGGCGCGCAGTTCGTCACTCCTGTGGGGGTCCGGGCGGGGACACCAAGAGCCCGCCGATGAGCCTAGCTTGGTGTCCTAGGCGAAACCCCACACAAGACACGGCGCAAACCTAGAAGAATTGCTGAGTTTTAATTCACCGGCCGTGAAAGCCAATATACCATCTTTTTGGAAGCCTTCATAGGGAGGTTGTGGCTGCTTGAACTTTTAGTTCTCGTAGTCAAGTGGTGCAGTTGCACCTTATATAAAGGGAGGTGGCGCGCAGTTCGTCACTCCTGTGGGGGTCCGGGCGGGGACACCAAGAGCCCGCCGATGAGCCTAGCTTGGTGTCCTAGGCGAAACCCCACACAAGACACGGCGCAAACCTAGAAGAATTGCTGAGTTTTAATTCACCGGCCGTGAAAGCCAATATACCATCTTTTTGGAAGCCTTCATAGGGAGGTTGTGGCTGCTTGAACTTTTAGTTCTCGTAGTCAAGTGGTGCAGTTGCACCTTATATAAAGGGAGGTGGCGCGCAGTTCGTCACTCCTGTGGGGGTCCGGGCGGGGACACCAAGAGCCCGCCGATGAGCCTAGCTTGGTGTCCTAGGCGAAACCCCACACAAGACACGGCGCAAACCTAGAAGAATTGCTGAGTTTTAATTCACCGGCCGTGAAAGCCAATATACCATCTTTTTGGAAGCCTTCATAGGGAGGTTGTGGCTGCTTGAACTTTTAGTTCTCGTAGTCAAGTGGTGCAGTTGCACCTTATATAAAGGGAGGTGGCGCGCAGTTCGTCACTCCTGTGGGGGTCCGGGCGGGGACACCAAGAGCCCGCCGATGAGCCTAGCTTGGTGTCCTAGGCGAAACCCCACACAAGACACGGCGCAAACCTAGAAGAATTGCTGAGTTTTAATTCACCGGCCGTGAAAGCCAATATACCATCTTTTTGGAAGCCTTCATAGGGAGGTTATGGCTGCTTGACCTTTTAGTTCTCGTAGTCAAGTGGTGCAGTTGCACCTTATATAAAGGGAGGTGGCGCGCAGTTCGTCACTCCTGTGGGGGTCCGGGCGGGGACACCAAGAGCCCGCCGATGAGCCTAGCTTGGTGTCCTAGGCGAAACCCCACACAAGACACGGCGCAAACCTAGAAGAATTGCTGAGTTTTAATTCACCGGCCGTGAAAGCCAATATACCATCTTTTTGGAAGCCTTCATAGGGAGGTTGTGGCTGCTTGAACTTTTAGTTCTCGTAGTCAAGTGGTGCAGTTGCACCTTATATAAAGGGAGGTGGCGCGCAGTTCGTCACTCCTGTGGGGGTCCGGGCGGGGACACCAAGAGCCCGCCGATGAGCCTAGCTTGGTGTCCTAGGCGAAACCCCACACAAGACACGGCGCAAACCTAGAAGAATTGCTGAGTTTTAATTCACCGGCCGTGAAAGCCAATATACCATCTTTTTGGAAGCCTTCATAGGGAGGTTGTGGCTGCTTGAACTTTTAGTTCTCGTAGTCAAGTGGTGCAGTTGCACCTTATATAAAGGGAGGTGGCGCGCAGTTCGTCACTCCTGTGGGGGTCCGGGCGGGGACACCAAGAGCCCGCCGATGAGCCTAGCTTGGTGTCCTAGGCGAAACCCCACACAAGACACGGCGCAAACCTAGAAGAATTGCTGAGTTTTAATTCACCGGCCGTGAAAGCCAATATACCATCTTTTTGGAAGCCTTCATAGGGAGGTTGTGGCTGCTTGAACTTTTAGTTCTCGTAGTCAAGTGGTGCAGTTGCACCTTATATAAAGGGAGGTGGCGCGCAGTTCGTCACTCCTGTGGGGGTCCGGGCGGGGACACCAAGAGCCCGCCGATGAGCCTAGCTTGGTGTCCTAGGCGAAACCCCACACAAGACACGGCGCAAACCTAGAAGAATTGCTGAGTTTTAAATTAATTTTGAGTTTTTGAAATTTGAAAATCCGTCAAGTATAGCCAAAGTTAAAAACTTCTAGCAATGACGGAGCAACAGGCTATGGAAGGGATGGATACGCCCCTTAAGAAGTTGATAAAAGGTCGTGCACAGAAGAGAGGAGCTCTCATACGTCTCATATCTCATATCTGATATTCTGATACCGCATATATATTTCAGATGTCATATAGTCATTTTCGAGTGAATAAGTGAAGCAAGTCGTCTTTAGCGTGTGGTTAAAGCCCGGCGCATCGAACGAACACGGAGCAGTTCCATTTTACGGTGTTCGAAACTAGGTGAAGTTGAAACGCTCACATTAACGTTTCTACCAGATAAGATATCAAGAGTTAACTTCTGCCTTTATTATAATTCAATTTGGCAGTACAACATTGAGGTGTGTAGAAGATTTGAACAATTTCACAGTTATAATTTGAAAGATATTGGCATTTTAAGGCTGCAGACAAAAGTGATTTTCTCGCCACATGAGAAGCACTTTTAAAATACCACATTATACACTACGGCTGACACGTGGATTGCAACCGTGATATGGGAGAATACGTTTGGTAATACAACGATACATTCTACTATGGAACATTATAATCTGGCAGTGCTTTCAATGATTATAACAGAAGTTGAGATGGAAGGCTAAGGCTTTAATGCAATTGGGACATATATCGATGGAGTGAAATAACAGCATGGAACTTCGTTAATCGTCTTTCTACAAAAGCGAGCATGTAGTGAACATCCAACTACACTCATGCATCGTGAATCCATCGCTGAATTATATCAAATGACAGTGGAAATATTTTCATACTCCACGATTATGAATATTTCTGCGGAAATAACTGCAATAAACTTCATGGCGAATTGCGACCAGAACTTCAGGGAACTTTCAAGAGAGGCCAGGGTGGACCCGGCTCACAAAGAAGAGTTTTGCCAGAAGGATGTCTTTCGTATACAGGGAGCAGTGCAATTTCCGGAGGAGGAAGCAGTTCGATTCTCCGAGGGCGCTGATTCCAGGTTCGAGGTCGGAGCACATCTTCACGCTGGTGAAATGGAACCAACAGCAGTTTTCTTTGAAAACTTTCCTCTAGAACTTCAATCGACAGATAAGGTAGTCGTGAACGTTTCTTGTATTATTTGAGTCATGTAGCGATATCTGAGCAACCATTTTTTCCATATTTTCTGTCCCATATTATTTTGCCCCATTTTCTTGTTTGATATTTCTGTACTCAGTACACTTCGATGATTTATGCCTTTTTCTACGATTTGTTGAGACATTGTTATGTCATTGGCATAGTTAAATAATTTTGGATCAGTTGAGACTGATAATTTAGATTCTTTCAGTAATTTGCATATTTTTGTAGTCACGATTTGACTGTAAAGTTAACGATTTTCTATGGCAGATTTGAATTCAGACAGCGTGTCATTTTATTAAAGTAATTCTATTCAGTAAATTTCTATGACCAATTTTCTGTCATCCTCAAGAAAGAAGAATGATTAAATGATTTTAGAGCGTTAAAATCTATTTACGTTATCGACGATCTTTGAAATACTAGTCGTCTTATGAACATGATTGCAACATAGACATTTATCATTGCATTATAGACAATTTTATGAAATATGAACTTTGATTACGATTTATTGAATACACTATAGTAATGAACATTTGATAGGAATTTTCTCAATTCTAGATTGGAACAATAATGTTGGCATTCCACAATCTAATTGTATTCTATTCGACTATTTGTGCAGTTTAGATGAACTTTGATTGAAGATAGTATTTTTATACTGCGTTACTTTGATGATATTAATCTCAATTTTGATAGACCAGGGAGGAGTGTCTAATCGTATTTGCTATTAAATTTATTTGTGATTGGCAAATTTTTACTTCATATCGATTCATGAATGAAACCCACGAGGTTAAATAATAACAGTCATTAATACAATTGATGCTAAGCCTCCGTGGCTTAGGCGGCAGCAAGCTGGCCTCTCACCGCTGGGTCCGTGGTTCAAATCCCGGTCACTCCATGTGAGATCTGTGCTGGACAGAACGGAGGAAGACAGGTTTTTCTCCGGGTACTCCGGTTTTCCCTGTCAACATTTCATTCCAGCAACACTCGCCTCTATCATATCATTTCATTTCATCTGTCATTCATTTAATCATTGCCCCTGAGGAGTGCGTCAGGCCTCGGCAGCCGGCACAGTTCATATCCTCGCCGCTAGTTGGGGGCTTCATTCATGCCATTCCTGACCCGGTCGGAGACTGGAAGCAGGCTGTGGATTTTCATTTTCAATACAATTGATGAATATAAGAATTTTTAAAGAGGAACAATGGATGTATAATCGTTAGTTCAGTGGACGTGTAAAAGTCGCTGATGAATAATGCCCTTGAATAGTGAAGGAGGTTCCCACAGTAATAAATGATGTTGTTGAATTTATAAGTGGAGGTTTTTGTATGTAGTGTGGAAGATTTTGATGCCATATATATGAAGATATATGATGAATTCTGGGCCAATTGTTATGCAATTTTGTGCGTTTTGAGCGAAGTATTTTTCCGCTGAATGTATTGTTCTGGTTCTTTGAAAGTTATTCATATGAAGTTACTGTTAAAATTAACAAGAGTGTTAAATAATTTGAGAGGAAGATGTTGAATGGAGGTTGCCGTCACAAATATTAATAATAATTATTAAACCTTATTAAACCTGAATTTGACATTTAAATATAACTAACCTTCATTGGTCGATTATATCAACACGATTTGAGTAATTATCAACCGGATAAACGTGTGGTTTAATGTATTTCTTGTATAAATAATATAAACAATTAATATTGTAAATAATTATGTAAATATCTTTGATAATAATTTGAAATGAAAGGGATTAATAGAGGCGTGTATAAAATTTTCAATATTGTCGTTTGACATTGTTATAAACAATTTATTATTGTTATAAATAATTAATGAACTTTTGTTATTAACATTAAGAGTTTTGTTATTATACTCTAAACAACGCTAATTAAGCAATTGGTTGAACAATTAAAGATGATTTGGGATTATTAGAGTATTCCACTGGTGTTTGAATGGAGCATTTAAAAGATTTGCGTGATAATATTTCAGTTGAGATGTGGACATTTAACGTGTTTTGAAGGAGAGCCAAGCTCTGATGTAACTCGCATATGCTGGGGTTGAATGGACGGGTGAGTCCACTTTGACGGTGCAGGTGTATCACAGCTGGCCCGGACAACTGTATGATAGAGGCCAAGGACGTTTACATAATAGCCTTGTGGCTATAAATAAAATGTGAGGTGTATAAACACGCAAAACTATTGATATATGTGTCTCGTCCCAAATCCCGTTTCCATTCCAAGTGCATTATTATTTTTACGTTACTATGAGCTTGAGAAAGCTGAAACATTGTATGTAGAGTATACAAGTCCTACAAGAGGACATGGTTATATGGACGATGGCTTCTGATTGCCACGTGGAGTTTGTTGTTTATTTTTGTTAAAATTCATTCTTTATGTGAAATAAATTATTGTGTAGTTTAAGGTTTCTCGTCTTCGTTGTGGTTCATTTTAAATATCATGGTGGAGGTTATTGTGAGGGCATACTTTAAGTGATCCAGTTGACAACCCAATCCCCGAGATAAATTTAAAAGGTAAGAAAGAGGTAAGTATGAACCCCCGTATATTTTGGTGTGTTCCACAATAATTTCTTGTTAACTACTGTGCTCTAATCTCGATAGTATCTGTCAGTGCCATTTTCATTGATGTAGCTGTGCCGGTGCGATTGATTATTGGCAATCCGATTGAGGGGGCGGATATCTGACAGCCTACTATCCGGATATCGGGGACAGTACGAAGAAACACAATAACACAAGTGGTTTATGTAAATGACAGACGACAAGCTCACGTTTGTTTCATACACATTAAGTAGCATATGATTGCACTTTTTAACATAACTAGCGACGATTTTGCTATAACAAAAATATTCGGACACAGTGCCTTGAAATGCAAAATTAAAGTGAATGTACAACAAAGGACAATGTTCTGTACTGTAGTGTGTCCTCTCTGTTTTGGAACCTCACGCAGTCGATTTGGCATGATGTTTACAAATTTTTTAGTGAAATCCACTGAGAATTTTTCCCGTTCTTCTTATAACCTAATCTCTTAACTGCTCTTTGGAGACAATGGCGGTTTTGCATATTTCCTTTTCAAGTTAATCCCACAGGTTCTCGATAGGGTTTAAGAGGAGACTGGAGCACTTTTGGGCAGTTAAGCCAGAGCTTAATGGTGTGAGCTGTGAGCTTCAGATCATTGTCTTGATACAGCATAAAGTTCTCCCGTATTCCCATTTTGTTCGTGCTTGCAGGCAAATTGTCCTTTAGTACTCCTTAGACATGTTGTCCATTGTCCTGTCAATAAAAGTTAAATTCCCCACAACGTTCGCGGACATACTGCCCCATACAAATACGTGCCCACCTCCATGTTCAACTGTTCCCTGAAGGTTTTCTGGTTTAATCGCCTCATTCTTTATCCTTCACACTTTGAGGCATCCATCACATCGGTAGATGTTAAATTTACTTTCGACCACATTATTTTTTTATTATTTAACGTTTGACTATCACATCATGGAACAATTTGTGATGTGATGTGTACCAGGAGATCCAAAGAATTGTCTGGTAGCCTATGTTGTTGCTTTCTTAGCACCACCCAGGGGTCACGTGTAGGGTACTTTAAGGTTAATCCTACGGATGTGAAGCAACTGCGTTCACAAATATGATGTAATGCCACCACGTTTCGTCTCTATTGATATGCTCTGTTGCAAAGTCCCTTCTCTTCCTTTTATTCACCTTACTGATGCAAGGCTTTCGCCGAGCTACTCGGCCATTGTATTGCGCCCTACGCAGCACTCTTCGGATGGTCTTGGGGTGAACTACTTTTTGAGTTATCCGGTGAGCATTAGTGGCGATCTCAGGAGCAGTGATTTGTGGAGTTTTCTCTACCATGCGTACGACGGTCCTCTTGTCAGCTCTGCGAGAACCCTTGGGCGGCCAGGTGGTGCACGCTGATCCAGGGTATCATGCTTGGAGAATCTTCTGATAATATCATGCACCATACTCTTCTTCATAGTGATAAGCTGCAATTGCTCTGGAGATTTCCTCTTCACAGGCGTATGGATGCCTGGAAGCGGGGGAATCGATTCTGGTGACTCTCAGCGCAAAACCAAGTACAATCCTCAGACCTTAATGTAGAAAAAACATGGCGGCGATGGTTCCCCTACCAATAGCTAAGATCATGTCATCGGGGTTGTCACAGTTTGTGTAAATTATTGTTTTAACTCACCTAAGAGCATAAAAGATATTACGAGACGACACTAGGTTCCGAAGAAATATGCATCAATAATTTAGACTTACCTGAATTAATTTATCTATATAGTGCTGGCCTCGAATTATAGGTTTCTTCGTCTTCACCCAAGGGGTAGCTACAATAGTCTGTTCTGTGGTTGAATAAGAAGCTTTTTGGCGAGTTATCACGATTTCTTATTAAGTTCAGTAATTATATATTAATATTATTATCATAAAATCAAACAGATTCTGAAGTAGGAGAGAAGAAAGTATCCGGTTACTGAAGTGCTGTCCCAGCACATTCAGAGTATTTGTATACAAAATCGGAATGAGAATAGTTGCCTGAAATAATCGAACCAACGCTATAGAGATAGTTAGTTATTGTTGTTTTAAGGGGCGGAACTACTAGGTCATCTGCCCCTGCTATAGAGATACAATTCAATTCAATTGAGACCTCTCGTGGAATTGTCTAAAATCTCGGCTAAAATATCACACCGAATTAGTTGATTGAAATATGCAAAGAAGTCGTCGTGTGGATATCTGAACATAATTATGGAGATTACCACACACAAAGGGCACGATAATATGTTACCATCTAACCTATTAAACATTCGCTGTTACAGTTTGGAATCGTTGTACGCTGGAAATAGTACATTTAGTAAAGTAATTTAGGTAGGAAAGCACCATCTCCCTCTTACGGAATTATCGCGGCACATCTCGCATTATAAGTACATAATTAGCAAGTTACTCACAACATTGTATTACACATCACAATAAAAAAATAACTTGCAAGCTGTAAGAATCACAAAAGTATGAATATTGGCGGAACACAATGAGTTCACCGTTTGGCACAAGGGAAACATCTTCCTTTACGAATAAAACAGAAGTTCACTGTAATATTTGGCGTGTTTACAAGGCAGTGTAGAACATCTGCTAGACTGGTAAGGATTTACGGAGGCACATGAAGCTGAGCGTTCAAGATAACGTCAACGGTTTGGTCTTGCCGTAGATGCTCATTCCTTTTTCTCTTTACGTACTTAAGTTCGACACTACCGGTACTGAAGTGTACTAAGCTATTATTATATTGTCACTAACTAGCAAATCATTGCGGTGTATATTCTTGAGTCACTTATTAATGTCTTAGGAATTTCAACATCTGCAGTAAATGACACAATGCCATTGGCCGACTGAACAATCATCACACAATCGAACCAGTCCATAATAAGCGTATTATCAAATATTTACACACGATTGCAGTACATAAACGCGAACTGGACTTAACAGACATACTGTGGGAATACACTAAACAATTACCGTTACTTCACGAGAAGACACTTTCTAAGGAGTCATTGAACCACTATTTATTCTCATACAAAACATTACATTACTGACTTCAACTATGGTTGTTCAAAGAATAACGAACACATAACTTATACATAATCGATAAATGTCAGTTCGAGATATTCTAGTATTTTCTTCACATTCTCCCACCTAAGTTAATGGTAGCCAGCCCAACATTAACTTACTGAACACAATCACAGACTTAGTTTCACAGGCTTGCGAACAGTCCTTCAGAATCTCGTCTCCTCCTGGCTCTTAGAAATCTTCCCTTCAATGTTGATTTCATCCTGAGGCTGTTCCGTGACTTCCTCTCGAAGCCTCTTGCCGATGATTGAAGATTCACCCTGCTCACTAAGTTCCAGTTCCAATGGATAGATTCTCTGCACAGGTCTCAGTAGAAAACTACTTGAGGTCTTTACTCGGACCAGCCTAGTTTCCCCATTTGTTCCTTTCAGTAGTTCAACAACTCTAGCCAAAGGCCAGTCTAGACGTTTTGAGTTGTCATTTCCCACCAACACTATTTCACCAACAGAAATTTGTTTACAGGGATGTTTGTTGGCTAACAACTTCAATTGCCCCAAATATTCCGAACGAAATCTACTTCGGAGGTCTTCTCTTAGCTTTTGTCTGTAACGAAGTCTCTTATTTAGATCCTTCCTGTGTGAGATTTTCGTCCTTAGGCGTAGAATTCCATTACTGTCAGCAAATGGCATCAAACCAGATAATTTTGGGTCATTCACTCCCGAGAATACTTGTCTCTGAACTAAATTCACCACTTTAACCTCTGCAGCGATTATTTTTCCGGTAGTCAAGTTACCATGGAATCTGTCTTGTTCTTCTATTCGACAGTTCTTCACAAAACGACATGTCCTAATAACTAAACGTACACTTTTCTTGAAAGTAGAAGCACGGGCATAAAACCAATCAGGTTCAACCGAAGCTGCGAGCATGGAAGAAACAACAAGTTTCTTTTTACTACTAGTTATCTCTTCTTCATCAAACTTAACATCTACGCAGGACCATGAGTCTGGTGATTCTCGTAGCCAGTCAGGCCCCTTCCACCATCTTGATTCCAACAATTTATCAGCAGTAGTGCCACAAGATGGGAGATCTGCAGGATTCCTAGTGCCGGGAACATATCGCCATTCCTGTCCTTCGGTCAGTTTCTTGATTTCTTTCACTCTGTTGGATACGAACACATCCCACTGGTCTTCTCTTTGAATCCAGGCTAAAACAGTTGTTGCGTCACTCCAAAAAATCGTCTTAACACCATGGATGCTGTAATCATGAACAATATTAGAGTACATCCTAGAGCCAATTGTTGCAGCCAACAATTCCAGCCTCGGGATCGTCATTTTCTTGTTGGACTCACTGATTGGAGAGACTCTTGCTTTAGAGAGAATAAGCTGGACACGAACATGATTCGGTTGTTCCACACGTAAGTAGGCCACAGCAGCATAAGCAATTTGGCTTGCATCACAAAAATATGAAACGTCCAGTTTTCTTGACAGTCTGTCCCAGGTAGCCACCTAGGAATTTTGATTTCTCGTAAGTAGAGCAATTCCCTCACCCAGGCCAAGAACTGAGATTTAATATCATCATGCACTTCCTGATCCCAACTTATGCCTGATTCCCAGGTTTGCTGTAAAAGTAGTTTAGGAGTGACACTGCAAGCTATTCCAATGGGATCAAATATCCGATGAGCTGCCGAGAGAATGACCTTCTTAGTTATTTTCTCCAGACAAAGGGTATTTAGATTTTCTGTGTTAATTCTCAAAGTATCTTCAGATTTATCCCAAAGCAGTCCTAAAACATTGACAGGTTTACCGGGGGTTAAAAGGGGGTTGGTGTACTCCTACCCTCGAAGCTCGAACTTTCTCTTTCCCATGATAGAAGTTGCTTCATTAATGAACTGCTGCAACTGTTTTACATCATGTACACTGGTCAAACAGTTGTCAACATAAAAACTACGGGATAACAATTCTACCAAATCTTGAGAATATGATGATTTTCCCTCCTTGCACTGACTAAGGACAGTGTCTATGTGGTACTTGATCACTGCTCCTAGTAGGTATGGACTACATGAGACTCCAAAAACCACTCGACAATGCTGATAAATCTTTAAGGTACCCTGTCGGTCAATCCACAAGAATCTCAAAAATGGTCGGTCCCCTTTAGAGAGACTGATCTGTAAGAATGCACGGCGGATGTCAGCCATCACGCCAATTTCTTTCAACCGGAAGTGAGCCAATACGGAAGGAAGTAGTTCAATAAGATTTGGTCCCTTTTCAATGCAATTGTTGAGACTGGGATTCTTATTCTCACATGCCGACGCATCGAACACTGGGCGAATAGGTGTGGTGCTGTTCTGCTTCACGACATAACGATGTGGTAAATAATGGCAAGGAGAATTCATTGTTTCAGCCGTTACCTTCTTGTAACCACTCATCCAAAACAGACTGAAAATCATGATAATAACCTTCAGACTGTAATCTTTTGATTGTAAAATGAACTCTTTTCATAGCCATATTATAGTTGTCAGGAAGTGGAGGATGATTTTCTACCCATGGCAGGCAGCACTCAAATCTCTCATCTTCATTGATCCTTACTGTATCCAAGAAATGTTGATGAACAGTCTCTTGCAATTGTAGCTTACTTTTCTTCTCAGCAGGGTCCAGTATGCCAAGTGTATCCAAAGTCCACAAATCTGTAATGGTTACTTCCTTAGTCAGCATGCTTGACACAACAATGGCTAGACTCTCATTACTGGGCAATATACCTGGAACTTTCCCTGACAGTGTCAAACCAAATATTGTCTCCATCCAGGGGCGGATCCAGACACTGATCTTGGAGGGGGCGGTCATGATATCTGTCCTCAAAATGGAGGGGGGAGGGGGGGTTAATATACCATAATGCAAATTTAAAGGTTAACAATAAACATCGAATTATTTGCGCATACTTTTACCAAAATGTCATTTTTTTCGAAATGTGAAATTTTTCGTTACTTTCCTACTTTCTGTGTGGTCACTAAACAATATTTTGTTTGCTCATACTTACCTATACTTACGTACACTCTATCAGTATCGGACTGGCCCTAAGAGCCCTCGACGGGAGCTGGAGAGTAGGGGCCTTACCACGCCCCCCAACCCCCCTCACCCACCCTCTCCCCAGTGACTTGCTCCATTTTTTACGCTGAAAAATATTTTTATGCGGAGTTTACTGACACGGGGATCGCGCGCATTGAAATACTATGATTGTAATTAGCCCCCTTCGGAACTTACCCCCCCCCCCTTTCCCCATTTTTAGATACAATATAATAATCTGATGTTAGAGGCCTACTCGCACAAGGGCCGAGGTCATTAATTTTAAGGCCCCGAGGCCCCTTGATGCTTCAGATGCCTTGAATGGTCCGAGGGGGGTCAAAAGTCCCCCGGACCTCCTCATAGGTAATGATTGACTTTGTCCCCTTTGCGAGTAGCCCTCCCTTTCTTAAGTTGTAAACAAAGACGCAGAATATATGAGCTAGCTAATAACTGGGGTCACAGGCCTATTTGCGCAAGGGCCTAAGGGCGGGCCTCGGCACTCATAGTCTCCTGGCCCGAGGTCTCGATGGGAACTTCCGTTCTTCCCAAATGGCCAGTCCGACATTGCTCTCTATATTATCATTTGCCATGCCAATAACATCGCTGGAGCGCTTTCGTAAAGATAGACTTTTAATTTTATCCAAAACGCTATCATACCGGGTTCATAGTTTATAGTTACTGTATTAATGTAATTAAAGGGTAGGAGAGTAAAATCAGAGATATATAGTTTGATGACTGACAACCGTAAAAAAAGAATTATATAGCTTAGACAGTAGCTTCAAGATTAAATAAAAATCCGACTCGAGGCCCGAGGAATTTTAATCAATCGACGAGAAAAAGATCGTTAAAGACACGATGTAATCAGATTTTCGGGAGTTTAAAACTATATTTAACCTTTATTTTAGGGGTATAGGTTGAGCGAAATAAGAACAACGTTACCCGAAAGTATGGCAGGTACATGTGTATTGCTAATTGTACGTAAATATTACAAATACAGCAAATTTGTTCATAAAAAACAATTTTAAGCTAAACAACAAACTCTAGTCGCCGGTTTGGTTTTTTCGCGTACCGATCAATCACGCGAGAAGGGTCAACATAAACATCGTAGTGGATGTGCAACAAAGCAAGTCCGTTTAATCGTTCATCGGACATAGTTGACCGCAACCACGTCTTCAGCCTTCTCAAAGAAGAATATGACCTTTCCGATGAAGCGGCGCTGACGGGTAAAGTAGCATAAATCTTGAGACATCGATGAATACTGGGGTACAACTCTTTATCGCAGGCAATTAATGCTTCCATAGCTTTCTTTGGAATGGTTGACCCCGATTCAAGCTCCCGGGACCACTTTACCTTCCACATACGAAGTTCAGTCTGTAGAAGCCTTGCCGCCGAAGCGGCCGAAGTTTGAAGTACTTAGCAGCGATTGTGTCCACACCCACTGACGTCCATGATGATATTGGCATCATTGCTGATAGGCTGAGAGCGTCGCGGCTAGGTAATTTAATATACTGTATATTCCACGATTATTAACTGAATACTAGTTAGGTTAAAATCGTTGTTTATAGTTCGTTTGGTGCATCTCCTCCTTCGCTTCTCTCCTCCCTCTTCTCTCCTTCGCTTTCCCCTTTTTCCTTTCTCTTTTCCCCTCTTTTCTTTTCTCTTAGGGGGGGGGGGCGATCGCCCCCCTCCCCCCCTGGATCCGCCCCTGTTCCATCGCTACTAGTCCCGAACTAAGTTGCACTCATTTTCCAGTCCAAAGTTTAGCAGCATAATCAGCTCCGACCAAAATTTCAATATCTGCTGAAGAGCCAACATCACTTAATTCAATGCCATGCAAAACAAGTTCCTGTATCCAAGGGCCATCAATAACAGAAGAAATCTGTCCACAAATCTTCTGTTGACCAAGTACATCAAAATGACAATGGTATGACTTGTCCAATTTAGGAAGGTGAAGTGTGAACACATCATGTTGCACCACTCCCGTTGTTGTTCCTCCAAAAAGTGCATGCTGAATTAATTCCTGAGAGCGTGGAACGTACCCCATTTTAGCAGCAGTACTAACCAATATATATGAACGGTTGGACGCTAAGTCAATCAAAAGTCTCGCCTTACGTATTCGATCATTGTTGCCCTTCACATAGACTACCAGCGTTTGCATCAGGACATTGCAATGATTTCCTACTGCTGAAAGGGCCTCGTCTTTACAAGCATTACCCGGTAACTTATTTTGGTTATTGGTTGATGAACTTCAGCCCTTTTCCTATGTCGCTCAGTCTGTATCTCTCCGCACATTAATGCAAAATGTTCCTTTCCACAGACGATACACTTGGGATGATTCCTACTTTTCTTAGCAGGGTGACCAACTTGCAGACAGCAGAAACAGGCCCTACTTTTCTCTACCACTTGTTTTCTTTCTAGTAAAGACAAGTCCTGAGCTTTAATACAGTCCTGAGAATTGTGACTAGAAGAGCAAAATATACATTTCTTACTAGCGGTATCTTTAGAGGCGGTGAACAACCATGTGGCAGTAGGAATTTCATTTGAGACAGATGTGGGTTTATTCCCTCGACCTTTTGCTTCATGCTTTGTGTCCTTCCTTCTAGATTTATCTGCATCTCTAAGACCGAAACCTGACATTGCCATAGGAATTCTTTGTTCACTTTCGACCTCAGACCTTAAAAATTCCATGAGTTGTGTTAGCCGAGCCTTTCCCAAGTCTCCACTGGGTGCATTGGCCTCTCGTGCATGTGAAGCTAGAGATCTTTGCCATGCTCTTAAAAGTTCTTCTGGCAAACAAGATTCCATGCTTATTCTCCCTAGTTGTGAGCATCCTGTTGTATTTCACCTGATTATGGACTTGCACAAAGAATCATGTCATGCAGGCACACAGATGAAGATAACAGTTTAGATCCCTCGGATAAGTATCAGTATCTCCTTCAAGCCACTACTGAAGTTTCTCGTGCCAGAGAAGTAGTCAGTAGTTATCCTGCTACATCTGAAAACTACCCCAAGGCCGTGGAAGCATTAAAGTCTCGTTTTGGAGAGAGGATGTACTAGTTGAAGTATATGTTAGAGAATTACTTAGGCTCGTACTGCAAGCTAGCAATCCTTCTTTTGGTATGACTTTATGCTCATTGTATGATCGGCTTGAAAGTTATTTAAGAGCTCTGGAATCTTTAAAGGTTACCACTGATAAGTGTGAAGCAATGCTTTTTCCGCTTATGGAATCTTGTTTGCCAGAAGAACTTTTAAGAGCATGGCAAACAAGATTCCATAAGTGGAAGAAGCATTGCTTCACACTTATCAGTGGTAACCTTTAAAGATTCCAGAGCTCTTAAATAACTTTCAAGCCGATCATACAATGAGCATAAAGTCATACCAAAATAGGATTGCTAGCTTGCAGTACGAGCCTAAGTAATTCTCTAACATATACTTCAACTAGTACATCCTCTCTACCAAAACGAGACTTAAATGCTTCCACGGCCCTGGGGTAGTTTTCAGATGTAGCAGGATAACTACTGACTACTTCTCTGGCACGAGAACCTTCAGTAGTGGCTTGAAGGAGATACTGATACTTATCCGAGGGATCTAAACTGTTATCTTCATCAATTTTATCAAACTGAGCCCAAAATTGTAGCCATTCTTTTGGATTACCACTGAATTTCGTAAGTTCGAGCAATGGAAGCTTATACTTTTGCTGAGCGAATGAACCAACACTTGAAGGACTTTCACTGATAACATTCTGTTGTTCTTTCTCTCTCAGCAATGTAGCAACGTTAATCTGCAGATTGTTGAATTTGCTTGAATAATCATCGGTGGCACTAACCTCTTTTTCTAGGTTATCCTCATCTTCGTCCGCTTCCAGCATTAAGTCGAATATCTGGTTGTCCAACACTCGTAGGTCTTCCCGCTTTTCCCGTAGTAAATTAAATTCAGCTTCAATAGCAACTGGATCAAGTTCTACACTTTCTAGGCCGTCGACGATCTTCTTAAAAATTCGCGTGTAAGCACGCCGGCGTACCGCTCGAACTTTAATTAACTTATCCACTGCTATTCTATATATAAATTTAGTCTTGTCACTGGTCGCCAAATGTGGGAATACACTAAACAATTACCGTTACTTCACGAGAAGACACTTTCTAAGGAGTCATTGAACCTCTATTTATTCTCATACAAAACATTACATTACTGACTTCAACAATGGTTGTTCAAAGAATAACGAACACATAACTTATACATAATCGATAAATGTCAGTTCGAGATATTCTAGTATTTTCTTCACACATACTGAAGACATTAAATTACAGATGAGCAATAGTTTATCCCAACTTTCATCAACCGAAGCTAATCAAAGCTAATATTGTATCCCAGCAACGAATGTAAACAAACAATATATCGGGCTTCCGCATACGCCATTTTCACACTTTCGATACGTGCATTAAGGTCTGAGTATTGTAGTTGGTCCTGCTCAGCGCTGGAATCAACTCGCATGCGAGGAACCGGTTCCACAATACGTCACACGCTCGCAGCACCGCCAGGGTTCGATGTGTCGCAGATTCCAAAAGGAGGTAGTTTAGTGACTTTAGGACCCATCTCCATTCCATATCACAAAACACCTCACTGAAATTACAATCCATCATTTATTAATACACCTAACGTACCTGGATGGTAGACTATCTTACCAGGGTTGGTCAAGTTAGTAGTGGTACACAGAGAGTCCACGCAACAGAGGTATCAATGCAAATGTTTACATATGTTTTACGTACGTCTCATTAATTGCACAACCATTGTATGATACGAGCAACTGTTGTATTTTATAGCAATGCCTTGGTGTCGCATGTGGTAATCGGAGACAATTATGTAGAATGTGATTATTAATGGTGCACTTAGTAAGATTGTGTATTCACAACAACACCGGCGTATTGTTTGTAGAATCGAATAATTACATCATGATTATACAATACTTTGCTTTGATAAGTCACATACCCAAATAAAGCACAAGCACATAATTTGTCAGCATTGCCCGACTGGCGTTGTTAGTTAATTTAGGGGCTTTACGACATCGTGTACTTGGGTGCGTTTTGAATCTGTCTGATAACCTTTGCCATTGTGATAGCTGTTCTAGTGTGTGTAATTGGGTAGGATTTTGGATAGAAGGCGGCTGTGGCCGGAAGTTAGGTACCATATGCACATTATTTCTATGAAACAAATTACCCGCTCCTGGCTGAGTAAAATAAGACGAATCATTCTGACAGTCGATGGACTCTCAGGGTCCAGGAATCGGTTCTCCCGATTACGTTGCTGGTCCATCTCTACTAACTGGCGCTTACCAAAGCTCATATTCTTTCCTTTGCGCCCCTTTGCATTCCGAATCCAGCAGGCGCTCACTAACACATGCTACTCATCACAACAGGTCACCAAGCCTATCAATTCACGTACAATATTCATGGATTATATGGGAAGACATGCGTTGTCCAAATAATTGAGTTGTTGCAGAAATATAACACTTTCCACAACCAACGTGTTTCTTTTACAGATATGTGTACATTTTGTATTGTACATGTTTCTGTCATATCTTTAAACAGCATGACTGTGTGGTATGTTCAACTCAACCGTAATTTCCATTCCCCCGCACAGTCAGGTGCAGAAACGGCACCAGACCCGATGTGCCCCAATATTTCTGGGACAGTGTGTATGCCTCTGCAAGGATACACTATGAATGAATCGAACAATAGTTTAATATAGCAGTTTATGAATTAAGCAGGGTTTCATAAAAGTCATGCCTTCTATTAAAGGTCTTAAGCATGTACCACGTGAACTTCACCACAGTTCACTATAAAATATTGTGTATTTTATATCCCCTTTATTACAATTTTCATCGCATGTGCCACATTAAGAAGACTTCTGGACACTAAGAAGTGTGTCGTCAGGTATTCATTTTGAGTAACGTTTGCTTCCCAAGTACTGTAGCTTGCACTGTATGTACTATTGTACGTCGTTTCAGACCACTATAACCTAAATCACGAGACTTCGCCATTCTGCCCCTTAAAAAATAACTAATTAGATTTCATTATTATTATTATTTCAAACTCTGCATTTAATAAAGGAATGTGTCCTCAAACTACTATGATTATTTGTTTGTGTTCTAATGTCCTCCTTTTGAGTAAAACTACATGACTATGGCTTCTGGGCACTATGGACATTCATATGCCGAGTCAAATGTCCTTTTTGCCTAAAACTCGCTCCGCATGTGCTACATGAATATACCTCATGGGCACTATGGACTAACATGTGCCGTGCCAAATATCGTTTTTGACCAAATTGTCTACTACATGTAGTGCAGGGGTACGACTCTTTGCTGCTATGAACAACAATGTGCTTCTTTAAGTAATCCTTCGAAGAAAATTTAGCTCCGCATACACTACATGAGTATGGCTTCTGGCCATTATGAATAACCAGGTGTGCGTACAGATCTCTCCTTCGATTGAATCTTGCTCCACATATATTGCAGGACCATCGCTTCTGGCCGCTATGAATTAATAAATGTGTTTGCCAAGTGTATTTCCGTAAGAATCTTTCCCCGCATGTTTCACATAACCATGGCTTCTGGCCACTATGGATAAGCATGTGATTGTTCCTTTCATGCTTTCTGATGAATTTTGCTCCGCATGTACTGCACGACCATGGCCTGTCGGCACTGTGGACTGACATGTGCTCCACCAAATATGCTCTCAAACTAAATTTTGCTTCGCACGTGCTACATGAATATGACTTTTGGACACTATGCCGCAAAGTGTGCCGTATCAGATATTGTTTCTTACTGAATCTTGCTTCGCATGTACTACATGAGAATGGCTTCTCGCTGCTTCGTGGGCTTCGACTGTTATGAAGAGGCACATGTTTCTTGATGTCGCTACGGACTAGCATGTTTCCCTGGAATTTGCCACGTTGAACATATGTGGCTCCGCATGTATCAGTTGTAAGGGTGTCCGTCCTGAGGAAGAGAGGTTGCTTCTGAAGAGAATTTTTCATAGTATTGCTATTATATTTTCCAGGTATGACTTAATGTGTTAATCTTAATTACAGTAGCATCCCACATTTCTCGATATATCAGCCACAAAAAAATATATTACCAATATATTGCAGTAGACTTCTGAATAAGGTAGATGATAAAGGGAAGTGGAAGTATAGCTTTACGATCCAGAGATCTAACTAGTGGGACATTATTTGTGGCAGCTTTGAGTAGTACCACTATTATGCAAGCTTCTCTCAAGAAATACGAGGAACTGACATCGCTTCTACCCTTCAATGACAGGGCATTCATGCAGTATGAATATCTTGTAGTTACATAATATGTTTATAATGTTGGAGATTTTTGAGTAACAGTTCTTCCGGGTGAATATTTTAATCCTCCTCTATCCCGAAGGAAGCGTTTATACAAGGAGAACGATTAATAATACGCACCTACGGCTGTTATTTGCTAAATGCCAACCTGGTCTTTCATCGTCTCGATAGAAGTAGGTAACCCTTCAAGATAAGCTACACTACAAAGCTCACATCAAACTCTCGGCACACCACTGCATGATGCCTCTCTAACGTCCTACACTTAGCTGGAACCACTTAAACTAAATGTGCACATTTCTCCAACTAACAGCTTAATCTTAAACATCCAAAGTAGTATCTATAAATCCCGACCTGTACTTGTGCTCCAACGAGTTCTCACAGTGTACACTGTTACTCTAATTTCCGGAGCTGGAAATTTCGATCTACTAGTTTCGGTCCGCTGTTTAAGTTTGTTCTATATATGTGCGAGTTAAATTGTATGCCTCAGTACATCATTAATTATTGTATTACATTTAAATATGGTCTCCTTTTTTTAAATCAGTGGATATTATAAAAAGCATGATCTTTCTTTTGTAATGTGTATTGATTTAGAATAACTATTTAAATTAAATAAAGTTATTCTAAATCAATACACATTAAAAAAGAAAACTCATGGTTTTTATCATGTCCACTGATAAAATAAAAGGTTTAAATTTAAATTGAGTAACTCGACAAATGAAACAGACGAGATAATAAAATTGTTGAAAAACGCACTCACCCAGAACGATTTTCAATTCAACAATAAAATATACGAACAGACATGTGGGTTAGCTATGGGATCACCACTTGGCGGTCTAGTAGCCAACATTTCATAAACAGCATAGAAAATAATAATTTTCTAACGGACAACAAGACAAATGGGATTATACAATGGAATAGATACGTGGACGATGTTCTATGCATATATGACGCGGAAACAAGAAATGAAGGTATGAACTTACAAGATGTCAACAGTTTACACCTTTCGATCAAATTTACTAAGGAGTCGGAAAAAGAGCGAAACATAAATTACCTCGATATAACAATTGAACAATAACTTGTGTACTCAATCCTCCGCAAGCCCACTCAAACATCACACACAGTTTATTGATAATTGTTCAAACCACCCAAGCACACATACATTAACAGGTTTCAACTCAAATGGTCCACAGGGTCATACGTATACCCATGACAAAAGAAAATTACAACAAAGAAATTAAAATAAAACAAATTGCTAAAGAAAACAATTTTCCACCCAATAAGCTAGATCAAATAATACAAACACATCAGACAAAATATAGTATATTACGTATACCAACCAGTGACGTCAGCAAGTTCGCGCGTTTCACCTTCATGAATGAAAACTCGCACAAAATCACTCATCATCATAATCGATTCCCCACTCCAGCAAGCCCCTTCCATAGCTGTCTTTCCTGCCACCATTCTACACTCCTCTTAGCCAAAGCTCTGTGGACTTGCTTCATCCAGCTATCTTTAGGTCTACCTCTTGGTCTCTTGCCAATTATCTCCAATTATATATAGGCTTTGGGTGTTCTACTAGAGGGCATCCTCATCAGATGATTGAACCTTTTCAATCTTGACTCCTCAAGAATGTCAAGCACGCTTCTTTTCAGCCCTAGCTTCAGGCGGACAGATTCATATTTTCTAATTTTACCTCGTCTGGTCTTCTGAAAACTAGATCTTAGAAATTTCATCTCAGTTGCTCCGGCTGTTGTCCCGGGGGTCATTGTAGCAGCTGAGGTCAATATTGGAAGTAAGTAGAATTTGTACAGTGATATTTTAGCTTCCTGAGGAAATTTTTTGTCCCACAGAAGCTGTGAAACAGAGTTGTAAAAGTTTACAGCTGCTTAAACCCTACTGCTGGTTTCTTGGGTTAACCTGTTATCTGTCGACAAAACGCTGCCAAAATATTTAAAATGTTGAACTATTTCGATGTCATGTTCTCCCAATTTCAGCTTGATAAGTTTGCTTTCCCGGCTCATCACCAAACATACAGTTTTCGTTTGGCTGATCTGTATTCCAAACCTGTCTTCCACCAGTTTATTTGTTGATGGATATCATTTCTTTTTCTCCCCAGATCATGACATCAGCTGCAAACACCATTGCATTGTATATCATATCTCTTGTCTTAACCAACTTAAGGACTTCATTCATAATGCTTATGAAAAGAAGAGGAGACAAGCAACTCCCTTGCTGAACTATTCTCTGTAAGACCTGTCTATCATATAAATGCCACTGAGAATCTGGGTAGGGACAATCCACAGTTGGTAAATTTTATGGTGCATACCAATTCCTGTCACATCTTTACTTATTGTCACATGCTACTAAGAGTTAACCTACAAACACCCAGCAGGATTATGTGGGGTATGTTACTTAAATCCTCCCAGGGTTTAAGATTAGTTGTAGTAAAACCTTAATTGGATGTATCTTGTAGCAGCACTGGGTGAGGAGGAAGCTATTAACACTTACAAAAGAATCATGTGGGGCTGAGGACCCAGTAACACTCTGAGGGAGGTTTAAAGTCGTAGATGTTCCTTACGAAAAACATTCATTTTATTACTGTGGCATGTGCATTTCCACCAAGCAAATGAAAGGGTTTCCCATAAAACGGAAATAGCTCCCATCAACAGACTCACAAGTTTTCCTAAATACTTCCAGACAGCAAGAATTTTGAATGAGAATGGATCAATAGAAAGTTAATATCAATATCTATTTCTATGATGAGACAACACAATAAGAGACATATCTGATGCAGCAAACAAAACTTATTTGTATCCAAAACTTAAGAGCTATGCACACATAAAGCAAAGGAACACGGTTTTTGTGTGTTGAACACTTACTCATTTAAGTGATTTCCACTTGAACCACTTTCTGCATTCTGGGTTTCTTCTGTCATATCCTATGGAAAAGATGGAATAATTTATTTCTTTGCCCTCACCTTATAATACAAACCATGTCAGTGTACAACACAGCTCAATTGAAGTGAAGAATATTCGTTGAACGACTTTCACACGGCCAGCACATCCTACTGCCAGATATGAGCATTATGTGGTTATGTTATAATATAAAATCTCCTGTTAGAGACCAAGTGAAGAGCGAGACAAAATGCTGAGAACAGTGGAAGTAGTAGCTTTAAGAATCGAGGACAAACGAACATTAATTTTTAATTTTAATATTTAGCGATAGGACTAAAAGAGGTCATAGTACTTTTAATTTTTAAATATATGCCAATCAATACTTTAGTTAAAATATATCTATTAGATATTATAGTACATGTTTCGGCCTGGCATTGAGGTCTTCTTAAGCTCAATTAAGAAATGAAAATACAAATGACGTACATAAGTCTAATGATGAACGTTTATGAAAAATTATATGATAAATTATAATTAAAAGAATAAAATATTCTCCCAATATTAATACGATGTAATTGAATGTAAATGAAATACGATATTGGGCTTCACATTTTAACAATTTCAAAAATACAGTTAGAATAACAAGTAATGTTTTAATAACAAGTGTTACAAAATGTTGTGGTGTTTGAAGCCATATTTTCAGTGTTGCCTTAGTAAACAAGAGTTTAGTGCTTTTCAGTCGGTCAACACGAATGTACCCAAAGGGATGGGTTATGCCCTAATCCTGAAATAAATTACATGAGATTAATAAAACACTAGGATGACCAGTTTCGATCGTCAAGCGATCATCATCACGAATCGAAAGGCAGAGCTCTTGACATAAAGGAAGCAATCCAGATACACCTAGCCAAACGAAACTATCCCAACAATCTAAATGAACACACGTTCATGGAGAGCTCACCCCTCTTCACGCTATTAAAAAAAACACACCCTGTCGGAAACAAAACACAATTTAGCGACACAGCCAAGCTAGATAAAAAAGGGGGGAAATTAGGGGGGTTTTAATAGGTAAATGTTATCTGGATCAGGTGTACGATGTACTTTTCTTCGGCAATAAACCAAGGCCCATATTCGCGGCAGTATTAAAGGTGCCGGGACGTCCTCATAAGACCGTCAACGCTTAGTTCGAATGGGTTATGCTCCACGCGTGGCGAGGGCTAATCCACGGTCTTTAATAATTGTAGACCCACCTCATTCAATAACATACATCTTATCTAGGTTGGCAACACCTCACATAAACACATCGCTATCACTCCCCACAGCACGTAGGGACAGGGGGGAGAAGGCAGGGAAAAACCAGTCGTTAAGATAACCACCGCAGTAGACCGCACAGTGAGTTCCAATGAGCACGAAAACTGCGAGTAGCTGTAGTACGGAAGACAATCAGATAAGTAGTTAGCCTAAAATGTTATAGTTTAACCATAGTTTACAACCATATAATCTCTCTAAAGTACAATCTCCGGATAGCTATCACCATTTAGCATTTCACCTAACATATATACTGCATTTAGCATACACTGACAGTTGCAGTACCAATACTGCAACTAAATAATTGTACATATTGTAAATATTTTCACCTGTATTTCAAACATAGATTTTGTAGCCTAAGTGTAATGGATATGATGATGATCGCTTGACGATCGAAACTGGTCATCCCAGTGTTTTATTAATCTCATGTAATTTATTTCAGGATTAGGGCATAACCCATCCCTTTGGGTACATTCGTGTTGACCGACTGAAAAGCACTAAACTCTTGTTACAAAATGAACGTAAATAAAATATTGGACTTTACATTAAAATTCCAAAAATTCCATATAGAAAATTAAATATAGAAATAAAAAATGCAGAATATCAACAAATACATTAACTGAGTAGCCTGAAAATTAGTGAAATTAAATCTTCTTTCGAAATATGGTGCGTAAGTTTTGCTGTCTGTGCGTGCTTTGAATGTTCCTATTATGCAGCCTGTGGGTATCGTCAGTTGTCAACCGCGTTGTATAGTTGAGTGGCAATTGGAATTAACCATCAAATGTTTTGTATTATGAATACAGATGTGTCACGTGTAATAAAATTTGGATATCAGATCTTCGGAATTCAGTAAATAATGTTGGGTTACGAATGAATCTTTTTTAACATATCTTCATCATCATCATCCATTTTCCGCTCCAGCAAGCCGGGTATGGGTATAAACTAGCCTCTTTCAGTTTATCCGGTTCTCCCAATACTGCGCTCCAATTTCTTCTGCCAATCTACATCCCTCTTGGCCAAGTCTCTCCAGATTTGCTTCTCCCAAATGTCTCGAGGCCTTCCACTGGGTCCCTTACCTAGGATGACCTGGTCAAAGTATATTCTTGGTGTTCTATCAGGGGCCATTCTCTTTACATGCCCATAACATTTTAATCTAGATAGTTTTAATGTGTCAAGCAAACTCCTCTCCAAATTGAGGTGTTGTCTAATTTCCTCATTTCGTATTTTATCTCTCCTGGTCTTCAGGAGACAAGATCGGAGGAATTTCATTTCAGCAGATTGAAGTCTTCTACGGTCAGGCGCTGTTAAAGTGGCTGCTTCAAGTCCATAAGTCAATATTGGTATGAGATAGGTTTTGTAAAGTGTGATTTTGGATGTTAGATGAAAGGATTTATCCCATAGTAAATTGCATACAGAGTGATTGAAATGCGATGCCGTATGTAGTCTATTCCTGATTTCATGTGTAATGGTGTTATCTTCAGAGACATACTGTGGGTGCCCAAATAAAATTATCAATAATATTTAAACTGTCATTACCAAGTCTGAGATGGATATCTCGGTCTTCCTACTCATTAATAAGCCAACTGTCTTTAGTCGGCTGATGCTTAGTCCCTTCTTATCGAACTGTGACCTACAAAGATCTAGCTTCATTTGTACTTCCTTTTCAGTCCCGCCCCATAACATGACGTCATCGGCAAAGACTAATGCATTTGATGCTTTATCTATCTTCTTTGAAGCTTTTCTTACTTCATTAATATTAATAAAGAGTATTGGAGCTAGACAACTACCTTGTTGAACACCACTCTTGGTTTCAAACTACTCTGATCTGTTGGTTTGGACCTGAACACAGCTCCTTGTCTCCTGGTAGAGATGTCTGACATGGGTAATAATTTCTTTAGGCACATCCTTTCGCTTGCAGCTTTCCCAAATATATTTCCGTGGTATATGGTCATATCATATAATATCTTCAATTGTTTAATACCTTTATGCTGAAGGCCAAGTGCATATCATATAAAGCTCAGGATTGAGGGGGTGATAAATGTCATAAGTTAGAACCTCCTAGCAATTGCCTGCAGTTCAAGTGAATACCCACAGACGACCACTGCTGAGGATAGTCAAACCCATATCCTCTCCCTAGCTTTCATCTCTGACCAGAATACTGAAATCCTACATCAACAGCTTCACATAATGTACATTTTGACAACGAGAATTAAGATAGATCCTCCAATAGGTCAATGATCGGAGCAACATCGTACGAAGCCGGCGGTCATCAATTCAAATCTTGCATGGATCAGATACTGTATTTTTATTCCTTATTTATACCTTGAAGATATGTATGACGGACCAGATATTACTGACGATAGTATTTATATAGAAGATGAAGAACTAATTGAAGATGATAAAGGTCCAACTATAACTAAAGCAGAGTTTTATGCAACACTCACTAAACTGAAAGGAAATAAAACAACTGGTGTAGATGAGATTCCTGCAGAGCTCTTAAAATGTTGCGATGTAAGCATTAAAGAATTCCTTTTTCAAAACATTACAAAAAGTTATGAGGACGGAATTGTACCTCCTGATTTTATTAAGAGTTGAACAATCACACTACCCAAGAAAGGAAATGCTTGTGAAAAGAACACATGCCATTCTTTCACATGCATCAAAGATTTTATGGATCATCATCAAGGATAGACTAAGCAAGAAAATTGAACTACATCTGGATAATAATCAGTATGGATTTAGAACAAGGAAAGGGACTAGGGAGGCTATCCTAGCATTACGTCAGATTTTAGAAAGAAGACTAGAAGTTAATCGAAAAACCTATATAGTATTCATAGATATAGAAAAGGCATTTGATAATGTCAATTGGAATACCTTATTTCTTACAATGGCCAAAGTCGGGATTGACTGGAAAGACAGGCGCCTTATTCTGAACTTATATAAAAATCAAACTACCGAAATAACAGTTAATGGCAATAAAAGAGAACCAAAACTAAAAAGAGGTGTAAGTCAGGGTTGTCCTCTATCGCCTTATCTGCAGTAAATGCAATAAAAAGAAAACAAAAGGACTAAAATTTTATGAAGTATAGGTTCATACTGTAGCATTCGCTTTTCAGATGATATTGCACTTTTAGCAAACTCTGCATGTGAAATGAATAGAAAGTTAACAGTTTTTCAGAAATCCTTAGGAAAATTCGGGCCAAGAGTTAATTCTCGGAAGACAAAATTAAGGGTGGTTGATAAAAAGAAACAACAAGCTAATATAATGTTAAATGATAGTGCCATTGAACAAGTAACGGAATTTTGTTATTTGGGAAGAATGATTAATTATGACAACAGATGCCTCTCAGAAATTAAGAAACGAATAGTGTTGGCGAAGAAAGCCTTTTAAAATAAGAATAATTTGCTGCTCTATGAGCACTTCAACTTGAAGATAGGGAAGTAATTTCTCAAGAACATTTGTTTGGAGTGTGTTGATATATGGCTGTGAAACATGGACACTCGGGAAAACAGAAGAAACAAAACTTGAAGCAGCTGAAATGTGGTTTTGGAGACAAATGACCCGAACAAGCTAGACGGAAAGAAAGACAAATGAGCTTGTTTTGAACCAAATTCAGGAGAATCGATGCCTGTTGAACACCTTCAAAAAAGGAAAGCAAAATTCATTGGACACATACTCAGACATGACACTCTCCTCCAGGTGATCTTTGAAGGAAATATTTGGGGGAAAAATACCAAGGGGACGACCAAGAGAATCGTATCTCAAGAACATCGTCAATGAAATAGAATGTGACTCGTATGTCCATATGAAGAGAACTGCTGGAGACCGTAAGAAATGGCTGCAACGACAAGGCTTTTAGCATTTAGAAGCTGATGATGGTTGGGCCTTCTAACAAAATGGCATGTGCTAACGATCTCCGCTGTAGGTCATTTTTTCGTCTTTATATCCCTAGTATCACCGTAACGCCCTGCAGAAAAATTAACATTTCACAAATGTGTTCCGTTCCATAGGTGGAATTATATGTTACACATGACTTGTAAACTTTCACTAAATGTATCAAGGAACATAATATACTCAAACGAAATCATCCTTGAATTCATAATTTTCTTACGTCAACGGAGATACGGCAAAAGCATAAAAGAGAAGTGAAGTTTAAATCAGAAGGCATTTAAATTCGTATACACTCATCAAATTTAGGCCTAGTAGATTGTCACTTGCATTGAGTGTGTGTGTGTTCTCTGACACTACATGTTGGACCATTAGAAGTTGTCTCCAGATTTAAATACTCTGGTGTTGCCTTCCAAACAACACTGAAATCCTTCAGAATAAGTGTACAAGAAAGAGCATCCGCGGCAATGAAAGCAACGTGTAGTATCAAGCAACTACAACAGCTCTCAACAAAAACTGGAATACCGCTCGTCCAAACTCACTATAACTTACTATAACATGAGACACTCATGCAACCATAGACCTCCAAACAATAGAAAACAAGTAATTCCGTGATGAACTAAAGAGCCTACCTTTCTTAAAATTTTGATTCAAAACTTAGCCCTCTAATAACACCTGTTTAGAATTCTGATAGCACTGATTCAAAACTTAGCCCTCTAATAACACCTGTTTAGAATTCTGATAGCACTGATTTTATAAGATTTGCCTGATAGAGCAGTTTTCTTACATGGATTCTTTAAATATTGAGAGCCTAAGGCTCAAATGCACAGGAAGATTTATTAGGTAGTAGGTGGGACTGAAAAATGCATACATGTATCTCTTGTGGCATACTGCATATACAAAATTTGGTAGATATCCACTGAATGTTAAGAAAGTTACATGCAGTTCAACATGGAACACACAAACGTACATGGAATTATTTTGGCAACACTGATATAATAATAATAATAATAATATATATATAAGCTTTATGTAAAAATTCATCCACAATATTAAGACAATATGGTGTATAGAGTTTCAAACTGTTTATATGGACAGATTCCACGATATGGTATTGAGTCGTAAGGCTCAAATGTTCTCAGAATGTTGCTAAGCAGTTGGTAGGCCTGTGGACTTTTTAAATAGGCAGACTTATGTCTACTAAGACAGAGATTCAACATTCACAAATAGGTATAAATCCATAAATTAGTATGGCAGTTGCATATTATGCATATAATTATGTTGGTAGCACTAACTTCCGACGATTTACTGTAAAATTGTCCTCAACATTATGGACTTACCCAGAGCTAAGTTTGAAGTATTTTCCATACAGCTAATCTGAGATATGAACTCTAGGGTTCAAAAGTCTTGAGATCATTAATACAGTTGGTAGTCCTAGTGACTTGTATAATAAGCACCGTTATAAGTTCTAAATTATACATTGCATATAGAGTAAAAATTGGATGAATTCCATTCATTAGTATGAAAGTTACATGCAGTTAAATATTAAGTATTAATGCATGTAGAAAAGTGTTGGCAATACTGTCATACAAGGGTTACTCAAAACTAATGTCAAATTTCATGTTCTAAACATGTGCAAAATTTAAAACTATCAGTATGTATACTTATGAGGCTAGCTTTATAAATTATAGAGCATTCATCAAACGTTGGCAGCTTTGGAGACTGAAATTATGCCTAGATTCATCTCTTAAGGTAGACTATACACAAATACAATTTCTTAAGTCCAATAGATAGTATTGGCATGCAGTTAAACACTAAACCAATTAGCAAACGTGGAACCATGTTGGCAACAGTGTCATGTGTGTTTGCTCAAAATTAATCTGAAATATGTGTGTGCCAATTTTGGATGAAATACATTTGTTATTATATGAGTTTCATGCAGTTAAACATTGAATCTTATCAGTGTAGAATTGTGTTGGACGCACTGTCATATATGGGTTACTCAAAACTTATCAAAATTCAATGTTTTTCAGTCTGTCAAAATGAGTTTAACGGGTGGTTCCCTAATCCTGAAAAATATTTAGATGAGATGAATCCTAAACACAAAGTCATATGAGAAAACCCATCAAGTAATCTCATGTAAATTCTTTTCAGGAAGAGGAAACCACCCATTAAAATTGGGTACAATCGTGTTGGCAACACTGCCGTATATGGGTTGCTCAAAATTAATTTTAAATGTTACGATCTATAGCCTATAAGTGCCAATTTTGGAAGAAATCCATTTAATAGTATGGAAGTTACATGCAGTTGTGATCACCCGGGTAGATGTGTGTGTGTCCTTCAGTCTGTCTGCCTATTAATTCCTAAATGTCTGCAGCTACCGAAATCAAACTTTACGTAAGTATGATCAATTCCAGGACATCTCAATGCCACATTTGAAAATGACGCCAGTGCTAGCAACTGCTGAAAAATAATCATTTACATATTAACTCTTTAAGTTGGATAGCTGCAAAATTGGCACACAGAAAATATTTCAAATTGGATTTCAGGAGACCCTAAACGACAATGCTACCTACTTGAATCTATGCGTCCTGATAGGTTCAATGTTTAACTGCAGTTTCGACCAGACCATCGGCTAACCAAGCAGCGACCAATTGTTTTTTCCCCGACTGTCGGCTAACCTAGTAGCAACCAATGGTTTCTACCAGACAGTTGTCTAACCAAGTAGCGACCTATGGTTTCCACCAGACCGTCGTCTCACCAAGTAGCGACCAATAGTTTCCACTAGACCGTCGTCTAACCAAGTAGCGACCATTGGTTTCCACCAGACTGTCGGCTAACCTAGTAGTGACCAACGGTTTCGACAAGTCCTTCGGCTAACTTAGTAGGAACCGAGGGTTTCGACCAGACAGTCGTCTAACCGAGTAGCGACCAATTGTTTTCCCAGACTGTCGGCTAACCTAGTAGCGACCAGTGGTTTCGACCAGACAGTCGTCTTACCATGTAGCGACCAATTGTTTTTCCCAGACTGTCGGCTAACCTAGTAGCGACCAATGGTTTCCACCAGACAGTCATCTAACCTAATAGCGACCAATTGTTTTCCCTAGACTGTCGGCTAACCTAGTAGCGACCAGTGGTTTCGACCAGATAGTCGTCTAACCTAGTAGCGACCATTGGTTTCGACCAGACAGTCGTCTAACCAAGTACTGACTTATGATTTCCACCAGACCTTCATCTAACCAAGTAGCGACCAATGGTATCCACCAGACCGTCGTTTAACCAAGTAGTGACCAATGGTTTCGGAAAGTACTTCGGCTAACCTATGGTCGGGTTGAGGTGCAGCACTAGCTGCGGGAAGCTAGTGGGGCACTGTTGACGTCACGTCAGGCTGTAACCATTGTCAAGAACCCTTGATCTGGACAAGTTAAGCTGTACCCATTGTCAAAAACCATTGATCTGGACAAGTTAGGCTGTAACCATTGTCAGAAACCATTGGGTAGGACGTGTTAGACTATAACTATTGGATTGGACAAAACGAAGCTTAGAATGGTCGAGTTGAGGTGCAGCTAGCGGGGCACTGTTGATGACACTTTAGGCTGTAATCCTTGTCAAGAACTATTGATCTGGATGAGTTAGGCTGTAACCATTGTCAAAAACCATTGGATTGGATGTGTTAGGCTGTAATAATTGTTAAAATTATTAGTCTAGGCGCTCTATGGATTGAGATTGGCGTTCCTTTGTTTTACAAAACCGCCTATAAAATAGCATAAAATAGTATACGTAGGGTTGGCAATACTATTCTTGTGCATAATTCACGCGGATAAAGGCCGACACAGCTGGAATTTTGCTATACTGTATATGTCATGATATAATCTGGAATTGATGAAGGTCTGATCAGGTTATTCCACATGGATAGGACGTGTTATGGAGCAGGTGAGGTGCCCTCTGATTTCAAAAAGAATGTTTTCGACACTATACAGAAGAAAGTGCGAGCTGACAGATATGAAGATTACCATACAATCAGCTCGATCACTCATGCTTCAAAGATCCTGACTAGCATAATTTACAAGAGGATGGAAAGACAGAAACAGAGTTGGGTCAAGATCATTTTGGTTGTATGCGAAATGTTGGATCAAGGGAAGCTATGCTAAGTCTCAGGCTGATTTTGGAAGAAAACGTTCATGGCATTTGTAGTCATAGAAAAGGCTTTTGATAACGCTGATTAAAGTAAGTTGTTTGACAATTTGAAAACGATTCGAATTAAGTACAGGGATAGGAGGATGATCTACAACCTATACAGAAACCAGACAGCAGTTATTCCAGCCGATGGTCATGAAAGAGAAGCTGGTATTCAGAAAGGTGTAAGGCAAGGCTGCAACTCATGGCCCATACTTTTCAATCTATATATTGAACAAGCAATGAAGGAAATTGGAGAAATATTCAAAATAGGAGTAAAGATTCAAGGAGAAATAATTTAAACTCTGAGATTTGCTGATGACATCGTCATCTTAGCCGACACACCAGACAATTTGAATGAGTTTTTAAATGATATGGACCCTGTATTGAGGAAAGAATTCATGATGAAAATTAATAAAAGAAAATTCATAATGATAATTTTTTTAAAATTTATTTTATTAATAGGTACTGTTACAGTTAGGCAAAACCTGGTGGTAACAAGATATTTACATGTTGCTTGTAACTCAATTTCTCTCCATAATGTCTCTGGGTTCCCTGAATGCAACATTTAATTTCTTCTTGAAAGCTTTTAAACTGTTTGGAAAAGGTTCTAAGTCTTCTTCAGGTAACTCATTCCATGTTTGAATACCCCTGTTTATAAAAGAATACTTAGCCAAGTTTGTTTTTTGAATGATGGGCCTAATTTTTTATTCGTAATCTCTCCTACCCATATAATCTGGATCATGCATTCTGTTTCGCATCCCAATCATCTAATAAAAACAGGGCTATGCGGTCCGTGATAAAGAAAGAAACTGGAAAATCTGCTAAAATACAAAGGAACATTACACTGACCAGAAATAATAAAGTGATTAATAATCCAGAGGAAATAGCAAACACTTTCAATTACTATTTTCTGGAAATTCCACAAAAATTATTTAATAAATCACAGGTAAATACACTAAATTCTAATAAAAAATAAATATATGTAGTGATTCTTTATTTATAAATCATATCACAAGTGAAGAGGTAAGAATAGTTATAAAAGAGCTAAAAATAAATTATCTGCTGGCATTGATGGCATCCCTGATGCAATTTTAAAGAAATGTGCAGAAAATATAATAAATCCACTTACACACTTAATAAACAGTTCAATTCTCTCAGGAACTTACCCGGATATTTTGAAGTTATCAAAAGTAATTCCAGTGCACAAAAACGGTTCAAAAGATAAATTAGATAACTATCGTCCTATTACCATACCAACTGGTATTGCAAAAATTGTGGAAAAAATCATTTAACTTATAAGAGACTGATAAATTTTATAGAAAAAAATAAAATATTATCAAACTCACAACATGGATTCAGAACGGAAAAATCTACACAGACAGCAATTTATGAATGTATTAATAGTATACTGAAATTAATTGACAATAAGGAACATGTAACTGGCCTATTCTTGGATTTATCGAAAGCATTTGATGTTGTTGACCATAAAATCCTCCTTACAAAACTAAATCAATATGGTATTAGAGGTCTAGCTAATAAATGGATAGAGTCTTACTTAACAAGGCGTAAACAAATAGTCAGCTTGAGACACAAGGATGATGGAACCAAATTACTTAATGAAACATTGTCCAATGAGGGAATTATTAAATTTGGAGTACCCCAGGGATCGGTTTTGGGGCCACTACTCATTCTTCTATATATCAATGATATAACACAGAACGTTCATTCACATAAGGAAATTTTGTTTGCGGACGATACAACACTCGTAATAAAAGGTGAAACTAAACAGGTCATACAGCAGTCTGCTGACTCCGTTACAGGAGAGTTAACCAAATAGTCACAAGATAATCGCCTCATAATCAACTATAAAAAACAGTATGTCTAAATGTCCACACTATACAGAATAGGAATCCTGCGAAGCCCAATATAACATTAAATGGTCATCAAATATAAAATAAATCAGAAACAAAGTTTTTAGGACTATGGATACAACACGACTTGAAATGAAATAAACATATACAATATCTGAATACTAAACAGAAATCGATGTGCTTTGCGTTACGTATTTTGAAAACCTGCACTAGCATGCACACATTAAGAAATACTTATTTTGCTTATTTCCATTCTTACTTAAGATTTGGGGTAATATTTTGGGGGTATGTCGCCAGATGTACTAAGCACTTTTAGGATACAATAGAGGGCGATTAGAATTATGGCAAATGTAAACACTAGAGAATCATGTAGACCTCTGTTTAAAGATTTAAACATTCTCCCTCTGCCCTGCATATACTGTATATCTTTGAAAGTATTATGTTTTTTTAAAAGAATTTAATGAATAAGGATGTTTTTCTTAAAACAAACAATGATGTTCATAGGCATAACACAAGACAAAATCAAAACATTCATATTTCACACACACACACACAAGCATATATCAAAAAGAAACTTATCACACAGGAGTTAAATTATACAATAAACTACCCCAGCATATAAAACTTGCCCGAAATATAAAAACCTTTGATAGAATGTTGAAAGCTTATCTGCAGTGCCATTGTATTTACTCTGTAGTTGAATATCTTAGTGTATAGAAACGATGAAATCTATAATTATATTTTACTTTTCTATTTTAATTGTAATACCTAGCTGTAAGTTGTTGTATTTATAGAATTAAGTTTTCATATTATGATAATAGAATAAGGTGTAAATAGTTGTCCAATAAGAATGTATCTCTTAAGATATGTTATTATAATAAGTTATTGTAAATAGTTACAGTATTAGTATTACTGTATATACCTATTAGTACCTTTATTTTATAGATGTAAATTCTGACGTGTCCTATATCAAAAATGTATTGTATACATGTATTTGATCAAATGGAATTAATAAAACTATCCATCTATCTATCTACCATAAAACAAAAATGTTAGAATGCAGCCAAAATAAATCAGAAACCCCTATGGACGTCAAATTGGCATGTGGAAAGCTAAAGGAAGCAGGAGACTTCTGTTACTTAAGAAGCAAAATAACCAGTGATGGACGAATCACAGAGGATATCAAATATAGGTTGGCTCAGGCAAGGAAAACATTTCTAAAGAAATGGAATCTGTTGACATCAAATATAGATTTAGGTATTAGGACAAACTTGTAATTTTTGAAAGCCTTTGTTTGGAGCGTGGCGCCTTATGGAAGTGAAACTTGGACTGTTGGAGCAGCAGGAAAGAGGAGAATTAAATCATTTGATATGTGATATTACAGGAGAATGATCAAGATCAGATGGGTAGATGGAGTAACAAATGAAGAGGTATTAAGACGAGTGGGAGAGAGGAGATGTTTTTCGTGACTGTTAATGAAGAGAGTTAGGTTGGTAGGACACATACTAAGACACCCAGGAATAGCAAAGTTAGTTATGGAAGGAAAGGTTGAGGACAAGAACTGTAGGGGTACACCAAGGTTAGAATATGTTAAACAGATCGCCTCGGATGTAGGGTGTGGCAGCTATGTAGAGATGAAAGAATTAGCTCAGGACAGGGAGGCATGGAGATCTGCATCAAACCAGTCAAAAGACTGAAGACTCAAACAATAAACATAATTTGGGAAGGCGGGTGGGTCATAGACAGCGGAGAAGTTAACTAAATCATTTCCAGATCAATTTGTAATCTTTATAATAGGTATATATCGCTAATAGGCTTGCCACGGTGGGTGGATATCGTGTCGGTCTACTAACCCCAAGATTGCAGGTTCGCTCCTGGCCGTGGTAAGTGATTTTTGAAAGGCGGCAAAAATACGATACGCATGTCATACGATGTTGGCATGTCAAAGAACCCATTTGAATTCAGTAGGCAGAGTTCATAATGGCAAAATTAATCTCGGGAGTTTCCGCCGACAAAAAGTTCCTCATTTCTCTACTAGAAAGCGCTATAGTGTTCAAGGAGGTTAGATATCTAACATCTAACCGCCTTGACTTTCATAGTCATGGAACAACGAAATTCGACATGCAAGCTACCCTCTGGGGACCAAATAGCAAAGCTTGCACCAGGCATCCGAGGCCATACGATATTATTATTATTATTATCGCTAATTTCAGTAGATTTTTTTTCGGAAGTTCCTGTCTCCTTCACTGGTACGAAAAGGTGAACCAACTACATACAAAGAGTGGACCAACACCATATTGACAGCCACAGCTCTCAAATGCCTAATACCGTGTGTCGGCAAATTCTCTCCGCAGCGGCAAGCTACGCGAGTCTTGCCTTGTGGGACGTGTTAGGTTGGCAGTACATTCATGTCGCTGTATATGCAGACCCACCGTAGCGCATGTGCACCAGCATTACCAACACAATAACACCAGCTATTGCTAGCTGTTTAAAAAAGAAACAACACAAAATTATCCAAACTTCCCAGTAATGGTTGGTTCCTCCGTTTAGGGGCTGCGATAAAGCAGTCATGTAGCCCCGGGTACCTTGGGTATGTAGAATCTGTCTGATAACCGGTGTTAATTGTGATGGCTGTATTAGTGTGTGTTGTCTGTTTTTAATTCAAGTAAGGACTACAGACATTCAGTTTTCAAGTAGTTCCTACGTTCACTACCAAACGCCACCGTCAACGACAACTAGTTCTGAACTTTGTTATTAGATGACACCGCAGTCGGCTCCTGGCAACGAATGTTGGAACCTAAGAGCGTTAGTCAAATCAAACATATAATTTAGTTTCACACAAGTGTAATTAGTGGAAGGTTCTTTTACATGCCATAAATCTATGACACGGGACCGCCGGCTTTACTTCCACTTCGAAAGAAGATATACTGAGGAATTTTTAAGGCACTTAAAAAATCCGACGACTTCGGCCGGGATTGAACCCGCGACCTTGGGCATAGAAGCTCAACATGCTACCAACTACGCCTCCAAAGCCGCTCCCAGTAATGGTAAAGTGAAAATCTATTACATTATTATAAGAGAGGTTATGGAGAAACTATGATCACCTGTATTTCATGTTCCTCTATAACTGTCTTGCTTTCATCTCCAAATATATCATCAACCTCATCCTGCAGGTTATCAGGCGGTAACTGCTCACTTAACTCCTAGAAAGTATTATAAAAGTATGACCCAATGCAGAAAATGCAGATAGAACAATGCTTCATATAACATGAAAAGATAAAGGTAAGAGATCCTAATTAGCCTACTATTGGTAGTAAGTACTAAGCCACTGAATCTTGCTTGTCATGGACATCACAAGATTGCAATGTTACACGATATTCGAATAAAAATACAACTTACAATCTTGGGGGATGCATCTGTTTGAGACAAGCATTCAGGCTCACCCTTGATGGATAGTTGTTCCTCCATAATGTTGAGGATACTAGAACATACAGTACAATGGGCGCTTAGTCATTATAAGAGGCCATACTCTAACCAGTAAGCCTACGGTACGCCAAATCATTCTCCAATATATAAATATAGGCTATATAACAAGTCAAGTGAGGTACCGGTAATGTCAGACCTCCGAATAGAAGTTAATACTGTACTGGTGATCCGAATATAACCATGCAAGTGTTCTGTGATAAGAAGAGGTTAAGTTAATGAAAACTTATTCGACGCTCGATTGGATGAGTTAGGTTATAATGTCGAGTAAGAAAATATTGATGTTTATCTTTGCGATAAAACGAGGAAATACCGGACTGGTTCCAGCTTGTGAACTGAAGCATCCTATATTCAGTTTATCCGTACCGTACAGGGGCAGATGACCTCGTAGTTCTGCCCCTTAAATAAACAATAACTAACTAACTCCGTACCGTACCTAACTACACACAAACCTCTCCACAATATGATGGGACAGGCCGAGTAAATATAATTATCAGATGCTAAAGTACCTTATAAATGTATCATCAAAGTAAACTCGACTTAGTGCAAAAGTGTATAGAAATTATTAGCAGTAGGCCTACCTACTGCAAACAGTGAATTACAGAAAACACAAGCCAATACTTCCACCTCGAGTTACAAGCAACCCACTTCAATTGTAAAACACATTGATCCAACATTGAACGGAAGCAATTGAAACATGTACTGTAGCTATCCTTACATTACACACTTAAACTAATAAGGGGTAACTTGCAATATTAATGTAATAATAACTGAATAAACCCGTTAATTTTAATAATACTAAATTATACAAAATAAGACACAACTCTTTAAACCTCCTTGAAAAACCTATGGGCCTACGACTCCTTTGAAATTTTATTTCCACTGTTAGTATTCTGCTCTTATCTCTCTCCCTCTTCACCCAAGTTTCTGATCCATTCCGTACGTTAGGATCGGCGCAAAGGATGTATTGTATATGATCCCTTCACATTTCTGTGGCACATCCTTGCTCCATATCAGGCCTCTAATACCGTACTATTGAAAAATCCAACAGCACCCCTCTTTCATCTAATTCCAAGGCATTTCCCCCATTTTCTTCAATGGCATTTCCCAGATACTTGAAGCTCTGCACTCTCTTCAACAGTTCTCCGCCTAACTTTATGCCAGAGTATAGCCTACTCTGCCCTTCTCACGTGTTGTTATCACCACTTCACTCATTTGCGTGGAAAACATCATTCCATAGGATGACACTACCGTAGGCTACTTCCTCCCATGCATTGAGTTGTTGCTGCACATCCCTCTCCTTGTTTCCCCAGATCATCAAGTCATCTGTAACACCACTGTCTTCATTTCTTCCTCCCCAATATGATGTGCTACCTTCTGCATCACTTCATCCATCATCATTACAAAGCAGGGGCGTATATACAATTTTTTCGGGGGGGGGGGGGGCTGACTAGCCTGGAAAATTGTGAGTATTCCCAGGGGATTGTCATCGCAAAATACCCAGAGATATCAACCAATATCTTAGAGCATATGACTTTGTGTACGGTAATTATTTTAGATAAGATTCAAAGTGTACGGTATATAGCCTACAATTACCGGTACTGGCAATAAAAAAAAGTTGTAAAACCCGAATTAACATCCAAGTTAACTTGATCTCACCTCTAACATTGACATCGATAGGACTAATATCTCCAACAATCGCGTTTCTCAAAATAGACCTCACTAGATCTTCCTGAAATGAATTTACATTCTAAAAATGTCAAGAATTGCAACTAAGGCAATCAAATAAACCAATCTTCCCGTAGTCATGCCATTCAACAATATGACATCGCCGGCAACATATACTTCAACTAAAGTCGAAAGTGCAAAAATGCAGACACCGTTCTGTAACTATCACTTACTAAACTTCATCATAGCCTAAAAATATGCAACTAGATTAGGCCTAAGTCTAATAAAAATGAAATATCAAGTTACGCCAACAATGCGAAATGCGAATCCAAAAAAATCCTAACATGAATTTCGTCTCAATACAATTCTATATTATCAATAAAATGCTACAAAAATGGTCAATCGTAAAATTTCTACACGATCCAAATCTACTTAGATAATTGGAAAATCTTCTCTGTACCTTGGTATTGCCTGATGATAAAATTTCTCATACCCGGTTGATTATGATTCTTCATGCATTGAACTTGGCGTTGCTGATCCCGTTTCAGCATTCGCCTGGACCTCGTAGCCTACATGGAACACTCTCCTGATGGAAGTCACCCTCGTGCCCTCTCGCTCTAGGATCTACTCGACTCGAATTGATATTCTTGTAGGTCGTGGATTGTAGGCTATCGGCTACAACAACAGACATTAAGCCGTAGTTGAGGTTTTGGGAAGAGTTATGAAAAGATAACGCTCAGATCGAGTCAAGAGGAATGTCAAGATGACGTAGAAGGTCTAGGATTAAGAAGGCTCTGACAGAAGTCAAGCGGATGGAATTATGGATGGAATTATGAAGCTTTATTAAGATCTATATGGAACATGGTATTTAAACATCTCAGAAGAGAAGATATAACAAGCATTATATGTGGTAATAATTTGAGGGAAGTCAGATACTCCTTAAGTTATTTTATAACTTAATAGCCGAGATGATCGGGGTTCGAGATTATATTTGTGACGCAAGACCACAGAGGTGGGGAGAACGTCACGTGACTGCGCCAGGGAGGTACAGGTCATTGCAGTCCAGAGACAGTTAGTTGAGCTCCATGAGCCACGCAGTCGAGCTCTGTAAGCAGAGGAGTCAAGTACAGTTAGCACGGCAGTCGAATTCAGAGAGCGAGCCGAGTGGGACATGCGCCAAGCGTATGGTTAAGGTCGCGCAGCGAACAGCTTTTGTCACGGAAAGTGAAAGCGACAAGTTTAACTTCACCAAGCAGCGAACGAAAAGTAGGTCAGTGAGCCGGGCGGACAACCGCAGTAGGCAGCGTGAAGACCGGTTACAGAACCAGCTGTACGGGCCAATCAAGCATAGAAGGCCGGGGTTTAGAACAGCACGGTAAAACGAGTTGGAGAACTTATTTCAAGCTGCATTTGGAAACGCAGAACAGCATAGTAGAGCGACATGGCGAGGCCAGCTTTAGGCGGAGATTATTCTATAGCATTGCAGTAGGGACGAGATGGTTATTTCCAATTTTATACGCAAGCGTTATGACAAAAGCTGAACTTCATTACAACATTGAGTTGGAACGTTTATTCAGCATTTGAATTGTACAAGCAGATAGTTACGAGATACTGCAACTGTGAACTTCGAATGAACATAGTTTTTCAATGACATTACGACTATGCATTTCATAACGCATTCCAAGTAACATTAACGATTGTAGGCAAACAAGATGTTTTAAGCATATGCACTTCTGAACATTAGCTCGTGCATTAATGCAATTCTTTCTTATGAAGTGTTATAAATTACCGAGTATGAACACAGCTACAGGGTGTTTCATAAACTTAGACACTCTCATATAAAATTTTATTTTATGAAAGTGAGACTTAGCAGTTATTGGAGATTGAACTTTCAACACTCAAACTGAACATTGTATGGAACAGTGGCGTAACGTAGAAGAGGAATAGGGGGTACACTGTTTCTATGAACTTTTTCGTGAAGATTTGGACAGTATCCGCTATGGATAACCAGAAGTTTATCATGTCGGAGTAAACGCAGACAGAGACGCGATGGCACCACAGAGCGATGGATTCGATTCCTGACGAGGAGGAGGTCCACCAGCTGATTCACTTGGGATTTGAAGGCAATCGTCATTGCGTGGTTGGAATGATATTCACGCCGATCTTTCGAGAAATTCATTACATAAGGAAAATCGACGATCTTTGAAATTTAATACCAGCTGATTATGAGAAGGTACTGTAAGAGTTATAACTTCCTGATACGATTATTTTCATGAATACTGGGCACACATGTATAATTTTCTAATAGGAGTGATACGATTATTTAGACATGGCTTTGACTTTATATGCTTCAAATTTTGCTGGAATATGGCGTGACCATATGATATGGCAGGCATCATTATACGAAATTCTCACCATTGGTTGGCTTTATTAAGCAGATGTTTGGTCTTTTAGACATTTTTCCAGTAAGGATAGTTTTCATGAATAGTTTTTTTTTGTGTGACGAGTATTTCGAACTCGTGATCTGCAATTGATTATATAAATTACTTCGTCAGTTCATTGCATACTAGCGAGTGTGTATTATTCACCAGTAGGGTTTTTTTCCATTGGATTGTTTGGAGATATTAAGATGTTATTCACTTTAGTGAATGAATATCGCTTTTATATGACAACTAGAGACTTGTTGATTCCGATCTGGTACATTCACTCATTTAGTCTTCGAGATGGGGTCTTTCGTATTTATACGATTGTATGGTGGTTACTCATCTTACCCATCGTTCAGGGCACTATCATGTTAGTCGACGAGCCGAGGTCTTTCGTATTTATACGATTGTACGGTGGTTACTCATCTTACTTGCCATTGAGGGACTCATTTTTATCATCCGAGTGTACATGTGATTGTAAGTGAATCACACAAGGAACTACTAGTCACATATCAGTCGAAATTTTGTTAAATAAAGTAAAGATAAATGTTAGCAGGGTTACATTTGTAATTCTTGTTTGCCAATCCAATATTTTGTTGCTATACTCTTTTGAGAGTACTTTCAGTTTAACAGCTGGTACAGCTGATGCTTTTGATGATTTTTATAATTGTGTTTGATACCTTTGAAAAGGATTTAAAGTAATTGAATCTTGTAAGATGAATCATTAATGGTCAGATTTATTTTAAGGCAGATCAGTATTGCAGATTTTGATATGAGAGATTATAGAACATTGGTGTTTTTCTGTGATGTGAATTATGAGAATTGTAAGAGAATGTATGCTATTTGAAAGCAGATCTTGAATTATTAAGGTAATAATTTTTCCAATTGTTTAAGAAGTTGTCTAGATGTGATCAGAGTAATTACAGTTATTGGAGATTGTGTGCGTTGATAATTTGAAGCCAGTTATATATTTTTTGTAGATCATGCGACATGGTTAAGTGAAGTTTGTGATAGGCATTTTGTGGAAGTTGCCAAGTGATAGTTGCAACGTTGCTAATGTATTTTGAGGCAGACATGAGGTTGTCGAACCCAGTCTAGCGTAATTGTTGAGATTCATGCTGTATGTGCTGAATGTTTATGGAGTTTTGTGGAATAATTGTGGTATTGAAATGTGATATTTGAAGAAGTGAGGAAATATAATGTCGTTGTGGATAATCAGATCCAACGTGATGTCGTGAAGGCAATAATATTTTTTGGCATGATAATTAAATACGAAATATAACTTGGAAGTGATAAAACTGTAAGACAACGTTCTATAACCCATATTAAACAATTTGTTAGGAAATTAAACAAATAAATAAAGTTGATAATACAAGATTTTCTGATAATAATAATTAATGAAATAATAATCTGAAATTTAAGCATATTAATGATCTGACCTAATGAAATAAAAATCAGAATGACTAGATGAAATAATAACAAGAAGTTCCGTGAAGAACTATACAGCCTACTTTTCATGCCAATGATTATTCTACAGAATATGAACCTATCTAGAATAATGACGAAATTCAGTTGCTAATATCGAAATTTCCAATTAGTTCGAAGTACTGTATACCTGGCATAATGTATCCTAATAGAGCACTACAGTTGGCAGCCCTGATGACTGAATATATTCTTAGTTCCGTCTCTTAAGGTACAAAATACAAAATTTGGTTGAAGTCCAATGAATAGCATGGACGTTACATGCAGTTAAACATTGGATATAACAGCGCGCGTAAAATCATGTTGGCAACAATGTCATGCATGTATTGGTCTGAAATAATCTGAAATAATATGATCTATTGTTGTGCCAATTTTGAATGAAATCCATTAGTTAGTATAGAAGTTACATGCATTTTAAAATTGGACCTATCAGCAGGCTTAGAATCATGTTGGCAGCACTGACGTATATTAGTTACTCGAAATTCGTCTAGAATGCCAGGTACTATACGTGTGCAAAGTTTAGAGCTATTGGCTTGCATACTTTCTGATATATTGATATTAGGGTAACAAAAATAGGGACAGCGCATATTAACAGTTGGCAGCACTGGTTGCTCCTTAGAATACGCATAGTCATATCTGTTATGGTACACATAGCACATACGAAATTTGGTTGAAATCCAAATGATAGTATGGAAGTTACATGTATTTAAAGTTGGACCTGTCAGCAGGCTTAGAATCATGTTGGTAGCACTGACGTATATAAGTTACTCCAAATTAATATAGAATGTCAGGTACTATACGTGTGCATAGTTTAAAGCTGTCGGCTTGCATACTTTCTGATATATGGGTATTTGGATTTAAAAAAATAGGAGCATTTATTAACAGTTGGCAGCCCTAGTAGGTCTTAAGAATACGCTCAGTCATATCTGGTTATGTACGCATACAACATACGAAATTTGGTTGAATTCCAATTGATAGTATAGAAGTTATATGCATTTAAAAATTGGACCTATCAGGAGGCTTATAATCATTTTGGCAACACTGCCATGTTTAGCCTCCTGGAAATTAAACTGAAATATTATGATCTGTACGCGTGCCAATTTTGAAATCGCTCCCATTCATACTTTCCAAGATATCCAACATGGAGCTCAAATTTCAATTGCGATTTTTTAGCAGTTGGTAGCACTGACATCATTTTCAAATATGGCCGTGAAATATTCAGGTATAGATCTTTACTCCTACCAAATTTTGTTTCGATTGCTGCAGCCGTTTAGGAGTTGATAGGGGGGGGGACACACACACAGCCAGACAGACAGACAGACAGAAGGACAGACAGACAGACAGACAGACAGACAGACAGACAGACACACATTTGCCCGATCTCATAAGTCTACTTTTCCTCATTTTTGCAAAATGTGAAAAGTAGGCTAAAAATCTAAATAACCAGAAGAATAAAATTTAAATAAATTGATAAATTAAATTTTGGAATAGATCAATAAATTAAATAAATGAATGAATTAAAGATTGGATAAATAAACTGATTTGAATAAATTAATAGATGATTGGATAGATGATGAATAACTGAATTAGAAGGCGATAATTAATTAAAGAAGCTGATGATTAATGAATTTATATGGATTAAAATAAATTTAATTGAGATATAATTTGAGGAATTGGAACTTGAGTTGAGGAATTAAACAATTTGTATTGATGATTTAAGATGATTTAATCTGAAGGAGATGATAAAATAAGAGAGTGTGAATAATTAGAAAGTATAATGAAGTGGTGATAATAATTTTCATTTAAATGATTTAATGGTGATGAGTTAATGATTCTGATAGGAATATGTTGAATTTTGAGATGAGAATTAATATGAGAAATATTTAACTTTGATGATGATGATGATGATGATGACCAATGAACAGTGGATTTTCTGTAATTCACAAACAAGCAATTATTAATGACAATGTAAATAGTGTAAATTAATTATTCGATGTTTACGAGCATTTTACTAACGTATTTAACATTTGAATTATGCCATGCAAGCCATAAATTACGTGATATTTAAAATATGTGATTATAATGTGTATGTTTAGACAGATTAATATTTTTTTCAAATCCACATTTATGATGTTAAAGTAAAGAGAAATTAGGTCTCAGGTATCACAAATGTCAGTGACGAAAGACATAGTGCTACAGAGATACTGAGAACCCAAGAGAACTTTAGAGATTTTTCTTGTTCTATGTGGATGAAATATTTTTGATTAGAAAAGAGATGGTTCGATTTTTGGACAATGACAATTTAACGTTGGCATTCGACCATACTCTCAGGTAGGATGATTATTTAAAATGTCTGTCTGACTATCAAAGTGAAATAAATTTGTTTTTATCTTAGTTGTGATCTGATGATGGTGTGATTTTCCTTTTTCTTTCCTTGTCTTGATTAAGGCTTAACCGGAAAGGATGTGGTTTGCTAGGAGTTCAGTTGATGGCGCCCATTTATATTTGCATTTTTTTATTAAACTTAAGCCCGTACCGACCCTAGAGATACTTTGTCTCGTGTTACCCACTGCTTTTTCGATATCTCAGCTGAATTTCCGACACATTCCTTATTTGACTAGAGGTTCATTTAACTCCGCTCTGTCCTGGAACTCCAGGAATGCGATGTAATAGCAGATGGGTCATCGCATCCCCAGGACGAACGGGTTCAGAGAGAGAGGGAGAATTGGCTTTACCCATCTGTGGGGCTTCGATTTTGTTTATTCTATGGAATCACATCAGATTTAGATTACTGAGAGATTGATCTTAAAGTTAATTTAATTGTGTTATAAAATTTATTAAACTTAGTCAGACAATATATTTGTGTGCCCATTCCAGTGTTCGTGTTAATCGTATTAGTATTATATCATGTTAGTTATAAGTCATTTTTCCTATACCCAGGAATTGAGACATTGTGATGTGTTGTTGTCTAACGTCTCTGAATAAAACGTCTATTGAAAATATAATTATGTTGCCGGAAGATTTAGCTAAGGTGTTAGGATAGTTACAGAGTGGTATGTCTGGTATTGCAGAAACTATTTCTAAAATGGAAACGGAAGTTAAAGAACAGATAAATAGTTCAGAAGCTAGTTTAGAAGCTAGATGTAAAGAAAATGTGCAAGCATTACAGGCTAGTAACGAAGGCAATCTGAACGACAGTTTAAAGTCATTGGAGACTAGATTACAGACTAGTAATGAAGAAAATTTAAAATTATTACAGTCAAATAGTAAAGATGAGTTGATGTTATTGGAGACTAGATTACAGTCAACTAGTGAAGAAAATTTAAAGTCATTAGAGACCAGATTATAGTCCAGTAGTAGGGATGAGCTGAAATCATTACAGATTAGTAACGAAGCTAATATAAAATTATTACAGTCAACTAGTGAGGATAATTTTAAATCATTGGAAGAGAAATTACAAACTCGTAGTGAAGAAACTAACACAGAGTTAGAAAACAAGTTAACTAGGTTAGAGAATAGATTAACTTTAAAGAATAATGAAATGCTTAAGACTTTACAATTAGATATAATTGCAGTAAATATGAAAGGAGAGGAAAATGTTCAAATATTAAGAAAGAATATTATTGAATTAGAAAGTAGAGGAGAAGAAAACATTCTTACTTTAAGAACTGACGTTATGTCTATACAGAAATACATTAAATCGGATGTATCGAAGTTGAGATTCGACATCGATGGTTTAGTGGCAGATGTAGGCAAAATTCAAGAGTGGTCTTCCGAAGTATCTTTCGAAACTAAAATCAAAGGTCTAGAGATGAATCTAGGTAATGAGATCAATGATTTAAAGTCAGTAATTGGAACCATTAAAGAGGAAGTCTTAGGAGAGGTTAATTCTAATTTAAAATCATTAGAGAATCAATTGCAGAAAGATATTAGGAAAATGGATGATGATATAGAGCAAAAGGTTAATGAAAACTTAGCTTTATTCAAAAATAGAGTCGGTGCAATCGTGGAAGAACGGTATAGTGAGGTCGATGCTGAAGCAAAAGAAAAACGTGCAGGATTAGATGAGAAATTAATCGCAGGTATGGCGAACTTAGAAGCGAGATTTACGGAGAACAAGGAAGCGATGAAGATAGATTCAACTCTATTTAGGACAGATGTTGATCTGTTAAAGGAACAAGTCGCGTCAGTAAAGAATACATGCGAAGACAAGATAGACAAGCTGAAAAACGATTTAGAAGAGAGTAACAAAACGCAGAATGTTACGTCGTTAGATGAGTTGAAGACTCAGGTCAAGACCGTAGAGAAATTGGCAGAAGATAGGATAACTAAACTAGAATCTATGATTAATAGTTTCACCAGTCAAAATATTACATCAGGGGAAATATCGATAAATCAGACAGCGATAGACCGCAGTATGAGTAATCAAGAAGTTAGCATGGGAGAAGACCGTCAAACGCAACTGAATGTGACATTCGAAAGGGCAAGTTCAACCCCTCAGGATAATCCGAGTTCGAATAGGAGTACGTTGGGTACAAGTGAACGATACTCAGGTCCAGTTACCATTATCAGAAATCTGGATGACAAGCCGAGGAAGTTTTCTGGAAACACAGGAGTCACACCAGTCGAATTTCTGCGAGATATTCGAGATTACATGGCGGAACATAGAGTAGCCAAGGAAAGAGAACTAAGGATAGTCGAACGCGCCTTAGACAGGTCTGCGTTAACTTGGTTTAGAGCATTCAGAAGCAATTTTGCGAATATGGAGTAATTTGCAATAGCATTCTTAAGGTGATTTTGGAGTGCAGAGGATCAGCTGAACGTAAGAGCAGAAATGTACTCGAAGCGTTATTCTACGTCACATCCGACGCATTATGCCAATTATTTTACTTCACAATTGGCTAAATTACAGTTTCTGATTCCTCCATTGCCAGAAGAAGAGCTTTTGCAAGCTATAGCGAGACAGTTACCGATTGAGGTACAGCGTTCACTCATAGCGTCGGGAGCAAACACACTTGAGCACTATGACGACATTTTACGGCGATTAGACTATACAAGCGCTCAAGTTACGCCTAGAAATGCAAGAAACGACAATCGAAACACGCAAGAGGTGAATGCGGTAGTCGTTGATAACGCAGCTCAGACGGACAGAAGAGATTCCTGGGAAAACAGAAGGAACGAAGGAAATCGAGGAAACATCCGTAACGTTCGTGGAAATGATCGATATAGAGGACCATATGAGAGGCCATAGATCAGGAAGCAAGAGACAGCCGATACAGAAATTATAATCAGAATTCCAGATATCAAGGTAGGAATCGATACAACAATAGATATCGTGGTAGAAACAACTGGAGCCAAGGTCAACAGTATAATCGGAACGACAGGCAGGATGGCTGAAGAAACGATCCAAATGAAGGACGAGATAATCGTGAATATGAGAGGTCGAGGCAAGAATGTAGACAGCCTAGTGCACCACCCGAGGAGACAGTCAGAGATGTCAATCGAGCAAGCACGAGTGGCGAAGAAAAAAAACACGTCAAATTAACTGCAGAGCAAGATGCTAATCATTGGGAATCGATCATCATTGTGGAAACGTATCAGGTCAAGGACGAGGATTTAATTGAAGAGGAAGACGTAGTACATCGAGGAAATAGACATGAATTGCCAGTTATCAGTGTGGAAGTCATGGGAAAAGAAATAAAGACACTTGTAGACACGGGGGCTATGGTGAGCTTGATATCCATAGGTTGCCTGGATGAGTTGAAATTATCAGGAGAAATTACGATGTTGCCAACTGTTGTTAGCAAGATTCAAGGGGTGATCCCAGACAGGAGCATGAAATGTAAAAGTCAGGTACTTTTAGATGTTGGGATTGGAACCAGAAGTTTTGAACATATGTTCCTAGTAGTGGGTCAACTACATTTCGACATGATCCTAGGAGTAGATTTCTTAAGTGAGAGTGGCCTGATCATAGATATGCAGAGTAGGCGCATGTACTTTCAAGAAGGGGTCATGGAAAACCAGGAATCTGAGATGACATTCTTTAGAGAGAATATATTGGAGGAGATATTATGCAGCATTGAAAGGTCTATAGAAGATAGAACTGGCATGAAAAGTAAAATAAATCCAGAAATTAAGGAGCAGTTTGATCAAGTAATTTCAGAATATGAGGACATATTCAATGACAAACCAGGTCTCATAGAAAATTTTACCTACAGCATCAAGTTGATGGATGACAAACCATACCATAAGAATTTATATCCCATTCCGGATAAATGGAAGGAAGAAGTTAGTACAATGATAAGCGATATGGAGAAAGATGGAATAATCAAGAAGATGCCAACTGCTTATTTGAATCCTTTAGCTGTTGTCAAGAAACCTAATGGTAAGCTGAGGATATGCCTAGATGCTAGAGCCCTTAATGAAAGAGTTCTTCCTGAACACGACAGGCCACCTGTTATTCGTGAATGGTTGCGCAGATTCAGAGGAAAGAGTTTCTTTTCGACAATCGATCTGACTAGTTCTTATTATCATGTGGAGCTAGCAGAAGACTGCAAACAATACACAGGGTTCTTGTTTGACCATAAAACATATGTATTCAATAGGTTACCTTTTGGAGTGAAAAATAGTGGTCCGGTGATGATCCGAGCACTAGATGAAAATTTGTCAGATGCAGTTAAGGAGCATGTGGTGAGCTATATCGATGACCTGATTATAGCGTCTGAGACAGCGGAAGAACATATCAGGCACCTTCGAATGCTTTTTGAAGATCTTAGGAGGACGAACTTCAAGGTGAATTTCGACAAATGTCAGTTCTTTCATGAAGAAATTGAATTTCTTGGACATAGAATCGATGGAGATGGTTATAGGCCCAATCCAAAGAAGATCATGGCTATTTCAGAGTTTCCAACCCCACGAAAGATTCAAGAGGTACGGCAGTTTTTAGGCATGTGTCAGTTCTTTTCAACACATTGTCCTGAATATACTGAGACGATGGCACCTCTGCAGGATTTACTAAGAAAGGGAAATCGATGGAAATGGGACGACAGATGCAATCAAGCGTTTTTAGCGGCTAAGAACATGTTGATCCAGAATATCAAGCTTGAGTACCCAGATTTTACAAGAAGATTTTTTGTGGAGACAGACGCATCCAAAATAGGTATCAGTGGGATCCTATATTAGCTGGACGATACCAACAAACATAGGTATTTAGCTTTCACCAGTCGCAAGCTCAGGAATTGTGAGAAGAATTACTATACAACTGAGTTAGAGGCATTAGAAGTGGTTCATGCTCTTAAGACGTGGAAGAAGGTGTTGTTTGGACATGACATAACAGTGATCACAGATCATAAAGCCCTCCAATTTATTATGAAGACAGACTTAGCGAGTGACCGCATCACCAGATGGGCTCTGTTCTTACAACAATTTAACCCAACTGTTGTACATAGACCTGGGAAATTAAATCTGTTAGCAGATGTGTTGAGCAGAAACCCTTGTGAGGAAGTAATTGTCAACCATATAAATTTAATTCAAGAGGATAATGGTACTCTAGAAAAGTTGAAGATGTTAGCGCAAACTCAGAAGAGATATGCACCTTTGCGAAGAATTTACCGTTTTTGACACGCAGGATGGACAACGCTGATCCAGATTTTCAAAGAACTGAGATAGAGGCTAGAAAATATCATATTATGGGAGGTGTTATATGCCAATATATCGACCAGGATCATACTAAACTTAGAGTAGTGATCCCACCCAAGCTTGTCAAACCAGTTATTTGGATGATACACCGAACTGCAGCTCATGTAGGTGTAGACAAGACTTTGGCTCTCGCTCAAGAAACCTTCGTTTGGAGACAAATGGGACAAACGATTCGCGACGTCATAAAGACCTGTGACAGTTGTCAGCGAAGTAAATATTCATCTAAGCTAATGAAAGAGTTTCCTAGATCAATATTACCCAGCAAGCCAAGAGAACTTTTCGCTACGGACATTTTCGGTCCGATTCCTCGTTCGACGAAAGGAAATCAGTTTGTTTTGGTAACAGTAGACGTATTTTCTAAATACGTATCTCTATGCCCTATCCAGAAAGCTACATCCAAGTACGTGATCAACAGATTAGAGAAAACAGTTATTCCAAGTATGGGGAAACCTGAAGTTTTGTTGAGTGACCATGGATCACAATTTACCAGTATGGAATTTTCTACTGCTATGGAACGTTTAGGAATAAGGCATGTGTTTAATTCTGTGCGGTATCCAGAGGGAAATCCAGCCGAAAGAATTATGCCGGAAATCAGTCAAATGTGTCGCTTATATGTGTCAAGGCAACACCATAGATGGATGGAAGTGATACCCATCATTAGTCAATGCTTGAATTCCACAGTACATGAAAGCACAGGACAGATTCCGTCCATGCTTCATCATGGACTGAAACCTGATAGACCATGGGACCGAGTCGTGAGGGCACCAGTAGATTATCAACCCACACAAGAAAGAAGAGTCGAGATGGCAGGAGAGAGACTCAGAAGACAGGCGGAGAAGAGAGCCAGGAGACAAGCAGGAAGGAGGTTCCACGAGCCGTTTCAAGAAAATGACGAGGTGCTGATTAGGAAGCCAGTCACTTCGAATCTTCAACTGAAGATCTACCATAAATTTGCGCCATTGTACGCTGGTCCATTCCGTATTGAAGAAACGTACCGGAATAATAGCTACAAGATTGTCAGAATGGATACTGATGAGGTTGTGGGAACTTTTAATGCAGCTAGCATTAGAAAGTACCATCATGCTGAATGAGAAGATTGTAGAGCTATCGTGTACATGTGTTATGTATAGAATGTCTGAGAGTGTATTCTTTTTTCTCAATCCTGATTAAAAAAAGGAGATGTACGGGAGAGATATACCCGATACCTAGTTGAGGCTATCGGCTACGCCAGCAGACATTAAGCCGTAGTTGAGATTTTGGGAAGAGTTATGAAAAGATAGCGCTCAGATCGAGTCAAGAGGAATGTCAAGATGACGTAGAAGGTCTAGGATTAAGAAGGCCCTGACAGCAGTCAAGCGGATGGAATTATGGATGGAATTATGAAGCTTTATTAAGATCTATATGGAACATGGTATTTAAACATCTCAGAAGAGAAGATATAACAAGCATTATATGTGGTAATAATTTGAGGGAAGTCAGATAACCCTTAAGTTATTTTATAACTTAATAGCCGAGATGATCGGGGTTCGAGATTATATTTGTGACGCAAGACCACAGAGGTGGGGAGAACGTCACGTGACTGCGCCAGGGAGGTACAGGTCATTGCAGTCCAGAGACAGTTAGTTGAGCTCCATGAGCCACGCAGTCGAGCTCTGTAAGCAGAGGAGTCAAGTACAGTTAGCACGGCAGTCGAATTCAGAGAGCGAGCCGAGTGGGACATGCGCCGAGCGTATGGTTAAGGTCGCGCAGCGAACAGCTTTTGTCACGGAAAGTGAAAGCGACAAGTTTAACTTCACCAAGCAGCGAACGAAAAGTAGGTCAGTGAGCCGGGCGGACAACCGCAGTAGGCAGAGTGAAGACCGGTTACAGAACCAGCTGTACGGGCCAATCAAGCATAGAAGGCCGGGGTTTAGAACAGCACGGTAAAACGAGTTGGAGAACTTATTTCAAGCTGCATTTGGAAACGCAGAACAGCATAGTAGAGCGACATGGCGAGGCCAGCTTTAGGCGGAGATTATTCTATAGCATTGCAGTAGGGACGAGATGGTTATTTCCAATTTTATACGCAAGCATTATGACAAAAGCTGAACTTCATTACAACATTGAGTTGGAACGTTTATTCAGCATTTGAATTGTACAAGCAGATAGTTACGAGATACTGCAACTGTGAACTTCGAATGAACATAGTTTTTCAATGACATTACGACTATGCATTTCATAACGCATTCCAAGTAACATTAACGATTGTAGGCAAACAAGATGTTTTAAGCATATGCACTTCTGAACATTAGCTCGTGCATTAATGCAATTCTTTCTTTTGAAGTGTTATAAATTACCGAGTATGAACACAGCTACAGGGTGTTTCATAAACTTAGACACTCTCATATAAAATTTTATTTTATGGAAGTGAGACTTAGCAGTTATTGGAGATTGAACTTTCAACACTCAAACTGAACATTGTATGGAACAGTGGCGTAACGTAGAAGAGGAATAGGGGGTCCACTGTTTCTATGAACTTTTTCGTGAAGATTTGGACAGTATCCGCTATGGATAACCAGAAGTTTATCATGTCGGAGTTAACGCAGACAGAGACGCGATGGCACCACAGAGCGATGGATTCGATTCCTGACGAGGAGGAGGTCCACCAGCTGATTCACTTGGGATTTGAAGGCAATCGTCATTGCGTGGTTGGAATGATATTCACGCCGATCTTTCGAGAAATTCATTACATAAGGAAAATCGACGATCTTTGAAATTTAATACCAGCTGATTATGAGAAGGTACTGTAAGAGTTATAACTTCCTGATACGATTATTTTCATGAATACTGGGCACACATGTATAATTTTCTAATAGGAGTGATACGATTATTTAGACATGGCTTTGACTTTATATGCTTCAAATTTTGCTAGAATATGGCGTGACCATATGATATGGCAGGCATCATTATACGAAATTCTCACCATTGGTTGGCTTTATTAAGCAGATGTTTGGTCTTTTAGACATTTTTCCAGTAAGGATAGTTTTCATGATTAGTTTTTTTTGTGTGACGAGTATTTCGAACTCGTGATCAGCAATTGATTATCTAAATTACTTCGTCAGTTCATTGCATACTAGCGAGTGTGTATTATTCATCAGTAGGGATTTTTTCCATTGGATTGTTTGGAGATATTAAGATGTTATTCACTTTAGTGAATGCATATCGCTTTTATATGACAACTAGAGACTTGTTGATTCCGATCTGGTACATTCACTCATTTAGTCTTCGAGATGGGGTCTTTCGTATTTATACGATTGTATGGTGGTTACTCATCTTACCCATCGTTCAGGGCACTATAATGTTAGTCGACGGGGCGAGGTCTTTCGTATTTATACGATTGTACGGTGGTTACTCATCTTACTTGCCATTGAGGGACTCATTTTTATCATCCGAGTGTACATGAGATTGTAAGTGAATCACACAAGGAACTACTAGTCACATATCAGTCGAAATTTTGTTAAATAAAGTAAAGATAAATGTTAGCAGGGTTACATTTGTAATTCTTGTTTGCCAATCCAATATTTTGTTGCTATACTCTTTTGAGAGTACTTTCAGTTTAACAGCTGGTACAGCTGATGCTTTTGATGATTTTTATAATTGTGTTTGATACCTCTGAAAAGGATTTAAAGTAATTGAATCTTGTAAGATGAATCATTAATGGTCAGATTTATTTTAAGGCAGATCAGTATTGCAGATTTTGATATGAGAGATTATAGCACATTGGTGTTTTTCTGTGATGTGAATTATGAGAATTGTAAGAGAATTTATGCTATTTGAAATCAGATCTTGAATTATTAAGGTAATAATTTTTCCAATTGTTTAAGGAGTTGTCTAGATGTGATCAGAGTAATTACAGTTATTGGAGATTGTGTGCGTTGATAATTTGAAGCCAGTTATATATTTTTTGTAGATCATGCAACATGGTTAAGTGAAGTTTGTGATAGGCATTTTGTGGAAGTTGCCAAGTGATAGTTGCAACGTTGCTAATGTATTTTGAGGCAGACATGAGGTTGTCGAACCCAGTCTAGCGTAATTGTTGAGATTCATGCTGTATGTGCTGAATGTTTATGGAGTTTTGTGGAATAATTGTGGTATTCAAATGTGATATTTGAAGAAGTGAGGAAATATAATGTCGTTGTGGATAATCTGATCCAACGTGATGTCGTGAAGGCAATAATATTTTTTTGGCATGATAATTAAATACGAAATATAACTTGGAAGTGATAAAACTGTAAGACAACGTTCTATAACCCATATTAAACAATTTGTTAGGAAATTAAACAAATAAATAAAGTTGATAATACAAGATTTTCTGATAATAATAATTAATGAAATAATAATCTGAAATTTAAGCATATTAATGATCTGACCAAAATGAAATAAAAATCAGAATGACTAGATGAAATAATAAAAATCTAAATAACCAGAAGAATAAAATTTAAATAAATTGATAAATTAAATTTTGGAATAGATAAATGAATTAAATAAATGGATGAATTAAAGATTGGATAAATAAACTGATTTGAATAAATGAATGGATGATTGGATAGATGATGAATAACTGAATTAGAAGGCGATAATTAATTAAAGAAACTGATGATTAATGAATTTATATGGATTAAAATAAATTTAATTGAGATATAATTTGAGGAATTGGAACTTGAGTTGAGGAATTAAACAATTTGTATTGATGATTTAAGATGATTTAATCTGAAGGAGATGATAAAATAAGAGAGTGTGAATAATTAGAAAGTATAATGAAGTGGTGATAATAATTTTCATTTAAATGATTTAATGGTGATGAGTTAATGATTCTGATAGGAATATGTTGAATGTTGAGATGAGAATTAATATGAGAAATATTTAACTTTGATGATGATGATGATGATGATGACCAATGAACAGTGGATTTTCTGTAATTCACAAACAAGCAATTATTAATGACAATGTAAATAGTGTAAATTAATTATTCGATGTTTAGGAGCATTTTACTAACGTATTTAACATTTGAATTATGCCATGCAAGCCATAAATTACGTGATATTTAAAATATGTGATTATAATTTGTATGTTTATACAGATTAATAATTTTTTCAAATCCACATTTATGATGTTAAATTAAAGAGAAATTAGGTCTCAGGTATCACAAATGTCAGTGACGAAAGACATAGTGCTACAGTGATACTAAGAACCCAAGAGAACTTTAGAGATTTTTCTTGTTCTATGTGGATGAAATATTTTTGATTAGAAAAGAGATGGTTCGATTTTTGGACAATGACAATTTAACGTTGGCATTCGACATACTCTCAGGTAGGATGATTATTTAAAATGTCTGTCTGACTATCAAAGTGAAATAAATTTGTTTTTATCTTAGTTGCGATCTGATGATGGTGTGATTTTCCTTTTTCTTTCCTTGTCTTGATTAAGGCTTAACCGGAAAGGATGTGGTTTGCTAGGAGTTCAGTTGATGGCGCCCATTTATATTTGCATTTTTTTTATTAAACTTAAGCCCGTAACGACCCTAGAGATACTTTGTCTCGTGTTACCCACTGCTTTTTCGATATCTCAGCTGAATTTCCGACACATTCCTTATTTGACTAGAGGTTCATTTAACTCCGCTCTGTCCTGGAACTCCAGGAATGCGATGTAATAGCAGATGGGTCATCGCATCCCCAGGACGAACGGGTACAACATCTCGTACAATTGAGTAGCATTCCCCCTCAAATCGTAATTCCTGAACTCCATTGTAGAATTTTCCAAATAATGTGACTTTTGAAAATTGGATTGTAGATACTTGGGACACATGATGAGGAGTCCAAAATACCGTCTGCTCCAAGATATACATCAGGGTAAAATTGAAGGCCAGCGTGGACCGGGAAGGAGACGAATAACTTGGATGGATAATTTACGAACGTTGTTTGGGTTGTCTTCCACGGAACTCTTCAGGATTGCACAGTATAAGAAGGTGTTAGCCATGGTGGTAGCCAACGCCCGTAGCCTATCGGATAAGGCAGAAGAATGAGAAGAACATCTTTCCATAGTCTCAAATTATATTGTAGAGTCGACTTTATAAACAGCTTTCGAAGTTAGTTATTTCATAGAGTGACTTCATGTAGGTCATAATCTTTTGCTTTAACTTGGCAATGTATCGTTGATCTTCGTATTGTTCGTCGTATTAATTGTTCAATTTTAATTATAACTTTGGATATAAATGTTCACATTATTTAGAACAGTCTTACTGTTCTCTTCAGTCATGACCGTTGAAATATAATCATGTAATCTATCACTTCCTTCGGTGTTTCTTAAAACTACCGGACTTCCCTCAACTCTGCTGTGAACACTTAGACATTCGCGCACTCCCAAAAATACATGAAGCGCGGTATCGTAACATAACCTTACTCTCTCGCGTCAAGAAATCAGTTCCCCTCCTTTCTTCTTTCGATAGCGTGGGTTATCAGACTTGCCGCTCAATATTCCCTCTCAAATTCTCGAATGAAGTCGTTTTTGTTTCCGAAGTCCTCTTCTCAAATTTCCAACATATCGTAAAGTAGAGAATAATTTTCCACGTCGAACCTGGTCCTTCATGTTAGTCATTACTGTTCCAGAGTAATTATAATATCCATTATTCCCGTCGTAAATCTAATTATTCATTCGTATCACGTGGTATGCTTTTATCCAATCACAATATTTTTGCCTCGAAGACAATTGCGTTCCAGACACGATCCTCGATCCCTTTCTCTTTTCTGGCACGTGCGGTAACCCGAGCCGTGTCAACAAGATAAAAAAAAGAAACTTGCTTGCCAAACTGGTTCTCATCCCGCTCGCCGCCTCGGTAAAGTGTTTAAAAGCAAGCTGAAACGCCGTCTCGCTTGTCAATCATACACATATAAAATCTTTTTAAAACAAAGCCTTTCTCTGTTCTCAATCGTATCATAATATTGCAATACATGCCAGTTTGATTCCCGACTTCATTCCTTCTTCAATTTAGATACAATCTCTTCCAAATTTTGAACATAAACTCCTGATCGATGATAGATCACACATCTTACCTCAGACAAAGCAAAACCTACCTGTTCCAAGTGATTCTGTAAGCTTTCTCTAATTTGGAAATTCTTTCCTTATTTTCCACGCGGTTTGAACCAGAGGGCTGAATAATTTCTCCCAAATATTTGAATTGGTTCACTTGAAAGATCTTGCCGAATTTGGTTACGGTATCATAGGTCGTAAGACTCCTTCCATGTACGGTACGGTACTGAGTTTTCTCATACGACATTTGAAGTTCCGTTTTGATGGCGATTTCATGTAATTTTTCAATGCTCCTTGCCTATTATTGGAAATGATTGCTATGTCATTAGGAAAAGCCAGACATTGCAAGTGAATTCTATATAAGTAGTCTGCCAAGGGTTATTCCTTTAGTTTAGACGCAACAGGATTACTTATTATCGCGATTAACTTTCTCTCCAATAGGATCAGCCCGATTCTGTTCCCATAACTAGATAATCGCGTTTGTGGCCATTGCTTTGTTTAGCCTCTGTGAACTTGGTTATTAAATAGAAATAACCTAATAGTGTTTTGTAATTTTAAGTCCATATACAATTCCATATTTCAATAAAAATAATTAAATATACTGTATATGTATATATTTCATTGATAGGGACATGAAGCATTTTTATGTTCAGAGATGCATTTACTAGCAGTGTCAACACCTAGAAAAAGGTATATGGACATGTAAATACGGTACTTGATACCTTCGAGCATAAATAGGGATAGGGTAAATTATAAAAATTTATAATTATAATTTACATGTTTAATTATTTTTCTTTCGTGTTTCGGAATATAGAGGAAACGTAGGCTAAAGAAATGCAAGTAGTTAAGTCAAGAATTTTAGGGTTATTTTACAATGAATTAACTTACTCATGGAAAGAAATGCCCGATCCTTTTTTCTACGTCTCCTTACTTCCATACGCGACAGACTAATACACCATTCTGGGTTAGTAATGAATACAACTCACTTTAAATAGCCCAATTCTATAATCACGTGTAGTATTTCAGTGTTCCAAACTACCGCAGTTCCCTTCAGTCAGCTGATCGAGATGTTGCTCTCAGCAATGTGATGTCATCAGCCAAAATATGAACTATATTGATTTTAATGACAAAGAATATGGAATATACGTGCTAAATTTCAAAATATGGAAAATAAATACTCCATTTTTCAACTCCACACGTCATAATTCGTAAATATTATACTTAATTACTTACTAGGTTGGCCACACAAACCGTAGTCGGTCTTTGGCCTCGTCAATCAGCCTCCTCCACCTTCTTCGGTCCATGTATTCTTCTCCGGTTAGTCTCATCCTGCTCATGTCCCCTCTGACCCCATCTTTCCATCCCAGCCTTGGTCTTCCCTTGGTGTCTTCTTCCACCACCTGCCTGGTTATCTGGCCTTCTCGACGCATTACGTGTCCATACCACTTCATCCTCCTCTCTTTGATCACTGCCACTATGTCCAGCGATTTGTACAATTCCTGAAGTTCTAGGTTTTCTCTTTTCCTCCACTCTCCTTCATCCTTCGCTGGCCCAAAAATCTGTCTCAGCACAGCATTTTCAAATGTCAGGAGTTTTAATTAATTAAGTTTTACTTCCAAAATTGATATGTGTTTACATAGAAATCCTTTCCTTGCTCATAACTCTCGCTCCGTCTTTCGTTGGCTCAGCCAAGCTTGTGAGATTTCTCTGCCCACTGAGTTGGAAGGAGCCTATTTGCTTTATTCTTATTTATTCCGACTGCAATTTTCTATCTTCATTAAACATACTTTTGATATGCATGAGCAGTAGCGTAGCCAGGCTTTTAGTTTGGGGGGGGGGGCATTAGGTCCTCATCTATTATTGCCAGAGTTTTTATATTTTAGCCTATTTTCATTTATGAAAAATAGTAGGCTTATGAGATCACCGCCCCCCCCCCCCCCCATAATGAAATCTAAACGGCCGGAGCGATTTCAAGGAAACTAGGTAAGCACATACTACTACCTCGTCCGACCTCGACCGTGCCTTTCAAATTTCAAATTTTGATGCGTTTCACCAATTCAGCATGCGGGTCACGCGAAATATTTCACTGGCATTCTATATCTCCGCATTGGTAACAGAACTTTTGTACAGTGATAAAGGACACTACAACAAGTTTACCGATGCGACTTTATTAAACATTTAGGAGTATTACTCTTCATTTATAAAACCTGTTAAGTACAAAACGAACATGGTGGCCAAGCGAAGTTGATACATTTTAAAGGATATTTCACGCGATTTAACCATCCGAGCGCAATGAAACTTAAAGCGGTAAATGTTTATACAAATTCTAATCTACTTACATCTAATTTAGTTAAATTGTTTACATAACCTCAAGATGGAGGCTGTGCGAAATTTTAAAATTAAGTTTTTATTTCTTGTGTCCTAATCATGCGATCGTAGTGAAAGTTTGTATAATGAACCTACGCAATAATTTTCATCTAATGTTACATAACTGCATGGCCTACATCTGGCGACCATCCGAAATATTTAGACGGTTCTCAGTATCAACGAATCTATTACAGCAATCAAACTGACATTTTGTATGCTGATTGAGGCTATTAATATAAGTTCAATAACCTGGTGAGCACAATACCAACATGGCGGCAAAGTGAAGTAAAAACATTTAAATGGAACTGACTCGCGATTTCATTATCCGAGCGCAGTGAAACTTGGTACGGTAACTGTTCACACAAAATCTACTGCCATCTAATTAAATTCAATTGTGTTATAACCCCAAGATGGCGGCAGTGTGACATTTTAAAATTCAGTTTTTATTTCTTGTGTCCTAATCATGCGATCGAAGTGAACGTTTGAATAATGAACCTATGCAATAATCTTCATCTAACGGTGAATAACTCTATGGCGTACATACAGAACAATCCAACATGGCGTTCCTTTTCATAGGCGGGAGATTTTTCTAATAAAGAAGACCAATTGGATACATGAAAATAGGCTATATAGTTCTTTACGAAACTACTTGTTTTGAGTATAAGTACTTTAGGGTCCATTTTAACTTAGGGCAAAGATCTTCAGTCTGTTCATGTCTGTCTGGATTCTGTCCTTCGTTGCTTTGTTTTGAGGCAGCTCACAGCTGTGTCAGTGTCTATATTTGTCTCTGTCGCTCAGATTTTCAATTATCCGTTATCAGAATACTACTACAATATTATGGCATATTCACACGTTTCTGTGCAGAATGTTCTTTTACATTAACACCGCACTATGTCTTGATGATTTATAAATAGTTTATTTTAACATAAATGTTTTTAGTCAATTGAATGAATCTGTAAAAAAAACATCAGGAATAGATAACAGGAAGAAGGGACACTCATAAAGGCATCAAACAAATACCTACGTTGCAAAAATATTTAGGTATATTATTGTTAGTGTAATTTGTACAGTGCTGTTTTAAGGTAAGCCTAACGGTCGCCGTGTATGGTACCTCAATCTTGTTTATTATTATTATTCAGAGGAAACTGTAGCACCCTTTAAATAATAAAATAAATACGAATCTTTAAAAAAAATGGAATAACTTTACATTCTATCAGTGAGCATTGCGTCTTTCTCGTTCAGAGAAAATTATTTGTGAAAGCTGTGCCTATATAATGAAATGGGAGCCTCAATTTTCTACACCTACAATAAAAGCTTTTCATAACTTACCGAAGATGTGTCCAGTTTTGCCTTCTTTATGACAAATCTTAACAGTCGCTAATGTGACAAAAAGAAGAAAGAAAAGTGTAACTAACAAAAAAACTCTGGACTCTTCCCCAATACTAACACTCACAAACGGTATATCTCCTCTCGCACAGACACACGATCGCCGTAAATCTCGACAGTGGCGACAATCAACCACGCTGAACCAGTATTGTTGCCTGGGACATTTTAACACTGCTATTTCCAGGAAATGGAAATTAAAAGCCGACAAGATATAACTAGCCCCCTCCAGAGAGGTCTCCTGCTAATTGGCAATCTCCTAATTTCTTGGTAGACTTTTGTATCCCCAGTACTCAGGCACCTACTGTTCTTTGAAAATCCCCCTCCCCCATGTCACAATCCTAATTACTACCCTGTTATTTGAGCTCCTCCAAGCAGTGCAGACACGGAATGATGACAGGCCGTGAAAAGATTGGTAGTACATTCTTTGTCAAAGCATTTACTATATTTAACATTTCGTTGTAGGTTCCAAATTTGTTCGAGCCGTAAGAAAATGTGAAGGCTTATGCCAACCCCAATTTCTGGATTTATTTTTTTGGGGGGCGGCCCCTCTGGGCCCCCCTCTGGCTACCCACTGTGCATGAGTACAGCACTGCTATGATATCTCTTGTTATTTCTTTTATATCTATACTAATATAATAAAGCTGAAGAGTTTTGTGTGTTTGTTTGTGTGTTTAAACGCGCTAATCTCTGGAACTACCAGTCGGATTCGAAAAATTCTTTTTGTATAGGATAGCCTGATTCAAGAAGAATAGTTTAGGCTATGTAGCATTAGGCTACACCTCTCAGGTAACCTTATAGATTGATTTTTGTTCAGTAAGTCGGAAGAACAAGCGCTCAAGAATGGCTTCAATATTACCGAAGTCTATTGTTACCATGTAATGCGGGCTGCATCACGTCACCCCTACCAATGTTCTGGTGCAGAATTGCGAGCTGCTTATAACTTGCAGTCACGGGGAGTAATTAGTGCAAAAATATTTTTTAGGCCCCTTAAAACAGTTATCATCATGACAATAGTATGCCTCTGAATAAGGATGATGGTGTTCGTGCTTTCAAATTTACTTTCATTTATTCCGATCCTTATCCTTGAGCGCTCCAGTTCTGTAAAACAAATAAATCCACCGGGCGAAGCCGGGCACTACTGCTAGTACTAGATAATTGTGTCCTCCTGTGAGTCCTGCGTTCGAGACCTGGCTTCTGGCATGTGCACTGCCTTGCAAAGAGAGCAATACTAAAGATTTGATTTTTCTATCAGACCAGAACTTCCTCATTCTGTCACATCGCAGTTTTTATCCTTCGTGTGAAAACAAACTTTCTATTGTTAGTTTGTTGATCTTAGTTTGTAGTGTGCTTTGTTTCTCTTGGAGTTTCTTAATTTTGTCTGTTTTGTTTCTTGAATCCTCAATAGTAACTTGTAATTCTCTCATATCTTACTTAATTTCCACAACCCGTCTAACATTAGGCCTACTCTTATCCATACATTTCTATTCTACTGATTCTGCTTCCCTGTGTCCGAAGAATGATATGTGTTTTTTTGTTGTTGTTGCTAATTGTACTCATTACTAGCTCCATCTCCTTGTAAATTGACTGATTATTATTACCTTATATTTCGTCATATTTCAGGAATTATTAGATGGAGGGTTAAATGTAAACATATGACAAAAGCAGTCACTCGATGATTTGCAAGATACAATGAACTATCACTTTATTTCATTGAAATTTTAAAACAATTTTAGTGTTTATATACATAAATCTCTTGCATAACTAAGGCATATTGCCTCCTTTGCTCTTACCTAATCGGTCATGATTTTAAGAAGTTTCAGTAACTTTACCCTGCTGTTAATAACACCCGATCTTTTAAGTAGCCTATAATGACAAAATGCGAGTATATTCTTAAGTCAATTTTTGTTTATTTGTAACTAGCTAACATTTTCCGTCATTGAAGGGTACATAGAATAAACTACTAGATCATATTCCCGTCCCCGAAAATAGAAACAAAAATCCTTTGACAGAACAAGTAGTTCCATGAAGAACTCAGTAGCTTATTTCCTTATATCCTACTAATATTAATTGCCTCTTGTCAACATACAAATTGTCAGTTTGATTCCTGTAATAGATTCGTAGATATTGAGAACCGTCTAAATATTTTGGAAGGTCACCATATTGGATTTTTATATTACAGGCCTTAGATTTAGTACTATTACATGAAGATTATTGTGTAGGGCTTTTATTCCAACTTCAATCGCATGATTAGGACACAAGAAATAAAAGCGGGATTTTAAAATTTCGCTCAGACGCCATCTTGTGGTTATGAAAATAATTTAAATTAGAAGCCAGTCGATTAAAATTTGTATAAGCATATACCGTATCAAGTTTCACTGCGCTCGGATGGTTAAAAAGCAAGAAACGTCCTTTTGAATATTTAATTTTCGCGTCGCCGCCATGTTGGATTTGTGGTCGCCAGATTATTGAACGTCCCATAGGTGAACTTATGCTTATAGCCTCTATACACTTACAAAATTTCAGTTTGTTTGCTGTAGTAGATTAATAGATATTGAGAACCATCTAAATATTTCGGATGGTCGCCACGTTGGATTTTAATATATGTAGGCCATAGAGTTATGTACTATTAGATTATGATTATTGTGTACATTCATAATGCGAATGTTGATTTCCATCGCATGATTAGGACACAAGAAATAAAAACTTCATTTTTGAAATTCGCACAGCCGCCATCTTGAGGTTACGTAAAAAATTGAACCAAATTAGATACCAGTGCATTACAATGTGTATAAACATTTGCTGTACGAAGTTTCATTGCGATTGGATCATTAAATCGCGAGAAAAGTCTATTTAAAACTTTCAACTTCGCTTGGCCGCAATGTTCGTTTTGTAGTTAACTGGTTTTTGAAAGTCTCATAGATGAACTTCCAGTAGTGCCCTTTATCTCAGTACAAAATTTCATGGTGATACCGGTAATAGTTTCAGAGATATAGAATGCCGGTGAAATATTTCGCACAGCCGCCATCTTGAGGTTATGTAAACAATTGAACGAAGTCAGATGTCGGTGCATTACAATGTGTATAAACATACACTGTACCAAGTTTCAATGCGTTTGGTTGGTTAAATCGCGAGAAACGTCTATTTAAATGTCGCAAATTCGCTTGGCCGCCATGTTGGTTTTGTAGTTACCAGGTTTTTAGGTAGATTTCATTAGAAAGCTAACTATTGCAATGGGTACCATGTTTCGACTTCCGGAAAATTTCGACATATCTTCGCGTTTCACATCCCCCAGACCCCAAAACCACCGTCAGTTAAAACGTTTATATATAATTTATGTATATACAGGGTGTAATTGATATGATGGAAGTCCGTTACACTGGTGATAGAAGAGACTATTCAAAGCTTCCTAGGTAAAAAATTTGTCACCTATCTTGAAATTGATAATTAATCATGAAAAAGTCAATGTTTTTAGTTTTTTCAGAAACTAATCAGGCAGAAAGTGGCGCGGCAGGCTGGGGGGAACGAGGCGGGGCCAGGTGTGACGACACGCCGAGGGGAAGTTGTTACGTAATCGGAGCATTGACCTTACCGGTTGACTTGAGGGGTGGTAGGCTAACAGCTGTTATGAGGATACGCGCTACCGTCTCGTAAGGAAATGTGCATTGCCGTTGTTCTTGTTGTTGTTGTTGTTGACAACGCATGCAATGGCTTGGGACGTTAGGACCGGTAGTATTGTGTAGCCTACTTTGTAAGTGTTCATGTATAAAATAATTTCAATACTCAGCCCTGGTGTATCATTGGCGTCCGTGTCGGACCTTCTGTTGACTAGTTTCTGAAAATACTAAAAACATTCACTTAATGAAATACAGTGTGACAAAATTCCGACATCCCATAGTCTGTTCAGAACTAGGCATTTAAGACGGAAGTAAAATACTTGATTTTTTGTTTGAGAGGCTTGGCGATTTTGGTCATTTAGCCCCATGTAGCTGGGTGTGGGTAGAATTTGTGTGATAACCTGTGTTTTTGTGGTTTCTGTAGTAATGTGGGTATTTGTAATTCAGGTGAGGATTCGGAAGAAGGCGCCGGCCCTGTGGTGTTGGGGCAGTGCAACTGCCTCTCACCAGGAGGCCCTGGGTTCGATTCCCGGCTTCATCAGGGATATTAGAAACTGACGTGAGGGCTGGAACGCGGTGCACTAAGCCTCGTGAGGGCAATTGAGTAGCTGCCTGAGAGTGAGGCAGTGCCCCAGTCAGGAAAATGAAGATTAATGGCCGAGGGGACCCGATACACTGACCACGAGTCACCCTAATATCTGCAGGCCAAATGGCTGGGCAGCGGTCGCTTGGTAGGCCTAGGCCCTTCATGGGCTGCACTGCCAGCGGTTATGGTTATTGAGAAGAAAGCGGCCGTGGCCCCTTAAGTTAGGAACAATCCCGGCATTTGCCTGGGGGTAGAAGTGGGAACCCATGGAAAACTACTTCCAAGATTTAATACTAGTACGGTACCACATGTACATATTGTGAACTGTCCCATCCCATCTCCAGCCCTGGGGTGGCCATAAACTGGAGAAGGGGGGGGGGGGGGTGTTGATTTATTGGTCAATCAACAATGTACATACATATGAAAATACACGAAAATGAAAATAAAATACAAATACATTGTTATAATACAGTGTTATAATAATAATAATAATAATAATAATAATAATAATAATAAGATTAATAGGATAATAATAATAATAGTCTAATAGTAATAATAATAAGAGTCAGCATGTGTAGTTCTGGTGGTAGAGAGCTAACCTTCCCGAGGGTGCGATCTACGTTCAGTCATGTAGTAAATGAATGGGATCTAATACGATCATGTCCATGGATTTCATGGCACATACAAGAGATCCTACGTACATTAAAGTCTGGCAACTCGAAATACCAAAAAGAAACATAAAAGAAGTTAGTGTGTCTAACAGCCTATTATTACTATTATTAGTATTATTAATATTTTTATTACAGTTGTTGCACTATCTTCACACAAAGATAGACCAACAGTTCCTTAAATTAATTTACCAAATCTTTAGGATTTCTATTTTCTATGCATAGTCCATGAAGCTGGCAAAATCCTAGACAGATCCACCATCACTAGTCATTAGCCACTCCCCATGAAGGTGTGAAACAGCTGTTCATAGGCTTGGTTTGTGTATTTCAATGCCATTGGCAGACAAGGCGAGTAGGTCACTCGACTTCAGACTCTTGTCAACATTCCTCAGAGTAGGAGGGGAGGGTGACGGGGAGAAGTCAGCTGTGCTGCTGAGGGGAACGAAGTGAAAGCCCTTTTCCAAGACATTGACCGACGATTTTTGTGATTTAATTCCACCTACACTAATTAAGATCCGACTTAATTTCATGAAGATATTTGCATAGAATACCATCTTCTATCACCAGTGTAAAGGACTTCCATCATATCAAATACACCCTGTATATATATATATATATATATCAGTTTCTTGTGGACACGATAACTGCCGTAATTGTGCACCAATCACTTTGAATTTTTTACATAACATGTATCCCTATAAAATCTCGGTCGAGTTCGTTAATGGGCAAAATCGGTCGAAGGGGGTGAAAATGGGGGGCTTTTTTCGAAAACGTGAAATTTCGCTATAACTCTCTTAATACGTGAAATATCGAATCCATTCAAAGTTCATAATATGTGTCGTATAAGTGCGAAAAATTTATGTCAAATAAGTTTTTTGATAGCACCAACCATTGACCAAAGGGGTGGAAAAAAGTGGGTTTTTCGGGAAACATTAATCATATCTCTCTTAATAGGCACAATATCAAAACCGTACAAAATGGACAATATTCCTCCAATAATTACCTAAAACTTTTGTCTGAAAGAATTTTCGATATGACCCACCATTACGCCACGGAGTGAGCAAAATGATTTAAATTATAAGAAAATTCCAAGTGCCAAGAGTGGTTGCCATGACAACTTTACTTTTAATTGATACGGGTTGAGCCATCAGCAGTTGCTATGACAACGCCACTGCACGAGATCACATTCTGTTTTCATATGTCTGTGGGAAGCGACTTCGGTATCGGAACTGGTAGCATGCTGAACTTCTATGCCCAAGGTCGCGGGTTCAAACCCGGCTGAAGTCGTCGGATTTACTAAGAGCGCCAAAATACCCTGAGTATGCTTTCTTTCGGAGGGGAAGTTCCAACGTTCGTTGCGACTTGATGGTTCCGGTGGTATCTAGTAGCCAAAATCACAGCTAGGTGTCGTTGATGGTAGTATTTTAAATTATGTAGCCTATTTTAGGTAGATTTCATCAGAAAGCTAACTATTGCAATGGGTGCCATGTTTCGACTTCCGGAAAATTTCGACATATCTTCGTGTTTCACATCCCCCAAACCACCGTCAGTTCAAAAGTTTATATATATGTGTGTGTATATATATGCGTATATATCAGTTTGTTGTGGACACGATAACTGCCGTAATTTTGCACCAATCACTTTAATGTTTTACATAATATGTAACCCCTTAAAAAATCGGTCGAGTTCGTTAATGGGCAAAATCGGTTAAAGGGGGTGAAAATGGGGGGGGGGGGCTTTCTTTTTCTCGAAAAAGTGAAATGTCGCTATAACTCTCTTGATACGTGAAATATCGAATCAATTCAAAGTTCATAATATTTGTCGGATAAGTGCCAAATATTTATGTCAAATAGGTTTTTAGATAGCACCAACCATTGACCAAAGGGGTGGAAAAAAGTGTTTTTTTCGGGAAACATTAATCATATCTCTCTTAATAGGCACAATATCAAACCCGTACATAATGGAAAATATTCCCCTAATAATTACCTAAAACTTTGTCTGAAAGAATTTTTGATCTGACCTACCATTACGCCAAGGGATGTGAAAAATGATTTCGGAATTAAAGAACATGCCAAGTGCCATCAGAGGTTACCGTGACAACGCTTCTAAATTGATGAGGGATGAGCTATCAGAGGTTGCCAAGACAACGCCATTGCACGAGATCACATTCATTTTTCCTAACCTAAGAGCGCTAAAAAACCCTCAGCATTCTTTCCTTTGGAGGAGAAGTTCCAACGTTCGTTGCAAGTTGCTGGTTGCGGTGGCATCTAGTAGCCAAGTTCACAGCTAGGTGTCGTTCACGTTAGGATATGGTACAAAATTAGGAACTACTACTTAAAATTGACCGTCTGCAGACCTTACCTGAATTACACACTAAAACAGTCATCAAAATTAACACCGTTTATCAGATTCTACACACCCGGGTTTACATGACCACGTTGTCGCAGCCCCTAAACTGAGGAACCCACAAAAATCTCTGCGGGAGATAAAATTTTGCGAGAAGAAGTAACAGACTGTCAGATAGTTACACATCAGTTCCAAACCTTGCATAAGGACAGTGTGATCAGAAGTATAAAAATGAACCCCGAATGACAAGAAGGTTACCATCCCCATAGACAATAAAATGATAAAAATATGCATACAAAGACGAAAAAAAGTTGATTTTTAACCTCCAAATGTAAAATACTTTCTTGCAATCAATGAGGTCTGATCCTCCTACGAAAACCTGCATATTTTGCCTATTATAGCCAATCCCCTAGTTTGCCCGGTGAAATCTACCTCCGCCTTCCGGCGTGCCGAGAGGATTTTTTTCAAAAGTCACATAGGTGAACTTCTAGTAGTTCCCTTTATCACCGCACAGCCGCCATGTTGGATTGGTGAGACGTAACAAAATTTGAAGGGCATGGTCGGGGTCGTACGGAATAGTGCTATGAACTTACCGAGTTTCATTGAAATCGCTCCAGCCTTTTAGAAGTTATTAGGGGGGACCCACAAAAATCCATCACACACACACGCACACACAGACAGACACACGGTCAAAAGGTAATCTCATAAGCCTATTTTTCATAAATGAAAATAGGCTAAAAATGGAGGACAGACTTGCCCCTATATATAGCTAGGCTAATAGTGGAGTAAATTACACTAACTTGATGTTCCTTGGAGACATACTAACAGGGGGATTTGTAGCAACAAATCAATATTAGCACATCCTTCTTCGAAATATAAACCAGTTGAGATGGAATGACTGAAGAAAACATTAATAACTGTGAAGAGAAACTATCCTTACTTCTGTCTATAGATATTATTCCTCTTCTTCTTCTTCTACGCGATCAGGCCCAGTTGACCGCGCGCTGCTACGAGTTTCCTTCTCCATCGTCTCCTATCCATAGCTGCCATCCGCCAACTGTCCACACGTATCGCTGTCTGTTGCAGATCTCCATGGAGTCCATCACTCTACCGCTTCCTTGGTCTCCCTGGTGGTCTCCTTCATGTGGGGATGAAATCCAGTAGCTTCCGTGGCCATCGGTGGTCTTCCATCCGGGCTACATGTCCATCCTACTGCAGTCTTCTGATTTTGATGGTTCCAGCTTTGTTGGCATCATGGTACAAGTCTTCTACTTCATGATTGTGTCTAATCCTCCATTCACCCGTGTGTACATCCCTCACCGGTCCGAAGATCTTCCGAAGAACTTTTCTCTCAAATACGAGTAGTTTATGAAAGGCCTGTTTTCGGATACTCCATGTCTCATATCCATATAATACAACGGGTTGGATCAGAGTTTTATACAGAAGAATTTTGAACTGTCTAGAGAGACATCTGGATCGAAGAAGCTGTGTTAAGCTGTAGCGAGTTCGGTTTCCTGCTTGGATCCTGGCGTTGATTTCTGCCTCACATGATGCGTTCTCCGTGAAAGGCGATCCTAGGTACTTAAATTCATGGACCCTCTTGTAGGACTGGTCCCCTACCCGGAGTGACTGTAATTGCCCAAAAACGTGGCCTTGACCGCGAGTCATATTGAGGTACTCCGTCTTGGTTTCATTCACGATTAGCCAAAATTTGTTGGCAGCTGCCTTGAGTGCTCTGGTCATTTGCCTCAACTCTTCCTGAGAGCTGGAGAGTAAACTGATATCATCTGCGTAGGCAAGGTATGCTAGGTTCTTCCCTTCGACTTGGATTCCTTCAAAATTCTCTCGAAAGGTCTCACGTATGATCTTCTCCAAGGCAAAACTGAACTGTGTAGGAGATAACCCGTCTCCTTGCCTGAGACCCGTCAAAATTTCAAAATCCTCCGTCACTCGATTTTCCATTTTCAACCTTACAGCGTATTTCTCTCAGGCAGATCGCTACCAAGTTGATGAGTTTCTCGACCATTCCAAACTCTCTTAGGCAACTGAGTAGGCTCTTGCGGTGTATGCAATCATACGCCTTCTTGAAATCTACGAATAACACGTGGACTTCTTTGCCATATTCACCCAGTTTTTCAGTGAGCTGTCGGAGAACGAAGATATTATTTACTGTGGAACGCCCCAGCCGAAAGCCTCCCTCGTATTCACCAAGCACTGATTCTGCCAGTGGTTGAATTCTATCTATGAGGCAGTTGGACAAGAACTTGTAGGAGACGTTAAGCAGAGCGATTCCTCGATAGTTATCACATTTCAATTTGTCACCCTTCTTATAGTTTGGACAAATCAGAGCTGTTTCCATTCTGACGTTAGTTCTTCTTTGATCCAGATTGCTTGTATCAGCCTCTGCAGTTTTTCTGCTAGTTTCTTTCCTCCTTCCTGGATCATCTCGGTCTGTATTCCATCTTCACCTGGACTTTTATTCTTCTTGAGCCGTTTGATCTGGGTTTTGATCTCATCCAAAGTGGGTGGCGGATAATCCAAGTCGACTGTGGTTGGAGACTGGAATTCAAATACTATTTCAGGGGCTCCACAATTGAGAAGCTGGTCGAAGTACTCCTTCCATCTCTTGGCATATCATAATCGTTGGTCAGAATTTTGTCACAAGAATCTTTTACAAATTTCTGTCTCGACTGGTAACCTCTGCTAAAATACTTCACCTTTTGAAACATTTCCCTGGTATTGTTTTCTCTGAAGTCTGCTTCTGCCCCAACGATAATTTCCTTGACATATTTCCACTTTGCCCTTCTCAGAGTTGCTAGAGTAGCCCTTCGAACCTCCTCAAATCATTCTTAACGGTACCCTGCGCCAGATCTGTCTCCTGCAGCCACTTATTCCTGGCTTCCCTTTTCTATTCCAGAGCATCTGCACATTCCTTTCCAAACCAGATCTTCTCCCTAGATCGTTTCCTTTGCTGTAGTAGTCAGTGAGCTTTGAATCTTTTCCCAAATTTGTTCAGGGTCATCGCTCACGTCCAGTTCACTCAGTGCTTCAAAGCGGTTGTTAAGTTGCAGCTGATATTCTGTTTTTATGGCTTTATCTTTTAGTTTTTCAACATGGTATCTCTCAACCTTCCTTAGCTTAGCCCTGATCCCTCCTTTACATTGAACTTGTAAGTGGCCTCTGATCAGAAAGTGGTCACTTCCACACTCTGCACCCCGTGCCGTCTTTACATCGGACACCCATCTTTTGGTTTGTAGATCAATAGCGACATGGTATATCTGATTTATTATTCTCCCATCTGGTGACATCCAGGTCCTCTTATGGATGTTCCTACGCTGGAAGTTTTTGCTGGAAATGAACAAGCCTGATGACGCAGCAAAGCTAATGAACCTTACACCATTATCATTGCTTACCTCATGTAGACTGTGCCTTCCTACTGTACCTTGGAATACTTGTTCTTTCCCAATTTTAACATTCATGTCTCCGATAAGGATCCTCAAGTGTCCATTTGGGATAGCATCCACTACTCCTTCTAGCTGCGCATAGAACTCGTCTTTCACTTCCCTTTCACGTTCTTCCGTGGGAGCATGACAGTTCACAAAAGTCGCCCTGTGATGATTTACGTTCACTGTTAACACAGAGGTTCTGGGGTTGATAGACACAAACTCTGATACATTAGTGGCCAAGACCTTGCTCACGCAAAAACCAACACCCAACCTATGCCCTTGTTCACAGGCTCCATATAGGATAGTCGAGTTCTCAATATCGATGCTGCCCGAATCCTCCCTCCGGATTTCTTGCAGTGCAACTAGATCTAGTTTGTATTTCTGGATTTCTTTTTTCACACTGGTTGCAGCTCCTACCTTGTATAGACTCCTTACATTCCATGTTCCAAATCGAATATCATTTATTCGCCATTGTTGTCGTCTAGTATTATCAATCATATTCCGAGGCTTACTTGTAGCGTTGAAAGCATAATTCTTTTTTTTTTTTTTACGAAGAAAGGGTGCTGGCCTCTCGTCCAACCAGCGGTGTTACCCTCTCAGCTTACAGGGTTGCTGGCTTTTCTGCCAGGGTGGGCTCCCTTAGACTTCCTTTTATCTAACTAGTCATTGGCCAACGGCCTAGCCGTGTTGAAACACCGGATCCCACGAGAACTCCGCAGTTAAGCAACAATGGGCGCAGTCAGAACTTGGATGGTATGCCGGTTCTAGGCACAGCGCGCTGTTGGCCAACATAAGGAGGAGCGGAAAGGCCCTGGCCACCCTACCGCAAGTAAACTCCGGCTGGGGGTAGCCTCTTCGGAGGCTCGGACCTGCCTTCGGGCAGAATACCAATTAATTAAATTTTAATTAACTAGTCATTAAGATATATCTACTGAAAATAACTATCAAAAAGGATCATATAGACAAAAAAAGGCGGAATATAAAAGTTATGGATCACCAAACACTATATAGAAGTGCGTGCGTTGAATCTTCTAGAAAAGAAAATCAAAAATCATGAGATAATGTAATATCTTATAGCTAGAACTGCAGGATTCACGCGTTTATGTGTACATAACCTTACATAGAGGTATATTATTTTAAAATATTGGTTTTACGTCCTTTTTATCTACTAAGGCTTTTGGAGACGCCGAGATGCCGGAATTTTATCTCGAAGGGGATTTTTAATGTGTCAGTAAATCTATTAACGCGGCTCCCTCAAATACCAATTGACTGCGCTAGGATACGATCCTGCATAACATGGTCTCACTCTATAGAATGTTTATCACCCTACCTCATGACATGGGCTTAATTCCAGCTTTTAAACTGGGGTGGGAAGTTTTGCTGGGGGGTATGGAATACCCCCTAGGCAAAAGGGGGGTACGGGGGTCCTCCCCCGGAATTTTTTTAAAATTTTGCGTTAAAACTGTAGTTTACAAGCACTTTTTAAACTGCTTTACATACCATACCATCAGGAGAAACAGAATGGTTTAAAGTGGAAACAGGTCTCCGACAGGGAAGTGTATTGTCCCCCTTACTATTCATCATAGTCATGGATGAAATTCACAAGAATGTTAAACAGAGATTGGGACAAGAGGCAACAAAGGCCATGCTGTTTGCAGATGATATAGTGATATGGGGCGAGGATGAAAAGGAAGTACAAAAACAACTAGATGTATGGAATCAAGAAATAGAGAAATATGGGATGAAAGTAAGCACAGAGAAGAGCAAGACAATGGTAATGTCAAGAGGAAGGAAGGAAGGAAGAGGAAAGATAGAATTGAATGGGAAAATTCTAGAAGTGGTTAAAAGTTTCAAGTACTTGGGAAGTGTGATCACAGAAGATGGAAGGATAACTGAGGAAATTGGAAAGAGAATACAACAAGCGAACAGTTTTTACCAGAGCATAAGGGGTATTCTGTGGAACCGAGATGTCCCAAAGAAATGTAAAAATGTATTATATTCAACCTACTACAGACCCATACTAACATATGCAGCTGGAGCGTGGACTACTACAAAAAGAGAGGAGAGTAGAATACAAGCCGCGGAGATGAAATTCCTAAGAGGTATAGAGGGCAAGACCAGAAGAGATAGAGTTAGAAATGAAGAGATTAGAAAAAGGACAGGAATCTTGAAGCTGCAGGACAGGATAGAAACAACAAAGTTAAATTGGTATGGACATATGATGAGAATGGGAGAGGAGAGAGTACCAAAGAAAACTTTCTGTGAAAAGATGACAGGGAAGAGACCACGAGGAAGGCCCCGAAAGAGATGGGCAGATACAGTGTGGGAGTGTGTAGAGAAGAGAGGAGGAAAACCTGAAGAAGTACTAAAAACAGGAGAGGAGTGGTGGAGAGACAGGAAACGTTGGAGGTCCTTAATTCACAACCCGACCCACGAAGCTGGAAACGGGAAATGAAGATGATGATGACCATCCTAAATGTAAATCATTTTACCAATGATCTGTGTTATTATTTATGAGCCTAGTTATACCAAAATGTGTTATTTTTAATAACATCAACAACAAAATCGTTTGAAAAAAATACCATCCATACATAGTTTTTTAAAGTTTGGTCTGTTGTTGATAATTATTAATTTTAATGCTTACCCTAGTTAAGTATAAATTAAGAAAACATCATACTAAAATAACAATGCTTTATTGAAGTTTTACTTGATAACACCATAAGTTGTACAAAAACTATTTTACACAAAATGAAACCTTCTCTTTTGTTTTGAGTTAGAAACATCAATTACTTGGGGAATATCTATTTCAACACTCCTTTCAATTGCCAGAAGGGCCAATGACGACAACCTTTCTTGGCCAACAGTGCTTCTGGTGTAGGTTTTTAACCTCCTTAGACATGAAAAAGACCTTTCACAGGATGCTGAGTTCATGGGAATTGTAAAATATAAGCGGAACAGTTCAAAAAGAAGAGGGAACACACTTTTCAAAGATTTTTTAACCACAAGGTCAGCTCTTTCTTGAATACTCTTTTTATTTTTGAACTCATCCATGTTGTAAAAACATCTTAGTTCAGAGAGGAGCAGTTCACTTTCCATACTGTAGTACTTGCACAAATACTGTACACTGGAAAGTTCCACGTCAGTTGCACCAAGAACTATGCTTAAGTGGTTCAGTACATCTAGATTGTTTTCTTGAAGCTTGGCTTCTATCTCTTGCACCAGGTTGTCAATAACTGGCCAAACTTGTAATATTGTTCCACTGTTTCAAAAGGAGTTTTATCCCCACCACCAATGTTTGATGGAATTCTCCCTCTTCTTGGCATGTGTGCCACTCCTTTATATGGACTCCTCATGTGTGAGGCCCCATCGTAGCACTGAGCACGCAGATTTTTAATGTTCAAATCCAGTGAAATCAAAACATTCTTTAGTTCATTTGCCAGAGTTTCACCATCAGTTTTTTTTTGGCTCGATAACACCTTACAAACGACTCATAAACTTGTAATTTATCGTTGACATGCCTTAAAACGACAGCTACTTGCTCGTGCTTTCCTATGTCTTGAGTCTCATCAGCTATAATGGCAAACACTTTGGACTCTTTAACTTCTTTGGCAATGTGCAGCTTGATTTGTTCTCCAATAATGAACACTAACTCATTCTGGAAAGTCGCTGAAGTGTACTGAAAATTCTTTCGATGCTCAGTGTAGAACTTCTTGATCAAATCACTATCTTTAGAACGAAGCTCCATCAGCTCCAAAAAGTTTCCTCTGTTCATTGATTCTGCAGATTAATCATGTCCTCTGAGAGCAATGGATTGCCTGCCACAAAATATTAACGATTCACACAAAGCTCCTAAATACAATCGGTTTTCTTCAACTTCTTTGGAGTACTTTTCATTAACTTTTTCAATAACAGTACCACTTCTATCTGCTTCTTGTAGAGAGGTGAACTTAGTCATACTAGTCTTATGCAAATTACTACAATCATGTTTTTCAAACACTTTTACAGCTTTCTTCCACTTAGAAAACCCACTGATTGTGAAAGCGTCTTCAGCATTTTTTTCCGTCTTGTAAAACACTCGACAGACAAAACAGAATGCTTTATCGGTTAGAGGACTATATTCCAGCCAAGAAAACCTTTTGTACTATTCAGGCCTAAACTTTCTTCCATCCTTTTTAGGGAAAACGAAATCTTGTGGTTGAAATGATCCTTCCTTAACATGCAATATGGCCATATCTGGACCATGGGCAGGATCACGCTTGTTGATCAGTCCAATTGATAATAATTGGTCAATTGAAGTAGAGGAACAGCTGGAACTTGGTAAATTTTCCTCACTCGAAGTACTGCCCTTCGTAAGTGTAGATGACTGAGTGGATGAGGAGCCTAACACTTCTTCTGTAGGCTGAGGTGGCTCTGACTTATGAACCAAAGAATCTTTTTCTGTTGGTTCATCTTCTAGACGCTGTTTCTTCTTGCTTGGTGGGCCTGAGCAAAAGTAAGACAACAACGAACTTTGTCCCTTTTTGTTCTTCTGAGCCTGAAAAGAAAGGGACTAAACTTGTTTTCAAACACCAACAATTCAAAATTTTACAAGATGTCTGCCTCATGGTAAATAAAAAGTTGTATAGGGCCTACAAGTTATTTTTTTACAAGTTGCAAGTTTTTTTTACCATAGTATCAACCTCAAGAAAAGGGTTTAGTGTAATTTGAGGGAAAAATTAGACTCAGTTTATAAACAACAAAATAAGGCTGGCTTAAAATGACACACAACACGAGGAACGGTGAAAATATACTGTATGTTTTGAGGCGTCGCCTCCGTAGCGTAGCGGTCAGCATGGTTAGCTGCCGCCCCGGAGGTCCTGGGTTCGATTCCCGGCTCTGCCATGAAATTTGAAAAGTGGTACGAGGACTGGAACGGGGTCTACTCAGCCTCGGGTGGCCCAAATGAGTAGAGAGGGTTCGATTCCCCCTCAGCCATCCTCGAAGTGGTTTTCCGTGGTTTCCCACTTCGCCTTCGGGCAAATGCCGGGATGGTACCTTCTTCAAGGCCACGGCCGCCTCCTTCCCTCTTCCTTGCCTATCCATTCTCACCATCCCTTACCTTCCCTCATGAGGCCCCTGTTCGCTTTGCAGGTGAGGCCGCCTGGGCGAGGTGCCAATCCCACCTCACCAGTTGTATCCCTTCCGATTCGATGTTCCCAGCTCTAGGACTCTGCCCGTAGAGGCGGTAGTGGTGAGTTCCCTCGCTGAGTCCGTGGGTTCCACCGACCTGGAGGGTAAACGACTAAAAAAAAAATGTTTAAGCAATTTTTCCCTCGTTAGAACACGATCAAAAAATTAAAACTGTAATATGATAAGGCAAATAATGTGAACATGGAGGAGCGGAAATAACGTGGAAAACTGCAAAAATAACCAGGCACACAATTTTTTTTCTTTCAGTAGCAACGTCTTAGAAAAAAAAAATTGTTTGGATTAAAAAAAAACATTTAATTAAATCTAACCATATCAAAGTTACTTAAAAACGCAAAAATATTTTGTTTATTTTTTGTTACAGCACATTGGACAACACTAGACTTGTTCTATGCTATGCGTTTGAGGTTATGTTTCTCTGACAGCTGACTCTGTGGCGAGTTTAAATTTCGCGTGGTCTCAGTTTCCCGCGCTCGGCACTTTCGTGGCGCTTTATTTTCGCGGTTAGTGCATTTCTCTATTCGCATATTGGGAACATAATGAGGCCAAATTTCGCAGTCAACGTGTTAAACCGCAGTGTAAGTGAATGGCCGTCTTTTATTTTACTCAAGACCGTTCTCAGACGCGTGATTTTGCTTTCTCTAGAGTCTAGACCTCATCAATATTGCGGACACTGGCTTTACTATACTATTCTGTGCTCTGTGGAAGAAACTGGCTTATAACTTAACCTATAAAATAGGTAGACACTTGAACTGAAATTAATTTTATGTTCGACCCTCACTATTATGTGTCAGATAACTGTATCATAATGATGGTCATTATAACACTGTTTTCCATTATGATACAGTTTCTCCAGCCAATCAGAGCTCGTTCATTGACCAATTAGGTAACGATAATTTCGCGTATGCGCTCAAAATCCAACATGTCGGACATAAACACAACATCGAACTATAATAAATTACCGACATGGAATACCCACCGTCCATATGTTCGCGTAAATAAACTGGCGAATATGAGACAAGAAATAGCACTGCACCTTAAAATCACCAACACTAATTTCTACACAGCGCATTGTCTTCAACTGACACCGGTGACAATATTACTGAGGGACGGCAGATGTAAACATATGGTTTGCATATGGCATTGCAAACACACAGAGCGCATGCGTCGGTCGTTCAAAGCTCTTGAAAGGCAGAGATATAACACCCAACGCTCGCTCTGCGATCACAAAATTCCAGTAGCTGACTCTCAACAGATATTTATGAATATTTATGTTAAAACATATAATAAAGTTATAATTATCGTCGAACATAAACAGTCGTATGCAACTCGCCTATAATGGTAATTAAGACACTCGTATGGAAATTATAAAACTCGCATACGCTCGTTTTATAAAAAATACTCGTGTCTTAATTATAGCCATTATAGGCTCGTTGCATAATGTACTATAACTGACCATGTCTCAGTACATGAAATCCAATCCTATGATGCAGATAGTTCACTGAAAGAAACTTAGAAATTTCAAGAAAATGAAGGCAACACGTTACAGGTAGAATAGTACGAGTAGATCTCTTTCGAAAAGGCAAACGACAGACAACAGCTGATGTCTGCTTTGCATTACATATTACAGGGTTGCCACCTAGCGACATTTATATCGCTTAATCGCTTAGTCCCATTATTCACGCAAATGGTTTTATTACTTTTTACGCCATCATTTTGAAAATGAAAGCTATTATTGTTTGGGTAATTAAATTGTTTCTGAGAGATACAGTTAGAAACAAAATCAAGATTGTACCAAGTTTATAAACAAATTTTTTACTTGTTTGTAGGCAAAAAGTGGGGTTTGAGAATTCTGGGGTGGCAACTGCCACCCCTTGCCACCCCGTAATTACGCCTTTGCCTCATGATGCCATGCAATTTCTTAAGGTGGGTTACACCTGCGCACCACTTTGTGTGTTTGCAGTTCAGATTTGGACGGGAGCGCGAGAGGTTCTTTGTTTTCCACGCGCATGTGATTACAGTTCTTGTGAACTATCCCTGAATAAAAGTGAATCAAACAAATTACGAACACCAAATAATAATAGGCCTACTCACTTGTTTTGAAATCACAATGCGGAGATACGTATCCTGTTTGCAAATGTGCGGTGCCATCTTCTACAGCAGATTCTCAAAGTCTGAAGGTGACATTCGAGTAAAATTCTGTAAGTGACCGTTTACTTCTTGCGACTTCAAAGTCCATCATTAGGAGAAACGTGCCATTAACAAAGCCACACCACTCATCACCACAATCGCGAGATTTTTCTCGCGCTACAACGACATGATTACAACCCCACACCAAATTAACAAAGGAATGTTCGTTTGTTTCCTATAAACCGCGGGAGGTTTCTTGAAATAATGATTTTGGACGAGCATACTCACCTTCAATGGCATACGCATGGCGGATATTTTGTTTCTCACCGCATCACGGAGGCAATGTGTTAATTTCAGCCATCTCGAGTGCATTCCACGAAATCATAACTGAGCATACAGCTGCATGTCAAAATGTGGATGTGAATTGCGCAATTTTCTTACTGACAATATTTGAGGCTTCCTCTTAATCCCCTTACCCATTAGGAATACATAAATAAATACTACCCCAGTTTAATTTTAGGGTTGTCTTCTGCTTACAAAAGTAAAAATAATGGAATGCAGCCGAAGGAAATGTGAAATCCCTATTGAAGTCAAATTGGCAGGTGTAAAGCTAACGGAACTAGGAGACTTCTGTTACTTAAGAAGCAAAATAGCCAGTGATGGATGAAACAAAGAGGATATAAAAAGTAGATTGGCTTTAATATAGATTTAGGTATTAGACATTCATTTTTGAAAGCTGTTGTCTGGAGCGTGGCGCTCTATGGAAGTGACATTTAGACTATTGGTGCAGGAGAAAAGAAGCGTTTAAAAATCGGTGTTACAGGAGAATGAAGATCAGATGAGTAGATGGACTAACAAATGAAGAGGTATTAAGAATAGCAAACGTAGTTATGGAAGGAAGGGTTGAGAACAAGAATTGTAGGGTTAGACTACGTTTAGAATATGTTAAACAGATTGTCTCGGATGTAAGGTGTGCTGGCAATGCAGAGATAAAACCAGTAGCTCCGGATAGGGAGGCATGGATTGCTGCTTCAAACCAGTCAAAAGACTGAAGAATCAAACAATAACAACAACTACAATACTCAATTGTTTGACTTAAGGCTAAAAGAGACAAACATACCAAATTATCACATGGACAGATTACTCCTGGAGCGAATGACGCGAATATTCGTATTTAAGAATAAAATACTCCCAAATAAATTAGGAATCAAATTATGTAATACATAAGGGATAAGAGGAAGCCTCAAATCCCGTCAGCAAGGCAGTTGATGTAGTTCACATCCATCGTTTGACATGAATTCGTGGAACGCGCACGAAGACAGCCGCTGATTGCTCAGTATTCTCCCGCGCTAAGACGATAAGCACATCCTTCTGACATGCATGTGTCCCAATCAAGCGCGCGTACCGTAGATCGTGTCTGTATGCACGCTACCAGGAGTAGGGTTTATCGACTCTCTTCACAGCTATTTTATGTTTATTGGTGTTTCACCCAAACTCCACTGGGTTGTTCACAACAAAGAATATAATGCCATAGGTTGCAATGTTACTAAGAAACCCCTCATAGAATATATCGTGTTAATGTAATTAACTCTACTGTCTTGTTTCTGACAAAGGATATAATGCCATAGATTCAATTGTTACGGTACTAAGAAACATCTCAAGGAATACCGGATTAGTGTAATTTACTGCTTTATTAACGATGTAGCGGACGAGGCGCTTCCCCAGTTTCCTGTCACAGGACTATTCTGCGCTGACGGGGATATGACCTAGTAGTTATGCCTTCCTTTACTCTATGAATCTGTCAACCATGGGTAATGAAAGATGCTGAATGAATAGAGTAGTTTATTCAGTAACTGTCCATCACATCGGAGAGAGATGGCGGAGTCTCATTCGTTGTTTCCAAGATACTAGGACCCAGAGCTCTCGTAAGTCTTTCGTACACATGTTCCTCATCCTTATGACCCGCAGAAGGCCACTCCAGACAAGTCCTCGTTTTCATGAGGAACTGCAGATGAAGTGGCAGTTTGCTTCTGTCCAACTCCTCCAACTGGATCAGGATCATGAAATAGTCATCCTCGTTGAACATTTTATTGTTCGCCATCTCCAGTTCCCAGTTGCACCACTGTAAACAGAAGATAACTATAATCAACTTCTCTAACATGACAGTTATGAACAAGTAACACCATCACTAGAAATAGTTATATCTGATGGTTTATTTATTCATCCGAATCCAAAACACATACAAATATATAAGTACATACAAATTGCACTAAATTTCATTTCTCCAGTGTGCAACTGTTATTACCCTTTCACGAATTGATTGCCGGCGGTCGAGATGGGAACTATTCTCTGTTTACTTGTGTCACACGTCACTCTGCTTCGTTGATAGGTACAGTTGCAAGAGGAGGATATGACTCAGCTACAGTAGCTGTCCGTGGTGACATGACGCTTATCTGCGCTTCTAAGACAGGTAGCGCACGCAATGCTGCTTGACTTATGTGCACCTTGCACTGTGTCATCACTGTGTCCTTCTCCTTACCCCACGGGGCTCCTGCTACAATAATCAACAAACGGTGACGCAGCCAGGCTCAGCGGCAATCAAATGTTAAACGGGTAATAGAATGGCACAGTCATTGGCTTCTATCAAGTTCTGCATAGTACATGGTCTTGATAACATGCTGCAATTCAGAAGGTGCTCAGGGTCTTGTCTTTCACCACCTCTACAAAGTCCTTCAGTACTGTATCCCCACTTCATTAAATTGCTTTTGCACCGACTCACACCAGTTCTCAGTCTGTTTAGCGTCTTCCAAGATTCGTATTGTAAATGGTAGCCTGCTGCCGGCTTCTCCTTCATTTTCCAGGATCCTCCCGGTGATTTTGTTTTCCAAAGTTCAATTCGGCGCTCTTCAGCTGAGGAAGGAATGGATATTGTTATTTGGAGGAAGCTCTTTCTTGATTTTAGCCTAGGTGGATGGACATCAAGTCCATACATTGGGTGTATTGGATCTGTTTCTTCCTTTTTCTTCTCTACTGCTGCCGCTACTTGTCTTCTAACTTCTGGGGGCGATACTACCATGAGTGGAAAGATCTTATCGACAGAAGTTGGGCGTAGACAGCCTGTCACAATGAGGCCTGTCTCATGGAGGGCAACATCTACTTGGTTGGCATGGACAGTGTTCCTCCAGACTGGGGCAGCATATTCTGCTGCAGAGAAACTCAGAGCAAGGGCAGTTGTACACAGGACACTAGGCTGCGCTCCCCATCTGGTGTTTATGAGCTTCCGAATGATGTTGTTCTTGGTGCATACCTTCCGTTCGGTGTCCATGCAATGCTATCTGATGGTAATGCACTGTAACGTAACCGTAACGCTGTTTCTTCTAACTAGTAACGATCAGTTCATTACTATTATTTTAGTCGTAAGTCATTAATAACCAATATTTCTGCTTTTCAATTTTGTAATTCGTCAAAATCAATTTTTATACACACTGAAGTAGGCTATTCTACAGAATAGGTCTAAAAATTTGCTCCAATTCGAAGGAAGAGAGGAAATATTTAACGTTAAAATAGTCAGTACGGTAACATGATTTATTGATACCGTACCTGTATGTTGAAGCTCACAACATAAAGTTTCCAGGTTCACTCCGATTGCTGTGCTATTCCAACTCTTCTGGCAATCTTGCCACAGGCATTTCCTACATTAGCATGAAAGCTATTATTACTGTAATATCCGTATGTTTTATGCACTTATTATGAATATCATAGCAATAATAGTTCCTGTAATATAATATACTAGTGGGCCCGTGCGAGCTTTCGCAACGTGAATGTAGGTTTATGGGGTAGTAGGGAAGAATGTGGGAGAAGAAGTTTTAAATATTGAAGAAATGTATTTATTGGTGTTAAACGGCATACGTACATGAGAAGAACACAAAGAATTATGTAGAACAGTTTTCTGTACTTGTCACAGCACCTCTTTGTACACAATATTCGATGTTTCAACGAATTCATCGGTTATTGTTTGCTCGGGAGTTTCTTCTACAGCAATTTTTACATTTGCAAAGGATTGAACTCTAGAGAAAGTCTTGGCAAGACCACACCGGAGCCATCTGCTGAGAGACTCCTCAGCTAGCAGTACGCCGCGCTCCCGCCAGATGGCTGCCGCCGCCACGCTGCCCTGCGCTCTAGCGGCAGGCTCGCCTAACAGTACGCCGCGCTCCCGCCAGATGGCTGTCACCGCCGCACTGCCCTGCGCTTTAGCTGCAGGCTCGCCAGGTTACGGTGCTCCCATTGTAAATGTACAATTTTTTAAGGTATTTATTTAATTGTGAGGCATTTAAAGAGGAAGTGAGTGCGTTTCGGGAACACATGGGGTTATGCGGAACCTGTAGGTACCCCATATGTGTAGGTTGGTGTTAACAGGTCCTTATTTTCGGTACAAAACCGGAATGGGACCTTAGCAGAATAATATAGGGAGGATAAGTTACAGGGTCAGTTTATAAACTTTTCGGCACTCGACTGGTATAAGCTGCCGCGTTTCAATCATTAGCAATTTTGTTAGCATCAACTTGAAGGTGCTCGTATTTACTGTGCGAGGTAATTTAGGTTAACTGCTTTCAGGAAACACCACATTCACACTTTAATATGGAAATTACCTTTGCAGTACTGGTAATAAACTGCCGAAAAGGCTGGTCTATGAAACAGGTCCGGTGGATACTAAGACCTTTGGTGGCGGTTATGTTTGCCATTACCCCATAGCCTTGAAAATGATACCCGGCTCACTGTTGTCCAGAGGCAATCATGTTCGCACTACTGATTAAAAAAATGCAGTGTCATCCTCTTGCGATGAAATGTTCAACCACTCTCCTCTTCCCTCTGTCACATTATTATTGTAGTAAACTTTCCAGATTTTCATGGCGGCCGGCATCTTTTAGCAGTTGAGTTCTTGTTAGCCTACTTTTCACATTTTGCAAAAATGAGGAAAAAGTAGACTTATGAGATCGGGAAAATGTGTGTCTGTCTGTCTGTCTGTCTGTCTGTCTGTCCTTCTGTCTGTCTGTCTGTCTGGCTGTGTGTGTGTCCCCCCCTATCAACTCCTAAACGGCTGCAGCAATCGAAACAAAATTTGGTAGGAGTAAAGATCTATACCTGAATATCTCACGGCCATATTTGAAAATGATGTCAGTGCTACCAACTGCTGAAAAATCGCAATTGAAATTTGAGCTCCATGTTGGATATCTTGGAAAGTATGAATGGGAGCTATTTCAAAATTGGCACACGTACAGAACATAATATTTCAGTTTAATTTCCAGGAGGCCAAACATGGCAGTGTTGCCAAAATGATTATAAGCCTCCTGATAGGTCAAATTTTAAATGCATATAACTTCTACACTATCAAGTGGAATTAAACCAAATTTCGTATGTTGTATGTGTACATGACCAGATATGACTGAGCGTATTCTTAAGACCTACCAGGGCTGCCAACTGTTAATAAATGCTCCTAATTTATTTCATCCAAATACCAATATATCAGAAAGTATGCAAGCCGACAGCTTTAAACTATGCACACGTATAGTACCTGACATTCTATATTAATTTGGAGTAACTTATATACGTCAGTGCTACCAACATGATTCTAAGCCTGCTGACAGGTCCAACTTTAAATACATGTAACTTCCATACTATCATTTGGATTTCAACCAAATTTCGTATGTGCTATGTGTACCATAACAGATATGACTATGCGTATTCTAAGGAGTAACCAGGGCTGCCAACTGTTAATATGTGCTGTCCCTATTTTTGTTACCCTAATATCAATATATCAGAAAGTATGCAAGCCAATAGCTCTAAACTTTGCACACGTATAGTACCAGGCATTCTAGACGAATTTGGAGTAACTAATATACGTCAGTGCTGCCAACATGATTCTAAGCCTGCTGATAGGTCCAATTTTAAAATGCATGTAACTTCTATACTAACTAATGGATTTCATTCAAAATTGGCACAACAATAGATCATATTATTTCAGATTATTTCTGACCAATACATGCATGACATTGTTGCCAACATGATTTTACGCGCGCTGTTAGATCCAATGTTTAACTGCATGTAACGTCCATGATATCCAGTGGACTTCAGCCAAATTTTGTATTTAGTACCGTAAGAGACGGAACTAAGAATATATTCAGTCATCAGGGCTGCCAACTGTAGTGCTCTATTAGGATACATTATGCCAGGTATACAGTATTTCGAACTAATTGGAAATTTCGATATTAGCAACTTAATTTCGTCATTATTCAAGATAGGTTCATATTCTGTAGAATAATCATTGGCATGAAAAGTAGGCTGTATAGTTCTTCACGGAACTTCTTGTTTTCATATTGCTGGTCTCCACAGACTGTGGGGAGGTTATAAAATATATTCTAATGCTGCGTTACTTCACAATTGTAATTGTAACGCTGCTATTTTATAAGGAAGTAACTGTAAAGGTCAACTATGGCAAGTAACGGTAAATGTAGATAAGATATTTTAGAAATGTAACTTATGAGACCCTGTTATTAACTAATGTTGGTCATCTTCAGTTCCCAGTTGCAAAATGTGAAAATGTGGTTGGTAAATCGCGTTGACGCCATTCGGATCACGTGACCATAAAAAGTAATCCCTCTTTTTCACTTCGCGTCAGCAAGTTACTTTTACTATTTTTCCAGTTAGGCTATTATTGTTCCGACATTTGTTAATATTATTACATCATGTAAATGACTTTCATCATTCCCCCTGGAATTAAATACAAATTGTTTGTATCGCAAGTAAATTATTAGCATATTACATTATTAGAGTATGCTTAATTAACAATCAAAGTTTAACACTACCGTATTTACTATAACAATGGCATTACGATATTGTTTGAATTTTCATCATTAATCGTCATCCTAACTCAATCACTTTCACGTATCAGGCCTTGTGGCCTGTTACTTTCTCTTGCCAGCGTCTTCTTAGGGTTCTCCAACCCCTTGCAGCATATGGAAGAATCTGTTTATGTACGCGACTAGAACTTAACTTGTCCGCATGCTCTTTCCATTTGTCCCAATTCTGTTGTATATGCTCAACAACTAAGGTGATTTTTAGTTCTTTCAGTATGTCTTCATTCCTCAGATGATCGAGTAAGGAGTATCACATCGTTCATTTCTGCTGCCGTTAGCCATTTATCATCTGCCTTTCTGATCGTCCAGGCCTCAAATCCCTGTGCAAGAACAATAGTTTGATGTACCTTCAGTCTAGTGTGTCCTAGTACCTGAGATGGCTTCAAAACATGGCTGATTACTCCTGTAATGCTAATAAATTTTTAAACACTGACTGGCGTACTTTTTTCATGCGGTAATTATACGTTGTAACCAAGATACGTTAAAAGAGTTGAACCGTTCAATGAAGATATTTTCTATGCAGATTTTGCTCTAAATTGGTCCATAAACCGAGAATGCCATTACTTTGGTTTTATGTGTCGAGATTTGCAATCCAAGTGTTAAAACAATATTTTGAAGATAATAAAAATAAAGTTTGCTTCTTTTTGTAATTAACTACTTCATTTAACATTTCAGAAGCATGGAAAACTATGTGGGAAGAATCATCAGTATTCAATGCACATCTGATTGAAAACCCTTCCAACCGGATAGGAGGTTTCAAACTCCCCAGACGCCAATGGAGAATCATTAACCGTATCCGTACAGGACAAGGCAAATGTGGATTCCTGCTTCACAAATGGGGTTGGGTTACTTCTGCTAACTGCGATTGTGGAGCTAACCTACAAACCATCGACCATATTGTTGGTGAATGTCCGCAACGAGCGTTCCAAGGATCAGTAGGTGACATTCATCATGCATCTTCTGAGGCACTTCAGTGGATTGATGGCCTGGATTTTGAAGTTTAAATCAAGAACTTGTGTTTATGACTATGTATATAACTTTATATGTAGTGTATATAACTTTTATTTTAACTCTGTATCATCATACGATAAACAAGAAGTTCCGTGAAGAACTAAACAGCCTACGTTTCATGCCAATGATTATTCTACAGTACATGAACCTATCTTGAATAATGACGAAATTAAGTTGGTAATATCGAAATATCTAATTAGTTCAAAATATACCTGGTAAAATGTAGCCTAATAGAGCACTACAGTTGGTAGCCCTGGTGACTGAATATATTCTTAGTTCCATCTCTTAAGGTACAGAATACAAAATTTGGTTGAAGTCCAATGTACGTTACATGCAGTTAGACATTGGATCTATCAGCACGCGTAAAAGCATGTTGCCAACAATACCATGCGTGCGCTGGTCAGAAATAATCTGAAATATTATGATATCTGTTGTGCCAATTTTGGATGAAATCCGTTTTATTAGTATAGAAGTTACGTGTATTTTAAAATTGGACATATCAGCAGGCATAGAATCATGTTGGCAGCACTGCCTTGTATTAATTACTCCAAATTAATCTAGAATGTCAGGTGGTATACGTGTGCAAAGTATAGAGCTGTTGGCTTGCATACTTTCTGATATATTGATATTAGAGTAAAAAAAATATAGACAGCATTTATTAAGAGTTGGCATCCCTGATTGCTCTTAACAATACGTATAGTCATATCTGTTATGGTACACATAGCACATACGAAATTTGGTTGAACTCCAACTGATAGTATAGAAGTTACATGTATTTAAATATTGGTACTATCAGCAGGCTTATAATCATGTTGGTAGAACTGACGTATATAAGTTACTCCAAATTAATCTAAAATGTCAGAATTTACGTGTGCATAGTTTAAAGCTGTTGGCTTGCATACATTCTGATATATAGGTATTTGGATAAAAAAGAGAGAGAAATTGTTAACAGTTGGCAGCCCTGATGGCTCTTAATAATACGCTCAGTCATATATGTTTATGTACAGATATTACATACAAAATTTGGTTGAAATCCAATTGATAGTGTAGAAGTTATATGCATTTAAACATTGAACCTATCAGAAGGCTTAAAATTATTTTGGCAACACTGTCATCGTTGGCCTCCTGGAAATTAAACTGAAATAGTATTATCTACATGTGTGCCAATTTTGGAATAGCTCCCATGCATACCTTGCAAGATATCCAACATGGAGCTCAAATTTCTAGTGCGTTTTTTCAGCAGTTAGTAGCACTGACATCATTTTCAAATATGGACGTGAGATATTCCGGTGCACATCTTTACTCATACTAAATTTGGTTTTGATTGCTGCAGCCGTTTAGGAGTTGATAGGGGGGACACACACACAGCCAGCCAGACAGACAGACACACATTTTCCCGGATCGATCTCATATGTCCACTTTTTCCTCATTTTTGCAAAATGTGAAAAGTAGGCTAATAAATAACTACAGGATGACACATTATGGTATACGATTTCTGTTCCTCCCCTGAGAAATGTCATTTAAAAACAAGGACCCTTATCATTCTTTCATTCAACGCTCAAATATCATCGGTGTGTTTCTCGGAAAGTAATCGTTTATGCTTGGTGATTTTTAATATGATACACTCGCTGACCTGTTACCTACCGGTGGTAATATCTGATCTTATTTCACTTTTCTCCCTGTACTCTTAAACTGATTTTCTATATACAACGTACCTTGCTCTTAACAAAATGATCAGACAACACGATGATAGTTTTGCGGCTGTGTTGTATGGTACCCACGATGTTGTCCCTGATGCGTGAGCCGAGTGGGAAGTCTCGTTCATGGAGACACAGCGTATATCGCTCCTTCACTTTCTCCAGTAACGGTGCCAAGCGGGCCAGGAGAAATCGTCTGTCGTGGGAGCTTGAAACAACGTTAAAACACATTGCTTATCCAGAACAGAAATGTCAATAAAATTAAGTGACCTTTAAATAAATAATTTGATTATATTTTATGGATAGCCATGAGGGATATGTAAAAGTTACGCCCTATTCGTCATCTGACTATGATATTTTCATCATTCTTATGACCTTTCTGCACCGCCCCTTAAAACGATAACTAGTTAGTTATTGTTGTTTTAAGGGGCGGAACTACGAGGTCATCTGCCCCTCTTAACACAGATTAGAGTATAGAAATTTGGAATAGAAATTAAAATTTAGAGGTGGACACTTAAATTTGAAAACATCGAAAATTAATAAAACAAAAAATTAAATACAAACGAATAATTATAATATAAACAAAAATTGTGGAAATACAAAAATTCTGCATTAAAAAACGAACAAGTTGTTGAGTCAATGTTCACTGAAAAAATTAGATTGCTGGCCCTAACCCACTCTCACTTATAAAGCGGATGACGAGATCAGCAGCCACCGCATCATCGGCTAATATAAGTTTGAGTGTCATCAGCAAACCAAGGTTTCTTCGTAAGTCAGCAAGATCCACACACTCGGTTAAAATGTGGGCCCACTCGGATAATTCTTCCCGGAACGTCCCCGAGATCTAACTCTAATTCTCGCACTGATCTCAAGTGACACATCTGTGTGCGGTAAATGATTGGTGCAAGGTGCGCTTGTAGATTAACGGGCACAATATCTTTACAATATTATTAAGAGGTAAAATAATACAGAAAGACATAAACCAAGAACAGAGTGACAGGATTATGAGCAGCTAATTTCACTTTGGAAGGAGTTTTAAATATTAATTGACATACTGTATTTCAATAAAAAGGCATGACATGCATTCATTGGCACTTCATGACAGATTGGCAGGATGGTGCACGGACTGATTGTTCTAAATTAATAAATTAATTTATTAATTAATTTAATTTGAGACTGTTTTGCCTTTTAGCGTCAAGTCAATTACATACGGTATATAAATAAACGTATAAATAAATATGCAATAGTTAGATAAATAAATACACCAGTCAATAAAACGAACGATAAAACAAACACAACCGAATACAAATATAGTATGCAAGAACTAAGGCAATACAAAAGACCTCAAATAACTTAAAGGTGGTTGTTTTTGCTTCATTCAGAGGCTTTGCGACATCGTGGTCATGTAAGCGCGTTTTCTCTGTGGGTAAGCAAAGAGAAAAATTTAAAGTGGGAGTGAAGATTCAAGGAGAAATAATTTCAACTCTGCGATTTTCTGATGACATCGTCAACTTGGCCGACAAGCCTGAGGATTTGAATGAGTTTTTGAATGGTATGGACTCCGTCTTACGGAAAGAATTCATGATGAAAATTAATAAATGTAAAACAAAAATACTGGAATGCAGCCGAAATAAATCAGAAACCTCTATGGAGATCAAATTGGCAGGTGAAAAGCTGAAGGAAGTAGGAGACTTCTGTTACTTAGAAAGCAGAATAACCAGTGATGGACGAAGCAAAGAGGATATAAAAAGTAGGTTAGCTCAGGCAAAGAAAGCATTTCTACAAAAAAGGAATCTGCTGACATCGAATATAGATTTAGGTATTAGGAAGTCATTTTTGAAAACCTTTGTCTGGAGCGTGGCGCTCTATGGAAGTGAAACTTGGACTATTGGTGCAGCAGAAAAGAGGAGAATTGAAGCATTTGAAATGTGGTGTTACAGGAGAATGATGAAGATCAGATGGGTAGATAGGGTTACAAACGAAGAGGTATTAAGGCGAGTGGGAGAGGAGAGATGTTTCTGGCGACTGCTAATGAAGAGAAGAGATAGGTTGGTAGGACACATACTAAGACACCCAGGAATAGCAAGCTTAGTTATGGAAGGAAGGGTCGAGGACAAGAACTGTAGGGGTAGACCAAGGTTAGAATATGTTAAACAGATTGCCTCGGATGTAGGGTGTGGTAGCTATGTAGAGATGAAACGATTAGCTCAGGACAGGGAGGCATGGAGGGCTGCATCAAACCAGTCAAAAGACTGAAGACTCAAACAACAACAAGCAAACACAAACAAACTTAGAAAGACCCTTAAATATCAAAATTAATAATATATCCACGAAACAACAATTCAAATATGAATAAGAAAAAGAACAAATAATCAAGAAAAATTCAAACGAAGATGATTCAAACAAAGGATAACAACATACCTGTAGAAAACAAAGGTAAACAACATACCTGTAAGCAAACATAGGCTAACAACATACCTGTAGCAAACATAGGCTAACAACATACCTGTAGCAAATAAAGACTAACAACATACCTGTAGCCAATAAAGGCTAACAACATGCCTGTATGGGGAAGATGACCTCGTAGTTCCACCCCTTTAAACAACAATAACTATATAACAACATGCCTGTAGCAAACAAAGACTAACAAACAACCTGTAGCAAATAAAGGCTAACAACATACCTGTAGCAAATGAAGGCATCGAAGGCATATTTGTTGAAATTTGTTAGGGAGAAATTCCGAGCCCTTCTCTTGACCTGGTACAAATGTAGCATGTAGGTGAACGGAGCTCGATACTTGAACAGAACCGCACTCAGAACGCAAACAATAAAGATCACAGTACCAAGAGCGACTCCTACATTGATCCATGGGCTTTGCTGTATCTTCAGGCATGGCGTCTCGTCAAACTGCACATCACTGATTGCAAATACTCGGTAATTATATGGAGATGAACAATGTAGTGGTACTGAGGTTCCTAAATTCATGACATGCACAGATGATTCTTTGAGGAATTTTTGTAAATGTATCATGCGACAGTCTTTACAATCAAAGGGGTTGCCACCTATATCCAAGAGATGTAAGCCAGTTGTGGATTCAGACATGAGTTCCGAAAATCCAACAATCTCATTATTTGAAAGATCCACACTGTTAACCCACACATTAGTAGGGTATTTATCAGATTTCTTAATGGAGAATATAGTCTTATCTTGCCATTGCTCAATTTTGTTTGAAGAAATATTCAAAAATTCTACGGTTATTTGAGAACTTCCGAAATTGTGTATATACGTCAAAGAATTACGGGATAGATCCAGAATACGTAGTGAGCAACCAAAGACTATAGGCCAGTTAGTCAAAAGGTTGTTTGATAGATCTAATAATTCCAAATGTTGAAGGCGGGTGAAAGTATTTTCCTCCAAATGAGTCAGGTAATTGCCTGAGAGATTTAACTCTTGAAGCTGAAGAACATTGGCCATATCATTTTCTCCAATGGCATGAATCCCACATGTTCTTAGAGACAATCTTTTAAGCATTGATAGTGGTGGTAGATTTATCGGATTTAAGGGTAAAAAATAGGTAAGTTCTAGGTCTTCTAGGAGTTTGAAATTTGATAAGAAATCGTATGATACGTTGAACACGGCAAAGCGCCTATAATTTGAAAGGTGAAGGGTTCGCAATTGAGTGATTCGTTGCAGAGTTTGTGGTATTTCTTCCAGAATACTCCCACGGATTATTAAAGATTCCAATTGAGGCGTGCCAATGAAGCTATCTGAAATTCAAAACAAGAACAAATATTAGTTATTTCGCCCTCATTTTACGGGCGGAGTTGTTGGAATGAACACGTCGTTAAGTTAAGGGGTATTATTATTATTATTATTATTATTAGGTAATTATTGATTGATGGTGTACTATCAATACCAGCCTTATATTGTCCATTTTTGGTGTAGTGGTTAGATTTCTTGGCGGTCATTCCTGAGGTTCGAATCCTGGCTCTGTCAAGAAATTTAATTTGTGGTCTCAGGAGTGGAACGGGGTACACTCAGCCTTGTGAGGCAAAGCTGACAGGAGCTGGCTTTTGATTCATACCCCAGCCATTCTGCCTAACCTAACCTAACCTAACCTAACCCAAAGAAACCTCATTTAAAGATTTTAGATTTTACATTTTAACATTCTAGATTTTTGATTTTATTATTTTACATTTTTTAGATTTTACATTTTACATTTTAAATTTAAGATTTTTTTGATTTTAGATTTTACATTTTACATTTTACGAAAGGAGTAAACTACAAGGTCACATACCTAACCTTACCAAACCTAACTTTACCATACCTAACTTAAGCTAATCCAAAGGCTAATGCACATACACAAAGTATATAAGGGCACATGCAACTATCCTTATGCTAGTCTTATAGGCTACTGTACAACATGATCACTAACCCAACCGGGTATTTTTAGCCTACTTTCGATTTTTGCAAAAAATGAAAGTAGACTGATGAGATCAACACAGGGCGAAAAAAGTGTGTCTGTCTGTGTGTATGTGTGTGTGTGTGTGTGTGTGTGTGTATGTGTGTGTGTCTGTGTGTGTGTGAGTGTGTGTACTCTGAATGTCTGTCCCCCCCCCCCCTATCAATTCGAACACGGTGAATGCGAATTGAATGAAATTTGGTACAAAGGTAGCACTAGCAAAGGACACCTCAGTGTCATGTTTTATATCGCCGCCATCTTTACTAAAACTGAATGGCGGCCACTCAAACGTTCAAAACGTAAAATCAAATAACGACTAACCAAATCATCCGATCTCTACCAAATTTGGTATCAACATACCTTCGTATAGGATGCGTCTTGTGACCAAACTACAAGGTCGTCCGCAATACCATTTCAGGATGGCGGCCGTGCGAATTATGCAAACTTTATAATCCATATCATGGGACCCACCAGTTCCGATTATCGAGCCGAGAATCGTTTTAACTGTTCTAAAGGAAGAGGCACGTTCGAAATTAAAAGTTTATTTTGTAATACTATAGTGCAGACGTGATTTTAAAAAGCTGAGCTGATTCAGTAATAAGACAAGATGGCAGTGGATATCTTGTGCCTGACTTATATTTCACTAATTTGAGTATTGCATGCAATATAGCGTACTGATACAAAATAAATAAACTTTGTATGAAATGCTTTATATATAAATAATATACTCCAGTGATGAAATCGTTTAGTATAAATCATTATTTGCTAACAAGTTCTATGTAAGTCATTTTATATAGAACGATATTCGTTGACACAATTAGCTCAGTGGTAGAGCGTTAGCCTATCGCTCAAATGCCTATGGTTCAAACCCGACCAGAGCTAGGTTTTTTGCTTGAAATGTTATATGTTTATTGTTTTGTAATGACTCAGATGTTTTAAAATTAAGCGTTATATTGTGCATATTATGGTGTAAAATATATATTTAATTAAAACATAATTCGCCAGCAGATTTACTCGAGACATCTAGCTGCCAAAAAGGTAACTGCAGGCAGTAACTTATTAACTTCCAGATTTTATTGAAAAGTTTCTTCTTCTGGCCGCTAGAATGCACTCGCTCTGTTAGGATTATATTGTTCGATATTTCACCACTAGATGTCACGACTAGTCTACGTGGGGCTCCATTGATTACTATACCATTGGCATTCTATGCGCATCGAATTTAAAGAATGACAAGATGATACTACGATACATTTTTACTTTTTATTTTAAAGGGTTTGTAACACCCTATTTTGCGTTACTTGAAAATGTTATTTGAAGTAAAGAACAAAACGATTTCACATAGTAACTGAATTGAAGCCGATGGTGTTAGTTCAGGTTATTAATTACTACTTTTATTTCAGGCAAATAGCAATCGAAAATATCCTCGTAGTTTGTATACACACGTCTCTGTAGGGTCATGGAAAGATTTGTTAATTCAATTAGGGTTGTGAAAGCCATGCACAACCAGACGTGTAAAGACATGCCTCAACTCAAAGTTGGATGTTGCCCACGGCAGGTCGTATATGTAATAATAATAATAATAATAATAATAATGTTATTGGTTTTACATCCCTTTTAACTACTGCTGCTTTTAGAGACACCGGAGTGCCGGAATTTTGGCCCGAAGGGGATCTTTAACGTTCCAGTAAATGTACTGACACGGCTCCCTCGCATTTGTGCACCCTCAAATGCCAGCTGACTGCGCCAGGATACGAACCTGCAACCTAGGGCCCAGCAAGCGAGAACGTTACCGCTGAGCCACGCAGCCAGTCCGGTCGATTATGTCTCCAGATCCATAACATTCTTGATATACTTCTTATCTTTCTTTCTTCAATGATGGTAGCAGTTTTTATCTAGGTTGTGGCGTTTGGTAGAGGTAAATAGTTTCTAAGGTCTTCAACAAAGAATAGTTCTATTATACTCTTTGATAATAACAACGAGTTATAACTATACTCATACATTTAGGAGAAAGTAGGCTATATGTTCTTTACTGAACATCTTGTTTTTTCATTTAGTTGTTTACACATTTGTCAATTTTCAAATTTCCCGTTTTCAGTTTTTTTTAATGTCAGTTTTTAAGTTTTTTCAATTTTATAATATGGAAACATGGATTTTGCATTTTGTTGTTTACACATTTATCAATTTCACAATTTCCCAATTACAGTTTATAAAATGTCAGTTTAAAGTTTTTCAATTTCATGATATAGAAACATGGATTTCCCATTTGTTGTTTACACATTTGTCAATTTACCAAATTCCCATTTACAGTTTTTAAAATTTCAGTTAAATGTTTTTCTATTTTGTCAATATGGAAACATGGATGTTCCAATTTGTGTGTTTTACGTGTTCATTTTGCATTAGGAGTGGAGAGAGGTGGGTAGTTATTAAAAACGTACAAGCTGTGTCCTTACAATATTTTTTATTTTAAATACATATACACTATTTACACATAATACATTTTTATATATATTCTTTTTGTTATAAATTGCACAGTAGTTTTTTATTTTTGTTTTCTATTTTATTTATTTTTTGATTATGAATACCATTTTTTCTTTTTGTGTTTTTCTATTTTTGTAGTGCTATTGTTTTAATTTTTTAAATTGTTTTGTTTTATGTATTTGCTAGGCTCATGCAGAGGATTTTGATATTCAAAACTTAACTCTTTAAGCATGGTCAATGATTGAGTAATGACCATAGGCATGTGTACCTGTACCGTCAGCATCAATCACTCTTTTGTCATCACCAGGACACAAAGCAATTTTGTTTAGTCTTATAGATGATATATCATGTTGTTTAGAAGCGATAATGTTCATGGGTATTCTTTTTACATTGTTTTTCATGACACACTCCTTATAATCTTAAAGCTTATACAATTTTTGACAACACCTCTGCTAATAACTTTAATCTTTTTGATTTCTTTACCATTTATGTCTAAAGCATACATTTTAGCTCTAAGTCCAACAAATGCTTTTATAATTTGTCCACAAGCCTCGTCTTTAAATATCCCCAACGTTTTCTTGTGTGATGTAGAGTAACATATGTGATTAGTAGGATAATCTGATGTGTCCAGGTGTTCTAGGAAATCCAACTTGTCTTGATATACATCTGGGGTGTTAACCTAATAAATGAACGAGTCGGTATCCATATACATGAGTTTAAGATTGTTCATTCCATAATAGGGTAGCAGGACATCATAGTGGTAGGAATACATTACAGTTTCTGAAATATCCAGTATACACATTCCAATATGTATAGGCTTATTGAATACAATGTTACGTTTAGCTATGTGGAAAGCAGCTAGGTTAGGACCATAAATTGTTCTGTCAATAAATGTCGGATTTGCTATTAGCTTTTCTGCCTTTTTGCTGTCAGTCACAAGACGTATGTCTATTCTTTTACGAATATTTTCCATTGTTTTTCCAAAAATGGCATTGTTGAATAATTTGTACAGATTTTTCTCAAAATCATTTTTGGCTTGTTTTCGAAGGTTGTTATTAAAATCAACGTATGCCTTTAGCCAAGGTCATTGCTTAAACTTTAACACACGATGAATTTTTATCAATTTTATTCCATGATCTGAAGAATGTTTTAATGCCATGTAGTGAACAACATATCGCCTTCGATTTCCAAGATGAGGAATTATTTTTTTCAGAGACGAATCCTTGGGTTGTGTACACTCAGGTAGGAAAGGTAAATCGTTGTGTAGATATGAAGGTCAGATGGGTAATCAAAATCAACGTCTAGAATGTATCCCACAGGATTGTCTTCCTTTAGATTTTCTAGATCAACAGTATCTGGAGAAACCCACTGAAATCCATCATAAGGGAGTGGCACATAGCCCACCCGTATTGGTTGTTGGCATCATCATAGGTAATAAACTGCGATGGTTTCTCAGAATCATAGGTTTCCATGTATTTATTGTTAGCTTCAGCATACCGAAGAGACACTTGGCATATGCCTCCACGTATTCCAGACTCGATTAGAAGAATCTGATCGTTATCCTGTAGCAATTCCAGTTCAATTCCTGAGTAAAGTAGCATTGCCTCGAAACTTAAACCAGGCGAAGTAAAAAAGTGTGCAGCATCCACTCGGTGTGTTTCTAGTGTTTTGTTTCTAAACGTTTCAAAGCTGTCTGCAAGAAGGAGTACATCTGAAGTTAGGTAGAGGTCACTATACCCCCCTAGAGTTTTAATGCTGAACTGATTCCACACATTTTGGCATGTTCATAGTCTTCTTGACAAACATTTTCTTGACTTAATTTGTTAAGGAATGCTTCTTTTGGAGGTAAACACGTTTCACTTAACTTTTCCCATGAGTCAATGTAGTCATAACAAAATACCCCTTTGCGAGTCATGGGCATTGCATTTTCTTTTCCAAAGTACTTGTCTGTTTCAGGGTATGATGTTAAGTTGGAAACTAAGTTTTCTAAACTACTCGGCATTAACCGAAACGTTTCCACAAATCTAAGCTTAACATTTCCTACATATTTGGTAAAGGAAATGTACTTTTCTTTGGAGTTCGCGATAACATCCACTCTCTCAGTAGTACACCCCAATTGCTTTACAATGAAATTTGCGTCGTAGCCACTCATATTATGTAGAAACACAGGAACGGGGTTACGTGTTTTACACCTCAAATTACAGTTATTGTGAGCAATTCCACGGTATTCCCCTGTAATATGGCAGTGGTCTCGAACTTTCCAGTCCTGTTGGGTAAATGCTTTTTGACACAAATAACAGGTTTAAGAACATTGGAACTCTGCTTCTTGATCCTCAGTTAAAGCCTTTGGAACATTTAAGCTGTAAAGGCGATCGATTTCATTACCTATTGAAATCAAACATTCCATAAAATTTTCTGCAGCGTCAGGTCCACGATAAATAAGAGGTTGGCTTGGAAGGTTTGTCTTCATGTGTTCCACAGCAGGTGAGGGTCTAACGTATATACCAAAGTTCATAGGAACAAGACTCTGGTATGGCACTGTATAACTTGCTTCGGGATTGGGTAGACATGTTTGATAGGGTAAGAGTATACTTTCAAAATCAGCATAGATAACTTCAAGTATTCTCAGCTTTTTTCCACGTTTAAAAATTTAACAATGGGGTTTTTAATCGGAATTTCAACCTTAGCAATGTCATGCTGGACACACAAAGCTCTATGTTCTTTCATTTTTTCCCTTCCTTGTTGTCCATATCGATTATCAAAGTGATTAAAACACCTTTTACACGTATATATCTTATGTTCACGGTGGGTAATCTGATGTGCTACTAGTTTATCAAAATCTTTGAAAAAGACGCAGTGGATCTGTCCGGATGATGAACTTAACAGAAGAGGTCGCGATGGTCTTGCAGCTCTTGATCCACAACATTTGGAGGGAACAGTTTATTGTCTTTTTCAAATCCAAATACATTAATGGATATATCGTTGGCTTTTTTCAAATTTGGGAATGTCAGCTAGCGATGTAGGAAATGATATTACTGAAAAATCATACTTGTTTTCCAGATCCTTGTATTTAATAACGCGTTTAGCATCAGTTTTAACCAGTTTTGCTAAAATGGCATACATAAAACACCTCTCGTCCTTAATGTTTTGAGGATTAATGCAGGCTTTTCTTGCTTGTATAGCTGCTGGTAATGGAATATATGTGCTTCCACGCAAGGGATTGTACTTATTTATTTTCAATCGCACTCCTTCCACTGCTAACAAAACCCAATTACTGCCTTTTAGCTCAGATTCTTCTATTTCAGTAGTTAACTTTGTAAATTGTGTTTCCAAGAAACTACTTAAGTCAGTTTCCAAAAATAGGGCTTGATTTCGTGTTTTAAAAGCCCGATCTGTGATTTCGTTGGTGGACGTATGAATGAATCTACATTCAGCCACAAGATTAACTTTTATTGACTTGTGCATTGCTAGTTCTTTCTGCATAGCTTGTATTATTTGCTGTTTGGACTCTTTAAGGTATGAATTTAAATCCTTACACGTATCACAACGTATAAAATACGATTTAAGACGACCTTGAAAAGACGTTTCATATTCAGTAAGTCCATTATTATCAGGAACCATTGAGAGGAGGTAATGTAGGCTCAGTGTTTTGTCTTTTAGCTTCTGACACAACATTACAACATTCTTCATGGCGACGTCCATTGTAGGCATTGTTAAATTTACTGCCACAAGTTTTGCATTCATAAAATTTACCACACGATACTTCGTGACGCTTTCTATCATAGTCCCGAAGAAAAGTCTTTCCAAACTCTTTACACATATAGCTAGGCATGGTTTCTTCCATTATGGGTGTTGATTTCTGCAAACAGCTGCTTGCTGCGTATCACAAGGCTGTAGGCTGGTCAGTGAGACGGACTTTCACGATGTGAACACTGCAAAAGGTAGTAATCAACTGATTGTATTCCTGCTAAGAGACCTCTTATAATACCTAATCAAGACCAACAGCTACTTACCACGTAGTACACGGCTAGAGACTAGTGGGTGAGACGATCTTTAGCAATGTGATCACTGTTAAATGTAGTAGTCAACTGAAAATATTCTTACACCCTACTGAAGGTTATCAGGTACTTACTGCATATCAAAAGGCTGTACACTCATGTGTTAGACACTCTCTCTTGCTAAGGACCCCTATATTCCCTATACAAGGCTATACATGTTAGTTCTAAACACTTAATGGTTGTTTGTAGATTACATTTATATACACAGCTTATACGAGCACGTTTTTCACGCAGTAAAACTTTGTTAAATAGCCACATGCGACACGCAAAGTATGTTTTCGCTATCTAGCGGTGACTATGAGAACTACCTGAACGACCAGCATGGTACCTAGCGCTCCATATCATTACTGAACGATCAGCATGCCACCTATCGGTCGAAATCTACAATCACTCAACTACCAGCATGCTACCTACCGGTCAGTATGACAACCCACTCAACTACTAGTATGCATTCCAATAATGAACACATTTGCTCATATCCACTAACAATACACACAGCGGGTTTGCTTTATCGTTTAATACAAATATATCTTGTTTAAATAATGTAACAAAAAGTTACATGGCACAATTATATGGGAATGTTGCATTACCTAAAATGTAATAGTATGCAAGTGTTTAACATTTTACAATTGGCTTATGATGAAGGATTATGTTGGTGGCTTATGTTGGTGGTTTATGGTGGTGGCTTATGGTGGTGGCTTATGTTGGTGGCTTATGTTGGTGGTTTATGGTGGTGGCTTATGATGGTGGCTTATGGTGGTGGCTTATGGTGGTAGCTTATGATGGTTGCTTATGGTAGTGGCTTATGGTGGTGGCTTAAAGTGGTGGCATATGTTGGTGGCTTATTTTTGGTGGTTTACGTTAATACCTTATTTGTAATGGCTTATTTGACAAGTTATTTTTGTCAATGTATTTAGAGGATTTTTCTCTTGGTCTTGGAAAGTATCGCAGCCCTTTTTTATGGTAGCATAATGCTTACCGACATGTTTGTAAGCAACAACAACACACTAAAATTCCAAGAATCCAAAGTACTCTAAGGTTAATGATTGTCTCTCAACTCCATTCAACGCCTAGTCAAAAACATATATTTTTAATTTTTTTTCAAAAAAGGTAAATTGGGGAAGTAGGCTATATGTTTAAACTAAAAATCACATCAAATCATATGCTAACTCCAACAGTGGTCTATCCCACTCTCAGTCAAAAAATATAATATTCTTCTAATTTTTCCAAGACAATATTTGGAAAGTAGGCCATATTTTGAAAACTAATCATCCTATAAATTCATATATAGACTCAAACCAATGGCTTTTATATCCTTAATCGTTAGAACAAAATATGGAATTTTTTGACATTTTTTCCAAAAATGTTCATTTTAAAACGGGTTATATTTTGAAAACTATGAATTTTACAAAAAAAGTGTGTTTGACATAAATGACAGGTATTTATCCCCACTACCCATAAGCCAAGTCCCAGGTCTCTGGGACAATATCAAAAAAAGTTCAATTTGGAAAGTAGGCGATATTTTGAAAACTAATCATCCTAAAAAGTCATATATAGACTCAAACCAATGGCTTTTATGTCCTTAATTGGTAGAACAAAACTTAACATTTCTTCAGTTTTTCCAAAAAGGTCCCTAGGACAAAAACTGTGCAGTAGTGTGTTTTGGGGGTTTCTATATCCACCTCCACCTCCCCACCTCACAAGATGGCGGCCGTAGCTTAACTTAACCTAGCCTAACCTAAGAAGATGGCGGCCGTAGCTTAACTTAACCTAGCCTAACCTAACAAGATGGCGGCCGTAGCTTAACTTAACCTAGCCTAACATAACAAGATGGCGGCTGTAGCTTAACGTAACTTAGTCTAACCTAACAAAATGGCGGCTGTAGCTTAACTTAAGGGCCTAACTACACTTTTGTTGATATTTCATGAACCCACGGCCGGATTTTGACGAATGAGGTGTCATTGAACTCGGGCTGACACCCCCTTTCCAATGAATATCATATTTCCACCCCAAAAATAATACCTACCCCTATTAGGGCTGAAATTATAATTTTTTAGAAAATCTCGCTTTTCAAGTGCCACATGCGAGAGTTTGAATGCCAATATGGAATTAAACGTTTTTCCACATCAAGTGCATGCATACAACTGAATGCCGCTATGATTTATCATATTTTGTTTGTTTTTGAATGAAGCTACCATTTAGTGTGGAGGAATGTGGAGGAGGGTGTAGAACTCTTAAAAACTACTGGGGTGGGGTTGGGGGTAGTAAGAAATAGACACAGTATTAATTATTATTCAGCATGAGAGTTTTTTAATTCGTTAAAACGTACAATATATCAATTGTTTTTATACCCTCATAAATTAGATATAGAGAATGTCCACCATGATTTAGATCCTCGAGCACACTTTCTGACATATCATTAAAACGTGTAGGAAGGAATGTCTGAAAATTTTCACTAACACATAGTACACGTTCACCATACATTGTGTCCACTTTTTGAATGTTGATGATACGGAATGGAGTATGCATTGGTAATTCAGTGAGCTTTTTTTTCTCTCTAATCCGCAGTTCTGTCCCATAGCATTGAGAATGTTTATTGTAGTAGCCTATAAAGAAACAAAAAAATTGTCTATTACAGTTCAGCTATGAGTGACGAGAACCACTATATATATCATTTTATTCTAAGAGCTTTCCATAATGATAAGAAAAAAGAGCTTACCATAATGATGGATTGTGTGTAAGTAAACGTCTTTTGCTGCTTGATGCCACTACTAAAGTGATACTCATACAACAGACAAGTGAGTTCATGTTTCGCTGACGTAATCGAATGTTTCCACGCACTTCCTGTGTTGAGCGCGTCATAATGGCTAAATTTAAAACTCTAGATGAGATGTTTTGCTGACGTAATCGTATGTTACCCCACACGCACACTTTCGACGGGTCCTTATTGAAGGAGTCATTGCTTTTACGGTTCCCTGAGGACGGGTCCTTGTGACGGGTCCTTGTTGACGGGTCCCAGTGGGCGGGGTCCCTTTGACTTAATTTGGATAAAATGCATGGGCCTGTCCATAGGGATCAGTCCAAAGGACCCGCCCACTGGGACCCGTCAACAAGGACCCGTCTGCAGGGACCCGTAAGAAAATGACTCCTTCAAAAAGGACCCGTCCAAAGTGTGCGTGCGGGGGAACATACGATTACGTCAGCAAAACATCTCATCTAGAGTTTTAAATTTAGCCACTAGGACGCGCTCAACATAGGAAGTGCGTGGAAACATACGATTACGTCAGAGAAACATGAACTCACTTGTCTGTTGTATGAGTATCACCTTAGTAGTGGCATCAAGCAGCAAAAGACGTTTACTTACACACAAACCATCATTAAGGTAAGCTCTTTTTTCTTATCATTATGGATGCTATCGAAGTGGCTAAGTTCTGGGCTGAAACTGTTTGAAGTCGTCTGTTCAACACATACTTTGTACTTCTGAAACGAATAAATAAATAAATCATTATGGAAAGCTCTTAGAATAAAATGATATATATAGTGGTTCTCGTCACTTATAGCTAAACTGTAATAGACATTTTTTGTTTCTTTATAGGCTACTACAATAAACATTCTCAATGCTATGGGGCAGAACGGCGGATTAGAGAGAAAAAAGCTCACCGAATTACCAATGCATACTCCATTCCGTATCATCAACATTCAAAAAGTGGACACAATGTATGGTGAACGTGTACTATGTGTTAGTGAAAATTTTCAGACATTCCTTCCTACACGTTTTAATGATATGTCAGAAAGTGTGCTCGAGGATCTAAATCATGGTGGATATTCTCCATATCTAATTTATGAGGGTATAAAAAACAATAGCTGTATTGTAAGTTTCAACGAATTAAAAAACTCTCATGCTGATTAATAATTAATACTGTTTTTATTTCTTACTACCCCCACCCCCACCCCAGTAGTTTTTAAGATTTCTACACCCTCCTCCACATTCCTCCACACTAAATGGTAGCTTCACTCAAAAACAAACAAAAAATGATAAATCATAGCGGCATTCAGTTGTATACAAGCGCTTTATGTGGAACAACGTTTAATTCCATATTGACATTCAAACTCTCACATGTTGCACTTGAAAAGCGAGATTTTCTAAAAAAATACAATTTCACCCCTAGTAGAGGTAGGTTTTATTTTGGGGGTAGAAATATGTTATTCATTGGAAAGAGGGTGTCAGCCTGAGATCAATGACACCTTATTCATCAAAATCCGACCATGGGTTCAGGAAATATCAATAAAAGCGTAGTTAGGCCCTTTAGTTAAGCTACAGTACGGCCGCCATTTTGTTAGGTTAGACTAGGTCAAGTTAACCTACTGCCGCCATCTTGTTAGGTTAGGCTAGGTTAAGTTAAGCTACGGTCGCCATCTTGTTAGGTTAGGCTAGGTTAAGTTAAGCTACGGCCGCCATTTTGTTAGGTTAGACTAGGTTAAGTTAAGCTACAGCCGCCATCTTGATAGGTTAGGCTAGGTTAAGTTAAGCTACGGCCGCCATCTTCTTAGGTTAGGCTAGGTTAAGTTAAGCTACGGCCGCAATCTTCTTAGGTTAGGCTAGGTTAAGTTAAGCTACGGCCGCCATCTTGTGAGGTGGGGAGGTGGATATAGGACCCCCCAAAACACACTACTGCACAGTTTTGTCCTAGGGACCTGAAATTTATTTTTTGGGTAGAGGTGGTAAAAACCTATCATTTATGTTAAACAAACTATTTTGTAAAATTCTTAGTTCCCAAAATATAGACAATTTTGAAAATTTGACTTTTTTGGAAAAACTGAAAAAATGTTAAGTTTTGTTCTACCAATTAAGGACATAAAAGCCATTGGTTTGAGTCTATATATGACTTTTTAGGATGATTAGTTTTCAAAATATCGCCTACTTTCCAAATTGAACTTTTTTGGATTTTGTCCCAGAGAGCTGGGACTTGGTTTGTGGGTAGTGGGGGATAAATACCTGTCATTTATGTCAAACACACTTTTTTTGTAAAATTCCTAGTTTTCAAAATATAGCCCGTTTAAAAAATGAACATTTTTGGAAAAAATGTCAAAAAATTCCATATTTTGTTCTAACGATTAAGGATATAAAGAGCCATTGGTTTGAGTCTATATATGACTTTATAGGATGATTAGTTTTCAAAATATGGCCTACTTTCCAAATATTGTCTTGGAAAAATTTGAAGAATATTATATTTTTTGACTGAGAGTGGGATAGAACATTGTTGGAGTTAGCATATGATTTGATATGATTTTTAGTTTAAACATATAGCCTACTTCCCCAATTTACCTTTTTTGAAAAAATTGAAAAATATATAATGTTTTTGACTAGGCGTTGAATGGAGTTGAGAGACAATCATTAACCTTAGAGTACTTTGGATTCTTGGAATTTTAGTGTGTTGTTGTTGCTTACAAACATGTCGGTAAGCATTATGCTACCATAAAAGAAGGGCTGAGATACTTTCCTATACCGAGAGAAAAATCCTCTAAATACATTGACAAAAATAACTTGTCAAATAAGCCATTACAAATAAGGTATTAACGTAAACCACCAAAAATAAGCCACCAACATATGCCACCACTATAAGCCACCACCATAAGCCACTACCATAAGCAAACATCATAAGCTACCACCATAAGCCACCACCATAAGCCACCACCATAAGCCACCACCATAAACCACCAACATAATCCTTCATCATAAGCCGATTGTAAAATGTTAATCACTTGCATACTATTACATTTTAGGTAATGCAACATTCCCATACAATTGTGCCATGTAACTTTTTGTTACATTATTTAAACAAGATATATTTGTATTAAACGATAAAGCAAACCCGCTGTGTGTATTGTTAGTGGATATGAGCAAATGTGTTCATTATTGGAATGCATAGTAGTTGAGTGGGTTGTCATACTGACCGGAAGGTAGCATGCTGGTAGTTGAGTGATTGTAGATATCGACCGACAGTTAGCAAGCTGATCGTTCAGTAATGATATGGAGCGCTAGGTACCATGCTGGTCGTTCAGGTAGTTCTCATAGTCACCGCTAGATAGCGAAAACATACTTTGCGTGTCGCATGTGGCTATTTAACAAAGTTTTACTGCGTGAAAAACGTGCTCGTATAAGCTGTGTATATAAATTTAATATACAAACAACCATTAAGTGATTAGAACTAACAAGTATAGCCTTGTATAGGGAATATAGGGGTCCTTAGCAAGAGAGAGTGTCTAACACATGAGTGTACAGCCTTTTGATATGCAGTAAGTACCTGATAACCTTCAGTAAGGTGTAAGAATATTTTCAGTTGACTACTACATTTAAGAGTGATCACATTGTGAAAGATCGTCTCACCCACTAGGCTCTAGCCGTGTACTACGTGGTAAGTAGCTGTTGGTCTTGATTAGGTTATATAAGAGGTCTCTTAGCTGGAATACAATCAGTTGATTATTACCTTTTGCAGTGTTCACATCGTGAAAGTCCGTCTCACTGACCAGCCTACAGCCTTGTGATACGCAGTAAGCAGCTGTTTGCAGAAATCAACATCCATAATGGAAGAAACCATGCCTAGCTATATGTGTAAAGAGTGTGGAAAGACTTTTCTACGGGACTATGATAGAAAGCGTCACGAAGTATCGTGTGGTAAATTTTATGAATGGAAAACTTGTGGCAGTAAATTTAACAATGCCTACAATGGACGTCGCCATGAAGATTGTTGTAATGTTGTGTCAGCAGCTGAAAGACAAAACACTGAGCCTACAAAACATTACCTCCTCTCAATGGTTCCTGATAATAATGGACTAACTGAATATCAAACGTCTTTTCAAGGTCGTCTTAAATCGTATTTTATACGTTGTGATACGTGTAGGGATTTAAATTCATACCTTAAAGAGTCCAAACAGCAAATAATACAAGCTATGCAGAAAGAACTAGCAATGCACAAGTCAATAAAAGTTAATCTTGTGGCTGAATGTAGATTCATTCATACGTCCACCAACGAAATCACAGATCGGGCTTTTAAAACACGAAATCAAGCCCTATTTTTGGAAACTGACTTATGTAGTTTCTTGGAAACACACTTTACAAAGTTAACTACTGAAATAGAAGAATCTGAGCTAAAAGGCAATAATTGGGTTTTGTTAGCAGTGGAAGGATTACGATTGAAAATAAATAAGTACAATCCCCTGCGTGGAAGCACATATATTCCATTACCAGCAGCTATACAAGCAAGAAAAGCCTGCATTAATCCTCAAAACATTAAGGACGAGAGGTGTTTTATGTATGCCATTTTAGCAAAACTGGTTAAAACTGATGCTAAACGCGTTATTAAATACAAGGATCTGGAAAACAAGTATGATTTTTCAGTAATATCATTTCCTACATCGCTAGCTGACATTCCCAAATTTGAAAAAGCCAACGATATATCCATTAATGTATTTGGATTTGATAAAGACAATAAACTGTTCCCTCTAAAGGTTGTGGATCAAGAGCTGCAAGACCATCGTGACCTCCTTCTGTTAAGTTCATCATCCGGACAGATCCACTACGTCTTTATCAAAGATTTTGATAAACTAGTAGCATATCAGATTACCCACCGTGAACATAAGATATATACGTGTAAACGGTGTTTTACTCACTTTGATAATCGATATGGACAACAAGGAAGGGAAAAAATAAAAGAACATAGAGCTTTGTGTGTCCAGCATGACATTGCTAGGGTTGAAATGCCTATTAAAAACCCCATTGTTAAATTTTTAAACGTGGAAAAAAAGCTGAGAATACCTTACGTTATCTATGCTGATTTTGAAAGTATACTCTTACCCTATCAAACATGTCTACCCAATCCCGAAGCAAGTTATACAGTGCCATACCAGAGTCATGTTCCAATGAGCTTTGGTATATACTTAAACACTCACCTGCTGAGGAACACATAAAGACAAACCTTCCAAGCCAACCTCTTATTTATCGTGGACCTGACGCTGCAGAAAATTTTATGGACTGTTTAATTTCAATAGGTAATGAAATCGATCGCCTTTACAGCTTAAATGTTCCAAAGGCTTTAACTGAGGATCAAGAAGCAGAGTTCCAATGTTCTTAAACCTGTTATTTGTGTCAAAAACCATTTACCCAAAAAGACTGGAAAGTTCAAGACCACTGCCATATTACAGGGGAATACCGTGGAAGTGCTCACAATAACTGTAATTTGAGGTGTAAAACACGTAACCCCGTTCCTGTGTTTCTACATAATATGAGTGGCTACGACGCAAATTTCATTGTAAAGCAATTGGGGTGTACTACTGAGAGAGTGGATGTTATCGCGAACTCCAAAGAAAAGTACATTTCCTTTACCAAATATGTAGGAAATGTTAAGCTTAGATTTGTGGACACGTTTCGGTTAATGCCGAGTAGTTTGGAAAACTTAGTTTCCAACTTAACAACATACCCTGAAACAGACAAGTACTTTGGAAAAGAAAATGCAATGCTCATGACTCGCAAAGGGGTATTTTGTTATGACAACATTTACTCATGGGAAAAGTTAAGTGAAACGTGTTTACCTCCAAAAGAAGCATTCTTTAACAAATTAAGTCAAGAAAATATTATACAATTTTCATAAGAAAATATGCATTGTCCGTTGAGCCATAATATATTTAAACACGAATAGTGCTAAATGTTCCGGCATAACTCAACAAGATGACAGTGTTTCGCCCCGGTGTGCTATTGGGCTCTTCAGTTGGTTAATGCACACCTCACCAAGACACTGTCTAGTGCACACTGGGAAGGCCATTGCAAGACGTATTTGTTGAGTTATGCCGGAACATTTAGGACTATTCTTGTTTAAATATATTATGGCTCAACGGACAATGCATATTTTCTTATGAAAATTGTGTATTCAATGCCAAGGTAAGGTTATTATTGCTTCGGAATGGAGTTTCGACTCCCATAGTGCACTGGCTTGCTCGTGACGCGGATACACATGTATCAAATACGTCTTGCAATGACCTTCCCAGTGTGCACTAGACAGTGTCTTGGTGAGGTGTGCTTTAACCAACTGAAGAGCCCAATAGCACACCGGGGCGAAACACTGTCATCTTGTTGATTTATGCCGGAACACTTAGCACTATCCGTGTTTAAATAAGAAAATGTTAGTCAAGAAGACTATGAACATGCCAAAAATGTGTGGAATCAGTTCAGCATTAAAACTCTAGGGGGGTATAGTGACCTCTACCTAACTTCAGATGTACTCCTTCTAGCAGACAGCTTTGAAACGTTTAGAAACAAAACACTAGAAACACACCGAGTGGATGCTGCACACTTTTTTACTTCGCCTGGTTTAAGTTTCGAGGCAATGCTACTTTACACAGGAATTGAACTGGAATTGCTACAGGATTACGATCAGATTCTTCTAATCGAGTCTGGAATACGTGGAGGCATATGCCAAGTGTCTCTTCGGTATGCTGAAGCTAACAATAAATACATGGAAACCTATGATTCTGAGAAACCATCGCAGTTTATTACCTATGATGATGCCAACAACCAATACGTGTGGGCTATGTGCCACTCCCTTCCTTATGATGGATTTCAGTGGGTTTCTCCAGATACTGTTGATCTAGAAAAACTAAAGGAAGACAATCCTGTGGGATACATTCTAGCCGTTGATTTTGATTACCCATCTGACCTTCATATCTACACAACGATTTACTTTCCCTACCTGAGTGTACACAACCTAAGGATTCGTCTCTGAAAAAACTAATTCCTCATCTTGGAAATCGAAGGCGACATGTTGTTCACTACATGGCATTAAAACATTCTTCAGATCATGGAATAAAATTGATAAAAATTCATCGTGTGTTAAAGTTTAAGCAAAGACCTTGGCTAAAGGCATACGTTGATTTTAATAACAACCTTCGAAAACAAGCCAAAAATGATTTTGAAAAAATCTGTACAAATTATTCAACAATGCCATTTTTGGAAAAACAATGGAAAATATTCGTAAAGAATAGGCATACGTCTTGTGACTGACAGCAAAAAGGCAGAAAAGCTAATAGCAAATCCGACATTTATTGACAGAACAATTTATGGTCCTAACCTAGCTGCTTTCCACATGGCTAATCGTAACATTGTATTCAATAAGCCTATACATATTGGAATGTGTATACTGGATATTTCAAAAACTCTCATGTATTCCCACCACTATGATGTCCTGCTACCCTATTATGGCATGAACAATCATAAACTCATGTATATTGATACCGACTCGTTCATATATTTGGTTAACACCCCATATGTATTTCAAGACAAGTTGGATTTCCTAGAACACCTGGGCACATCAGATTATCCTACTAATCACATATGTTACTCTACATCAAACAAGAAAACGTTGGAGATATTTAAAGACGAGGCTTGTGGACAAATTATAAAAGCATTTGTTGGACTTAGAGCTAAAATGTATGCTTTAGACATAAATGGTAAAGAAATCAAAACGATTAAAGGTATTAGCAGAGGTGTTGTCAAAAATTGTATAAGCTTTCAAGATTATAAGGATTGTGTCATGAAAAACAATGTAAAAAGAATACCCATGAAAATTATCGCTTCTAAACAACATGACATATCTTCTATAAGGCTAAACAAAATTGCTTTGTGTCCTGGTGATGATAGAGTGATTGATGCTGATGGTATAGGTACACATGCCTATGGTCATTACTCAATCATTGACCATGCTTAAAGAGTTAAGTTTTGAATATCAAAATCCTCTGCATGCAACTAGCAAATACATAAAACAAAACAATTTAAAAATTAAAACATTAACACTACAAAAATAGAAAAACACAAAAAGAAAAAAATTGTATTCATAATCAAAAAATAAATAAAATAGAAAACAAAAATAAAAAAAACAACTGTACAATTTTTAACAAAAAAGAATATATATAAAAAGTATTATGTGTAAATAGTGTACATGTATTTAAAATAAAAAAATATTGAATGGACACTGCTTGTACATTTTTAATTACTACCCACCTCTCTCCACTCCTAATGCAAAATGAACATGTAAAACACACAAATTGGAAAATCCATGTTTCCATATTGACAAAATAGAAAAAACATTAAACTGAAATTTTAAAAACTTTAAATGGGAATTTGGTAAATTGACAAATGTGTAAACAACAAATGGGAAATCCATGTTTCTATATCATGAAATTGAAAAACTTTAAACTGACATTTTATAAACTGTAATTGGGAAATTGTGAAATTGATAAATGTGTAAACAACAAAATGCAAAATCCATGTTTCCATATTATGAAATTGAAAAAACTCAAAAACTGGCATAAAAAACTTAAAATGGGAAATTGGAAAATTGACAAATGTGTAAACAACTAAATGAAAAAAAATACCCGGTTGGGGTAGTGATCATGTTGTACAGTAGCCTATAAGACTAGCATAAGGATAGTTGCATGTGCCCTTATATACTTTGTGTATGTGCATTAGCCTTTGGATTAGCTTAAGTTATGTTTGGTAAAGTTAGGTTTGGTGAGGTTAGGTATGTGACCTTGTAGGTTACTCTTTTCGTAAAATGTAAAATGTAAAATCAAAAATCAAAAAATCTTAAATTTAAAATGTAAAATGTAAAATCTAAAACATGTAAAATAATAAAATCAAAAATCTAGAATGTTAAAATGTAAAATCTAAAATCTTTAAATGAGGTTTCTGTGGGTTAGGTTAGGTTAGGTAAAGTTGAGTTAGGCAGAATGGCTGAGGTATGAATCAAAAGCCAGCTCCTGTCAGTTTTGCCTCACAAGGCTGAGTGTACCCCGGTCCACTCCTGAGACCTGAAATTAAATTTCTTGACAGAGCCGGGATTCGAACCTCAGGAATGACCGCCGAGAATGCTAGCCACTACACCAAATAATGGACAATATAAGGCTGGTCTTGATTGTACACCATCAATCAATAATTACCTAATAATAATAAAAATAATAATAATAATAATAATAATAATAATAATAATAATAAATATTCCATTTAGCAACTACACGGCCGACCTCTCCCTGTGACGTCATTCACGGTCTCAGTTTATGGCGGCCATCTTGCGCATTAGCCCCTGCGTCAGCTATGTCTGGCCCCTCCTTAAGAATAACATAGGGCTGGTTGCGCGCGGCCGCCATCTTGCGCATTAGCCCCTGCCCCAGAACCGGCCTTTATATCCTACTATTCACTTTACCTATCGAATTATGTTGATAGCACTGGCATTATAAAATTTGCACAAAATATAGCTGGAATATTTTGGTCTAATAGTTTTGGTTGTTGTTGTTTGAGTCTTCCGTTTTTTGACTGGTTTGATGCAGCCCTCCATGCTTCCCTGTCTTGAGCTAATCGTTTCATCTGTACATAGCTGCCTCACCCTACATCCGAGGCAATCTGTTTAACATATTCTAAACTGGTTTACCCCTCGAGTTTTTATCCTCGACCCTTCCTTCCATAACGAACTTTGCTATTCCTGGGTGTCCTACCAATCTATCACTTCTCTTCGTTAGCATTAGCAAAGAAAACTAGTTTTAAAAGAAATAAGAGACTATGACTGTATGAAAACACTGAGAAATCCGGTGAGGAAGGACCAGTTTATGCGGCAGGGGAATTTTAGAACATCCCAACCATGTGAAACTTTCGTCGCTCATTTCCCGTAAGTTCATATTTTTCATTCCGTTTCCCTAATAACTCATGAACTTACAAAGAGATTTCAGTGAAGTTTTGTAGTAACATTTCTACGATAGTTATCAACAAAATGTACTAGAATGGTTGCCCTAACCATTATAGTTTATTAATAATAAATTATTAACTATGAACATTTTATAGATTTTTAGACCCATTATTTAAAAAATCTCAAAATAATATTTCTTCTTGAAATATTTTACTCATTCTAGTACATTTTGTTGCCATGACATCTAGGACCACATTAAAAACAATAATTAAAATGTAACAATATTTCAGAGAGTTACTAAGGAAACCCCATTCTTGTGTACAATATACAGCCGCCATTTTGTGTGCATATATATCAATGATGATGCAATTTTCTAAATATTTAATAATTGGTCTATATTAAAATTGTATTGTATGTAGACTGCGTTAAGCGACAACTCCAAACAGTTTATCAGTGCAAAGAAAATAAATGTTAAAAATTCACTTTTTTGTTGCTGTCGAAGCTGTTGGTCCCCCCTTAAATCAGCTCCTGTTGATACATACTTCCTGGAATTAGCATAAAGACGTGACCAAACTCTTAGGATTGTGTCAACATGCAGGACTCTGAACAAGAGCGTTATACATATTGACTACATTTTACATTAACATCTTGATAGGAACTTAAAATATTTGAATTTATTTGTGTAATTGGCGTGGAATGCATCCAAGGCATTTTCAGTGTTGTGTAATTAACAATGAATTAATAACTCCTCAGTTGGTCAACACTTATTTCTGCCCAATTACATGACGTAATATATAAGGTTATACCTGAAATAATGACATGTGGTCGTTACTTGCACAGGTGGTAGTTTCAAGGAACTCTCAAGCAAACATCATCAGATCCAGGTTAATTTAAACAGGGAGTAGCTGAACATAAACTAAATTCGCGTCAGACTCTGCATCTAAAGCAATCTTTCTTCTTCAATTTGAGATTTACTTTTGAGTTTTACCAATTTTTTTAGAAATCATAAATAGTCCAATATTTTTGGAATATAAGCTTAAAAAGGACCTCACTGAACATAATACCAGTATTTTTGAAATAAATATAAAAATGATATGAAATATGACAGTGGTCAATACTATTGCATTTGTTAAGACCTAAGCTGTCCTAAAAATATGGCAGTGGTAACAATATTGTTACCAGCTATTGTTTACATATTATTGCAAGAGTGATAGAAATGGGTGGGGATCACATACAGCAAACATATGTAAAGAACAAGAAATAGTATATTTCTATTCTATATTCTACATAACTAAATTCTATAATTGATCGGTACATACCACTAGGACTTGCGATTCTGAAGTCAGTGTTCGTTAATACATTGTTTACTCATGTCGACAAGGGTTTTGAAGAACAGTTTGTACTCTGGCACCTTTTTTGTTTTAGCCTCGCAAACAAATAGTGATCCTTCTTGTCATATCTCATATCTGGAAACGGTTGAATGACTTGCCTTCTTGCAATTGCAACAGGACGTCCCAGAGTTTGTCTAATCATGGCCGACTTGATGTAGGTCACAGTTATATCCCTTCTAAAATCCAACAGCGACATCTCCCTTCCATTTACAAGTTTGTGAACTATCCAAGCGTTAACAACGCACGTGCCTAGAAGACGAATAAAAATCGGCCAGTGTCACGTATTGCCTTTTATGTCTACCCCATATTTTGAGACAAGCCAATCGTGTAGATCGACACCTCCCATTGAGCTGCTGTAGTTTCTTATAAGTCTGGGAAGTGGTATGGGACATTTCTCTTTTTGATCTTTGATGTATCGCTGTGCTGAAGCTCGCGGCTCTACGTTATCAAAGTTTGTAGCGACAGTGACGACGCTGTTGTCACTCCAACGGGCGAGAAGTATGTTAGTGTTATTGTCATAACAAAAATCATAGGTACCTATTTCTTTTTCACCTCTTTGGGATTAATTAGAGAGAGGGCATTTTTGTGTGCCATCAGCCCGAATAGTACCACTAGCACGAAAACCAAGTTCATAGAGTTCACGGAACGGGTCAAGGTTTGTAAATACATTGTCAATGTAAACCTCATAGCGTAGTGGATCTTCTACAACGGTGAAAAGGTTTTTACCTACTCTAGATCCTAGAGGAAGAGGTTCCTGAGAAGAACCCATTTCTCTGCCAAAATATAAATCAAAGTTACAGCAGAAGCCACTAACACCACATACAGCTCAGAAATTGTACCCAAATCGTAGGAGCTATCCTTTTATAAATTGTTTTAGTTTGTTACGCCCAAAATATGTCACCACCATTTCATCCTCTGAAACCTTGTCTTCAAAAACACCGTAGGTTGAGAATGATTGGCCTATTGCATTCGAAATAGGTCTGACTTTGAATGCTTTGTATGTTTAGTTTCATCGTTTGTAATTGTAGTGAAGTAGTGATGACTCACTAGAACCGGACAACCCACTAGATACCACTGTAATATTTATAGGACGGCAATATTTAACCTCCGTTTGCACTTGCTACTATTATTATTTCAAAGCAAAAAAAAAAAAATACGAGACTTACAGTAGCCGCATACGATGTGTAACATCTGACATAGAAGAAACCTCACGTGAAATTGTTGATACACCGGTATTTTATGCTATTATTGGCACAAATATTAATCTATTGTAAAAGGGACTGTTTTACAGATATTGTAGTTTGTAATACGGAACTCCTTTTTTTAGATGATTTGTAGCTTCCACCAGCACTAGCCTAAATAAAGAATACGATATGGATCAACTAGATTAATAGACGCGACACCGCTCATAACCTTAAATTCCTTATAAACAGGTCCTCTTCATTCACAGACCAACACGTAATTTCATATGGATTCTGTTAAAATGAGTCATATTGATATGATAAATATTGTTTAAAATGATAATCTGGTAGCAAAAATATCTACCCCGTCCGGGTTTCGAACCCAAGATCTCTAGATTCACAGTCATAAGCACTAACCCCATGGGTATTTCGACTACGCAAATTTTGTGCACAAGATGGTGACTTATTTCCACGTTCCAATAATACTGCATTACGGAATTAAGTTTCATTTATATTTTGCTTGTTTCGATAATGTTCCTGCGAGAAATTGAGTTTAAAATGCCTTATGAATAGGCCCTCATGTGAGTAAAGAGAATGTATTCAGTAATAGTTCTTGAAGCCTTGCTCAATTCTCGTATAACCACAACGATTATATTATATTGATGACTGCATTACCGTTATGTGGGTTAATATTTGAATAGCCATTGTGCAGAAACATAATACCGGCAATGCCGACTACTTACAATGTTTGATATTAAGACATTTTACCATTTAAATACTGATACGAAGACTTCGAACATGTACCATGCCATTTGTTTCAATCACTTGACACCAGAGTTCACATGAGCGTTTTCCGATCAGTAGGCCTATGTCATATACATTCCACATGGCCGAGAGTACGTCATGGTATCAATTTCCGACACCGCGCGCTCATTGTTTCTCGTACCACTGCCAGCTGGGTCTTACCACTGCCCGCTGGATCGATCGATCGAGCGGGCAGTGCTTACTTCCGTTTTCCACCACTCCCAGCTAGTACACTTCCGTTCGATTGATCGATCGGGCAGTGCATACTTCCGTTTTTCACAACTGCCAGCTAGTACACTTCCGTTCGACCAATCGAGCGGGCAGTGCATACTTCCGTTCGATCCGCCACTGCCAGCTCGATCGTTCCGATCCACATCCGTCCCCAATTTTCAAAATCACTCCCACAAAACTATCCAGCAACCGACCGGAAAGATGTTATGCATCAAAAAATGATACGTTTACATAAAAGAAGTGTTCTTTTGATCTGTAAATACGATTTAAAATTTTTGAAACACATTTAAGTATGTATTTTTAATTTCTATCCGGACTCGTGTATCACCATTTGTTTTAGGCTGTTTTAATAAATAGGCTACATGAAAAATTGAAAATATTCAAAATGAATAATTAAGTACAAGTTTTCCGGGCTTGTAGGCCGTGGTATAGACAGGATATCTCCCGACGTTTCACCGGAAACTGCGTCCGGCATTATCAAGGGTTGTGAGGTTAAGGTGAAAAACATTTAAAGGGTATTTCTTCCTTCTTCTTCTTCTTCTCTTTCTGAATTCGCCTACATGATTCAAAATGAATGTTATTTATTGCTGTATGTTCATTAAATGTCGCCTCCGTAGCGTAGCGGTCAGCATGGTTAGCTGCCGCCCCGGAGGTCCTGGGTTCGATTCCCGGCTCTGCCACGAAATTTGAAAAAGTGGTACGAGGACTGGAACGGGGTCTACTCAGCCTCGGGTGGCCCAAATGAGTAGAGGGGGTTCGATTCCCCCTCAGCCATCCTCGAAGTGGTTTTTCGTGGTTTCCCACTTCGTCTTCGGGCAAATGCCGGGATGGTACCTTCTTCAAGGCCACGGCCGCCTCCTTCCCTCTTCCTTGCCTATCCATCCTCACCATCCCTTACCTTCCCTGTTCGCTTTGCAGGTGAGGCCGCCTGGGCGAGGTGCCAATCCCACCTCACCAGTTGTATCCCTTCCGATTCGATGTTCCCAGCTCTAGGACACTGCCCGTAGAGGCGATAGTGGTGAGTTCCCTCGCTGAGTGCGTGGGTTCCACCAACCTGGAGGGTAAAGTACTAAAAAAAAAAAAAAAAATGTTCATTAAATAGGTTCTAAAATATATGAAAAATAGGAAAGTACATTTAAAACTACATAAGTTATGCACTTATTTTTTTAATATTTAATTTTGGGGTCCAAAAAAATGACAGTGGTAAAAATGGATTAAACTAGTGTGCCCTTATTCAGTCAGTAACCAACAGAGTAGCTTGCAGAGACCGACTATAAACAGCAGCACTTTAACACAATATTCGTAGACAAATCGGTGTTTATAGTTTTATTTCGGAGATTATTGCACAAGAATATCGCAGCTCCACAGTCCCGGAAATGTGGTAGAAGCTCACGACTATTTATGGGTGGTATTGTGGTATTCTTTTCTTATATTACGGTAAAATCTCAGAGATTACATCGCACCTTAAAAATAAGATGACTATCATGGAAACTTCTTTGACAAACTATTTATGAATAAGTACATACAGTTGTATTCACCTTTGTACATTATCTAAGAAAACGAAATGTTTTAAGAAACATTGTTTTTTCTTCATCTTTCCCACAGGGGCGGGTTAGATGGCTCAGTTGTGAGGTTAAGGTGAAAAGCATTCACTGACACACTACTTTCTGAATTTAAAGGGTATTTCTTCCTTCTTCTTATTCGTCTCCTTCTGAATTCGTCTACCTGATGAACCCATTTCGACCACCTCGTGGTGTAGCCACTAACATTCTTGGTTGTTACCCTGGAGGTCCGGGTTCGATTCCCGGCTCCGTCAATGATCTTAGAAACTGACGTGAAGGCTGACACAGGGTGCAGTCAGCCTCGTGAGGACAATTGAGTTGGAGTCTGACAATGAGTCAGTGACTCGGTCACGGAAACGAAGATAACCGGCCGAGGGGAACCGACCTGTTGACCACGTGTCAACTAATCCCAATTGGTAGAAGAGATGCAACTCTTAATACGGCTAACGGTATTCGAAACTGTGATGGTGAGGGGAGAACTTACCCAATGCAATGGCTACATGAATATACATGAGAAATACCAGGGTGATCAGTAAGCTATTCAAAGAACACTTACATTTTTTGCACTCACCAACCCTATTTTATGAAAACCACGTCTCAGAACTAATATACCTGTACTGTAAAAAACACGCTACACACCTAGTGGTAAAACTCTCCTTCAGTGACGATTCCGCTCATGATCTGAGGATGAAGAACGAAACATCTTATCCTGCAATTCTCCCCCACCCCCGTTGTAAACAGTAATCACATACAATTAATATTCTTTCAGGGAAATGTCAGGAAACATATACTGTAACCTATGGCGTAAGGCTGCAACTTGTCGCCAGCCCACACTTCTCAATATACATTGACCAACCGGTCGAACATCAATTCCGCCCGATTTTCTTCAATTCCACCCGGTCCTCCAAGGGACCCAAAAATAAGTTCCGCAACTCCGCTCAGACTTTGACAAGGTTATCCCCAATGAAGTAAACAAATGTCATAACCCTCCTGCTCGCATACAAAGGGCCGGGTCTAACACCTTATGCAGCGCATGAGTGAATTCTTGAATGCAGCTGATTTTTCCGTTCTAGGCTGGAAAACAGTATTTTCAGCATCCACAGCTGATATCGAAAGTATTCTTTTAGGTTCAAATTATACACCTATTATTATCTAAATTTAATTTAATAATGTCTGACGAGGTCAAAAAACATACAAACACATGTTAAAAACAATGTATAAAATTTGTAGAAAAAAATAGAAAACTTGGCAGATTTATTTAAAAGAATATTATGATTAATTTTAAATCACTTGTATTTTCTGCCATGTAAGTTATAATGTGCCAAACACTTTATACCTGATTTAACGAATGAGCGGACTTGACATCAATGGCACAACAATGTCTTACGAACACCACCACGCCATCGGTCAAACGCTCTGATGTCAAGTCCGCTCATTCGTTAAATCAGATATAAACAAAATACATAAAGAGCTAGTTATTAATCACTGTTGTTAAATAAAAATATGGGCAGGAAATTTAATAAAATAAGAAAAATCAGTATCTTAAAATCACATAAATCTTTACTTCATTTCAAACTATAACCCCGGCCCTTGGTATGCGAGCAGGAGGGTTATGACATTTTTTTACGTCATTGGGGAAAAGCCTGGGCGGAGTTGAGGAACTCATTTCAGGGTCCCTTGGAGGACCGGGTGGAATTGAGGTAGCCCTGGCTACCTGACTGCAATTCCCGGGTGGAAATGATGCCCGCCCGACCAACCAATGAAGGAAATAACTGCGAAACTTAAATAAGGAGTAGCCTAAAGGTTCAAGTTGAAATTATTTGAAATCGGAGATTTGCTGATGACATTGTCATCTTAGCTGTTTCATTAGAGGATCTGAATGAGTTTCGAAATGGTATGGTCTCATTGTTCATGATGAAAGCCAACAATAATAAATTATACATTGAAAAAAGAAATGGAATGCATTCGGTTGTTGTTGTTGTTGTTGTTGTCGTCGTCGTGTAGCCTCTTGAGAGGCCGAGTGCAGGTCTTTCTAGTCGACGCACGTGGGCGACCTGCGCGTCGGGATGAGACATGGAATGGATGAAGATGAATGAAACTGGGCAAGGATGTGGAAGGAAGCGGCCGTGGCCTGTCAGAAGGTACTGTCCCAGCATTTGCCTGGTGTTGAAAATGGGAAACCACGGAAAACCATTTCAAGGACAGCCGACGGTGGGGCTCGAACTCACGCGTCTACCGAGTCAGCAGAGAGCTTGGCCCCTTGACCTAACGCTGCGCTTTATCCCGCGTAGCCACTACTGTCGGTAATGCATTTGGTAAAAACTACAAACCCCCATTGACATGGAATTGGTGGGTGGAAAGCTAAAACAATCAGGAGACTTCCGCTACTTGGGAGGAAACATAAGCCGTGATGGGTGAAGCAAAGCGGATACAAAACAAGTAGTTCCGTGAAGAACTAAATAGCCTATTTTCATATATCCTTTTTTTTTTGTTTAGTCGTTTACCCTCCAGGTTGGTGGATCCCACGGACTCAGCGAGGGAACTCACCACTACCGCCTCTACGGGCAGTGTCCTAGAGCTGGGAACATCGAATCGGAAGGGATACAACTGGTGAGGTGGGATTGGCACCTCGCCCAGGCGGCCTCACCTGCAAAGCGAACAGGGGCCTCATGAGGGAAAGTAAGGGATGGTTAGGAGGGATAGGCAAGGAAGAGGGAAGGAGGCGGTCGTGGCCTTGAAGAAGGTACTGTACCCGATATCCTGATAGTAGGCTGTCAGATATCCGCCCCCTCAATCGGATTGCCAATAATCAATCGCACCGGCACAGCTACATCAATGAAAATGGCACTGACAGATACTATCGAGATTAGAGCACAATAGTTAACAAGAAATTATTGTGGAACACACCCAAAATATACGGGGGTTCATACTTACCTTTACTTACCTCTTAAATTTATCTCGGAGACTGGGTTGTCAACTGGATCACTTAAAGTATGCCCACACAATAACCTCCACCATGATATTTAAAATGAACCAGAACGAAGACGAGAAACTTTAAACTGCACAATAATTTATTTCACATAAAGAATGATTTTAACAAAAATAAAACAACAAAATCCACGTGGCAATCAGAAGCCATCGTCCATATAACCATGTCCTCCTGTAGGACTTGTATACTCTACATAAAATGTTTCAGCTTTCTCAAGCTCATAGTAACGTAAAAATAATAATGCACTTGGAATGGAAACGGGATTTGGGACGAGACACATATATCAATTGTTTTGCGTGTTTATATACTTCACATTTTATTTATAGCCACAAGGCTATTATGGATATGTCCTTGGCCTCTGTCATACAGTTTTCCGGGCCATCTGCAATGCACCTGCATCGTCAAAGCGGACTCCCCGTTCGTTCAACCCTAGCATAAGCGAGTTACCTCAGAGCTCAGCTCTCCTTTTCAAAACACGTAAATGTTCACATCTCAACTGAAATATTATCACGCAAATGTTTTAAATGCTCCATTCAAACACCAGTGGATTACTCCAACAATCCCAAATCATGTTTAATTGTTCAATCCACTTGCTTAACTAGCGTTGTTTAGAGTATAAAAAACAAAACTCTAAGTGTTAATAACAAAAGTTCATTAATTATTTATAACAATAATAAATTGTTTATGACAATGTCAAATGACAATTGAAAATTTTATACACGCCTCTATTAATCACTATCATTTCAAATTATTATCAAAGATATTTACAAAATTATTTACAATATTAATATTGTTTATATTATTTATACAAGAAATACATTAAACCACACGTTTATCCGGTTGATAATTACTTAAATCGTGGTGATATAATCGACCAATGAAGGTTAGTTATATTTAAATGTCAAATTCAGATTTAATAAGGTTTAATAATAATTATTAATATTTGTGACGGTAACCTCCATTCAAAATCTTTATCTCAAATTATTTAACACTCTTGTTAATTTTAACAGTATCTTCATATGAATAACTTTCAAAGAACCAGAACAATACATTCAGCGGGAAAATACTTCGCTCAAAACCCACAAAAGTGCACAAAAATTGGCCCAAAATTCATCATATATCTTCATATATATGGCATAAAAATCTTCCAAACTACATACAAAAACCTCCACTTATAAATTCATCAACTTCATTTCTTACTGTGGGAACCTCCTTCATTATTCAAGGGCATTATTCATCAGCGACTTTTACATGTCCACTGAACTAACGATTATACATCCATTGTTCCTCTTTAAAAATTCTTATATTCATCAATTGTATTAATGACTGTTATTATTTAACCTTCGTGGGTTTCATTCATGAATCGAAATGAAGTAAAAATTTGCCAATCACAAATAAATTTAATAGCAAATACGATTAGACACTCCTCCCTGGTCTATCAAAATTGAGATTACTATCTTCAAAGTAACGCAGTATAAAAATACTATCTTCAATCAAAGTTCATCTAAACTGCATGAATAGTCGAATAGAAGGCAATTAGATTGTGGAATGGAAACATTATTGTTCCAATCTATAATTGAGAAAAACTCCTATCAAATGTTCATTACTATAGTGTATTCAATAAATCGTAATCAAAGTTCATATTTCAGAAAATTGTCTATAATGCAATGATAAATGTCTATGTTGCAATCATGTTCATAAGACGACTAGTATTTCAAAGATCGTCGATATCGTAATAGATTTTAACGCTCTAAAATCATTTAATCATTCTTCTTTCTTGAGGATGACAGAAAATTGGCTAAAGTAATTTACTGAATAGAATTACTTTAATAAAATGACACGCTGTCTGAATTCAAATCTGCCATAGCAAATCGTTAACTTTACCGTCAAATCGTGACTACAAAAATATGCAAATTACTGAAAGAATCTAATATCAGTCTCAACTGATCCAAAATTATTTAAGTATGCCAATGACATAACAATGTCTCAACAAATCGAAGAAAAAGGCATAAATCATCGAAGTGTACTGAGTACAGAAATATCAATCAAGAAAATGGGGCAAAAGATAGGACATAAAATATGGGAAGATGGTTGCTCAGATATCGCTACAAGACTCAAATAATACAAGAAACGTTCACGACTACCTTATCTGTTGATTGAAGTTCTAGAGGAAAGTTTTCAAAGAAAACTGCTGTTGGTTCCATTTCACCAGCGTAAAGATGTGCTCCGTCCTCGAACCTGGAATCAGCGCCCTCGGAGAATCGAACTGCTTCCTCCTCCGAAATTGCACTGCTCCGTGGATACGAAAAACATCCTTCTGGCAAAACTCTTCTTTGTGAGCCGGGACAACCCTGGCCTCTCTTGAAAGTTCCCTGAAGTTCTAGTAGGAATTCGCCATGAAGTTTATTCTAGTTATTTCCGCAGAAATATCCATAATCGTGGAGTATGAAAATATTTCCACTGTCATTTGGTATAATTCAGCGATGGATTCACGATGCATGAGTGTAGTTGGATGTTCACTACATGCTCGCTTTTGTAGAATGACGATTAACGAAGTTCCATGCTGTTATTTCACTCAAGCGATATATGTCCCAATTGCATTAAAGCCTTAGCCTTCCATCTCAACTACTGTTATAATCATCGAAAGCACTGCAAGATTATAATGTTCCATAGTAGACTGTATCGTTGTATTACCAAACGTATTCTCCAATATCACTGTTGCAATCCACGTGTCAGCCGTAGTGTATAATGTGGAATTTTAAAAGTGTTTCTCATGTGGCGAGAAAATCACTTTTGTTGGCAGCCTTAAAGTGCCAATATATTTCGAAGTATAACTGTGAAATTGTTCAAATCTTCTACACACCTCAATGTTGTACTGCCCAATTGAATTATAATAAAGGCTGAAGTTAACTCTTGATATCTTATCTGGTGGAAAAGTTAATGTGAGCGTTTCAACTTCACCTAGTTTCGAGCAGCGTAAAATGGAACTGCTCCGTGTTCGTTCGATGCGCCGGGCTTTAACCACACGCTAAAGACAACTTGCTTCACTTATGCACTCGAAAATGACTCTATGACATCTGAAATATATATGCGGTATCAGCGGTATGAGAGATATGAGTTCTGAGTATGAGTTCTGTGAGCTCCTCTCTTCTGTGCACGACCTTTTATCAACTTCTTAAGGGGCATATCCATCCCTTCCATAGCCTGTTGCTGCGTCATTGCTAGAAGTTTTAACTTTGGCTATACTTGACGGATTTTCAAATTTCAAAAATCAAAATTAATTTCTTCAAAATTCCAAATCAATGCCATAACTGAAAATAGTTTTCCACAAATCTGTATGCCAAAAGTAATCAAATATCGTAGTTTCAGCAATCTCCGTCTTCCTTCCAAACTATCGTTCATTGGTTCGAGTCTCTCCTCCAATAGCATAACTTCTTCCTTAGCACAATACCTTGTTTCCTGCGACTGCGTCGTAAATCTAAGATCTTTCTCGAACAAACTCATGACGTCACCAAGAATATCAGCTCAATCAGCCTACTTGCATGAAATCTACGTCATCCGTGCCTACGTCATGAATATCCACGTCACAACTATGACAGCCATAAATTTACTCATATTTGCCAATACAGCCATCGTGGTCTCAATATAATTCAATTTACGGGGGCAGTACCATCCCTGCATTTGCCCGAAGACGAAGTGGGAAACCACGGAAAACCACTTCGAGGATGGCTGAGGGGGAATCGAACCCCCTCTACTCATTTGGGCCACCCGAGGCTGAGTAGACCCCGTTCCAGTTCAAATTTCGTGGCAGAGCCGGGAATCGAACCCAGGAATCCCGGGGCGGCAGCTAACCATGCTGACCGCTACGCTACGGAGGCGACTCATATATCCTACTTATGTTAATTGCCCCTATCAACAAACAAAGCTTCAGTTTGATTGCTGTAATAGAGTCGTAGATACTGAGAACCATCTAAATATTTCGGATAGTCGCCATGTTGGATTTTTATATATGTAGGACATAGAGTTATGAACTATTACATGAAGATTATTGCGTGGGTGTATTATTCAAAGTTCAATTCTATGATTAACACACAAGAAATAAAAACTTAATTTTAAAATTTCGCACAGCCGCCATCTTGAGGTTATGTAAACAATTGAACTAAATTAGATGTCAGTGCATTAATATGCATATAAACATTTGCTGTACCATGTTCCATTGCGCTTGGATGGTTAAATCACGAGAAAAGTCTATTTAAATGTTTTAAATTCGCTTGGCTGCCATGTTTGTTTTGTACATAACTGGGATTTGAAGGTCACAAATGTAAACTTCTAGTAGTGCCCTTTGTCACCAAACAAATTGTCAGGGTGATATCAGTAACAGTTTCTGAGATATAAAATACATGTGAAATATTTCGCACAGCCGCCATGTTGGATTGGTGGGACGTACTAAAATTTGAAGGGCATGGACATGGTCAGACATAATAGTACTATGACTTTACTGAGTTTCATTGAAATCGCTTCAGCCGTTTAGATTTTATTAGGGGGACACTCACACACACACACACACATGGACAAAAGGTGATTTCAGAAGCCTATTTTTTCATAAATGAAAATAGACTAAAGAGACTAGCACAGGCAAGTAATAGGCTACTTTTATATGTAAATGACCTGTTTTAATTAAATATAGGTTTAGGTTATTAGAAAGTAATTTTTGTCAATCTATTTCTGGAGCGTGGCGCTCTAAGTGAAACTAGGACTGTTGGTGGTTTATTGGTTTTCATGGACAGTGAATTAAAATTCAGCAATTTTTCTAGGTTTGTGCCGTGTCTTGTGTGGGGTTTCACCTAGGACACCGAGGTTTTAATAATGCTCTATATTTTCATTTTGGTCAGCCCTTGTTTCCTGTGCTTGCTGGACCTTCCTTCCTAGCCTTGACCTTCACCTTGCAAAAAGGAACATGTCCTAGCTTTTTGAACACTCAAGTTATGTCTATATTATTCACTGTCGGGTCAGATTTACCCATGGCGCCAGTCCTCGCGTGACAATTTTGGGCTTACGTTAGTCGGGACAATCAGTAAAAAATAAAGGGAAAACTCCACCTAATTTGGTGCAGCACAATCACATAGCTCACGTTCTAGTTGATCCATGTTTCGGGTCTAGGGACACCTTGATCATCAGCTCCTTTGTTCAATAAAATTGAGATGACTGTTCTTCCGCCACTCTCAAGGCCAATTGTACTGTTACGAAAATTATTTTCATTTTTATGCATACTAAATTTGATAAATAAACCACATTTTATATTGGGAATAGTTCATAGAGGGTCACTAGGTGTAAAATTACTTCTTTGAACTCCGTATGACTACGACAAAAAGGGAGTGAGACACTATCGGTCAACATGACCCGGCGCCCATCTTCATGTTATATTTTTCACGCCAGTTTTCTAGATTTAAACGACAATGTCATTGGTAGACCAACACCATTAATTTGAATCGTAGTCGGATCATTTAGATCTGTTGTCAAATACTCAGTTTTCTTAATGTGGAGCAGTAATCCAAATTCTGCGAGGTGGTTGGTCCATGCCTGAACTTAGATTAGTCTTATCATCAGAAGCCAGAAGCACATCGTCAGCATATAGCAAGCTCCAAAGTACATATTTATGTTGATCCCTTGTAATAGCAACAGTATCCATCACTGCAATGAAGAGGAGAGGTGAAAGTACAGATCGCTGATGGACACTAACAGAAACTGCGAAATCACTTGATAATCCAGCCATTGATTGTACTTGGCTCTTTGGGTTGAAATATAGCAATTTGACCCGATCTATCAACACGTCAGAGACACCATGATCTTGGAGGGCATGCAAAATCAAGTCATGTGGCACACATTCAAATGCCTTTTCAAGGTCGAGGAAAGCAAGGTGGAGGCGTCTCGATTTTTCACGATGATTCTCGATGAGCAAGGGAGCAACATGGATAGCATCTATTGTAGCACAGATTTGGACGAAACTACACGAAAGGAGCCTCCCCGAAGATTGTGTTTATATTGTGATTCAAAGAAAATGATATACAATCGGGCGTATCCTGGGCAACGTCAGTCAACTACTGAATCACTGGCGGCTGATCCTTTCACACCAGAAACATCCATCGAAATACAGTGGAGCATGAAAGAACTCATCCTCTATATGGACACGAACCGCAGCCACAACGACCGAAGTCGAGGAAGAGTTTCCTTAGAACATCAAAGGAACTTAGATCCACTGCTGAAAAAGCTAGGTTGCAAATGTGGAGGGCTACGACCAACCTTCCCCCTGGTTGGGAAAATGTTTCTGAAACTCTACCTCCTGGCTATGACGAGGAATGGACGACTTGGAAGTCCCTGAATAGACTGCGCTCTAGATAGGCAGATCAAGGGTTAATATGGCAAGATGGGGTTACATTGACCAGGATGATATGCAATGTGATTGTGGAGAAGAGCAGACTGTTCAGCATATGACTGAGTGCCGACTGTCCCCAGCATCCTGCACGGAAGAAGATCTTCGTCGGGGAGCACAGAGTGCACTGGAAGTGGCAAAGTTTTGGGCAAAGATAATATAATAACTGAGTTATATGTTTAAAATGTATGTTTCTGATACGAGAATAATAATAACTGGTTGATGGTGAAGTGGAGAAGTTTTCTTGTTCTCCGATCAATAACACGCTCGAAAACCTTCATTGTGTGAGACAGGAAGCGTACTGGGTGAAAATTAGAATATTCAGCTGGATAACCCTTCTGTTTCCAAATTGGGTCCGTCGTACATGACATCCATTCGGCTGGTATCCGTCTCTCTTCACTTATCAGACTGAAGAAACATGCGAGACATTGAGCTGAGTTCCAAAGGGTTGAGTACCAGAGCTCTGCAAGAATATCATCCGTCCCAGTTGCCTTCCCACACTTCATCTCTCCAATCGCTTCAGCGACTTCTACCCTGGTGATTGTGCTAACGGGTCCTTGTATTGGTGTGGAATGCGGTGTAGGAGTGTGCGGGAACTCGACATTGCTAATTTCATCAAAGTACTGCCTCAAGCGCTCTACAACTTTCGGCCGATGATTGACAAGGTGCCCTCTTTATTGTGAATACAGCAAAATCTCTCAATATCAGTTGTTTGTCTGTGGCGTTGGTCAGCAACACGGTAAAATTCACGCTCACCATCTCATGTGTCAAGCCGTTGGTGAACTTCACTGAAGTAATCTGCTTTCGTCTTGGCAATGGTTTTCTTTGCTTTGCTTCTGGCACATCGACAAGCATTCCTATTTTATACTGTCTGTGAAGCAAGGAACTGGTGGTAGAGTTTCTTTTTCATCTGCATCTTACACCTTCATTTTCCAGAGCCATGTTTGACGATCAATTTTTCGGCGTCTGGGCTGGGTATTGCCTAGATGTTTCACACTTGAACGCATAAAAAGGACTAACAACAAAAAACGCAACACATACTGAGCCCACCTGAGCTCATGGCTCGGTGATATTTCTGTGAAATGTTAATATACAAGCCATGCTTCATCATTGAACGCACCCTGGAATCAGCACATGGCTTGTCACAAGGAAGGATGTTGTCTTGACTTTGAACATACATCCTAGAGATATTTCTGAGCAACTATTTGCCCACTATTCCATTTTAAAAGTCTCAGAACTTACCACATCGTCATGCAGTATTAATTAAACATTGTGATGTTTATGCTATCATTTTGGTAAAGGTAATTTACACCGCGGATATGCGGAGGGGAAGTCATTAGACTCTCAACGACTCGAGTATACGCTTGGACCCAGCAGGCGAAGCGAGGCACCCAAGTTTTGGAACCGTCCAAAGTGGACGTGTGTGCAAGTCCGTCCGTTGAGACGATGTCATAGTCCGCCCACGAGGCGAAGAAGTGTAATAATCTGCAAACATCCTTCGTTTTTAAGCACCGTGAAGTGTGCGATAGTGCAGATACAATAATACTGGTCACGTTATTTCGACCAAGTGTATAATTTGTGTGAAACAGTGAATGTTTTGGGTGATACTATAATCACATGGAACGCCATCGTTACCACGAGGAACACACGTATAACCAAAGTCCATGTGGGACCTGAAATAGCAAATATCGTACGTTAAATGTGTATTAGAAACATACCACTGTGCAATATTTCATCGCCGCGTGTAGCGCGAGTATTTTCATACGTCAGATTGCAAAGATACAGTGTGAATTTCACCAGTTATAGAATCAGTGAGATTTATTTATTTATATATTCGTATCAGAAGCAATACATCATGTAAAATTAGCATAGATAACTTTTTTAAAATAAAAAAACACTTTCAAAATAACAATTAAATTACATCGCACCAAAATTTGGCAAGATCTCGTCCATTTGGTGTGGCCTGAACTACATCCTGCATAGTGCAAATGAGAGAATCAGTGAGATAACACCATATGCGTGTAATAGAGCCAGTGAATGCTGGCAGTGAAGACCATTTTTGCATTGAAGTCTGCCATATTACAGTGTAAAGCCTGTGAGAGAGTTTATATAATCACTTCAACGCTTAGATTAAATTCTGTACTCACCCACGTGTGGAAAATATCATTAAAAATGTGTAACTACGACTACGACCACATCTGCAGCAATATTCTACAAGATTCTATCATGAGTAATATGGAGTAGACACTCATGACGTGAAGGAGATATTCAAGAAGAGGCTTCATCATGCCAGAGGGACCATTCAACCACGCGGGGCATGGAGATGTGATGCCCATCAGCCCAAAGACCAACCGCATGGAGGAGATACTGGACGTGAAGCGACCATGAGGCCTCAGTAGAAGCCTGGACCACAAAAGGCTTGACTTGAGAAGCCTAGCTTTGGAGTTACCCTGTGAATCGTCCGGATGCCTAATACCCCTCAGTTCTTGTGAGAATGAGGTGAGGCGATAGTACTGTGAGTCTGTATCTCTCTATTGTACGGGTCTTTGCTGTGGTAGACTTAGTTTAGATCAATTAACCGAACGCCTTGATGACCAGCCTAGGTAGGAGTTTTGTAGCTAGCACTCATGTTATTGTCATTATTTTTCAGTGTGAGTTAGCCACCGTTTGGTGCACTCTGTTGACTGTCAGTAGAACGTGATGTTCCTACTGCTTGCTAAACACGACCATGGTTTTTGAGCTACTTTTGGTCAACCCTTAGCATGGGTTAATTGCAGGAAGGATGGACAGCCATTCCTTATTTTACTTTAGGCCGTGACCCCACTTTTGTAACTTTCTTGTCACGCCACTGCTCTTTAAGATGGTCGCATCGTTTGATAATCGACAGTTGTCATCACTGTTTTGTATAATTTTTGTTATATCAGTTTATGTGAGAGCTATGAAGCCACATTTGTGCTGTGAATATAAGGTACAGGGATTCTAGTCAATCATGCTAGCCTAGCATCGAACCCTGGTACCTCACGTATCATTTTGTACACCTCAGCAGATGTGAGATTGTCGTTCATATTATCATTTATTTGTGTCAAGTGTGGAACACGCAAAGTTTTGATCATGAGAAATGTAAATAGCCAAGTGGCATGTCTTTGAAACCAGAACACTCCATGAGAGTGACATAACTGTTTGTTAATACTATTAGGAATGTCACACATGACATATCATTGTACGCCGTATCTTTACGTGGTACAACTACTGTTATTTATTGTATGTTTAAGATTGTATCAGCACAGTTCACATCAGGACTTAAATTAGAGAATTGCCTGCATAAATGTAATTACGAACTGCCTAGCACAGCAGAGTTAGCGTGTTGCAAACGCCAGTCAGAACAGGTTATTGCTACCCATGAAGCACCACGCTATGCTATAAGACTAACTTGAACTAATTTTCACCGATGCTACGGCATTGAAATATTACCCTTTGAGATTGTATCATACTCTAGGTGAAGGCCAGTGGCCATGTTGAGGAAATCACATGTTTTGCCTACGTCATGTAGGACTAGCCCATTATAATCCATGATCACCGTTGTGAAGTGATATCATTTGGACACTATTTCTGAGAGTGTTATTACATGAAGTTAGGTTTTATTTTTTGTCATTGACCATGCTGACACCCTGTTTAGAGGCTATTGTTGTTATGTTGAGTGCCTGTAGTGCACTGTCGTACAGATTTGGATCTGCGACCAGGTATTTTCCGGGATTAGCCCGAGACTGATCTGAAGAGCTGTGTGCCTCTGACAGTTGTTATTGTTGTGTCCGAGTTTGTCAACTCGTGCTACTGTTCCGACTGTAGAGTCGATGTTTGCGAGTGATTGATCTTACTGAAGACTTCACTTTTTTCAGCCTAGGTGTCATGGATTCATCAGTCAATCGTCATAAAACCATCGATAAACCTAATCTACACTTCTAATAATCATGTAGCATAATTATTATAAATGAATTATTAATGAATTAATTGTTTGGAACTTAAACTTGATTTCCCAATGTTGTGCCACCTGTCTGATGCCATGAAGATGTTTCCATTTCCATTCGGAAATGACACTAGACAGAATACAGGATTTTTGAGACGACTGAGCAGCGTACCAACCATTAGTTCGCACTTGGTGGTGAACGACGCTCATGTGGTTTTTACCACGCAGTTGCCAACGTAATGAACACATTGTCAGATGACTTCTGGGTACAAAGAGTACTCCAGAATGTGCAGGCAGGGTTTAATAAGATAATGATTGGATGCTGTGTTTTATTTATTCACTTATGAATGCTATGTTACCTCATGTACCTGTAGTGTTGATGAACACATTCTAGTCCTAGAAGTGAATTTAATGTGTTCTTTTTTGCGCTGGTTGTCACGTAGCTTTTGATGAAATGTTTTTGATTACGGACGTCATTCGCCGTAAATGTTTGTAATACTGTCAGGACTTAGCTAAATTCATTAAATGTAATTATAAATACGGGAGTGGTATCATCATATCTTTTGCTTGTTCTGTTGCCTTGTTAAAATTAGATTCTGCTTTTTTTAGTAACCCATTTCTGTTCGTGTAGGGTTCACTTTTTCGTACCACTACCCAAGCATTGTTGCTGTTGCTTTCATTTTGTATTTTTAAATCTTTCTAGAGGGTTTTTAAACTTTAATCAGTGTAGAATTTTAGACCTTTTTTATTAGCTTGCTGATTAGCCGAGACAAACCCTCCGAAGTAGGATAGGGGTTTGTTGACTTTTCAATAAATCGATCACGAGTCTACTTAAGTCTTGATGTTCTTATTCCTTAGTTTAAGTGTTTCTGAGATGTACTTCTTGGGTCGTCTATGACTTACACCATGTATACCCTGATCCCCCGTGATCACGTTTCTCGTGCGTTGGACCTATAAGAAGCGCATACAATCCTCTTTGGCCTATGTGTTCGACAGGCGAGGTGTCTGGGAAGTCATTTCGGTTTGTTGGCAACCCTGACAGCTCCTCTTGACGGGCTCAATACAGAAGTACAATAGGTTAATGGAATAAAAAAATAATTTGTTAAAATCTGACGCGTTACGAAGTATAACTAAAATCTTCTGTGACTTAATGTTGAATATTACATTGTACATAAGTGTTATAAACATATCAGCCGAATCTAAATTAAGCTAAGTGAGAAGGATCTGATGATGTTCGCTTAACGTACGAAACTTTTCATCCAATTAAACCCCCATTTACGTGGCAAGTGTTTTATTATGTGTATAAATAACTTATGTTTGCGAAACGATCAATAATCTCGTATAACCCCGAAGTAAGCGAGGTCTTAGATGGTGGACTACTAAATGTGGCCATTCGGTTGACGAGCGTGCCGCATCCCAGACGAAGTGGAACTCGACCAAACGACAAGAAGACTGGAACGATTTCGCAATGGTGCGGAGACAATCTGTCAAGACCATCCGTCGTGTGCTTGCCACGTTGGGTGAGTGGTTAACGTGTCGGTCTACTAACTCCAAGCTTGCAGGTTCGCTCCTGGCCGTGATAAGTGATTTTTTGAAAGGTGGCAAAAATGTCGACACGTATGTCATACGATGTTGGCATGTCAAGGAACCCATTTGATTTCAGTAGGCCGTGTTCATAGTGGCAAAATTAATCTCGGGAGTTTGCACCAACACAAAGTTCTTAATTTCTCTACTGTAAAGCGCTATAGTGTTCATGGAGCTTAAATATCTAGCCTCCTCGACTTTCATAGGGCTTAAAGGAACAACGAAATTCGACATGGTGTCTTGGTGTCAAATAACAAAGTTTGCACCCGGCACCCGAGGCCATACGATATTATTATAATTATTATAATTATTATATTTTTATCGTTTCGGTCGTCTATACTTACTTACTTAATTCCTGCCGTTCCTTCCGGAGCATAGGGCCTTGGCGAAATTTCTCCACGCAGTACGGTTCCTGGCCATTCTCTTCACTTGACTCCAGTTCTTGTCCACCTCTGCAATTTCATTTTCGATCGTCCTCTTCCAGGTCTTCTTAGGTCGACCTCGCTTCCTGGCGCCTTGAGGATTCCAGTCTAGGCCGCCCTCTCAATAGCTCCATCCGGCTTCCTTAGTGTGTGACCAATCCAGCGCCATTTCCTCTCCTTGATCTGGATGCTAATCGGTTGTTGATTGGTGATGGTCCAAAGATCTTCATTTGAGATTATGTCCGGCCACCTCACATTCATGATGCGACGCAGACATCTGTTAATGAACACCTGTAGCTGGTTGTTTATCGGTTTTGTGACTTTCCATGTTTCACAGCCGTAGAGAAGAATCGATTTTACGTTGCTATTGAAAAGACGGAGCTTGGTCTTCCTGGAAATGTTTCTATTTCTCCAGATGGGGTAGAGCTGGACAAAGGCACCATTTGCCTTCCTGATACGGCTTCGAACATCTTCCTCTGCTCCCCCATCATTTGTGACTATACTTCCAAGGTAGAGGAAGGACTCAACTCGCTCAATGTCCTTTCCGTTGACTGTCAAACTAGTCGTGATGTCAGAATTCATCCTCATCTCTTTGGTCTTGTGGGTGTTGATCATCAGTCCTGCACGTTCTGCTTCTCTCTGCAACCTCCACAGCTTATCTTCTATGTCTCGGTATCGTTGTGCCATAATACAAATGTCGTCTGCGAAATCCAGATCTTCAAGCCTGTCATTTATACCCCATTGAATACCCCTCTTCCGTCCTCCCATTACCTTCTTCATCACACTATCCAGGACCAACAGGAACTGAGTGGGGGAAAGGACACACCCCTGTCTCACTCCGGAACTGACCTTTATCTTTTCTGTTAATTTGACTTCGTGAAGAACCTGGCACTCATACCCTTCGTACATCTCTTCCATGATTCTGATGATCTTTGTTGGAATTGTATATTCCTCGAGGGTCTTCCACATGATTCTTTGATTTACGGAGTCGAAGGCTTTCTCGAAGTCAACAAATTGAGGTAAAGGGTATTCCGCCACTCCACACTCTGCTCCAGGATGATTCGTAGGGTGTTGATGAGATCCACACAGCTGCGATGTTGTCGAAATCGAGCCTGTTCCTTCCGAAGCCTTTTTTCTACACAGTCTTTTATACGATTCAGGATGACTCTCGCCAGCACTTTGCTTGGAATGGACAGCAAGGTGATACCCCTCCAGTTGTTACAGTTTGTGGTGTCCCCTTTCTTCGGCAACTTGACTATCAACCCCTTCTTCCAGTCGGTTGGTATTATCTCCTCCTTCCAGATTTTCTCCAACAGCGGGTGCAGCAGATCGATCGTAATATCCAGGTCTGCTTTCAGTACTTCCGCTGGGATATTATCCAGACCTGGTGCCTTCCCGCATTTCATCTGCTTCAACGCTGTCCGTATTTCGCCCCGAGTTGGGGAGTCGAGGCTGATGCTTGGGTCACTTTCTGCTTCCTCTTCATCTTCTCCTCGCTGCTTACTTTCTGGTCCTCTATCTCTATTAAGAACCTCCGCAAAGTGTTCTCTCCATCTTGTCAGCTGCTGTTCACACGTCGTGAGGATCTCGCCCGTCTTGCTCTTCACAGGCCTAGTTTTATTAAAACCTTTCTTCGAAAGCATCTTTGTGATGCCATAGAGCTCCTTAACGCCCCCCATTCTTGCCGCTTCTTCTGCTTTCTCCGCCTGCTCATGAATCCACCTCCTATGATCCTTCCGTACACTCCTCTTTACCTCCCTGATTGATGTTGAATACTTTGCTTGTGTGAGAGCCTTCTGCTGCCTAGTCTTGCAGGTGTTGAGCTTGGCCTTAATCTCCTTCCTATAATTTATCTAGTCCCAGGTCTGATCGGATATCCATTCTTTCCGCAGGTAGTTCTTGTACCCGAGCTGCATCTCACTGGTTTCCACGAAGATATTCTTTTCCTCGCCCCACACAGTCTCCACGTCCTTCTCTGTCTCGGAGTCCAACACCTGGAATTTATTTCTGAGCTCCAGTTTAAATTGGTCCAATCTCTGCTGGTTCTTAAGCTTGCCCACATCAAACTTGTTGTGCCGAGTGTTAAACTTTCAGCGGACTGCGACGATCTTCATGCGGAAGTTGGCAACCACAAGATGATGGTCACTACCAACGTCCGCTCCTCTCTTGTTCCTAACATCTTCCAAGCTTCTTCTGAACCTCCTGCTCACCGCGATGTGATCAATTTGATTTTCTGTGACTTGATCAGGAGACACCCAGGTGACCTTGTGGCACTGCCTATGAGGAAATACCGTGCCACCCATCACCAAATCCTGACTGGCGCAATATTCCGTAAATTTCTCCCCATTGTCATTCATCTCACCAAGGCCATGTTTACCCATGATCTGCTCCAATCCCTCATTGTTTGAGCCCACCTTCGCGTTGAAGTCTCCCATAACAATGAGAATGTCCTTCTTACTTGTTTTTCTTGTGACATCTCACAGCATTTGGTAGAATTCTTCCTTCTTCTCTGGCTCAGATTGTTCTGTAGGCGCATAGCATTGGATGATGATCACATTCCTGATCTTTATCTTGAACCTAGCAAACATGAGCCTACTAGAAATAGGCTTCCACTCCATAAGGCTTCTCTTTGCATTTCTGTTGAGCAGCAACCCTACTCCATTCCTGTGTTCTTCATCATCGCCCCGAGAATAGAGAAATGTAATTCCATCTGTTGTCTGTATTTCACCTAATCCTGGCTACCTCACTTCACTCAATCCTAGGATATCCAGCCCATAGTTCTTCATCTCCCGTGTCACTTGTTCCAGTCTGGTTTTCTCCATCAAGGTCCTCACATTCCAGAAACCGATTTTCGTAGTCCTCTTCATGCCAAAAGTCGTCATCAGGTTATCCGTCCGATTTTGTAATTTCGCTTCAGTTTCCGTAATCAGTTTATTTAAGAGGAGCGAGTGATTAACCCACTGCTTCCGTGTGCCTTGGAGGGGCTGCCACCTTAAGCCTGAGGCACCAGGCTGATTTTCTGTCAAGGTTTCTTCCCTTAGCCTTTGAAGAACCAACTCCAAACTACAAGGCAGCAGTTGTTTCACCAGAGCCCCGTTAGCCGTAATTTCTTCAGGGTTCCTGTAGGGCCTTCACAGCTACCGTAGCGGTCTTGAAGCACACAAAGTCCCCACTGTACTTCACCCCTACAGGCAATCCCCTACTTAATTACGTTGCCCATCTCTCACGACAAGGACAAGGGGTTGGATTTTTGGGAGACTCGGTCGTCTATGGACCACGTTATTTCAACTGCCTTTTCCCTCGTTCTTTCACATTGGCTCAGTATTCGCGCATTCATCTTCGATGAGCTTCCCTTCGTTCTTCGGTCCACTTCTTGCCGGTTTTCAATGTAGGTTTTGACTGAAAACTCTGTATCTCCCTAAGTTTCTTCTTGAAAGAGTCACGTTCCAAGATGTCCTCATGTGATATCCCCAGTTCTCGTAGGTCTTTTTCGACCTCTGTAAACCAGATCCCTTTGGTTTTCTTTCCCACAAAGTAGGCACAGATTCGATTGGACAATCTTCCGGAGTTCATTCGTGTTAAATGGCCATAAAAGGAAAGTCTCCTTTTGCGAATGGTGTCCGTTATTTTCTCCACATTATTATTATTATTATTATTATCATTATTATTATCCGTCGTGTGAAGAGATCTTACGGTTGGTCGAGACTGGATAAAGAATTCAGGAAGTACAACACCAGAAACTTCAATGGGGCCTTCAAAGATGAACTCTCTGAGTATAAGCCAAAGATGACTTAACTTCAAGAACACATCCAGGGAGTTGGTCATCTGTGACGGCGGAAACGTGGAACGTTTGGCTGCTGTGAGATTGGCAGGATCCCTAATGACTAGAAGTCAACTCCCAAGCACCTTTTACACGAGAAAGTTGACCGCAGTGATGTCAGCAACGACCGGAGGATATCTCTGTTGTCAGTAGCAAACAAAGTGCCCTCCAGGATTTTACTGCATAATGTGCAGAGTCAATGTGATCAAACGATTGGTGAATATCAAAGACGATTTCGGCGAGGACACTCTTGCACCAAGCAGATTTTCAACCTGAAAACCATTATCCAACTAAAACAAGTGAGGACTGTGAACATCCTTGTGGTTTCTGTCGACTTTAAGAAAGGTTATGACTCGATCGACTGTCAGGCATTCTTCTGCGTACTGCAAGAAAGAATTGTGAAATCTCTATATTTCTCTATATATATAAACATGAAAGTTTGTCTGTTTTTTCTGAATTTCCACGGAAATTTGCGATCTTTGCGCGTTTCAGGCTGTTTTATGATGGATGCGCGCAAAAATATTGTTTTGTCTGTCTGTCTGTCTGTCTGTTTGTCTGTGTGTCTGTGGACAACTTATTCGAATCCTTATAACTTGAGAACGGCTGGATGGATCAACGTAAAATTTGATACAGATATCCATCAGAGGCACCACACTAATCATTGATGTAACTCTTCTCCGAAACTCTCATAAAAGGGGCCCTACCCCCTTAAAATACATGCTTAAATAGGCGTAGAAGGGTGAAGCAAAGCTCATTCTCAGCCCCTCAATGTGAGAAACGAAACTCGGGGAAACCACATTTTAAGGCCCTAAAACCAACAGTTTTTGAGATATTCCCAGAATACTAATTTCACTTAATAAATTAATGAAAGAATGCGTGCCGGTAACCATGGCAACTGAATCTCAGAGGTCCATCTATTTCTGTAAGACGCAATGCAATTCAATTTATTACATTACTGTGAAGGTTTGCAAACGGCTATAAGGTTATAACGGATCCAAATTAAGCTGAAATATTCATTAATACATACAATGCGCCTAAGGGGTCAAGGGGTACTCTAGAATTTTTTCACGCGATTTACACGTGCGGGTGTGGTACTGAAGGTCTATTATATCCCTTCTCTATTATATAAAATGAATGTTTGTCTGATTTTTCTGCATTTCTACGGAAAGTTGACATATTTGCCCGTTTCAGACTGTTTTGTGACGGATGCACGCAAAAATATATTTTTGTCTGTCTGTCTGTTTGTCTGTGGACAATTTTTTGTGTCCTTATAACTCGAGAACGGCTGTGTGGATTAACGTAAAATTTGATACAGATATCCATCAGAGGCACGACACTAATCATTGATGTAACTCTTCTCCGTACCTCTCATAACAGGGGGCCTATCCCCTTAAAATACATGCGGAAATAAGCGTGAGACAAAGCTCATTTTCAGCCCCTCAATGTGAGAAACGAAACTCGGGGGCCCTAAAAGGACCCCGAAAACCACATTTTAATGCCCTAAAACCAACAGTTTTTGAGATATTCCCAAAAAACTAATTTCACTTAATAAATTAATTAGGGAACTCATGGCGGTAACAATGGCAACAGAATCTCAGAGGTCCATCTATTTCTGTAAGACGCAATGCAATTCCATTTATTACATTACTGTGAAGGTTTGCAAACGGCAATAGGGTTATAACGGATCCAAATTAAGATGAAATATTCATCAATACATATAATGCGCTTAAGGGGTCAAGGGGCAATCTAGAATTTTTTAACGCGATTTACACGTGCGGGTATGGTCCGGAAGGTCTATTATATCCCTATCCCTATATTGTTATATTATTATTATTGTTCTTTTAATTATTATCATTATTATGGCGTACAACGAAGAGACAAAGCTCATTTTCAAACCCTTGGGGTCAGAAACAAAACTCGGGGCCCCTCAAGAGCCGTAAAAGGTTCCCGAAAACTATATTTTATGAATCTAAACCCAACAGTTTCTTAGATATTCCCAGAAAACTAATTTCATTTAATAAACTAAAGAAGGAATGCAAGCCACTAACCATGACAACAGTATCTCAAGAGGTGGCATCCAACTTTCCATCTATTTCTGGAATAAGTAATGCCTCTCCATTAATTACATTTCTGTGATAGGTTGCAAATGGCTATAAGGTTATCATGGAAACAACTAAAACTGTAAAATTCATCAATGCGCTTAAGTGGTTCAAGGAGTACCCTAGATTTTTTTCACACGACTTACACGTGCGATATGTCGTACAGAAAGTCTATTATATCTCCAAACAGCAACATTATTTTCAAAAATTCCTGATTTGAAATAGTAGACTGTTTTTTGCTGATTTTAGGAATTTGGACATTTGGAGGCTAAAAAAACTGAATTTTCATGCACCACAAGCCATTATAATTTATAAAAGGGGTCTTCCTGTAGTTGGGCACTTGACACAACGGTTAGGGTCAGTTCGTATGTGACGTGTATTGCGATTCGTCTACGAGGTTTTCAATTTTATTTTCACGCCAGGAAGAACACGTTAGGTAAATTTAGTTTGAGAGCACATTTTAACTAATAATCTTTCTTTGCCAACAAACAGGTTCCAAGCCCCTAAACATTGCAACAGTAGCTCAATTGATAACATCTTGTTATTAATACCGAAGACCGTTCGAAGAATGGGTACTTCTACTAGTCTATTATATAAAACAAAGTGTCCTGACTGACTCATCGCCCAGCCAAAACTACTTAATTTAGAAATATGAAATTTTGGGGATTTGTTCCTTGTATGCAGAAAGCGTCCACTAAGGAAGGATTTTTGGATATTCAGGTTCTAAAGGGGTGTTAAGGGCGGTAGACCTGCAGTTCATTGAATAACAATATCTCCCGATTGGTTTCATTGGGCGATGTGATACTCAGCATATAAACTCATCATTAAAAATAAGAAGACTCGTGTCTGAGGGTTTTTCGATGTGGTGTATATTATGAGGTGAAAGGGGTGAAAAGTGGGGGTTGAAGGATTCCTAACGGAGCGTGTATCTCTTAAACGACATAGGCGAGGAGTTTGAAACTCAGCGGAAAAAATCAGTTTAAAAATAAGAAAATAGGTGTTTGATTGTTTTTTCATAAATCCAATTTAAGGGACCCATGGGGAGGGGTGAAATTCTGGGGGGGAAACAGGAAAGAAAGTGTCCTAACTGATTGACTGACAGACTGACTCATCAAACTCAGGGGGGAAAACTGTTTAAAAATAAGTAAATAGGTGTTCGACATTTTTTTTCATAAACCCAATTTAAAGGGTTCATGGGGAGGGGTGAAATTCTGAAAAAAGAAAATTGAAAGAAAGAGTCCTGACTCACTCACCATCACCCAGCCAAAATTATTGAAGTTAGAAACATGACATTTTGGGGATATGATCATTGTATGTCAAAACCATCCACTAAGGGAGGATTTTCGGATATTCAGGTTCTAAAGGGGTCTTAAGGGGGTTAAACCTGCATTTAATTGAATAACAATATCTCCGGCTCGGTTTCATTGAGGGATGTGATACTCGGCATATAAACTCATCATTAAAAATAGGAAGACACGTGTCTGAGGGTTTTTCGATGTGGTGTATATTATGAGGTGAAAGGAGTGAAAAGTGGGGGTTGAAGGATTCCTAACGGAGCGTGTATCTCTTAAACGACATAGGCGAGGAGTTTGAAACTCAGCGGAAAAAAATCAGCTTAAAAATAAAAAAAAAGGAAGCTTGTAGTTTAGCGTGACCGTTAATCTTGAGATCATGAGCCACGGGACCTCCTTTTTACGTGGAATCCGATCCACAGGACATGGCATTTCACTTCGAAAATCTCACATGCATTGACCGGGAATCGAACCCGGACCGCCTTGGTGAGAGGCATACAGGCTTAAAAATATGTAAATAGGTGATCGACCGTTTTTTTTTCATAAATCCCATTCAAGGGGTTCATGGGGAGGGGTGAAATTCTCAAAATAAATGAAAGAAAAAGTCCTGACTGACTCACTCACTCATCATCGCCCAGCCAAAATTTTTGAAGTTAGAAACATGACATTTTGTGGATATGTTCGTTGTATGTCGAAAACGTCCACTAAGGAAAGATTTTTGGATATTCAGATTCAAAAGAGGTGTTAAGGGGATAAACGTGCATTTCATTGAATAACAATATCTCAGGAGTGGTTTCATTTGGGGATGTGATACTTTGCATATAAACTAATCATTAAAAATAAGCTGACACATGTCTAATGGTTTTTTCGATGTGGTGTAACTTATATTATGAGTGAAAGGGGTGAAAAGTGGGGGTTGAAGGATTCCTAACGGAGCGTGCATCTGTTAAACGACATAGGCGAGGAGTTTGAAACTCAGAGGAAACCAATCAGCTTAATAATAAACGTCCACTAAGGAAGAATTTTTGGATATTCACTCTCATCGACCAACCAAAACTATTAAAGTTAGAAGAATGATATTTTGGGGATATGTTTGTTGTGTGTCGAAAATGTCTACTAAGGAGGGATTTTTGGATATTCAGGTTATAAAGGGGTGTTAACGGGGTTAAGCCTGCGTTTCATTGAATAACAATATGACAGGACTATGACGCGAGCGAAGCCACGGGTACCTGCTAGTACAACATATGCACCCTCATCCAACAGACTCTCACGGACATCACCTCCAAGAGGAGAACTGTCTTGGAGTTGGAGGATCAAAACCAGAGAGCGGCAAGGAGATTGCCTCTCGGCCATTTTATTTTATCTGGTGCTTGATAATGTCATCAAAACCTGGGGATGGACGCTGAGGAATCTCGGAATCAAACCTGTTACCATCCTTCCAGTCACCACTGAAACATCTCTTGGGACATTCCTCTACAATGTTGACTCCCGGCCATTCTAGAAGTGGTTTTCCGTGTGCTCCCAAGGTCAGTAATTTCTGGCCACGTATACAAGCACATGCTCTAGTATGGTGACAACAACAACGTAGGTAAGTACCCGGGCTGATGACCATGAAGTAAGCCCTCCTGCCGCCTTTGTTTTTCATCACTGTTGTTTCAAGTAAATAAATTCTGTGGCGTAGCAGTGTACCACGGCCTCGAGGGCAGCTGCAGCAAGTTCAAATCGCAGGTTCAAATCCCGGCGCTGATAGCGGCTATACTGAGTGTGTTATTTCCACACTCCTTCTAGGAAAATGCTGGGAGAGTACCTTACACCAAGTACCGGGGTACCTACCTCATCTTTGTCCCAAATAATAATAATAACAATAATATTGTATGGTCTCGGGTGTCGGGTGCAATTTTGTTATTTGACACCAGAGGGCAGCTTGCATGTCGAATTTTGTTATTCCTTGAAGCACTATGAAAGTCAAGGAGGTTAGATATCCAAGCTCCTTGACACTATAGCGCTTTCTAGTAGAGAAATGAGGAACTTTGTGTTGTCGGAATATCCCGAGATTAATTTTGCCATTATGAACACGGCCTACTGAATTCAAATGGGTTCTTTAACATGCCAACATCTTATGACATGCGCATCGTGATTTTTGCCACCTTTAAAAAATCACTTACCACGGCCGGGAGCCAACCTGCAAGCTTGAGGTTAGTAATCTGACACGATAACCACCCACCTACCGTGGCAAGCATCCCTGGTCTAATACACGTACACACACTACTACAGTCATCACATTAATACAGGTCATTACACAAGTTTAACACACACACCTAAGTACATGGGGCTGATGACCAAGATGTCCTAGGACAATCCCCAAATTAAAATGAGGAACATCAGTGACGTTAATTGCTCCAATTCCGTTACTTCATTATTGTTCCAGTTGCTTAATTTAATGTCGATACCGTAAAAGTAACTGTTATTAGTAACAACCGTGAATTTATCCTAAAGCTCCCAATGGATATCAAAACTCACTGAACTCACCTGCATGGAACGATGATATGGAGGTTTCTCGGAGAATCAACTTCTTAAGAAGTGGCATATTCTTGAATGGGACTCTATCATCAAATCTGTTTCTGGTGAATATCAACAGCTGTAAACTAGTGTTCTGGAAAGCCTCGAGATCCTCAGTGTCAAGGAAGATATCACCAAGTACTGAGAACCCTTGGAACCACTTCAACTTCATCCCGTAAAAAGGTGAGGAGAAGTTCCAAGAGCTGTAGTGATGTGCCAATGGTTGATTATCAAACATCTTCAGATGGTGGATGTCTTTCAGCATACTGATAGTGCAGGTCCTGAAGAAAATTCCATAATAATAATTATTATAATATTGGTGATAATAAAGATTTCAATTTCAATTAATTTATTAAATATTATTGATATTGTACAGGCCCGGGGGGCTGTACCCCCTGAGAGCCACCCCCCATCTTCTACTACAACTCACCCCAACTGGCAAACATCATAAGACCAGAACATCACTTTTACACGGCAACAGGCGGCCACCCAGCTTGGGAGGTTAGCCAACCACTTGCAACACATTCATAAACATTAACACTATAACTAACTGGGGCAGCTACGTCAGTGGAATGCTGACTGAACAACGGCAGGACCTAGCTCCCAGCTACGAGAAGCTGCCATCTTTTAGAAACAACCTTCCAAATTAGTACAATAACACTAATGTTTAGATCCCTAAACTACACCCCCCCCCCCCCCAACTAAGGGATCTAAAACAATATTACATTATTGTGATATGTCTCTTCGAATCCGACGGCAAATCCAGTACAGATTAGGAATGTCTGTTTCGCGGGCTTATATGCCGTGTTCTAAGGACACCTCAACGAGGCCCTACGCGCCAATGGGTATAGCCAGAAAGATATCCAGCGAGCACTCCATCCAAGACGTCCAACTACAAGGGTAATTGGAGACAAGCAGCCCCTGGCTAGAGCTTTCCTTCCATATATAAAAAAGGTCACGGACAGAATAGGGAGACTACTCGAGTCCCATGATATAAAGACCATATACAGGCCTACGAGAAAAATTAAGGACATGTTAAGGTCCGCTAAAGATAAGCGACATCCTCATACCGCGGCAGGGGTTTATAAAATCCCGTGTGATTGTGGCCAAGTATATTTTGGAACAACGAAAATAAGTATTGCCACTCGCCTCAAGGAACACGAACGACACAGCCGGCTGGGACAAACAGATAAATCCACTGTTGCAGCACACTCGCTACTCGCAGGTCACGACATAAGATATGGAGACACCGAAGTTCTGTCCACCACGGTGTCTTATCATGCCAGGCTACAAAGGGAGGCCATTGAAATCCTGAAGCATACTAACAACTTCAATCTTAAGGAGGAAGCAGAACATATATTTAATTTATAAAATTTGATTTAACATATTAGGTGACAATGATAAAAAATATTAATGTAAATAATTACAAAGACAACTCGGTTCACTATGTCAATACGTGAACTAAATATTACCATAGTGATTTAAGCTATTATATCACTACAGTAATATAATATAATATAATATAATAATATTATATAATAATAAATGTTTAATGCCACATATAGCTAGTTGGTTGCTGTTCGTGTTGGACAATCCAAGTGGTAGTTCATTAAGTAGTGATGGTTCAATATAATTTATTCTCTTGAAACCATAGCTATTCACACATAAAATCCAGACAGGATATCTTCTGACGTTTCACCGGAAACTTCGGGAGATATCCTGTCTGGACCACGGCCTACAAGCCCGAAAAACTTGTACTTAATTACGAACGCCGGCCGTGAAAGCCTTAGCTGTTATATCAGTCGCCTCTACGGGGAGGAAACTACCAACCTGGTTCGCCGCTTCGAGAAGCTACGGAAGAAGAAAGCCCAGCAACTTTCTTCGCTGACGTTTCTCTTACGGTGCAGGGACACGGACACGATTCCTAAGTTTATTAGGATGAAGAGGAATTTCGGCTCAGCACATGCTCACCGTATATACGACAGAGCTGAGTGCTCAATGCTGCGAGAACAGATACATGCTACACGCAGGGACTTAGCTACGACTGACCGGGACCTCATATCAGTACATCTCCGACTCACGTCTACTCTCTAAAGCGAGGATTGGGACAACATCGACCACATCACGCACTATTATATGCACTCCACCTTCTACCAGTCGACGAATCGCCAGAAAAAGAAATTTGAGCTATATCAGGACCTCAAGACTGCAACTGCAACCACATCTGCGCCAGACTCGTCTCGCACTGTAGTAAACCTGACTAACCGTCATCTATCGCCAGGGGAAACGTCACTTTTGGCGAAAGGTCTGAAATTCTCCGTCACCCCATCTTATGTGGCTGTAGAAGACATTATAAGCCACATCGAGGCTGCCATACACCGTTTACCCAGGGAGCAGGCCGAGGAAGTCCGCTCAGAGGCCTCACGCATCCTTCGTAAAGCTCCAACGCCCAGCAGTAACCTCACACCTCAAGAGAAGAATAGCTTACCACGGAGGGTGAGTGGATAGCGTGTCAGTCTACTAACCCCAAGATTACAGGTTCGCTCCTGGCCGTGGTAAGTGATTTTTGAAAGGCAGTAGGCGGTATTCATAATGGCAAAATTAATCTCAGGAGTTTCCGCCAACACAAAGTTCCTGATTTCTCTACTAGAAAGCGCTATAGAGTTCAAGGAGCTTAGGTATCTAACCGCCTTGACTATCATAGTGATTCAAGGAACAACGAAATTCGACATGCAAGCTACCCTCTGGGTGTCAAATTACAAAGCTTGCACCCGGCACCCGAAACCCTACGATATTAGTATTGTTAAGAGAAGAATGCCTTTAAAACCCTTAACTGGGATAGAAGCATCATCATTCTACCTGCAGATAAGGGCAACGCTACGGTAGTCATGTCATCGGAAGACTACGACACTAAGTTCCTGTCGCTACTAGAACCTCAGACATACCGAAAACTCATGAGAGACCCCACAACACGGATACTTACAGAGACCAACAGGTTAATCAAGGCCTCTTCACTACCAGACCACGTGAAGAAGGAGATATGCAGGAGTGAAGCTCTACCTCCCAGGCTGTACGGTCTACCCAAAAAAACAAACACAAAACTGATATACCACTGAGACATATCGTGAGTGCTATCGGCTCTCCGAACAACAGCATCCCAAACATCTCTCCACCATTCTACAACCGCACATCGGTAACAATGAGACTTACGTCAGGGATTCAGGCCATTTTATTGAGAAATTACAGAACATACGTCTGGAACCTGAAGACCGCCTAGTCATTTTTGAGGTAGTATCCCTTCACGGAAGACATCACAGACTTGTTCCGCCACTGCCTCACCACGGTGAGATGCTGCCATAATATCCTTTGAGCTTATATCGTCTGCTCTGGGTGATTTGTCTGTTTCTAATACCTTAATTATGTTCTCTATTTCACATTCATCAGTCTCAAGTAACATAAAATAATTCATTAATGTGTTTTATTTGTGTGTCATGTGTTGATATTACAGTCATGAGCTATCATTAATAACTTTCCACATTCCTTTATTATAATTTTTACAATTATTTATCTAATTTTTATTATATTATTTATATGGTAACAATATTTTTATCACATATTAGGGCACAAGTCTTAATTTTTTTCACAAGAACACTTAATTGACTCCTAGACATGGGCAATAAGGTAAAGCTAAGCCCATACATTTAAGAGAAAGTAGGCTACATAAGCTTTATTGAACCGCTTGTTTCTTCAATTTATTTACGGCTCGTGTGAGTGCCAGTTGGTTCAAATGGAGGGAGGTAACTGGAGTCCTCTTTGACCTCAAGATAATACCCACCTATCTTAAGGTCAAGGTTTACAAGACCGTCGTGCGCCCAGTCGCCCTCGACGGTTCTGAATGCTGGCCGGCCTCTGTTAAACACGAGCAAGCCCTGCATGTTTTGGAGATGCGCATGCTTCGTTCGGTGCTTGGTCTGTCGCGACTTGACCATATCAAGAATTGCGATGCCCGAGGGAGGATGGGAGTTGCGCCCATACAGGATAAAATGCGGGAGGCTCGTCTACGCTGGTACGGCCACATCATACGCAGTCACGAACACTCAGTGGCTAAAACTGCCTTGCGCCTCAACCCGGATGGCAAACGTCCTCGTGGGCGACCTAAGAAGAGATGGCTTGATCGCCTTAGAGAAGACATGCGACAAGTTAATCTGTGTCGGCATGATGCCCTTGACCGATATAAATGGAGATTGGCATGTAAAGTAGCGGACCCTGCTCCAAAGCGGGACAGACTCTAGGAAGATGATGATTTATTTGGGAAGATGAACATCAAACCGAAATCTCGAGAGGAAGAGGTTGCAGTGTTCGGGTCATGTACAGTAATTAGAGTGAAGTATTCCACATCCAATTGTCTTTTTAACTGAACACCAACTGGGAGATGCCCGAGAGGCCACTCTAGAACAAGATGGAAAGATCAGACGGTAATGGCTCTAGGAAAGGTGGCGCCATCAGCAACAGTGGAAGATGCAAGGAACCGGGGAAGGTGGAAGAATATCTGTGACCAATAATTGTGCACAAGACTCAGTCCCTCTTGTTGTAATTTATACCTGTGTTCATTTTAAATTAAGTTTTTATTCTTGTTTTCTTCCCTGGGCCTTCATGGCCTGTTATTAGTAATAAATGATGATGATGTTGGTTTATTTAAATATCTATTTATTTATCTATTTGTTTATTTCTTTAATTATGTTAGACCATCTATTCTTTGACAAGGACCTGTGGCAGATGACCTTGTAGTTGGACTCTTTAATAAACAACAAGATTTGAATTAAATGAACACCTACCTGTTGGATTCCCAGGCATGTTGATCAGCCGTCAGAATACCGACTGCCATTGATGGATTAAAGTCCGCGCTGTGTATGATGGTTCGTTTATACCATACTTTCCTCTCCGCGGTAAACTTCTCTAATCCCACACAAGTGGTGAACACATCTGTGTCTGGTACCTCGTCCAGTACTTTAAATCTTGCTTCTATAGTGTATCGCTCCCACTCTAAAAATAAAGTAACCACACATTGTCATCAAAAATCAGTCAAACGCTGTGACACGGGTATGGTTTTGGGCTAGAGGTCTATCTGGGATTAGAGTCATCAATTTCCCGACACTATGGTATCCATGGCAACCAGTGTTCGTCATCTATACACATCAGGTCAGTAGCGTCCTCCATACTGTAAGTTGCTATAAGAACACAAACCCTAAATTATGTGTTGTTTGTTTCGTTACGAATTAATTTCTTTCGCCTAATGCTGAACGCTGGAAAATCTAGAAATTATTACGAACCGAAACTGGCGGAGAAGGAAGAGAACGAGTTTCGAAAGATTATTCATGAAGCACCATTCTCGTCCACAAATACCGATGTAGAAATGTACAAAGCGTTTCGAGGATTCAAAGAAGTTCAGAAATCAAAAAGTCGTAAGCATATCCATGATTTGCTGCTTTTCCTTGAAGCGGAGAAAATGTACATTTTAGTTCATTAACCACGCTTTCCTGATTCACACAAAGCTCACTAAACAAAACAGCTTTATATATTGAAACAGAACCGTAATTTTCGGATTGATAATATTTCAAGAGCAATATTGGTCCCTTTGCAGTGTTTTCGACCACGTCAATAATTCGTACTGGTTTTCTGAACGAGTATTCTTTTTTAATATTTCCCCCCTGTATTTTAAGATCTTCACTTTCATATTTCCTAGCTTATTTGTCGTCATAATTAATTCTCGCACCCTAATTATTCAATCCAATATTGAGGTAATTAATTGCAACCCAAGATAGGATATATTCCGGTAAATTGATGTTTGTCGGAGTCACAGGAAATTTTGAACATGAAGTTAATAAGCTTAGCGTCGTTTAAAAGTTTTAAACGAGTTGCATCTAGAATAACATGAGGTGTGTATTACTTACCTACTACTTTTTCATAATATTATCTCATGCACGTTCTTGACATTTTGTTATAGTAACTTAATGCGGAATCTGGGCTCAAATTAGTTCATACTTGAAATATTGGCTTTCTTGGCCAAATAATACAACTTCAGCAAATCTCTAGGTTATTGTCGTATTTATTAGAAGCCTTTGTACTAACCTGAAAGCGCAGTGGTTACTTTGCACTCCACAAGACCGTATTCCGGGATATAAAGTGGAGTACAGTTGTATCTACTGGAGATGTCTGCAAAATCTCTCTTGGCCGTGTCCGAGCAGGTCAAGAGCGGCACTTGATCGCAGGAGACACTAACAGCGATCACCAGTGCCAACTGTAGTGGAACAAAGTACTGGGCAAAATCTACTGAACGGATAACCATGTTGATGGCTTCAATCAGCGATGTTCACCTTGAAGCTCTGCCAAGAGTTGCTACTGAAGTGAGCCGAAGTTAGACGTCCTCGGTTGCTGCGTGTCCAGTTGAAAAGCAATGAGCAGAGAAATATAAATACACACATCAAAAAAAGTTTTGCATCACCTCGGTTCCCAGATCTCCGGCATATAGACGTTGACTGTGTATATTGTATCCAAGATACAGTCCCTTTGACTGTTCATAGATGTCACTAAAACTGCTCAAAGATGTAAACAACCATGCATGAGCAGGGCCTATTAGACGGAGGGGGTACGACAGCCGATCAGTTCCAGTCATTCCACCAGGACGAAGGTACGCTGCTCATGTTGTCTGTAGTTCTACCATGCCTAGAAGGTCAATACCGCAGTTCGATCGCATCCGCATTGTTACTTTGTGTCAAGAAGGGCTCTCAACAAGGGAAGTTTCCAGGCGTCTCAGAGTGAACCAAAGCGATGTTGTTCGGACATGGAGGAGGTACAGAGATACAGGAACTGTCGATGACAGGCCTCGCTCAGGCCGCCCAAGGGCTACTACTGTAGTGGATGACCGCTACTTACGGATTGCCGCTCGGAGGAACCCTGACAGCAATGCCACCATGTTGAATAATGCGTTTCGTTCAGCCACAGGACGTCGTGTTTCAACTCAAACTGTGCGCAATAGGCTGCATGATGCGCAACTTCACTCCCGACGTCCATGGCGAGGTCCAGCTTTGCAACCCCGACACCATGCAGCGCGGTACAGATGGGCCCAACAACATGCTGAATGGACCCCACGGAATTGGCATCACGTTCTCTTCACCGATGAGTGTCGCATATGCCTTCAACCAGACAATCGTCGGAGACGTGTTTGGAGGCACCCTGGTCAGGCTGAACGTCTTAGACACACTGTCCAGCGAGTGCAGCAAGGTGGTGGTTCCCTGATGTTTTGGGGTGGCATTATGTGGGGCCGACGTACGCCACTGGTGGTCATGGAAGGCTCCGAAACGGCTTTACGATACCTGAATGACATCCTCCGACCCATAGTGCAACCATATCGGCAGAATATTGGAGAGGCATTTGTCTTCATGGACGACAATTCTCGACCTCATCGTGCACATCTTGTGAATGCGTTCCTTCAAGATAACGACATCGCTCGACTACAGTGGCCAGCATGTTCGCCAGACATGAACCCTATCGAACATGCCTGGGATATGTTGAAAAGGGCTGTTTATGGACGTCTTGACCCACCAACCACTCTGAGAGATTTACGCCGAATTGTCGTTGAGGAGTGGGACAATTTGGACCAACAGTGTCTTGATGAACTTGTGGATAGTATGCCACGGCGAATACAGGCATGCATCAATGCAAGAGGACGTGCTACTGGGTATTAGAGGTAGTGGTGTGTACTGCAATCTGGACCACAAATGCTGAAAGTCTAGCTGTATGATGGTACAACATGCAATGTGTGGGTCTCATGAGCAATAAAACGAGCTGAAATGTTGTTTGTGTTGATCTCTATTCCCTTTGTATTTAACGGTTCCGGAACTCTTGGAACCGAGGTGATGCAAAACTTTTTTTGATGTGTGTACAAACCATCAAGTGGCTTCAACGTAACAGAACTGACAACACAATATGCTAATCATGAGATTTTGTTCGGGATGCAGAGGCGGTTCTAGCCCTGGGCCGGGGGCCCGCCCCCCCCCCCCCCCCCCCAGTTTTAGTGAAATAATTATTTTAAGATTCCTTGGTTACTAAATAAATTGATAATTTACAGATATAATTTATCTGATATAAAACAAACTAATGCATTTAATTAAGTTAATTTTTCTTTCAATTTCAAGATTTATTTATTTTATTATATGTAATTTAAACACACAACTGAAATCGTGTATAAATATAATATTTTTAAAATGCGTAGTGCATACACCAAGAGTATTAAACTCTTTTCCCAACTTTATGACATGCAAGTTCACAAGTTTCCAATGTAGACAAACCTCCATGCGATACAAGTGCATCGATATCTCCCCAACTCTGTGACAAAAATGTGAGTGCAACTGTTTCTAATATAGACGAACCTGTACCATTTTATATCAGTGCATCGATCTATGATGGTCCATGCCAACCACGTAAATCAGTTTATAAACAAACGTTACTATATAATAAGAACAGAAGTTTTAACAGTAAATGGTTTGATAGGTATACATTTATTGAAAACTCTGAAAACAAAGATGCTGTTTTCTGTGTCGTCATTTCGTTCAATCTGATTCAAGCATGCTGAACATGTTTTCAGTAAATCTGGATTTTGCAATTGGAAAAGAATATGAGAAAAACGTGCAAAGCATTCTGATAGTGAATGTTATAAATCTTCAATAGTAAAGTGAAACAGTTTTCTGGTAAGTGAACATAGCGGCACAGTGATTTCGAAGCTAAGCGAGAAACCTCTGGTTATATTGCGGAACCGCTCAGCTGTGGCAACAATGGCCCGAGTCGCATTACTTTGTGCTCGGCAAGACATTGGGCTTAGATGTCATCGCCAAACAGTTTCGGATGATGACAGTTTTAATAATAAAGGGAATTTTGATGAAATTTTAAATGTAATTAAACTAGAAAGTGAAAGCACAAGTAAACAGTCTACCAAAGAATGCAACTTACTCATCTAAAGATTCTCAAAATGATTTTCTTGATATCTCAGCTAATATAATAATTGAACATATTGGAGGAGAGACGAAAAAATATAACAATGGTTATGTTTCCTTAATCCTGGATGAAGTTAGAGTGGTTAGAAAAGTGGAACAGATGTCCGTATGTGTGTAGAGGAGCGTTTCATTGGTTGTATACATTTGTCTCAACTGAATGCCGAAAGTATAGCTAATTCAGTTTTATAGTACCTTGTTTCAGTGGGTTTCGATCCATGTAAGTGCATTGGACAAGCATATGATGGAGCCGCGGTTATGTCAGGGAAGATAAACGGTGTGCAACGTTTATTGCGACAAAAGGTCAATAACCCGTGTGTTTACGTGCATTGTTATAGACATCGCTTAAATTTAGTTTTGGTGGACGTTTAAAAGCCAGTTTGTAGACGTGGTAGGGGACACTTTTGGTTTACCGGAAGCAATTTATGCTTTTCAGTCTGTATCTACTGTAAGACAGCAAAAGTTTGTTGAGATACATCCAGGAGAACGTGTTTTAGAGATACCTCTTCAAAGTGACACGTGATGGGTATGTAAATATAGAGGAGTAATGTATTTTCAGAAACGTTTTGCTTCAGTTAAAGCAGCTCTAGAGTATGTTTCAAAGTCAGCTAACAAGAAAGAGGCAGCAGAAGCAAAAGGTTTGTTGAAACAGCTTTGTAAAGTGAAGGTGATGTTTGTGTTACAAATCTTTTCTGATATTCTCGAGCTTGCCAATAGAGCCTCTATGTTCTTACAACAAAAACATGTGGACTTCGGAGGGGCACATAGATTGATCTATGGTCTTGTAAAATCGTTGCAAGAAAAACGAAATGATGATTATTGTAAGGAACTATGGGCGGTTTCATGTGACACTGCTCAGTCGTTAGGCTTGAAAGTTTATAAGCAATCTAGAGTCTCAAGTATTCCAAAGAACTTTTCAGACTACGTTTTATTAATGCCAGTATCTGCGGAGAAAGAAGAGGAAAATGTCACATTATCAGAGACATGTAAAAGAAATCTTTTTGAAATATTAAACAACATGGTAGAAGAGTTACTGCGTAGATTTACTGAAAATGATTTTGTGTGCAATGCAATGGATGCCTGTAACCCAAGAAGTGAAAACTTTTTAAATTTTGAATATATATATTCTCACGTTCTGTGAAAAGTATAATCTAATCTTCACAGACCGTAAGGTGCTACAGACTGAAATCAGTTAAGCTAAGAATGTATTTAGAGGCATATAAGCAAACACTTCCTCATTCTTTTTTTCTGAACTTCTGAAAATGAAAGTTGCTTTTCCACAGCTACTATTATTTTTCAAGTTGATGCTGACTCTTCCTGTGTCATCTGCTTCTGCTGAGCGCAGTTTCTCAGTCGTGAAACGAATAAAATCCTATTTAAGAGCAACAATGGCAACAAAGAGGCTTTCCAATCTCGCAATTCTTTCAATTGAAAGAGAATGAAGTGGAAAATTACTTCACGACCATTCTGATATAGTGAACCAGTTTGCCCAGAGTGGAAACAGAAGAATAAATTTATGTGACAGTGAAATATGCTATTTTTTTTACCAATGATAGTTTTTAGCCTACTTTTCTCTTTTTGCAAAAATGAGGAAAAAGAAGACTAATGAGATCGATCCGGGAAAATGTCTGGGCCCCCCCAGATTTAAGCTTCTAGAACCGCCACTGTCAGGATGGTATATTTTTTATCGTATGTAAAGCAGTATTTTCATTAATTGAGAAGTAGTTCCGCGACGAACTAAAGAGCCTACTTTTCTTAAAATTTAAGATTCATGCCAATCTATATACACCTATCTAGATAAATGATTAAATCAAGTTGGTAATAATAAAATTTCTAAGTACTGCAGTTTGAAATGCACCTGAAATAGTGTAGCCTAATAGAGTAACTTACAACAGTTCGCACCCCTCGTGACTCTGAATATAGTCTTAGTTCCATCTCTTAAGGTATAGCATGCACATACAAAATTTGATTGAAGTCTAATGAATAGTATGGCCGTTACATGCTGTTTGATATTGAATATATCAGTGCACGTAATATCATGTATGTGATGCTCAGAATTAATCTGAAATTTTATGATTTATTATAGTGCCAATTTTGGATAAAATCCATTTGTTAGTGTAGAAGTTACATGTAATTAGAAATTGAAACTATCAGAAAGCTTAGAATCATGTTGGCAGAACTGAGGTATATTAGTTCCACCAAATTAATCTAGAATGTCAGGTACTATTCGTGTGCAAAGTTTAGAGCTGTTGGCCTGCATACTTTGTGATATATTGTAGGGTACCTGAGAGGGTAGCCTCTACAAAGTATTAACCTAAGGGTTGAAATAAATGTGTTTAGGGGGAAAGCTTGGCAATTACGTGTAAGAGGTAGTGATTAGCTAGTGGCTTGGGATCGTCAGTACGATCTGAAAGGAGAACTCCCCAATGTACTGCTTAGCGGGGTAGTTCAGGGTATAAGTGTGGAAGGAGGGGTGGTTTACTTAGTGCTCTGTGCGCGATAGCGGCGCTAAGCGGTCTGATGTGAATCGTAAGCAGGCGAGCTGGGAGCGAGCCTGCTGGTGTCAGCGCTGTGGTTGTGACGCTCTGCTGACGTCTCCAAACAATTAAATAACCGTGCTAACACTAGATCCTACCTAGCGGGGAAGCTAAGAGGGTAGGATCTTATCAATTAATTAAATAAATGAAAAGACCCGTGGCTTCTATTATGTTTGAGTTTAATGAGTACTTCGGATTTGAAGTACTCCTGTAACAAGCAGTGCAGTTAATAAAAATAAGTAATTATCACAATCCAAGCACAGGGGGATGGGAGTGTAATTGAATGTGTGTGTAGTGATCGCTTAAGACACTTACCCTTCGGCTTCCAGCAGCGATTTGGCACGCAGGTAACACTGAGACAGACTGATCCGGAGGCATGACCTCCCGGAGTTTTTATAGGAGCGTGGCGCTGCGTTTGTGGAATATGCACATTTCTCCCATGTCATAGCCCTCCCTGGGGTCGTTGGGCTTGGACACGAGGCTACCTGAGATCATTGAGGCAATAATTTGTTAGATGTGTAATTATGTAGATGTATTCATTGGTTCTTGAAGTAGGTATGTGGCATTTGGTTTTCCGGGGGTGTTATTGTTAGGGGATGATGGTGGCGTACCCTAGGGGTACAACAATATTGATGTTAGGTTTAAAACATACAGAGAGCATTTATTAACAGTTGGCAGTCCTGTTGGCCCTTTAGACTACGCACAGTCATATATGTTGTAGTACACATAGTACGTACGAAATTTGTATGAACTCCAATCGATCGTGTAGAAGTTACATGCATACACACACTAATTACCACAGTACCACAGAAACACAGGTTATCAATCACCCAAGTAAACGGGACTGAAGTTTAGGATGTTTCAGGCCTATGAAGTGATTTAACAACACCAATAGAACTTAGTAGTGACTACATTCTTGGCTGTCACCCCGGAGTTCCGGGTTTGATTCCCGGCTCTGCCAAGGTTTTTTTTCTGTTTTGTTGGCTGCAACTGGTTACACTCCGACTCATGAGCATATACTGAGCCGAAGTGGTCTCGAATCCCGCCTTAGCCATCCTGGGAGTGGATTTCCGTGGTTTTCCCCCACATATAGTTCAGGAGAATACAGGGATGGTTCCTAACTCAAGGCTAAGGCCCTCAACTGCATTACAAATACATTTGGCCATCACAATAGCACAGGTATCAGACAAAGTTCATACTCAAGCACACGGAGCTGATAAACAAGATATCCCAAACCCCAAGATGAATCAAAACTACAACTATAAAAATTCCGGCACTTACGAAGCTGAAGTCCACAGATAACAAAGGAGATCACACTCTTGCTTACCGAGTGGGACATGATTCAGACATAAGGAAGTTGTGGCCGAGGCTGGATGGTGGACAGTAGCACATCAGGGTTGCCAACACGTTCATACAGAAGGCAGGAAAGTTATACGCGATATGTAAAATAGAGGATATTTTCTTCCGGAGCGGTCTGTGTATTTGTAATTTGTGCAGCAGACAACCGTCATCCGTCATTCGCCTGGAATAGAAGTGGGAAACCACGGAAAACCACTTCTAATACGGATAAAGTAGGAACCAAACCATGCTCCTCTCAGTTCTGCCTCTCGAGATTGAGTATATCCCGTTCCACTCCTCAGACCAGGAGATTGGGGGTTCGAATCTGGCACTGACAGCGGCTATCTTCAGTGAGGGTTTACCACACTTCCTCCAGGCAATGCACGGATGGTAACTTACTACATGTCTCGGGGCACAGTTAAACACACACATTACTACAGTCACCACGGAAACACAGGTTATCAGTCGCACAACCAAGTACACGTGGCTGAGGGAGTAACATTTCCCAGGCCTCTGAAGTGATTTAACAACATATACATAACTTAGTAGAGAGCACTTCGGGGTTCAGCGGTCGGCATTCTTGACTTTCGCCCCGGAGTTCCGGGTTCGATTCACGGCCCTGACAAGAAATTTAATTCTGGTCTGAGGGCTGCAACGGGGCACGCTAACCTCATGAGGCAAAACAGAAGAGTGGCGGGTTCGATTCCTACCGCAGCAATCCTGAAAGTGTTTCTTCCGTGGTTTTTCCCACTTCGACTCCAGGCGAATACACAGAAGGAAAAGCCGCGGCCGTCTCCTTTTGTAATCCTCAACTGAATTACAGATTCACACACCAATACTGCCATCACAATGACACCTGTTATCACACAAAATTACACACACACACACACACACACATGTACACGGGTCTAAACGACCACCATGTCCAAGCCCCTCAAATGAACTACACAATAAACGTACTCATTCCATGATCAAACATTCATCTCTAGCTTCTCTAGTTCTCAGACTAACTATTATCACTATAATATATCATAAAACATAAGATCTCAATTCATCCCAACATCAATGAACCACTACATCAGTTCCATTCGTATCAATGACATCTCCACTGCGGGGCCTGTCTTTGAAGAGTTTGTTCTTTCATAATTAACTGAAAGAAAGTTGTAACATATCTGATTTTTATTTTTTTAGAGTATGTTTAATCATTCAAGGTACCGTAGTTAACGTTTGGAAATATTTTTTGAACTCAACCCTTTTATAAAATTATATGTAACCTTGCAACTTCATTCGTACTGTCTGCTGAAGAAGGATATAATTGAACAAAAACCAGTACAGTGTTCTCAAATATTACATTTCCTTGACTGAAGGTAGCTTTTCCTATTTTATTAGTAGTAGTTGTTTGCCATTAAACAGTATACTTATTTACACTATTGCCCATATCATTAAGTGCAGTTGACCTAGATGTTTTGCCTCTTAAAACAACAATTACATTTACCTTATTTCTAGTACTGGTGTACCTAATCCATATTAACACTTAAAAAGCAAATAGTCCTTACGCTCACTGTTACAGTCATCAAAATAACACAGGTTATCAGATAACCTACATAAACACAAAAAATATCTTAAACCCCAAAATGAATTAAAACAACTAATTTCTAGCACTTACGAGGCTGAAGTCAACGGATAGGAATGAAGAGGCACACCCTTGTTTGCCGAGAGATATATGATTCAGACATAAGGAAGTTGCGGCTAAAGTCGGATGGTGGAAAGGAAAAAACAATAGCTATCAAGATTGGTGGTTCTGCTGGCTAGACTCGTCAACACGTCCATGCAGAAGACAAGAGAATTGTACGCGAGGTTAAAAAAGCAAGGATCGTATTTTATTTCGGATATTAAGTTACAGTTGAATTTATTATGGAACCGAATATCTATACTTTTTGATTTGCACGTATGTACTGTAAATGTTAACAATCTTCGCATTTTATTTTGACCACGATTTACTTGTAAAATTGCATTAATAATAACAACAATAATAGTAATAATACTCAAGTGAAGATGGCTCCAAGAATGTGAGGAAAGCAAGGTGCGTCAGAGAAATTATTTAATTTATGCGGGTTTTAAAAGGGGAATCTTAACCCTTTGGGGGCCTCTGGCTGAAGAACGACTGATCCATGGACTCAAGAAATACCGGGAGGATGTCAAAGAAACAATATTACTAATTACCATACGATCCAAAACCGACCCAGTGGTGTTGGAGTAGATCTCCTGGTTCGATTCCCGGCTTCGTCAGGGATTTAAGAAACTGACGTTCGGACTGGAATGGTAGGGCCGCTAAAGAAGCTGCATCAAGCACTACTCCAGTCATATGTTATCACCCCTTTCTCCGATTTCATACCAAAAATTCAACTATAAGCTGTTTGATTTCACCGATGGCAAGAGTATACACGCGAGAAGGCGAAATTTTATCATGGCATCCAACCAACGATTCCTTGCTCCCCGTGGTTTTTTACAGGTACTTACACTCGTCGGCACAAAATAACCATTATACGTCTCCGTTTCAATCATGCGCTTACACCAGTACGTCCTTCATCTCTTTGTCTTGTCAAAAGGAAGTTGGAACAATTAATCATCTCGTTTTTCAGTGTTCACTTATGAAACCCAGCGACAGACTGTATTACATTCATTACACAGCCTCGGTGTCCAACGTCCCTTAACTCTTACTCCTACATACTCCAACGACTTCGGTATTATCATCCTTGCTCACATTTTCCATGATTATCACTTTAATTTTTAGCCCCCCCCCCCTACCTTTTATGTGACTCGGTTCTTGTTTGTGTTTATGTAGCAAGGCGCTAAGATGAGTCACTTTAGCGTGAAGAGTATTCATTCTTGTGTCCCTGTCGTGTTTGTCCGTATTTTTCCTTATCCTCTTAGTGATTTTCATATGTTATATGTAGGAATCGGATGCAGATGCCGTAAAAAAGTTTAAAAAATGCACTTAAAATTTTCAAAAATGACTGTAACGAGAAGTTCCGTGACGAACTAAAGAGCCTACTTTTCTTAAAATTTAAGATTCATGCAATGATAAATCTATATGGATGGATCTATCTAGAATAATGACGAAATTAAGTTGATAATATCGAAATTTCTAATTAGTTCGAAATACTGTATACCTGGCATAATGTAGCCTAATGGAGAACTACAGTTGGCAGCCCTGGTGACTGAAAATATTCTTAGCTCCATCCCTTAAGGTACAGAATACAAAATTTGGTTGAAGTCCAATGGATAGCATGGATGTTACTGTACATGCAGTTTAACATTGGAAATAACAGCGCGCGTAAAATCATGTTGGCAACAATGACATACATGTATTGGTCAGAAATAGTCTGAAATAATATGATCTATTGTTGTGCCAATTTTGAATGAAATCCATTAGTTAGTATAGAAGTTACATGCATTTTAAAATTGGACCTATCAGCAGGCTTAGAATCACGTTGGTAGCACTGACGTATATAAGTTACTGCAAATTAATATAGAATGTCAGGTATTATACGTGTGCATAGTTTAAAGCTGTCGGCTTGCATAATTTCTGATATATTGGTATTTGGGTAAAATAAATTAGGAGCATTTATTAACAGTTGGCAGCTCTGGTGGGTCTTAAGAATACGCTCAGTCATATCTGGTTATGTACACATACAACACACGAAATTTGGTTGAATTCCAATTGATAGTGTAGAAGTTATATGCATTTAAAAATTGGACCTATCAGCAGGCTTATAATCATTTTGGCAACACTGCCATCTATGGCCTCTTGGAAATTAAACTGCAATATTATTATCTATACGTGTGCTAATTTTGAAATAGCTCCCATTCATACCTCCCAAGATATCCGACATGGAGCTCAAATTTCAATTGCGATTTTTTAGCAGTTGGTAGCACTGACATCATTTTCAAATATGGCCGTGAGATATTCGGGTATAGATCTTTACTCCTACCAAATTTTGTTTCGATTGCTCCAGCCGTTTAGGAGTTGATAGGGGGGGACACACACACAGCCAGACAGACAGAAGGACAGACAGACAGACAGACAGACACACATTTGCCCGATCTCATAAGTCTACTTTTTCCTCATTTTTGCAAAATGTGAAAAGTAGGCTAATAAATGACCAAAAAATTCGAAAAATGCACTATAAAATGGAGAAAATGATCTTATAATAATAAACTCGCCAATATTTCAAAAATGACATCTTAAGCTCAAATTGAAAAGTAATCAAAATAGATTTCTAGCACTGAAGAAAAGGTTGCACTGCACTACGATTGCCATTCTGATAACAAATGTAAATGATCTGCGGTTATCAGCCAAAAATTTTTAAATCTCGAAAAGCTGCGTTCAACATCAACTAATGTAATCAAAGCGTACTTGAAGTGAGGAAGGTCGTTTGCTGCTAAATCCTCCTCAATCCCATCCATGCAGTAGTTTTCACCAGAAAGAATGTCTGAGATTTTGCATAATGTTTTATAGCCGGTGTTTTTGTCAGGCACTTTTTTCAGTTTTGATGCAATACCCACATCAATTTCGCCACGATTTTTGCTAAAACTAGTTTCCCCCCGGTTGACTAAGGAAATGGAATCAATCATTTCCTTGCCCATTTTCTCCAACGATGTGATTTTTGATTTTAAGAATGCCTTAGATGGCATGTCCTGTGCAATTTTTATTGCTACAGCTCCTTTACTGTCAGAACTCTGCACTATTTCCTTTACTAACTTGAAGTTCACGCATTTAACCACATGCCCCAGCGTTTTATGATAGGTTTTGGAGGTACGGTAATGCAATGTCTGGAGCTTCCGCTCGCGGAGGGTGCTCTTAAGAAAACTTTTTTAACGCTCGCTATGAGCCTGACTACACTGGGGTAAAGAGCCCTTACTTTTTCACAACCTCTGTGCAGTCCATGGGCAAGGCATGTACCATTTTAGAATTGAGTGCCTTCTATGAATTAGCTGCTCGTACCATATACGGTGCAGCATCAGCTAAAATTAAAAGTACATCGTCATGTTTGATGCCCTCAGTCCACAGAAGAAAAATAACACTATCAGACAGTTTTGATATGGTTGAATAATTGGTCTTTTCTAACACTTCGGCAGTTAATAAAAATATTTCACCTGGTGTATGCACTTCTAAAGTTCCGATCACAATGTTGGCTATATGACGCCCACATAGCACCTAAAGTTTCGTCGATTGACACCCACATCTCCTTCCCGCGAGTTTCAGATCTTATTTTGTTTAATGTGTCTTCGTAACACTGCGGCAAATAATTCTTTACTGAACTGTGAGGACTTGCCGAAGCAACTGAAGGCAGTAAGCACTGAGTTGCAGGTTTATTTGAAACACGCTAAAGAGCATGAGTGTGTTTATCGCGTTTATTGCGTTACAGTAAATCTTCTTTCAGCAGCTACTTTAGATCGACACAGTTTGCAAAACAATATGCTTCCATCGGTGGAAAACACATCGTCACCAAATTCAGATACTAGTTGTTTTAAATGCACTGACACACTCGGTTTTATTTTAGGAATGTTGAAAGGGGCAATGAACGATATCTCCCGCCGTGAACTATGCGGAACTGAGACAAGAATATACACCCCTTCCCTTTTCTATCCCGCCAAAGCTGACCTTGGTCAACAGAGCAGGTAACATTCTATTCCGCTAATAACTGGTTTGCGACGAAAATGAGAGCATCTGTAGACCTACGGTACCGTTCTTCTGCATTCAAGATATAAATTTTTCTGCTAATAGCAATACTGAAATATTTTATTTCAATATTTTAAATTAGGCTATCTTCTATCAGCTACTAGCTTCTTCTTAACTCTGAGAGACGTAACTCCCTCATATAAAGCTGTGACATGCCTAAATTGGAAAAAAAATGACCTTAAAAGGCTGATTTCTCTAAAATATGACCCAAAAAATATACCAAACTTTAAAAAGTGCTCTTAAAAAGGACAAATAGCAAAAATATGCAAAATAAAAATGACATATTTGCATACGGGGTGGCTCGTCCGGAGTTTCTATGTACTTCAGCATTGTTTTAGACAGCTCAGTAAAAAGATGACATGTCATCAACATCCGGGCCCTAGTTAGGCTATATGGATACTCCCAACACTTTTTACTCTAAAAAGTGGTAGTTACTGGGTACAGTGCTCTGTGTGCCCATCAACCTGACGCGAGGAGGAAGAAGATTGTGATTAAATACAGGAGGTATTTATCCCGTCATCAGCAGAGTGTGAAAAACTGAAAAGGACGATTCACTGACAAAGGTAAGGAACTTTAAAGCAACCAGGAGTGTTGCGATCCAGCCGGCAGTGTAAGGAACAGAAAGGACAATGAGACACTACTGGTATCACCTCTAGAGTTTCTATCCGTAAATTTAAAGACTTTCCAGCAAACCAGTTGGCAGCTGATTCAATAAAACGCTGCTACAGACACTCACATCTCATGCAAGGGAGTAAAAAAAAATGTTTTTTTGCTTTTTTAAATTAAAAATTGTAAGACTTTCAATATTACAATGTTTCACTACCGGTACTGATATTTATTATTATGTTACATGATATGATATTTGAATCATCATTATTTACAGCCAACAGAAGTTGCATTACTTCAATTTAAGTGTTACAACGCAAAAGGTTTGACATTTATTGAAAAACGAAAACGTTAAACAGTGTATTTGAAATCAACACAAGGTGCCAAAAGAGAAATAAACAAAAAGTACAGTAGTCTATTGCTCTTTTGCTGTCTTTCGCGCGAACTTGCATTACCTATTGACGTCCGAAACGGGGGAGGAGCTTGCGGTCAGCTGTTTGCAATATGGCGGCGATATAGTGACGTGAAGTAATTGGGTGTGCGTTTGTTATGGCTTCAAATTTATGATGGCAAAATTCTACATATTTCCTTTCATTGATAGAAATACTTTTATAATCAATTTAAATGCAGTGCCTAATTACTACCAGTTAAAAATATTACCCACATGTAGATAGTTAATTTACTGTCTGCTGTTACATATATGAAGCCTGTACTTGGGAGCCTAGCGGTATCGATGTTTTTATTAATTTCACAATATATATATCTCACATAACACAAAGGACGACAACCTGATAATAAATTGAATCAACCAACCCTGAATTTGCATGAATGTTTTGGGTTCAAAGAAGCGTTATACTTGGGATGCTCAAATCATACTTCAATATTGCAAATATTGACCTACATACTTGCTGTTCAAAGGCAAGAATGTTAATTTATTAATCTCTTGCCACAGGCAAGTTAAAATGGAGACATCCTCTTTATCAATATATATATTTAATTAAATATTTAAAATATAGATATTTAACAAAGCTGGAGTCTCCATTTGAACTTGTCATAAGCAAACGGAACAGATCAAAAACTACACTTTAAGCCAAACCAAATTCACTCCTCAGCTCGACATAAACCATAATACCAATTAAAACCTATACAAAACATACTCTCCTTACTGTTGTACAACCTTCAAACCAACTATTCGCACTCAAAACTGTATAACCCTGAAATGGGAACTAATTAAAGTTAGAATAGCCTAGGCCGATCCGGTCTCCTGCTACATTACCGCATATGTATACTTAACATCACTATAACTTCAAAATTATGGCTAAGTGACCTATCTGCCTGAGTAGTATAGGTGTTGCCGGCATGCCTGGGATGATGAGTCACCAAACCGATACTTAAAACTAAGATTTTACATTTTAATTAGCTAAATTCAACAATAGGGAGATCATAGCCAAAAACACAATTTAAGCCAAATCATACTTCAATGACCTACATACTTGCTGTTCAAAGGCAAGAATATAAATTCTCTGGCATATTAAGGCTAGGAACAACATTTTTCTTAAGTTTTCTAACCATTCGGCTATTGTCAATCGGAAGAACCCCTAAAATAAGTTTACGAAGAGCGGATTACATTCTTTGTACGGCACAGAAGTAATAGGCTATAAGTTTATCAGTATTTTTGATGTAGCTAAATCCATGTGAATACAAATTAGAGACAATAACTATCAATAATCAACAGTACCGGTGGAAAGAAGTCGTCTTCACAATAATGCAGACTGCACACTGTCATGTAGCATGTAACACGTTTTCCAATTGACAGCGCCGAAGCCCATCTTTCTCTCTGAACTTTTTGTACAGGAAAGTAGTGAAGATATTTCGTAGCCGTTTTATACGATTTGCAACCACATACAGAGCAGTACCTCCTCGAATTTGACAAATTTCTTTCTGTTTCCATCACGACGACAATGCTTCACCATCTAAATAAATCTCACCAGTCACAATGTTACAGCTTCAACATTCTGCCGCGTGGCTGCGCCATCCAACTTTTCTGACGTCAATTGTAACTGGTGAAATGTTACGTATTTTGATGTCGGTGCGCTAAGCAGATTGGCTAAATATTTCCCCCCCCTTAACAAGAAGCTTGATTCGCACCCTGCAAGTCACCCCTTATTAGTTTTATTTGTAAGTGAGTAGGGAAAAATACATATTTCAATCACATCCGTTCAAGGAAGGTTCAATATGTTTTTCTATTGAAGTGGGTTTCTTGTAACGCGAGGTGGAAGTAATTCACTGTTTCCAGTTACCGCCAATTTCTATATAGTCTTGCAATAAAGCTTACTTTCATGTTGCTAAATCAACGTGATGATTCGTATATAATGTACTTCAGCGTCTGACATATTTACTCTGCCTGTCCCATCATATTGTGCTGAGGTTTGTGTGTAGCCTAGTTAGGTACGGATAATGATGCTTCATTTCACTGCTCCACAAGCTGATACCAGTAATCGTTCTATCTCAAAGATGAACATAACCATATTAATCGATGTTATAACCTAACTCATATCTTGTCAAGTCGAACGTCATGGTCGAATAAGTCTCAACATACCGATAACTCGCTTGATTCGTTATAGGAGAATGATTTGGCATACCAGTGTGAGTGCGGCCTCCCAATATCCTTTAAGCGCATTTTGTGTTTTCTAGTTTCCTGATCAATATGGAGGAAGAACAATCCATCAAGAGTGAGCCAGATTGGTTAGCACATACTACAGACATTGTAAGTTGTATTTAAATTAGAATATCTCGTAACATAGCAATCTTAGTGATGTGCGAGGTTTACTACCAAATAGTAGCTACGTAAGCTAACCAGCACCTCTTAATTTTTTCTTTTTATGTTACACATAACTTTGTACCGGTACTCTTATTCTGTCTTCATATTTTATAATGCCATACAAGTATACTTTGTAGGAATCGAATGACCAGTTACCCACTGATAATCTGCTGGATTAGGCTGGTTATATATTTCGAGATGAAAGCGATCTTGTGAAATTGGAACATCAAATACAAATGATGCTAGTTTTTACGGTATCCTCTTTTATAATAATGTGATAGATATTAATGTTAACCATTAATGGGAAGATTGGATCATTTAGTGCTTGAACAGCTAGCTGTAGATAGTGTAATTGTGTTGTTACTGCGGGTGCTCTCTGCTGGGCCCCATTGTATATGAAGTCTACACCACATTTTGTGCTATCATTAGCTTATGTTATTGGATTGGTAATGCAGATACGAAATTCAATGCTTTTCAGTCGGTCAACACTATTGTACCCAATTGTAATGGGCAGTTCCCTAATCCTGAAAACAATTATTTCACATGACATTCGTTAGGGTCGCCCTCAATGGCAGGAGAATGATGACTGGGCCTGAATAGAGTATATACTTTTAATACGAACTAACTTAGTTGGTTACATACAGGCGTAATATAACAAGACAAAAGAATCAACAAGAACAATATAGTTACTAAAACCGCCACCAAGGGAGTCGCACTTCTTGGTGCTCAATTCAAACCAAATGAGATCATTCGTTAGGTTGTATACCCACTTAAACCAGTAGCTGGTTGAGAAAGTAATAGACTTTTGTCAATCAGACTTCTATCATACATAAGCATAATACAATTTCCCAAAACATTTTGGAACACATTGTGTAAATGTAGTACTAATTAACAAATCAATTCCATTCCTTGTGTACAATACTCATGTCTTGCTTTAGGCAAAGGTTCAGTGAGACTATCTGCAATCATTTCTTGTGTAGACATTGCAATTAAATGATTTTCTCTTGAACCTTTTCCCTAATGAAATGATGTTTGGTGTTGATGTGTTTAGTGCGCGTATGAAAAACAGGAGTGTTTTTCAATTTTCTGTGCACTTAGACCGTCATTATACAAATCAATTTCTTGATTGTTACCCAACAACACACCCTGCAGATCACAATCAGCTTTAACAAATTCCATTTTTATTGGACCTTGATTAGAACCAATCAAATCAAACATCAGACTCTTAGGATAAAATGCTTCTGATAAAGCATACGCAGCCTCTGTCGATGAGGTAGCAACTGTGCTCCATTTACGAGCTTCCCATGACATGGCAGTATTAGCAAGCTTGAAAAGATAACCAGTGTGTGACTTACTTTCACTATCTGAGGATGTACTGGCATCTGCAAACCCTACGAAATCTAAACCAGTGCTTTGAGAAATGAGCCCATAGTTTATTTAACCTGTAGGATACCGAAGTACCCTCTTGGCTGCAAGCCAATGCTCCTCACTGTGGCAAGAAATAAGCTGACTTACATATGACAATGCATAGGCAATATTGTTTTTATTATGGCTTTTGAAGCCAATTTTTTGTGTTGCCTTAGTAAACAATAGTTTGGTGGTTTTCAGTCGGTCAACACGATTGTACCCAAATGAGGTGGGTTATTCCCTAATCCTGAAAAAAAAACAAAAACATGAGATTGATAAATACATTTGGATGACCAGTTTCAATCGTCAAGCGATCATCATGACATCCATTACACTTAGGGTATAAAATCTATGTCTGAAAGTATGGGTGAAACTATTTACAATATATACACTTATATAGTTGCAGTATTAGTTGAGATAATGCAACTCGTCAGATTTGTTAGTTGTAGTCTATGTGATGTTTTGTTGAGCTACTGGACGTGGTGATTGACCTTCGGAAATTGCTTGTTCAGAGTGAAATGGTTGTTGTGAATGGTCAATTCAGATTGTATTGTACTTATCTGGCTGAGTCTTGCGCAGTCCTGTTGAGAGCAGTTCACTAGGTCAGGGTTTGCACTCCACTGACTGGAAATTCCTGTATGTGAGGGTCCCTATCTCGCTGGGCCTTTCCCCTCCCGCATTCCTAAGTGTTGTGTATTCCTCGTGCAAGTGTACCTGTAGCCAGTTGTCATGTCTAATCTCTCCAATGTGGTGTATGTTACTGTATTCAGGATAATCTTCAACTATTAAAGACTTGGTTGCAAACTCTCCACGCATAAGCTAACAAGCCCTCTTTTTGTGCAAACGGACTAATGAGTATGTCTCGGCACCTTTAATAGTGCCGAAAATACCGGCCTAGGTTTATTGAAGAAAAAGATACATCGTACATCCTGATCCAATAACATGTTTCCCTTATTAATCCTTTATCTAGCTTGGCTAAATCATTATGTTGTGTCTTGTTTCTGACGGGGTGTGTTTTTTTTTTAGCAGAGTGAAGAGGAGTGAACTCTCCATAAAAGTGTGTTCCTTTAAATTATTGAGGTTGTTTCTTTTAGCTAGGTGTATATCGATTGCTTGTGTCCCGCGTCGCACTTGTGTTCGCATACGGCCGGGCAATATTGAGGAAAAATTCGCGTATATCAATTATATGAACGCGAATACATATAAAATCACTAATCTGTTCAAAAAACTTGGCATAAAAATAGCATTTACAACGAATAACACTGCCGTAAAGCATCTGCACAATAGTAATCTAAATAAACAAGACCCTTATTCAAATTCACGGGTATATTCCATTACGTGCCAAGATACAGGTTGTCAAGCAAATTACATCGGGCAGAGTGGAAGAAGAGGGATACACGTCACCATGAACATAGAAATGTGATAAAATACGGGACACACTCAGCCGTATGCGAACACATGTGCGACGCGGGACACAGTTTCACTAACATTGAAACCGACTTAGAAATAATTCATCATGAAACGAAAGGCAGAAAGGACAAAGGAAGCAATCGAGATACACCTAGCTAAAAGAAACAACCCCAATAATTTAAAAGAACACATTTTCATGGAGAGTTCACCGCTCTTCACTCTACTATAAAACACACCCCGTCGGAAACAAGACACAACATAACGATTTAGCCAAGCTAGATAGGGGTATAATAAGGGAAACGTGTTATTGGATCAGGATGTACGATGCATTTTTTTCTTCAATAAACCTAGGCCGGTATTTAAGGCAGTATTAAAAGTACCGGGACCTTCTCATTGGTCTGTTTGCACTTAAAGAGGGCTTATTAGCTTATGCGTGGAGAGTTTTAAACCAGGTCATTATTAGTTGAAGATTATCCTGAATACAGTAACATACACCACATTTTGGAGACTACACTTGGAAACTTACAACAGGTACACTTGGAGGAGGAATATACAACACTTAGGAATGTGGGTGGGGGAACAGCCCAGCGAGATAAGGGACCCTCACACACAGGAATTTCCAGTCAGTTGAATGCAAACAGTGATCTAGTGAACTGCTCTCAACAGGACCGCGCAAGACTCAACGAGATAAGTAGCCTGTACAATACAATCTGAATTGACCATTTACAACAACCTCATATTCACCCCAAACAAGCGAATTCCGGAGGTCAATCACCATGTCCAGTAACTCAACAAAACTTCACATAGACTACAACTAACAAATCTGATGATTTGCACTATCTCAACTAATACTGCAACTAAATAAGTGTATATATTGTAAATATTTTCACCCATACTTTCAGACAGATTTTATATCCTATGTGTAATGGATCTGATGATGAACGCTTGACGATCGAAACTGGTCATCCAAGTGTATGTACAGTATTAATCTCAAGTAATTTTTTTCAAGATTAGGGAATAACCCACTTTATTTGGGTACATACATGTTGACCGACTGAAAAGCACCAAACTTTTGTTTTGATTGCTTTTAAATGGTCAGGTTAATGTGGAATGTGGACTTATCTGTTTGAGTAATGTGCGGTCTGTGCCACCTCCGTCTGCCTGCACAGAGCTGGAAGGCATTTTCTGTCCATCCTATTGAATATGTCTTAGTAGATATAAGTATACGTCCTATTTAAAGAGTCCAGAGGGCTTTTTACTGGCTTGTTACATTCTGAGAACATTTGAGCTCTAGACCCAATATCGTAGAATTTGTTCATATTAACAGTTTAAACCTCTATTGTATGTACTATAATATTTTAATTATGCGGATACATTTTGAGTAAAACATTTATAAATACGGTATATCAGTTTTACTAAAATACTGCTACGTATGTTTATGCTGTCTATTTTGAACTGCAGGTACCTTCCTTAACATTCGGTGGATTTCTACCAAATTTTGTATGTACAGTGTATGCCATAAGATGTACATGTGCACATTCTCAGTCCCACCTACATACTTAATACTCTCCTTGGTCATTTGAGCTGTAGACTCTCAATATCTCAGAAACCATATAAGGCAACAAATTATAACATGCTCTGCAGCTCTATTAGGCAAATCTTATGAGGCAAATCTTGAGCATATCTTATAATGTCAGTGCTACCAGCATTCTAAACAGATCTTATTAGAGAAATAAGGATTGATCGGAAATTAAGAAAAGAAGGCTCTTTAGTTCGCCACTGAACTACTTGTTTCTGTTGCTAAGAGGTCACTGGTTGTATGAGTATCCCAAGTTATAGTAAGCCTGTATGCAGCTATTGGCATTATTATTATGTAGAAGAGGGTCATTCAGGTTTTTGTTGACAGCTGTTGTAGTTGCATGATTTTATATGTTGCTCTTATTGCCGCAGCTGCTTTGAAGGATTTCAATGTTGTTTGGAGAGTAACACCCGAGTATTTAAATTTTACGACAACTTCTAATCGTTCATCATGTGGTGTCAGAGAACACACACAATGCTAGTGACAATATGCTTGGACGAAATTTGGCGAGTGCATACGAGCTAAATGCTTTCTGATTTAAAATTCCTTATACTTGTATGTTTTTTTCGTATCTCCTTTGACGTAAGGAGACTACGAATGCGAGGCTGAAATAACTACAGTGTGTCATGTTCTTCGATTCCCATAGTGCAAGTTCACTAGTCATGTGTAAGATATATTTCCTTCTATGTTAAGGAACTTATTTGTGATTCAAACCATTTCTCTGCAGGACGATATGGATGATATTGAGGATATTAAGATTGAGGAATGTTCTATTCCTGAGATAGTCCCATGCCTCAAAACAGAAACATCATCTTCCGATCTGATAGAGGTAAGTAACTTCATGCCTCGTTACAAGTCAAGACATGACGTAATATCATTTAGGGATTAGGAATTGTATTTTCACTATTGAATTGATAATAATCGGAACTGTTCTGTTGAATATAGTACAGAATGCACATAATCACTTACCTGTATAATGTTCATCTTTAGTGTATTCTAAGGGAAGACATAACCACTTACCTGTATGTTGTTTATCCTTGGTGTATTATAAGGGAATACATAACCTCTTACTTCTATGATGTTTATTTTTGGTGTATTCTAAGGGAAGACATACCTCTTACCTGGCTAATATTTACCTTTGGTGTACTGTAAGGGAAGACATACCTCTTACCTGGGTAATATTTACCTTTGGTGTACTCTAAGGGAAGACATAACCACTTACCTGAATAATGTTTATCTCTTGTGTTTTCTACGGGATTACATAACAACTCACCTGTGGAATGTTTGTCTGTGGTATATTTTAAGGGAAGGCAAAACCATTTACCTGTCGAATGTTTATCTTTGGTGTATTGTAAAGAAGACATCACTTACCTGTGTAATGCTTAGCTCTGGTGTATTATAAGGAAATTCATAACTACTTACCTGTATAATGTTTATCTTAGGTGTATTATAAGGGAATACATAACCTTGTACCTCTATGATGTTTATCTTTGGTATATTCTAAGGGAAGGCATTACCACTTACCTGTGGAAAGTTTATCTTTGGTGTATATAGAAGACGTAACCACCTACCTGTATAATGTTTATCTTTAGCGGTACAATTACATGGTGTATTTTTGTGTAAAAAGTGTAAAGAAATACATCATTCCGTCTCTTCTTTAGGATATGACAGAAGAAAACCGTAATGAAGATAGTGGTTCAAGTGGAAATCACTTAAATGAGTAAGTGTCCTACATACCAAAAAACGTGTTCTTTCTCTTTGTGTGCATATCTCTTAAGTTTTGGATACGAATACGTTTTGTGTGCAGCATCAGATATGCTCTTGCTGTATATGTCTCATCATTGGTATTAACTTTTTATTTAGCAGCCCACAAATTATCCATTTTCATTCAGAGTTCTCGCTGTCTGGGAATATTTACGAAAAGGTATGAGTCTGTTGATGGAAACTAATTCTCTATTATGAGAAACCCTGAGATTTGCTTGGTGGAAATAATTACACACATACAGCAGCGATAAAAAGATTGAATGAGTTTTGTTAAAAAAAACCATTTCTTTTAACTTCCCCGGAGTGTTACTGGGTCTTCAGCCCCACCAGATGCTTTTGTGACCCGTAACTGTAAGCGTAAATGGCTTACTTTTCAGCCAGTGCTACTACAAGTAAAATCCAATTAAGGATCTACTTAAACTAATCTTAAAACCTGGGAGTATTTGAGTAATTTGCTAGGTACCAATGTTACTATTATTATTATTATTATTATTATTATTACTATTAGCCATTGGTAAGTCCCATAAAGGGCAAAGGCCTCCTGCTAGCAGGGTAGCTCTGAGATATTTCATCAGATGAGCTAGGCTGATGAACATTTTTCTATAGTAACTTAAAACTAACTGCACTGACTCACAAATGATCGTATTATGTTAAACATTTTCACTCGTAATACTTGGACCTAGCTCATATTTGCCTGAAGATTTATCTAAGCTGACGATGCGTCTAGGGATGTTTCAAACAAACTGTTTCGACGACAGTTTTCCACGAAATCCATTGACCTGCCGCTCTCATCCACTGCTTCCCGATCGTTGACAGGAACTCGTCTGACCATCTGGTCTTCGGACGGCCGGGGTTTCTTCTTCCATCTCTGGGCTCCCACACTGTAGTTGAGTAGGCCCACCTCGCGTGATCCATTCTCAGTACCAATATACCCCACATAAACCAGCTGGGTGTTAGTAGGTTATTTGCTTGTGAGAATAAGTAAAGATGTGACAGGGTTTATTATGTACCATAATATTTACCAACCGTGGGTTGTCCCTGTCCTGATTCTTAGTGGTGTTTATTTGATAGAGAGATCTTGCTGTCGATGTTCAACTAAATAATCACATAAGGCACGTCAGATTGAAGCAACCGGCTAAATCAACTATTGGGGATATTGCAATTATTATTATTCATATTATTAATTACGACAAGGAAATTGTTTATATTATCAGTGACGATCTAGAATATCTCTAATTAGTATATAGAAGACCTTATTATCCGAATAACGGTTTGCCATAGATTGAGTTGAGATGATCATTTATTGCAACCATCTCACTTGGCACATGGGTTTTAAATACAGTATTACTGCATAACATAATGCACAATCACTTGATTGATGTGCTTAAAATACAGTATTTCATACAACCATCATATGCTTTAACCTTCGGCGGGCTGAACCATATATTATTATTGTTATTATTATTTGTTATTTATTATTTATTTAGATACAGCCATCTATGGACTACAAATACACAAGCATTATTCAGGTCTTCATCTTCTTCAAGGTGTTTCTGCCTTGTTGTTTAGATTCCTGCCAGAGATCTTTCATTCGTTGGCTCCTTCACAATCGTTCTTCCACTGAAAGAGCGAGTCTTTTTTGGGGGGGATCCTTCACACTTGCAACTTTAGATCTGTATCCTGTCCTGTCCCACACTTCGACTAATCCTATGTTTGCCCTTTTTAAGTCTTGATAGACCTCTTGAAATGGGGGTTGTACCTTCCACTTCTCTTGCAGATTAAGAATTTTATTAACACCTCTCGTTCACCAATCGCTAACGTGCCCAAAGAACATCAACGATCTTTTCCTTATACTGACAGAAATCCCTTCAAACTTGTTATACAGTTATTATTATTATTATATAATTTTCCCCTTTGGCAGAGCATGTGAACTTGAGCCAATTACAGCTTCACTTCCTTTTCCTCTTCTCTTTTCTTCCCAAAACCTCTTCATGAATTCACTGTGTTTTTTCTTCCTTTCCTCTGTCCATTTTCCCCTATTGTTTCTTTCCTTGAGATTGTTTAAATTTCTTGTTTCTGATTTTAATTTTGAATTGATTCATGTCTTTAATATCATCTTCAGAGATTTTGAATTGTTCCAGGTCTTCCTGTGTTTCTCTCATGCAACTGGTCTTTAATTTGCTTGTTTTAATGATGTTATAAATCGACCCTGACTATTATATGTCAGAAAACTGTATCATAATGATGGTCATTATAACACTATTTTCATTATGAAAGAGTTTCTCCCACCAATCACAGCTCAAGAAACAGTTGTTTGACCAATTAGGTGAGGATAGCAACGCACCTGCGTTGAATTCCAAAGCCTTCTACTTTAAATTTCACTGCCTGGCCTAGTGTCATAGTGGGGCAATCGAGGAGGCCATGGTCAAATACAAGGTATTCTGTGCGTCCCATGCGCTCTGTTCAGTACATAAAACTGGCGAAATCTCGACAGATATTTAAGAATATTTATGTTCGAACATAAAATAGTTATAATAATTATCGTCGAACATAAACAGTCGTACTATAATGAGTCTGTTTTCAAACATCCTCCACAGCTGTAGGCCTATTTTCCTAAATTTCTCTGTAATGGTGTCTGTGTTTCCATAGAGTTCCTTTGTAGGTCGTCTGATCCAAGCTCCGTCTCTGAGAACAGCACCGTGTATCTTTGTAAGAATTTTCCGTTCTTGTTTCTCGATGTCATGAATTCTTGTCATCCCTCCAATTAATGTTGTTTCTGCCGCATACAGGGCTTCTGGTTAAACAACCGTGTTGTAGTGTCGTAGTTTTGCAATACGAGACACTACTCTTGTGTTGTAATGATTCCATGTCAGTTTGTATGCCTTTTGCAGTTGTAGAATTCTGCCGTACGTAAAGGATTAATGTTCATTATCACAATGCCCAACCTCTTGTTCACTCACAATGCAACAAAGCGAGCAATGTTACGATATCTAAAGATATAAGTAAGAGCCCGAGCAACGTTGGGCCGAACAGCTAGTAATGTATGTCATTTACACCCCTATATTGAGCCCGTTTTCTCAGAGATAACATGAAAATTAAATGCCGAAACAGCCACCATGAGACCCCATTGTAAACAAACCTCATAGAAATAGGAATCTCTGTTTCGCGGGCTTATAGGCCGTGTTCTAAGGACATTTTGTCGTCCTGACGTTTCGCTGAAGATTGCGTTCAGCATGTTCACTGGTTACATTAAGCGAGGTGAAACAAGTAAACCTCACAGAATTACCAGACATGAATCTGAACTAGGTCGAGCTTAAGACTGATATCTCGGTAGTATCGGGTATATACATATCCGTAAGAAAATGGAAAAACAAAGCTTAATTCATGAACTAACTAAAAATATACCGTACATGTACATGCCGTCATCCCCTCAAGAAGTCCTATGAAACAAAAATGCGACGAGAAAAACTAGAAATGAGGTACCTAAATAAATCCCTAAACCATTGCAAATGTGAATTAATGTAAAATTCGTAGTGACATCGTTGCTAATCCGGTAGCTAATGGCTGTATTCTGCCGTTAAATAACGTACAAACGATCCGAAGATTAATGTTAATAAATAGTTATGGCGTGTTACCATTCGGGATTTAGAAAAGTTTCGGACACACACAGGAATTGCGAAACAGGAAATATGGAAGAGACCAATATTTAATCTTTCTTTTGTAGGTTTATTTCACTTAAAATATATAATTTATAATTCATAAAAAGGATGTTTTAAAAATATATCACACTAAAAAGAGGTCCATTTCAAATTTATGGGTAACATTTTCTCCAGGGAAATAAATAGCAGTTGCAAGCTTAAAAGAATCCCTCTCGGCATGCCAGGAGGCGGAGGTAGATTTCACCGGGCAATCTAGGGGATAGGCGAAAATAGGTAATATATGGGGGTTTTCGTAGAAGGATCAGACCTCATTTATACACCACATTGCGAGAAAGTATTTTAAAATTGGACCTTTGTTTTTCGGCTTTTCATGCATATTTTTAACTTTTTATTGTCTTATGGGGACGGTATCCTTTTCGTCATTTGGAGTCTATTTTTATACTTGTGGTCACACTGTCCTCATGCAAGGTTTCGACACTGATGTGTAACTTTATGACGGTCTGTTATTTCTTCACGCAAAATTTTATCTCCAGCAGAGATGTTGAATAAATCCTGAGTTTAGTGGCTGCGACAACGCGGTCATGTATTCCCGTGTACTTTGGGTGTGTGTAGAATCTGTCTGATAACCGGTGTTAATTGTGATGGCTGTATTCGTCTGTAGAATGTTTGGAACAGTTACTCACGTAACCCTCAAGAGGGCAGCACCGTCAGGTACAGATTGGGAAGGCTGTGGATGTCCATTTGTACCTTTGATTTTCGATTCTCTTTTTTTATAGGTTATGTTCCTTGCTGGCAAAGGAATTATTAATAAACGAGTACTGTATCCATTAGGCTCTCCTTTGAACCAAATAGACTTTTATTTTGTATATGTGGAGAGAGCTCGTCCACAAAATTTGTGGGCAGTAACATGCCTCGTCATTGGGGTCAATTTTTATACTTGTGGTCACACTGTCCTTATGCAAGGTTTCAACACTGATGTGTAACTATCCAACCGTCTGTTATTTCTTCACGCAAAATTTTATCCCCTGCAGAGATGTTGGTTGGGTCTTAAGTTTATGGGCTGCAACAATGCGGTCGTATAGTCCGGTGTACTTTGGGTGTGTGTAGATGTGTAGATTCTGTCTGATATCCGGTGTTAATTGTGATGGCTGTATTAGTCTGTAATTCAGGTAAGGACTGCAGACGGTCAATTTCAAGTAGTAGTTCCTACTTTTTCTATCAAATTCTACCATCAACGACACCTAGCTGTGAGCTTGGCTATTAGATGCCACTGCAACCAGCAACTGTCAACGAACGTTGGAACTTAAAGCATTAATCAAATCTGACCTTCAAATTTCACTTCACATAGTTGTAGTCTGTGGAAGGTTCTTTTACATGCCATATGTCTATGGCATGGGCCCTCTGCGAAGGAGGGATTATTATCGCTCTTAAAAAATCCGACGACTTCGGCCGGGTTTGAACCCGCAATCATGGGCATATAAGTTCAGCATGCTACCAACTACGCCACCGAAGCCGCTTCCCTCAGGGGCAGATGGAAAACTGAATGTGTTCTCGTGCATTGGCGTTGTCAAGGCAACCTCTGTTGGCTCATCCCTCATCAATTTAGTAGGGCTCTCATGGCAACCTCTGTTGGCTCTTGGCATTTTCTTATCATTCCGAAATCATTTTGCTCATCCCTTGGCGTAATGGAGGGTCATATCAAAAATAATTCGGATAAATGTTTTAGGTAATTATTAGGTGAATAATGTCCATTTTGCACGGTACTGATATTGTGCCTATTAAGAGAGATATAGTTAATGTTTCCCAAAAAACCCATTTTTTCCCACCCCTTTGGTCAATGGTTGGTGCTATCAAAAACGTTTTAAACATAAACTTTTGGCCCTCATCTGACACATAGTATGAACTTTGAATGGATTCGATATTTCACATATTAAGAGAGTTATAGCGATATTTCACTTTTTCGAAAAAGGCTCCCCAATTTCACCCCATTCGACCGAATTTGCCCATTTACGATCTTGACCGAGATTTGAAAGGGATACATATTATGTAAACAATTCAAAGTGATTGGTGCAAAATTGCGGTAGTTATCGTGTCCACAAGAAAGTGATATATGCTGCTCAAAATATTAAAGCACCACTTTTTTCAAAGACACCAAATTTTGAAATGTTGACCGCACACGCTCGAATTCTCTGTATGACGTTTGTCTTGATGCCTACCAAGCATATGCTCCAGCACAACTCCCCAACGTGAGTAGTTTCGGGGTAGCGCAACAAGTAGCCTGGGTGTCAATGGCCTGCGATGGGCTTTGTTATTGTGGCCAGTCTTGCGGCGAGCAAGAGGGGTGCGGGCTTGGGAACTGTCTCGTCAGCTGGTTGATCCGCCTCCTCCCAAGAGCTGCCCGTCCGGCTTGCGGCGACACGTTACAATAAATTTAGTTCCCACGGCGTAGCCGTGCACCACGACTGTGCCCGGGCAGCTGCAGCAAGTCTAAAGACAGTAGGTTTGAACCCCAGCACTGACAGCGACCACCTGAGTGCCCATTTTCGAAAACCGCAAATTGGAATTTGCGAAAAACGCTTTAGGACTTGTCGCAGGTTGCCGAAGCAGTCGAAAATGAACGAGTCTTGCTCTTAATGGTTCCACAAACACGTTGAAATCGTTACATTTGACGTTTGGACATTTTCAACCCCCTTCATCAACCCCTAAACATGGACTACCATTGGGGGCGTCTGGGAAGGTACTGGGTGTGTTTAACCATATGAAAACCTGCACACCATCCTCAGTTGCTGATTGCAATAAGTTCTTAAGGCCTCCGGCAATGTTCACCCCCCCCCCCCCCCCCCCCCGTAACACCCTCAATTGGCACGGGACCAAACCACCCAGTCTCGATTCTCCCCTAAGGAAGGTTTCAATCGAGATGTTTATCAGTGCTGCGAATGGGGTGTCTTCCCCTAACGTTTAAAAAAGAAGCTGTGCCTGTGTCACCAGCCCTTCCCCTGCTACCCCCGGTTGTACGATTTTTCGAATCAGGCCCTTTTTATGGGCTGAAACGAGGTCTTAATCGCAGAAAGGGCTGTAAAGGTCCTTAGAAATAGTGGTGACATGAAATCAACCCCTTGCGATCGTTGATTGACATTCCGTCCCCCAAAGTTGACATTTTTGCACCCTCAACCCTCCCTGTCTGAACGCGTAACGCGTCATGGCAGAGTTTTCAGAGTTGGATGAAAATGAAGCGTATGGCCTGCAATCGAGCTCAAAACAGCAGGTTGGATGGAAATTCATCGGTAGGGTGGTAAACGGGACCAAAATTTTTCTAAAAATTAACAGCCTCTAGTAAGTACGCCCATGCATAGGCAACCCACATCACGCCATTTTTCTCCCAATTCCGTCCTTTGTAGCCCATTGCAAATCATAGGCAACCCGCACGCATGGACGTGATCACTGATCAGAAAAAAGCCGACTAAATTGAAATGTTAAGGCCACGTGGTTTCTTTAATACAATAATGAATGATGCATCATGGCACAGACATTAACTCACTTATAAACGGAAGAAACTTGAACAGAGGGCCAAATCTGTTATATCTACATTTCCAGTATCGAGATTAAACAGTTTTTACGTAGTGAGAACTTGTTGAAACAGGTCGGAACTTAATGATAGTACTTCAGAGGATTGGGATATAGCCGTTAGTTGGAGAGAAGTGCACGTTTAGATGGTTCTACGTATATAGAGATGAGACGCTTGAGAGGATTCATAAAGTTGCGGGACTAGAGACTAATGTGGTGTGGTTTATCTTGAAGGACTGCCTACGTCTCTACTATAATCAAGATCAGAAAATACCAGGTTGGCCTTTAACAAATAATAGCCTTAAGTGTACATTATTAATCGTTCCCCTTGAATAATACTTCCTTCATTTTAAAGAAGCGTTAAATCATTCATCCAGAAGAACTGTTACTCAAAATTCTCTGACTTGACAAAAAGTATTTTCTGTAAATTTTGTAACTGCAAGATATTTAGACAGCTTGAACGACACGTAATAGACGAGTAGAAGCAAGGTCAGTTCCTCGTATTTCTTGAGAAAACCTTGCGTACCACTGCAACTTGCCCCGAATGTCTCTTCTCTAGATAGATCACTGCATTTCTTCGTCTTCTCTTCAACCGCAAGATTGGTGGGTAACATGCATGTCTTCCAAATCGTCTTCTTTCTCTGGCCTGTAGTTTCAAATGGCAATAAGTTTGCTTGCCTTTAATGCTGTCATCACTGCATTGTGAAGCTATAATTCCACTTCCCTTCATCATCCAACATGATCAGAAGCATACTGCAATGTATTAGTATTAATTGTTTCTTACTGATACATCCAGAAACATGAGATCACACTGAAATGAAGATTTACACATTAGGTAATACCTTGAGAAAATATACTAACAGTGGTAATAGTAAAATCTCATAAATAACCTACAGTATCTTCCACAGGGCGGAGACCACCACTACAACTGCATGCGACCAAAATTTGGCTAAGAAGAGTAAGACGAATGACAGCGTTAGTCATCATAGTGACGAAAAGCCGTACTCATGTGCTACATGTGGACAAACATTTATTCAGAAAGGGGTTTTGAGAAATCACGTGTTGGTTCATAGCAATGAGAAACCCTACTCTTGTAGTACATGTGGACGAACGTATACTAGTAAGGGAGTTTTGAAGCAGCACATGTTAATTCATAGTGACGAGAAACATTATACATGTAGTACATGCGGACGAAAGTTTACAAAGAAAGGAGATTTGAAAGATCACACGTTCATTCATAGTGACGAGAAACGTTACTCGTGTATTACATGCGGAAGTAAGTTTGCTGGAAAGCAAGGCTTGAGACAGCACTTGATAATTCATACTGAGGAGAAACTTTATTCATGTAACACGTGTGGAAGTAAGTTTGCCGGAAAGACAAGATTGAGACGGCATATGATAATTCACATTAATGAGAAGCCATTCTCGTGTGATAAATGCGGGCGAACGTTTGCTCGAACAGTGGGTTTAAGAAATCACGTCTTAAATATTCATAGTAACGAGAAAGCATACCCATGTAGTATATGCGATCGAAAATTTAGTCGAATGGGGGACTTAAAAGGTCACATGGTAGTTCATAGTAACAAGAAACCATATAAATGTAGCACATGTGGACGAAAGTTTCCTAGAGCGGGGGGTTTGAAGCAGCATATGATCATTCACAGTGACAAGAAACCGTACTCTTGTGATACATGCAAACGACATTTCTCTCAAAAGCGACATTTTGATGATCACATGTTAATCCATAGCGGAAAAAAGCCGTATTCATGTGGTACTTGCAGACGAAAGTTTACAAGGCAAGGAGATTTGAAGACGCACATGTCAATTCATAGTTATAAGTAACCGTACTTATGTAGATAATTCGGATCAAAGTAATTTCGAAAAAGGATATTTTACGAGAGACATTTTCATTCTTAGCAGTGAGATGTTGTTAGAAATATATAAAATAATAAGGAGAAAATCCGCAATGTCCATGTCAGTCCACGAGTCATTACAGAGTTTTGTTGGAGTTAGAAGGCTCTGTTGGCACCAGGTAGCATGAACCCGTATACAAAGCCTGCCGCACATTTCAAATTCGTGCGAGGTTTTGTTCGTGATATGATGCGTCTTTCTCTTGAAATCGTGATGGTTGAATCCATGAACCGTATAATGAATTAGCGTGTGACATCTCCATTCGGGGAATGTTCTTGCTTTGGTCGAATAGAGCTTACATATATTTTTTTGTAATTTCACTTGCCACCTGACGCGCCACCGGCGTATGATTGTGCATAACCAGCGTTCGGTTTAATAGTACGGTAATGGAGCAATGGGTACATTGAATTCTTCTTACATGTAGATAAGCAAATTATTATTGTTAGGAGAAATAAAAGTTGTAAATGCACCAAGATTGTTATGGTCTTTAGCTTTGTACTATGAGAAAGCTTTGCATGTGTTTACTCATTATGTATTAATGATGCGAAATGTCAGCTAACGTTGTGCCACATACGACACTTGTAGTCTCTGAAGGCTGAACATTTTCCCGTCAATTTACAGCAGACTATGTTTGAACATTTTTCCCGATCGTGACGAAGGAAGTGTTTCTCCAAATGGAAAATTGCATATAACTGTATGCACGTTGTATAATCTTGGCAATTTTTTTTTTTTCACGGAGCAACGTTACTCCTTTGTAGGCACGCAGCTTTTGTATTTAGTTTTCTGGCAACTTGTCTTAATTTATTGACTAAAATATTTCTAAAGGCAGACAATCCATATTTCCATAAAAAGGTTTCAAGTTCCATAATTCATGCAAATTGAGACTCGTTTGTCTAATTTAGGCCATGAACCCCCTATCCTTTCAGTGATAACCGTATGGTACTTTACGTAGAATAGGTTGAAAGTGTAAGTGAACATTTTTGAAAACTGTTGTCGCCATTTATTTCGTCTAGTTACTTAAAATTGTCCATGTTTTCCTTACTGAAAACTAGGCAAGACTGGTATTTCAGATGGAACCACGTGTGCTATCAAATATCGCTTCCTTGCAATACCTGGAATATGTATATAATTATAAAATGATTATTGGTTAAATAAGTGTTCATATAATTATAAGCTATTTTAATTATAGTGATTAAATATATATAAAAGAAGAAAGGATGACTTATTCGTAAATGTTACCGGTAGGGCGAATATCCTGTTACTCGTAGCTTTTGTCTCATTTTAGCTTTTAAACTCGTCTAATTATTGCATGATATACCAATATAACAACTGGATAGCAACTAATTATAATATTCTGACCTATAACATATATAATTGGCACCAACTTATATTTTGGACTATATAATTATTGCAATTATAGTCCATGACATGCTAGATCGCTGCCGTTTGAATTGTGCAAATTGCACACATTTAGCCAAGCTGTTTCTTATGGTCCTTTCTGTTGCGAAGTTTTACTACTTTCTCTTTCAGGATACACTTGTGTTTGGAATATTCAAGAAAGGCCAACCTTCTGGTTCATATTTCATAAGTGGAACACCTAAAAATGAAACCACAATCCAAAATAGTAATGACAATAGTCAGGGACGATTGGTTGCAAATGAAAATCAAATGGAGATTTGCGGATCGGGAGTGCTTCGGTGCCTTTTTCACTCGTGGAAGCTCTTTTGGAATCATTCCATATCTCCTTTTATAGTGTTGGCATTCTGTGAAATGTTGTATGTATGCCCTTGTAGATGGCAGACAATCTATTAAGAAGGAAGGACTTGAAGAGGCACATGGTAGTTCTTAGTGGCCAGAAGCCATACTCATTAAGTGCTAAACAATAGGAAATCTTAAGATACAATTGAGCTGACATACGCGAAGTCAAAGCGATATTGAGACTCATTCGTGTACTACATGCCGGGCATACTTGGATCATAGTATAATTTGAAGGGGCACTGTTAATTCAGATTCGATGTCACTGATGCTCCGTATAGCTGCAGTTATTCTCTACTTTAGGTATATTGTGAAGATTGTTCCTGTTACCTGTATTGTAATCCCTAGATATTTGTATTGGTTATTGCTTCGTAGCTTCTGTCCCTTGCATGGAATGAAGTCATCCTTCGACAATTTCCCTTTTCTCCTGAAAATCAATATTCTGGTTTGTTCGCATCAGGGCCATTTCATTTTCCTCTGCCCCGTCTGTGAGCATGTTTAGGCCTATGTCTACTTGTAATTCCACGTTACTCTCAGACGCAAGAGCCATGCCACCAGCATATATGTATGCGTTAAACTTCTGTTTTTTCTGTTTATTTCCTTGATCACGTCATGTGTGGAAACGTTGAGCAGCAGCGGGTCACCATGCAGTACCCCATTTGTCTGTCGAATTCACTTTGATTTGCTTAGTTTGTCACTTATTTGAACATAGTTCTCCGATAATATGTTGATTAGTACCGTAGCTTTATGAGCCATGTACGACCAATGAATATCTTCTAGTTTCCTGACAAGCTTCAACCTATCCACTGAATCAAATGCCTTTGAGTAGTCTATGAATATTACGTACATTTTGCCTTGTTTTTTCCTGATTGTTTCATGAATATCTTGCAGGAGTCATTCGGCAGCTATCAGAGTCGATCTCCCCAATCTAAATCCAAATTGCTCGCCAGGAAGTAGCGGATCCACTGTGCTGTTAATTCTCTGTGTCATCAGTTTGGTTAGTATCTTAAAAACTGCTGATTCAAGGGCAAGTCTGCAATATGATTCTGAGCTGCGTACTTCCCTTCTTCCTTTGTAAAGCATCTTAACGACTGTTTTCCTCCATGCATTTGGGGTTATCCCTGTTTCCAGACATTTATTCATCAGTTCTATCCACATCGTTTCTAGATAAGGGAGTGATGTCTTCAGGTGTTCATTGCATATGCCATCTGGCCCTGGGGCCTTGTTGGATTTTGTGCTTGGGATCACTTTTCTTACTTATTTTCGGGTGAATGGGCTACACTGTTTGATTTCTCCTTCCAATTGCGGTGTTGAGTCACGTGTACACACTAGTTTTCCATCTGCTACTCCCAAACTTCTATTGGTATATCATCTGGAATCTTGGCTGGCGTGGAAGCAATGCTTTGTAAGGGTTATCTTTAATTTTCTTCATTAGATTTTGTCTTTGTGTATCCATGTGACTGACTATCGTATCATTCAAAAGAATAATGAATACCTTTCTAGCAGCTTGATATTCTGCTAACTTGGTGACATCTGTACTTTGCCCAGCTTCTCGCATTTTATTTAAAGCTGCCTGTCTTGCGTGGTAGCACTCTCTGTCAAACCAGTCTTCCGTTTACGGGGGTCATTCCGTGTTTCGGCCGCATTTTATTTGAAAGTATGCTATGAGAAATGACGCTTAATCGATCTTTCCTTCTCGAAATACTTGAATCATACTCTGCGTTTCAGCTGAGTTCTCCTGTAGTGTGATTGTATTTAGAGTTCTTTTGAATTTCACTTCATGTCAAGTCCCTAGCTGTGCTGCGGAATATATTATTGATCATTGGGATGTGATTTCTTATCAGTACGCCATCAGATCGTGTTAGAGAAGTTTGGGACTCGACCCCTAAGCCCTCTACTAGTACTAAATCTATCGCACTCCCTCGGTTGTGGCAAAGATAGGGTCACATTTTCTGATCATACACTAATGTTAAACCCTCCTCAGTGAGATATTTCAGAAGTAAATCTGTTTTCCTATTGTTCTCGTCTATGGGACAGTTGAGATCTCGTACCAAAATACACTGGGATCATTAAGTACACTAACTTGCCTCGGTGGGTGAGTGGTCAACGTGTCGGTCTACTAACCCCAAGTTTGCAAGGTCGCTCCTGGCCGTAGTAAGTGATTTTCGAAAGGCGGCAAAAATACGACACCATGTCATACGATGTTGGCATGTCAAAGAACCCATTTGAATTCAGTAGGTAGTGTTCATAATGGCAAAATTAATCTCGGGATTTACCGCCAACACAAAGCTCCTCATTTCTCTAGTAGAAAGCGCTATAGTGTTCAAGGAGTTTAGATATCTAACCACCTTGATTTTCATAGTGCTTCAAGGAACAACTAAATTCGACATACAAGGTACCCTTTGGGTGTCAAATAACAAAGCTTGCACCCGGCATCCGAGGTCAAACGATATTATTATTATTAGGTATACTGTCAAATGTTTTTTGTAAGTGGTCTGTTATATCCACTGAGCTTTAATTATGTCTCTAATATAAAGAGTTGTGCAAATTATTAGACTTGACGGCAGTTATCCAAAATTCCATTTGTGCTTTTCGCGGCTTAATGCCCTAAATATGTGTGCAATTCGTTGGATTTTCTTTTAATGTTTACCCAATAGTCTTAATATTATCTCTTAAGAATCTCAAAGTAAAATGATTATTTTGGAATTCCCACTGACTGAGGAGCCTTGCTAATGCAAAATGCCACACGTTTTGTTTTGATTACTTCGCTCTACTTTTAAAGCAGAGAGATTTGGGGTGTTTCCTTTACTGATGATCCGCTCTTGAACTATTCAATGATTCATGAATCATTTATTGAAATCACCTGACTTAGTCAGGTCAGTGAAAAATAGAAAACGGACCCAGCTCAGGTATCCCTGGGAATCCCCTTTTCTGAAAGTTTCCAGACGTAATTCCTTATGGGAAAAGTTGGTTAGCAAAAGATGCCAACAGTTGGTCAATAATATGATTTTGAATAAATAATTATAACTGGTTTAATTTATGTATATGATTCCAATAATTTGCCCACCTCTGTACGCATATTATGACCCCTATCCTTGTTCTTCATCATCATCATCTTCCAAAATTTCCAGCACTGGCCAGGTCTGTTTGGAACATAAGCTTCTCTATCCTCCTCTGTCCTCCCACCATCTCTCGGTCACCATTTTGGTCCGGTCTTCTCCTTTCTTTCGCACGAAGTCCCCTATTAATTTCCCATTTCATGAGATTTTCACAAAAGAAACTGCTATTGCAGTGTGTGATCTTATGAATGTTATCCTAGCAATTCAATTTTCACTTTTCACGGCTCCACTACGCATAATAGCTGCGTCCAGTGACGTAGCCAGGATTCTATTTCGTGGGGGTGGTGGTCTAAAGAAATGTCAAATTCAAGCTTTCCCCTTCTACATCCTGACCGTCTTTGCCTACAACGTATAAATAAGATACAACCGCCACACAGTCAATACAAGTGATTGATAGGCTTTATCAAACTGAGATGCGCCAGTGGTGTTGTAGCATACAATCTTGGATGTGTTCTTATTCGCATTGTTATAATACATAACAGAAACACCCAATTGACGTATAAATTAAACTGCCTATAACTAGTAAAATGATTTTATTTCCACCTAGGTCAATACACAAGTTGAAACTAAATTACATTGACAATACCAGTTTCGTTTAACTTGCCATCATCTTCGGCTAATGCTGATATTTAAATCACATTAAATTACAATCAATTACCATGAATAAAATGACAATAAATTAAAACTATGAGCATCAATAAACTAAGAGAAACCATCTATCAATAACATTCTACACAAAATACTATAAAATTCATTGTATACAGTTTCAAATCTCTGTTGAATAATATTCTAAAATACAAAATAAGACTTAACATATACCACCGTTAGATCTATAAGCCAAGAAAAACCGTCTACTTTGAGTCTAATGGAGAATATTTATTTCCTTAAATTAAAAGTTGTACATAATATTTTTTCACTTTACATTTTTGTATAAAAAACAGATCTGTTATAATTGAGCATTGATTGAAAACTCGAAAACGTATATAATGAGTACCGGTATACTGTAAATCCACCGTCCAACCCACCGAGCCTCTTAGAAATCAAAAACATCATCAAGGATCTCAAAAACAATAAACCACCAGGGGAAGATGGCATAGTAGCTGAAATGTGGAAAATTGGAGGAGATACGGCTGTGGAGAACTTACATCGCCTCATTTGTGATATCTGGGAAAATGAAATTATCCCAGATGACTGGAAAAGTGCCCTAATACATCCACTCCATAAGAAAGGTGACCGAACTGATCCAAACAACTACAAAGGAATTTCCTAGCTAGCGATATCGTACAAAGTACTATCTAAGGCGCTATTACACATAGTTGAAGTTCTGGTAGACCATCAAATAGGTGAATATCAAGGAGGCTTTAGAAAGGGCAGATCTTGTGTGGAGCAGATCTTTAGTTTGAAAAGCATCTTGAGAGTAAGAGCTTTACGAAGTAGAAATACGGTAGTTGCGTTTGTTGACTTCAAAAAAGCCTACGACTCCATAGACCGGAAAACCCGATTCAATGTTTTGGAAGAATTTGGAATTGATAGCAAAACAAGGGCGATTATAATTCAAACATTAACAGAAACTGATTCCAAAATTAAATTTCAGGGGGAAATCTCGGAGCCCTTTAAAATTCGGACAGGAGTCAGACAAGGAGATGGGCTTTCACCGATTCTGTTTAACGTTGTCCTGGAAAAAATAATGAGAACATGGAGGAATGCCATGAGAGAAGAAGGGATAGAAGGAATATGTTTAGGTACAAAGAAGCAAGATGTGAAGGTTTATTGCTTAGCGTTTGCGGATGATATGGCATTGCTAGCTGAAGATAAAGAAGAAATTAAAATAATGCTTGAAAAATTACACGAAATTGCAGGTAAAACGGGGCTCAGGATTTCGTAAAAAAAAAAAAACAGAATACATCGAATACAAACATGATAACGAAAAGCACTTAGAAACAAAGTATGGGAAGATAAAGAGGTCGGATAAGTTTAAATATCTTGGTGAATGGATCCAGCCTAATGGACTGGATAATGCAGCAAACAAAGGGAGGATCAGAAAGATGGAATTAGCTTTTAAATTAGTACAGAATAGGTACAACAAAAGAACAATATCTTACGGAGCGAAGATAAGACACTATACCACGGTTGTCAAGCCTGAGGCATTGTATAGTTCAGAATGTTTGATACTGAACAAGGAAGGTGAATTTGAAGAACTGGAGAAGAAAGAAAGAAAAATCTTGAGGAAGATCTTAGGACACGAAAATAGAAATGATGGTACATGGCGGAAGAGGCGAAACAAAGATCTTTACGGACAAGCAGAAAAAATCACAGATACCATACTGAAGAGAAGATTGAAGTTCTATGGACACCTTACGAGAATGAGCGATAGTCGACTAACGAAGAAGATCTTTAATTACATCACCAAGATAAAAGCGACTACAAAATGGGTAGATGAAATAAGAAAGGATATGGAGGAAGTTGGGGTCAGTCCAAATGAGATCTGGAATAGAGAGGTGTTTCGAGGAAGGATTGATGCATTCAAGGGGTTCCAGGAAAAGCAAAGGAGAAAAGCCAAGAACATCTGGTCGGAAGAAAGGAAGAGAATCCACAGTGAAAGGATGAAGGGTTTCTGGGTGCAGAAAAAAGGTCTAATCAGCAAGTCAATTGTTTCCCGTGGTCCAAAGTTGGCCAAAATCGAACAAAGAATAAAATATAGCTAAAGAGGTCAGAGAGGGACAGAGAGGAACAAGATAATAGAAGTATTGATTTAATGTACTCTGTTAAAGTGCAATTCGATTAATAAAATATTGCTAATTAAATCTGTCGGGGTTCAAAATAAGTATTTGTGTTAACTGAAACATATTTTAAAATTGTGTTGATGTCATGAATAATATATATTGTAAAATGACATTCTGACGAATTAAAAGTATGTCATCCACGTTTGACATCTAGCATGCGAATAATTGGAATATCTACCATGTTATTACACAGATGATGTTGTGCAAAGATCTATACCAGTTAAACAATTCTACAACCGAATCCAAAGGATAGGGGTTTATAAACGAAAATCCGTTTGTCATTCTATGAACAGAAATGCATGAAATGATTTATTTATTATTTGCCATCATTTAAATAAAATACACAGGTTGTTTCTCAATATTACCAACAATAAAATCAGAAAAGCTCTTTGTGTTATCTGTGGAACGATGCTGCCCGAAAACTAATTAGTTCTTTATTTTTTGGGTGCTCAATGCTTACGCTTAATATTTATCAGTATTAGTTACCACACTTGCTAACGTCTCTGACGGGGTTTTGGTTTTTGGAGGGCAGAGATGGACTGTGGGTTTCAATGTTGGTTTGGTTGTATTCTGTAGAGCAATTTGACTAGTAGAGATTGGATCTAATGAAGCTCGATCCATAACAATTTATATGTTATTAATAATAATAACTTTATGAAACACAAATTGTGCACTTTAATACATATCTTAATGTAATTTATTTTAGGTTATTTTTCACATATTCAAGCACCCAATTTGAATTATTTTGTTTTGACCAACTGAAAGTTACAATATTAAGTTCCGGTATTCATGTTTGTAGCCATTTGTGACAGCAATTCGGTTCATTATCTTCAATTCCTTGCGACATAGGAATATTAATGTTAAAATATTAAGTTCCGGTATTCATGTTTGTAGCCATTTGTGACAGCAATTAAGTTTATTATCTTCAATTCCTTGCGACTTAGGAATATTAAAGTTACAATATTAAGTATAAGTCGATCCTTTGTGGGATCCTGGATGTCACTATCTAATAATGTTGACAATGTATTCTAGGTATGGTTAGATCTAAGAAATTAAGCAAGTTATCAATTTCAGATTCGAATGTGAATTTAATGTGTCTTCTGGCTTTGTTTATGACGTCTGAACCTTGTGCTGGCTGTGTGATTTATTGGGCTATGATGGCGAAAATGTCATCAATACGAACCGAAACTGTATACCAGTAATTTTGTTAATGATGTTTAAATGTTTACAGTGATCTAAATAAATAATATAATATTAGCTAAAATCCCCGATGCTGGAGAACGCATCCCTATGCCGCCATGTTGTTGGTAAATTTTATCATGAAATCTGAAACAATGTTGTTTTAAATGAATCGCAAGATGTGCATGAGTTCTGTGATTTCAACTCGGCTTAACCCCCTGTAAAAAAGATAGATTGTGCCTATATAGCCTAGTTCGCGTTTCTACAGGAGGGATTTTAAAATGTGTATCCTTTATGTCGAAAGAATTTAAGGTGTAATTATCCACCAATTTAATGTTCTTATTTCTTATTTTAATTGCTGGCCTGTTTGCCATCTCTTGATGAATTCAGTACATTTGCATTTGTCTGTTGGCACAGGCTAGAGTAAAATGAGGCTTTTCACCGATATCTCAGTCTCACTTATGGCTGTGATTATATGGAAGCTACTGAGGTATGGGTGGTGCTTAGTAATGACATTCAGGGCACAGACAATGCCTGTGGATGCTGTGAAAGGTTCAACTCATAGGGCTAGTTCAGCTGTTCTGACCCAAACTACCTCACTCCTCTTCTTGTCTAGTACGCCTCAATATAGCACTGCCTGGGATTTTTGTGGGTAGACACCCACATAACCTAATGGCGGTTCTTTTTGAGGATCCAACCAGCATTCGGGCTGATTACCTAACAGACATTTTAATTGCAGAAATCCATGGAATAAAAAATATGAGTTTTGATCAGAAATATGTAGTGTTTCTTTAATAGCCTTTGTGTGCATTGCGTCAAAGATAAGTTGACTATTGGACGTACAGGGACTGTAGGCAGGCTCAAATTCATGGTTGCTTGATTAAAGCTGACCTTATCGTCAAACAATTGTTTAAATTGTTTAATTGTTGAAATTTCTTTTGAATATTAGTGGAAAGGTCTTTGGAGACAATCTTAAATTTATGCTTATTGAAAAAATCTTCTGTCTTCTCAACGTACCGGTAGCTATTTCTGTTGAGGATTATTGCTGTGTTACCTTTGTCAGCTTTAGTTATTTTATCGTCTTTATTTAACGTACTCAATCTGTGGCAGAGGGTAAGAAAACTCGGTGGATAGAGATGATAGAAGGACTAGACATGACCAAAAGTAGTGGAATGGCATGGAGTCTTCTATGACGCCTGAGTTACGATCCAACACAAAAGAAAACCCACGCAAACATTTCTCCAAATTAAATTGGTCAACAGCTTATGAAAATTGTAAAACAGACAAAATATGGAAAGGGCCTTAGTTCCAGAGGCAAGAACATCTAAAAACTAACGAGCTCTCAAATATGTTTTGTGAAAACGAGCTACAGAAAGCTATACAACAATGCAAGAATAACAAGGCAGCGAGCATGGACGACATGCGGATTGAGCAGAAAAAGAATGTTGGACCTATAACACTGGAATGGTTTCTGGAACTCTACAATCACTGCTTCAGGCAGAACAAGATTTCGAAGATATGGGGGAAAACCAAGATAATTGCAATCTTGATATCTTGGAAAGAGCCATCTGACCTTCAGAGCTATCGACCTATCTCATTAATATTTCATAATTATAAATTAAAAAGGTTGCTTTTGAACCGGTTATTACCAAAGACTGATAGTCTAGTCATACCTGAACAGGCAGGTTTTAGACCCCAAAGAAATTATACAGAGCAAGTAACTAATTTAACTCAACACATAGAGCATGGGTTTGAAAGGGGAAGATTACAGCTGTGGCATTTATCGACCTTTCATCAGCTTATGATACAGTCCAATACCGCATAATGGTGCACAAGATCTATGGATTGACCAAAGAGTATGGTTTCACCAGAATAATTGCCACCTTACTGGACAATCGAGGATTCTATGTTGAATTCTTAGGAAGGCAGAGTCAATGGAGAAACCAAAGAAATGGTCTAACCCAAGGAAGCGTATTGTCACCGATGCTCTTCAACATCTACACATACGATCAGCCAAGTCCTCTTCCATGCAGAAGTTTCATATATGCAGATGACCTTGCCTAGACAGTACAGACAGATGATTTTGAAGAAGCAGTACAGTTCCTTACAACAGCTCTAGGAACCTTTTATGATTACTAGAACAAGAACCTCCTCTAGCCAAACGCACAGAAAACTCAGGTTTGCGCTTTTCACCTTCGAAATCGGCAGGCAGGAAGGAAACTGAAAGTGATTTGGGAGGGCTCCGAACTGGAGTATTGTTTTACTCCCAAATACATTGGAGTTACCCTAGATAAGTCGTTAACCTACCGGCGGCACTGCCTTAGCACTAAACAGAAGGCGGCAGTCCAAAATAACATCATTCGGAAGCTCATTGGTAATAATTGGGGGTGCCCAACCGTACATCTGCAATGGCACTCTGTTTCTCCGCTGGTGAATATACCTGCCCTGTATGGCAGAAATCAACCCATGCAAAACAAGTTGACGTAGCTCTTAATGAAACTGCAAGGCTTATTACAGGATGCCTGAAGCCGACTCCCGTCGACAAACTGTACTGCATGGCAGGCATTGCTCCCCCTGAAATACGTCGGGAAGTAGCCGCAAATGCCGAAAGAAAGAAAGTGGAAGAAAATGAGCTACGTTCGTCGCATGGTAAATTATAAATTCCTAACTTTGTTTTTCCTTGACAGTATTTTGCTAATTGAGTAATAAATAGGTTTAAAGTTCCGCCTGGGGGGCGTGGTGGCGCAGCGGTCAAGCTGTTGGCCTCTCACCAAGGTGGACCGGGTTCGATTCCCGGTCAATGCATGTGAAATTTTCGAAGTGAAATGCCATGTCCTGTGGTTCGGATTCCACGTAAAAAGGATGTCCCGTGGCTCATGATCGCGAGATTAACGATCACGTTAAACTACAAGCTTCCTTTAAAGTTCCGCCTGATCAATACTTATTAAATCTGATCACAGCGTGGTTATTGGTGGCCTCGAAACATGTCCCACCAATAACCACACAACCTATTTAATACTCAATTAGTTTATGAACACGGAACCAAAATGAACCTTTAAAGTTCTAAATTATATTTTGCTAGATGGGAATTGAATGTCTTATCTAATATCTCGTGTTTTATCAACATTGGGTTGAAAATGTCCTCTTTTCGATGAATCTGAAACCAGTCCCTTCCTAATCCGGTCAGGTTGTTGACTGTTAAGGTATGGTTGTCGTAGAGTTCATTATTAAGGATTGACATGGGATCTAGAGCGGGTTCTTAAATCACTGAATGACAGCTCGAGGTAATAATTTTTCCTTGAGTTTTGTGAGCATGTCTGTGTAATTGTAGTTATTGACAGTTTGATAGTGTTGATTGGCTGCGTGTCTCAAATTGTAAATTCTCTCCCACTGTGCTCGAGGTTACAGGATCGATTCCTGGCACAGCCAATTGGCATTTGAGCTTGCGAGGGAGCCAAGTTTGTAGATTTACTGGTACGGGGAGAATTCCGGTACTCTTTTGTCTCTAAATGCGGCAGTAGGTAAAAGGGACGTAAAACCGATTACATTATTATTGTTACATTTGTGTTCATTTATTGTTTTGGTTTAGTTTGTACTTATAAATTCTACCGTAAATTATTACAATGTCGAATGTGGATAGTTACTATATCTGTCTTACAATGAAGAATACATAAACGCATACATATCTTACATACACAAAGGTGACACATAGCTAGTTATTCAGAGAGTAAATGACGACAACTACTAGGTCAACTTCCCGTCACAGACGAAAAGTCCTACGACTGAAAAATGGAAGACAGCCTCGTCCTCTCAATCGCCAGTAATGGAGTAAATTATATTAACCTGTTGTTCCGTGAAGAAAGAAGTAGTCTACGTACTAACATTGGACAGTTAACCAAGAAACCGTTGTTAGCACATACTCATTGGAGAGATATCAGCGGAATTAGACAGCAATAAACGTAAAATAGTTGTAGAATACTGGCCCCAGTAGCAGTACTTGGGTAGATTATTAGCTTGGGAATAACCTAACCCCCAAGGGAAGATGATGAAGAAAAAGAAGTGGGTTTCGGACTGGAGAAAAAGGATGGAGAAATAGGACGAGAGTCCAAAAGATGTTATAATTAAGAGTTCTTGCTCAAATGCAACAAGTGGTGAAAACCCTATCAATGGATTTATTTTTATTAAAGAGGGCATAAACTTAGGAAGATTCAAGGAAGACAGGATCTTGCCTAACCGTTATGTTTGAGAAATGATAAATCAAAAGAACAAATCTTAATTTATTTAACAATGTAAAAGGAAGTAGTTTATGTAAAAAATATATAATTTTGATTTTTATGAACAATTGGGGTCGCAGACCTCCGAAAACATCTAAAGCTTGCACCAGGCAATTAACAATTCTTTTGGTTTTAAACCTTTTATATGCTTTAAAATCTTCGTAAGATTTTGAAATGTTGTTAAGATTAACAATGGGAAATTTAAATATAGCCTAATTGACGTAATTAAGGTTAACCAATAAATCAAGTACAAGATGTGTACTTTAAGGATTTCTAGATAGGTATCTTAGAAATATGAACAAATAACAACTTCGAAAGTAACAACAAAAAACAGGAAGAATGAACTAGAAGTTTCTATAACTTCTTGTATTGATACAGAAATACTTGGGTAGATTATACAAATAGGGCAGGTCACTTATTGTGAAACCTGAAGAGAAAAATTGAAAGGAAGTTTCTAGAACTCCTATGTTTAAGTAGGGATCACGAGAAAAATGGGGCAAATTTCCCTTTCGTGAAACCTAGAGATAACTCACTTTTGAGTTGAAAGAATTGAATTCCCTCATTAGAGGGGAGAAACAATATAATTTAAGGCGTGTACTAGACACAAAGTTTTACAGACATTAATTCGTTATACGTGGAGCAAATAAGGGAGGGCACTTATGTAGAGTGACACCTCATTGAAAAAAGACCTAAAGTAACAATTTTATTATTTTAGTTTGTTAGTAAAGGGTTAGGGAAAGATCAAATGGGATTGTGGAAAAGTGTTCATGGCCGTATTTATTTTACTCAGACGAGCGCGACGCGGATGAAAAGTTGATCAGGCACTGTTTTCACTATAGTCTGTTGATATAGTTGAAGAGTAGCACAAAACGTTGATGGCAAAGAAAGTTATTGCAATGGTGGAAAATAACTAGTTACCCTAGATTTACGAGAGTATTGCTTGAAAAACTTGTAGGTTATAGTTGAATGCACCAGAAAAATCCCAACGGAGGAAGAAAAATTAGATATTGATTAGCAGTTCATAAGGAAGATTCCTTAGGTTGAAAAAGTATTCCCATATGTGAGTGGAAAGTACATGACAGTATAACTGGTAGATAGAGTGTAGGTTCTGGAAGGTTCCAGAGCAATGATAAGTTGTTTAAATTGGGTAGAGAATCCCTCGGCGAAAAACTAGATTATATAGACAGTGGGTATTTTAGAAGTATCCCTCGATGTGAGATAGCATCTCAGAAAATCTTTCATTTTGAAAGTTAGACTTGATAGTTTAAGTTTGATCAAGAAGATCTCTTGAAAGCAGTTATTATCACATAGCAACTTTCACTGTCAATGAAATCCAAATAAAAGCATTGAGTCTTTTAAAAGCGATGAACATGTGGTTAAAACATGAAGTCGGTACTTATCTTTGCTTCACGAAGAAGGCGATGTTGCTGTTGACGGTTGGATTTAAAATTCGAACATGGCGTCGAATTTAAAAGTTTGCCTCTTGAGTAGAGGAGGCGAACTTTAGTTAAGCTCCAACTGACTGGATTGACTTCCGACGTACAAGTGAGGGCTGCTAGACGCAGCGAAAATACACTAGCCTAGACGGCATGTCCAACAAGAAGTTGAGTGCACTTGAGAGGGTGAGCGGTTGCTCACGACACGTAGACAAGTCGAGAAGAAGTGAACGAGCGAGCGAGCAGCGCGCGCGGAGAAGCGAGCAGTAGGAGGAGGCGAGAAGAGGGGGAAGCGGGCGAGTAAGGGGAGGAAACAAAGAGGTTATACATAAACATGAAAAAACTTTACAAAAACAAAATTCTTCTTGGAGCGGTGTCTTCACGAAGTAGTTGGTTGGTGAAGAACACGACGCCCTGCGGATTAATGTAGAAGTCTTCATGGCTTGAAGCAATGGAAGTTCGGAAGGCAGCGATGGGACGCTGTCAAGCTGGTTCGACGGAATATGCGTTTCTGTAAAATACTGACAGAAAAATGAACAAATGCACGGGGCAAACAGGAGGTAACAGTTCGATGTTGGTGTGTGCGGGAAAGAAATGTAAATAAATGGACTGATATAAAGTAATGAAGAACAGCAAAAGCTAATTCTTTCTTTCCGTGTATTTCCAAAAATACACCAGTACTCACTCTACAGTGAATGGTATATGTCTTGTAACTTGTTATTTGCTTGACTGAGACACATGTACGTGCTATATCCATGTCACGAATACATACTTCTCAGAGTAGTGGAGTCAACAAGCCTCGTCATGTCAAGCGATGGACACAGATTGTGAATATGCCTTACTACCCCTTGTATTACATACATAGTTTGTACCCTAGTTCTATTTAGGGCAGACTTCTGTTTAAATACGAGGTTTCGCGCCATTCGCTCCAGCAGTTTTGACATCAGCCAATAACAAACAAACATCATACAACTCTAAATGTTCAGAGATAAAGCTTATTTTATTTACAACTGAAATACTCTCCTGCACGAACTCTTTCATCATTATTGAAGATCACTTCGCCAGGTTCATTTGTAGAGATTAGAGACAGTGCAACTAAAACACTCTCCTATATGAACACTGTCATCATTATTGAAGACAATTTGTGTTTGTTTCCTATTAGCAATTTTGTGTTATTAATAGATGGAAGCAGTTTCAATTTGAATGACTTTCAAACCAATCAGATGATGAAAATTGCTTTAAAAATATATATTTCTTGAACAACTCGTGGTGTAGTGGCTAGCATTCTTGGCTGTCGCCCTCGAGGTCTGCAATACGTGGAGGCTATGCTCATGCTCTTCACCAACTCGTGGTGTATTGGCTAGCATCCTTGGCTGTCGCCCTGGAGGTCCGCAATACGTGTAGGCTATGCTGATGCTCTTGACCAACTCGTGGTGTAGTGTCTAGCATCCTTGGCTGTCGCCCTCGAGATCTGCAATACGTGTAGGCTATGCTGATGCTCTTGACCAACTCGTGGTGTAGTGGCTAGCATTCTTGGCTGTCGCCCTTGAGGTCCACAATACGTGTAGGCTATGCTGATGCTCTTGACCAACTCATGGTGTAGTGGCTAGCATTCTTGACTGTCGCCCTCGAGGTCCGCAATACGTGTAGGCTATGATGATACTTTTGACCAACTCATGGTGTAGTGGCTAGCATTCTTGGCTGTCGCCCTGGAGATCCGCAATACGTGTAGGCTATGCTGATGCTCTTGACCAACTCATGGTGTAGTGGCTAGCATTCTTGGCTGTCGCCCTGGAGATCCGCAATACGCGTAGGCTATGCTGATGCTCTTGACCAACTCATGGTGTAGTGTCTAGCATCCTTGGCTGTCGCCCTCGAGATCCGCAATACGTGTAGGCTATGCTGATGCTCTTGACCAACTCATGGTGTAGTGGCTAGCATTCTTGGCTGTCGCCCTGGAGGTCCGCAATACGTGTAGGCTATGCTGATGCTCTTGAACAACTCATGGTGTAGTGGCTAGCATTCTTGGCTGTCGCCCTGGAGATCCGCAATACGCGTAGGCTATGCTGATGCTCTTGACCAACTCATGGTGTAGTGGCTAGCATTCTTGGCTGTCGCCCTGGAGATCCGCAATACGCGTAGGCTATGCTGATGCTCTTGACCAACTCATGGTGTAGTGTCTAGCATCCTTGGCTGTCGCCCTCGTGGTCCACAATACGTGTAGGCTATGCTGATGCTCTTGACCAACTCATGGTGTAGTGGCTAGCATTCTTGGCTGACGCCCTCGAGGTCCGCAATACGTGTAGGCTATGCTGAAGCTCTTGACCAACTCATGGTGTAGTGGCTAGCATTCTTGGCTGTCGCCCTCGAGGTCCGCAATGCGTGTAGGCTATGCTGATGCTCTTCACCAACCCGTGGTGTAGTGGCTAGCATCCTTGGCTGTCGCCCTCGAGGTCCGCAATACGTGTAGGCTATGCTGATGCTCTTGACCAACTCATGGTGTAGTGGCTAGCATTCTTGGCTATCGCCCTCGAGGTCCACAATACGTGTAGACTATGGTGATGCTCTTGACCAACTCATGGTGTAGTGGCTAGCATTCTTGGCTGTCGCCCTCGAGGTCCGCAATACGTGTAGGCTATGCTGATGCTCTTGACCAACTCATGGTGTAGTGGCTAGCATTCTTGGCTGTCGCCCTCGAGGTCCGCAATGCGTGTAGGCTATGCTGATGCTCTTCACCAACTCGTGGTGAAGTGGCTAGCATCCTTGGCTGTCGCCCTCGAGGTCCGCAATACGTGTAGGCTATGCTGATGCCCTTAACCAACTCGTGGCGTAGTGGCTAGCATCCTTGACTGTCTTCCTCGAGGTCCGCAATACGTGTAGACTATGCTGATGCTCTTGACCAACTCATGGTGTAGTGGCTAGCATTCTTGGCTCTCGCCCTCGAGGTCCACAATACGTGTAGACTATGCTGATGCTCTTGACCAACTCATGGTGTAGTGGCTAGCATTCTTGGCTGTCGCCCTCGTGGTCCACAATACGTGTAGGCTATGCTGATGCTCTTGAACAACTCATGGTGTAGTGGCTAGCATTCTTGGCTGTCGCCCTCGAGGTCCGCAATACGTGTAGGCTATGCTGATGCTCTTGACCAACTCATGGTGTAGTGGCTAGCATTCTTGGCTGTCGCCCTCGTGGTCCACAATACGTGTAGGCTATGCTGATGCTCTTGAACAACTCATGGTGTAGTGGCTAGCATTCTTGGCTGTCGCCCTCGAGGTCCGCAATACGTGTAGGCTATGCTGATGCTTTTGACCAACTCATGGTGTAGTGGGTAGCATTCTTGGCTGTCGCCCTCGTGGTCCACAATACGTGTAGGCTATGCTGATGCTCTTGAACAACTCATGGTGTAGTGGCCAGCATTCTTGGCTGTCGCCCTCGAGGTCCGCAATGCGTGTAGGCTATGCTGATGCTCTTCACCAACTCGTGGTGTAGTGGCTAGCATCCTTGGCTGTCGCCCTCGAGGTCCGCAATACGTGTAGGCTATGCTGATGCTCTTGCCTAATTCGTGGTGTGGTGGCTAGCATCCTTGGCTGTCGCCCTGGAGGTCCGCAATACGTGTAGGCTATGCTAATGCTCTTACAACCGCGTCCGACTGACTGGGTTTACCGAAATAACGGGGAGGCCAATTATTATTAATTGACATAGTTCCTCACAGGGCATGGATATTTCCGGAAATTCCTCTGTGTATCAGTGTGGCCAATAGCCCTGTATTGTGTCCGTTTATAGACGGAGAATGCTCGATCATAACCTGGCGAAACTCACGGCTTCGGGTGTGTTACGTTCCTCCCACCGTATGATCGCGCATTCAGATATGGAAGCACTTAAACATATTAACTCAAAATATAGTTTATTTTCCTTAAGGGAAGCATCCAGTGAAACATTCTCACTTACTTTTTCTGCATAATTATCTTTGACGATATTCGTCAAATTTGAAAGAATTAATTTCAATTTTAGCTGGAAATATTCGTCTAATCCTCAGCAATTCAAAAATATCAATTTGAGCACTATAGCTCTTGTCATTAAATAATTTTACTTGTACTTCGTTAATTACTAGTCAGACCACTTGCCATTGTGTCTGCTGCTCCCTCATAAAAGAACCCTCATTCTCCCTCCAAGACACGGTCTGTAAGTAAGGTCGCACCTCCCCCAGCCGGCTTGTTAAAACAATATTTATGACCATAACAAGCGATCCGTACAACTCTTAAAGCTTTTCATTCATTCAACTACATCCCGCGTTCCCGTCTCAATGATTATCCAAATTCTTTATAATATTCCTACCCTTTCAATTACTTCACTTCTCATCCATCATAACTTCACTTTGCGAATTAATTCATCTATACATTTATTCGGAGATTTATTAATTGGTCGGTAATAAGAGCACTTGCTCACAGCGTATCACGCCCGCTTAGGCCACAATAATTGGCAATGCTGACATGAGAAAAACGCGACGAAAATGGTACGATCCGAGACGAACAACTCGATGTCGGATCTTTCACCAAAACCCCGGCCTTCTGCATACACAAATACATTCATCCAGACTTATAATGCAAAATCAACAACAATATAACACACGCAGCTATTTTAGTGGGAATCCCATACATCCACTCTTTTGGTTGCTACCCATAATTCATCCGATGAACCGACTCCGTAGACTGATCTCTCGAAAAATGCGTATGAATTAACAATGCATAATTACTCCTAGCTTGAGTTTACTTCAACTTACTTGCCCTTTATTTGGCACAACCATATGCTTGGATACTCATCACCTATCAACTTCAATACTTTTAATTGCTTGCCTTCAATTACTGTCTATCCTACGACATCTTGCTATCGGTCCCTTTACTTTCCTTTAAAATGGCAAAGTATCCTATATTTCCACAATTTCTTTACAACGACCACTATTTAACCCTTCAATTATTATTGTATACAACCACCACTGTTCATTCAATACTTCAATTGTAAAATCCCAACATTCACTGTTTCAATTATAACGACCCATTATTCATTTATTATTCCGGAGTATCAAAACTCAATATCATTATTCTGGAGTATAAAACTCAATATTATTATTCTGGAGTATAAAACTCAATATTATTATTCTGGAGTACAAATGTCAATATTATTATTCTGGAGTATAAAACTCAATATTAATATTCTGGAGTACAAAGCTCAATATTATTATTCTGGATTATAAAAACTCAATATTAACATGGCATGCTGACCTGCCATTGGTCCAATAGAACATGCGATTTCCATCCCCAAGGTTCTAGTAATTATGATTCATTCATTATTCCAGGTTTTACTGATTTTATCATTTATATAATACATTTATCACTCAATAACATTTTTACTTTATGTTTACAATTCCATTCATTATTATTACTCATTTAGTTAGTCGTGCGTAACACAACTTATTGTAATAAACTATCATTATTTACCCTTCTCCTTCTCAGGTAGATGACCATAATTATCTTATGACGGGTTGACCCATCTTGCATTTTCTTTTAGCAATACATTTTACCACTTTTACATACACTTTCCATATTCTCAACACTCTTCTTACATTGACACATTTTCTTTAAAATTAACACTTTACACAAATAAAACATATCCCTTCTTACACGGGGATAAACAAAATTACATATTTACACAAACACTATTTCACACGGATCATATCTCAGCCGCTGACGAACGCTCCTTCGACCGCTGACGATGTGTCCTAATGATGCCCTTATTGTGAAAGACACTTTCCTCTGCTACCTCTCTCTAGCATCGAACATGTGTCTCCTTCTCCTCAGGTATCTCCTACTCTTCAAATTCAATGTTTGTAGTGTCTGTTTGAACTGTTCCTTATTTTATAGAGCTTTCCTTACTTCTTTACTACTGCCTATCTCCACTGTAGCTCTATCCTTTCGTTCTATGGTTGCCTTTACCGCGAACCTATCGTTTTTGTGCTAACTTGGCCTCCCACGAGGACCGTATACTTCCTAGCTCTAACACTTCTCTACTTCGTATTCCTTTACGTATTCTGTTTCCGTTTTAACCAATGTCCTCTGACGTTCAACATATCAGACTCTATGGTACGATGACTTTAAAATAAGGCTCCCCTCTGGGACCACTGCTTATAATGTCTTCTCTTGGCGTAGCGTTACTTTCCCTACAGTTCACAATTTCTCGTCGGGGTCTCGAACCTATGTGTTATTTACTAGAGTCCACAAACTAATGAATACACCGTGGCCTTCTCTGAGGTCCAATTCAAGACTATTATTATACTATGCCTCCTTGTGAGGTCCTTTATATACTTTGCGTAACGTCGCCTAACGCACTATAACGTAGCTTGACGCAGCTTGATCTTGAACCAGCGTGACTCCAACAGGAGTTCACAAATTGACTGAACTTAATAAAAGAGTCTCTACACGGCGTATGAAATGACTTCACTTTCGCGACATGCGTCCATCGAGGTCTTCAAATGACTTCGAATGACTGTTATATCCCCTCCGGGATTTACAAGAAGACTGACGTAACTGCGAATCAGCGTGGTGTCCCCTCAGGATCCACAAGATGACTTTGAATCAACGTAGCATCCCCTCTGGGACTTGCAAGAAGACTGACTTTGGCTTCGCTAGAAGCCCTTATATTTAGTTTGGGAGAAACCATGGTCCCCTAATTACTTTGCGAGCTTAACTTTTTATTCCCTATTCCAATCACCTTCAAAATTTTCCCTATAGGTGAGGAATATTCTAAATGTTCGATTTATCTTGGGTTGATCGAGATTCAATCGTCTGATTATTTATAATTAATTAAAGACCTTTTTAATCCATGCTCGGGGCCTAACCGATTAACTACTTGCTTCCACAAACTCTTGCGCTCTCATCATATGACGTCACCTGAGGCAGCGCTTTTTATCTGTGCATATATTATAAGTTTTAAACATGTTGGAAAATCCCGTTCCTTGGGAGACTTAATAATCTGGCTTTTGATTCACATTTCGTTGGCCAGCAAAATTGTTCTCTGAAATTATCTGGTTTCAGAGCGGTTGATTTCCCGGTCTCAGTACTCGTGTACTTCTGAATTGTAATTTTGGGGCCTCGCTCAATAGCTGTAATTATCATTAATATTGAAAAGAGTCTCCTTCTTATCTGACACTCATAGGGACATAAACATTTCCAAACGTGCTGTGCACGAAGAATTTTGAGTGCTGCTCGCCTCAACGAAATCTCCCCTTCAAAGCACGTATAACTGCTTCCCGAGTTTATATTACTTTAAAACATGTCAAAGTTAATGGGTATTTATCGTGTGCTGCCTGTTTTAATATAACATCTGCTTCTTCATAATCTTTGTTGCAGAGCTACCTTTCTGTAAAAGTTCCTTCTTGGTTTAACGTAGATTATTTCCTCTCATTTAAAATGTTGTGTGTTCGACCTTGTACCATTCCCGATTGGTACAGTTTGCCTTTACTGTAATAATGGTGAATACGTGCTCCTAACTTTGTTTGTGTGCAAACACTGGTCACCAATCAGGAGAGATCTGGAAGCTTCTTTTTGTTTTATGAATCCTCAATAGTAATTTCTAATTCCCATGTATCTTCCTTAATTTCCATAATCCATCTAATATTACACTTACTGTTCCCTAACATAATATCTATTCCACTACTGATTCTTCTTTGAGGTGTCCTGATTATAAATGTCCAAAGATTGATATGCATGTTTTCATAATTTTGCTCATTATCGGTTATAACTTCTTGTACACTGTTTCATTATTTCTTATTCTTCTTTTCGTTTGGGCCTACTGAGGACCACGGGGCTCGTTTTGACTTCTTGTAAGGAATTTATGTTTCTTCTTAGCCCAGGCAGCTTTTATCTTCTGGCTGTGTGTCTGCTTTCTTTCCTGTGTCCATTTCGGTCTGATAGTCCCTGTACTCTTCCTGCTGGTGAGAGTCACTGGAAAGATACCATGTTGAATCATCTGTCGGAATTGTGTTTCATTATTTATTATTATTATTATTATTATTATTATTATTATTATTAAACTATAATTCAGCATAATTTGATGAATGGATGGAAGGAAATGACTAAAGCTATCACTCTCTGATTTGCAAAATGCAGTATATTATTACTTCACTTCATTGGAATTTTAAAACGATATAAGTACTTAATTACGGTATATTGTCTCCTTTGCTCGTAATGGGTTATGAAGGTTCAATAACTTTACCCTGATTTTAATAATACATGATACTTTAAGTAAAATACCAAATGTACGCTCAGATTAATTGCCGTTTGTTTGTTCCTCCAACAGTAGAGAATGGCATGAATATTCGTATTTAAGAAGAAAACACTCCTAAAATATACAAGAATACAAATTACTTATGTAATACAAAGGCGATAAGAGGAAGCCTCAAACCCCGCCAGTAAGGCAGTTGAAGCAGTTCACATCCATCTCCCGGCATGAACTTGTGGAAAGCGCAAGGAGACGGCTGCAGATTCCTCACCACTCCCGCAATTAGACGAGAAGCATATCCTTCGGACATGCATGTGTCCCTATCAAGCAGCACCAACCCTGAATAGTCACTAATCACAGTCACTGTAGATGATATCGGAGAGAGATATTGGCTGCTCATGCGTCGTATTGATGATACTCGGACCCAGAGCCCTCTTCAGCCTTTCGCATATCTCTTCATCATTCTTATGATCCTCAGCAGGCCACTCCAGGTATGTCCTAGTGGACATTAAGACCTTCAGATGAAGTTTCAGTTTGCTTCTGTCCAACTCCCCCAACTGAATAAGGATCAGGAAATGGTCATCCTCGTTGAACATTTTGTCATGAGCCATACCCAGCTCCCAGTTGCACCACTGTAAATAGAAGATAACGCTAATCAATTTCTCCAAAGTGATCAGAATCAATTTCATCTCCAGTTCCCAGTTGCACCACTGTAAATAAAAGATAACGCTAATCAATTTCTCCAGTGATCAGAATCAATTTCATCTCCAGCTCCCAGTTGCACCACTGTAAATAGAAGATAACGCTAATCAATTTCTCCAAAGTGATCAGAATCAATTTCATCTCCAGTTCCCAGTTGCTCCACTGTAAATAGAAGATAACGCTAATCAATTTATCCGAAGTGATCAGAATCAATTTCATCTCCAGTTCCCAGTTGCTCCACTGTAAATAAAAGATAACGCTAATCAATTTATCCAAAGTGATCACAATCAGTTTCATCTCCAGTTCCCAGTTGCTCCACTGTAAATAAAAGATAACGCTAATCAATTTATCCAAAGTGATCAGAATCAATTTCATCTCCAGTTCCCAGTTGCACCACTGTAAATAGAAGACAACACTAATCGTCTTGGTAAAGAAATGTTTGTCATCGTCGAACATTATTATGATGCGCTATCTCCAGCTCCCAGGCGGACACTGTAAAAGCAAGAAAAACTTTAACTTTAAAAAGTTATTAACAAGTAACGCCATCCCTTGATACGATTACTTTTTGATGGTAATGGAGCATAACGACGTTATTAAATTTAATTAAATTAAGGGACGGTATCGGTAACGCTATTCCTTTCAAGCAATAGTGATTAACGAATCAACCCTTTATTTTTACTTTAGTCTTAAGCCGTGAACCGTTTAGGGAAAATAGTTCAGCCGTTAATAATTAATATCTCTGCTCATAATTTCTTTAGTCACAATCGTTCTTCAAATACACTGAATGGAATAGAGATCGAAATATTCTCCACTCCCAAGGAAGGCTGAGAAAATGTAACTTCAAAAATAATCAGTACGGTATCATTCACTGTTAATTCCACGTTAAAACGGAAGAGCTCCATGACGCTCACTTATTCGCTGTGCTATTCGATCTCTTCTGTCAATTTGGTGACAGAATTCTCCTACATTCGAGACCAAAGCCAGATAGCTAATTATATTGTAATATTTGTTATGTGCACATTTTATGAACAGCATATCTTTAATAATTAATATAATATACACAGGGTTTGTTTGCAAACTTTTGGGCACTCGACTGCTATAAGCTGCTGCGTTTCAATCTAATAAGTGATTTTGTTACAATCACTCTGAAAGGTGTTTGTATTTACACTGCTAGGTTATTGGGACTAACTGCTATAATTTCAGGAAGCACCACACTCACAATATGAATCTCTGTTTCGCGGGCTTATAGGCCGTGCTCTAAGGAAATTTTGTCGTCCTGACGTTTCACTGAAGACTGCGTTCAGCATGTTTACAGGTTACATTAAGCGAGGTAAAACAAATAAACAGAAGATATATAAACGGTCAACAACCCAAACATAGAGGCTACCATAGCAACTGCGTACCACATAAAAGTAATGCATCAAGTACAAGGCTGCTCTTCTGTTTCATCTTCTCGTCTTCGACGGTCAATTAGGGCATGCTTGAGGGGTTTAAGAACTGGAAGCCAAGCTCTGTTCACACTTTCTGCTTCCTCCTTAAGATTGAAGCTGTTAGTATATTTCAGGATTTCAATGGCCTCCCTTTATAGCCTGGCATGATAAGACACCATGGTGGACAGAACTTCGGTGTCTCCATATCTTATGTAGTGAACTGCGAGTAGCGAGTGTGCTGCGACAGTGGATTTATCTGTTTGTCCCAGCCGGATGTGTCGTTCGTCCTCCTTGAGGCGAGTGGCAATACTTATTTCCGTTGTTCAAATGTATACTTGGCCACAATCACACGGGATTTTATAAACCCCTGCCGCGGTATGAGGATGTCGCTTATCTTTAGCGGACCTAAACATGGCTTAATTTTTCGCGTAGGCCTGTATATGGTCGTTATATTGTAACGATTCGTGCAGTTGCCGTCGGCCACCGCCCCTTTCTCCTCCTGTCAAGTGGGCGGGGTGTATGGAGAACGCTGGGCAGCCAATTAGGCCAAGGCTAATTAGGGTAGCCCCTCCCCAAGGCCACCACCAATACAATAACGCTACGAATCAGGTAGACTATTGACGCAAGGTTTCCAGACTGTTCTGCTTCTAGAGACTACTGGATGCGACAAGAAGGTCCCGAACAAAGTACTGGGAGGAGCTAAAGAGTTCGGGAAACCAACCACGAGGACATACTCGACGCTACTGGAAGGGGCAACGCCGAGAACATTCGAGACCAGGAGCTGGATTGGTTATATACCAGTAAGGTGCGACGAGCAGTCAGTCCTGAGTGAGTCCGCGCTGTCGGTGTGTGCCGTGCCGAGCGACCAGTGGAAATAAATGTGAAGTGCTGTAATATTGAAGACAGTGCTGTGAAGATTAATAACGTAGTCAGTAAGTCTGGAAGACAAATAGTGACTGTGGAAGATAAACAGTAACTGTGGAAAAATAAATAGTAACTATAGGAGATACTTCCTTTCAGTGAACATTGTAAATAAATAGTGACTTGTAGCTGTGTAAAGTGCAACTCTGTGTAAGTGTGTGTGTGTGTGTGTGTGAGTGTGTGTGTGGAAGTAAGTAGGCTTAATTTGATTTAGTGTAAATAACATTATTGTAAATAAACTATTAGTGCATTATAAGCCTGACCTATTTTTACGAACCCTAAAAACGAAACAATATTATGGGACTCGAGTAGCCTCCCTATTCTGTCCGTGACATTTTTATATATGGAAGGAGAGCTCTAGCCAGGGACTGCTTGTCTCCAATTACCCTTGTAGTTGGACGTCTCGGATGGAGTGCTCGCTGGATATCTTTCTGGCTGTACCCATTGGCGCGTAGGGTCTCGTTGAGGAGTTTAATTTCTTGTTGTAGGCACTGCTTTTCACAAATTCTTTTCGCGCGGTCAGCCAGTGTCTTTATCACTCCGTATTTCTGTCGTGGGTGGGGGTTGGACGTCTTATATAAATTTATGTGAATTTTTACCACATTCACACTTAAATATGGAAATTATCTATTACCTTCGCGAAATCAACTGCCGAAAAAGGACTATTTTATGAAATACGTCCGGTGGAAGGTGAAACAATCGGTCTATGAATGTTCCAATATGTAGAGTGCGGCAGTTATGTTTCCTACTATCCCCATACCCTTGAAAATTACACCCGACTCTCTGTTGTACAAAAGTTACTGAAAGTGACACAACAGACCTAAGCGACTCCATGTTTCAAACCGAGCGACAATTCCTGTGAACTAGCGCCAAAACCCAATCAGGTTATCACTACTGAAAATATGCAGTGACACCCTTCAGCGAATAAATGTTCCACTCCTCTATCTCTGTCACATTACAAATATAGTAAATTTTCCAGATTTTCATGGCGGCAGCTTATAGCAGTCTTCCAATTGGTTTTGTCTTCATATTGCTGGTATCCACAGACTAATTGTAGGTGTGGGGTGGTTATAAGATATATTCCAATGGAAGTAATGTAGCGTTACTTCTCAATTGTAATTGTAACGCTGCTACTATATAATGAAGTAACTGTAAGTGAACTACGGCAAGCATTCGTAACTGTAGATAAGGTATCATAGAAAAGTAACTAATCCAACCCTGTTATTAACTAATGTTGATCATCTTCAGTTCCCAATTACGAAAAGTGAAAAGGCAGTTCGTTAATCGCGTTGACGTCATTCGGATCACGTGCCCATAAAAGTAATCCTTCCTTTCCGCATCGCGTCAGTTAATTACTTTTAGTACTTTTGCATTTAATATTGTTACGTAATTTGTTCATATTATTATATCATGCAATGGACCATCATCATTTCCACAGAATTAAATACAAACAGTTTGAATTGAAAGCAACTTACTTACATTTTGCATCATTATAAAATGCCGCCATTAGCGGTATTATAAATATTGCTATAAGGATCAAAAATACGAATCCTAAATAACAAATTGAAAGTTATAATTACCATAACAATGGCAGTATTATTTTAATTATTTAGTAATTCATGTGTTAAGGGGCAGAACTACAAGGTTATCTACCCTTAGTATTGTTTATATTGGCATTATTATTATTATTATTAATTTTAAGTACCGTAATAATAATATTAATGCATGCTTCCTTCCTGTAATTATTACCTAACTTCACTTCATGCTAAACATTCCCTAAGCACTGGAAAATGTTATTTAACAAAACACACTTCCGGTGGTGATTCTTTTTGTTTTAGGAAAACCTGATCATTCTTTCATACAACGCACACATATCATCGGTGTGTTTCTTGGAAGCTAATCGTTTATGCTTGGTGATATTTAACACGACGATACACTCGCAGACCTGTTACCTACTGGTGGCAATTTCTGATCTTATTTCACTTTTCTCCCTGTACTCTTCAAATGCTTTTCAACGTACCTTGCTCTTAACAAAATGTTCTGACAGCACGATGATGGTTTTGCGGCTGTGTTGAATGGTGCCCACGATGTTGTCCACGATGAGTGAGCCGAGTGGGAAGTCTCGCTCATGGAGACACAGCGTATATCGCTCCTCCCCTTTCTCCAGTAACGGTGCCAGGCGGGTCAGGACAAATCGTCTGTCGTGGGAGCTTGAAACAGACGTTAAGACACATTGCATATCCAGAAGACATTGCTGTTCAATGAAATTAAATGAGCTATGAATAATTACTTTGAATTAATTTTAAGGACAGCCATGAAGGAAATACGAAAGATATTAATTATCATCCTGTGATTAAGAAATGTTTATCACTGAATTATTACCATTAGTTATAACCTCAATAAATAACTAACTATTTAACTAAAACTCAAAAAGATAGAAAGACCCACACCAAAATGGAACTTGAGTAAAGCAATGAAAAACACCGAAGCCATTAAAAAGTTCTAGGTAGTAACTGATGACAAGATTGATCCTGAGGGACTGAGCGGACATAATATCCAAGAAAAGTGGGAAGAATTCAAGGGGCAAATAGTTGATGCAGCAGAAAAGTGTTTTGGAAAAGAAGAAAGAAGAATTTACAAGCCATGGATTACACCACATATTTTGGAATTAATGACCGAGCGTCAAATGGCCAAAAGGAGAGGTCACCAAGACGACTACAAGAAGATAAGAAATAAAATTAACCGAGAAATCAAAAAGGCTCGAGAACAATGGATTGAAGAGGAATGCAAAGAGATAGATGAACACATGACTAAAGGAAATACCGAGCAAGCTTTCTCGGAAGTTCGTAGACAATTCCAAAAGAAAACAAAGCCCTTGAGTACAATAAAAGACAACAATGGAGATGTGATAATAGAAGAGGATAAGATAGCTACGAGATGGAAAGAATATGTAGAAGACTTATATGAAGGCCAACTAGATGACGATGTACAGTAATAGAGAAATACACTGATATTGAATTAGATGGTCTGGGACCCTATAACTTAGGGAGGAATTTGATAAAGTTTTGATAGTTTAAAAACTAAGGAAAGCACCCGGAATAGACTCGATCCCAGGCGAAATCCTACAAACACTGGGTGATAAGGCAAAAACTTCTCTGTATAAACTTGTAAATGACATGTATATTACAGGAGAAATACCAGGAGATTTTGAGAAAACTGCACTGATACCTATTGCAAAAAGTAACCATGCACAGAAATGTCAAGATTACATAACTATAAGCCTGACAACTCATCCCTCCAAAATACTCACAAGAATTGTTTACCACCGCATGGAGAAGAGAATTGAAGAAAATCTCTCAGAAGATCAATTCGGGTTCAGAAGAAATAGATTAACGAGGAAGGCAATCCTGAGTCTGAGAACAACTATTTAAAAGGCCATAAGAATCAATTAAAACATCCTCATTGATTTCATTGACATAGAGAAAGCTTTTGATAATGTTAATTGGAACATATGTTCAAAGCCCTTAAAAACTTGAACGTGGACTACAGAGATCGGAAAATCATTTACCAGTTGTACAAGAACCAGACAGCAATTATTGGAAAGGAAAAAATGGCCGCGAAAATAGGAAAAGGAGTAAGAAAAGGGTGCTGTCTTTCACCTCTGCTCTTCAATGTGTATGTAGAAGAAGCAATAAAATAATTTTCAGCAACATGCACACATGGAATATAAATAAACGGTGCATTGTACCAAACAATACGTTTCACAGATGACATTGCCATCATAGCAGATGCTGAGAAAAAACTAGAAATTGCATTACATGAATTAAATGATCATCTAAGGGTAAAATGTAAAATGAAGATTAACAAAACAAAAACCAAGATAATGAAATGTAGTCGAGATGGTAGTCAGAACAGTAATGTATGGTTGGAAGAAGAAAGATTGGCTCAAGTAAATCTTTTCAATTACTTGGGAAGCATTATTACTTCTGATGGGAGATGTGAAAATGATATTCGCTCTCGAATAGCCCAGGCTAAAGAAGCTTTCAACAAGAAGAGAAGTCTCCTGACATCCAAAACCAGATCCCTACAAGTCAGAAAGCACTTCATTAAAAGCTACATTTGGAGCATTGCGACCTATGGTTGCGAAACCTGGACACTACTGAAGGCCGACAAGAAACGAATATGTGCATTTGAAATGTGGTGCTGGCGACGAATGCTACGGATACCTTGGACCCTAAGGCTAACTAATGAAGAGATTCTAAGAAGAGCAGAAGAAACCATCAATCTGACAGAAACAATAAAAAAGAACAAATAATTGGATAGGCCACCTAATCCGGCATTCACCATGGTGCATCACACTGCTTGAAGGGAAAATGGAAGGCAAGGCAGGAAGAGGACGACCAAGAACAGAGTTCTTTGATGACATCGGAGGAAGATGTCCGTACCACCTGATCAAACAGCGGGCTCAGGATAGAAGACCTTTGGACGAAGACATTCATGCTACCCACCAACCGCCTGTTTGAGGAGAGAGAGAAGATCAGTTACATGACATTGCTATTATAGTTTCTGAGTTACTAATTATTAATCACTGAATTATTACTTATGATAATAAAATAATGAGTTCCTTTTGAGATATATTTTAAAATTTCTCTGTCATAGTTTGACTTCATTTGCAATTGGCCTATAGAAAACTGTGCAAAGTGGTTGTTGTAGTGGTGGGAACAATGATAATACTCCTCCTAGTGCATCGTGAAAGAAAATTACAGAGTCAGTGTGTTTAATATTATTGTTGAAAGAGACTGTAGCATGCAGGTTATGTGCTGGGCAATTAGTACTTTTTAGCCTACTTTCGATTTTTCAAAAAAAAAAAAGCAGACTTAAGAGATCTACACGAGCCAAAAGTTGTCAGTGTGTGTGTGAGTGTATGTGAATGTGAATGTGAATATCTGCCCCCCCCCCCCCTCCCCTATCAATTCAAACATGAAGAAACCAATTTGAACCAAATATAATACACAGGTAGCACTGGCAAAGGAGGATACCTCAGGGCCATGTTTTATATCGCCACCATCTTGCGACGGAAACGGAATGGCGTCCACTCAAATGTTCAAAGCTTGAATCAAATTACGACTTACCCAATCATCTGATCTCTACCAAATATTTCGAAAATATACCTTGATATGGTATGCGTATTTTGCCCAAACCACCAGGTCATCAACCAAATAGTTTCAAGATGGTGGCCTTGTAAGTGTGCATATAGATCCCCCTTATCAATTCAAACACGGCGAAAGCAAATCGAAACAACTTTGGTCACGCAGTTGTAGTTGCGGCAGTGGAAACGTGCACCTTTAGTCTTGCGCTGGGCCCATGAAACAGGACTAGGTGTTGAAAGGAGAATGACCCAAATAATGGTAAATACAGTAAGGTGGAGAGAAGTGTATTAGAGGCGGGGACTGAACGTGCATTTACATAGTAGTGAATGCAAGTTCAATACGATGCCGTACTCATAATGAATCATGGTCCTAGGCTACAATCAAAAGACATGTTGTTGTTTGAGTCTTCAGTCTTTTGACTGGTTTGATGCAGCTCTCCATGCCTCCCTGTCCTGAGCTAATCGTTTCATCTCTACATAGCTCCGACACCCTACATCCGAGGCAATCTGTTTAACATATTCTAACCTTGGTCTACCCCTACAGTTTTTGTCCTCGACCCTTCCTTCCATAACTAAGCTTGCTATTCCTGGGTGTCTTAGTATGTGTCCTACCAACCTATCTCTTCTCTTCATTAGCAGTCGCCAGAAACATCTCTCCTCTCCCACTCGTCTTAATACCTCTTTGTTTGTAACCCTATCTACCCATCTGATCTTCATCATTCTCCTGTAACACCACATTTCAAATGCTTCAATTCTCCTCTTTTCTGTTGCACCAATAGTCCAAGTTTCACTTCCATAGAGCGCCACGCTCCAGACAAAGGCTTTCAAAAATGACTTCCTAATACCTAAATCTATATTTGATGTCAGCAGATTCCTTTTTTGTAGAAATGCTTTCTTTGCCTGAGCCAACCTACTTTTTATATCCTCTTTGCTTCGTCCATCACTGGTTATTCTGCTTCCTAAGTAACAGATGTCTCCTACTTCCTTCAGCTTTTCACCTGCCAATTTGATCTCCATAGAGGTTTCTGATTTATTTCGGCTGCATTCCAGTACTTTTGTTTTACATTTATTAATTTTCATCATGAATTCTTTCCGTAAGACGGAGTCCATACCATTCAAAAACTCATTCAAATCCTCAGGCTTGTCGGCCAAGATGACGATGTCATCAGCAAATCTCAGAGTTGAAATTATTTCTCCTTGAATCTTCACTCCCACTTAAAATTTTTCTCTGATAACGTAGAATAATAATCCAAACATCAGTCTAAATAAAATACTCAGACACAGCGCCGATAAGGTGGGTAGATAGTATATTGATCAATAACCAAGCAACAGTTAAAGACGAGGAAGCGATACATGCTAGAAGTAAGGTTAAGGTGATGACAAACATATGCAATTAAGTGAGATAATGGGAGAAATGATCGAGACGAGAATGCCATGAGCGTAGGATGTAAAGGGAGGGGGAGGGATTCATTAAGGGGAATGTATACTCGTGTAAGTTAAATTGGGAAAAATAAAGATTAAAGGGGCTAGACAAGAAAGTCAAGGAAAATGGGCATACCGACAAAGACACGAAAGATATGCCGAATAGCCCAGAAGGAACAGAGGAGGTGGGTGATTTTGAAAAAGACGGAGACTTAAGGAAATGTACGCGCAGAACTGACGTAAATGGACTAAATAAAGAGGCGACAAGCAACCGAGTATATAAATAATTACGAGAAAGGTAACGCACAACAAAATAAAAGAAATCCATCAAAATAAGTCACGATAAAGGGATGGGAAACAGTTTGAGTGCTGTGGGGGGAAGATACCTACGATAAAGGGAATAAGGTCGACTCGAAGACTTGCGCGAAAAGACGCAATCATGAGATAATCAAGGCACAAAATAAGGTAAGATGTAAGTGGCGTACGGTATAGGTCTTACTTCGGGCGAAGACGCCACACAGTAAACCGAGACCAAAATACCCACACAAAACAAATGGGACAAAGGTAGGAAGGTAAAGGTAACGGGAAGCTCTCAAGGAAGCAGACAATCACACTATGGACATACTAAACAGTGAGACACCATAGTATTCCACAAAAGGCTCACGCACACACTTACACATGCCAAGGAAGAAAGCCGACACTTATCTTGATGGAATCGGGGACTGTCAGACTTCTCAGGATTACGATTAAGTAAACGAAATTTACGTCAGTACGCGCACCTTTATAAACACGTAGGTAAAAGGGGATAAAAGGAAAAAAGGGAGCAAGGCATCCCGAAAACGGGAGCGGGAGCTCAACAGAAATCAAACCTACATGGGAGAAAAAACAGAAGACTGCCCAGAGACAAACAAGGGGTTGTCCCTGGTAACAGAGAAACAGAGAAGCAAAAGGGGAAGAGGTACCACTGATCAGGATTCGGTATAGCAGAAAGTTACCATAACGAACCTTGATCAGCAATTATAGAAATGTTCACTAATCTGCTCAGTTATTCTGGCCAGTAACAACCAAGAAGAAAAGAAAGGGGGGGGGGGGGGTGTAACTAAAAATGGAAGAAAATGGTTCAAGAGGTAGCACTAGCAAAGGACAACTCAGAGTCATGTGTTGTATATCGCCGCCATCTTATTCGAAAAATAAATGGAGCCCACCCAAATGTTCTGAGCTTAAATCAAATTTCGACTAACCTAATCATCCAATCTCTACCAAAAATTTCAAAAATATACCTTAATATGGGATGCGTCTTTTGCCCAAACTCCAAGGTCATCAGCCAAATAGTTTCTAGTTGGCGGAAGTATGAATCATGTAAGTATTATAGCCTAACCGTAACTTTGGATTCAACAAGGCCTACCCTTACCAAATCTGCTTATCGTACATAGGGAGGTTTAAACCGTCCTCAAGGAGGTGACCGGTAGGATATTAGAATTTTTTAATCGAATATGTAACCATAGAAGTGATTAATAGGTCTGGGTGACCGTGCCATATTCTGCTGGGCCGTGCCGTCCCGTTGGATCAAAATGGAGACTATTATTTGCTCGTTTGTCCATATTTCAGTAACATCGTAAGATTATATTCTTTTGGGAATGTACTGAACTAAATAATACATATTTAGTATCAAATGTTTTATAAAAACAGTAGAAAACGCTAATGAAATCGTTTTGAACTTTCAGTGCACTTCTGCAAAGCATTTATTACAGTGCCAATCTGGTTCTTAAAGAAATTTACCTCCTTATACTTTGCCACCAATCTAGTGTCACTATGTTGAGGCACTGTGATGACCTTCCTCCCAGTTTTAGTACCTTGAGTAAATATGAACATTTCATGGCGAAGCGTAGAACACTATTGAAAAGCATATATTGCTTCCAAAAGGCCCATAGTTTCCCTAACTATTTGTACATTTTTAGCGACGTCAACCAAGACTAAATTTAACCGACGTGCATGGCAATGTACGTAAGGGCAAGGATTTTCAGTCATCTGTCTAATAAGGGACTGCAGCCCGTTAAACCTTCCCGACATAACGGAAGCACCGTCATATGACTGACTTACACAGTTCCTTATTTCAAGTCCAATTGATTCCAAAACTGTTTTATTTCGCTAGCTAAAGATTCAGCGGTTAGCTCTTTCAATTGAACAAAAACCTAAAATCTTTCTTTTATCTTACATTGATGAACGTAACGACAGCAGATACTCATTTGTTCTGTGTGTCCTTCATCTCGAGCTTCATCCACTATAATGCTGTATACGTTACTAGATTTTATTTCCTTAACTGTACTGCGAGTAATCAAATTCGCAGCGGTGTCTAAAATGTCATTTTGTACATCTTTAGATGTGTACTTTGCATTTCCAGGCATGGTTTTTAGATTCAAATTAAACCGGTCATTTTCTAAACACAATAAGTTTATTAATTCTTGAAAGTTCCCACGATTTACATCCGAAAACTTCTCAGCCCCCTCCTTTGCTTCATCTGGTTCATTACTGTCACTGCAATTTCCGTTTTCACCCTCCCTGTGTCCTCGAAGAGCAATGTCTTGGCGTGCACAAAATATCACACTTCTCACGAGGGTCTTTAATGTATCTCTATTCTTTTCTATTGTTTGCGCCATATGCTCGCTAATTTTGATAGTAACGGCACCAGTTTTTTGTGTATCCAGCCATCCTTTGTACTTTGTTAGGCAAAGTTTGTGACAGCTAGATTTCTCGTGTTTGTCTGACATTTTACTCAATTTTTTCCAGTCATTATATCCCGAAGTAGTAAGTACTTCTCTGCCTGTGACAGAGAAGTGTCGGCAAAAGAAACAAAATACAGCGTCATTTCCTACTGAGTATTCTAACCAAGAATACTTACTATACCAATTGGTATGGAAGGACCGCTGTTTTCCTCCTATATTCCGTCTAGGAAAATTTAGCTGCGGTTGCTTCGGCCCATCACTGGCACTTGCGCTAAGATCAAGTGGTCGTTTCGGCTGAACATTCGCAGAAGGATCGTCAGTTTTTAGTTTTTTAACTGCTTGAAATTCTTCTTCATCGGAACTTCTACTAGAAGACTCACCGTCAACACATTCTTTTTAAGGTTGATTAGGTTTCTTCAAAGTCTGCTTCAACTTCACGAAAAACTTTTCCATAGCAACACTAAAAACCACCAAACAAACAGAACTAAACCAAGTGGCGTAATGGCGTTAGCGAATGAGGACTATCGTCTGCCACTGCCAGTTCGATCCGCATAAACGTAAACAATGAAAATCTCCCGCCAAGCCTCTAGCGCTAGCGTACAGCTGACTGTCCGTACAACAGGCAGTGTCACCACTCTACTCCGCGCACAATCACTTGCAACTACAAACTATAACAAATGTTCCTAAGTAAATACACTATATTCTTTAAGGGTAGGTACAATTTATTGATTTATATCTTTAACTTTGTAGTTTACAGTATCTAACTACTGTTTGCTTGTTTTATATTAAATTTGAAATAAACCAAAGTAATTATTATGTAGTAGGCTATTTATAAATTTTTTAGAATTAATACCCGGATTTTTTGTTTGTTTGGAAAATGTGGATAGGCCCGGGCCTACCCGCTGGAGCCGGCACTGGGAGGCATGGAGGGCTGCATCAAACCAGTCAAAAGACTGAGGACTCAAACAACAACAACATGCCTCATTATGACTGTTTGTGTAGCCCAAAGCAGACAGAACTGTATGAGCCTTTCTGTGCCACATATGTGCAGCCTGCTTCAGTCCATAAATGGCCTTTTTGAGCAAACAAACTTGGTCTTCCTTTCCCTTCACCTGGAAGCCCTCTGGCTGACACATAAATATTTCTTCCTGTAACTCTCCATTGAGAAAAGCAGTCTCAATGTCTAGATGATCAATCTGTAAATTTAATTCAACCGTTAAAGCAAACAACATTCTGAGTGTGTCATGCCGCACAACTGGTGAGAATGTCTCAACAAAGTCAATGCCGAATTGCTGTGTAAAGCCCTTTGCAACCAACCTTGCTTTATATTTTACATTACCATTTGTATTACGCTTAGCTTTAAACACCCCCTTATTCTGTACAATGTTTTTACCTTCTGGCTTAGGAACTAGGAACCTTAAGATCTAAATCTAGTTAAAATACAAAGAGGCTTCGCTTATAATTAAACGCCCTCCCAGATTTGTTCTACTTATTATATAGTCATTCTGCATCAAAACAAGTGGCTAGTCCACATTTTAATGTACTGTTCTTCCCTTCTAAAACTAGGGAATTGTACTCTTTCTAATAATGAAAGAGTTTTCTAATTGTGTCATCCAGGCTTCACAAAAGGTGACCTGCCCTATTAGAGTTTAAAATCTCTTAAATTCCGCAAAATATCAGTAGTTCTAGAAACTACTTATTAATCTTCTTCTCCTCCTGCTGGTTCAGGAATCGTTGATTTCTAATCTTACTCTTGTACCTGATTGTTTTTTTTTCTCCAGGCTTCGTTAATTCGACCTAACATTTTGCATATATCACTTTGTTAACTTCTGCTTAAATAGCGGTAATATCCGCTGGTATTTTTAGCCTATTTTCAATTTTGAAAAAAATAGGCTTATGAGATCACCTTTTGTCCGTGTGTGTGTGCGTGTGTGTGTGTGTGTGTGTGTGTGATTCGTGTGTGTGTCCCCCCCTAATAAAATCTAAACGACAGGAGCGATTTCAATGAAACTCGGAAAGTTCATAGCACTATTCCCGGCGACCTCGACCGTGCCCTTCAAATTTTGTTACGTCTCACCAATCCAACATGGCGGCTGTGCGAAATATTTCACCAGCATTCAATATCTCCGAAACTATTACCGATATAACCCTGACATTTTCTATGGTGATAGAGGGAACTACTATAAGTTCACTTATGTGACTTTTGAAAACCTGGTAACTACAAAACCAACATGGAGGCCAAGCGAATTTGCGACTTTTAAATAGACGTTTCTCGTGATTTGACCAACCAAACGCAATGAAACATGGTACAGTATATGTTTATATACATTGTAATGCACCGACATCTAACTTCGTTCAATTGTTTACATAATCACAAGATGGCGGATGTGCGAAATATTTCACCGGTATTCTATATCTCTGAAACTATTAGCGGTATCTCCCTAAAATTTTGTACGGAGATAAAGGGCACTACTGGAAGTCCATCTATAAGACTTTCAAAAACCGGTTAACTACAAGACCTTTCTCGCGATTTAATGTTCCAAGCGCACTGAAACCTGGTACAGGAATTATTTATACACATTGTAATGCACTGGTATCTAATTTAGTTCAATTGTTTACATAACCTCAAGATGGCGGCAGTGCAAATTTTAAAATTAAGTTTTTATTTCTTGTGATATATTCATGCGATCGAAGTGAAAGTTTGAATAATGAACCTACGCAATAATTTTCCTTTAATGGTATATGACTCTATGGCCTATACATTTAACAATCCAACATGGCGACCATCCGAAATATTTAGACGATACTGATTATCTACGAATCTATTTTAGCAATCAAACTGCATTTTTTAATGTTCATAGGGGCTATGAACTTAAGTTCACCGATAGGACTTTAAATAACATGGACGTTTCTCGCAATTTAACCATCCGAGTGCAGTGAAACTTGGTACAGTAAATCCTTATACGAATGTTAATCCACTGGCATCTAATTTATTTCAATTGTTTCCATAACCTCAAGATGGCAGCTGTGAAAAATTTTAAAATCTCCTTGTTTTTTCTTGTGTCCTAATTATGCGATTGAAGTTTGAATACTACACGTTCACAATAATCTGCATGTAACAGTACATAACTCTAGGACCTACATATATAAAATCCAACATGGCAAACATCCAAAATATTTAGTCGGTTCTTAATATCTACGAATCTATTACAGCAATCAAACAGAAATTGTGTATGGTGATAGTGGCAATTAACATAAGTAGGATATATGAAAATAGGCTGTATAGTTCTTCACGGAACTACTTGTTTTTCTTTCCTGTTACGATCAGGAATCTAATCTATTTGTTTATAGCTTTTTCTCCTGCCTAAAAGGCATTCTACTCTTTTGATGTTCTATATAACTCATTTAACATTTGCATTGAATTGCCATCTTATAATCAACTCAAAGACTCAAAACCTTTTCGATATACGCTTGTTAAAAAACCTTTGTAAGTAGTTTGTTCTAATCGGGGTCTCAGACATCCACTTTGTAAATCCATTTTTATCTTGAAATAGCTACGTTGTTACCTTTATCACAAAAATAAGATTTAACTTTATTCATCGTTGTTAATGTTCAGAGTTTACCAACTGTTAAATAGAACATTTATAATTTTTATATTTATATTATTATTATTATCTTTAAAACAATAAAAACTTTACCACTTGTTGCATTTGAAACAAAATTTAAAATAACAACGTTTTCAAAGGTTCTCTTAGCTGTCACAGCTAATTCTAGTAAGTCATTGAAACAAACATAGCTTGCTCCGCCAGCTACCTATTTGTAGAGATCTTCTCTCAGAATCATATTTTACTTTCAAATCTCAATTTTGTTTATGTTGGGTCTGAGATCTTTCTATGTTTTAAACTTTTAGTCGGCATCCTGCTGGGTAAAAGCTTAGCCTACCTTCAGAGCAACAATTGGCATTCTTATAGGATTTTCACAAAAATCAGGAAACATATTGCTAAAAGCACTGAAGTTGCCTTAACCCTTCCCACACTGGAAACATTCGATTGTTTTGCCAGCGATCCAACAGTGCCCAAAAAATAAAAATATCACAGCAAATTCAAATTATTCTAGCTTTTCAAAATTCTCAGTAAAATCATTCCCTTTTGAAGGGAAAATTAGTAAATCTTTTTCTTTTGGCATACTTTGTCTCGCCAGAGTACCACCCATTCCCATAGTACCGGAATATAGGCTCGGGAGGGAAAGAGCATTTACCGAGCGCCTGCAGGCAACCTTAATTCATGCTGCGCTCTCCGCTTGTCTCGTACAGGCCCCCACTAGAGTTAGGTATTGCCTAGGTTTAGTACAGCAAAATTCTTCTTCATATCAACCTTTACTTAAAACTTTGTGTTGGATTCTCTTCCTATCTGCCACTACTTGTCTCTACTCCTAAAACCCACCTCCTTTTCTCTCTCATTATCTTCCCTGAGGTAGTGTTAATCCTCAGCAAAAACCTACCACCATCCCTAGACAGGCTGAAATTGTACGCATTTGAAACACTCGACAGACCTGGAGCAACCCAAGAAGGTGTTCTCATATCCTCCCCAAGCTATTGCACTACTTCAACCATTTCTTCGGTAGTGTAATATTAGAATGAGAACTCAGAGACCCTTCAGTCTTGGGCGTATTTTAGTGCGCCACATGCCGCCCTTCCTTCAATTTGGGGAGCAAATAACATCATATATCAATATAGATGCATCTAATCAATACTTGTGTCACGTTTCTGCGAGAATTAGGCCTACATTGGCGGTGTACTCTTGTTAGTGGGTGGGATACACATCCACTGACCTTATACAAACATATCAGACTTCGTTTTCCAGAACCGGCACTTAATAAAGAATTGGATACGTCATTATCTTACACAGCATATCCACTTGTAAGTTGACATATTTACAAACATTCAACACTTAGAAGCACAGGAATATAACACTTTCTGGGTTAGATAAAACTTAAGTGACGTTCTGAACCTCACTCCAGTGAAAGACTTTAGTAGTTCGGTGATTTATTATCGTATATAACTCCTTCTCAAAAGAATCCTCTTCTGCATATTGTTTATTAACCCTTTATTAAAATAAGTTTTTCTGCCCTCTAGTTTCATGAATGTTGAGATTTTTGATTGTGACTTCTTTTTATGTTGAATGTTTATTACAAGTTTACTCGAAAATCTACATAAAAATATTGTTAAAATATTATGCTTCATAAATACAACCCTCCGGGATTCTCTGTTTCAACCCAACAAGTATCTTATTACTCGTTTCCACAATTTCAATGGTCTCCACATTATTCATATTTGCTGCCCAACCGAACCCAAATCCCAATGCCGGATGATATATGTGAATGTATTAATCCACAGTAAACGGGTAACTGCTATTCGTTGCTTAAGTATCTTGAAATTCACTTTAAAACAAGAGTTTCATTATCTTTTACATTTTTCATTAAATTCTCCTCCCATGAAAATTTATGATCTATTGTACTGCCCAAATGTTTTGCTGAGGCCACCTGTTGTATATCATCGCTTTGAGAGTATAATTTTCGATTTACTTTTAAATTACCATACGCTTGAAAATATTATTAAGCTGAGTATTTGAGGGTTTCACTTAACATTTGCTCAATAAAACACTGAGTGACAAGATAGATACTATTTTGAGTTTCATGAAGTATAATTGTTTTATTACCGTCCTAGTTCAAACTTGAGGTATCATCTGCATATGAAATAATTAAAATATTTCCTGTCTGTGGTACATAATTTACAAAAGAATATCAAGTAGGAGATGAAGGATTCAACATTGAGTTATGACGTTTTCACATAAACTAGGAGTGTATTCTAACTCCTGAAGAAATGTTTGTAAATTGATATCTGTAATAGTTCTAACAGATCAAACGCCGCTCCCCTTATACAATAAACCTCTGCCTTATCCAATAATAATCCATTATCTACTGTATCAAAGGATCCTGTCAGATCAACGAAATCCGATATAACACATTTATTAGATTACCACCGAGAGAGGAATGCAGTCTTCCATAAAATTCTGCAAATCATTTATAGATGAAATGGTCTACATGATACCAAAGTGATTCATATATATTAAATCATTTGCATTAATAAACTCTATTATTTCTATGAAAAAATACATATGTACTCTAGGATAGTAACAAACTGTTAACGGTCTGTAGTTAACTAGTTGATGTTTGTCACCCCTTTAGAAATTGGTTTAACAACGGATAGAATTAGTATATCTTGGGCGATACCTTTAAAGAGACACATGTTTATCAGTTATGTAAGAATGTCTAGGGTTGGACCATAGCACTGTTTCAATATCGAGGGTGAAATTTCATCCCAACTATAACTACAGTATGTCTATTTTTCTGACTATCGTACTTAATTAATCTTCCATTGTTGATTTAAGGAATACTGATGTATTAGACTTGTTTTGTAATACACTGCTATTACCACTGTTATTTCCTACAACATTTTGATATACATTAATATCATTACCTCTTGTTCTATTACTATTATAGTGTTCATAACGCGAGGCTGAATTCAGTTACTGGGTGTTCCTTAAAATGTTTACAATATCCCATTAGCTAGTTATTGTTGCCTTAAGGAGGCGGTCATCTCCCCCCTACAGTATCCTCTTTTACTTCAAATAAAACCCATTGATTTTCCATTACATCATATTACGAGCAATATTGAAATACAGCATGATAAGAAAATCAGATAACCTGTAACTATCGAAGCCCATATTACAAACAAAAGGCGTTCTTCAGGGAGGTCCCATGAGCCCTGCAGTTTAGCCACTGAAGAGATATTTAGAGAAATGGAGAAGAAAAGTATCTACCAACTTATATGCAGATAATTTAGTAGTCAAATCAACAAACTAACAGAAATTACAAGAAACAACAGGTGACATGGAAGAATGGTGTAAAGATATCGAATTCCATAGTAATATGACGAAAACAGAAATTATGAATTTCAGAAAAGGAGGTAAGGAAAAAAAGCAAAGTGCAAAAAATTGCATCAATGGTACGTTTATCAAGACACGGCACAAACCTAGAAGAATTGCTGAGTTTTAATTCACCGGCCGTGAAAGCCAATATACCATCTTTTTGGAAGCCTTCATAGGGAGGTTAAGGCTGCTTGAGCTTTTAGTTCTCGCAGTCAAGTGGTGCAGTTGCACCTAATATAAAGAGGGGTGGCGCGCAGTTCGTCACTCCTGTGGGGATCCGGGCGGGGACACCAAGAGCCCGCCGATGAGCCAGCTTGGTGTCCTAGGCGAAACCCCACACAAGACACGGCACAAACCTAGAAGAATTGCTGAGTTTTAATTCACCGGCCGTGAAAGCCAATATACCATCTTTTGGAAGCCTTCATAGGGAGGTTAAGGCTGCTTGAGCTTTTAGTTCTCGCAGTCAAGTGGTGCAGTTGCACCTAATATAAAGAGGGGTGGCGCGCAGTTCGTCACTCCTGTGGGGATCCGGGCGGGGACACCAAGAGCCCGCCGATGAGCCAGCTTGGTGTCCTAGGCGAAACCCCACACAAGACACGGCACAAACCTAGAAGAATTGCTGAGTTTTAATTCACCGGCCGTGAAAGCCAATGTACCATCTTTTTGGAAGCCTTCATAGGGAGGTTAAGGCTGCTTGAGCTTTTAGTTCTCGCAGTCAAGTGGTGCAGTTGCACCTAATATAAAGGGAGGTGGCGCGCAGTTCGTCACTCCTGTGGGGGTCCGGGCGGGGACACCAAGAGCCCGCCGATGAGTCAGCTTGGTGTCCTAGGCGAAACCCCACACAAGACACGGCACAAACCTAGAAGAATTGCTGAGTTTTAATTCACCGGCCGTGAAAGCCAATATACCATCTTTTTGGAAGCCTTCATAGGGAGGTTAAGGCTGCTTGAGCTTTTAGTTCTCGCAGTCAAGTGGTGCAGTTGCACCTAATATAAAGGGAGGTGGCGCGCAGTTCGTCACTCCTGTGGGGATCCGGGCGGGGACACCAAGAGCCCGCCGATGAGCCAGCTTGGTGTCCTAGGCGAAACCCCACACAAGACACGGCACAAACCTAGAAGAATTGCTGAGTTTTAATTCATCGGCCGTGAAAACCAATATACCATCTTTTTGGAAGCCTTCATAGGGAGGTTAAGGCTGCTTGAGCTTTTAGTTCTCGCAGTCAAGTGGTGCAGTTGCACCTAATATAAAGAGGGGTGGCGCGCAGTTCGTCACTCCTGTGGGGATCCGGTCGGGGACACCAAGAGCCCACCGATGAGCCAGCTTGGTGTCCTAGGCGAAACCCCACACAAGACACGGCACAAACCTAGAAGAATTGCTGAGTTTTGATAGTATAGAAGTTACATGTATTTAAAAATTGGTCCTATCAGCAGGCTTAGAATCATGTTCGTAGAAAATGTCAGGTACTATACGTGTGCATAGTTTAAAGCTGTCGGCTTGCATACTTTCAGATACATTGGTATTTAGATGAAGAAAATAGAGAGAGCAATTATTAACAGTTGGCAGTCCTAGTGGCTCTTAAGAATACACTCAGTCATATCTGTTTATGTACACATATTTCAAACAAAATTTGGTTGAAATCCAATTAAATGTGTAGAAGTTGGACCTATCAGAAGGCTTAACATTATTTTGGCAACACTGTCATGTATGGCCTCCTGGAAATTAAACTGAAATAGTATTATCTAAATGTGTGACAATTTTGGAATAGCTCCCGTGCATACCTTTTCATTTGAATTATGATTGATGACAGCCACGTTAGTATCTATTCATTAATTGAATCCAATACGGAGATCACATTTCGTACTATAGCAGTCTTCCTTGTTATCCACTATCCTATAAGCACCAGGATGAACAAACAGCAGCGCAACTTCCCTTAGATTCAATGCCTTATGCTAAAGTCTTAACCTACTGTGAATGACCGAGTGCCAATTGTTCAAACTTGCATTACCAATAAATTAGCCACTGTTGGCAACAGATATGGTGTAGTCTTCACGGCAGCAATGCATGACGTATGACTTCGCCATAACTTTTCTAAATCAGAAAGACTAACCAAAATACCTGTAGTAATGGTCAGGAAAATATCTGGAGAAAATGTAGTAATAGATGATTACTCCTCCGCCGTCTATGACCGACCCAACCATCCCAAATAGGATCACGGCTCAATTAGCCAAAATTACAGCTCTGGTCACCACTGTAGGAGTATATGGCAGGATAAAGACGTCTAGGCGTATATGCAGCATACATGTTTAATACGAACTGAACGACAAGGTTACATACAGGTGTATATATACAAAAACAGACAAAAGAATCAGCGAGAACATTCTCGTAACTAGAACCGCCACCAATGGCGTTGCGTTTCCTGGCGCTGAAATTAAACCATAGATCAGCTGTTGGGTTACATATTTCTAACACACCCACTTAAACCAATAGCTGATCTAGAATGTAATAGACATTTATCAACCAGACTTCAATCATAGAGTACCCTACATAAACATAATACAATTACTGAAAACATTTTTGAACACAATGTATACTTAAAATACTAATTAACAGTTCAATCCAAGGATCATGTAAGTATAAGAGATTCATCACTTTTGGTTATAGAATTTCCGAGAGAGAACACCGCCTGAGGCTATGGATTGTACTGGCAAGTCTGGCAACATAAAAAGTAAAAAGCCATATGAATGTAGCCTTTATTACGCGTAAATGAACAGTATATTCTGCGATGAGTTATTGATTATTGATGAAAATAACACAAACATAACTGCGCCTTTCGCTAGGCGCTGAAATATACGTCCAGATAGGAAAATAATAAATTTTGATATATATCAATGTTGGCAATAGATTTGCCGCCAGAGACACAGTTATGCCGTTCTAGAGCTTAATTCACCTCTAGGCTAATTAAAAATGCTCTCATACTCGACAGAATTGTTGGGATATTCGATGAATATAAAGAAAACTGTCCAAATGCACACACTATTGCCATAACCTCACTTTTTGCCTAGCATACCGGCTGCCTCCCACCCCTCCCCGTAGCCCTAAACCACAAATTTTATTGCAATGCAAAGGAGAATGGGTAAGAAAACAAACAAGGGATGAAATGCACACATGTATTCTCTATATATTTTTATTCGAGAGTAGTCCATATTGCCCACTAGTATTCCACATGGTCAACACCAGGAAGATGAAAATTGCCGTATTGTTCTTACTATCATTATAATTCTTACATCCCGGTGCTTGGCAATTTTCCCTCCCTTACAGGGGCATGATTGACTCTCAATTCAATTCAAATAAACAATCAAAATACTGAACAAATCAAAACAACCAACAACACCACGAGGAAAATCAATCAAAACAGACTATTCCCGCTTCCGCCAGTCGGTTTGATGTGAACGTTCATGAGTGCCAACTACGGAACCTTAGTGCTAAAAGTAATTTTTCATTGGTTGGCAGAACAACCAGTACAGGACCTTACCCCGACCCACGCGCTCCCTATGAACTGTCATCCCCCTGGTTCAATCCCATTCCTTGGGTACAATACACATGTTTTGGTTTTCATAAAGGTTTGGTGAGAATTTCTGCAATCATTTCTTGTGTGGATAAATAGTGCAATGAAATGATTCTCTCTTGAACCTTTTCCCTAATGAAATGATGTTTGGTGTTGATGTGTTTAGTGCGCCTATGAAAAACAGGATTTTTTGCAATTTTCTGTGCACATTGACTGTCATTATACAAATCAATTTCTTGATTGCAATCCATCAACACACACTGCAAATCACATTCACCTTGAACAAATTCAATTTTTATTGGACCTTGATTAGAACCAATCAAATCGAACATCAGATTCTTAAGATAAACTGCTTCCTTCGCAGCCTCTGACAAAGCTACATACTCAGCCTCTGTCGATGAGGTAGCAACTGAGCTCTGCTTACGAGCTTCCCATGATATGGCAGCATTAGCAAGCTTGAAAAGATAACCAGTATAGGACTTACTATCACTATCTGTGGAAAAATTGGCATCTGCAAACCCTACCAAATCTAAACCAGTGCTCTTAAAAATGAGTCCTTGGTTTATCGTACCTTTAAGATACCTAAGTACCCTTTTGGCTGCAAGCCAATGCTCCTCACTGTGGCAAGAATTAAACTGACTTAAATATGGCAATGCATAGGCAATATCTGGTCTAGTACACACACTCAAATACATAAGTGAACCTATCAGCTGCTGATAAGGTTGATAATCCACGTTTTTGGCTTTAGACAATTTCATATTTACATCCATAGGAGTACCGATGGGATTAACATCAGTCATCTGAAACTTATTGAGCAGATTTTTTATGAACTGCGTCTGAGAAATGTTGAGTATATTGAAATTTTTTAACTTGATTTTTTTGGTTTTTATTGATATATAACTACTCACACGTTATAACGTTAAGCATTATATAGTATGTATTTTCAATCGAAAATATTATATACATAGGCCTACTTAACACCACATATTTTAACACTCGACTACATCTATTAAAATTCGTTGTCCTTGATGCGCGGTAGAGTCTATTGTTGTTGTTGTTGCTTCTGTTGTTGATTCTTTAGGGACTTTGCGGCATCAAGGTCCTGTAGCCCCTGTACTTGGGTGCGTGTAGAAGTTGTCTGATGACCTGTGTCACTGTGTTGTCTGTAGACTCGCTTGTGTGTATACTTTTATACGAAGAAGGATTTGGGTAGGAAGTTGTTATTTCATTTCAGATGAATTTATATCATGGTCATTTAGCCCCGTGTTCTTGGGTGTGTTGAATTTTGTCTGATAACCTGTGTTATTGTGATGGCTGTATTAGTGTGTGTGTATATATAATTCAGGTGAGGATCCAATTGATCAACGTATAATATCTATTTGGCACGTTGCATTTCAACGAGCTACTACAGCCAACATTCAATTATACTCCTTGAAAAGGAGAAAGCGTTATATTATAACTATACCCAAGCATTTAGGAGAAAGTAGGCTATATGTCCCTTACTGAACATCTTGTTCAAGATATGAAGGCAAGGAATGGACAAGTCTGTAAACTGAAAATTATAAGCACATTCTGTGGCTCTGATAGGTCATGTCTAACTTCTGACAAACGCTCTAATAGTGATCATTGTGAGTCTAATGTGAGATTGTTGTATGGACTCCGGTGTATTGGAAAAGGTAATTTGGGTGATATAATACTTTGCGCTCTCCTGCATCTCCTATAACTACCCACACTATATGAGAATGAAAACGGAAATATTGCAACAGAATCTTTGAAATTTGCTACCGTAGAAGCAGTTAATTTAAATGTTGGTGTAAGAGACATTAGAGTAGCATTTGATGGGTCATGGCTAGAGGATATTAGTAGGCTTAAATATGTTTAACGAGGTGTGTGCAATTCAGTGATCTTCAAAGATGAATTTCTACTCATCAAATGACCAAAGTGGATGGAGACGAAGGATCAGACTACGAAGCAGGGTGCTTTTAACCAGTTCTTCAGGAAGAAAAATGCATGGTTTCAAATAATAATTTCTTTAACTTGATTTTCTCTTAAATTGAAATTTTCTGAAAATGCTCTATTTTCTCAGGAACTAATTGAGATAGAACCCTGAAAATTGTTCTGGTTATTCATAAAGTAGGGGTGATTATGCGGATCGTCAGTGGGTGTTCTTGGAGCGGTATATATGATGCTGTATTGTATATAAAATAAGAAAAGATAAGCCCGTAGATCCCTGATGGGCAAGGGCACGGCGTTCTTAAGTTAACAGGCGGGAGCGGTACCCCCCCCCCCCCCCTCCACTCTGCCACCGGCGAGTGACGTCAGAGGTCTCAGCTAGCCGGCGAACAGCATGCTAGTCATACGGCAGAGAGATGCATTCATGTAATTAAATCGGTTTTGTTTACAGAAGAAATTGGAATGGACTTCTGAATTTCACCACAGTCCTTCCTTAGTGATCGATGGATTGTGTGAGACGTTTTCTGCTGTCACTACGGGCGATTAAACAAATGACTGCGATACAAGTCAGCCCAAAGCGGTATACAAAAAGAGCATGCTTGAAACTTATGTTTGATTGCACTACCAGTAGGCGGTTTCTGTATCTTCTACAGAACACAATAATTAGTTGAATATTTTAAGTGAGAATATCATATCTGTTTATGTACTTTAACAAACAAGCAGAAATTTTATCACACATCGGTTTACTCATCAAGAAATGAACGTTTTCCTTAAAATTACCCGCAGCTACATTAAGAGAAGAAGTCAATCTTTGTAAATGTTTAGAAGAGGAAGGGATAGAAATTTGTTCTGCCTGATAGTATCATAACACTTCGCGGATTGCATGTACAATGTGTAAGAGCAAAGTATCATGTTGGGAGAATACTTTTTTGTTCTTAAATTGCTTGGATAAAATATTAACTTGCTGAGAAATTCCCTCTTCTCCTATATCCAATAAAGTTTCTTGATTGACATCCAGCAATTTTCCATGCTGGTTTGGAATCTCTTCTCTGTAAGATACTGTATCAAACCGAACAATGTTCTCCAACTCTTTACAGCTGTTTCACTTCCCAACACTGAAGAAAGTTCTGTAGAAGACAATTGCAAATTGTTATAGAAAGCCGAAACAAGTAAATGGTTATCTACATTAATATAAAAATTAAAAGTCATAGACTCAAAATTGATTCTATCGTCAAAAATATTGAAATTAATAGCTGAGTCCCCTTTCATTTTAGTGCTATTATCTGCTAATCGTTTCTCCAGAGAATTGCATAAACTCTCGAAACTGATTATAACATCGTCCCATTCTGCAGCAGCAACAGCACTTCCTTGAGCATGTTTCTTCCTCACTTCGATTTCTCTTCTCCCCTCTTCTGGATGTTTCCGCTTAATTTCACTTTCCTTTGTCAAGTATTTCGGCAACCTTCAAAAATAGTAGGACAAGAACCTTTAACTATACTCTGATTTACAAAAGATGCTCGGTGAAAGCTGTCATCCGCTTGAATGGTGAGGTGAGGAGTGGAGACGAGAAGGGTAACGGTCTCCATAGCAACAGCAAGCAATGTTGCAATGTATGCCGACACAGCAGTGAGCACATGGTTGACTCAGTGTGTCTTCACTCGTCACGGTTATTAGAGCGCCAAGCAGGGGGTCTAACTTCCCCAGTATTTGTGTCTTCCTGCAAGCCTCTTGGAATGTTATGAGTCATGATCTGCCTCAGTGGCAACGCAGCATTTCCCCACGTGCTAGCTTTGACAGCTGTCAGCGATCATTATTGGTAATTCAGAATATAGCTTCGGATGATCGTATTTATACACGTGTTTCTGTCCATTAGAATCACAATATTCATTCTGTAAAATAATGCAGTCCGGTTGAAAATGTTTAATACACACAATACTGTTCTCCGAAGGTGTCCAGTCCTTCCTCGGGATACTTCTCAGCCATCTATTTCTCAAGTTTACTTCCTTGGGAAAAGAGAAACAGTTCACGTAGGCGGTTTCAACTCCACGATCCTCGAAATTACTCCTACATCCTGGTACACAGCACCTTCGTGGCATTGTATATGCATTTAAAATATATCACGTGTGGCACGTGTATATTTAACACTTGCCACTGGACAACAGGAAGAGCAATATATTGTGAAATGTCACCCTCGAAACATGAAAGCAATGACCACATCACAGCGCGCCAACAAGACTGAGCATCTGTTTGCTGTCTGGAGCAAGACCCATGACGTCACAGCCCCGCCTGTTAACTTAAGAACGCCGAGGCAAGGGCCTCCTACCGGAGTGGAGGGGATGGCTCAAGTAGTCTCCCAAGAGGAACCACTTCTTGAGAGATACTTACTTACTTACTTCGTTGGCCACACGAACCGAAGTCGGTTCATTGCCTCACTCTTTAACCTCTTCCATTGGTCTCTGTTGCTAGCCATGTTCTCGTTGGCTCCCAGTGTCTCCAGGTCTTCCTTGACTCCATCCATCCACCTCAGTTTTGGTCTACCCAGAGGCCTCGTACCTCGTGGCTTCCCTTCTAGCACTGTCTTCCCCGTTTTCTCTTCTCTTCTCAGGATATGTCCCAGCCATTCAATTCTTCTGCTCTTTATTACAGCTGTCACATCGGGTTCATTAAACAGCGTGTGGATTTCAATATTTTTTCTTCTTCTAAAGATTCCATTTTCAGATACTGGCCCAAAAACTTTTCTTAACACCTTGTTTTCAAAAGTTATAATTTTTCTCTCCATTTACTTGCTCAGTGTCCATGTTTCCGCCCCATACAATAATACTGGTCACACAATTGTCTTATAAATGCGGAGTTTTGTTGTTTTCGTTAATAGCCTGCTGGTAAATAGTTTATTCATTGAAAAGAGACACCTCTCTGCAGATTTTAGCCGGTTCATTACTTCCTCCTCCATGTTGTTGGCATTGACTGCACTCCCTAGGTATTTGAAAGACCTAGTCTTCCTAAATTCCATATCTTCTATTGCCAGTACTCCCTCGGTTTTCTCTTCATTGTTTCTGGTTACAATCATGTTGTTGTTGTTGTTTGAGTCTTCAGTCTTTTGACTGGTTTGATGCAGCTTTCCATGCCTCCCTGTCCTGAGCTAATCGTTCCATCTGTACATAGCTACCACACCCTACATCCAAGGCAATCTGTTTAACATTGTCTATCCTTGGTCTACCTCTACAGTTCTTGTCCTCAATCCTTCCATCCATAACTAAGCTTGCTATTCCTGGGTGTCTTAGTATGTGTCCTACCAACCTATCTCTTCTCTTCATTATCAGTCGCCAGAAACATCTCTCCTCTCCCACTAGTCTCAATACCTCTTCGTTTGTAACTCTATGTAACCATCTGATCTTCATCGTTCTCCTGTAACACCACATTTCAAACGCTTCAATTCTCCTCTTTTCTGCTGCACCAATAGTCCAAGTTTCACTTCCATAGAGTGCCACGCTCCAGACAAAGGCCTTCAAAAATGACTTCCTAATACCTAAATCTATATTCGATGTTAACAGATTCCTTTTCTGTAGAAATGCTTTCCTTGCCTGAGCTAACCTACATTTTATATCCTCTTTGCTTCGTCCATCACTGGTTATTTTGCTTCCTAAGTAACAGAAGTCTCCTACTTCCTTCAGCTTTTGCCAATTTGATCTCCATAGAGGTTTCTGATTTATTTCGGCTGCATTCCAATATTTTTGTTTTATATTTATTAATTTTCATCATGAATTGTTTCCTGAAGACGGAGTCCATACCATTCAAAAACTCATTCAAATCCTCAGGCGTGTCGGCCAAGATGACTATGTCATCGGCAAATCTCAAAGTTGAAATTATTTCTCCTTGAATCTTCACTCCCACTTTAAATTTTTCTCCAATTTCCTTCATTGCTTGTTCAATGTAAAGATTGAACAGTATGGGTGATAAGTTGGAGCCTTGCCTTACACCTTTCTGAATACCAGCTTCTCTCTCATGTCCTTCAGCTCGAATGACTGCTGTCTGGTTTCTGTATAGATTGTAGATCACTCTCCTATCCCTGTACTTTATTCCAATCGTTTTCAATCATATGTGTGTGTGTGCTGCGTGATATATCCGTAAGTGACGGCCATCTTGGTTTTGAAAAAAATCAGTCCACAGATAACACCAATTAGAAGGGCGTTTTATCATATATGTCATATGTTCTGTGCCCTAACTGTCATCCATTTTGTCGGCTTTAACACCGTTGCCATAGAAATCACGAAACAGATAGGAACTCGATAACTACACAGAGTATACATTGATCAATTACATCTTCTGCCCTATCTATGTCAGCTATTTGTAAACAAGGCAAAATGCTTATTTGGCATTATTATTATCATTATTCATAATGTTGAATTTTGGGCTTATGCCGTGTTTATTATATTAAAATTCGACGCGTTTCGAAAGAAACCATGCCTTTCTTCGTCATGAATAATCTGGAATACGACAATGATTGCTAAGAGAAAGCAACAAAGAACATATAGAAGGTGCCCAAAGATGGACGCCATTATAGCCCCATGTTAGGGACAACGGAAAGCAGCAGTGAATTACTTTCTCAGGGTTCTGATAATAGGTAGCCAGGATTCACTGAGATTGTAGCTGGTGTCGCGGTTGAAATTATCTGGGTGTTTACGTATTTCAACCGCCTCCCTGATGATTCTGGGACGATATTGCTTTATACGGGCAAGAACATCCACTCCTTGGAACATGACATCATGGCCAGGTGTTAATGCATGATCGGCAACAGCTGATTTATCAGGTTGAATGAGCCTGATACATCTATTATGTTTCTTAATGCGGGTGCATATTGTTCTCGAAGTCTGCCCGATGTAAACCTTGCCACAAGTACAGGGAACTCTGTAGATACCCGGTTGTTGCAATTTAGGCAAACTGTCCTTAGTTGGTCGCAGGAGTTGCCTAATCTTAACAGAAGTTCCAAATACAGTCCGTTTGTTGTACCGACGTAGGATTTTAGCAATACGATCCGTCGTGTTATGTATGTAAGGTAGGTAAGCAGTTCCTTTTACATCTCTTTTCTCAACTGACGTCCTATTATTATTTGTTGGTTTCAGAACCGTAGAGATCAAAGCCTTGCTATAACCGTTGCTCTCAAAGGTGGTTCGCAAGGTATTAATTTCTTCTTGTAAAGAAGACACTTCACAAATCCTCCTATCCCGGGTAGTTAGAGTTGTAAGGATACCATGTTTCTGGGCAGGGTGATGGTGAGAACTTGCGTGGAGATATCTATTGGTTTGTGTTGGCTTACGAAAAACGCAGTGTCCTATGTCCTACAGCTACATCTACGCCTCTCGAACTTCGTAAGTGAGGAATTATGGAAGATCTTTGATCGTATTTCTTCAGTGCAAGCTAACAGCGTTCTAGATCAGGTGAGGGCAAGACATATTTCCAAATATGACAGGTTATGTCAGATGCAGAAATCTCAAGCCATTAGACTTGATGCTAACAAGGTTGTCGTAAATTTGTCCAGCATGCCCCTAAATGATACCCAACAGGCAGTTCTCGCTAAAGGTCTCAATTTTGCTGTAGCGCCTAGAAGAATTCCTATTGAAGAACTTATTACATCTGTAGAATCCTCGGTACATCACCTCACACCTGAAGAGGCCGAGGAAGCCAGACAAGAATGTTCCAGAGTTCTCAAGAACGCTAAGCCACCTAACACCAACTTAAAACAAGGCGAAAGCCGGACACTTAAAGATCTAAGGGACAATTCTGATATTATCGTTCTCCCCGCTGACAAGGGTAACGCGACAGTGGTGTTGGATAAGGTTGATTATGATTCCAAGATCTCGTCTTTATTATCAGATCCTGTATATAGGATTACTTGTCGTGATCCTACTACTCGCTACTCAAATGTCACCGTCAAATTGATCAAGCAATCATCTATTCCAGCGGATGCAGCGAAGACTCTCCTTCCAGGGGATGCTATTCCTCCGAGACTCTATGGTCTTCCTAAAATACATAAAGAAGATGTTCCTCTTAGACCTATTGTTAGTACGATTGGTTCTCCTACATATGCCCTTTCCAAATACTTAGGTAGACTACTTCAGCCGCTTCTGGGTAACACGCCTTCGTACATTAAGGATTCCACACACTTCGTGGAAAAGTTGAAAGCTATAACACTTCAGCCGGGTGATATCCTAGTGAGTCTCGACGTGGTGTCTCTGTGTACGAGAGTATCTATTGATGGTGTTATGTCTCTCATTAATGGCTTTTTTCCTGAAGACATCACAAGACTTTTTTTTTATCACTGCATGACCTCCTCCTACTTTCTATGGAATGGGAATTTTTATGAGCAGACTGATGGTGTGGCCATGGGTAGTCCTCTCTCTCCTGTTGTGGCTAATTTCTTCATGGAGAACTTTGAAGAGAAAGCTTTGTCGTCGGCTCCTTTCAAACCGAAGATCTGGTGGCGTTATGTGGATGACACGTTCGTTGTTTGGACGGAAGGTGAGGAAAATCTTAGCCTTTTCCTGGATCACCTTAATCTCCAGCACCCTTCTATTTGTTTCACCATGGAAAAGGAATCTGAGGCAAAATACCGTTTTTAGATGTTCTCGTCACCAAGAAAGAGGATGGATCTTTAGAAAGCTATAATGGCGTCCATCTTTGGGCACCTTCTATATGTTCTTTGTTGCTTTCTCTTAGCAATCATTGTCGTATTCCAGATTATTCCTGACGAAGAAAGGCATGGTTTCTTTCGAAACGCGTCGAATTTTAATATAATATACACGGCATAAGCCCAAAATTCAACATTATGAATAATAACACGGGCCGTGAAAGTCTAAATGACAATATTATTATTATCATGTTAGGAAATCCAACGACAGGTGGAGCGACACCTAGGTTGGATATATATTTTTTCGCATCAAATGAACATGCCAGTACGAACCTTGAATATGCGGATAAATGCTAGGGCGTCCCCCACAGCCGACGCACGTCGTCATCGCCCGGACGACGTTGGAAATGTGCGAGGGCTACCTGCTTATGGACGGAGTAGGCTAAAGAAGCGAGTCCAACATCTACGTCTGGCGACCATCAACATCGGTACGCTCACAGGTCGAAGCCGTGAACTAGCAGCTGTCTTGAACAGTCGATCGATAGACATAGCATGTGTACAGGAGTCGACAGGAGCCAAGGCTAAGTATATCGGTGAGGGGTACAAGTTGTTCTACTATGGCAGGAAATCTACACAGAACGGTGCCGCAGTGGTCGTGTGCGAGAGGCTTCAGGGCAGTGTAGTAGAGGTTAGCCGCATCACAGACAGACTGCTTTATGTGAAGCTTGACTACAACAACTCAACTATTCGTGTCGTCTCATGCTACGCCCCTCAAGTGGGTTGCTCAGGGGTTGAGAAAGATGAATTTTGGGGGAGTGTTGATACTCATCTTCGATCATTCGCAGAGGATGAAGATGGCTATCCCCATTGCCACGGTGGGCGAGGTTTCGGGACCAGAAATGAAGAGGGATGTCACATCCTTGAATGCGAGATCTTGTTGTGGCTAACACCTATTTTAAGAAACGGCCAACTCACCTGATCACCTATTACAGCGGTGGTCGAACATCTCAAATCGACTACTGGCTTCTCAGGCGGAATGATTTCAAGTTGGTAACAAATGTCAAAGTCATCCCGTCAGATGACATCGCTCCCCAACACCGCCTCCTTGTGCTAGATCTCAAGTTTGACACCGTACCCACGAAAAGACCTCGAACAACGGGACCTGAACGCATTAAGTGGTGGAAGCTACCGGACCATGGGAACGAATTTGTGAATGCGCTTGGATCACTCACGTTCGACCCAAGCCAACCAATACAGATCAACTGGATTAGGATAGTCGACTGCCTTCACTCGGTTGCAGCAGAGACGTTGGGAAAATCGAAACATGGGAGGCGTTTTCTTGACAAACAAGTATGGTGGTGGAATGAGGATGTGCAGACGGTGATCAAAAAGAAACGGCTTGCATTCAAGACTTGGCCGACCTCGCGTCTTACCAGCGATCATCTGGAATTTACGACCCTCAAGTCTGCAGCATAGCGAGCTGTTGCAGCAGCTAAGGCCCTTCATTATGCAGATGTGTACAACCAGCTGGGCTCACCTGAAGGAGCCAACAAGATATTCCGGCTTGCAAACGCACGTCATCGGTCCTCGCAAGACATTGGTTACGCTATGCACATCAAAGATGAAGACCACCAAATTATCAGAGACCCATCTGCTATTCTGAGTCGTTGGGAAAGACACTTCTCAGTAATAAGTAACGGAGAGTTCCCTCATTCACCTATCCACAGTGCGGTAAATGTCCTTGGACCAGTAGCGCTAATAACTATGGCAGAGGTTGCACAGGCAGTCAGAAAGATGAAGAACGGTAAGGCTACAGGTCCTGATGACATTCCAGCTGAACTGTGGAAATTACTTGGTCAGACTGGTATTGAACTACTGACATCTCTGTTCAACCAGATTTTGGAAGAAGGTGTAGTGCCTCAAATTTGGACCACGAGTACCATGGTGCCTATTTGGAAAGGCAAGGGCGATGTCAGTGAATGTGGCACCTATAGACCTATTCGCCTCCTCTGCCACACGATGAAGATCTTTGAGCGAATCCTTGACAGTCGACTGCGTGACATTGTCCAGATCACTAGCAACAAGTGTGGCTTCGTGAAAGGATGAGGAACAAGTGATGCTATTCAAGCAGCACGCCTCCTCATTGAGAGATACCGTGAGAAGAAGAGATCTATTCATATAGCCTTTTTAGATCTCGAGAAGGCATTTGATCGGGTTCCACATTAACTGATTTGGCATGCACTCAGTTCACATTGTGTTCCTGAAGAATACGTTCGCTGGACACAACTTCTGTATCGTATGTGCAGTAGTGTTGCGCGATGTCCCGCGGGTATCACATCTCTTTTCCCCATTCAAGTCGGTGTCCATCAAGGATCAGCCCTGTCACCACTTCTGTTTATTCTATGCATGGGTGCAATAATAATAATAATAATAATAATATTATTATGGGTGCAATAACATCAGATATCCAATCGCAACATCTATGGACACTTCGGTATGCTGATGATGTCTTATTGGCTGCAGAAGAACGCAACGTTTTTGAAGAGAAACTGCAGGAGTGGAATACGAGGCTGGCTGAGAATGGACTGCAGCTGAATGTCCAGAAAACCGTGTATATGGAGTGTGGGTCACCGACGCCTGGCACCATCCTTGTAGGTAGTCAAGATCTTCAAAAAGTCGACCAATTCAGGTATCTTGGCTCCTTGACTCGTTCAGATGGTGACTCAACCCTCCCTGATGCCCGAGCTCGTGTGAGTGCCAGTTGGTTCAAATGGAGGGAGGTAACTGGAGTCCTCTTTGACCGCAAGATACCCACCTATCTTAAGGCCAAGATTTACAAGACCGTCGTGCACCCAATTCGCCCTCTACGGTTCTGAATGCTGACCGGCCACTGTTAAACACGAGCAAGCCCTGCATGTTATGGAGATGCGCATGCTTCGTTCGGTGCTTGGTCTGACGCGACTTGACCATATCAAGAATTGCGATGTCCAAGGGAGGATGGGAGTTGCGCCCATACAGGACAAAATGCGGAAGGCTCGTCTACGCTGGTACGGCCACATCATACGCAGTCATGAACAATCAGTGGCTAAAACTGCCTTGTGCCTCAACCCGGATGGCAAACTACCACGTGGGCGACCTAATAAGAGGAGGCTTGATCGCCTGAGAGAAGACATGCGACAAGTTAATCTGTGTCGGCATGATGCCCTTGACTGACATAAATGGAGATTGGCATGTAAAGTAGCAGACCCTGCTCCAAAGCAGGACAAACGCTAGGAAGATGATGATGACTCTGTCTTATCTTGATTGATCCTCAGACCCACTTTTTGTGCTTCTTTTATTAGAACTTTAGTTGTTATTAGTCTATTTTCATTTATGAAAAAAAAAAAAAAGGCTTTTGTCCGTGTGTATGTCTGTGTGTGTGTGATGGATTTTGTGTGTCTCCACCTAATAACATCTAAACGGCTGGAGCGATTTCATAGTACTATTCCGGGGGACCCCCACCGTGCCCTTCAAATTTTGTTACGTCTCACCAATCCAACATGGCGGCTGTGCGAAATATTTCACCAGCATTCAATATCTCCGAAACTGTTACCGATATCACCCTAGAATTTTGTACGGTGATAAAGGGAACAACTAGAAGTTCAGCCATGTGACTTTTGAAAACCTGGTAACTACAAAACCAACATGGCGGCCAAGCGAAGTTGCGACTTTTAAATACACGTTTCTCGCGATTTAACAAACCCAACGCAATAAAACTTGGTACAGTATATGTTTATACACATTGTAATGCACCGACATCTAACTTCGCTCAATTGTTTACGTAACCTCAAGATGGTGGCTGTGCGAAATATTTCACCGGCATTCTATATATCTGAAACTATTAACGGTATCACCATGACATTTTGTACGGAGATAAAGGTCACTACTGGAAGTTCATCTATGAGTTTTTCAAAAACCGGTTAACTACAAAACGAACATGGCGGCCAAGCGAATTTGAAAGTTTTAAATAGACTTTTCTCGCGATTTAATGATCCAAGCGCCAGGAAACTTGGTACAGCAAATGTATGTACACATTGTAATGTACTGGTATCTAATTTAGTTCAATTGTTTATATAACCTCAAGATAACGGCTGTGCGAATTTTGAAAATTACGTTTTTATTTCTTGTGTTCTAATCTTGCAATCGAAATCAACATTTGCATAATGAACGTACACAATAATCATCATCTAATAGTATATTACTCTATGGCCTACATGTAATAAAATCCAACATGGCGACCATCCGAAATATTTAGACAGTTCTCAATATCTATTAATCTACTACAGCAATCAAACTGAAATTTTGTAAGTACATAGAGGCTATAAGCATAAGTTCACCTATGGGACGTTTAATAACCTGGCGAGCACAAATCCATCATGGCGGCGACGCGAAATTTAAATATTCATATGGACGTTTCTTGCATTTTAACCATTCGAGCGCAGTGAAACTTGATACAGTATATGCTTATACAAATATTAATCGACTGCCATCTAATTCATTTAAGTTATTTTCATAACCACAAGATGGCGGCTGAGCGAATTTTTTAAATCCCGCTTTTATTTCTTGTGTCCTAATCATGCGATTGCAGTTTGAATAAATCACCTACACAATAATCTTCATGTGATCTAATATATAAAAGTGAAAGTCTGTATGTATGTATGTGGGTTGGTTCCGTATACAAATCTACACCGTTCCACCAATCTCAACCAAATTTTGCATACACTTAGTTTAGGGCCCAGAAGGAACCGCTGGCTACATGAATTTTCGATAGTCTTTCTCATTCTTCTGATTTCGTCCCTTTTGCACTCAAGCACAGGCTAATCAATTCATAAAATATGCTCATGAAGGAATGGCAAGGCAGAGAGTTTCCATGGCAACATAGCTCAAGTCGAGACACGGCCGACTGGATACCAGTTGCGCTCTAAACTACCGGTATAGAAAATGAGGATCTTTACTTGAATTCCCGTTACTTACTCAACTGCTCACACAGCACTGTCAACCGAGTTTAGCATAACAAAGACTTGACACTATCTACGTCAAATACCACTCACTCACTCACTCATTCATTCATCACGAAATCTCAGAAACCACCGAGCGGATTGGAATGAAATTTGGTATGCAGCTTCCTCAAGGTCCGCAAATGCCCACTAAGAGAGGATTTTTGGATACTCAGGTTCTAAAGGGGTGTTAAGGGGTAGACCTGCATTTCATTGAATAGCAATATCTCCCGATTGGTTTCATTGGGGGACGTGATACTCGGCATGTAAACTCATCATTAACAAGATGTTCAGTAAAGAACATATAGCCTACTTTCTCCTAAATGTATGAGTATAGTTATAACTCGTTGTTATTATCAAAGAGTATAATAGAACTATTCTTTGTTGAAGACCTTAGAAACGATTTACCGCTACCAAACGCCACAACCTAGATAAAAACTGCTACCATCATTGAAGAAAGAAAGATAAGAAGTATCTCAAGAATGTTATGGATCTGGAGACATAATAGACCGGAATGGCTGCGTGGCTCAGCGGTAACGTTCTCGCTTGCTGGGCCCTAGGTTGCAGGTTCATATCCTGGCGCAGTCAGCTGGCATTTGAGGGTGCACAAATACGAGGGAGCCGTGTCAGTACATTTACTGGCACGTTAAAGATCCCCTTCGGGCCAAAATTCCGGCACCCCGGTGTCTCTAAAAGCAGCAGTAGTTAAAAGGGATGTAAAACCAATAACATTATTATTATTATTATTATTATTATTATTATTATTATTATTACATATACGACCTGCCGTGGGCAACATCCAACTTTGAGTTGAGGCATGTCTTTACACGTCTGGTTGTGCATGGCTTTCACAACCCTAATTGAATTAACAAATCTTTCCATGACCCTACAGAGACGTGTGTATACAAACTATGTGGATATTTTCGATTGCTATTTGCCTGAAATATAAGTAGTAATTAATAACCTGAACTAACACCAACGGCTTGAATTCAGTTACTATGTGAAATCGTTTTGTTCTTTACTTCAAATAACATTTTCAAGTAACGCAAAATAGGCTGTTACAAACCCTTTAAAATAGAAAGTAAAAATGTATCGTAGTATCATCTTGTCATTCTTCAAATTCGATGCGCATAGAATGCCAATGGTATAGTAATCAATGGAGCCCCACGTAGACTAGTCGTGACATCTAGTGGTGAAGTATCGAACAATATAATCCTAACAGAGCGAGTGCATTCTAGCGGCCATAAGAAGAAACTTTTCAATAAAATCTGGAAGTTAATAAGTAGGTCGGCGTGCAGTTACCTTTTTGGCAGCTAGATGTCTCGAGTAAATCTGCTGGCGTATTATGTTTTAATTAAATATATATTTTACACCATAATATGCACAATATAACGCTTATTTTTAAAACGTCTGAGTCATTACAAAACAATAAACATATAAAATTTCAAGCAAAAAACCTAGCTCTGATCGGGTTTGAACCATAGGGATTTGAGCGATAGGCTAACGCTCTACCACTGAGCCAATTGTGTCAACGAATATCGTTCTATATAAAATGACTTATATAGAACTTGTTAGCAAACAATGATTTATACTAAACGATTTCATCACTGGAGTATATTATTTATATATAAAGCATTTCATACAAAGTTTATTTATTTTGTATCAGTACGCTATATTGCATGCAATACTCAAATTAGTGAAATATAAGTCAGGCACAAGATATCCGCTGCCATCTTGTCTTATTACTGACTCGGCTCAGCTTTTTAAAATCACGTCTGCACTATAGTATTACAAAATAAACTTTTAATTTCGAACGTGCCTCTTCCTTTAGAACAGTTAAAACGATTCTCGGCTCGATAATCGGAACTGGTGGGTCCCATGATATGGATTATAAAGTTTGCATAATTCGCACGGCCGCCATCCTGAAATAGTATGGCGGACGACCTTGTAGTTTGGTTACAAGACGCATCCTATACGAAGGTATGTTGTTACCAAATTTGGTAGAGATCGGATGATTTGGTTAGTCGTTATTTGATTTTACGTTTTGAACGTTTGAGTGGCCGCCATTCAGTTTTAGTAAAGATGGCGGCGATATAAAACATGACACTGAGGTGCCCTTTGCTTGTTCTACCTCTGTACCAAATTTCGTTCAATTCGGTTTCACCGTGTTCGAATTGATAGGGGGGACAGACATTCAGAGTACACACACTCACACACACACACACACACAGACTCACACACATACACACAGACAGACACATTTTTTGGCCCTGTAGTGATCTCATAAGTCTACTTTCATTTTTTGCAAAAATCGAAAGTAGGCTAAAAATAAGAAGACACTTGTCTGCGGGTTTTTCGATGTGGTGTATATTATGAAGTGAAAAGGGTGAAAAGTGGGGATTGAAAGATTCCTAACGGATCGTGTATCTCTTAAACGACGTAGGCGAGGAGTTTGAAACTCAGCGGAAAAAAATCAGCATAAATAAGAAGTAAATATGTGTTTGACCGTTTTTTCATAAATCCAATTTAAGGGGCCCATGGGGTGGGGTGAAATTCTGGGGGGCGGGGGGAACAGGAAAGAAAGTGTCCTAACTGATTGACTGACTCACTCACTCTTCAAACTCAGGGGGGAAAACTGCTTTAAAGTAAGTAAATAGCTGTTCGACAGTTTTCTTTTCATAAATAAAATTTAAGGGGTTCATGGGGAGGGGTGAAATTCTGAAAAAAGAAAATTGGAAGAAAATGTCCTGACTCGCTCACTCACTGACTCACTCATCATCGCCCAGCCAAAATTATTGATGTTAGAAACATGACAGTTTGGGGATATGTTCATAGTATGTCAAAACCGTCTACTAAGGGAGGATTTTCGGATAATCAGGTTCTAAAGGGGTCTTAAGGGAGTTAAACCTGCATTTCATTGAATAACAATATCTCCCGTTTGCTTTCATTGGGGGATGTGATACACGGCATATAAACTCATCATTAACAAGAAAGAAGACACTTGTCTGAGGGTTTTTTGATGTGGTGTATATTATGAGGTGAAAAGGGTGGAAAGTGGGGATTGACAGATTCCTAACGGAGCGTGTATCTCTTAAACGACGTAGGAGAGGAGATTGAAACTCAGCGGAAAAAAATCAGCATAAATAAGAAGTAAATATATGTTTGACCGTCTTTCATAAATCCAATTGAAGGGGCCAATGGGGAGGGGTGAAATTCTGGGGGGAAACAGGAAAGAAAGTGTCCTAACTGATTGACTGACTGACTGACTCACTCATCAAACTCAGGGGGAAAAACAGCTTTAAAGTAAGTAAATAGCTGTTCGACAGTTTTTTTTTCACAAATCAAATGTAAGGGGTTCATGGGGAGGGGTGAAATTCTGATTAAAGAAAATTGGAAGAAAATGTCCTGACTCGCTCACTCACTGACTCACTCATCATCGCCCAGCCAAAATTATTGATTTTAGAAACATGACAGTTTGGGGATATGATCATTGTATGTCAAAACCGTCTACTAAGGGAGGATTTTCGGAAAATCAGGTTCTAAAGGGGTCTTAAAGGGGTTAAACCTGCATTTCATTGAATAACAATATCTCCCGTTTGCTTTCATTGGGGGATGTGATACACGAGATATAAACTCATCATTAACAAGTAAGAAGACACGTGTCTGAGGGTTTTTCGATGTGGTGTATATTATGAGGTGAAAAGGGTGAAAAGTGGGGATTGAAAGATTCCTAATGGAGCGTGTATCTCTTAAACGACGTAGGTGAGGAGTTTGAAACTCAGCGGAAAAAAATCAGCATAAATAAGAAGTAAATATGTGTTTGACCGTTTTTTCATAAATCCAATTTAAGGGGCCCATGGAGAGCGGTGAAATTCTGGGGGGGAAACAGGAAAGAAAGTGTCCTAACTGATTGACTGACTGACTCACTCATCAAACTCATGGGAAAAAACTGCTTTAAAGTAAGTAAATATTTTTACGACAGTTCTTTTGATCAATCAAATTGAAGGGGTTCATCAGGAAGGGTGAAATTCTGAGGAAAAAAAATTGAAAGTAAATGTCCTGACTCATTCACTCACTCATCATCGCCCAGCCAAAAATATTGAAATTGGAAACATGGCATTTTGGGGATATGTTCGTTGTATGTCAAAACCGCACACTAAGGGAGGATTTTTGGATATTCATGTTCTAAAGGGGTCTTAAGGGGGTTAAACCTGCATTTCATTGAATAACAATATCTCACGAGTTGTTTCATTTGTGGATGTGATACTCGGCATATAAACTAATCATTAAAAATAAGCAGACATGTGTCTAAGGGTTTTTCGGTGTGGTGTTTTATTATGAGATGAAAGGGGTGAAAATTGGGGGTTGAATGATTCCTAACGGAGGGTGTAGGCCTATCTCTTAGGAGAAATTTGAAACTCAGCGAAACAAAATCAGCTTAAAAAGTAAGTAAATCGGTGTTCGACCGTTTTTTCATAAATTAATTTAAGGGGCCAATGGGGTGGGGTGAAATTCTGGGGGGAAAAAGGAGAGAAAGTGTTCTAACTGACTGACTAACTCACTCACTCATCAAACTCAGGGGGAAAAGACAGCTTAAAAAATAATTTAATAGGTGTTCATGCGTTCTTTCATCAATCCAATTTAAGGGGCCCATGGGGAGGGGTGAAATTCTGGTAAAAATAATTGAAAGAAAATGTCCTGTCTGACTCACTCACTCATCACGCCCAGCGAAAACTATTAATGTTTGAAACATGACATTTTGGGAATATGTTCGCTGTATGTCGAAAACGTCAACTAAGGAATGATTTTTGTTTATTCGGGTTTTAAAGAGGTGTTAAGGGGTAAACGTGCATTTCATTGAATAACGATATCTCATAAGTTGTTTCTTTGGGGATGTGATATTCGGTATGTAAACTAATCGTTAAAAATAATCAGACATATGTCTAAGGGTTTATCGATGTGGTGTATATTATGAGGTGAAAGGGGTGAAAATTGGGGTTGAGGGATTCTTAACGGAGCGTATATCTCTGAAACGACATAGGCGAGAAGTTTGATATTCGGCGGGAAAAACACCTTAAAATACAAGTAAATAGGTGTTCGACCGTTTTTTCATAAATCCAATTTAAGGGGCCCTTGGGGAGGGGTGAAATTCTGAAAAAAAAAAACAGGTAAGAAAGTGTCCTAACTGATTGACTCACTTACTCACTCATCAAACTCAGGGGAAATCAGCTTTAAATAAGTAAATAGGTGTTCGACCGTTTGTTTCATAAATCCAATTTAAGGGGTTCATGGGGAGGGCTGAAATTATCAAAAATAAATGAAAGAAATTGTCCTGACTGACTCACTCACTCATCATCGCCCAGCCAAAATTATTGAAGTTAGTAACATGAAATTTTGGGGATATGTTCGTTGTATGTCGAAAACATCCACTAAGGAAAGAGTTTTGGATATTCAGGTTCTAAAGAGGTGCATTTCATTGAATAACAATATCTCACGAGTGGTTTCATTTGGGGATGTGATACTTGGCATATATACTAATCATTAAAAATAAGCTGACACATGTCTAATGGTTTTTCGATGTAGTGTATATTATGAGGTGAAAGGGATGAAAAGTGGGGGTTGAAAGATTCCTAACGGAGCGTGTATCTCTTAATCGACATAGGCGAGGAGTTTGAAACTCGGAGGAAATCAATCAGCTTAAAACTAAATAAATAAATAAATGAAATAAATAGGTGTTCGACCGTTTTTTCATAAATCCAAATTAAGGGGCCTATGGGGAGGGGTGAAATTCTGGAAGAAAAACGTCCACTAAGGAAGGATTTTTGGATGTTCACTCTCATCGACCAACCAAAACTATTAAAGTTAGAAGAATGATATTTTGGGGATATGTTTGTTGTATGTCGAAAACGTCTACTAAGGAGGGATTTTTGGATATTCAGGTTCTAAAAGGGTGTTAACGGGGTTAAACCTGCATTTCATTGAATAACAATATGACACGACTATGACGCGAGCGAAGCGAGGCTCAAAATGAGATGCTGTATGTCTGTGTATTACTCAATCACGCAAGTACCACTGGTCCGATTTATATGAATTTTACATGGAAGTAGCTGATTTACCTGGTTAACATATAGGTTACTTTCGATTTCAATACTTTGCATTATTTAAAGATGGCGACCATTTTAGTGACGTCACTACACCCTTTGGTTTCAAACTTTCATATTTCCATTTCAAATAAAAAGAGAACGGTAAGAAATAGCAAACTTTTGATGTCATATACGAGGTTTAAAATTACATTTTCTATCCGAAAGCTATCTCCAACTGTTAGCGAGTAAAACCTAAATTTGTGCTATAAAACACGGTCAACGCCGAGCGGTGTAGTTGGACAAAATGTTCCATCCTTAATCTCCCTATGCGCAGCACCTCGCCTATCCCCTGTTTTAACTGTCACTTCCCCATTTTAATTTATTTATGACGCGTAGCGAAGCACGGGTACTTCAGCTAGTCTAATATATAAAATTGGAAGTATGTATGTATGTATGTATGTTCCGTATACAAATCTACACCGTTCCACCAATCTCAACCAAATTTTGCGTAAACAGGCCTTGCCACTCAATTTTCTTAACGGCAACACTACCTCAAGAAGTGATCACCAGGTTTCCACCTGTCTCTGTAAGGGGCCATGCTACTCCATTTTCTCCATTTTCTATCCAAACCACGATAAGAACATTAGAAATCTGAACGCTATAAAAATCTGAATATGTAGTTTTAAAAACAATTATTAACAGGGGTCGATGTAGGGAATTAAAATTTAAGGAAATCAAATACATTGGCTAACCCTGCACGCGACCTAACTTAACGGCTATAGATATCATCACGAAACTTAGTATTAAGATTAAATGAGCTTAAATGATTCTGTTATTGATTCAATTAGAGGCTTGGCGACATCATGGCCATGTAGCCCCATGAACTTAAGTGTGTATTTTTTTCGGATTACCTCTGTTACTCTGATGGCTGTAGTAGTAGGTGTATTTGTAATTCAGGCGAGGATTAAAAGGAGGTTGCTGTTGCCTTCAGTTAGAAACTATCCCGGTATTTGCTTCGAGTAGAAGTGGGAAACCACGGAAAACATCTTCCAAGTTTCGCCACGGGAGGCGCAGTGTATCTCCTTCCAGCTCTCAGGCCAGAATTAAAATTTCTTGGCAGAGCCGGATTCAAACTCGGACCTCCAAGGCGACAGCCGAGAATGTTAGGCGCTAATCCACGTGGTCGTCTGAATGTGACATTTAGGGTCTAATTTCATTCTCTTGATGCCACTGCTGTTACGGGAGATTTTGAATCTTTACCTTATGACGGAAGGTATCACGCGCAATATACTGTATTGTAGAGTTATACTCTCCGTTAAGGTGTGTTCTACTATTAATTTGTTTACGTTTATGTTTTATTAATTCTGATGTTTTTATGCTGCATTGTTTTAATTGTTGACAGTGTTAACCTATACCGGCTATATTTTGTGTTACAAATCAGGAATACAGTAACTGTGATAAGACTTGACTAAGACTAACAGAACCAGAATAATTTGTAGCAACCAATATGAAACAGTAACCTAAAATGATTAACCACGCCATGAACACGTCCTCTTTTCTACTTAAGACGTAGGGTTCAGTTTAGAGGTACTACGGCAGCTCCCTGTACACTCAATACGTCAAAAAGATGACTATAAGCGTAAATGATTTGTACAGAACATTACCTCCTTCACTGCCCTCAACAGATACAGTACCGTGGCAAATCTACAGGTAACTGACGTCGCCAATAATTCTCATAGTAATCATTAGAAACCATGACCAGGCTCCTTCTGTACTTAAACATGGGTACTTTCAAATTACTAAGAAAATAATATCGTACGTTTTTCGTACCGGTACATCATAAAACTACATCTATACTAATATAAAAAGTCCTCTCGGCACGCCGGAAGGCGGAGGTAGATTTCACCGGACAAACTTGGGGATAGGCGAAAATAGGCAGAGTATGCAGGTTTTCGTAGAAGGATCAGACCTCATTTATTGCGAGAAGGTATTTTATAATTGGAGCTTAATTAACTTTGTTTTTCGTCATTTTATGCTTATTTTAAACATTTTATTGTCATATGGGAACGGTAACCTTCTTGTCATTTGGGGTCCATTTTTATACTTGTGGTCACACTGTCCTTATGCAAGGTTTCGACACTGATGTGTAACTATGTAACGGTCTGTTACTTCTTCACGCAAAATTATATCTCCCGCAGAGATTTTGGTTGGTTCCTCAGTTTAGGGGCTGCGACAACGCGGTCATGTAACCCCGTGTACTTAGGGATGGCTGTATTAGTCTGTAATTCAGGTAAGGACTGCAGACGGTCAATTTCAAGCAGTTGTTCCTAATGTTGCTACCAGGTACTACCGTCAACGACACCTAGCTGTGAACTTGGCTACTAGATGCCACCGCAACCAGCAACTCGCAACGAACGTTGGAACTTCCCTCCAAAGGAAAGCATACTGAGGTTTTTTTTAGCGCTCTTAGAAAATCCGACGACTTCGGCCGGCTTTGAACTCGCGACTTTGGGCATAGACATTCAGCATGCTACCAGTTACGTCACCGAAGCCGCTTCACACTTAGTCAGATGGAAATCTGAATCTGATCTCATGCAAGTGCGTTATCTTGGCAACGTCTGATGGCTCATCCCTCATCAATTTAGTAGTGTTGCTATGGCAACCTCTGATAGCTCTTGGCATTTTCTTATAAATTCCGAAATCATTTTTCTCATCCCTTGGCATAATGGTGGGTCATATCAAAAATTCTTTCAGACAAAAGTTTTAGGTAATTATTGGGGAAATATTGTCCATTTTGTACGGTTTTGATATTGTGCCTATTAAGAGAGATATGATTAATGTTTCCCAAAGAACCCACTTTTTCCCACCCCTTTGGTCAATGGTTGGTGCTATAAAAAAACTCTTCAAACTTAAATTTTTAGGGCTTTATCCGACACATAGTATGAACGTTGAACGGATTCGATATTTCACATATTAAGAGAGTTTTAGCAATATTTCACTTTTTCGAAAAAAGCCCCCCATTTTCACACCCTTCGACCGATTTAGCCCAGTAACGAACATGACTGAGATTTTATAGGTATAGCCTACATATTCGGTAAAAAATTCAAAGTGATTGGTGCAAAATTACGGCAGTTATCGTGTCCACAAGAAACTGATATACACATATAGGCTATATGTATACATAAATAATGTATAAACTTTTGAACTGACGGTGGTTTTGGGGTCTGGGGGATGTGAAACGCGAAGATATGTCGAAATTTTCCGTAAGTCGAAACATGGTACCCATTGCAATAGTTAGCTTTCTAATGAAATCTACCTCTGGTTGGTTCCTCAGTTTAGGGGCTGCGACAACGCGGTCATCTAACCCCGTGTACTTTGGGTGAGTGCAGAATCTGTCTGATAACCGGTGTAAATTGTAATGGCTGTATTAGTCTTAATTCAGGTAAGGACTGCAGACGGTCAATTTCAAGCAGTAGTTCCTTACGGCTTATATATATATATACATAAATTATATATAAACTTTTGAACTGACGGTGGTTTTGGGGTCTGGGGGATGTGAAACGCGAAGATATGTCGAAATTTTCCGGAAGTCGAAACATGGTACCCATTGCAATAGTTAGCTTTCTAATGAAATCTACCTCTGGTTGGCTCCTCAGTTTAGGGGCTGCGAAAACGCGGTCATCTAACCCCGTGTACTTTGGGTGAGTGCAGAATCTGTCTGATAAACGGTGTGAATTGTAATGGCTGTATTAGTCTTAATTCAGGTAAGGACTGCAGACGGTCAATTTCAAGCAGTAGTTCCTTACGGCTTATGTATGTATATATATATATATATACATAAATTATATATAAACTTTTGAACTGACGGTGGTTTTGGGGTCTGGGGGACGTGAAACGCGAAGATATGTCAAAATTTTCCGGAAGTCGAAACATGGGACCCATTGCAATAGTTAGCTTTCTAATGAAATCTACCTAATAATGAAATCTACCTAAAATGAGATGGTGTGTGTCTGTCTTTCTGTCTGTGTGTTACTCAATAACGCAAGAACCACTGGTCCGATTTAAATGAAATTTTGCATGGATGTAGCTGATTTACCAGGTTTACATATAGAATACTTTTGATTTCGAAATTTTGCACCATTAAAAAATGGCGACCATTTTAGTGACGTCACTACACCCTTTGGTTTTAAAATTTCATACTTCCATGTCAAATAAAAAGAGAACGGTAGGTAATAGCAAACTTTTGATGGCACATACGAGCTTTGAAATTTAATTTCCTATCCAAAAGTTCCGTATCACTTTTTGTGTATCTCCTACGGTTAGCCAGTAAAACCGACATTTGTGACGTCACTACACCCTTTGGTTTCAAAATTTCATAATTCCATTTCAAATAAAAAGAGAACGCTAAGAAATAGCAAAATTTGATGGCATATATGAGCTTTAACATTTAATTTTCTATCCGAAAGGTCCTTATCACTTTTCGTATATCTCCAACGGTTAGCGAGTGAAACCTAAATTTGTGCAATAAAACACGGTCAACACCGACCGGTGCAGTATATCTCTCTATATATAAAAAGTCCTCTCGGCACGCCAGAAGGCGGAGGTAGATTTCATCAGGCAAACTTGGGGATAGGCGAAAATAGGCAGAATATGCAGGTTTTCGTAGAAGGATCAGACCTCATTTATTGCGAGAAAGTATTTTATAATTGGAGCTTAATTAACTTTGTTTTTCGTCATTTTATGCTTATTTTAAACATTTTATTGTCTTATGGGGACGGTAACCTTCTTGTCATTTGGGGTCCATTTTTATACTTGTGGTCACACAGTCCTTAAGCAAGGTTTCGACACTGATGTATAACTATGTAACGGTCTGTTACTTCTTCACGCAAAAATTATATCTCCCGCAGAGATTTTGGTTGGTTCCTCAGTTTAGGGGCTGCGACAACGCGGTCAAGTAACCCCGTGTACTTTGTGTGAGTGTAGAATCTGTCTGAAGGAAAAGGAAGGGAAGATTGTAGTTTTACGTGACAGTGAATCTTGTGATTATGAGCCACGGGACCTCCTTTTTACGTGGAATCCGAACCACAAGACATGGCATTTCACTTCGAAAATCTCACATGCACTGACCGGGAATCGAACCCGGACCGCCTTGGTGAGAGGCATACAGCTAGACCGCTGAGCCACCACGCCCCTGAATCTGTCTGATAAACAGTGTGAATTGTGATGGCTGTATTAGTCTGTAATTCAGGTAGGACTGCAGACGGTCAATTTCACGCAGTAGTTCCTAATGTTGCTACCAGATACTACCGTCAACGACACCTAGCTCTGAACTTGGCTACGAGACGCCACCGCAACCAGCAACTCAAAACGAACGTTGGATCTTCCCCTCCAAAGGAAAGCATACTGAGGGATTTTTAGCGCTCTTAGAACATCCGACGATTTCGGCCGGCTTTGAACTCGCGAACTTTGGCATAGAAGTTCAGCATACTACCAGTTACGTCACCGAGGCCGCTTCTCACTTAGTCAGATGGAAAACTAAATGTGATCACGTGCAAGTGCGTTGTCATGGCAACGTCTGATGGCACATCCCTCATCAATTTAGTAGTGTTGTCATGGCAACCTCTGATAGCTCTTGGCATTTTCTTATAATTCCGAAATCATTTTTCTCATCCCTTGGCGTAATGGTGGGTCATATCAAAAATTCTTTCAGACAAAAAGGTTTTAGGTAATTATTAGGGGAATACTGTCCATTTTGTACGGTTTTGATATTGTGCCTATTAAGAGAGATATGATTAATGTTTCCCGAAAAACCCACTTTTTCCCACCCCTTTGGTCAATGGTTGGTGCTATCAAAAAACTCTTCAAACATGAATTTTTGGGCCTTATTCGGCACATAGTATGAACTTTGAATGGATTCGATATTTCAAATATTAAGAGAGTTATAGCGATATTTCACTTTTTCGAAAAAAGCCCCCCATTTTCACCCCCGTCGACCGATTGTACCCATTAACGAACTCGACCGAGATTTTATAGGGATACATATTATGTAAAAAATTCAAATTGATTGGTGCAAAATTGCGGTAGTTATCGTGTCCGCAAGAAAGTGATATATGTATATATATATATATATATATATATATATATATACATAAATTATATATAAACCTTTTAACTGACGGTGGTTTTGGGCTCTAGGGGATGTGAAACGTGAAGATATGTCGACATTTTCTGGAAGTCGAAACATGATACCCATTGCAATAGTTAGATTTCTAATGAAATCAACCTAAAATCAGATGGTATGTTTCTGTGTGTCTGTGTATTACTCGATCATCAAAGAACCACTGGTCCGATTTACATGAAATTTTACATGGAAGTAGCTTATTTGCCTGGTTAATATATAGGCTACTTTTGATTTCAATACTTTGCACTATTTAAAGATGGCGACCATTTTAGTGACGTCACTACACCCTTTGGTTTCAAACATTCATATTTCAATTTCAAATAAAAAGAGAACGCTAAGAAATAACAAACGTTTGATGGCATATAGGCCTACGTGGTTTAAAATTTAAATGTCTATCAGAATGCTCTTAATCACTTTTCATCTCGGACTATTAGCGAGTAAAACCTAATTTTGTGCTATAAAACAAGGTCAATGCCAAGCGGTGTAGCTAGACCTAATGTTCCATCCTAACTCTCCCTCCGCGCAACACCTCGCCTATCCCCTGTTTTAACTGTCACCTTCACATTTCAATTTATTTATGACCAGCAGCGAAGCACGGGTACCGTACTTCAGCTAGTAGTACATAAATCCAAGGCCTAGGATATAACAAGAAATTCCGTGAAGAACTATGCAGCCTACTTTTCATGCCAATGATTATTCTACAGTATATGAACCTATCTAGAATAATGACAAAATTAAGTTGGTAATATCGAAATATCAAATTAGTTCAAAATATACCTGGTATAATGTAGCCTAATAGAGCACTACAGTTGGCAGCCCTGGTGACTGAATATATTCTTAGTTCCATCTCTTAAGGTACAGAATACAAAATTAGGTTGAAGTCCAATGGACGTTACATGCAGTTAGACACTGGATCTATCAGCACGCGTAAAAGCATGTTGCCAACAATACCATGCGTGTGCTGGTCAGAAATAATCTGAAATATTATGATATCTTGTTGTGCCAATTTTGGATGAAATCCATTTGTTAGTATAGAAGTTACATGTATTTTAAAATTGGACATATCAGCAGGCATAGAATCATGTTCGCAGCACTGCCTAGTATTAATTACTCCAAATTAATCTACAATGTCAGGTGCTATACGTGTGCAAAGTATAGAGCTGTTGGCTTGCATACTTTCTGATATATTGATATTAGGGTAAAAAAATATAGACAGCATTTATTAACAGTTGGCAGCCCTGATTGCTCTTAACAATACTTACAGTCATATCTGTTATGGTACACATAGCACATACGAAATTTGGTTGAAATCGAACTGATAGTATAGAAGTTACATGTATTTAAAAATTGGTACTATCAGCAGGCTTATAATCATGTTGGTAGAACTGACGTATATAAGTTACTCCAAATTAATCTAAAATGTCAGAATATACGTGTGCATAGTTTAAAGCTGTTGGCTTGCATACTTTTTGATATATTGGTATTTGGATAAAAAAAATAGAGAGAGGAATTATTAACAGTTGGCAACCCTGCTGGCTCTTAAGAATACGCTCAATCATATCTGTTTGTGTATAGATATTACATAAAAAATTTGGTTGAAATCCAATTGATAGTGTAGAAGTTATATGCATTTAAATATTGGACCTATCAGAAGGCTTAAAATTATTTTGGCAACACTGTCATTGTTGGCCTCCTGGAAATTAAACTGAAATAGTATTATCTGCATGTGTACCAATTTTGGAATAGCTCCCATGCATACCTTGCGAGATATCCAACATGGAGCTCAAATTTCTAGTGCGTTTTTTCAGCAGTTGGTAGCACTGACATCATTTTCAAATATGGACGTGAGATATTCCGGTGCACATCTTTACTCATACTAAATTTCGTTTTGATTGCTGCAGCCGTTTAGGAGTTGATAGGGGGGGACACACACACAGCCAGACAGACAGACAGAAGGACAGACAGACAGACAGACACACATTTTCCCGGATCGATCTCATAAAGGTCTACGCACACCGGTGCGGGATGCGGGAACGGGAGCGGGAGCGAGACTGTCGCGAACTTAAGCGCACATGGCGGGATATGCAACCACTCAGACAGCTGCGTCACAATCCCGCACAGATGGCGGGATTGCTGCGTTACTACAGGAGTACGCAGCTTGCAGCGTTTTCTCGCGTCCCGCATTCGTTTTAGCAATGGCGACGGAACTGCTAATAGAGTGTGTCAGGAAACATCCTATCTTATATGACATGAGTAACGCAGATTATAGAAATATAAGGAAGAAAGATAAGCTCTGGGATGAAATAGGACAGGAACTGCAAGTGCCTGGTAAGCATATAATTTTAAATAATATCACTATTTGTTTCTGTATACACTTCTCACGTGGTTATTAACAAAGAAAACCTAACTGAACTACCCTAAATATAAACTGCACAATCGTTCTACATTACATCATACGTTACACAACACAGGGATTATTAATCTTTGCCTATTGCGTTGTAAGAGGATGCGTGCTGAAGAACTCCACAAATTTTTCTCGATCAGCGAAAGCAGCTGTAGGCGCCCGTCGTGCATCAATGGTAGCATTCCCAAAAGCTCCTAGGTTTGGTTCCGGTGGATCTAAATGTTCGAAATAGTCTGTATTTCCTCTTAGAAAGTTATGGAGAATGCACGTTGTCCTAATGATAAGTTTAGCAGTGTCCGTATTAACTTCTATAGGCCTGTAGTATATTCTCAAGTTCTGTGCCAATATGCCAAAAGCATTTTCCACGACCCTTCGCGCTCTGCAGAGTCGATAATTGTAGGTTTCTTTGCGCCTGTCACCTCTTGATTGCCTGTATGGAAATGGCTTCATTAAATAACTTTTCAAAGGAAAAGCTTCGTCACCGATTATGACGTGAGGTGCAGGCTCGTTCTGTCCAGGAAGGTTTTTCTCTGAAGGGACACCGAGAGTACCGGCTTCTAGTCGCTGTCCCATTAACGAATGCTGAAGAATACCACCGTCACTGTTTTTTCCGTACCCACCGATATCCGCACACAGGAACTTGTAATCTGGCCCAACAATTGTCAACAACACGATAGAAAACTTATGCAAATAACAAAAGTAGTTGGATCCACTTTTATTGGGGCACTTGATAGTGACGTGCTTCCCATCGATACTGCCAATGCAGTTCGGAAATTGCCACATTTTGTTAAAACCGTCAGCTGATTCATTCCATGTTGCGGTAGATGGTTCCGGCATATATATGACTTGCATTGTATCGCAGATAGCTTGGCAAACCTCTCTCACGATAGCTCCAACAGTTGTGAATCCAACACGAAAACTGTGACCAATTGTCGTGTACGAATCCCCAGTAGCCAAAAATCTGAAAATAGAACAGAACACATACATAAACATGCAGTAAGTTATATCAGATAAACCTGGGTAATAATTTCGCGATAGTTTTTTAAAAATTGCATCACGAAATCATTAGTACTCCTAGAAGTAGAGCTTGCAAATGTTAATATATACAGTATTTCATGGACTTTTTAATATTATCAGGCAATTACCAAAGTTCACCCTACTGTATACTTGGTTATAATATAGCATATAGCTATAGCATATTCAATCTCTATTTCCAGGAGATCAATTGAAGAAAAAATGGAGAAATCTTAGGGATACCTACTTTAAATTTCTGAAAACCTCTAAATGTACAACAGGCACGAGTGCAAAGAAAAACTACAAAAAATGGCAGTGGGCAAAATATATGGACTTTTTGAAGCCTTTTCTTGCTTACGCCAAAACAGACACAAACCTGGAAACTTTACAAGTATGTCAGGAAAGAGACGCAGAATGTGATCTAGACTGCAATGAAGAATTGGGCGCAGTGACTGCTAATGAAGACGAGAGTACAGAAAAGGCTCTTGAAAGCAGTCAGTTACCTTCAAGTAATGAATCCATCCGTACAATTGAACGAAGGTCAAGAAAAAGGAAACTACCGGTATGCGATGAAACTTCTAATGTGGATAAAGTTCTTCAGTACCTGGATAATAAACGTAGAACCCCAGACATGAATGCTAACGAACTGCTTTTTCTCAGTTATGCAAAGACTCTACAAACATTCACACCACAAAGGCAGGCGATAACAAAAATGAAAATAGCCCAGATTTTCATGGAACAGGAAACTGAACAAGCAGAAGAAGAAGCAGCTGCACAAGAATATCAAACAACAGCTTCAGCATCTTCATCTGTGGCATCGAGTTTCCGGAGTTTTCGGAGTCCTGTATCTACAATCACCCTCTCCCCGAGCCCAATAATGCTGAATACCTGGGAAGAAGCCAACATCCCTCATCCACCGTCACCGTCACAAAATACAGCGTGTGAAAACATCACAGCAAAATCTCTGTTTTCCACATTCACCCCTTTGTAAAGAACAACTCCAGAGTGAAATATAAACAATAATAAAATTAAAAAATAGAATTATTTACCTAATAGCAATAGCAAGACGTTCTTCTGGTGAGATGGCTTCCCGATAATTGGTATCCATTTTCCTTATGTTGTATTCAATCAAATTTAAAATTTCGTCAAGCTTGTCTGTAGTCATTCGAAAATAAATATAAAATCTTCTTTCGTCTCTTCTTAGCTGTTCCATTAACGTATGGTATTCTCCAAAAGAATGACGCTGAAGATTGATGTCATGCACCCATTTCTTTTTTTTTCTTCCTGCAGTTAAAATTGTAAGCTTTTAGTCCATTCGTTGCATACAGTATACTTCCGGTTCCAACTATGTAGCCAGAGGTGGGGGGGGGGGGGGATGTTTGATATCAAGATGTTTATGATTTTTGAAAATTTTTAAGAACGCTGCTTTATTTCTATTGAATTCAGCAGAATACATGTAATGCTAGGGTTTTGGCATTTAACAGGTCTGGAAAAAACATTTTATCAGTTTAAGTAAAACAACTGTGAGGGAGTGCTTGTAGGAACCCCGTAAGATATCCCCCCCCCCCCCCCCTACCACCGAAGTTATATTCTGGCTACGCCACTGGTCCCAATTATGTTTATTGTAAGTTTTATGAATGATGTTATGATGCATTAATAGCAAGAGGATTAATAATACTACGAACCTGCGATCATTATCATCTTCAGCAACAGCTAAAAGCAGAAGCACTTCTTCATCAGACGAATCCATTTCGGATCTGTTTCCCGCGCTGGTCAGATGACAAACACGATTTCGCAACGACCGCGGGTATCGTGTCAATCCCGCTCCCGCTCCCGTTCCCGCATCCCGCGCCGGTGTGCGTAGACCTTAAGTCTACTTTTCCCTCATTTTTGCAAAATGTGAAAAGTAGGCTGAAAATCCAACATGGTGACCATCCAATATATTCTGACAGTTCTTAATATCTACGAATCTATTACAGCAATCAGACTGACAATTTGTATGTTAATAAAGGCAATTGATATTAGTATGATATATGAAAATAAGCTATTTAGGTCTAGTTCTTCACGGAAATACTTGTTTTTAGTTCCTCTTCCTCCTCCGCTAAAAGCACAATGTCATCGGCAAACGCTGAGAGTTTCACTTCACCACCTACAATCGTACCTCTTACAATCGAAGATGCTCTTGTTAGTGCTTTTTCCAAAACCAAGTTAAACAGGCTGAGCGAAATGCAATCTCCCTGTTTGACACCCGTCTCCACAGTAAAACATTCAGATTCCCTGCCTTCAACTCTCACTTTACAGAGGTGGTTATGCGGATCGTCAGTTGGTGTTCTAGGAGCGGTATAATTGAGAGATGTCTTTCCTAAATACATATTGAGACACATTAATACAAATTTAATTAACACACATCATTACTACGGTATTTACATTGTTACAATGTTCTGAATTTCCTTCCATAGCTCTCTATCCCTGGCATTTCTCGTCCACGTAACACCTACCTCGAACCTAAATTCGTCCGACCATCTGCTTCTCTTGCCAGCTCTTAGATCCCACATAGTCGTGGAGTAGGCCCAACTATCCTAGTGCATTCGGGATATGTGACCTCCCCAGCTCTTGTTGCTGTGTCCTCCATACCACTTCTTTTTCTCAGATCCATGTAACTGATTCTGTCGCTTAGCTTAACGCCAAGGATTCTCCTTTCCATTTTCCGTTGACAGATCTGGAGCAGTTTTGTCTGACATTTATTAATGTATACAACATGAATGAAATCCCAAATGTGAAGGAGGAAATTTGTATCTCAATCCTTTTAGTCTGAACAATTTTAATTTTCAGCCCAAACTTGTATTATTCCCGGATGAGTTGGATAATGCCCAAATATTCCCTGAGTTTACATTTTGTCTGTTTGTTGTTGGTTAGCGTCGAAACTAATGAGCGAATGTCATGAAAGTTTCTAAGTAGAAGACACCCCTAAAATGAAACTATGGTACCGGTACCAACTATTCATGTAATGCTAAGGAGTGAGAATATTAAAAGAGGAAGCCTCGATTTTGCCAGTAGGGCAATTCCACAAATCATATCCACCTCTTGGCTTACACCTTCAGACTCAGTCTTGATTTCATGGTAAAACGCTCCAGACGGTACCAAATCACTCGCTGCTTCCGCGAAGAAGCGAGAAGCAAATTAGGCGTGTCTCAGTAATGTATTTAAGAAGTGATATACCGCAGTGAGTCCATACATTACTGTCTATAGACTGTGTGGTGCACCGTTAATGAAACTGCTCGCTTTGCCCAAAGTCATTTGGCATTTAAGGGTACCCAAATGCAGGGGAACTGTGACAGTAGATTGATTGGCTCGTTGAAGATTCCCTTCGGGACAAAATCTCGGCGTCTCTAACAGCCTCAGTAGATAATAGGGACGCTAAACCAATAACATTCTCATCACAGCTGCTTTATGTTTATTGCAAACACGTTAACACCATTGGCATTTTTGTCGACGAAGGATGCGCTAATATTGATTTGTTGCTACAGATTTCACTGTAAGTAAGTCTCCAAGGAACATCAAGTTAGTGTCATTTACTCCACCATAAACTATTTAGAGGTCAAGGCTATCCTGCGTTTTTCTGTCTTAAAACTTTTGAATCTTTTCTTTGATTACTCTATGTAATTACATCGAATCCTGTCAGTGAACTAAAGGCACACTTAGGATGAAAATGGAAGTGTTATGTTCACTAAATAAAATAAATTAGCATTGTTAGTACAGGGCGTCTGACCCCACCCCAAGGAACGTTTTGTAAAAAGAGAACCAAACCAAACCCCGTAGTGCTACAGCCCATGAAGGGCCTAAGCCTATCAAGCGACCGCTGTACAGCCATTTGCTTACAATAGAAGTGGGGGAAACAACGGTAAACCACTTCTATGACGGCTGATAACCTGTGTTGTTGTATTGTCTGTATTAAAGTGTGTATTTGCTTACAATAGAAGTGGGGGAAACAACGGTAAACCACTTCTATGACGGCTGATAACCTGTGTTGTTGTATTGTCTGTATTAAAGTGTGTATTTGCTTACAATAGAAGTGGGGGAAACAACGCTAAACCACTTCTATGACGGCTGAGGGGGAGAATTGATCCAACCCTCACGAGGCTGAGTGGATCAGGTTACAGCCCTCAGAACAGAATTATATTAATTGGCCAAGCCGGGAATCAAACTCGGATATCCGGGTCGACAGCCAAGAATGCTAGCCGCTTCACTGCGAGGCGGCCCTGCAGCAGTGACGCTGACGTTAGCCGCTTCACTGCGAGGTGGTCCTGCAGCAGTGAGGCAGACGCTAGCTGCTTCAGTGCGAGGCGCCCTGCAGCAGTGAGGCTGACGCTAGCCGTTTCACTGCGAGGTGGCCCTGCAGCAGAGAGGCTGACGCTAGCCGCATCACCGCGAGGTGGCCCTGCAGCAGTGAGGCTGACGCTAGTCGCCTCAATGCGAGTTGGCCCTGCAGCAGTGAGGCTGACGCTAGCCGCTTCACCGTGAGGTGGCCCTGCAGCAGTGAGGCTGGCGTTAGCCGCTTCACTGCGAGGTGGCCCTGCAGCAGTGAGGCTGACGCTAGCCGCTTCAATGCGAGGTGGCCCTGCAGCAGTGAGGCTGACGCTAGCCGCCTCACTGCGAGGTGGCCCTGCAGCAGTGAGGCTCACGCTGGCTGCTTCATTGCGAGGCGGCCCTGCAGCAGTGATGCTGACACTAGCCGCTTCACATTATCGTGGTCCTGCAGCAGAGAGGCTGACCCTAGTCGCTTCACGGTGAGGAGGCCCTGCAGCAGTGAGGCTAACGCTAGCTGCTTCTCTGCGAGGTGGCCCTGCAGCAGAGAGGCTGACGCTAGTCGCTTCACGGTGAGGTGACCCTGCAGCAGTGAGGCTGACGCTAGCCGCTTCTCTGCGAGGTGGCCCTGCAGCAGTGAGGCTGACGCTAGCCGCTTCACTGTGAAGTGACCCTGCAGCAGTGAGGCTGACACTAGCTGCTTCACTGTGAGGTGGCCCTGCAGCAGAGAGGCTGACGCTAGCCGCTTAACGGTGAGGTGGCCCTGCAGCAGTGAGGCTGACGCTAGCCGCTTCACTGTGAGGTGGCCCTGCAGCAGAGAGGCTGACCCTACTCGCTTCACGGTGAGGAGGCCCTGCAGCAGTGAGGCTGACGCTAGCTGCTTCACTGCGAGGTGGCCCTACAGCAGTGAGGCTGACGCTAGCCGCTTCACTGTGAGGTGGCCCTGCAGCAGAGAGGCTGACCCTAGTCGCTTCACGGTGAGTAGGCCCTGCAGCAGTGAGGCTGACGCTAGCTGCTTCACTGCGAGGTGGCCCTGCAGCAGTGAGGCTGACGCTAGTCGCTTCACGGTGAGGTGGCCCTGCAGCAGTGAGGCTGACGCTAGCTGCTTCACTGCGAGGTGGCCCTGCAGCAGTGAGGCTGACACTAGCTGCTCCACTGCGAGGGGGCCCTGCAGTAGTGAGGCTGACACTAGCTGCTCCACTGCGAGGGGGCCCTGCAGCAGAGAGGCTGACACTAGCTGCTTCACTGCGAGGGATTCCTGCAGCAGTGAGGCTGACACTAGCTGCTGCACTGCGAGGGGGCCCTGCAGATGAGAGGCTGACACTAGCTGCTTCACTGCGAGGGATCCCTGCAGCAGTGAGGCTGACACTAGCTGCTCCACTGCGAGGGGGCCCTGCAGCAGAGAGGCTGACGCTAGCCGCTTCACTGCGAGATGGCCCTGCAGCAGTGAGGCTGACACTAGCTGCTTCACTGCGGGGAGGCCCTGCAGCATTGTGTCTGACGCTAGCTGCTTCACTGCGAGGGGGCCCTGCAGCAGAGAGGCTGACACTAGCTGCTTCACTGCGAGATGGCCCTGCAGCAGTGAGGCTGACGCTAGCCGCTTCACTGCGAGATGGCCCTGCAGCAGTGAGGCTGACACTAGCTGCTCCACTGCGAGAGGGCCCTGCAGCAGAGAGGCTGACACTAGCTGCTTCACTGCGAGGGGGCCCTGCAGCAGAGAGGCTGACACTAGCTGCTTCACTGCGAGGAGGCCCTGCAGCAGTGAGTCAGACGCTAGCTGCTTCACTGCGAGTTGGCCCTGAAGCAGAGAGGCTGACGCTAGCTGCTTCACTGTGAGGTGGCCCTGCAGCAGTGAGTCTGACGCTAGCTGCTTCACTGTGAGGTGGCCCTGCAGCAGTGAGTCTGACGCTAGTCGCTTCGCTGTGAGGTGGCCCTGCAGCAGTGAGTCTGACGCTAGCCGCTTCACTGCGAGTTGGCCCTGCAGCAGAGAGGCTGACACTAGCTGCTTCACTGCGAGAAGGCCCTGCAGCAGAGAGGCTGACACTAGCTGCTTCACTGCGAGGGGTCCCTGCTGCAGAGAGGCTGACACTAGCTGCTTCACTGCGAGGGGGCCCTGCAGCTGAGAGGCTGACACTAGCTGCTTCACTATGAGGTGACCCTGCAGCAGAGAGGCTGACACTAGCTGCTTCACTGCGAGAGGGCCCTGCGGCAGAGGGGCTGACACTAGCTGCTTCACTGCGAGGGGGCCCTGCAGCAGTGAGTCTGACGCTAGCTGCTTCACTGCGAGATGGCCCTGCAGCAGTGAGTCTGACGCTAGCTGCTTCACTGCGAGGGGGCCCTGCAGCAGAAAGGCTGACACTAGCTATTTCACTGTGAGGTGGCCCTGCAGCAGTGAGTCTGACGCTAGCTGCTTCACTGCGAGATGGCCCTGCAGCAGTGAGTCTGACGCTAGACGCTTCACTGCGAGGAGGCCCTGCAGCAGTGATACTGACGCTAGCCGCTTTACTGCGAGGTGGCCCTGCAGCAGTGTGTCTGACGCTAGACGCTTCACTGCGAGGAGGCCCTGCAGCAGTGTGTCTGACGCTAGACGCTTCACTGCGAAGAGGCCCTGCAGCAGTGAGTCTGACGCTAGTCGTTGATATACTGGCATCATTTTATGAACCTTGATCCCTGAGTTTTTCTTTTCTCCTATTCTGAATATCTGCACATCCTTCTCCAGGCTGTGGATTGTACCAGACCCAGGAATCACGACCTTTCGGGGATATTTGTCACGCTACAAATGTCCTCCTAGCGCGGCCCCTTAATAACATGCTCCCAGACATTTCAAGATGGCAGAAATTGAGTGAGTGGGTGGGAGAGTGAGTGGGTGAGTAAGTGAGAGACTCTTTTAATTTGAGGCCATTTTGTTTTTCAGCGCCAATCCAAACCACTAAATGTACGAATAAAGCAATCAATAGTTAGACAGATAAATAATCTAGTCAATAAAACGAATACAAATCGATCATATCTACAATCAAGAACACACAACTGAATACAAACAAAGAAACTAACATAGTATAAAAAAACAGGCAACAAATTAAACAGTGGGTACTGTTGTTGTACCATCGAGTAGTTTTGTGATTTCGTGGTCATGTAGCCGAGTTATCTCCAGGGGTAAACAAACGTAGAGGGTCCCTTAAATAAGGACATCAGTTCAGTGCACTATTGGATCTATAAGACAACAATAAAAACATGAATAACAAAGGAAGGAAATAATCAAGCAAAGGAAATTAACAAAAGCTAACAACATACCTGTAGCAAATGAAGGCATCGAAGGCAAATCTGTTGATATTTGTTTGGGAGGAATCCTGTGCCCTTCTCTTGATGTTGTACAAATGTAGCATGTAGGTGATCTGACCTCGATACTTGAACAGAACTGCACCCACAACGCTAACAACAAAGACTACAGCTCCAAAAAGGGCTCCTGCAATGATCAATGTTGTTTGCTCCATCTTCAGGCATGGCGTCTCATCAAACTGCACTTCACTGATTGCATACATTCGGTAATTATATGGAGAAAAACAATGTAGTTTATCTGACGTTCCCAAATTCGTGACACGCACAGATGATTCAATGAGAATTTTTTGTAAGGCTATCATGTGACAGTCTTTACAATCCAAAGGATTGCCACCTAGATCCAATAACTCTAAGCCAGTTGTGGATTTAGACATGAGTTCCGAAAAACCAACGATCTCATTATTTGAAAGGTCCACATTTTTAACCCACACATAATTAGGCCATTTAGCAGATTTCTGAAAGTGCAATATATTCATATCTGTCCAATTATTAATTTTGTTTGAGGAAATATTCAAATATTCGACAGTAGTTTGATTACTCCCAAGATTGTGAATATACGTCAAAGAATTGTGGGATAAATCCAGAAGACGTAGTGAGCAACCGAAGACTATAGGCCAGTTAGTTAATTTGTTATGTGATAGATCTAATAATGTCAAATTTTCAAGATGGTTGAAAGTACATTCTTCCAAATGCTCTAGTGAATTGCTGGAGAGATTTAACTTTTCAAGCTGAGGAAAGTAAGGAATATCATATTTTCTAATGAATCTAATTTTACATTCACTTAGAGACAATCTCTTAAGCATGGATAGTGGTGGTAGGTTTCTTGTAATGTTGCCAATATGGTTGTTGCTAAGATCTAGGTCTTCTAGGATTGTGAAATTTGATAGGTCATCGCTTCTTATGTCGAAGTCATGATGAGCGTTTATAATTTGGAGGGTTCGTAACAGAGGGATTCGTTGTAGAGTTTGTGGTATTCCTTGCAGTTTACTCCCAGTGATTATTAAAGATTCCATTTGAGGCGTGCCAATGAAGCTATCTGAAATTAAAAAAGAAAGAAGCATGTTAGTTGTTACGCCCTGATTTGCACGGATGGAGTTATTAGCATGAACACGTCTTTAAGGTCAACCAGTTCATGTTAATACACCACTTAATAGAATAAGTACATATTCGTCACCAAACTCCTAGAATTGTGTCAACATGCAGGACATTAAATTTGTAAGTATTACCTACTTAATTTCGTCATTATTCTAGATAGGTCTCTATAGATTAATCACAGGCATGTGTCTTACATTTTAAGAAATTTTAGTTCGCCCGGAACTACTTGTTATTTCTTAAATCTCTCCATATTATTCAAAAACCTGATTGTGCTTCCTCATCAATTTCTATTTTTCTTCTTCCCAGTTATTAATTAAAGTAGGAGGAGTCTGGTTTAACATCCTACTCGATTGTTCTTTGAACACAGTGTCCTATGTTTTCCTCGGCTCTTGGTAGAACCCACATCTCAACGACGGGCCTAGGGGATTCCATAATTATGAACAACGCCACCAAGTACATGAGAACAATCTGAATCTCCCCACTTTTCTTAAAAGCGTAGTTTCTTTCTTCATTGCTATACAGCTTTAAACTTTCTATAAAATTGCCATTTACCGTTATTTATATGTCGAAATGAATATGTATGTCTTGTGACTTCAGGCTCACAACTACTCTGTGGTTCTGGATTCATTCTCCTGCTTTGGTTTTATACTCTTCTGTATCCTCTAGTTCGCATCTCTGCAAGGGCACATGATATAATTGGCGTAAGGCAGCAACTTATCGGCCACACTTCTCAATATAAGTAACTATATATTGAACATGAAATGAAGGTTATAAGATAATATTTTACAGTGCGATTAATGGCTCAAGTTGAAATTGAAATTGGAGATTTTCTGAATATATTGTCAACTTAGCAGATTCACCATTTGGAAGAATCATAAGCCCTATTGACATAGAATAGGCGGGTGAAAAACTAAATCAAGTAGAGGAATTCTGCTGCATGGGAGGAGAAATAAGCCGTGATGGATGAAGCAAACCAGATATAAAAGTAGACTACATAGACAAGGAAAGCTTTTTAGTTGACATCAACTATAGGCTTAGTATATTATAAAGTCCGTTATGAAAGCTCTCTCTGGAGGTGACACTAGACTGTTGGTGAAGCAGAAAACAGGAAACACGAAGGATTTGAAATGTACTGTTGCAGGAGAATGACGAGGATTGGTTGGATAGAAGGTGTAACAAATGAAGGTGGATTACGACGAGTGTGAAAGAAGATGTGTGATTTTGGCAAGTGCTAATGTAGAGATAGTCTGGTAGAGCACCAAGGAATAGCAAGCGTAGTTATAGAAGTAATGGTGCCAGAGTCATTTTTAAATGTGGTCAAGATATTATACACGAACACCAGCAGTAGAGTACGTTGTGCTGTTGGCACCTCGGAAAACTTTCCTGTAAATGTCGGTGTCCACCAAGGCTCAGCACTATCACCGTCCCTTTTTGTGATCTGCAACGGAATGTTCCTTGGACCCTCATGTATGCAGATGATATAATGGTTGGAGTTGACACCCAATAAAAACTCCATGTCAAGCAGGGGCGGATCCAGGGGGGGGCGATGGGGGGCGATCGCCCCCCCCCTAAGAGAAAAGAAAAGAGGGAAAAAGAGAAAGGAAAAAGGGGAAAGCGAAGGAGAGGAGAGAAGAGGGAGGAGAGAAGCGAAGGAGGAGACGCACCAAACGAACTATAAACAACGATTTTAATAATCGTGGAATATACAGTGTATTAAATTACCTAGCCGCTACACTCTTTTCTCGCTGCCCCGCTGGCTTATTTTCCAGCACAGTTGCTATTGTTGTGACGAGCCGAGCTGACTGAGCACAGCGCAGCCGACGCGCCGCCTGTCCGAACGGAGCCGAGTACAAACGAATAATCCCCTTCGGCCCGCTCCACCCGCGCCTGAGATATGTCTATCGAGGTAAATTGTATGAAGACTTCATAAGCGTTATAAATCTCCGAGAAACAGTGCACAACCGTTTAAAGGGAAAAGACGTAATTAAAGGGAAAGTAAAAGGAAGAAAAAAAGACGAAATCCCAGTATCCGAACAGGAAGATATCGCCCGAAACGAAAGAAATGTCGATAGAGAAATAAAATTAATACTGAAGGGCTAGCGCTAGAATCGCCAAATCCGAAAACTGGAGAAGAGATGCTAAATGATGACAATATTGAAAAAGCAAACAGCGTGACGGAAACAGAAACCGAGCGAGAGATACAGGAAGGAAAAGAACCAAAGAAAGCAGAAACCGAAGAAGAAATCCACAAGCAAGAGTTAAAGATGGAGAAGAAACTAAGGAGGATTCGAAGAGAAAATTTAAAGCCAAAAATAAAGCCAAGAAACAAGTTGCAGAGCCTACTCTCAAGAAAAAGAAAAAAACTATAGCAGAACCAGAGGATGAAGATGAATACGACCAACAAACAAGAGATGAAGATGCAAGAACTATAGAGGAGAAAAAGAAAACGCAAACCAAAGAGAGAACCAGCAAGAAACAAGAAACCAAAGTAGGCCCAGAGCCTACCGTAACCGGCAGAGACGTGGGTAAAACTGTGTTGAGTATTCTCAAACATCACAGTCTTGTCCTATGTCGGTGTGTTGGCGTTGGTACTGACGGGTGCGCTATCATGGCGTCAGTAGCTTGTGGTGCTGTCGCCGAGGTGCAAACCGAAGCAGAGCATGCCGTTAGGTGCCCTTGTTATAATAACGCTCTGAATTTGTCTACTTCGAAGTCCTCGAAAGTCGTCGCCGTGCGAAATGCAATAGGAGTTATGAAGGCCACTATTACGTCCATTGATTCGTACTCAAAACGCTCCTATGTTTTTAAAGCAACTCTAGGTGGACTTTTATGTGGACTTTGTGAGACGCGGTGGATCAAACGGCACGACTGTTTTGTACAATTTCGCTCTTTGCTCCCGAACAGAGTCGAGAGTTTAGACTCGATTACTTTATGGAAAGACTCAGAAAGTGCTTCTAAGGCAAAAACGCTCATAGCTGCTCTTTGTGAGAGTGATTTTATAGTTATCATCATTTGCTTGTCAGAAATCCTTGGAGACACTAAAACACTCAGCATTTTGTTTCAAAAAAGGGCAAATAGACTTGAAGGAAGCCCAGGATGCGCTAGACGACACTACTACTGTGTTGAGCAAGAGGTGCGAAGAGTGCGAAACACAAATTGCTGAGCTCTTCCAAGAATCAGAAGCTCTGGCAAACAACTTGGAACCGAACGTCTGCTCCCACGCATCGCACAACGGCAAATGCACCGCGAAAATCATCCAGCGTCAACCGTAGAAGACTACTATCGCCGGGCCACTTTCATACCCATTTTAGACTACGTCCTAGAAGACCTAAAAACTCGCTTCCCTAAAGCAACGCAAGAGTTACACAGCCTATCAGCAATGATGCCAATATCATCATGGACGTCAGCGGATGTGGACACAATCGCTGCCAAGTACCCCTTCAAACTTCGGCCGCTTCGGCGGCAAGGCTTCTACAGGCTGAACTTCGTATGCGGAAGGTAAAGTGGTCCCCGGAGCTTGAATCGGGATCAACCATCCCAAAGAAAGCTATGGAAGCATTAATTGCCTGCGATAAAGAGTTGTACCCCAGTATTCATCGATGTCTCAAGATTTATGCTACTTTACCCGTCAGCGCCGCTTCATTGGAAAGGTCATATTCTTCTTTGAGAAGGCTGAATACGTGGTTGCGGTCAACTATATCCGATGAACAATTAAACGGACTTGCTTTGTTGCACATCCACTACGATGTTTATGTTGACCCTTCTCGCGTGATTGATCGGTACGTGAAAAAAACAAACCGGCGACTAGAGTTTGTTGTTTAGCTTAAAATTGTTTTTATGAACAAAATTGCTGTATTTGTAGTCTAATATTTACGTACAATTAGCAATACACATGTACCTGTCATAATTTCGGGTAGCCTTGTTCTTATTTCGCTCAACCCATACCCCTAAAATAAAGGTTAAATATAGTTCTAAACTCCCGAAAATCTGATTACATCGTGTCTTTAACGATCTTTTTCTCGTCGATTGATTAAAATTCCTCGGGACTCGAGCCGGATTTTTATTTAATCTTGAAGCTACTGTCTAAGCTATATAATTATTTTTTTACGGTTGTCAGTCATCAAACTATATAACTCTGATTTTACTCTCCTACCCTTTAATTACATTAATACAGTAACTATAAACTATGAACCCGGTATGATAGCGTTTTGGATAAAATTAAAAGACTATCTTTACGAAAGCGCTCCAGCGATGTTATTGGCATGGCAAATGATAATATAGAGAGCAGTGTCGGACTGGCCATTTGGGAAGAACGGAAGTTCCCATCGAGGCCTCGGGCCAGGAGACTATGAGTGCCGAGGCCCGCCCTTAGGCCCTTGCGCAAATAGGCCTGTGACTCCAGTTATTAGCTAGCTCATATATTCTGCGTCTTTGTTTACAACTTAAGAGAGGGAGGGCTACTCGCAAAGGGGACAAAGTCAATCATTACCTATGAGGAGATCCGGGGGACTTTTGACCCCCTCGGACCATTCAAGGCATCTGAGGCATCAAGGGGCCTCGGGGTCTTAAAATTAATGACCTCGACCCTTGTGCGAGTAGGCCTCTAACATCAGCTTATTATATTGTATCTAAAAATGGGAAAAAGGGGGGGGGGTAAGTTCCAAAGGAGGCTCATTACGATTATAGTATTTCAATGCCCGCGATCCCCGTGTCAGTAAACTCCGCATAAAAATATTTTTCAGCGTAAAAATTGGAGCAAGTCACTGGTGAGAGGGTGGGTGAGGGGGTGGGGAGGGGGTGGGGGAGCGTGGTAAGGCCCCTACTCTCCTGCTCCCGTCGAGGGCTCTTAGGGCCAGTCCAGTATAGGTAAGTATGAGCAAACAAAATATTGTTTAGTGACCACACAGAAAGTAGGAAAGTAACGAAAAATTTCACATTTCAAAAAAAATGACATTTTGGTAAAAGTATGCGCAGATAATTCGATGTTTATTGTTAACCTTTAAATTTGCATTATGGTATATTACCCCTCCCCCCTCCATTTTGAGGACAGATATCATGAACGCCCCCTCCAAGATCAGTGTCTGGATCCGCCCCTGATGTCAAGTTGATGACTGGAATAACCGCCTCTTGCAGTATGGCCTATGTCTGAATGTGAAAAAGACGGAGTAACTGGAGTTAAACCCAAGCGATGGTACCAATCAAGTCGCTGGACAAAATCTAGTCAAGACAGAATGCTTCAGGTACCTTGGATCTCGTCTTCAGAGTGATGGCAACTTCAATGATGAAGTCAGAGCCAGGGTAAACGCAACCTGGTTGCGGTGGAAGGAGGTCACGGGTGTGTTTTGCGACAAGAAAATGCCACTTCGTCTCAAATCGAAGATGTATCGGACATTGGTACGGCCAGTTGCGCTGTATGGCGTTGAATGTCGACCATCCGACAATTCAGAATGTCGTCTGCACGCCATGGAAATGAGAATGCTTCGTTGGACAATGGGCATCTCCCTTATTGACCATGTCAGAAACGACACAATGGTAGATTGTAAGAACTGTAGTCCACAGTGTGAAGTGAAGGAACATCCAGGAATCAGCAAAGTATAGACAAACAAATTTTAGTGATTGTTCAATTGATAAACCGAACTATGCAATCACAAAAGAGTGTAGGCAATAGGAATACGAACAGTAACTAACAAAATAGCTTAGAACGGAATCACTTCAAAGCGTTTTCATTCTTAAACACATAAAATGGACTAACAACAAAACGCATCACTTACAGACATGTAATGGGCTAACGGAATGAAAAAGAGTTTATAAAAATCTGACACGTTGCAGAATTAACTAAGAACTTCTGTAGCTTAATACTATAATAATAATAATAATATAATAATAATAATAATAATAATAATAATAATAATGAGCTGGAAGATGGACAGTATATTAAGGCTATGTTGGCAGAAGACACCTACAAATACTTAGGAGTAAACCAAGCTAAGCATATTGACCAAGCTGTTGACACGTATGCTGTACCTGTGCTGAGCTACTCCTTTGGCATAATCAAATGGTGTAAAACGGACATCGAAGGACTTAAGCGAAAAATGAGAACGATGCTCACAAAAGGAAGGAAACACCACTCTCGATCTTCAATACAGCGATTGACTCTACCCAGAAGCCTAGGTGAGCGTGGGTTCGTTGACATTGATAACATGTTATATGTGAGAATATTATAATCAGTTGCCATCTGGTTGTTATATTGGTATATAATGCATTAACTTGACCCGTTTAATTGCCAAAATGAGGCGAAAGCTACGAGTTATAGGCTATAGCCTACGCCGTACCGGTAGCATTTACTAATAACTCATCCTTTCTTCTTTAATCATTATAAACTGTTTATAACTGTTTATAACACGTGGAGTGGTTGTTGAAGTTATGTTACGTGTGCAATTGTTAACTCAGTTCATTTAATTTACTATGTTTACTTGTATGTTTACAAACGGCAATATCATTCAGCAGTTTAAATGAAGGACATGGGTGTTGTAGATATATTGTGTGAAGCCTGTGAGCAGTTAAAGTGGATGGCTGTCAATACGTTCGGTAGCAGTTCTAAGTGCAACCAGCCACAGTAAAGCGAGTGATTGTCATCATTCGCAGTATCGAATCTAAAGACGCCGTATAGTATTGCCGCACGCGAACAGTTTAAAACCCGCCGGGAGTGATAGTGAAACATACGTGACGCGAGTTCTCTACCGCAAAATCGTGTTTTGAAATTCTACGATAGCAAGTTCGGACATTGTATTGAGAATCCATTGTATTTGAACAGACAATCAAAATGTTTCAAGTTGTTTACTACAAAAATTTAACACACGAGTGTGTCTAGAGCTGTGAGAGCTAAGGGAGCGAATGATGTGGGGTTTGGTGGAGTTGGTATCACTGCTCCACTCCACCGTCAGCTGAAAACACAAAAACAGATTTGTTTTTATCAGTACTACACATTTATCAGTGAACATTTGAGAACAAGTGAAAAGTGAATGACGTATGACGTGTTAATGTACATAATAATCGTGTCGAACTCGAATAACAGAGAATACAAAACAATTTAAAGTGTAACTAATACTCTACTATAAGATTGCGGAATTGTATGTACCATCATCCTGTAGATTTGGTATAATAATACATTGTAATAACATAAGGTTAGTATCAAACTAAACAGAAAATCTTCAGCCAAATTTACTAAATTACGTAATATTCGAGACCAACGAGAGAAAATATTCTCCCGTATCCCGCGAATTGTTGTTGACAGTAACAACCGAGAGTATCACTAGGTACTAATTTCTAACGTATCCCGCGTCATTTTGGTAACTCATAATGGTCAATGAGCAAATAACCGACTTAGCTCAATGTAGCAGTTGCAACATGAGAGTAAATAATAAGGAAGACGCCATAGAATGTGAAAAATGCCGTAAATGGCAGCACTTAGAATGTTGCGGGCTGACAAAGGGTGAATTTGACGTAATGAGACGGAAAACTTGCAAGCTCACGTGGTTATGCTCTGAGTGTAAACCAAAACTCCTTTACATGGCCGACATAGAAGAGAGAGTAACGACAAATGTATTAACGCAAATGAAGGCCATTATAGAATCGGTGATGGAAGGCATCCAAGAAGCTATAAAGGCGGGAATTAAATCAGCATTGACCCCTAACATAATCAACCATACTGAACCACAAACAGTAAAGTCACGGGCTCCTAAACCACCAATTCAGTCATGCGACGTTATGGCATATGAGGGAAACGATGTACATAACGTAATTATGACAGATCAACGTAAGAAGGAAGGAAGAACAATCTCATGTTCTCAAGTTCCTTGTGAAGAACCGGCCGATCGACCACCAAATGGTCAATGGACGGAGGCGGTCAAACGAGGGAGTCAACAAATGATAGGAACAAAGGAGAATACCAGGCTGAAGGCAGCACTGCGCAAAGCTTGGTTATATGTAGGAAGACTTGATGAAGAGACCAAAGCAGAAAACATTATAGCACATCTCCAAGAGGGGGGTATCGTAGAAAATATAACATGTGAAGAGATAGATATTAGGGGGCGAAACAAGGCTTTTAAAGTGAGTTTCAACTTCGATGATCTGGAAAAAACTAAGGACCCACTGTTCTGGCCGCGAAATGTGATAGTACGACCCTACCGCTTTCCAAGACAACGTCCAGGACTCATAACTACAAGTACAAGTGAGCCCACCCAATGACTTTTGGATACAAATTCAAGTCAAGTAAACTATATTAATCCAAGTATTAGCGAACTGAGAGATAAGACTAATTCAATCAGGTTACAGACATTACTATGGAATATTGAAGGAATTACTAGTGCGCTAGACCTTGCCCCGAACAACCTACTACAACGATACGACATTGTGATTCTTAATGAAACTTACCTCACAAAACATTGGGAAACGCATGATTTTTACTGCCTCCACAGGTACGCATCAAAGGGAGACAAAGGCAGGCCTAAAGGCGGCATTTCTTGCCTACTCAAACCGTCTCTATCACCATTCACAAAACCGTTTGAAACTGACAATGTGATGCTGGTGCTAACGAACAGGCTATCAATATTGTGTGCATACTTCCAACCAGACCTAACAGAAGTAGACATTATAGACGAATTAGGCACAGTAATGTCGATAGTACCTACCACAAATCCGATAATGATAGCCGGAGACTTCAACTGCCGCATTGATGTCCCATGCAGGAAAACAAACGCGTTACTTGAATACTTAGAAGAAGAGGGCTTTTCCTTAACGAACAAAAGTGATGAGAAGACATACATAGCTTTCAATGGCACAAGCACGATAGATCTCTTATTCATAAGCAACGACATAGAAATATTGCATCAAGAAGTACTATCCAATGTTGTAGCAAGAAAACACCTCCCATTAGCAACCACCCTCTCAGTTAACATCAATATAAACATTCAAAAAAGCTCCAGAACCCCTATTTCGCGGAAAATAGACATGAACAAATTGAGCACTATAGACATGGAAGGAATCACGAACATAATCAAATCTGGAAACATAGACGCCGCGCTAACACTGATCGAGAATCATATCAAGGACGCAACTCCTAAGATAGGTCAAAATACAAGAAGAGCAAAACCATGGTTCACTACCGAATGTTACCAACGGAGGAAGGAGACGCTAGCAGCATTACACAAGATAAAAAGGGCAAGTACACATACAGCACTACAAGAGTATGTCGAGAAAAGAAGATATTATAAGGAGGTAGTTAAAAGAGCAAAGGAAAGCTATCAACAATTGAAGGAAGCTCAACTAATACAGGAGGCTGAAACAAACCCTTTCTCAGCCCTAAATCCCAGACGACCCAAATTCCCAAAGGACATTCCTATGACAACGTGGATTCAGCATCTTACAGCAACCCTACAAGCGCGGGACACCAGACCTATTCAGGTTAGCAACCCTTCTCAACTACCAGTGCCGATCACGGCACAAGATGTCCTAATTGAGATAAACAACTGCGCAGAAAAGAAAGCATGTGGTCCAGATACTATTCACTACGAGCACCTGAAGATGACAGCTCCGCTGTTAAAAGGGCTATGGGCAGAGCTCATGAACGAATGTTTACTTCAAGGTCACATACCGTCAAACTGGAGAACCTCGACTTTGAAGATGCTATATAAAGGAAAAGGTAATACAGGAGACCCAAATTCCTATCGTGGTATCGCTTTGGAAAACACAATCTTTAAGATCTTTACGAAAATACTCACTAGAAGACTCACAGATTTAGTTGACAACAAGATACCTGAAGAACAGTTTGGCTTCCGGAAAGGAAGGAATACACTACAAGCCGTTAACTGTCTTTTAACGAATGTAGAAGACGCGCTAAGACAGAAAAGAGGAAAGCTATATGCAGTATTCGTCGACTACACCAAGGCGTTTGATCTAGTGAGTAGAAACACTTTGCTCAGGAAACTTGAAAATATGATCGGAAAAGAACATTACCTTTTTGGGATAATAAGGGACATTCTCCACAAAAACAGCCTACAAATAGATGACAGTATAGTTCAATCAGAACGAATAGAACAAACAAATGGTGTACTTCAGGGTGACCCTTTGAGTCCGTTACTATTTAACATCGCTACAGCTGATGTCATTGAGGCTATTTACCTTGAGGGAGCGAAAATTTACATCTACGCGGATGATATGGTTGTGGCATCGACATCAAAGGAAACCTTGCAATCGTCCATTGATAAACTTACCACATGGGCTCAAGAAAATGATATGACGATAAACTGCACCAAGACAGTAATGCTGGCATTCCGTAAAGGCGGGAAACTATCCGCAGATGAGCATATACTACTAAATGGAGAACCCCTAGTCAATGTAAATCATTTCAAATACCTAGGAGTAGTAATGCAAATGCAAGGGAACGTATTCACGCGACATGTCAGGGATAGAACAACATCCGCCATAAAAGCAATGCAAGACATAATGCAACTGGGAAATCTATCTTTACAAACCGCAATGAATTTATTCAGAACGAAAATAACTCCAATAGTGACATACGGCATTCAAATAACTTGGGATCATTTGACACAAAGTAACCTTCGAGAGATAGAAAGAGTTAAGTCTACTTTTCTAAAGAAAATTCTGCACTTATCAAAATACACGCCATCTCGTCTAACGTACGTACTAGCAAGGGAGACTTTCTTCATAGAAGACCTGCGTTTGGAGAACTCCCTACCATCAACAGTGCAATACCAGAGACTGATCGAAGAACTAAACCTCAAGCGTAATGACATATGGCCTGATTTCTATTCCACAGAAGCTCTTATGTCGACGGACTGGATGAATGCCAACTTTGAACTGCGGCATACGATCACCCGTTTTGCAGTCCACGGTTTTCATTTTAAGATATGCACAGCAAGAGGATTTCATGACCCAGGCCCCCAATGCACCTGCTCTCTGTGTGGTAGTGCTTGTGATAGATATCACGCCATTTCCTGCGCCCAGAGGAAAGTATCGCTAACACGCTTCTGCTGCGAATAACTATATATATAGCAAAGAACCTGTCAGACACTTTGTATATAGACACTTTGATGAGTAAGATTTAAGTTATCAGTATTAGTTTTGTATCTCTGCATGGCTATTTGCTGCAATAAATGATTATTATAACCAGATGAAACGACAGATAGTCAGCCTTAGGGAGTACTTCTACGCAGAAGCGAGGTCATCTGTACTTCACCGAGCCATCAGTGAGGCGGACAGATCAACCCCAATGGTCTTGTGTCGTCAAGAGATTCAACACCTCCTACATACTGACCTTCAGAAGATGGAAGCATGGAAAGCAAAACCTTTGCACGGAAGACATCCAAATGAGGTGAGTCAAGCAAATGTTGATATAACTGCGTCAAACTACTGGCTCACTTCAGGACAGATCTTTCCAGAAACTGTAGGTTTAATGCTTGCAATTCAAGACCAAGTCATCCCTACAAGGAACTACTTCAAGTTCATTGTAAAAGATCTCGCTGTACGAGATGATAAGTGCGGCTACGGATGTCAACAGTCAGAAACAATACAGCTTATTACATCTGCATGTAGATATTTCCTGGCGACGGAGCACAAACAAAGGCATGATGCAGTTTCTAAAATCTTGCATCAGGAGTTGGCTGATGAGTTTCAGCTTCTGAAAGGAAAGAAAGTTCCGTACCACCAATATCAGCCAGAGTGTGTTCTTGAAAGCAATGAAAACAAGCTGTATTGGGACCGGACTATTTTGACTGATCAATCGGTATCACACAACAGGCCGGATCTGGTGGTTGTAAACAAGAAAACCAAGCAAACTACATTGATTGATGTTGCGATTCCTAACAACAAGAATCTCCAGTCAAAACACATTGAAAAGATCAGCAAATACAGCGAGTTGGTCGACCCTATCAAAAGACAATGGCATGTAGAGCGGGTAAAGACCATACCTATCATTGTCTCGAGTACGGGCGTGATCCCAAGTACCTTGCTCCAAGGCCTTAAAGAACTGGATCGGGATACTCAGCTGTACAAACTAATGCAGAAGGTAGTAGTTCTATGAACAACCAGAATCGTTCGGAAGTTCATGGGTAGCGAAATTCCAGCTTAGAAGTTGCTGTTTCCGTTACTATACTTTGGTTCACTGAAGGCCGTATAGTTATGTTGAAGAGTACCATAAATATGTTATATGTACTGTGTAAACCGATTTTTTTTTCGTGTAGCCTCCTGAGAGGCCGAGTGCAGGTCTTTCTAGTCGACGCCCGTGGGCGACCTGCGCGTCGGGATGAGAGATGGAATGGATGAAGATGAATGAAACTGGGCAAGGATGTGGAAGGAAGCGGCCGTGGCCTGTCAGAAGGTACTGTCCCAGCATTTGCCTGGTGTTGAAAATGGGAAACCACGGAAAACCATTTCGAGAACAGCCGACGGTGGGGCTCGAACCCACGCGTCTACCGAGTCAGCAGAGAGCTTGGTCCCTTGACCTAACGCAGCGCTTTAGCCCGCGTAGCCACTTCTGTAACCGAAAATAATAATAGTAATATCATATGGCCTTGGATGCCGGGTGCAAGATTTGTTAATTGAGACCCAGAGGGCAGCTTGCATGTCGAATTTCGTCGTTCCTTTGAACGCTATGAAAGTCAAGGAGGTTAGATATCTAAGCTCCTTGACACTATAGCGCTTTCTAGTAGAGAAATGAGGAACTTTGTGTTGGCGGAATAAACCGTGATTAATTTTGCCATTATGAACGCGGCCTAGAGAATTCAAATGGTTTCTTTAACATGCCAACATCGTATGACATCTATGTCGTGATTTTTGTCGCCTTTCCAAAATCACTTACCACGGCCAGGAACGAACCTGCAAGCTTAGGGTTAGTAGTCCGACACGTTAACCCACTCACCCACCGTGACAAGCAGCCCTGCGCCTCTATTACCTCTCGGTAATCCAGCCCATTGCAAACTACTGCTCTCCCATTTGGACAACTTCTTCCCCCTCAAACATAGCTAAATTAAACAGAATTCGATCCTTCTTTGCTGCCATTGTAAGGAACAGAATGCCTAGGTTTAGACACTTCACCACTCAGCAGGTACTTTCAACCATAAACATCCCTCTCCTCAACACGACAAGACAGGTTACTGACCTGTCCTTCCTAAATTCTATTTTAAAAGGCCATTATCGTTCGGACCACCTGCAGTCACTTTTCAAACTAAGAGCCCCTTCCCGTTATACCAGGCTCAAAGATATTTTGCACATTCCACACACAAAACATTCCATAATACAAAGATCCTTCCAAATCCGCATATCATCCCTGTACAATAGCATTGCAAGGAAACGCGAGTTGGACATATCCACAAACAAGAGGACATTCCTGAAGCAGGCGAAAGAGAAGTTAAACTGTATTTAGAACTGTCATCTTGGCCACTGACACAGCTACGAGCAAGGACATTCTACCGGCTCTTGATCTGGACCCTTTTTGTTTGGTGATGTGTTAAATTGCATATTATATTTTATTTTAAATTGTTATTTGATTGTTATTTATACAAGCACGAAGCATAGCTGTAGTTTGTATTTTGATTAATAAAATAAAAAATAAAAAATAAAAATAAAACAACTTGTGAATACTGTTATATACAAGCCCGCCGAACCTAAATTGAGCTATGTGAACTGGACCTGATGATGTTTGATTCACGAACGAAACTAGTCACCCAATTAAACCCCATTTGTGTGAGACGTTTTCTATTAAGTGAATAAATCATCGAAACTAATGCTTTTCAGTCGGTCAACACGATTGTACTCGAATGTAATGGGTGTTTCCTTTAACCTGAAAAACATGTACCGTACATGAGATTAATACTGTAAATACATTCACTTGGATGACCAGTTTCGGTCACCAAGCAATCATCATCAGATTCTTTACACTTAGGCTACATGTATGTGGGTGTTGGTATTTACAATATATACATTTATTTAGTTACAGCAGTTATTATTGGCTTGTGCAACTTGTCAAGATCTGTTAGTTATATGTGACTTAATGTTAAGATAATGTTATTGGTTGTTGACCTTCAAGTTAGCTTATTTAGTGAGATATCTGTGATTGGTAGTGAATGGTCAAGTTGGAATTGAATATGAAGTAAACAGTTGAGTGCAGCCAGTGGAAGTGGTAGGAGTTGCATGAGAACGCCCAAATAATGAGCCAAGTTGATATTCAATTCCAATCCAATATCTTAACAAAAAAGCACACATAGATAACAAACTTTGACAAGTTTATAATAACTGCTGTAATTAAATAATAATAATAATCATGTTATAGGTTTTACGCCGCTTTTAAATGTCGCGGCTATTAGAGACGCCGAGGTGCCGGAATTTCTTCCAGAAGGGGATTTATAACGTGTCTGTAAATCTACTTACTTGGCTCCCCCGGATTTTCTCACCCTCGAATGACAATTGGTTGCACCAAGATTCGATCCTGAAACCTTGGGAACAGCAGGCAGGCAGATCAAATAGCATAAGTGTAAAGGATCTGATGATGATTGCTTGAAGATCAAAACTGCTGATGCAAGTGAATATATTTATTAATCTCATGTAATTTATTATCAGGTTAGGGAAATCCCAATTACAATTGCGAACGATTATGTTGACCGACCGAAAAGCATTAATTTCGATTACTATGGCAACACGATAATGTACATATCATGTATTTATTTCACCCACTACAAAATAAATTGTAAGTCGCCAAGACTTCCTGTCTCGAAAAGCAAGACGTACCTGGAACCGAAGTCTGTTTACCGAAATTCGAGGGTCATAACGATATTTAGTAAATCTACGAACACTGGTGAATATGCCGAGTATTGTTCAAGTCAGGTGCGAAATAGGTGCTATAAACCACCAAACTGATTCAGAGCGCTATTATTAATTCTGATCCACGAATCAGTATAAATCGATGGATTCTGAAAGTCAGTAATCTGCAGCAATCAATATTTACAATATATAACCACACGTGTGAAAAAAATACCAACTTCGATACAAGTAACTATGACTGATTCTTTTGGAGCATTAACACCAGAATCAGTAGAGTTAGTCATCACGTCGGCGATCATCATCTGTAAGTACCAGTCATCATCATCTTCCAAGGGTTCATCAGTGTATGCCATAAATGTGCCTTTGTATATACAGGTAGGGAGTGTTGGGGTAGTCTGTATCGACGGGGATCCTGCCGGGTGTATTTATTTGTCTGGTATCAGAATATATTAGTATAAACAGGTTAAAGGTTCTGCCTGATCAATACTTTTATTAAATATGATCACTGTGTGGTCATTAGTGGGACATGTTTCGAGGCCTAATTAATAGTTTTGGCCCCTTCATCAGCCGATATGACAGAAAACGACACAAGATAATTGTTTGGCGTAACACTAAAAATTGCCTTAAAATTTAATCTTGTATGGTGCACCATAAAGAGAGATTGAAAAATTGTTAACGCCTAAAGTAATATAAATGATGTCAAAAGTCTTATGAACTACAGTATGAACACTTTCAATACACGCCTCACTGTGGTCTGTAGATGCTAATGAAAACACAACTGAACCGGTTCAGTACGGCAGCAACAGTTGAGAACACCATGAAAACATGTTGGAAACCAGCAGTAATGATGGAACACTTAATACCTCAATACTTCACCAGAGGATACTACAAATGTTCTCCTTTAGCTGACAGACAGTAACTTTGGAAGTTACATCGTTACATTAAGCAGCTACTCCTGCACTCCCCTGCGTGTTTACTGTAATTAATCGAAGCACGGGCGTAAGCCGTTTGATGTTAAATTGTGGGTTAATTTAAAATACAAAGTGTACAGATCAATTACCCGTACTCTAGTGGAGCTGTAGAACAATGTACGGCAGCTGATATCCCTCACAACAGAAGGGAATTACAACGTGTAAACGCTAATTTATTTACACGGTTCAACGTCTGTCTGTCAGCTGAAGGAGCACATTCTCAGCATCTCCTGCGGATAGGTAAGTTATTTAATCATGATTTGCTGGTGAATTTACCATTAATTAATGTACTTTGTATCGGTTTCCACCTGCGCGAAATCCGCGGTGCGAGCTCGGTTGGCTGGCGGAAGGCGCGCGTGCCCGGCAGCCGGCCGCGCTCCAGTAAAAGAATCACCCTGTATATACCAGATGAATTAGCTGCTCCTAAAAATTTTGTTTTATTCAGCCCAACTAACGTTGTTTTCAGGAATGTCGATATTTCTCTGCTAGCATCCCGTATGGTGCTAATGCACTGCAAGCAAATCCTGCAAACGATACTGAGCACTATAATTGTTTTGCCCTGGACTTGACTACATATAAATACGAAAGAAAAACAATAGTGTTCAGAATCGATTGCGGGATATGCATGCAGTGCATTTGTTCCATACAGGATGCAAGCAGAGAAATATTGACCTTCCTGACAACACGTGTTCGTTGGGCTGCATAGTCATTCATAGTTTTAGGGGTGACCTCTTGCCTCTCTTGGACGCTGCCTTGTAACAACAACGCTGTGGGGGCAATAGATCTAGTGGTGCAATCCAGGCTATAGCAGCTTCCATCACCTTCATCCCCTTAGAATTCGATACTTTCGGGGTGTTTTCATCGGTGTCGTGCTCATAATTATCTCCATAATTGATGACCATATCAACAATTGCGTTATCAGTCAGCTCCATTTGTTGATCTTGGTTACAGTCCTCAAGGGCATCATCATTTTCGATTGGCGTTTGCTAGCTGCACGAGTTCAGAGATATTTACATTGATTAAATTAGATTCACTTTTGACACCTGATAATACTTATGTTATCTTCTTCAATGTCAGCTTTCGTTGCTTTGTTTAACTTTCACTACATAGGGCATTTGATGAAACGAATGACAATTTAAATCTACATTTACAATGTTCGAACCCGGTAATATTACGTTGGATTTCTCTAAGCCAAACAGCTTCCTCCACTTTAATTTACAACAACTCCCTCGGTTAACTCGGAGCCTCGGTTAATCGCGAGTCTACTGTATTGGTTATAATAGTTTGCTAAAGATGCTAATAGATTTCCACGAAGACAGGGTTTCCAGCCACTGCCTTGTCCTGGTAGAGTTTGGTCAGCCGGCCCCATGGTGTTGGTGTAGCGCACCTGCCTCTTACCTGGAGGCCACGGCTTCGATTCCTGACTCCGTAAGGGACTTTAATAACTGACGTGAGGGCAGTAATGGGATGCACGCAGCCTCGTGGGGACAATTAGGTAGCTGTCTAACTGTGAAGCAGTACCACGGTCACAGAAAACGATTTTAACGGCCGAGGGGACCCGACGCACAGACTACACGTCAATCCGCAATCTGAAGGCCGAATGTATGGACAGCGGTCGCTTAGTAGGCTACGGCCTTTCTAGGGCTGCGGCGCCACGGGGAAGAAGAGTTGACTGTCGGCCATCCTAGAAGTGGTTTCCCGTGGTAATGTACAGTCACTACAAAAACGCAGGTTAGCACCTCGGCTTTGTTATTCATCGCTGATCTGCCAAGTAAATAAGTCCTGCAGAGAAAGTCCTGTGGCGTAGCTCGTTAAATTGTGTGACTATCCTGAGTATGTCTTTTTTCCCCCCACAATTATTCCAGGCAAATGCTGGGATAGTGCCTTACTTCATGTCTCGCTGCAACTACCTCATCCCAGTCCACTACCACAGTCATCACATCAACACAGGTTATCAGACAAGCTCAACACACACACCTAACTACCCGGGGATGAAGACCAAGATGTCCCAGGATAATCCCCAAATTAAAATGAGAAACATCAGTGACGTTGATTGCAGCATTTACGTATTTTTTAGCGTATGGCGTTTAGTGCTGGGAGTGTCCGTGGGCATGTTCGGCTCGCCAGTTTTTGTGGCTGCTTCTATGCGGACCCCCATGGGGTGAGCTACAAGTACCGTCACGTGTGGTGTGTTGTCTGGGGAGGAAAGTTTGAATGTAAGGACGAGGAGTTAGAAGGTAGCGGCTGTGGCCTATAGTTAGGGACCAACCCCGGCATTTGCCTGGAAGGAAGATGGGAAACCACAGAAGACCATCTTCAAGGTTGCCGGCGGGGGGATCGGAATATCCTCGCCCCCCGGATGTGAGCGACTGCCAGCAGCCACGCCGTAACCACCACGGCTAACTCACCCGGTTGCATATCCGTTACTTCATTATTGTTCCAGTTCCTTAATTAAATGTCGTTACCGCAAAAGAAAATGTTATTAGTAACGGTGTTACAAGTAACAACCATGATTTTTCAGTATAGTTTATCCTAAAGCTCTCAATGGATATCAAAACTCACTGAACTCACCTTCATGGAAGTATCGTATGCGAGTATCTCGGAGAATCAACTTCTTAAGACGTGTCATATTCTTCACTAGGACTGTACTACGATTAATCTCGCCGGTGATATTCAACAGCTGTAAACTAGTGTTCTGTACAGTCTCGAGCCAAGAACCATCAATGAGTCCAATACTATGTATGGAGAACTCTTGGAACCATTTCAACTTCATCCCGTAGAATGGCGAGTCGAATTTCCACAACTTCTGGCCGTGGTCCAACTTGTACAGTTGGAGGACGACTTTCAGCCAACTGATGTTGTAGGTCCTGAAGAAAATTCAACAACAATAATAATAATAAAATGGATTAAATCAGAAAGGTAACAAAGAAAGAACTGCTAAATTGCAAAGAATTTACAAAATCACATTGAACAGATACCACAAAAGATGTATCTCAAAGAATGCAAAATTACGACACTACAACACAGTCATCAAACCAGAGACACTGTATGCAACCGAAACACTGATAATTGGGGGAAGGTCACAAATGAAAAGCATCGTGAATCAAGAGAGGGAAATTCTCAGAAACATCCTTGGATCAAAGTTCGAAAATGGCATTTGGATTTTAAAAAAACCACATGACATTTTTCAATACGCAGAAAAATCACAGGTACTATCAGAAAACGACGATTAAAATTCTACGGACCCCTTCACAGAATGGATAACGACAGACTGACAAAGAGAATGCTAAATCTAGCGCTAGCCCTGAAAATCCGCAACAATTGGTTAAAAGAAATACATGAAGATCTACAAGAAATGGGTATTGCTGAGAAAACCATTCCAGATAGAGTAAAATTTAGAAGTCTTGTTTGCAGAGAAACATAAAAGGAAAAATACAGGCTGGACAGAAGCACGCAGAAAGGAACACAGTGAACGAATGAAAAGATATTAAGAAGAAGAGAAGAAGGAGCATTGTGCAAAATAAGTTCAAGCGCACTCCGTAGTTGGGCATAACGATTTTTTAGAAAAATAGAGTGGATTGGAACGGAATGGAATGCAATACATTCCGCAAATCGGCAAAGGATCAATTCCGATTATTTGTGGGATATGTTGTTAATTAATTAATAATAAGCAGTGTATTGTACATACATGTTTGCAAATAAATTTAAAAAAGCATGTAAAATATTACAGTAATGATAATGATCGTGTAACCGAAATATAGCGAAGTAATTTTCAATTAAACTTATATAAAAATAAACACTCATATCATTATTGTTATTATTATTATTTTATTGTGTTTTATTATTATTATTTTAATGTGTATTGTTAGTTTTGGATACGAACCTAGTACCGACAATACCTGGTCCCATCAGATTTGTGGGATACAGTTTAAAAATATTACTGAAATATTTATCCAAATAGAACATGACTCATGAAAACCGTGACAAGCAATTGATTTGTCTTATTATAATATTGTTATTTTATATACGTTATTAAGTCTGATAACACCTAACTAAGTTGACGTATTGTTAAGGCCCCAGGGTCCCTACGCCCTTAGGACATTAGGACCTTGCGCACTCCCAAGGGAAATGTGTCCTACGCCACTGAACCCACACACATCTACAAGCTACACATCTACATATACCCCGATACCCACTCCACAAATACTACGCTTCTATCCCAACATTCCACACCAGTTTCACCCCAAAACTACCCCCAGGCCGGAGCCAACAGCCGGTATACGATTCTATTACACGCAGCCAAGCAGAGTTGAAGTCTCAGCTCTTGTTTTCAAGGCTTGCATCATCCACACACATTTACACGGGTGCTAACTAGAACACCAACAAGAATGGAGTAACACCGACTCAGCACTTCCGAAAGGATAAAAGGGACATCCTCACCAGGCCAAAGGTCTGTTGTCAGCCGTAGGCTTTGTTCGACTGAAGCTGTGACGTCCTGCCAAAGGTAAGTGTGACTCAGCATCCTAAAACTTGTATTTTATAGTCCTTCCCCATTTGATAACTGGATACTGTTATATTTTACACTTTGTCTACACATTCCCAATTGAAGGAATAAACGCAAACACTCGGGTATCCATAGACCAGCAGTTACACTAATCAGAAACCAGTACAGACATATATTATTACCCTTTTTTTACCTCCCACTTTCCCACTTGACATCCTTAATTGCCAGTGTCCACCATTTACAGAAGTGCTGTGCTAGTGATTTTCAGAGTGCTAACCTTGGAGAGTTCAGACTGCCGAGCGTAACTGCGCGTTCAGCAAATAGGCAAATAGCTTGCATTCAGTGTTCACCCCGTAAAGCTAATAGCTCCCTCTCGATCATGTAACCATTAGGGTGAGATCCCACACAATTAGAGCTCACTCCCATCCCCCATATTCTTTCACGCACACACACTCGTAGTTGCCGCACCTCCACGGAAACTCATCCCTTTTTGAACAGCACCCCCTAAATTCAACCCCTTACACCCTTGTTCATCCAACCCCCCAGTTCCCGGACAGAACAGAAATTGGTGGAAGCGCAGGGTAGTCCACGTACAGACAGGGGCTCAGACAAAATGCTCCGGGACTACGACCCTAGTACCTAAAACAGCCAAGCAGGAATATATATATTTATTTTCTTAGAGCTACGCCACGATTTTTTTACGGGGACCACATTATTTCATATTAGCCCTCCCACCCAACCCTTAGGGAAATACGTTAGCGAACCTCTCGCAAAAGAGCCAGGCTAAGAACAACAATTGAGGGAATTTTAGTTACACACGGGCACAGTAAGCTATATTTTCCCGAAGCTATATTTTCTCAGAGCTACGTACCGAATATTTTTAAGGGTGACATATAGTTTATAATTTCCAACCACCCACTCTATACAGATTTTATTACAAACACCTCTCAAAGCCAAGCATAGTAGCGCCAAATCGTTGAAGTAAGGCACTAAGTAGGAAAACTTTTACCGAGGCCAGGAGCCGTTAGAAATTTTTAAGCAGGCCTGATTAACTTATATTAGCCATACCTACCCACCCTATACAATGCCTATTAGGAATACATTTCATACACCAACACTCACACACTTTACATTCGCCGCTCCACAGATAAAATTGCTCCATTGTACTGCTTGACCATGCTCAAGAATATTGCGGGGTATCAGGATCTGATCTCGTGGCACAAGAGAATCTCAGGGAAACAAGACTACCTGAGGAGATACCAGGAGCTCCTACACACCCAATACTTGAGGATCATCAGGGCACTTGTCCGGCCACGGAGCAGGACCGAGAATAACAAAATTAGGGCTAAAATCCCTGCAATTAGGAAACAACTTAACCACACACACTGGCGATTGCACCTGCAGCATGATGCCATGTTTCAAGTGTATCACAAGCTCAGGGAGCAACGCGTCAATATAGGCACATACTAATAATAATAATAATAATGTTATTGGTTTTACGTCCCTTTTAACAACTGCGGCTTTTTAGAGACGCCGGGGTGCCGGAATTTTGCCCCGAAGGGGATCTTTAACGTGCCAGTAAATCTACGGACACGGCTCCCTCGCATTTGCGCACCCTCAAATGCCAGCTGACTGCGCCAGGATACGAACCTGCAACCTCGGGCCCAGCAAGCGAGAACGTTACCCCTGAGCCACGCAGCCAGCCATAGGCACATACGGAACAAAGGTAGCTGAGCAGGCAAAAGTGCTTACCCAGGAATACGCAGAAATCTGGGAAGCCTACACCGAAATACAGGGCAATAACGTGGTATTCAAATTAGTGGCAGGAAAGCCTATAAAAACAATGATGACATCGACACATTGACAGAAAAATTTGCACAGATGCCCGCAACACAACTAACACAACTAACAACACAAAGGGGAAGGAGGACGCCGTGGCCCTAGAACAGGAGCCGGCCAGGCCAGCCTCCAAATCATTGCAGGCACACACCCCTACACGACCTATAGCGCCAGTGCGAATGCCAATCATTCCCGAACCCCCACAAACATTGGCACTAACCCCCTCAGGACACACACACAGAAGGGTGTTGGTTCCAATCCCTCCAGATACAGCCCGCACACCTTAGTGCACTACGCCCGTCCATACACAAAATACACAGGGAGGGAGGAAAATATCGCTTTCCACCCCCACACGCCACATAGGACAAACGACACAACTTACCCCTCCATACGTTTACAGGGCAGCGCGGCGTGAGATTAGCCCTTCAGGTACGCGCACAGCATATTTAGAAAGGGGGCAATACGAGACACGAAGGCCCAAACTCACCCTACTGAAATCTCCCAAGGAAAGCAGTCGGGAACGACCCCAGTGGTTGCCAGGGGCATACGCCTTGATCACGGGGCGGACACGATCACCCCATAGAGCGATAGCGCTGCGTCACTAAATTAGGGCGCTACACGCCCTAGGATATATAAAATACAGAATACTGATCCGCCAGAATGGGCAGCTCACGTCCAGAGCAATAGAAATTTACGCGGCCTAAAATTTAAATTGGCCATCTGACAGACGTAAACCCAGGACCATCTAGGGTACAAACACTTACACGTACGACGGATTATGGCCAAACAATTACACGTCAGTTGACAAAACACAGACCAACACATACAAAATAAGACACAACCCCTAAATAATAGCAAACGCTTACATGGGCCCACAGGACAGGTATAATTTTTACCAATGCACAGTGTTGATGAATGTATATGTATTTGTACACAGTGTCATTATATGTATATGTCTCCATGCTCCATCAAAATCACACTACAAATGTGTGGAGTAGGAGGGTTTTTACATGAAAGGTTACAAAGGTTGACACCATTAGTAGGCCAGCTTACAATTGTGATTGCTCTGCACGTTGGAAATGTCAACTGCAGGAAGTGAGCGACTAGCCAGACAAGAGTGCTTGCTATATCGCAGTTACTTGAGCTATCGCTGAATTAGTGAAAACCGACGCATGAATACAACAACAGGAGAGATTATAGCGGAGCTGGTAGCACTCTCACTAGCGAGGTAACAGACACAATCATTCACGCAATGTCACACACTTAAAGAACGCCCGAAATTAAAATACGAGGGACGTTCAGCACTTTACAAATCACTCACACTAGTAAACACTTTGGCGTGCTCATTTCAGACATGCAATACACACCACGGGAACTAAATTAGGAAAATAGGGGTCCCGAAGCACCACCACAGGGCGTACAGCCCACATGCCGGTAAAACAAATAGCACAGACATGGTAGGCAATCTACAACCTCCAGGGAACAGGTTGCAGAAATGGCTAATATATGCCGCAGAGACATGAGCATAAACAATGAATAAAGACATACCACAGATTTATGACCATAAAAAATTGACACCACACCTTTGCCACCCACTACACCATAATCGTAGCGGGAAACGCAAGGGTGAACAGCCCGATTGAAAGGTGCAAGGCACGGGGATTAACACGACAAACAGATTGAAGCAGGGGACAAGGGTAGCAAGAATCAAGTTAGCCAATGACATCTTGCTACGAAGTACACTACTAGAGGTCACACATGGACATATACAGTAATACCAGCTAGACACGTGCAGACATAGAACATAGGGGTTACACAAGACCAGGGCTCCGGATTCCAAGTAAAAACGGACGCCCCGAGAGGCGAAAGATGTCGACCGACTGAAGATCAGTCAGCCCCAAACACACAACGGACCAGACCCGGGAAGTCGTTAAACTCGCACAGTCAAATAAACACAAAATAGATCCGTACAGAACGGAGATCGCAGATAGCTGCGGCTTCTTTCCAATAAAGCAAGGCCCGCAACGCGAAATGGGAAACACAGGCCAAAAATGGATATTCCAAGGTAAAAACACATTCTTACACACAGAAATACACTTACACGAACATATATGAGATAACTAGGAATATATTGTAAGGCAAACCCGTCAGTTAACACAAAGGTGGGAACACCACATTTTAAATTCCGAAATAATAGGTATTATACTGGCATTTAAACTGGACAGTTAAAGTAACACCCGTAGCAGACCCAAGGCGCCTATAAATGAGTAAAACTAGGCAAACTGACACCGGGACACAAAGGATAGAAGAGGCAAACCTAGATAAACCCTAGGAATAAATTTTCATCATGCTCGCACATTTTAAACCAATACATGGCAAAATACGAGCAACATCGCGGGAAGACATATTGTTTCCATTGCCAAACAAGGCTTGAGACATTATAAACATATTCCGGAATGTAAACACAAACAATCGAGGGCCGACACTTAACACATATCGGGAGGTATTGTAGCCTACAGATAAACAAACAACAACATCACTCGGAATTGCTGACTAGCAAATAACAGGTTCACGGAGGACAAACAGTTGCAACAGTGCACGCTTGCATCATTACAGGGCCCACAACTACTATCAATGGAATACTACATTTCCACTAGAATACCGAACACCTGACACGGAGTATACAAGGCCAACATAAACCACAATGGGCATCATTGCTTTAAGCCTCCCACGTGACAGCTCTAGACAGACATACACACATCAAAAAAAGTTTTGCATCACCTCGGTTCCCAGATCTCCGGCATATAGACGTTGACTGTGTATATTGTATCCAAGATACAGTCCCTTTGACTGTTCATAGATGTCACTAAAACTGCTCAAAGATGTAAACAACCATGCATGAGCAGGGCCTATTAGACGGAGAGGGTACGACAGCCGATCAGTTCCAGTCATTCCACCAGGACGAAGGTACGCTGCTCATGTTGTCTGTAGTTCTACCATGCCTAGAAGGTCAATACCGCAGTTCGATCGCGTCCGCATTGTTACTTTGTGTCAAGAAGGTCTCTCAACAAGGGAAGTTTCCAGGTGTCTCAGAGTGAACCAAAGCGATGTTGTTCGGACATGGAGGAGGTACAGAGATACAGGAACTGTCGATGACAGGCCTCGCTCAGGCCGCCCAAGGGCTACTACTGTAGTGGATGACCGCTACTTACGGATTGCCGCTCGGAGGAACCCTGACAGCAATGCCACCATGTTGAATAATGCGTTTCGTTCAGCCACAGGACGTCGTGTTTCAACTCAAACTGTGCGCAATAGGCTGCATGATGCGCAACTTCACTCCCGACGTCCATGGCGAGGTCCAGCTTTGCAACCCCGACACCATGCAGCGCGGTACAGATGGGCCCAACAACATGCTGAATGGACCCCACGGAATTGGCATCACGTTCTCTTCACCGATGAGTGTCGCATATGCCTTCAACCAGACAATCGTCGGAGACGTGTTTGGAGGCACCCTGGTCAGGCTGAACGTCTTAGACACACTGTCCAGCGAGTGCAGCAAGGTGGTGGTTCCCTGATGTTTTGGGGTGGCATTATGTGGGGCCGACGTACGCCACTGGTGGTCATGGAAGGCTCCGAAACGGCTTTACGATACCTGAATGACATCCTCCGACCCATAGTGCAACCATATCGGCAGAATATTGGAGAGGCATTTGTCTTCATGGACGACAATTCTCGACCTCATCGTGCACATCTTGTGAATGCGTTCCTTCAAGATAACGACATCGCTCGACTACAGTGGCCAGCATGTTCGCCAGACATGAACCCTATCGAACATGCCTGGGATATGTTGAAAAGGGCTGTTTATGGACGTATTGACCCACCAACCACTCTGAGAGATTTACGCCGAATTGTCGTTGAGGAGTGGGACAATTTGGACCAACAGTGTCTTGATGAACTTGTGGATAGTATGCCACGGCGAATACAGGCATGCATCGATGCAAGAGGACGTGCTACTGGGTATTAGAGGTAGTGGTGTGTACTGCAATCTGGACCACAAATGCTGAAAGTCTAGCTGTATGATGGTACAACATGCAATGTGTGGGTCTCATGAGCAATAAAACGAGCTGAAATGTTGTTTGTGTTGATCTCTATTCCCTTTGTATTTAACGGTTCCGGAACTCTTGGAACCGAGGTGATGCAAAACTTTTTTTGATGTGTGTACAAAAGACGGCCACGGAAGTGGACACTGACTCATCATGTTAACGAACACCGTCACACGCGCACAGATAAGGCCAACTCAGATAATATGGCGAACTCAGGAAATAGGCCGGCCCGACAAGCGAATTCGTGCGGAAGCCACGACACGCGCTTCAGGCCGCGGCCTTCTCCCGCCATATACGCTCGACACATAGTGCGGCCGATGTAATGTCGCATAGACGCTACAGATAATTAAATGTAAGGGCAGATAAACACAGCGCCCAATGATAAATAATCCACCCCCCATTTTACTAGGGATGTCCACAATTATGGGACACAGGGATATTATCCCCCATTTTTAGCGTCAACAAAGACCCTAACACAAGGGCATGAATACCACAAATAGCAAAATGGCACACATACCAGTGCGGAGCTACTGATTATATACAGATAAATAAGTGAGAATCAGGGCTGCCAGCCGTATAGGCAGGGCGCAACGCGCGCACCCCCCCCCCCCCCCCCCCCCGCACACACAGATATCCTCCATACAAGAGGGGTCACCATTTTCTAAGACTGATAAATAGATATACTATAGAGCTAAAAGTGGAGAAGCGCGATGACGCTGACCACTAGTATAATATATTCCCATGGCAATAGGGGATGATAGTTACACAGCTCCAGTGAGCAATGCATATAGTAGAAATATTCGCCATGAGGCACTCAGCGAGGATACAGAACACACATTGGTGAGAATACAAACGCCCAGTGAGCAAATATCCAAATAATGGCAGTGAGTGAACAGAGTACGGTAGGACCAAAGGAGAACGGTCACCAAATAAAAGGCACCAAGGTGAAAGGCACTAATTCTTTTAATACATTCCGTTTCCCCAAGGACACCATATACCAAAAAAATCGACAACTCATATCCCATTAAATCCTATACAAAATCACACTACAATACACAATAATATGGGGCGTTCATGCGGTTAAAAGATACGTGTATATGTAAATACAAATGGCGGCCACAGACACTAACATTTTTTTCAAGTAATAATTCCTGCCAGATACAATTATAAAATTATTAAACCAACACAAACCCATTCCCTAAATTGAGCGACAGCCGTGTACGCTCAAAATCCATCAGAACGCATGTATATCCCACCCAATCACCCAGGGATTATTAATATTACACCTGCATGCGACATTTGAATTTCAAGCACCCGGGGGAAAACCCAACCCTATCCAGTCAAATTAAAAACATCCCCAAAGCATTACCGACTCTAGGCCAAAGAGAACAGAGTACAGGGGTAGTACTAGCAAAGGGCACCTCAGTGTCATGTTTTATATCGCCGCCATCTTGACGGAAACGTAATGGCGGCCACACAAATGTTCAAAGCTTAAATCAAATTACGACTAACCTAATCATCCGATCTCTACCAAATTTTGCATCCTTTGACGAAATTAGTTGGTCATTAGCCTAATAGTTTGCTGATGGTGGCCATCTTTGTGTCAAAATCGATTCTCCCTATTAATTCGAAAACGGTGAAACCGAATTGAACGAAATTTGGTACAGAGGTAGCACTAGCAAAGGGCACCTCAGTGTCATGTTTTATACCGCTGCCGTCTTGACGGAAACGTAATGGTGACCACACAAATGTTCAAAGCTTAAATCAAATTCTGATTAACCTAATCATCCGATCTCTACCAAATTTTGCAATAACATACCTTTATGGAGGGAGCATTCTTTGACCAAACTAATTGGTCATTAGCCTAATATTTTGCGGATGGTGGCCATCTTTGTGTGCACATCGTTTCCCCCTAACAATTCAAACACGGTGAAACTGAATTCAACGAAATTTTGTACAGAGGTAGCACTAGCAAAGGGCACCACATATTCATGTTTAATATCCGAATAGCACGTTGTATTTCAACAAGCTACTACAACCAACATTCAATTATACTCTTGAAAAGGACAATGAGTTATAACAATACCCATGCATTTAGGAGAAAGTAGGCTATATGTTCTTTACTGAACATCTTGTTTTATGATTTGATTAGCCTCTGCTTGAGTGCAAAAGGGCCGAAATCGGAAGAATTAGAAAGACTATCGAACATTCATGTAGCCAGCGGTTCCTTCTGGGTCCTAAACTATGTGTATGCAAAATTTGGTTGTGATTGGTGGAACGGTGTAGGTTTGCATACGGAACAGACTCACATACCCACATACCCACCCACCCACCCACATACAGACTTTCACTTTTATATATAAGAATATATATATTAAAACTTGAAATCAATAATTCAGGATCCAAATGTGCTATTAACTCGAAACCGTTAAAGAGCGGAGAAACAGATAAGATACCTCGCTTATATTAGTCATAAGGCCATCTCACTGTGTAAGAGGGGAGACACAGTTAAGAAATCAGTCAAATAATATCTGACTGGACTGTGAATGTACCGAGACTGAACCGTGACCGTACCGATAGTGTGATTCAGGCTTAACACACTTTATGTGAGGTTAGCTGAATTTTTGGTCCTTTGAAAAAGATCAGGTCAATGTTGCTGCTGCCTTTCATGAGTTCGAACCCTTTTTCTGTCATCATTTGGAGAAGTTACTGGCTCCTGTGGTGTATTACATCAATTGTGCAATTCATATGTCCAGCAATGACGATGTTAGTTTATCTTGCTGTCTTTCTTAGAACTGTCAGAATAGTTGCTAGAATGTTCTCTATTGGCTTCAGGGGTACAATATATAGCCCTAGCAAGGTATTCTTAGCCTACTTTTCACATTTTGCAAAAATAAGGAAAAAGTAGACCTATGAGATCGGGCAAATGTGTGTCTGTCTGTCCTTCTGTCTGTCTGTCTGGCTGGCTGTGTGTGTGTCCTCCCCTATCAACTCCAAAACGGCTGCAGTAATCGAAACAAAATTTGGTATGAGTAAAGATCTATACCTGAATATCTCACGTCCATATTTGGAAATGATGTCAGTGCTACCAACTGCTGAAAAATCGCAATTAAAATTTGAGATTCATGTTGGATATCTTGGAAGGTATGAATTGGAGCTATTTCAAAATTGGCACACATATAGATAATAATATTGGAGTTATATTTCCAGGAGGCCATACATGTCAGTGTTGCCAAAATGTTATAAGCCTGCTGATAGGTCCAAATTTTAAATGCGTATAACTTCTACACTATCAATTGGATTTCAACCAAATGTCGTATGTGCTATGTGTACGTAAATATATATTACTGAGCGTATTCTTAAGAGCCACCAGGGCTGCCAACTGTTAATAAATACTGTATCTATTTTTTCACCCTAATATCAATATAAGGGGTGTAAGGGGTAGGCTTTCTACTCAAATGTCAACCTCACTTGCACGTGGTGCACCCTGCTTTAGAATAACGAGGCTCTGACGACCGAGTGACTCCCGGGATAAGGAGTTCCCCACTATCATGCCACCGGCTCCCCAGCGAGGCGAATGAGCTGGTAGTGGTTAGGGCACTCTCTTGCCATTGGGACAGGAAACTTTCCCTAAAGGCGGATGAACCACCTGTGGTCAACGGCATAGAAAGTACTCAACGGCCGACCAGGCATAAGGGCAATGAGTTCCTCCTTGGCTGGAATGGCGGATGAAGGCTGCAGTGACTAGGATTTATTCAATCGTCTTGCATTTGCTTGCCATTGAACATCTTTCGTAAGTCATCAAGGAATGTGCGTTTGTTGATGTGCAGCAACATTCTCACGTTAAAAGATTTCACGCACAGCAGTCTTCCAACAACATTTGACTTTCTTCAAAGTCCTGCGGCGATCAGGAAGTTGCGAGGGGGGCAGGATAGTGATGTCTGTGAGCCTCTAGTGATAACTTGGCACGTAGGCGGTAGATGTGTGATCGGTCGTCTTGCTTAGGGTTGTGGCTGTAGAGCAATTCGGCCGCAGCAACTACGACTGAGCAGTCCTATTTAGGGTCCACTCTGCTCACCCCACATGGGGAAGGGGCTAGAAAAGGTGCCCTAATCATAGCCAGCCACTTATACTACCGATTGGATAGCCGCGTCCACAGGTGTCACCTCCATGCGGTCGAAAATGTATGAGTAACAAATTTTATTTTTCAACCTGGAATGTAAGAACACTCACTGATGGCCCCGAAAATGAGAGACCTGAAAGGAGAACAGCTATTGTGGGTAGAGAGCTACGGAGATATGACATTGACATAGCAGCACTTCAGGAGACCCGTCTTGCTGAGGAAGGTCAGTTGAATGAGCAAGGTGCAGGGTACAGCTTCTTTTGGAAGGGTAAACGTGAGGACGAACACAGAATACATGGAGTTGGCTTTGCCATTAAGAGCAAGCTTCTCAAGGATCTGTCAGAGCTTCCAACTGGGTATAATGAACGCCTCATGACACTAAGACTTCGGTTAAATAACAACCAGCATGCCACGGTGATCAGCGCATACGCCCCCACACTAGATGCTGATGATGACATTAAGGAAAGGTTATATTCAGATCTGGATACCGTCCTATCAAACATCAACCGTGAAGATAGGATCATCTTACTCGGAGATTTTAACGCTAGAGTGGGCTGGGACTACAATGTTTGGAATGGTGTCATTGGTAAGGAGGGAGTTGGGAGCGAAAACTCCAATGGTATCAGACTGCTCTCCAAATGCACTGAACATGAATTGGTAATCACCAACACTATCTTTCGCCAAAAGAATCGCTTTAAAACATCATGGCAGCACCCTAGATCGAAGCACTGGCATCTTATTGACTATGTGATTGTACGCAAGAAATATTTACAAGATGTTCTTATCACCAAAGCAATGACAGGAGCCGATGACTGTTGGACAGATCACTGGCTTATCAGATCAGTTATGCGTATACCATTATCCACACAGAGGAGGAAGCAACAGAAGAGCTGTAGGCATATTTTTGATACCGAGAAGTTTGGTAAGTCAGAGCATATCTCCCAATATAAAGAGTTGCTTAGCCAGACACTGCCACAGGAATACCATCCAGATGTAACACTGCACTGGGAGAGTCTGAAGACCGCTATTCAGAATGCTTGCAAGGAAACGCTGGGATATAAGACCAGGAAACATCAAGACTGGTTTGATGAAAATGATGAAGAAATTGAAGCATTAATCTCAGAAAAGAGAAAAGCCTTGCAAACTTGGAGAAAAGACCCGTACTAAGAAAGAAGCATTTTGTCTTGCGAAGGCAAATGTCCAAAGAGGAACTCGTGCGCTCAAAAATACATGGTGGACATCCAAAGCTAAAGAGCTGCAATATCTAGCAGACAAAGATTCGCGACAGTTCTTCCAAGCCACAAAAGCGATTTATGGCCCCTCCACGTTTGGTAGAAATCCACTTTGGTCCAGTGACAAAAGTACACTTCTAAAAGATCAATACTCCATCATGAATAGGTGGAAGGAGCATTTTGAAGACCTCTTGAACCAGGACTCGGTTATTGATGAGCAGGTGTATGATATATTAGAACAAGCACCCATCAAGGAAGAACTCGGTACCCTGCCAACACTGGATGAGGTTCAGTGTGCTATCAATCAAGCAAAGTGACACAAAGCCACTGGATGTGATGGAATACCAGGGGAAGCTCTCAAAGAAGGAGGTGAGGAACTCATAAGCCACATACATGATCTTATCATTAAAATTTGGAGAACTGAAAAAATGCCTGCTGATTTCGGAGATAGTCTGATAGTTCCCATATTTAAGAAAGGTGATCGTGCAGACTGCAACAACTATCGTGGTATATCTTTGTTATCATGCCTTGGAAAGCTTATTGCTCGTATTTTGGCGAATCGTATACTATCCCTGGTGGAGAGAAAATACTCCCAGAGAGCCAATGTGGTTTCAGGCCTTCTAGAGGAACTGCAGATATGATATTCACTGTTCGTCAGCTTCAGGAGAAATGTAGAGAGCAAAATAGACCTCTTTATATTGCCTTTATAGATCTCAGTAAGGCATTTGACTCGGTAAACCGTGAAGCCTTGTGGAAGATTTTAGCATTGTATGGTTTTCCACCGAAATTTATTACCGTCTTAAGACTACTCCACACTGATATGAAGGCAAATGTCATTGGTAACGACTCTATTGGAGAACCATTTCATATAAATACCGGCGTTAAACAAGGCTATGTGATTGCCCCTACATTGTTTTCTCTGTACGTTGCCACTGTCATGCAGTTAGTCAAAGATGATCTTCCTACAGGCATACAGATAACTTACAGGATGGATGGGAAGATCTTTAATTTGAGCCGTCTAAAGGCAAGGACTCGAACATCTCCTGCTGCATTGGTTGAGTTACAGTACGCTGATGATAATGCAGTAGTAGCTCAATCAGAGGACGAACTTAGGAAAATCCTGAATGCTTTTTCTTCAGCATACAAAAATATTGGGCTGAAACTTAACACCAGTAAAACCCAAGTCCTCTACCAACCAGCCCCTGGACAAGGACAAAGAAACATCAATGTCACCATCGACGGAGCGAAGCTTCAAGCAGTTAACACCTTTTCTTATCTTGGCAGCACCCTGTCATCAAGTGCAAATATAGATTCCGAAATCCAACACAGGATTAACCGTGCTGGGGCATCCTTTGCAAGATTGAGGTCTAGAGTTTTTGACAACCATGATATCAATACTGCAACGAAGATCCTTGTGTACAACTCGGTTGTAGTTCCCACCTGACTTTACGGATCTGAATCCTGGACATGCTACAGACGTCATTTTAAAAAGCTGGAGCAATATCACCAGCGTTGTTTGAGGAGAATTCTTCGTGTGACATGGCAAGACAAACGCACAAACACCAGCATTCTCGAAGAAGCACATACTACCAGTGTTGAAGCCATGCTTTTAAAACGTCAGCTGCGATGGACAGGACACGTAATCCGCATGCCCAATAATCGCATTCCCAAACACGTGTTTTGCTCTGAACTAACTGAGGGCAAGCGCTGTATGGGAGGTCCGAGGAAGCGATTCAAACTCGTACTAAAGGCTAATATGCAAATGTGCAATATTGATATCAACAACTGGGAGACCTTAGCTCTTGATCGCTCATCCTGGAGATCAATTGTTCATCGTGGTGCGATACTTTTTGAAGAAAACCGCCGACGTATGATAGAAGATCGGAGGCAGCGCAGAAAACAGAGTGTTAATTAGAAGACAGGGAATGAATGCGGATGTCTCACCTGGACCTGATACTACCTGTCATCATTGCGGGAAACAGTGTCTCTCCCGCATTGGGCTTTCTGGTCACCTCCGGACTCATCGATGAAGAGTCATTCAGCATTGGAAGGCCAACCTACTCGAGACGAGTGTTTGCTATCATCATCATCATCATCATCAATATATCAGAAAGTATGCAAGCCAATAGCTCTACACTTTGCACACGTATAGTACCTGGCATTCTAGATTAATTTGGAGTAACTAATATACGTCAGTGCTGCCAACATGAGTCTAAGCCTGCTGATAGGTCCAATTTTAAAATGCATGTAACTTCTATACTAACTAATGGATTTTATTCAAAATTGACACAACAATAGATCATATTCATACTGTTGAATTTTGGGCTTATGCCGTGTTTTATTATATTGAAATTCGACGCGTTTCGAAAGAAACCATGTCTTTCATCGTCAGGAATAATCTGGAATACGACAATGTTGCTAAGAGAAAGCATCGAAGAACATATTGTAGGTGCCCAAAGATGGACGCCATTATAGCCCCATGTTAGGGACAACGGAAAGAAGCAGTGAATTATTTCTCAGGGTTCTGATAATAGGTAGCCAGGATTCACTGAGATTGTAGCCGGTGTCGCGGTTGAAATTATCTGGGTGTTTACGTATTTCAACCGCCTCCCTGATGATTCTGGGACGATATTGCTTTATACGGGCAAGAACATCCACTCCTTGGAACATGATATCATGGCCAGGTGTTAAAGCATGATCGGCAACAGCTGATTTATCAGGTTGAATGAGCCTGATACATCTATTATGTTCCTTAATGCGAGTGCATATTGTTCTCGAAGTCTGCCCGATGTAGACCTTGCCACAAGTACAGGGAACTCTGTAGATACCCGGTTGTTGCAATTTAGGCAAACTGTCCTTAGTTGGTCGCAGGAGTTGCCTAATCTTAACAGAAGTTCCAAATATAGTCCGTATGTTGTACCGACGTAGGATTTTAGCAATACGATCCGTTGTGTTATGTATGTACGGAAGGTAAGCAGTTCCTCTTACATCTCTTTTCTCAACTGACGTCCTATTATTATTTGTTGGTTTCAGAACCGTAGAAATCAAAGCCTTGCTATAACCGTTGCTCTCAAAGGTGGTGCGCAGGGTGTTAATTTCTTCTTGTAAAGAAGACACTTCACAAATCCTCCTAGCCCTGGTAGTTAGAGTTGTAATGATACCATGTTTCTGGGCAGGGTGATGGTGAGAACTTGCGTGGAGATATCTATTGGTGTGTGTTGGCTTACGAAAAACGCTGTGTCCTAAAGATCCATCCTCTTTCTTGGTGACGAGAACATCTAAAAAAGGTATTTTTCCGTCAGATTCCTTTTCCATGGTGAAACAAATAGAAGGGTGCTGGAGATTAAGGTGATTCAGGAAATGGCTAAGATTTTCCTCACCTTCCGTCCAAACAACGAACGTGTCATCCACATAACGCCACCAGATCTTCGGTTTGAAAGGGGCCGACGACAATGCTTTCTCTTCAAATTTCTCCATGAAGAAATTAGCCACAACAGGAGAGAGAGGACTACCCGTGGCCACACAATCAGTCTGCTCATAAAAATTCCCATTCCATAGAAAGTAGGAAGAGGTCATGCAGTGATAAAAAAGTCTTGAGATGTCTTCAGGAAAAAAACCATTAATGAGAGACATAACACCATCAATAGGTACTCTCGTAAACAGAGACACCACGTCGAGACTCACTAGAATATCACCAGGCCGAAGTGTTATAGATTTTAACTTTTCCACGAAGTGTGTGGAATCCTTAATGTATGAAGGCGTTTTACCCAGAAGCGGCTGAAGTAGTCTACCTAAGTATTTGGAAAGGGCATATGTAGGAGAACCAATCGTACTAACAATAGGTCTAAGAGGAACATCTTCCTTATGTATTTTAGGAAGACCATAGAGTCTCGGAGGAATAGCATCCCCTGGAAGGAGAGTCTTCGCTGCATCCGCTGGAATAGATGATTGCTTGATCAATCAACCGGATATCTACAGAGTTCCCTGTACTTGTGGCAAGGTTTACATCGGTCAGACTTCGAGAACAATATGCACTCGCATTAAGGAACATAATAGATGTATCAGGCTCGTTTAACCTGATAAATCAGCTGTTGCCGATCATGCTTTAACACCTGGTCATGATGTCATGTTCCAAGGAGTGGATGTTCTTGCCCATATAAAGCAATATCGTCCCAGAATCATCAGGGAGGCGGTTGAAATACGTAAACACCCAGATAATTTCAACCGCGACACCGGCTACAATCTCAGTGAATCCTGGCTACCTATTATCAGAACCCTGAGAAAGTAATTCACTGCTGCTTTCCGTTGTCCCTAACATGGGGCTATAATGGCGTCCATCTTTGGGCACCTTCAATATGTTCTTCCTTGGTTTCTCTTAGCAACATTGTCGTATTCCAAATTATTCCTGACGATGAAAGACATGGTTTCTTTCGAAACGCGTCGAATTTCAATATAATAAAACACGGCATAAGCCCAAAATTCAACATTATGAATAGTAACACGGGCCGTGAAAGTCTAAATGACAATATTAGAAACCTCTATGGGGAGGATATTTTCCGACTGATGTCTAGATTTAGTAGGTTACGACGCAAGAAGGTGTTTCTAATCTCTTCACTCGCTTTTCTCCTAAGATGCCGGAATCATGATATTCTACCGAGTTTTGTTATGTTGAAGCATTCCTTCAGAACACCTAAGGCAACGAGAATCTATCGTCGTGCAAGCAAGGCGTTATTGATAGAGAGGTTACAGCATATTCGTAAGCAGTTGGATTTTATTTCGAGGGAGTTACTACAGCTACATCAACGCCTCTCAAACTTCGTAAGTGAGGAATTATGGAATATCTTTGATCGTATTTCTTCAGTGCAAGCTAACAGCGTTCTAGATGAGGTGAGGGACAGACATATTTCCAAATATGATAGGTTATGTCAGTTGCAGAAATCTTAAGCCATTAGACTTGATGCTAACAAGGTTGTCGTAAATTTGTCCAGCAAGCCCCTAAGTGATACCCAACAGGCAGTTCTCGCTAAAGGTCTCAATTTTGCTGTAGCGCCTAGAAGAATTCCTATTGAAAAACTTATTACATCCGTAGAATCCTCGGTACATCACCTCACACCTGAAGAGGCCGAGGAAGCCAGGCAAGAATGTTCCCGAGTTCTCAAGACCGCTAAGCCACCTAACACCAACTTAAAACAAGGCGAACACCGGGCACTTAAAGATCTAAGGGACAATTCTGATATTATCGTTCTCCCCGCTGACAAGGGTAACGCGACAGTGGTATTGGATAAGGTTGATTATGATTCCAAGATCTCGTCTTTGTTATCAGATCCTGTATATAGGATTAATAGTCGTGATCCTACTACTCGCTACTCAAGTATCACCGTCAAATTGATCAAGCAATCATCTATTCCGGCGGATGCAGCGAAGACTCTCCTTCCAGGGGATGCTATTCCTCCGAGACTCTATGGTCTTCCTAAAATACATAAGGAAGATGTTCCTCTTAGACCTATTGTTAGTACGATTTGTTCTCCTACATATGCCCTTTCCAAATACTTAGGTAGACTACTTCAGCCGCTTCTGGGTAACACGCCTTCGTACATTAAGGATTCCACACACTTCGTGGAAAAGTTAAAAGCTATAACACTTCAGCCGGGTGATATTCTAGTGAGTCTCGACGTGGTGTCTCTGTTTACGAAAGTACCTATTGATGGTGTTATGTCTCTCATTAATGGCGTTTTTTCCTGAAGACATCACAAGACTTTTTTTATCACTGCATGACCTCCTTCTACTTTCTATGGAATGGGAATTTTTATGAGCAGACTGATGGTGTGGCCATGGGTAGTCCTCTCTCTCCTGTTGTGGCTAATTTCTTCATGGAGAACTTTGAAGAGAAAGCTTTGTTGTCGGCTCCTTTCAAACCGAAGATCTGGTGGCGTTATGTGGATGACACTTTCGTTGTTTGGACGGAAGGTGAGGAAAATCTTAGCCATTTCCTGGATCACCTTAATCTCCAGCACCCTTCTATTTGTTTCACCATGGAAAAGGAATCTGACGGCAAAATACCTTTTTTTTGATGTTCTCGTTACCAAGAAAGAGGATGGATCTTTAGGACACAGCGTTTATCGTAAGCCAACACACACCAATAGATATCTCCACGCAAGTTCTCACCATCACCCTGCCCAGAAACATGGTATCCTTACAACTCTAACTACCCGGGCTAGGAGGATTTGTGAAGTGTCTTCTTTACAAGAAGAAATTAATACATTGCGAACCACCTTTGAGAGCAACGGTTATAGCAAGGCTTTGATTTCTACGGTTCTGAAACCAACAAATAATAATAGGACGTCAGTTGAGAAAAGAGATGTGAAAGTCTAAATGACAATAATAGATCATATTATTTCAGATTATTTCTGACCAATACATGTATGTCATTGTTGCCAACATGATTTTTCGTGCGCTGTTAGATCCAATGTTTAACTGCATGTAACGTCCATGCTATCAATTGGACTTCACACAAATTTTGTATTCTGTACCTTAAGAGCTGGAACTAAGAATATATTCAGCCACCAGGGCTGCCAAATGTATTTCTCTATTAGGCTACATTATGCCAGGTATACAGTATTTCGAACTAATTAGACATTTCGATATTACCAACTTAATTTCGTCATTATTCCAGAGAGATCCATATAGATTAATCATTGGCATGAATCTTAAATTTTAAGAAAGTAGGCTCTTTAGTTCGTCACGGAACTTCTTGTTTTCTGTTATGATTGCTATCGAGTCCTCTTCTCTGTATATGTTTTTGACTTTCCCTATTATGGCCTAGAAGTAACAAGAGATTCCCCTCATTGGTCGTCCTCTTGGTCCTTGTATAGCAGATACTTGTTCCGAGTAGTATCCCGGAATGTCTATGAGGGTGCGTCGTGAAGGTTTCTGTTAAGATTAGCACATCTTGCTTGTTTAGCAAATCGCTGCCGGTGAGTTGTAGAGCACTCTTTAAGCCTTCTACGTTCCATAATAGGAGTTTAAAGTTTGAGTTAGTCTCCTCGTTTGTTGGTGGGATCTTTTTCCGGTTTTCTAGTCCATCCTTGGTAGTTGATGTGCTTCTTTTCTGGTTTTTCAGTTCTTCCGCGTTTTGTGGTTTCGTACTGTCAGATTATTGCGCCTTCAGGTCTGTCTATACGAAAAATATATTTCTTTACTAGCAGGCCTACCCTCGCCGGCCAGACTTCAGCTTTGTTGACGTTATCTAGAAATTCATAGGGAATTCCTAGTTTAAATGCTCTTAGTCTTCCCCAGATGTCTAACTCTTCGCATTCAATGTCTCCCTTGTTTCCTTTGTTCTGTATGAAGTCTTTTAATTTCTCCGCTGTGGTGGATTCGTGGAGCCTACCTACGTAGAGCCATGACATGCGTGAGCCTGCTTTCAATTCAGTGGATTGAGTCATGTTTCCGATTATGTGTAGCCTTTGACGTTCTCTCCATCCGGCTTCCGTGGACATGTCGTTTAAGGCTGTGCTGTTTGTTTGTATTTCTAGTTCTTCTGTGTTTGAATTTTCTTGTATGACTTTCTGTTTTTCTGCGATATTCTGTCCATATTGGTTTCGTTTCCTATGTCGTCCCCTCCCTACTACTGTGCTCCATTCCCCTGCTGGTTCTGTAACCTCGTTGGGGTGATCTTGATCGTGTTTTATCTGTGGCCTTGTTCGATTTAGTTGTAGGATTCCTTGTTGTTGTTGTAGGGGATTTTTGTCTTTTGTTACTTCCTCAGTTTCAACTTTGTTTGTATTATGTGGTTGTGTGTTGTTGGATTTTTCGGAATTAGCGTTCCTTCTGCCACTTCGTTCGTACGCTATTTTCCCTTGTGTTTCACACTGAGCATTATAGAGAGAATTCTGAATATTTTGTGTGTTGTCTGTCGCTTCTTTGGGATTTCGTGTTGCGGCATGTGTGATGGACTTAATCTTTGATTAATTTTATCCTGTATTATTCCTCCTGGCTTATGTGAAATAAAATTCGTAATGTAATACATTTTTCTTTTGTTGTCCGCTATGTCATCTATTTCTGCGGCTGTGGTCTGGTGTTGTGTAGGTAACGTCATCTGCAGTGAAATGTTAGGCATATAACCGACAGATGTCGGTAAACGTTGTCTGTCTCTAGTTTGTTGCTTCATGGTGTCAACAAATGGTACTACTTGTACTGCGGGGGGTTGTCTTCTCCTTGCATGACGGCTGCTTGGATGTCCGTAAACTCATTACGAGGATTCTCATTGACAGGCACCGGTTGTTGCGCATTATGGATTTGACCATCAGATGTCAGCAAACGTTGTCTGTCACTAGTGCGTTGCTATATGGAGTCATCAGAGTGCGCAAGGGAATTTTCTTCTCCATGCTTGTCCGCTGGTTGGATTTCTCTAACCTTATTACGAGAATTTTCATCGACATGCACAATCTCATTAGTAATATTCTTATTGTAAAGAAACTTGTCTTAATGACACTTACCGCTTGTACTATGTCTTCTTTTACCTCTTTTTTAGTTAACCTCCTACTTCCACGATATTCCGTAACGTTTCTAGAGCACGTTCGATTCTAACATCAATCTCGTCCACCATTTTCTTTTGAATTGACTTGTAGTAAGTCCTCCCTGGGATTTGCTTCGCAAAAACTTGGGTGTTCTTCAAATACGTTGTTGTACTTCTGCAAACTATTGCATTAATAACAATTATTTAATTTATTCAACTCCTTAATTCATTTGTCAGATCACATCATAATTATTAATTCCACTCAGTCAGTATATGAGGCTCTAAAAAAAACGTCAAGATTGATCCTCCCCAAAATGATATCTCCCCTGACTTCAATGAACTCGAAAATATCGATAGATAATGCCTACACCATGAATCCAGGTTAACTACTGATGTCAAGCGACTGTTGATTCATTAGGAATATCTACCAATAAATCTTGCTCAGAAAAGACAAGTGAAATCTCGAAATAATTGAGAAAAAGATCTAAGTCTCTCCTAGTAATTGATTTCAAATAATTTCCTAATATCAAAGTGATATCAGTAATTCAATATTCCTCATCTATAAAATCTATAATATGAACGTAAGTGCAAATATAAGTGTGCACAAGACACTTGAGAAAGTCTATCAGTGTTCCTAACACTGCTTGCAATAAGCACATCTAATTCTATTCTTATACAAAAATCTGAAGATCTTCCCCTAACGGTGATCTTCACGACAATGAGAATATGCATATCACTTTAAATTACTACTGAAAAATACTGAAAATTAAATTTACAAAGCTAATATTACACAAAGGATGCATTCATTATTTGAACCAAAATCCTGGTTGAACAGAAGGTCAGTTCCGAAACAGACATCGAACCTGGGCCTTCTCTCAACCATTTAAACTCTTAACAATAAAAATATCGCAATTGCGGTTGCTTTCAATACCGCACTAAGCTAACGTAATAAGCTGACGTTCCAGTACCTTGTAGAGGTACAAAAAGGATATGAGTTTGCCCTGGTGGCCTCCAGGCTGCACCTATATATAGAATATTCCTTCTACATCGCCTGTGTTCAAACCGAAGAACCTCCCATGCTCGAACTGCCTCTGGCCGGGCTCAGCGTTCCATCCTGGCCTCGCGAAAGTTGCCCGCACTCGGTAAAATTAACACGGCTCTCCCGGATAAAATTAGTAAGTTTGTTACAGCGTGTAAGCAAACTCGAACAACCACTCATAATTTCCATATTCGAAATGGTCACGGAACTACTTTTATACATGCTTGTATAACTTGCAGTAGTATGGAGTCCGTTAACCAAAATCATGGCACAAAAGTAGTCGCTCGATGCTCTCGCTAATGCGTTAAATGTAGTGCTCCCATCATATTTAGCCTGCCATAGTACAGATTCAAAAGTCATTACAAACCTTCCTTCCGAAGGTCTCGAATGAGGATACGTCGTTAATTGAGAGAATACTGCACTTGGAAAAGTCTTTCTGATATTGGCCTATGTTCACAAATTTTTTTAAACACGGCCGTATTCCAATGAAATTTACAATACGCCTGCACGAAATGGCGGCTCGAAGCAAGGGCACTAGACGGACAAATCACTCCGCGCGTCCTGCCATTGAAAATTTGTGCATGTCTATATATAAGCACAAAATGGGCTGAAAATAGTGTTTAAATCCCATTCCAGTAGATTTCCGACAAATTCACATGATGTGCAATCATTTTCGGTTCACGCAACGTACACGTAACTCTTATAATTTGCGTTTGAATGAATTACAATTAACTTCATGGATTTAATGTTCACGACCGGTGTCTCAACTAGTTGTCACAAGCTGTCCTGCTCGCTGGCATGAAGAAGACATCAATCTCTCCCACTCCTTGACGTCGTAAGTCGATGAAAATCGTGTCATAGGGGAATATATACATATTATTCCGTGGATCATCTTCATATAATCAAATATGCATATGTAATAGCCTTCCGCTATAGAAATGTGCATCCTGATACATACATAACCTCGTATTTGGCTCTAAATATCTTTTAATCTATATAAATCCTTCTCAGGTGCAGCAATCGATGCGAGATATGTCTAAATTGACTGGATTATTGATCGAAATACCTTCGGCTCTCTATGGAAGTGATCGGCGGCTAGTCATACTTTCCCGAACGGAACTCCTCCCTCAGACTAGCAGCTGGTGCATAGCGATCACGCCGGCAAGTATATCTGCTTCGTGTTACGTCACAAAACTGTACTCGTAAATAACTCAATTCTAAAACATCAACATAACGGTACAGTACCACGCTTATATTAGTCACTAGCTGTACCCGGCATGCGTTGCAATGCCAATCAAAGACAAGATTGGCGTTGTAACTTTGATGTGGAATTGCTTTTGGACCCCCAACAATTCTTTTTCTTTCTCCGTTAACCACCTCTAAACTTTTGTAAAATTGATTTACTATATAAAAAAAATCATGGGAGCGTGCTCAACGACTCCACAAAGTTTCATCGCAATGAAATGATTGGCATATGAACGCATACGGGACTTGGTTGAAACGATTCGAGCGCCGCCACCCATTTGTTTAATATAATCGTACGCCACCTATTGTAAAATGGATTTACTAATTCGAAACCCTTCCCTGGCTTGTACACAACAACTCATCAAAGTTTCATCGCAATCGGATGAATGGCATATGAACGCATACGAGATTTTGTTTAAACGATTCGCGCGCCGTCAATCATTTGTTGAATCTACTTGTGCGCCACCCATTGAAAAACTGATTTACTAATGCATACACCTTCGCAGGATTGTACTCAACTCACCAAAGTTTTATCACAATCGGATGAATGGTATATGAACGCATACGGGACTTGGATGAAACGATTCACGCGCTGTCGCTCATTAGTTGAATCTACTCGTGCGCTACCAATTGTAAAATGGATTTACTAAATCAGAAATCTTCGCGGGAGTGGACACAACATTTCACCAAATTTCATTGCAATCGCATGAATGGTATACGAATGCATACGGATTTTTTTAAACGATACGCGCGCGTTATTCATTTGTTGAATCTACTCGTGCGCTAACTATTGTAAACAGGATTTACTAAGTCAGAGACCATTCCAGGAGTGTACACAACAATTCACCAAAGTTTCATAGCAATCGCATGAATGGTACCTCTATGAACGCATACGTGACTTTGTTTAAACGATTCGCGTGCTGTTGCTCATTTGTTAGATCTACTTGTGCGATACCAATTGTAAAGTGGATTTACTAAGCCACAAACCTTCCCTGAAGTGTACACAACAACTCACCCAAGTTTAGTCGCTATCGAACGAATGGTATATGAACGCATAAGGGACTATGTTGAGACACTTCGCGCGTCTTCGCTCATTTATGCGCTACCTATTGTAAAATGGATTTACTAAGCCTGAAACTTTCGCAGGAGTGTACACAACAACTCACCAAAGTTTAGTCGCTATCGAACGAATGGTATATGATCGCAAACGGGACTATGTTGAAACACTTCGCGCGTCGTCGCTCATTCGTTTAATCTACTTGTGCGATTCCTATTGTAAAGTGAATTTACTAAGCCAGAAACCTTCTCTGAAGGGTACACAACATCTCACCCATGTTTAATCGCTATCAGACGAATATTATATGAACGCATACGGAACTTTATTGAAACGCTTCGCGCGTCGTCGCTCATTTGTGGAATCTACTCGTGCGCTACCTATTATAACATGGATTTACTAAGCCAGAAACCTTGCCTGTAGTGTACACAACCTCTCACCCAAGTTTCATCGCTATCAGACGAATAGTATATGAACGCATACGAGACTTTATTGAAACGCTTCGCGCGTCGTCGCACATTTGTTGAATCTACTCGTGCGCTACCTATTGTTAAGTGGATTTACTAAGCCAGAAACCTTCCCTGGCGTGTACAAAACAACTCATGAATGTTTCATCGCAATCGGATGAATACCATATGAACGCATACGGGATTCTTTTAAACGATTCGCGCGCCATCACTCATTTGTTAAATCTACTTGTGCGCCACCCATTGAAAAATTGATATAGTAATTCATACACCTTCGCAGGACTGTACGCAACTCACCAAAGTTTTATCACAATCGGATGAATGGTATATGAACGCATACGGGACTTGGTTGAAACGATTGACGCGCTGTCGCTCATTAGTTGAATCTACTCGTGCGCTAAGAATTGTAAAATGGATTTACTAAATCAGAAATCTTTGCGGGAGTGGACACAACATTTCACCAAATTTCATTGCAATCGCATGAATGGTATATGAATGCATACGGATTTTTTTAAACGATACGCGCGCGTTATTCATTTGTTGAATCTACTCGTGCGCTACCTATTGTAAAAAGGACGTACTAAGTCAAAGACCATTCCATTAGTGTGCACAACAATTCATCAACGTTTCATAGCAATCGGATGAATGGTACCTTTATGAACGCATACGTGACTTTGTTTAAACGATTCGCGTGCCGTCGCTCATTTGTTGGATCTACTTGTGCGATACCAATTGTAAAGTGGATTTACTAAGCCAGAAACCTTCCCTGAAGTGTATACAACATTTCATCCAAGTTTCATCGCTATCGGACGAATGGTATATGAACGCATACGGGACTTTGATGAAACGCTTCGCGCGTCTTCGCTCATTTGTTTAATCTACTTGTGCGATTCCTATTGTAAAGTGGATTTACTAAGCCAGAAACCTTCTCTGAAGTGTACACAACATCTCACCCAAGTTTAATCGCTATCAGACGAATAATATTTGAACGCATACGGAACTTTATTGAAACGCTTCGCGCGTCGTCGCCCATTTGTGGAATCTACTCGAGCGCTACCTATTATAACATGGATTTACTAAGCAAGAAACCTTGCCTGTAGTGTACACAACCTCTCACCCAAGTTTCATCGCTATCAGACGAATAGTATATGAACGCATACGGGACTTTATTGTAACGCTTCGTGCGTCGTCGCTCATTTGTTGAATCTAATCGTGTGCAACCTATTGTTAAGTGGATTTACTAAGCCAGAAACCTCTCTTGGCGTGTACAAAACAACTCATGAAAGTTTCATCGCAATCGGATGAACGCCTTATGAACGAATACGGGATTTTGTTTAAACGATTCGCGCGCCATCACTCATTTGTTAAATCTACTTGTGCGCCACCCATTGAAAAATGGATATACTAATTCATACACCTCCGCAGGACTGTATTCAACTCACCAAAGTTTTATCACAATCGGATTAATGGTATATTAACGCAAACGGGACTTTGTTGGAACTATTCGAGTGCCGTCACACATTTGTTGAATAAACTCGTACGCTACCTATTGTAAATTGGATTTACTAAGTCGAAAACCTTCCCTGGCGTGTACACAACAACTCATCAAAGTTTCAGCGCATTCGGATGAATGGCATATGAATGCATATGGGATTTTGTTAAAACGATTCGCGCGCCATCACTCATTTGTTGAATCTACTTGTTTGCCACCCATTGAAAAACGGATTTACTAATTCATAAACCTTCGCAGGACTGTACTCAACTCACCAAAGTTTTATCACAATCGGATGAATGGTATATGAACGCAAACGGGACTTTGTTGAATCGATTCACGCGCTGTCGCTCATTAGTTGAATCTACTTGTGCGCAACCAATTGTAAAATGGATTTACTAAATCAGAAACTTTCACAGGAGTGGAAACAACATTTCACCAAATTTCATTGCAATCGCATGAATGGTATTTGAACGCATACGGAATTTTGTTTAAACAATACGCGTGCCGTTATTCATTTGTTGAATCTACCCGTGCGCTACCCATTGTAAAATGGATTTACTAAGTCAAAATCCTTTCCTGGAGTGTACACAACAATTTACTAAAGTTTCATCGCAACAGAATGAATGGTGTTTGAACGCATACGGGACTTTGCTAAAACGCTTCGCGCGTCTTCGCTCATTTGTTGAATCTACTCGTGCCCTACCTATTGTAAAATGGATTTATTGAGCCTGAAACCTTCCGTGGAGTGTACACAAATCACCCAAGTTTCATCGCTATCGGACGAATGGTATATGAACGCATACGGGAGTTGGTTGAAACGATTCACTTACCGTCGCTCATTTGTTGAATAAATTCGTGCGCCACCTATTGCAAAATGGATTTACTCAGCCAGAAACCTTCCCTGGAGTATACACAACATCTCACCTAAGTTTAATCGCAAAGGGATTAATGGTATATGAACGCAGGTGGTCTTTGTTTAAACGAATCGCACGCCATTTTGTTCAAGATACTCGCGCGCCATCTATTGTAAATTGGATTTACTATGCCTATAACTTTTCCGCAAGTGTGCACAACAACTCACAAAAAATTGGTCGCAATCGAATGAATTGTATATGAACGCATAGCCAACAATCATATGTTTAAACCACTCGCGCGCTATCTATTGTAATTTGGATAGACTATGCCTATAACCACCCCGGAATTGTGCTAAATAACTCTCCAAAAGTTGGTCGCAATCGGATGAATTGTATATGAACGCATAGCCAACACTCATAAGTTTAAACTACTCGCGCGCTATCTATTTTAAATTGGATAGACTATGCCTATAACCGTGCCGAAAGTGTTTACAACAACTCACCAAGTTTTGATCGCAATCGGATAAATGGTTTAAGATCGCATAAAAGATGAACAAACAAACATTAATTTTTAGCATATTTTCAATCTTGAAAAAATAGGCTTATGAGATCATCTTTTGTCCGTGTGTGTGTGTGTGATGTGTGTGTTTGTGTCCTTATAACTTCAAAATGGCCGGAGCGATTTCAATGAAACTCGGCAAGTTTATAGCACTATTCCGGGTGACCTCGACCAAGACCAAATACAATACTCAGACCTTAATGTAGAAAAAACATGGCGGCGATGGTTGCCCTACAAATAGCTAACATCATGTCATCGGGCTTGTCAAAGTTCGTGTAAATTATTAGTTTTACTCACCTAGGAGCATAAAAGATATCACAAGACGAGACTAGGTTCCGAAGAAATATGCATCAATAATTTAGACTCAGCTGAATTAATTTATCTAAATAGTGCTGGCCTCGAATTATAGGTGTCTTCGTCTTCACCCAAGGGGCAGCTACAATAGTCTCACTGTTTCTGTGGTTGAATAAGAAGCTTTTTGGCGAGTTATCACGATTTGTATTTAAGTACAGTAATTATAGATTAATATTATTAGCATAAAATCAAACAGATTCTGAAGTAGGAGAGAAGAAAGTATCTGGTTACTGAAGTGCTGTCCCAGCACACGCAGAGTATTTGTGTACACAATCGGAATGAGAATAGTTGCCTGAAATAATCGAACCACCGCTATAGAGATACAATTCAATTAAGACCTCTCGTGTAATTGTCTAAAATCTCGGGTAAAACATCACACCGAATTAGTGGATTGAAATATGCAAAGAAGTCGTCGTGTGGATATCTGAGCATAATTATGGAAATTACCACGCACAAAGGACACGATAATATGTTACCAACTAACCTATTAAACATTCGCTGTTACCGTTTGGAATAATTTTACGCTGGAAATATTTGATTTAGTAAAGTAATGTAGGTAGGAAAGCACTATCTCCCTCTTACGGAATTATCGCGGCACACCATCTCGCAATATAAGTACATAATTGGCAAGTTACTCACAACACTTTATTACACACATCATAATTAAAAACAAGAAGTTCCGTGAAGAACTATACAGCCTACTTTTCATGCCAATGATTATTCTACAGTATATGAACCTATCTAGAATAATGAAGAAATTAAGTTGGTAATATCGAAATATCTAATTAGTTCAAAATATACCTGGTATAATGTAGCCTAATAGAGCACTACAGTTGGCAGCCCTGGTGACTGAATATATTCTTAGTTCCACCTCTTAAGGTACGGAATACAAAATTTGGTTGAAGTCCAATGAACTTTACATGCAGTTAGACACTGGATCTATCAGCACGCGTAAAAGCATGTTGCCAACAATACCATGCGTGTGCGGGTCAGAAATAATCTGAATTATTATGATATCTTGTTGTGCCAATTTTGGATGAAATCCATTTGTTAGTATAGAAGTTACATGTATTTTAAAATTGGACATATCAGCAGGCATAGAATCATGTTGGCAGCACCGCCTTGTATTAATTACTCCAAATTAATCTAGAATGTCAGGTGCTATACGTGTGCAAAGTATAGAGCTGTTGGCTTGCATACTTTCTGATATATTGATATTAGGATAAAACGAATATAGACAGCATTTATTAATAGTTGGCAGCCCTGATTGCTCTTAACAATACGTATAGTCATATCTGTTATGGTACACATTGCACATACGAAATTTGGTTGAAATCCAACTGATAGTATAGAAGTTACATGTATTTAAAAATTGGTGCTATCAGCAGGCTTATAATCATGTTGGTAGAACTGACGTATATAAGTTACTCCAAATTAATCTAAAATGTCAGAATATACGTATGCATAGTTTAAAGCTGTTGGCTTGCATACTTTCTGATATATTGGTATTTGGATTTTAAAAAAATAGAGAGAGCAATTATTAACAGTTGGCAGCCCTGGTGGCACTTAAGAATACGCTCAGTCATATCTGTTTATGTACAGATATTACATACAATATTTGGTTGAATTCCAATTGATAGTGTAGAAGTTATATGCATTTAAACATTGGACCTATCAGAAGGCTTAAAATTATTTTGGCAACACTGTCATGGTTGGCCTCCTGGAAATTAAACTGAAATAGTATTATCTACATGTGTACCAATTTTGGAATAGCTCCCATGCATATCTTGCAAGATATCCAACATGGAGCTCAAATTTCTAGTGCGTTTTTTCAGCAGTTGGTAGCACTGTCATCATTTTCAAATATGGACGTGAGCTATTCCGGTGCACATCTTTACCCATACTAAATTTGATTTTGATTGCTGCAGCCGTTTAGGAGTTGATAGGGGGGGACACACACACAGCCAGACAGACAGACAGAAGGACAGACAGACAGACAGACAGGCAGACTGAAGGACAGACAGACATTTTCCCGGATCGATCTCATAAGTCTACTTTTTCCTCATTTTTGCAAAATGTGAAAAGTAGGCTAATAACTTGCAAGCTGTAAGAATCACAAAAGTATGAATAATGACGGAACACAATGAGTTCACTGTTTGGCACAGCGGAAACATCTTCCTTAACCAATAAAAAAGTTCACTGTATTATTTGGCGTGTATACAAGGCAGTGTAGATCATCTGCCAGACTGGTAAGTATTTACGGAGACACAGATAAGCGTTCAACGTTCAACGTCAACGGTTAGGTCTAGGCGTAGATGCTCATTGCGTTTTCCCTTTACGTACTTAAGTTCGGAATTACTGAACTGTACTAAGCAATCATTATATTGTCACTAACTTGCAAATCATTGCGGTGTATATTCTTGAGACACTTCTATTAATGCTTTAGTCTTAGGTACTTCAACATCTGCAGTAAATGACACAATGCCATCGGTCAACTGAAATCATCACACAAACGAACTAGTCAATAATAAACGTATTATCACATATTTACACCCGATTGTAGTACATTAACGCGAACTAGACTTTACAGACATACTGAGGACACTAAAAAATTACAGATGAGCGATAGTTTATCCCAACTTTCATCAAACGAAGCTAATCGAGGCTAATATTGTATCCCAGCAACGAATGTAAACAAACAATATCTCGGGCTTCCGCATATGCCATTTTCACACATTCAATACCTGCATTAAGGTCTGAGTATTGTAGTTGGTCTTGCCTCGACCGTGCCCTTCAAATTTTGTTACGTCTCACCAATCCAACATGGCGGCTGTACGAAATATTTCACAAGCATTCAAAATCTCCGAAACTATTCCCGATATCACCCTGGAATTTCTTACGGTGATAAAGGGAACTACTAGAAGTTTACTTATGTGCATTTTGAAAAACTGGTAACTACAAAACCAACATGGCGGCTACGCGATTTTGCGACTTTTAAATAGACTTTTCTCGCGATTTAACCAACTAAACGCAATAAAGCTTGGTACAGTATATGTTTATACACATTGTAATGCACCAACACCTAACTTCGTTCAATTGTTTACATAACCACAAGATGGCGGATGTGCGAAATATTTCACCGGCATTCTATATCTCTGAACCTATTAGCGGCATCACCCTGAAATTTTGTACGGAGATAAAGGGCACTAGTGGAAGTTCATCTATAAGACTTTCTAAATCCGGTTAACTACAAAACGAACATGGCGGCCAAGCGAATTTGAAAATTTTAATAGACCTTTCTCGCTATTTAATGTTCCAAACTCAATGAAATCTGGTACAGGAAATGTTTATACACATTGTAATGCACGGGTATCTAATTTAGTTCAATTATTTACATAACCACAAGATGGCGGCCGTGCGAATTTTAAAATTAAGTTTTATGTCTTGTGTCGTAATCATGCGATCGAAATGAAAGTTTGACTAATGAACCCACGCAATAATTTTCATTTAATGGTACTTGACTCTATGGCCTATACAATTAACAATCCAACATTGCGACCATCCGAAATATTTAGACGGCTCTGAATATCTACGAATCTATTATAGCAATCAAACTGATTTTTTTAAATGTTCATAGGGGTTATGAACATAAATTCACCTATAGGACTTTCAATAACCTGGTGATCACAAATCCAACATGGCGGCGACGCGAAGTATAAGTATTCACATGGAGGTTTGTCGCAATTTAACCATCCGAGTGCAGTGAAACTTGGTACAGTAAATCCTTATACGAATGTTAATCCACTGGTATCTAATTTATTTCAATTGTTTCCATAACCACAATATGGCAGCTGTGCGAAATTTTAAACTCTCCTTGTTACTTCTAGTTTCCTCATCATGTGATTGAAGTTTGAATGCTACACGTACACAATAATCTTCATGCAACAGTACATAACTCTATTACCTACATACATAAAATCCAACAAGGCGACCATCCGAAATATTTAGTCGATTCGCAATATCTACGAATCTATTACAGCAATCAAACTGAAATTTTGTATGTTGATAGTGGCAGTTAACATACGTAGGATATATGAAAATTGGCTGTATATTTCTTCACGGAATTACTTCTTATATATAAGATAAGATGAGATAAGATAAGATGAGATAAGATAAGATATGAGATAAGATAAGACCATCACACTGTGTAAGAGCGGATAAACAGATAAGATACCTGACTTATATTCGTCATAAGGCCATCTCATTGTGTAAGAGCGGAGAAACAGATAAGATACCTCGCATATATTAGTCATAAGGCCATCATAATGTGTAAGAGCGGAGAAACAGATAAGATACCTCGCTTATATTAGTCATAAGGCCATCACACTCTGTAAGAGTGGAGAAACAGATAAGATACCTCGCTTATATTTGTCATAAGGCCAGCACACTGTGTAAGAACGGAGAAATAGAAAAGATACCACGCTTATATTAGTCATAAGTCCATTACACTGTTTAAGAGCGGAGTAACAGAACAGATACCACGCTTATATTAGTCATAAGGCCATCACACTGTGTAAGAGCGGCGAAACAGGTAAGATACCTCGCTTATATTAGTCATAAGGCCATCACACTCTGTTAGAGTGGAGAAACAGATAAGATACCTCGCTTATATTAGTTATAAGGCCATCATACTGTGTAAGAGCGGAGAAACAGGTAAGATACCTAGCTTATATTAGTCATAAGGCCATCACACTGAGTAAGAGCGGAGATACAGATAAGATACCTCGCTTATATTAGTCATAAGGCCATCTGGTGTATTTTTGGAATACACGGTAAGATAGGGTATTCTTCTTAATACTCTTTGCTTGTTAGTTTCTTCCTTTTTTTTTCAAACACCAACAGTGATCTCCTAGTTTCTCTTTGGTGGTCATGTCTCTTATGTCATTGTGACCCTGTTCTAGATATATATCTTCCATGACCCACCTAGCGTCATCTAGCAGCTAATCTCTGAAGCTCCTCAATTCTTCCTGGTGCAAGAGGACTTCCTTTTCCATCTGGCCATCAGATCTCGTTGCCATCGCCAGCTATTATCTCCGTGATCAAGAGAACTTCGTCTACTTTTTCACCCACCAGGCTGTGCTAATATCGCCTGCTATCAACTCTTTGAAGACCATTTCCTCAAGAGAATTTAAGTTTACAATATTGGCCATGCTTATATGTTCTCCTTTTGTCTCCTACCCCAACTCTTCTCCCTTCCTTGGATCCTCCGCGCTTCGCTGAGTGGGTCTCACTTGTAAGTCGGCAGTTGACTCGGTCAGTCAAGGCTCAACTAGAGCCAGTCTCCTCAAACCAAGAGGCACTCTCTACATTCTACGCCATGTTGGCACATTAAGTATTCGTCAAAGGGAACTTCACCTTCGACATGCAACCAAGATAAGTACAGACTTAAGGTTTTAACCTCATCTTCATCAGTTTTTATCTACATGCTTTTATTGATCATTTTATAGACAGTGTGAGATTACTATTTGGGGCAAAAATCATCCTTCGCGGGATTTGCTATGTTGGGCTTTTGTCTGTTTAAGCCAACCTTAATAGAAAGTAGCTTTTCTTTAGCTATTTAAATGAGAAATCTTCTCACCACGTGGGATATTATCTAATACCCGCTGTCTATAAAATACCAAGCTAGTTCCTCCGCTAGATTAACTTTGGCCCCATTCTTCTATTAGGATTGTTCTGGAACCTTCCAGATCCTGTACTTTATCTACAAGTCTTGCCGTCATGTATTTTTCACTCACTTGTGAGAATACTATTTAAAATTGAAAAATCTTCCTTCTGAATTAAAGCTCAATAGCGAATTTTCTTCCACCGTTGGAATATTCTATGGCGCATTTAATTGTAATCCACAACTTTCTCAAGCAATAGACTCTCGCCTACCTAGTGCAACCAGTTATTTTTCATCATTGCAATAACTTTCCTTGCCATAAACTTTCGTGTTACTACAGTGAACTTTTCATCTATTCAACAGTCTATAGTGATAACTAGTGCTTGTTCAACTTTTCTACCGCGTCGCGATCGTCCGTTTACATTAAATAAGGCATGAACATTTATCCTAAATCCCAATTGATCTTTCCTAAACCTTCTACTAACAAACCATATTAATAAAGTTATTTCTAGGTCTCACGAAAGGGAAACTTGCCCCATTTGTCACGTGATTCCTATTTAAACATAGGAAGTCTAGAAAATTCCTTTTGACTTTCTCTTCAGGTTTCACAGTAAGTGACCTGCTCTATTTTGCATAGCTATCATAAAAGTAATCCAGTATAAATATAAGAAGTTATAGGAACTTCTCCTTCATTCTACCCGCTTTCTTTTTTGTTATTTTCGAAGTTGTAACTTTTTCTAAATAGTTACGTGGAAATTTCTTAAAGTACACTCCTTGTACTCAATTTAATGTTTAAACTTTAATCACTTCATTTGTCTTTTTTAAATCTTACAAAGATTTCAGTACATATATAAGGTTTGAAACCTAAAGAATTGTTAATTGCCTGGAGCAAACTTTAAATGTTAGCAGGTCTGCGACTCCAAATTGTTACTAAAAATTGAAACTATATACTTGTCAAATTTATTAGACTTTTTTGCATTGTTAAATAAATTCAAACTTTCCTTTTCGACTCATCATTTCTCTAATACAACGGTTAGGCAAGATCCTGGCTTTCCTAACTCTTCCTAGGTTTATGACCTCGTTAATACGCAATAAATCTGTTACTATTTGTCTTGTCAGACCAACACCCTTCCCCATAGTAGGCATATGCATGCTTGAGAGGGAATACGCTAAAGCCTTTCTCTGGCAAACCGCCCAAGTCTTAGCTGCGGTTCCCGTCAGCTTCGACCAGGTCCTTACCCACTTTAGGTATCAGAGAGCGGATTTGCAGTGGCAACCGCATCTGAGTGCATTTAAAGTTAAATTTATAATTTTGTGGGACTCTCCTCCTATTTTTCTATCCTTTTTCTCCAGTCCGAATCCCACCTCCTTTTCTTTATCATCTTCCCTTGGTGGTTAGGTTATTTCTCAGCCAATAATCTACCCAAAAATTTGGTCCCGGAAACCCGGGAGAGTCCATTTTCTATTTCTATTCTTTGTCAAGTGTCATTTGACAATACCTTACAAATTATTAATATCTGCTTTGAATCTTTCAGCTATAACTACATCGTGCAAAGCCTGCGAAGGGGAAAGAGGCCGCTCCTGTCTCCTTTGGTGTGTCCCGTTCTTTCTACTTATTCGCTGCTGCCAGCCTGACAGCATTTCCAAGGTTCCACAGTTTCGTGAGTTACATTTTAATCTATTTTCTTTGACATGGCTCCTACTGAAAAGGATGAAACTCTCATTGCCAGACGTTCTTCCTATAAAGGGCAACTCTCCAGATTCAGAAATTTCATCAACAAATTAAATCCCGCCAATTGTGATCTAGACATCTTGACACAACGCCCTAAGTTGTACGAACGGTCCTATGATTATTACGATCAAACTCAAACCGAGATTGAATCCGCTTGCCCAGAACTTCAATCGGATCGGGACGAGGTCGAACCCTTGTACTTTGAAGGGATTGCCAAGGCCCACCAACTGATCCGCAGTATCTCAGAACCGGACTCTAGGGTCATAAATCCGGCCCAGTTCGCTCCCGCTTCAGTTCACAAGGATAAACCGAAACCGTTACTTCCAAAGATAAGCCTACCTCACTTCTCAGGCCAGGAAGGTGAATGGTATTCTTTTTATGAACTTTACTGCTCCCTAATTCATGAAAATACTGACATTCTCGACATTCATAAATTCTACTTCTTGCGCACGTCCTTGGAAGGCGAGGCCTTGGCCTTGGTGGAGTCACTTCCTTTAAGCGCAGATAACTACCGCATCGCCTTTAATCTCCTTAAAGGGAGATATGGCAATTTACGTTTGTGTGTGGCTCGCCACATCCGCTGTCTGTTCAACCTGCCAGTCGTCAAACCTAATGACGTCACCTCTTTAAGAGACCTGTTAGACTCTATTCAATTGCACGTGAGAGCGTTATATCAACTCAAGCAACCAGTCCAAACGTGGGACACTATTCTTATTCATCTGGCTACATCAAGATTCGATTTTTCGACATTAAAGGCTTGGGAGATCGAACTCACTCGCAAGGACGAACATTCGTTTGAACACCTCATCTCGTTTCTCAACAGCCGGTGCCAAGTCCTTATAGTACTCTCATTTCAGTGCGAAAATGTCGAAACGAGTCATAAGTGTCACATTTTTTAGAAAACACTTGTCCCTTCAAACGGTCATCAGCCCCCATCTGTCGAGAACAAGCAAACCCGTTCTGCTTCTTTCAACAATCCAAGAGAACATACCAGGCCGCTCAACAAATCTTTAAAATGCATGCTCTGCAAAATGTTGCACATTTTGTACTTGTGCAAATGTTTTAAAGAATTGTCTGTCGAAGATCGAAGGAAGTTTGTCTTCAATAGCAAACATTGCTTCAACTGCTTGTCACCTAAGCATTCTTCTTCAAACTGTACGTCTTCCAACCTCTGTTTCCATTGTAAAAAAACGCACCATTCTTTATTGCACGTTCATGATAAATCGAGGTCACCAGTACCCGCCTCTTCAAACTCCATGCAGAGCAGCTCCGAACAAACTAATGCTTCTTCCTGCATTTCTAATGCCGAAACTTCTCATAGTGCGCAAGTCCTTTTGTCCACTGTACAATTCGAAATCCAAGATAAATTTGGAAATTGGTTTCGAACCCGCGGTCTTCTCGATTCCGCTTCAACTCACAACTTTGTTTCGCGATCGTTAATTAAAAAACTAGGTCTTTCGTCATCGGCATTGACAATTTGAAAACTCAAGCCTTGCAGTCTTCAAAATTGAAAATCAGAGACGTTTGCCAAAGAAACACCAATCTTAACTTAAACTGTCTCATTCTTACCAGTATTGGCAAGGACACGCCTAGCAGCTCTATTAATACTTCCGGTTTAAAGATTCCTTTGTACCTAAGGTTAGCTGATCCTCAGTTTAATGCTCAAGGTCCCATTGATGTACGTTTCAGTGCCAATGTTTTTTGGAATTGCCTCCGTAAACAGGTTCGCAAGTTATCCTCAAACGTGGTCGCCAGAGACACCGATTTTGGTTGGGTTATTACTGGTGAAATCCAACATCCCAGACTTCAAACCAAATCGCAATGTCATTTTGTTACTGCTGATATAAATCCCCTTTCTGAAAAAGAGAACACCTGTGTTTTCGATCTCGATACTTTTGAAAACCACTTGCCGAAACGATGTCTCATTGTAAACAACTACGCCACCTTTGTAAGTTGTTTAAATGATTTTGCCTTATTCCCGCACAAGATAGCAATTCAAGTTCGCCTCGCCTTGTGTTACTTCGTTTACCTTCTCATGTCTTTGTTTTATAGCAGGTTATTGCTTAAACTCTCTGTTGAAAACTAACTTCTCCTTGTGTAAAACCATGGCTATTAGTCACCATCATTTCGCTGTAAGCTATGTTTCACTTCTTTCGCTATTTAGAAGGATGGCCACGGCCGGCTCCTTCCCCCTTCCTCACAATTGGAAGCCGCTTTTGAAACCGCTTGAAAATCTGAATTCTCTAGCATCTAGAATAACTATTCTTACGCATAAACTCATTCTCAATGTCCCAGCTTCTCTTCTTTTTTCGGAAGAATTAAGCTTTTTTCTGTCGAAAATTGTCGGATTCCGTAATCCTCAAAATTATGCGAAATTGATTTCTTACTTTATTTCATATGTCTCTAAATTGTTTTTTCACGTCCAAGCCACGAATGACTGCATGTCGTGTCACTTGCTTCGCTTTAAGCCACAGCTGATTGTGCTTGTTTTGTTTGTTTATTTCGAACTGCTTGTTTGTCCATTTTGTTTGTATACAAGCTCGAGTAAGGCCAAACTGCTGTTCATTTCCTGTATGCTTGCCAAAGGTTAGAGCAAGTTTCCCTTATCTCAACTCTGGCTGACTGCCAACCATTGTCTTGCGAGTTGCTCCCGTATACTCGGAAGCCGTTCACCTCATTACCAAAATAAACTTGTTCCGGTCAAGGACTCTTTCAGATATTTATATTCCTTATCTCGCTGTACTATGTGGGTCAAGGCCGTGTTTGCCTGCCTCTCCCACTTGCTTACGCTCGTATTCTACAACTGCTTCGATTCTTGTTTCATAACATCGTTGCGTATTTTTCACGCGCTCATGTATTGCTCCTTGAGTAGGGGGGTAAGGCGGTTTCCAACCAGTGTCATGGCCGCCGCGTGAGTCCAAGCCAATATCTCGTGAACCCATGGTCGGATGTTGACAAATGAGGTGTCGTTGGACTCGGGCTGACGCCCTCTTTCCAATGGACTATTCATTTCAACCCCTAAATAAAACCTACCCCTACTAGGGGGTGAAATTGTAATTTTTTAGTGAAAGTCTCTTTTCAAATACGACATGTATAAGGTGCGCTGCTAAAATGAACTTAAACGTGGTTGCTCATATCGCGCATGCGTTTTACGAGATGCCGCTATGGATGAACATTTTTGTTTTTTGTTTTTTACGCATGCGCACTGGGGATTTTTGTAAGAGGGCGAGCTCTTTGAAAAAAATGATTGATAAGAAGAGGTTTTGGTGGTGAGGAGAGAGCCAGATAGTCGCCTACTTTCCTACGAAGTTTGCCGATATGTCTCAAACGCAAGGTCGGATTTGGACGTGTGACGTGTCAAATCGCTTGTCTCGAAGCCCTATACATGTTATTAATAGGTTAGAGTTTTGAGAATGAGGGAAACAGGCTTTTTTGGGGTAAAACCATGATTTTAGACTTTTTCTGATATTTCACGAATGCATGGTCGGATTTGGTCCTATGACGTGTCAAATGGCTTGTCTCGAAACCCTGTGTATTTTGGTAATAGGTTAAAGTTTCTGAAAATGAGGGAAACAGAATATTTTAGGGTAAAAACGTGATTTTAGACTTTTTGCTATATCTCACGAACCAATAACGCTAGAGGCGTGTTCGACAGGTCCAAGGACTCGGGGTAACGTCCTCTCTGCTATGGACTACTCGTTATAATTTTTAATAAAATTGGAAACTCGGTTTTGGGGTAAACACGTGTTTTTTGTGATTTTGTCGATATCTCACGAAGCAATAACGCTAGAGGCATGTACGACGGGTCCAAGGATTCGGACAGACGTCCTCTTTGCTATGAACTACTCGTTGTAATTTTAAAAAAATTGGGAAACGCGATTTTGGGGGTAAACACGTGTTTTTTGTGATTTTTGCCGATATCTCACGAACCAATAACGCTAGAGACATGTACGAGGTGTCCTAGGACTCGGGCTAACGCCCCCCTTTCAAATGTGGTAGATATTTTTTTTCAAAAAATAATTCACATGGGTCTAACGCCATACATGTTGAAAAAACGTTTTCTTTTTCTTTGCCTGTTTATAATGTCCATGAAGCGTGGCGGTTGAGAGAGAGACGATACGGCTGGGTGTGTGTGTGTGTGTGTGTGTCGCTGACCACGGTGGCTGTGTTCAATAGATCAATTGCTATTTCGACGGGTCGGTTTATGACAGAGCGAGGGTGCGTTTTTTTTCACACATTTTACCTTTAACGTGTAAACGGTGATGAGAACTTGATTCTATGTTGGTCGAAGCGAGTAGAGAAAACAAACTTGCAGACGAGCAAGAGGTGAATATCAATTGAGCTTATTGGAAGGCGTTGATCTGACTTGACAACAGGTGCAATGGAAAAAAATGACCATGACGCTTGAAGGTGAAATAATCTGACCATCGTGGTGGCAGGGAAGTGCGAAAGGCGTGCACACATGTGAAACCACAGGCACGCTAAACCAGTGACATCCTGTCTTGCTTCGTACGTGACAAAATGCAAGTCCATGTGACATTTGATCTACCGCAGGTGTTCGCCTGAGACGTTATCTGTCCACGTGCGCGATAACTGTTAACAAGTGACATCCTGTTTTGCTGCGTACGTGACAAAATGCAAGTTCATGTGAAATTTGATTCGCCACAGGTGTTCGCCTGGGACGTTAGCTGTCCACGTGACCGATAACAGAATGTTCAAAGCGTGGGAAAAAATGATTATACATGCAACGTAGCATATATAAAGACATGTCGTTATCATTTCCACTCTCACTTGGGTGGACTACCTTTCAACACACTGCGTTGCATGAAACCCCTGGTCTTGTTTAACAGTTTTGGTGTTGGTGGAAAATACTTAACCGTGTTGTGGGGTAGGTATTTATTTATATACTTATTCATTTATACATTTATTGATTAATATATATGTATATTTACAAGCAATTATTTATTGATTAAGTAATTAATGATTTTATTTATTTGTTTGCAGATAACCGGCATACCTTACATGTCTGAGGGAGAAGAAACCATTGCACTTTTGAGCCCACTAAAAGGGAAGAGTAACAAGTCACTGCAAGTAAAGGTGAGATGATTTTTTTAAACTAACTTGTTTCATTTTTTGTTTTATGTTTTATTTTATGAAATGTATGTATTAACCTGAATTTAGGTATTTATAGCGGTTTATTTTATTTATTTTTAGAAACTTGGAAAGAATAGCCTTACTGCCGTAGCAGTCGCTGAAAAAAAACAAACAGAAACGCACTAAAGCGAAACCACTGCCAAAGAGTGAACTGTTTAAAACTCAGGTAAGTCCAACTTAAAAATGCTATTCCATTTTACCACTACTGAAAACTCGTAGACAAAAAAAAAATCATTACCTGTACATGACTGGGACAATGATTGCTTTCTTGATTAATGGCTATGTTGTTGTTGTTGACTGGAAAAAGTACAAGGCCATGTTGGATTTTCTAAAAATAAAAATAATAAATTTAATTTAAGGGTGGTTCCCTATGGACTCAACGAATATCCACAGGTTTGAACATGATAATGTGAACAAAATGACATGACATTCATTTTTGTTTATATATTGGTTAAAGGGAGGGTGGGGGAATGTAAATGACTGTAGCTTTATAAAAAAGAAAATAAGTGCATGGGTTACTGTTAGTGCCAACATACAGTTTATTTTTAATGGTGTTTTGATATATTAATACCAATTAACGTTAACGTTTTATTTACAAGTATTGATTGATTGATTGATTGATTGATTGAGTGATGGGTTATTTTGTTTGCTTTTAGGTGTCGTCATGTGCCATTAACGTAATGAACAGACAGTGAACAAGCATGCATTATGCTTTAAAGTACTCTGTGCAATGTTAATAACTTGCAATAAGAAAACGTTTTATTATAACACATGGCGTTAGTACTAAATACAACAAGTGAGCAAGTTGGTTTACCACGTGGGTTAAATTTAAAATCAGAACATGATCGATGGTTAACATTTGAATCCTGGCCTGTAGGCTTTTTGTCGACGCATGAACTTGCAAAAGCCGTTTTTTTTTACTTGAACCGAGAAGATGTGGTGCGCTGTGTGTTTTGTCGTATTGAACTTTCACACTGGGAAGAAGGGGATGATCCCTTTAGAGACCATTTGCGATGGTCTCCTCACTGTCCTTACATGCTTGGAAAGCAAGTGGGTAACCTACCCGTGCATTCATTTTACCGAACCACAAGGCCTTTGGCCGCTACTTACGTTGCTGAATCACAAATAAATAATAATAATGATGTATTACCAGTCAACGGTAGTGTCGATATATGTGGTCCATATGCCATAGACAGTGTTGAATTGGCGTGTGCTTTTGAAAAATTGGGAGTTTGCAAGACTAAAGCACTAGCACACCCAGAGTACAGCTCTGTTGAAAAACGTTTCGAATCTTATAAAAATGTTTGGCCATTAATATTAAAACACCTTACCAAACAGCTAAGTGAAGCTGGATTTTTTTATACTGGTGAAGGGGATAAAACAATATGTTTTTATTGCGGATTTGCTTTCAAGGATTGGCAAATGACTGATGACCCTTTAGTGCAACATGCTCGTTGGTTACCAACTGTAAATACATGGTGTTGCTTAAAGGTCAGGAATTTGTGAACACTATTCGTAAAGAAAAAGTGATTGCAGCACAAGACATAAAAGTGCCTTTAGAGTTAGAGCACGCGGAGCAAATACACAAGGCTGAAAGAAAAGACTTGTCTCGCGAACAGATACAAAAGTGTGACCAACAATTATGTAAAATTTGTTATCAAGAAGAACTAGGTGCTGTATTTTTACCCTGTGGACACATGATAGCCTGTGTCAAGTGTGCATTAGAACTTAACACTTGTGCTATATGCAGAAAAGTAGTATCTGCAACAGTTAGGGCATTTCTTGCATAACTAGTATAATTTATTCGCCATGGATAGTGCAAAATCCCTAATTGCACAATATTATTAAAGCTGTTTTAGAGTGTAATAGATATGCTTTTGTTTTGTTTATAGACTACTACAATGAATGTTTTGAATGCTGTGGGACAATCATGTGGCTTAGAGACAAAGAAGCTCAGCGAATTGCCAACGCATATTCCATTCCGCATTATCAAGATTCGGAAATTGAAAACAGCATATGGTGATCGTGTACTTTGTGTATGTGAAAACTTTGAGACATTTCTGCCTATACGGTTTAATGATATGTCGGAGAGTGTTTTTGATGAAGTCAATAATGCTGTGCAACCTGTACACTTAATTTATGAAGGTTTTAAAAACAATAGGTGCATGGTTCGTTTTAATTAAATAAATAAATAATGTGAAATAATAATGGAAAATATAAGTAATGACAATATACTGAAAAAGAAAGAAAATATGTGCATAGAATAGTAATGTTTTAGTGTTTAGTGTTGTCTTTAAAAATATTATGATGAAACCAAAAAAAATGTATATAAAGTTTGTAAATAAATGCAAAATGATGTTACAATGCTGTTTTATTTTATACAAAGTTAGTATATTTAACATTGCAGAGTATACATGATTATGACAATAAATGCATACTGAATACAAGCCTTTCTCACTTTACAATAGTCTGTTATAGTTTTAAACACAAGGCTTGTTGTAGATCATTTTATAGCAATGTTCCTTTAATGTTGTTTTCGAAAAGTGGGGAAGCCGCAATGGTTGTATTGACATAAAAACCTTATGGTTATTACTATTTAGTCACTTTGATCCCCTTGCATATCAAGAGCAGATGACCTAGTTGTTCCACTCTTTAAAACGACAACAACAACACTACCTCTTGCATAGTTTGTGATGTTGATGGCTCTTGCGACGTGGAAGATGGATTAAAAATAACTTTGAGAACAGGGGTTAAACGTTGATCATTAAACAATGCACTATTTTGAGTAGCAATATGGTTTTCTTGATTTTTTGTCGACGGCAACTGTGTTTCATGCGATACACTACATTGATGATCACTGACACTTAAAACCTCACTATTTTTACTTTTTAGGTCACCACGACAATGTTTGGAACGTTGCTTTGAACAACGCCAAATAACAGTTCCATTTTTATTGGTTCGTTTCACAATATATGAATATCCTTTATAGTATGCGTAAGGCTTACCATACCTAGTCACTGATACTTCCATATCAACTGTCGAGCATAGACTAAGCTCTAGTAAAGTCAACTTGGTAATAAGAATACTAGTTTAATGTGAGAGCAAATATGGATCCAAAGAGTTCAGGTAAAAGTGAAAGCAAATAAGCAAATATTAGAAACAAGAGTTGGGGTGAAAGTGGTCGCAAAGTGGTAGACCCATTACACAATAATTTCAGCACGACGAAGCTCTTGTTCAATTTCTTTGATTTCCCAATCGTGACCAGTATGGCCAGATTGACGTGAGGCATGCAACAACTGTAGCCGCTGGACGAGCTTATTGGGATTGTGCCAGTATACAAATTTAACAAATGGATTTTTAGGTGTAAACAAAGCATTACCATTATCATGATCATTATCATCATCGTCATTATCATCATCATGATCACCATTATCATCATGACCATCATCACTGTTACTATATAGTCCTTTTTGATCCTCTTGCAATACCACTTTATTTATAGTCTGAGTTGATTTTGACAGTGTTGAAGGTTTCTTGGACGTTGACAACTGTCCTAACATGACGTTTTGAGGACATGATAAGTCCTTTTGAACAAACACTGTACTATCTTTAGCCGCAATATCGTTTTCTTGAACTTGCTTTTTAGCATTTTGATAATTGTTTGTAAACAGTAAGCGTGGTTCGTTTCGAGCACTACATTGATGAACACTCACACTTAAAACCTTTCCATTTTTACTTTTCAGATTGCCTCGACATTTTGTTGACCTCTCTTTTGAGCATCGCCAGAATATTATTCCATTCACATTCTGGCGATTATAGTTATAGGAGTAGCCTTGATAGAGTGCACGTAGCCTACCTTTGTTGGTTGTAATAAGTTCCATAGTAGTAACTGACCTGTCAGTACGATGTTCACACTACAAAGGTTACAACTGATTTGCTGATGGAGTGACCTACTATAAGCTTATATATTGGCTTATGTGTTGGCTTTTTGTGTTGGCTTTTCGTGTTGGCTTTTGTGTTGGCTTATGTGTTGGCTTTTTGTGTTGGCTTTTTGTGTTGGCTTTTTATGTTGGCGTTTCGTGTTGGCTTATGTGTTGGCTTTTTGTGTTGGCTTTTTGTGTTGGCTTTTCGTGTTGGCTTTTGTGTTGGCTTATGTGTTGGCTTTTTGTGTTGGCTTTTTGTGTTGGCTTTTCATGTTGGCTTTTCGTGTTGGCTTATGTGTTGGCTTTTTGTGTTGGCTTTTTGTGTTGGCTTTTCGTGTTGGCTTTTGTGTTGGCTTATGTGTTGGCTTTTTGTGTTGGCTTTTTGTGTTGGCTTTTCATGTTGGCTTTTCGTGTTGGCTTTTCGTGTTGGCTTTTTGTGTTGGCTTTTCGTGTTGGCATTTCGTGTTGGCTTTTGTGTTGGCTTTTCGTGTTGGCTTTTTGTGTTGGCTTTTCGTGTTGGCATTTCGTGTTGGCTTTTCGTGTTGGCTTTTTTTGTATTGGCCTTTCGTGTTGGCTTTTTGTATTGGCTTTTCGTGTTGGCTTTTTGTGTTGGCTTTAGTATTGGCTTTTGTATTGGCTTATTTGACAAGTTATTTGTGTCAATGTATTTAGTGGATTTTTTCTTGGTGTTGGAAAGTAGTTGAAAGAGAGGGAATATTTAAAGACTTAACCTCAGCTCACTAACCTAACCTAACCTTTCAACTCTCAGATGTTAATTAAATTCTGTGCATTGTCGAGTTGGAGCCCAAGACCTCAGGGGTAAAAAAAACAATTATTTTTGACGACTTATTTTGGTAACTTATTTTAATGGCTAACCTAACTTTACCTAACCTAACCTAACCTAACCTAACCTCAGCTCACTTTGGATATTACTAGTAAGTGTTCATATCCTCTGCTAGGTAGCATGCTAGTAGTACAGGTAGTGCTCATATTTACCGCTAGATAGCGGAAACATACTTTGCATGTTGCATGTGACACTTGTGAAGTTTAACCACATGCAAGACGTGCTTGTATAAGTTCTCTATTTAAACTCAATATACAATTAACCACTAAATGTTCAGAACTAACATGTATAGCCATGTTTAGGGTATATAGGAGACCCTTAGCAAGAAAGGCTGTCTAACCCACGAGTGTACAGCCTTGTCATACGCAGTAAGCCCCTGTTGGCTTTCTCAAATTGTTGTTGTTGTTGTTTTCTGCCAACAGGGGCTTACTGCGTATGACAAGGCTGTACACTCGTGGGTTAGACAGCCTTTCTTGCTAAGGGTCTCCTATATACCCTAAACATGGCTATACATGTTAGTTCTGAACATTTAGTGGTTAATTGTATATTGAGTTTAAATAGAGAACTTATACAAGCACGTCTTGCATGTGGTTAAACTTCACAAGTGTCACATGCAACATGCAAAGTATGTTTCCGCTATCTAGCGGTAAATATGAGCACTACCTGTACTACTAGCATGCTACCTAGCAGAGGATATGAACACTTACTAGTAATATCCAAAGTGAGCTGAGGTTAGGTTAGGTTAGGTTAGGTTAGGTAAAGTTAGGTTAGCCATTAAAATAAGTTACCAAAATAAGTCGTCAAAAATAATTGTTTTTTTTACCCCTGAGGTCTTGGGCTCCAACTCGACAATGCACAGAATTTAATTAACATCTGAGAGTTGAAAGGTTAGGTTAGGTTAGTGAGCTGAGGTTAAGTCTTTAAATATTCCCTCTCTTTCAACTACTTTCCAACACCAAGAAAAAATCCACTAAATACATTGACACAAATAACTTGTCAAATAAGCCAATACAAAAGCCAATACTAAAGCCAACACAAAAAGCCAACACGAAAAGCCAATACAAAAAGCCAACACGAAAGGCCAATACAAAAAAAGCCAACACGAAAAGCCAACACGAAATGCCAACACGAAAAGCCAACACAAAAAGCCAACACGAAAAGCCAACACAAAAGCCAACACGAAATGCCAACACGAAAAGCCAACACAAAAAGCCAACACGAAAAGCCAACACGAAAAGCCAACATGAAAAGCCAACACAAAAAGCCAACACAAAAAGCCAACACATAAGCCAACACAAAAGCCAACACGAAAAGCCAACACAAAAAGCCAACACAAAAAGCCAACACATAAGCCAACACGAAAAGCCAACATGAAAAGCCAACACAAAAAGCCAACACAAAAAGCCAACACATAAGCCAACACAAAAGCCAACACGAAAAGCCAACACAAAAAGCCAACACAAAAAGCCAACACATAAGCCAACACGAAACGCCAACATAAAAAGCCAACACAAAAAGCCAACACAAAAAGCCAACACATAAGCCAACACAAAAGCCAACACGAAAAGCCAACACAAAAAGCCAACACATAAGCCAATATATAAGCTTATAGTAGGTCACTCCATCAGCAAATCAGTTGTAACCTTTGTAGTGTGAACATCGTACTGACAGGTCAGTTACTACTATGGAACTTATTACAACCAACAAAGGTAGGCTACGTGCACTCTATCAAGGCTACTCCTATAACTATAATCGCCAGAATGTGAATGGAATAATATTCTGGCGATGCTCAAAAGAGAGGTCAACAAAATGTCGAGGCAATCTGAAAAGTAAAAATGGAAAGGTTTTAAGTGTGAGTGTTCATCAATGTAGTGCTCGAAACGAACCACGCTTACTGTTTACAAACAATTATCAAAATGCTAAAAAGCAAGTTCAAGAAAACGATATTGCGGCTAAAGATAGTACAGTGTTTGTTCAAAAGGACTTATCATGTCCTCAAAACGTCATGTTAGGACAGTTGTCAACGTCCAAGAAACCTTCAACACTGTCAAAATCAACTCAGACTATAAATAAAGTGGTATTGCAAGAGGATCAAAAAGGACTATATAGTAACAGTGATGATGGTCATGATGATAATGGTGATCATGATGATGATAATGACGATGATGATAATGATCATGATAATGGTAATGCTTTGTTTACACCTAAAAATCCATTTGTTAAATTTGTATACTGGCACAATCCCAATAAGCTCGTCCAGCGGCTACAGTTGTTGCATGCCTCACGTCAATCTGGCCATACTGGTCACGATTGGGAAATCAAAGAAATTGAACAAGAGCTTCGTCGTGCTGAAATTATTGTGTAATGGGTCTACCACTTTGCGACCACTTTCACCCCAACTCTTGTTTCTAATATTTGCTTATTTGCTTTCACTTTTACCTGAACTCTTTGGATCCATATTTGCTCTCACATTAAACTAGTATTCTTATTACCAAGTTGACTTTACTAGAGCTTAGTCTATGCTCGACAGTTGATATGGAAGTATCAGTGACTAGGTATGGTAAGCCTTACGCATACTATAAAGGATATTCATATATTGTGAAACGAACCAATAAAAATGGAACTGTTATTTGGCGTTGTTCAAAGCAACGTTCCAAACATTGTCGTGGTGACCTAAAAAGTAAAAATAGTGAGGTTTTAAGTGTCAGTGATCATCAATGTAGTGTATCGCATGAAACACAGTTGCCGTCGACAAAAAATCAAGAAAACCATATTGCTACTCAAAATAGTGCATTGTTTAATGATCAACGTTTAACCCCTGTTCTCAAAGTTATTTTTAATCCATCTTCCACGTCGCAAGAGCCATCAACATCACAAACTATGCAAGAGGTAGTGTTGTTGTTGTCGTTTTAAAGAGTGGAACAACTAGGTCATCTGCTCTTGATATGCAAGGGGATCAAAGTGACTAAATAGTAATAACCATAAGGTTTTTATGTCAATACAACCATTGCGGCTTCCCCACTTTTCGAAAACAACATTAAAGGAACATTGCTATAAAATGATCTACAACAAGCCTTGTGTTTAAAACTATAACAGACTATTGTAAAGTGAGAAAGGCTTGTATTCAGTATGCATTTATTGTCATAATCATGTATACTCTGCAATGTTAAATATACTAACTTTGTATAAAATAAAACAGCATTGTAACATCATTTTGCATTTATTTACAAACTTTATATACATTTTTTTTGGTTTCATCATAATATTTTTAAAGACAACACTAAACACTAAAACATTACTATTCTATGCACATATTTTCTTTCTTTTTCAGTATATTGTCATTACTTATATTTTCCATTATTATTTCACATTATTTATTTATTTAATTAAAACGAACCATGCACCTATTGTTTTTAAAACCTTCATAAATTAAGTGTACAGGTTGCACAGCATTATTGACTTCATCAAAAACACTCTCCGACATATCATTAAACCGTATAGGCAGAAATGTCTCAAAGTTTTCACATACACAAAGTACACGATCACCATATGCTGTTTTCAATTTCCGAATCTTGATAATGCGGAATGGAATATGCGTTGGCAATTCGCTGAGCTTCTTTGTCTCTAAGCCACATGATTGTCCCACAGCATTCAAAACATTCATTGTAGTAGTCTATAAACAAAACAAAAGCATATCTATTACACTCTAAAACAGCTTTAATAATATTGTGCAATTAGGGATTTTGCACTATCCATGGCGAATAAATTATACTAGTTATGCAAGAAATGCCCTAACTGTTGCAGATACTACTTTTCTGCATATAGCACAAGTGTTAAGTTCTAATGCACACTTGACACAGGCTATCATGTGTCCACAGGGTAAAAATACAGCACCTAGTTCTTCTTGATAACAAATTTTACATAATTGTTGGTCACACTTTTGTATCTGTTCGCGAGACAAGTCTTTTCTTTCAGCCTTGTGTATTTGCTCCGCGTGCTCTAACTCTAAAGGCACTTTTATGTCTTGTGCTGCAATCACTTTTTCTTTACGAATAGTGTTCACAAATTCCTGACCTTTAAGCAACACCATGTATTTACAGTTGGTAACCAACGAGCATGTTGCACTAAAGGGTCATCAGTCATTTGCCAATCCTTGAAAGCAAATCCGCAATAAAAACATATTGTTTTATCCCCTTCACCAGTATAAAAAAATCCAGCTTCACTTAGCTGTTTGGTAAGGTGTTTTAATATTAATGGCCAAACATTTTTATAAGATTCGAAACGTTTTTCAACAGAGCTGTACTCTGGGTGTGCTAGTGCTTTAGTCTTGCAAACTCCCAATTTTTCAAAAGCACACGCCAATTCAACACTGTCTATGGCATATGGACCACATATATCGACACTACCGTTGACTGGTAATACATCATTATTATTATTTATTTGTGATTCAGCAACGTAAGTAGCGGCCAAAGGCCTTGTGGTTCGGTAAAATGAATGCACGGGTAGGTTACCCACTTGCTTTCCAAGCATGTAAGGACAGTGAGGAGACCATCGCAAATGGTCTCTAAAGGGATCATCCCCTTCTTCCCAGTGTGAAAGTTCAATACGACAAAACACACAGCGCACCACATCTTCTCGGTTCAAGTAAAAAAAAACGGCTTTTGCAAGTTCATGCGTCGACAAAAAGCCTACAGGCCAGGATTCAAATGTTAACCATCGATCATGTTCTGATTTTAAATTTAACCCACGTGGTAAACCAACTTGCTCACTTGTTGTATTTAGTACTAACGCCATGTGTTATAATAAAACGTTTTCTTATTGCAAGTTATTAACATTGCACAGAGTACTTTAAAGCATAATGCATGCTTGTTCACTGTCTGTTCATTACGTTAATGGCACATGACGACACCTAAAAGCAAACAAAATAACCCATCACTCAATCAATCAATCAATCAATCAATCAATACTTGTAAATAAAACGTTAACGTTAATTGGTATTAATATATCAAAACACCATTAAAAATAAACTGTATGTTGGCACTAACAGTAACCCATGCACTTATTTTCTTTTTTATAAAGCTACAGTCATTTACATTCCCCCACCCTCCCTTTAACCAATATATAAACAAAAATGAATGTCATGTCATTTTGTTCACATTATCATGTTCAAACCTGTGGATATTCGTTGAGTCCATAGGGAACCACCCTTAAATTAAATTTATTATTTTTATTTTTAGAAAATCCAACATGGCCTTGTACTTTTTCCAGTCAACAACAACAACATAGCCATTAATCAAGAAAGCAATCATTGTCCCAGTCATGTACAGGTAATGATTTTTTTTTTGTCTACGAGTTTTCAGTAGTGGTAAAATGGAATAGCATTTTTAAGTTGGACTTACCTGAGTTTTAAACAGTTCACTCTTTGGCAGTGGTTTCGCTTTAGTGCGTTTCTGTTTGTTTTTTTTCAGCGACTGCTACGGCAGTAAGGCTATTCTTTCCAAGTTTCTAAAAATAAATAAAATAAACCGCTATAAATACCTAAATTCAGGTTAATACATACATTTCATAAAATAAAACATAAAACAAAAAATGAAACAAGTTAGTTTAAAAAAATCATCTCACCTTTACTTGCAGTGACTTGTTACTCTTCCCTTTTAGTGGGCTCAAAAGTGCAATGGTTTCTTCTCCCTCAGACATGTAAGGTATGCCGGTTATCTGCAAACAAATAAATAAAATCATTAATTACTTAATCAATAAATAATTGCTTGTAAATATACATATATATTAATCAATAAATGTATAAATGAATAAGTATATAAATAAATACCTACCCCACAACACGGTTAAGTATTTTCCACCAACACCAAAACTGTTAAACAAGACCAGGGGTTTCATGCAACGCAGTGTGTTGAAAGGTAGTCCACCCAAGTGAGAGTGGAAATGATAACGACATGTCTTTATATATGCTACGTTGCATGTATAATCATTTTTTCCCACGCTTTGAACATTCTGTTATCGGTCACGTGGACAGCTAACGTCCCAGGCGAACACCTGTGGCGAATCAAATTTCACATGAACTTGCATTTTGTCACGTACGCAGCAAAACAGGATGTCACTTGTTAACAGTTATCGCGCACGTGGACAGATAACGTCTCAGGCGAACACCTGCGGTAGATCAAATGTCACATGGACTTGCATTTTGTCACGTACGAAGCAAGACAGGATGTCACTGGTTTAGCGTGCCTGTGGTTTCACATGTGTGCACGCCTTTCGCACTTCCCTGCCACCACGATGGTCAGATTATTTCACCTTCAAGCGTCATGGTCATTTTTTTCCATTGCACCTGTTGTCAAGTCAGATCAACGCCTTCCAATAAGCTCAATTGATATTCACCTCTTGCTCGTCTGCAAGTTTGTTTTCTCTACTCGCTTCGACCAACATAGAATCAAGTTCTCATCACCGTTTACACGTTAAAGGTAAAATGTGTGAAAAAAAACGCACCCTCGCTCTGTCATAAACCGACCCGTCGAAATAGCAATTGATCTATTGAACACAGCCACCGTGGTCAGCGACACACACACACACACACACACCCAGCCGTATCGTCTCTCTCTCAACCGCCACGCTTCATGGACATTATAAACAGGCAAAGAAAAAGAAAACGTTTTTTCAACATGTATGGCGTTAGACCCATGTGAATTATTTTTTGAAAAAAAATATCTACCACATTTGAAAGGGGGGCGTTAGCCCGAGTCCTAGGACACCTCGTACATGTCTCTAGCGTTATTGGTTCGTGAGATATCGGCAAAAATCACAAAAAACACGTGTTTACCCCCAAAATCGCGTTTCCCAATTTTTTTAAAATTACAACGAGTAGTTCATAGCAAAGAGGACGTCTGTCCGAATCCTTGGACCCGTCGTACATGCCTCTAGCGTTATTGCTTCGTGAGATATCGACAAAATCACAAAAAACACGTGTTTACCCCAAAACCGAGTTTCCAATTTTATTAAAAATTATAACGAGTAGTCCATAGCAGAGAGGACGTTACCCCGAGTCCTTGGACCTGTCGAACACGCCTCTAGCGTTATTGGTTCGTGAGATATAGCAAAAAGTCTAAAATCACGTTTTTACCCTAAAATATTCTGTTTCCCTCATTTTCAGAAACTTTAACCTATTACCAAAATACACAGGGTTTCGAGACAAGCCATTTGACACGTCATAGGACCAAATCCGACCATGCATTCGTGAAATATCAGAAAAAGTCTAAAATCATGGTTTTACCCCAAAAAAGCCTGTTTCCCTCATTCTCAAAACTCTAACCTATTAATAACATGTATAGGGCTTCGAGACAAGCGATTTGACACGTCACACGTCCAAATCCGACCTTGCGTTTGAGACATATCGGCAAACTTCGTAGGAAAGTAGGCGACTATCTGGCTCTCTCCTCACCACCAAAACCTCTTCTTATCAATCATTTTTTTCAAAGAGCTCGCCCTCTTACAAAAATCCCCAGTGCGCATGCGTAAAAAACAAAAAACAAAAATGTTCATCCATAGCGGCATCTCGTAAAACGCATGCGCGATATGAGCAACCACGTTTAAGTTCATTTTAGCAGCGCACCTTATACATGTCGTATTTGAAAAGAGACTTTCACTAAAAAATTACAATTTCACCCCCTAGTAGGGGTAGGTTTTATTTAGGGGTTGAAATGAATAGTCCATTGGAAAGAGGGCGTCAGCCCGAGTCCAACGACACCTCATTTGTCAACATCCGACCATGGGTTCACGAGATATTGGCTTGGACTCACGCGGCGGCCATGACACTGGTTGGAAACCGCCTTACCCCCCTACTTCCTTGCTTACATATTTTGCAATTTTAATGTTCATTGATGAACAAACTTGTTTTTTCTCGTCGTTATATTCGATGTGCTTTTGTATTTATGCTTGTCATGTCTCGTTTATCGCTGACTTAAGTATTTTTCTGATTAACCCCTTTGATAATTATTATAACTTAAGGTCATTGTTTATGGCTACTAGATTGTTGTTACCTATGGCGTTCTTGCCTCCTACTCGCATAGTTCCTTTGTTTATTTGGTATATTCTTATCCTTAATAGATGTACTTGTTTCTATACGCTTTGTTTAAACTTGTTAATTCTTCTTTCGCATCTTATCGCAATCTTTACTAGAGCTATACTTCTCGCAGCTTCTAGCTATTTTGTGATTGAAGGTGTTGTTAATTCTCGTTCTTTAACTCCGCTTTCCAATGACCCTGATGACCTACTTCCACTTACACCTGGTCACTTCCTTATCGGCACTTCTCTTTCTGCCCCTCCTCCTCTTCCCAATTCTTACAGGGATTCTAATTTACCTATTGTTTGGCGTAAACTTGAAGCCCTCCGCAATTCCTTTTGGAAGTGGTGGAACTTGGAATATTTAACTTCCCTGCAACGGAGACAGAAGTGGTTTCTTTCCAGTCCCGACATTAAAGTGGGGGACTTGGTCTTGGTTAGGGATGTCTCTCCTCCCCTGGTCTGGATTTCTGGTAGAGTGACCGAGTGTTATCCTGGAAGGGATGGGAGAGTCAGGGTGGTCAGAGTCTTAACCACTAATGGTCCGATCACAAGACCACTGTCTTTGATCGCTCCATTACCTTTAAATATTTAACTGCTTATTTGTTCTCTGTCGGTGTTTTTCCCTCCCAGTATGGTGTATTCTTGGAATACACGGTAAGATAGAGTATTCTTTTTAATACTCTTTGGTTGTTCATTTCTTCCTTTTTTTCAAACATCAACAGTGATCTCCTAGTTTCTCTTTGGTTGTCATGTATCTTATGTCATTGAGAGTCTGTTCTAGATATATATCTTCCATGACCCACCTAGCGTCATCTAGCAGCGAATCTCTGAAGCTCCTCAATTCTTCCTGGTGCAAGAGGACTTCCTTTTCCATCTGGCCATCAGATCTCATTGCCATCGCCAGCTATAATCTCCGTGATCAAGAGAACTTCGTCTACTTTTTCACCCACCAGGCTGTGCTAGTATCGCCTGCTATCAACTCCTTGAAGACCATTTCCTCAAGAGAATTTATGTTTACAATATTGGCCATGCTTATATGTTCTCCTTTTGTCTCCTACCCCCACTCTTCTCCCTTCCTTGGACCCTCCGCGCTTCGCTGAGTGGGTCTCACTTGTAAGTCGCAGTTGACTCGGTCAGTCAAGGCTCAACTAGAGCCAGTCTCCTCAAACCAAGAGGCACTCTCTACATTCTACGCCATGTTGGCACATTAAGTATTCGTCAAAGGGAACTTCACCTTCGACATGCAACCAAGATAAGTACAGACTTAAGGTTATAACCTCATCTTCATCAGTTTTATTATCTACCAGCTTTTATTGATCATTTTATAGACAGTGTGAGATTACTATTTGGGGCAAAAATCATCCTTCGCGGGATTTGCTATGTTGGGCTTTTATCTGTTTAAGCCAACCTTAATAGAAAGTAGCTTTTCTTAAGGTATTTAAATGAGAAATCTTCTCACCACATGGGATATTATCTAACACCCACTGTCTATAAAATACCAAGCTAGTTCCTCCGCTGGATTAACTTTGGCCCCATTCTTCTATTAGGATTGTTCTGGAACCTTCCAGATCCTGTACTTTATCTACAAGTCTTGCCGTCATGTATTTTTCACTCACTTGTGAGAATACTATTTAAAATTGAAAAATCTTCCTTCTGAATTAAAGCTCAATAGCGAATTTTCTTCCACCGTTGGAATGTTCTATGGCGCAATTAATTGTAATCCTCAACTTTCTCAAGCAATAGACTCTCGTCTACCTAGTGCAACCAGTTATTTTTCATCATTGCAATAACTTTATTTGCCATAAACTTTCGTGTTACTACAGTGAACTTCTCATCTATTCACCAGACTATAGTGATAACTAGTGCTTTTTCAACTTTTCTACCGCGTCGCGATCGTCCGTTTACATTAAATAAGGCATGAACATTTATCCTAAATCCCAATTGATCTTTCCTAAACCTTCTACTAACAAACCATATTAATAAAGTTATTTCTAGGTCTCACGAAAGGGAAACTTGCCCCATTTGTCACGTGATTCCTATTTAAACATAGGAAGTCTAGAACCTTCCTTTTAACTTTCTCTTCAGGTTTCACAGTAAGTGACCTGCTCTATTTTGCATAGCTATCATAAAAGTAATCCAGTATAAATATAGGAAGTTATAAGAACTTCTCCTTCATTCTACCCGCTTTCTTTTTTGTTATTTTCGAAGTTGTAACTTTTTCTAAAATAGTTACGTGGAAATTTCTTAAAGTACACTCCTTGTACTCAATTTAATGTTTAAACTTTAATCACTTCATTTGTCTTTTTTAAATCTTACAAAGATTTTAGTACATATATAATATTTGAAACCTAAAGAATTGTTAATTGCCTGGAGCAAACTTTAAATGTTAGGAGGTCTGCGATCCCAAATTGTTACTAAAAATTGAAACTATATACTTGTCAAATTTATTAGACTTTTTTGCATTGGTAAATAAATTCAAACTTTCCTTTTCGACTCATCATTTCTCTAATACAACGGTTAGGCAAGATCCTGGCTTTCCTAACTCTTCCTAGGTTTATGCCCTCGTTAATACGCAATAAATCTGTTACTATTTGTCTTGTCAGACCAACACCCATCCCCATAGTAGGCATATGCATGCTTGAGAGGGAATACGCTAAAGCCTTTCTCTGGCAAACCGCCCAAGTCTTAGCTGCGGGTCCCGTCAGCTTCGATCAGGTTCTTACCCACTTTAGGTATCAGAGAGCGGATTTGCGGTGGCAACCGCCTCTGAGTGCATTTAAAGTTAAATTTATAACTTTTGTGGGACTCTCCTCCTATTTTTCTATCCTTTTTCTCCAGTCCGAAACCCACCTCCTTTTCTTTATCATCTTCCCTTGGTGGTTAGGTTATTCCTCAGCCAATAATCTACCCACCATCACACTGCGTAAGAGCGGAGAAACAGATAAGATACCTCGCTTATATTAGTCATAAGACCATCACACTCTGTGAGAGCGGAGAAACAGATTAGATACCTCGCTTATATTAGACATAAAACCATCACACTGTGTAAGAGCGGAGAAACAGATAAGATACTACGCTTATATTAGTCATAAGACCATCACACTGTGTAAGAGCGGAGAAACAGATAAGATACCTCGCTTATAATTGTCATAAGGCAAGCACACTGTGTAAGAATGGAGAAACAGATAAGATACCTCGCTTATATTAGTCTTAAGACCATCACACTGTGTAAGAGCGAAGAAACAGATTAGATACCTCGCTTGTATTGGACATAAAGCCATCACACTGTGTAAGAGCGGAGAAACAGATAAGATACTACGCTTATATTAGTCATAAGACCATCACACTGTGTAAGAGTGGAGAAACAGATAAGATACCTCGCTTATATTAGTCATAAGGCCATCACACTGTGTAAGAGTGGAGAAACAGATAAGATACCTCGCTTATATTAGTTAGGGCCTACTAGCAGAAGTACCCGTTCTTCGAACGGTGCTCGGTGTTAGCACCAGACATTATCAATTGAGCTACTGTTGCAATGGTTAGCCGTTTTGTCATTCCTTCATACGTTTATCAGAACGAATTTAGTTTTCTGGGAATATCACACACTGTTAATTTAAGGGCCTTAAAATTTGGTTTTCGGAGACCCTTTATGACTCCCGAATTTTGTGTCTCAAATTGAGAAGCGCAAGCTTTGGTCATTCTTCTAGGATAATTTTAATATTACGCATATTTTAGGATGTATTTTGAGAAGTTTTTTCCCTATATCCACCGTTCTACTGTATGAAAAGTACGGTGAAGGGTTTTATAAATGATTGGTGTATTGACTCTCATGGTTACCATACCTAATTTTACGATGCACCAAGCATCCGAACACGATTTATAGGCGAACATAAAGATACACAGAAAGACGGACAGACAATTCTATTGTCTACAACATATCACCCGGATATCCAAATATGGGTATATCTACCACACAGTATCAAACAAAATCATCCTTACGATGAACCCAATGTCGACAAAAAACAAGTAGTTCCGTGAATAACTATACAGCCTATTTTCATACATCCTACTTATGTTAATTGCCACTATCAACATACAAAATTTCAGTTTGATTGCTGTAATAGATTCGTAGATATTGAGGACCGACTAAATATTTCGGATGGTCGCCATGTTGGACTTTATTTATGTAAGTCCTAGATTTATGAACTGTTACATGAAGAATATTGTGTACGTGTAGCATTGAAACTTTAATGGCATGATTAGGACACAAGAAGTAAAAACTAGATTTTAAAATTTCACACAGCTGCCATTTTGTGGTTATGGAAACAATTGAAAGAAATTAGATGCCAGTGGATTAACATTCATATACGGATTTACTGTACCAAGTTTCACTGCACTCGGATGGTTAAATTGCGAGAAACATCCATGTGAATATTTATATTTCGCGTCGCCGCCATGTTGGATTTGTGATAACCAGGTTATTGAAAGTACTATAGGTAAACTTATGTTCATAGCCCCTATGAACATAAAAATATTCAGTTTGATTGCTGTAATAGATTCGTAGATATTCACAGCCGTCTAAATATTTCGGATGGTCGCCATGTTGGATTGTTAAATGTATAGGCCATAGAGTCATGTACCATTAAAGGAAAATTATTGCGTAGGTTCGTTATTCAATCTTCCACTTCGATCGCATAATTACGACACAAAAAATAAAAACTTAATTTTAAAATTCGCACAGCAGCCATCTTGAGGTTATGTAAACAATTGAAATAAATTAGATGCCATTGCATTACAATGTGTGTAAACATTTCCTGTACCAAATTTCAATGCGTACGGAACATTGAATCACGAGAAAGGTCTATTTAAATTTTCAAATTCGCTTGGCCTCCATGTTCGTTTTGTAGTTAACCGGTTTTTGAAAATCTTATATGTGAACTTCTCCGTACAAAATTTCAGGGTGATACCGCTAATAGTGTCAGAGATATAGAATTCCGGGGAAATATTTCGCACAGCCGCCATCTTGTGGTTATGTAGACAATTGAACAAAGTTAGATGTCGGTGCGTTACAAAGTGTATAAACATATACTGTACCAAATTTTATTGCGTTTGGTTGGTTAAATTGCGAGAAACGTCTATTTAAAGTCGCAACTTCGCTTGGCCGCCATGTTGGTTTTGTAGTTACCAGTTTTTCAAGAGTCACATAGGTGAACTTCTAGTATTTCCCTTTATCACCGCAAAAATTCCAGGGTGATATCGGTAATAGTTTCGGAGATATTTAATGCTGGTGACGTATTTTGCACAGCCCCCATGTTGGATTGGTGAGTGGTAACAAAATTTGAAGGGCACGGTCTGGGTCGCCCGGAATAGTGCTATGAACTTACCGAGTTTCATTGAAATCTCTCAAACCGTTTAGAATTTATTAGGGGGAAACTCTCACACACCTCTCACACACACCCACGCGCACACACACACACGGACAAAAGGTGATCTCATAAGCCTATTTTTTCAAAATTGAAAATAGGCTAACAATAAATTAGTTAAAATGTGCTCTCAAACTAAATTCACCTAACGTGTACTTCCTGACGTGAAAGAATAGAAAGCCTTGTAGACGAAACGCAATACACGTCACATAAAAACTGACCCTCTACGTTGTGTTAGGTCCCCATACACAGGAAGACCTCTTTCATAAATTATAAAGGCTTGTGGTGCATGAAAATTCAGGTTCTTTAGCCTCAAATGGCCCAAATTCCTAAAAGCCGCAAAAAATGCGGATTCAATTCAGGAATTTTTGAAAATAATGAGGCAATTTGGAGATTTAATAGACCTTCTGTACTATACAGGCTTATTCACCTAAGATGTTACTCGCCAATATCTTCTAAACCGTTGAAGATATCAATATTCTGTTTTCACTTTTGGGAATTGTGCTAAGAGGCTCATACATTAACATATACTCCTTTCTCCTTTCTGTGTGAATAGCTGAGATATTGGTACCAACTTCGTTTTTCTTAATGTAACTATACTATTTTTTGTATACAGGGTAAATGATTTCACTGAGACATATTCAACGGTGTTATTATTTTCCAAATCGGACGAGTACTTTTGAGAAATCGAGGATTTAAAGTTTTGCTAGGCCCCGCCTTCTTTCGGTGACGCGTTGTGTGAGAGCGAATGGCTAGTACATAGCTTGTTGGTGCACTTAAATAGCGTCACATGTGTAGTCTGTTTCAAAACAAAATGAATATCCTGTAATCAGAATCGTAGTCGTTATTATCGGACTTTGGTATTTTGGGAAATGTAGAAAAGTGATGAAAAGAAATAGAAAAATGAAGTTTCATTATTTGTTGTCTAATAAATCCTTCCGTGACTTGATGTTTGGAATAATGGGACGATTTAACAGATGATGGCGTACATTGTTTTTAATTTCCTATAGCATGTAGAATAAATAGGGTTATTCACCTAAGATGTTACATGGAAATAACGTCCAAACCATTAAATGAAGGAAGGAAGATTGTAGTTTTACGTGACCGTGAATCTTGCGATTATGAGCCACGGGACCTCCTTTTTACGTGGAATCCGAACCACAGGACATGGCATTTCACTTCGATAATCTCACATGCATTGATCGGGAATTGAACTCAGTCCACCTTGGTGAGAGGCCAACAGCTTGACCACTTGATCGAGGCAGAGCCAAGAATCGAACCTCGGACCTCCGGGGAGGCAGCTAAGCACGCTGACCACTACACTAAGGAGGCGACCTCTCCAGACATACATGACTAAAACACTGGAAGGGGTACAGAGAATAGTTGTTGTTATTTCATTTCCGGGGCTTGGACATCGTTATCATGTAGCCCCATGTGCTTGGGTGTGTGTGTGTACTGTATTTATGTTAGAAAGTGTCTGATAACCTGTGTTATTATGGTGTCTGTAGTGGTGTACTGTATTCCTAATTTAGGTGAGGAATTGGGACGGAGGTGGCCGTTGTCGTCAGTTAGGAACCCTCCCGACATTTGCCAGGAGTAGCAGTGGGAAACCACGGAACACTTCCAGGATATCTGAGATGGGTATCGAACCCACCTCTTCTCAGTTTCCCTAACGAGGTGGAGTGTACCACGTTCCAGCCCTCCGACCAGAATTAAATTGCTTATCAGAGCCGGGAATTGAACTCGGACCACCACAGCGACAGCTATGAATCCAAGCCGCTACACGTGAATAAGAAAGTCGACGGGGTACGGAGAAGAGTGACTGTTTGTTGTTACTGTATTTCATTTCCGGGGCTTTGATAGCGTGGTCAGGTAGCCCCGTTTGCTTGGGTGTGTGTGGTGAGTTCGCCAGTCATACAATAACGTTGCACACCCAGGGTATGTTACGGTACATCACATTATGTGTACGATAGTTTACAGTACACGCCTGGTATCCATCCGTTCTGTGGCTGGCATCACACCCAGGAACATGCTTGCCCGATTGCACGCTGTCTGATGCGGCATGCACAACAGCTTATGTTGTTGTTATTGATATCTCAAAAAATAACTGTCCGATTTTGAAAATACTTACATACTTAAACTTGTACGCAGTTGAACATTTAGACCAGCCGTATGAATTTGTGCCGTTCCATTCAAAATATGGAGATAGTATCAATATCTCGGTTATTACTTACCCCATGAGAACAAGTAGCACATTATTTCTCATCCCCTGGTATCATTAACGCATATGAAAACAGAATACCGATATCTTTAATGGTCTAGACATTATTTCCGTGTAACATCTTGGGTGAATAACCCTATTTATTCTACATGTTATAGGAAATTAAAAACAATGTACGCCATCATCTGTTAAATCGTCCCATTATTCCAAACATCATGTGACGGAAGAATTTATTAGACAACAAATAATGAAACTTCATTTTTCTATTTCTTTTCATCACTTATCTACATTTCCCAAAATACCAAAGTCCGATAATAACGACTACGATTCTGATTACAGGATATTCATTTTGTTTTGAAACAGACTACACCTGTGACGCTATTTAAGTGCACCAACAAGCTATGTACTAGCCATTCGCTCTCACACAACGCGTCACCGAAAGAAGGCGGGGCCTAGCAATATTTTTAAATCCTCGATTTCTCAAAAAGTACTCATCCGATTTGGGAAATAATAACACGGTTGAATATGTCTCAGTGAAATCATTTACCCTGTATGCAAAAAATAGTATAGTCCCATTAAGAAAAACGAAGTTGGTACCAATATCTCAGCTATTCACACAGAAAGGAAAACAAGTATAAGTTAATGTATGAGCCCCTTAGCATCATTCCCAAAAGTGAAAACAGAATATTGATATCTTGAACGGTTTAGAAGATATTGGCGAGTAACATCTTAGGTGAATAACCCTGTATATCGCACGTGAAAATTGCATGAAAAAATTCTAGGTTAACCCTTGACCCCCTTAATTGCATTGATGAATTATACAGTCTACGTTGGTTCCGTGATAACCTTATAGCCATTTTCAAACTTTCACAGAAATGTAATAAATGGAGTGACATTGCTTCTTACAGAAATAGATGGAAAGTTGGATGCCACCCCTTGAGATAATGTTGTCATGGTTACCGATTTGCATTCCTTCCTTAGTTGGATTTGTAGCCTTATAATGTAGTTTTCGAGGACCCTTTAGGGCCCCCGAGGTTTGTTTCTGGCACTGAGGGGCTTTGTCACGTGGTTGTACGCCATAATATAATGCTAATACTCATAATAGAATATAGGGATAGGAATATAATAGACCTGCCGTACCACACCCGTAGGTGTAATTGATGAATTTTACAGCTTATTTTGGTTCCGTGATAACCTTCTAGCCGTTTACAAACTTTCACACTAATGTAATTAATGGAATTGCATTGCGTCTATAATAATAGATGGACCTCTGAGAATATGTTGCCATGGTTACCGTCTTGCATTCTTTCATAGATTATTAAATGAAATTAGTTTTCTGGGAATATCTCAAAAACTGTTGGTTTTAGGGCCTTAAATTATGGCCCCGAATTTTGTCTCTCACATTGAGGGGCTGAAAATGAGCTTTGTCTCGTCCTTCTACGCCTATTTCAGCATGTATTTTAAGGGGGATAGGCCCCCTCTTATGAGAGGTACGGAGAAGAGTTACATCAATGATTAGTGTCGTGCCTCTGATGGATATCTGTACCAAATTTTACGTTGATACACCCAGCCGTTCTCGAGTTATAAGGGAACAAATTGTCCACAGACAAACAAACAAACAAACAAACAGACAGACAGACAAAAAATTATTTTCGCTCGCATCCATCATAAAACAGTCTGAAACGCGCAAATAACTCAAGTTTGCGTAGAAATTCAGAAACAAAACAGACAAACATTCATTTTTATATACAGGGTGTCCCCGCTAACTCTGCGACCTCAAATATTATCGAAATGGAACAAGGTATGAAAAATCTACTTGCGCAGGAATGTAGCCACGTCAGGGGTTCACACAATGGGAGGATATGCACAATCCAGGAAATTATAACAATATCATTTTTAACGCAAAGTTACCTTTTTTAAATGGAACATACATGTTTTTTTTTTCTAGCAAAATCGAAAGTAAACATGCAATTATTGATAACAGAATTGGTTTCACTTCTCTAAACTTCGTACCTTCAGAAATAAGTATTGTTGTAGAGGATGGCAATGGAGACACTGTTTGTCAAGTTTAACTCAAGTGTAAAACTGTACACATAGTACAAAATGTACAATTCCCGATTTCCTAAACAAACTAGTGGCCTATAGCTTAAAGAAACGCCATGTTTTTAAATTAAATCCAGCACGGAAAAGGCATTAACAGGTAAGCAGTAACATCTTAACTGATGAAACTGTGTCACTTCAGCAGAGTACAATCTGACCACCGTTTGCATCAATGCACTTCTGTAGACGGTGGACAAGGGAGCGTTGTACTGATCCCAGTGTTCCCACAGATATTTCCGCACACGCCGCAGTGATACGCTGTTGCATATTCGCCATTGTAGTTGGGACTTCCTGATAGACTCTATCTTTCAATGCGCCCCAGAGAAAGTAGTCTAATGGCGTCAAATCGGGGGACCGTGCTGGCCATCAAACAGGACCACCACGTCCTATCCACCAATTTAGAAACTTCGCATCCAAAACATCTCTGGCAACACGTCCGAAATGTGCGGGGCACCCATCATGCTGGAACCACATTGATACACGAGTTTCCAATCCCACGTCCTCCATAAGAAGGTGTAACGTGTCTTGAAGAAATGATGCATATCGCTGTCCGTTTAGTGTTCCCTGATAAAAATAGGGACCTACAATACGGTTCCAATGATACCGCACCAAACAGTGTCTCCTTTACCGTCCTCTACATCTTAAGTTATTTCAGAAAGTAGTCTACGAAGACCTCATTGACAGAACGACGCTCGTCCGGAAACTCAATCACCTACTAGGGGCTACACATCCGTTAGTAATCATAATCTCGAATATCATCAGATATAACTATGTCCAAATATCAGATAGCATAGCCCTATCCAAAAACATAACCCAAACAAACGGAATCCTACAAGGAGATCCAATCAGCCCAATATTATTCAACATCATGACAGCAGATATCACAGAAGTAATCATAGATACATCGGCATCACTTTTACTTTATGCGGACGACATGGCAATAGGTTCAGAAAACAAAGAAGAGCTCCAAGAGGTCCTCAACAGGCTCACATCATGGACAGAAAGAAATGGCCTACAAATTAACCACAGCAAAACCAAACAGATGACCTTCAGGAAAGGAGGAAGGCATTCACTTAAAAACACAATGACTCTTCACAACAAACCACTAGAAGTAGTGCCGAAATTCAAGTACCTCGGAGTCACCCTCCAAACTACTCTAACATCCTACAATATCCACGTTAAAGAAAGAGCGGCCGCAGCAATAAAAGTCATCTACCACATCGAACAACCTCAACAAATATCATTGGGTACAGCAATGCTACTGTTCAGAACAGCCATATCACCAATAGCAACCTATGGGATTAGCATTACCTGGGAAAAACTCACACTCAGCGACCTGATGATAATAGAAAAAGTCAAGGCCCGATATCTTAAGAGGATCTTAGGCATAGGAAAGTCTGCCCCTTCAAGGTTGACATATGTATTAACTAAGGAGGACTACTTCATCGACGACATCAAAATACAGTTTTACCTACCAAACACCAAAGCCTATTGCACGCCGAATCTTAAATGAGAAACGAAATGCCATTTGGTCCGACTTTTACTCCACAGATGCCATAATGACAGAAGAGTGGAAACAAGCTAATTACGAGCTACGACACGTAATAACACGTTACGCCACCCATGGATTTCACTATAGATTTTGCAAAACCAAGAATTTACACCAACCGAATGAAGACTGTGTGTGTGACCTGTGCAACGATCATTGTGAAAGGTACCACGCACAAAACTGCAAAATGAGGACTACCTCAATAATAAGACTGGCATTAGCATAATTGATCATTTATGTACAAACATGTATTTGCACATTGTGCGCTTTCCTTTTAATAATAATAATAATAAATATTTAATAATAATAATTTCAGAAAGTACGAGGTTTAGAGAAGTGAAACCAATTCTGTTATCAATAATTGTATGTTTACTTATGATTTTGCTAGAAAAACATGTAAGTTCCATTTAAAAAAAAAGGTAACTTTGCGTTTAAAATGATATTGTTATAATTTCCTGGATTGTGCATTTCCTCCCATTGTGTGACCCTCTGACGTGGCTACATTCCTGCGCAAGTAGATTTTTGGCCTACTTTTCACATTTTGCAAAAATGAGGAAAAAGTAGACTTATGAGATCGGGCAAATGTGTGTCCGTCTGTCTGTCTGTCATTCTGTCTGTCTGTCTGTCCTTCTGTCTGTCTGGCTGTGTGTGTGTCCCCCCCCCCCCCCCTATCAACTCCTAAACGGCTGCAGCAATCGAAACAAAATTTGGTAGGAGTAAAGATCTATACCTGAATATCTCACGGCCATATTTGAAAATGATGTCAGTGCTACCAACTGCTGAAAAATCGCAATTGAAATTTGAGCTCTATGTTGGATATCTCGGAAGGTATGAATGGGAGCTATTTGAAACTTGGCACACGTATAGATAATAATATTGCAGTTTAATTTCCAGGAGGCCGTACATGGCAGTGTTGCCAAAATGATTATAAGCCTGCTGATAGGTCCAATATTTAAATGCATATAACTTCTAGACTATCAATTGGAATTCAACCAAATTTCGTATGTGCTATATGTTCATAAACAGATATAACTGAGCGTATTCCTAAGATCCACCAGGGCTGCCAACTGTTAATAAATGCTCTCAAATTATTTTTTCCAAATACCAATATATCAGAAAGTATGCAAGCCGACAACTTTAAACTATGCACACGTATAGTACCTGACATTCTGCAATAATTTGGAGTAACTTATATACGTCAGTGCTACCAAAATGATTCTAAGCCTGCTGACAAGTCCAACTTTAAATACATGTAGCTTCTATACTATCATTTGGATTTCAACCAAAATTTGTATGTGCTATGTGCACCATAACAAATACGACTATGCATATTCTTAAGAGCAACCAGTGTTGCCAACTGTTAAAAAATGGTGTCTCTATTTTTGTTTCCCTAATATCAATATATCATAAAATATGCAAGCCAATAGCTCTAAAATTTGCACACGTATAGTACCTGACATTCTAGATTAATTTGGAGTAATTAATATACGTCAGTGCTGCCAACATGATTCTAAGCCTGCTGATAAGTCCAATTTTAAAATGCATGTAACTTCTATACTAACAAATGGATTTCATTCAAAATTTACACAACAAGTGATCATATTATTGCAGATTATTTCTGACCAATACATGTATGTCATTGTTGCCAACATGATTTTAAGCGCGCTGTTAGATCCAATGATTAACTGCATGTAACGTCCATGCTATCCATTGGACTTCAACCAAATTTTGTATTCTGTACCTTAAGAGATGGAAACAAGAATATATTCAATCACCAGGGCTGCCAACTGTAGTTCTCTATTAGGCTACATTATGCCAGGTATACAGTATTTCGAACTAATTAGAAATTTCTATATTACCAATTTAATTTTGCCATTATTCTAGGTAGATCCATATAGATTAATCAATGGCATGAATTTTAAATTTTAAGAAAAGTAGGCTCTTTAGTTCGTCACGGAACTTCTTGTTCATATCTTGTTTCATTTCGATAATATTTGAGGTCGCAGAGTTAGGTGGGACACCATGTATGCAGAGATAGGCTGCACCACTCGGTGTTGACCGTGTTTTATTGCGAAAATTGAGGTTTTACTCGCTAACCGTTGGAGATACACGAAAAGTGATAAGGACCTTCTGGATAGAAAATTAAATGTTAAAGCTCGTGTATGCCATCAAAGGTTTGCTATTTCTTAGCGTTCTCTTTTTATTTGAAATGGAGATATGAAATTTTGAAACCAAAGGGTGTAGTGACGTCACTAAAATGGTCGCCATTTTTTAATAGTGCAAAATATCGGAATCAAAAGTATCCTATATGTAAACCTGGTAAATGAGCTACATCCATGCAAAATTTCATTTAAATCGGACCAGTGGTTCTTGCGTTATTGTGTAACACACAGACAGACAGAGAGAAAGACACACACTCTCATTTTTAGCCTATTTTCAATTTTGAAAATATAGTCTTATGAGATCACCTTTTGTCCGTGTGTGTGTGTGTGTGTGTGTGTGTGTCCCCTAATAACATTTAAACGGCTGGAGCGATTTCAATTAAACTCGGTAAGAGCATAGCACTATTCCGGACGACCCCGACCGTGCCCTTCAAATTTTGTTACCTCTCACCAATCCAACATGGCGGCTGTGCGAAATATTCCACCAGCATTCAATATCTCCGAAACTATTACCGATATAACCCTGGAATTTTGTACGGTGATAAAGGGAACTACTAGAAGTTCACCTATGTGACTTTTGAAAACCTGGATGCTACAAAACCAACATGGCGGTCAAGCGAATTTGCAACATTTAAATATACGTTTCTCGCGATTTAACCAACCAAACGCAATAAAACGTGGTACAGTATATGTTTATACACAATGTAATGCACCAACATCTAACTTCGTTCAATTGTTTACATAACTTCAAGATGGCGGCTGTGCGAAATATTTCACCAGCATTCTATATCTCTGAAACTATTACCAGTATCACCATGAAATTTTGTACGGAGATAAAAAGCACTATTGGAAGTTCATCTGTGAGACCTTCAAAAACCGGTTAACTACAAAACGAACATGGCGGCCAAGCGAAGTTGAAAGTTTTAAATAGACCTTTCTCGCGATTTAATGATCCAAACGCAATGAAACTTCATACAGAAAATTTTTATACACATTGTAATGCACTGGTATCTAATTTAGTTCAATTGGTTACGTAACTTCAAGATGGCGGCTGTGCGAATTTTGAAAATTACGTTTTTATTTCTTGTGTTCTAATCATGCGTTCGAAATCAGCATTTGCATAATGAACGTACACAATAATCTTCATCTAATAGTACATAACTCTATGTTCTACAGATATTAAAATCCAAGATGGCGACCATCCAAAATATTTAGACGGTTCTCAATATCTACGAATCTATTACAGCAATCAAACTGACAATTTGTATGTTGATAGAGGTAATTAATATCAGTAGGATATATGAAAATAGGCTATTTAGTTCTTCACGGAACTACTTGTTATATATTAGTATGATAAGGCCATCACACGGTGTAAGAGGTGAGAAACCGATAAGATACCTCGCTTATTTTAGTCATAAGGCCATCAACCTATGTAAGCGCGGAGAAACAGATCAGATACCTCGCTTATATTAGTCATAAGGCCATCAACCTATGTAAGCGCGGAGAAACAGATCAGATACCTCGCTTATATTAGTCATAAGGCCATCAACCTATGTAAGCGCGGAGAAACAGATCAGATACCTCGCTTATATTAGTCATAAGGCCATCAACCTATGTAAGCGCGGAGAAACAGATCAGATACCTCGCTTATATTAGTCATAAGGCCATCAACATATGTAAGCGCGGTGAAACAGATCAGATACCTCGCTTATATTAGTCATAAGGCCATCAACCTATGTAAGCGCGGAGAAACAGATCAGATACCTCGCTTATATTAGTCATAAGTCTCGCAAGAAAAGAATTTGTCTGTAGAAGGCACAAAACAAAAAACGATTCCAGACAATCAAGATGGTAGATGGGCGTCCTTGGAATTGGACCCTTTAAAGCAACAACAACAATAGTTTAAGGAAACGGGCACCTACCTGTTGGTCTCCAAGGTGTGTTGATCAGCCGTCAGAATACCGACTGCCATTGATGAATTAAAGTCGAAGCTGTATGTCCAGAACTTGGGTTGATCAGGTACACTTTCATACTTTTCGGTAAACTTCTCCAATCCCACACAAATGGTGAACACATCCGTGCCTGGTACCACGTCCAGTACTTTAAATCTTGCTTCTATAGTGGTTCGATAAAACTCTGAAAATAAAATAACCACACATGGTCAACAAACATCAGTCAAACACTGTGACACGGGTATGGCTTTAGGCTAGTGGTCTATCTGGGGTTAGCGTCATTAATTTCCCAACTCCATGGTAACCATGCCAACCAGTGTTCGTCATCTATACACACTAGGTCATTAACGTTATCCATACGTTGCTATATGAACACAAGCTCTTAGTTACGTGTTGTTTGTTTCTTTTCGAATTAGTTTCTTTCGCATAATGTTGAACGCTGGAACCAACAAGTTATCTAGGGCACAAAAATTAACATGGGAATCTTACAAAAAGAAATGCTTATCAATTAATGCAAAAATTAAACATTACAATACAGTCATAAAACCAGAAGCCACATATGCAGCAGAAACATTATTCCATCTAAATGAACATTCTAAAACCGACAGATTACAGAAGATCGAAAGGCGAATTGGAAGAACTTGTATCAATAAAGGATATAAAAAAGATGGGCAATGGCGAATAATACCTAACAATATGGTCTATAACAACCTAGAACCCATTACTGATACCATGCGAAAGAAAAGACTAGGATTCTTTGGGCACATCATGAGAATGCCAGATTCACGTCTTCTTAAACAACTAGTGCAGTACAATCTTGCTTCAAACAAGTAGTTCCGTGAAGAACTATACAGCCTATTTTCATATATCCTACGTATGTTAATTGCCACTATCAACATACACAATTTCAGTTTGATTGCTGTAATAGATTCGTAGATATTGAGAACAGACTAAATATTTCGGATGGTCGCCATGTTGGATTTTATATATGTAGGTCTTAGAGTTATGTACTGTTACATGCAGATTATTGTGAACGTGTAGTATTCAAACTTCAATCGCATAATTAGGACACAAGAAAAAACAAGGAGATTTTAAATTTTTTCACAGCTGCCATCTTGAGGTTATGGAAACAATTGAAATAAGTTAGATGCCAGTGGATTAACATTCGTATAAGAATTTGCTGTACCAAGTTTCACTGCACGCGGATGGTTAAATTGCGAGAAACGTCCATGTGAATATTTATAATTCGCGTCACCGCCATGTTGAATTTGTGATCACCAGGTTATTTAAAGTCCTATAGGTGAACTTAAGTTCATAGCCCCTATGAACGTTAAAAAATGCAGTTTGATAGCTAAAATAGATTCGTAGATATTCAGTATCGTCTAAATATTTCGGATGGTCGCCATGTTGGATTGTTAAATGTATAGGCCATAGAGTCATGTACCATTAAAGGAAAATTATTGCGTAGGTTCATTATTCAAACTTTCACTTCGATCGCATGACTACATCACAATAAATAAAATCTTAATTTTAAAATTCGCACTGCCGCCATCTTGAGGTTATGTAAACAATTGAACTAAATTAGATACCAGTGGATTACAATGTGTATAAATATTTCCTGTGCCAGGTTTCAGTGCGCTTGGAACATTAAATCGCGAGAAAGGTCTATTTAAAATTTTCAAATTCGCTTGGCCGCCATGTTCGTTTTGTAGTTAACCGGTGTTTGAAAGTCTTATAGATGGACTTCCAGTAGTGCTCTTTATCTCCGTACAAAATTTCAGGGTTTTACCGCTAATAGTTTCAGAGATATAGAATGCCGGTGAAATATTTCGCACATCCGCCATCTTGTGATTATGTAAACAATTGAACGAAGTTAGATGTCGGTGCATTACAATGTATATAAAAATATACTGTACCAAGTTTCATTGCGTTTGGTTGGTCAAATCGCGAGAAACGTCTATTTAAAAGTCGCAAATTCGCTTGGCCGCCATGTTGGTTTTGTAGTTACCAGGTTTTCAAAAGTTCCCTCTATCACCATAGAAAATGTCAGGGTAATATCGGTAATAGTTTCGGAGATATTGAATGCTGGTGAAATATTTCGCACAGCCGCCATGTTGGATTGGTGAGTCGTAACAAAATTTGAAGGGCACGGTCGAGGTCGCCGGGAATAGTGCTATGAACTTTCCGAGTTTCATTGAAATCGCTCCAGCCGTTTAGATTTTATTAGGGGGGGGGGACACACACACGAATCACACACACACACACACGCACACACACACGGACAAAAGGTGATCTCATAAGCCTATTTTTTCAAAATTGAAAATAGACTAAAAACACAACAACTGGATGCCGATGGTTAAAAGAAATCAGAGAGGACTTAAAAGAAATTGGCCTAACAACAAAAGATGCTGCAAATAAGAAAAGTTGAACTACAGCACTTAAAAATATGACGTTTCATTTTCCACTCACAAAGAAGAAGATTCCTACAAGAATATTTTCCGCCGAAGATCGGGCAAGACGATCAATACGCATGAAGAAGTATTGGAAGGACCGGAAGGCTCGTACACTTCCTACAAGTCGACGAACTAATGGTTGGGTAAAGTGATCCTTTGTGGTCTCAAAAGAAGAGAAGAAGAAGAAGAACGCTGGAAAGTGTAAAAATTACCTCGAACGGAAACTGGTGGAGAAGGAGGAGAACGAGTTTCAAAAGATTATTCTCGATGCGCCATTCTCGTCTACAAATACCGACGTAGAAGAGTACAAAGCGTTTCAGGGATTTAAATAAGTTCAACAATCAAAAAGGCAAAAAACATATCCATGATCCACTGGTTTTCCGTGCTGCGGAGAAAATGTACATTTTAGTTTATTAGCCAGGCTTTCCTAATTCACACAAAGCTCACTAAACAAAACAGGGTTATATATATTTAACCAATAATTTTCTGTTTGATGTCCAAAAATATGATAATTCAAGAGCAATATTGGTTACTTTGCAATGTTTGGACAACGTCAATAATTCGATAGATTTTCTGGACGATCTATTTTTAAAAAAATATTTTCGCCCTGTATGTCAAGATCTTCACTTTCATATTTCCTAGCTTAATTGTCGCCATAATATAATTTTCGCAACTTAATTATTCAACGAAAATTTGAGGTAGGTTGGTTTTGTAATTAATTTCGATCCATGATAGGCTATAATCCACCGAATTGGCATTTGCCGGAGTAACAGGAAAGCCTTTAGTTATTTAGATCACTACATTAATTAGATCAGAGTTTTAAACGAGTTGCACCTAGAATAATATGACTTTGATATTTTGATGCAGAAATTTGACGGAGGAGGCTGGGAATGTGTATTACTTACCTACTACATTTCCATAATGTGATCTTCTGCATGTTATGGTAATTTAATATGCAATCTGCGCTCAAACTAGTTCATAATTGAAATATTGGCTTTCAGGGGCAAATAATACAACTTCAGAAAATCTCTATGTTATTGCCGTATGAGTTAGTTCAGGTGTTAATACACGAGCCTTTGTACTAACCTCCAGAATTATAAAATTGATAATTGGTTCGTTTGCACTCGACAAGACCGTGTTCCGGTGGGGTACAGTTGTATTTACTGGAGAAGTCTTCCAGATCCCTGCTGGCGGTGTCCGAGCAGGTCAGGGGCGGCAGCTGTTCGCAGTAGCCAACTACTGAGAGCACCAGTACCAACTGTAGTGGGGCAAAGTTCTGGACAAATACAACTGAAAGGATGTCCATGGTCGTTGGCTTCAATCAGGGATGTCCACCTTGAAGCTTTGCCTAGAGTTGCTACTGAAGTGAGACGTCCTCGGTTGCTGCAGGGAAGAACGTGCGTAGTCAGTTGAAAAGCAATGAGCTGAGAAATATAAATTAAGAGCATTGAATAGTTTTAACGCAGCAGAACTGACTCCACAATTTGTTAATTTATGAGAGTTTGTTTTATAAATGATATTTCTTTGTCGCATGTGAAGCTGCATTTAAATCAACAAAGACACACAATCTTAGCAGACTGTAGAATAAAGACTTGTCTAATTATATTGAGTCAATGGCTCATAAAAATATTATTGCATACACTCACAAACTTGTTGAGAAAACAAGCAAACGATTTGTTTCTCTAAAATGCAAGATTAAAACAAGTTTTTATTCCAATAACCACTTTTCCCCTTTAACGGGGATTTCAATCACCTGGGGTTAGTTCCCCTGGCCCGAGGACTTCATCCGCATTAGGACGTCCACCTGCACCCGGCCTCCCAGGAAGCCACAACACATTATAATATGCTAGAATAACAAAGTGACTCACCCCCAGATAGTAAATCTAATACAAGACAGCGAAAAAGATTTGCCCTAAACATTCGAGTAATGAGGATTGAGAGATTTGGAATGAAATGGAGCCATGAAAGGCCGACTGGAAAAATACCCCAAAACACTGATAAAAGCGGGAAAACGTGCCGATCTCAGGAAATGTTTCGGGGGCACAAAATTCTAAGTTCACCAACCATTAACCCTTGAGGGTGTAGCAGTTTACAGGGTGCAGCATAGGTTCTGGGGCTAAAACACAACCCTGTCTCATTTAGGAAGACGTACGGTAGACAGGAGGTACTGTGATTCCTTCATGGTGAAGCAGTATACAGGGTACACCAAAAGTGGTGGGCTAAACACTCCCTCTGTCTCCTTTAGAAATTCGTACAGTAGGCAGGATGTACTGTGAACCTTTGAGGGTGTAGCAGTATACAGGGTGCACCATAAATTGTGGGGATAAACACACCCCGTGCCTCCTTTAGGAACTCGTACAGTAGACAGGAGGAACTGTGAACCCTTGAGGGTGTAGGAGTATACAGGGTGCACCATAAGTGGTGGGGTTAAACACTCCCTCTGTCTCCTTTAGGAGCTCGTACAGTAGACAGGATGTACTGTGAACCTTTGAGGGGGTAGCAGTATACAGGGTGCACCATAAATTGTGGGGCTAAACACACCCCGTGCCTCCTTTAGGAACTCGTACAGTAGACAGGAGGAACTGTGAACCCTTGAGGGTGTAGGAGTATACAGGGTGCACCATAAGTGGTGGGGCTAAACACTCCCTCTGTCTCCTTTAGGAGTTCGTACAGTAGACATGATGTACTGTGAACCTTTGAGGGTGTAGCAGTATACAGGATGCACCATAAATTGTGGGGCTAAACACACCCCGTGCCTCCTTTAGGAACTCGTACAGTAAACAGGAGGAATTGTGAACCCTTGAGGGTGTAGGAGTATACCGGGTGCACCATGAGTGGTGGGGCTAAACACTCCCTCTGTCTCCTTTAGGAGCTCGTACAGTAGACAGGAGGAACTGTGAACCCTTGAGGGTGTAGCAGTATACAGGGTGCACCATGTGTGGTGGGGATATACACACACTCTGTCTCCTTTAGGAACTCGTACAGTAGACAGGAGGTACTGTGAACCCTTGAGGGTGTAGCAGTATACAGGTTGCACCATGAGTGGTGGGGCTAAACACTCCCTCTGTCTCCTTTAGGAACTCGTACAGTAGACAGGAGGAACTGTGAACCCTTGAGGGTGTAGCAGTATACAGGGTGCAGCATTGGTGGTGGGGCTAAAACACAACCCTGTCTCATTTGGGAACTCGTACAGGACAGGAGGTACTGTGAAAATAAAAATGGAGCGAGCTGACCACACGAATAATGTGGATTGTCCTAGGCGAAACTCCACACAAGACACGCCACAAACCTAAAAAAAATTGCTGAGTTTTAAACGAATACATTGTTCAGTTGTTTTTTGTTGTTTCACATTCAAGAGGCTATGGCAACGTGGTCACTAATCCCCGTGCACTTGAGTGTTTGTAGAATTTGTCTGATTGCATGTCTACGACAGAAAGGCATAGCTCTACCCCTCATTTCTGTGTGTATATTGTGGCCCATATGACCAGGCCAACTCTGCGTGTTTTGAGGAACATTTGCATTTCTTAGCGCAGGCCTCAAGGCTAATTCGCCATTTGCCGCGAGATAGCAGGACTCCCTTTTTCTCATGAAGGCCTTGGTGGCGAGGATCAGGGAGGCTGTGAGCTTGTACAGTTTTAGGTATTCCGAAACAGGGTGAAGGATTGGTATTGATGTAGAATATGATACGGCTTCCTATAAATGAAGAGTACTCGCTGAATATAAAACCTGCTCTACGCAATATAAACCTCACGCTAACATATGGTTAATTGCGGATATTAACACGCCATACACGTGAGTCTATGTAATCATAAGATGTGTTGCAATTAGTACATGAATATGGTTGCCTGCAATCATGAAGGTGTACAGCCTATGATCGAGTACTTGCTACTAAGCAAATCAAGCTACTTACAGCACCCAAGTACCAGGTGCAGGTGAGAAATGTATCACAGTGAATAATAAATGTGGTAGTTATTCCTTCCTTATTAATACGATCTACTCAATGTATTTACGTAGTACGAATGCAAACCAAGCTCTAGACTAGTAGAGACGATTGATCCTCCAGGGCCAAGTCTCCACATATAATTAGCAGATGGCACAGATATGTATAAACGAAGGACGAAGCATGTGTTATGCCACAACTAACCATCAGTAAAATATACAGTCCACTCTCCATCTTCTCAATTTAGAGCCCCATACTGTTACACGTTGGTCCTCACGGACAAGATATACATCGTGCATCACGTAAATGTTTGGTCACCTCCAGGCCAGATATGTACAATCAAACACTTCGCTATACAAGTGTTATTATTGGGTCTGCAGTTGTGGTGTTCGTATTTGTAATTCAGGTGAGGATTGGGAAGGAGGCGGTTGTAAGCCTTTCGTCAGGAACCAACCTGGCATCTTCTGGGTATAAGAAAGTCTAACGATGGACGATCCTCTCAGTTCTGTTCTTGAGGTTGAGCTCCAGCCCTCAGACCAGAAATAAAATTATTGTCAGAGACGGGAATCGAACCCGGATCTCATAAATGTTGGCGTAGCCATGCCGGTTAAATCGTTCACCACGACACTGAGGGGGAGATGCAGCAAGTCTGGAGATTGGGGGTTCGAATCACGGCACTGATAGTGGCTATCCAGAGTGTGATTTTACCACACTCCCTGCAGACAAATGCCCTAATGGTGTTTTAGCACCACCACTTATGGTGCACCCTGTCTACTGTACGAGTTTCCTAAAACAGATAGAGGGTGTTTTAGCGCCACAACTTATGTTGCACCCTGTATGCTGCTACACCCTCAATGGCTCACGGCCACCTCCTTCCCACACGGTCATCACAATAACACAGGTTACCAAGCAGAATTCCACACACACCCTAATACTCGGGACTAAATGCCCACGATGTCCAATTCACAATAACAACAACATAACTTGGTAGAAGTAGTTTTTTTAGCGTATGGCTTTCAGTGCCGGGAGTGTCCGAGGACATGTTCGGCTCGCCAGTTTTGTAGCTGCTTCGAGACGGACACCCATTGGGTGAGCTACAAGTACCGTTGGGGAGGAAAGTGGAAATGGAAGGTCGAGGAGTTGGAAGGTAGCGGCTGTGGCCTATAGTTAGGGACCAACCCCGGCATTTGCCTGGAAGGAAGATGGGAAACCACAGAAGACCATCTTCAAGGTTGCCGGCGGGGGGATTCGAACCTCCTCGCCTCCCGGATGTGAGCGACTGCCAGCAGTCATGCCGTAACGACCACGGCTAACTCACCCGGTAGGTAGAAGTAGTAGTTGTTGTTGTTGATTACCCACACCAAAGGAAGGAAGCTTGACCGCTCATGAGCTAGGAGAGATTCCTTTATACGAGGCATCCAAACCACAAGACGTGATATTTCACCCTCAAGTGCAGATGACCTCGATGTCTTGAACAATCCCTTTACCTTATCGCTAGTACCGGGGTTCCTAACCCATTCTAACAACACACACTGCTACAATAATCAAAATAACACAGGTTATCAGACAACCGTAGCCTCCGTGGCTTAGGCGGCAGCACGCCGGCCTCTCACTGCTGGGTCCGTGGTTCAAATCCCGGTCACTCCATGTGAGATCAGTGCTGGACAAAACGGAGGCAGACAGGTTTTTCTCCTGGTACTCCGGTTTTCTCTTTCAAAATTTCATTCCAGCAACACTCTCCACTATCATTTCATTTCATCTGTCATTCATTTAATCATTGCCCCAGAGGAGTGCGTCAGGTCTCGGCAGCCGGCACAGTTCATATCCTCGCCGCTAGATGAGGGCTTCATTCATTCCATTCCTGACCCGGTCGGAGACTGGAAGCAGGCTGTGGATTTTCATTTTCATCAGACAACCATGATTTACATACAAGGACACTAAAATGTTGGCAAATAATATCCCAAACCCAACAAGTAGCTCCGTGAAGAACTATACAGCCTATTTTCATATATCCTACTCATGTTAATTGCCTCTATCTACATACAAAATTTCAGTTTAATTGCTGTAACAGATTCGTAGATATTGAGAACCGTCTAAATATTTCAGATGGTCGCCAGGTTGGACTTTTATTTTTGTACTATTACATTAAGATTATTGTGTACGTGTGGTATACAAACTTCAATCGCATGATTAGAACACAAGCAGTAAAAACGTGATTTTAAAATTACGCACAGCCGCCATCTTGTGATTATGCAAACAATTGAAATAAATTAGATGCCAGTGGATCAGCATTTAACGTGCAACGTTTCACGGCACTCAGATAGCTAATTCGCGAGAAACGTCCATTTAAATATTTATACTTCGCGTCGCCGCCATGTTGGATTTGTGCTCACCAGGTTACTGAAAGTCCTACAGGTGAGCATATGTTCATAGTCTCTATGAACATTAAAAAATTCAGTTTGGTTGCTGTTAAAGATTCATAGATATTGAGAACCGTCTAAATATTTCGGAAGCTCGCCATTTAGGATTGTTATATGTATAGGCCATAGAGTTATGTACCATTCAAGGACAATTATTGCCTAGGTTCATTATTCAAACTTTCACTTCGATCGCATGATTACGACACAAGAAATAAAAACTTAATTTTAAAATTTCGCACAGCCGCCATCTTGAGGTTATGTAAACAATTGAATTAAATTAGATGGCAGTGCATTACAAACTGCAAAATCATTTACTGTACCACATTTCACGGCGCTCAGAGAGTAAAATCACGAGAAAAGTCTATTAAAATATTTCAAATTCGCTTGGTCGCCATCTTCGTTTTTTACTTTACAGGTTTATGAAATATACACAGGTAAACTTGTATCAGTACCCTTTATCACCGTACAAAATTGCAGGGTGATATCTGTAATAGTTTCGGAGATATAAAATGTCAGTGAAATATTTCGCACAGCCGCCATTTTGAGGTTATCTAAACAATTGAACTAAATTAGACTCCAGTGCATTACAATGTGTATAAAAAATTGCTATACCAAGTTTCATTTCGTTTGGATAGTTAAATCGCGAGAAAAGTCTATTTAAAAGTCTCAACTTCGCTTGGCCGCCATGTTGGTTTTGTAGTCACCAGGTTTTTGGAAGTCTCATAGGTGAACTTCTAGTAGTGCCCTTTATCACAGTACACAATTTCAGGGCGATATCGGTAATAGTTTCGGAGATATTGAATGCTAGTGAAATATTTCGCACAGCCGCCATGTTGGATTGGTGAGACGTAACAAAATTTGAAGGGCACGGTCGAGGTCGCCGGGAATAGCGTTATGAACATATCGAGTTTCATTGAAATCGCTCCAGCCGTTTAGATTTTATTAGGGACACACACACACACCCCTCACACACACACACACACGCGCGCACACACACACGGACAAACGGTGATCTCATAAGCCTATTTTTTCAAAATTGAAATTAGGCTAAAAATGATATTAATAATTCTAGTATTTTCGGGGTTGAAGTCCACAGATACGAATGACGTCACACCCTAGCGAGTGGGATATGATTCAGACATAAGGCCGGATGGTGGACAGTATCATAACAGGGTCGCCAACACGTTCATACAAAAGGCAGGAAAGTTATACGCAAGATGTTAAATAGAGCATATTTTCTTCAGGAGGGGTCTGTGAAATTGTAATTTGTGTAGGAGGCAGCCGTGGCCAACATTTAGGTACCATTCGCCTGGAATAGAAGTGGGAAACCACTGAAAGCCACTTCTAATACGGCTGAAGTAGGAACCAAACCCTGCTCCTCTCGAGATTGAGTATATCCCGTTCCACTCCTCAGACCACGAGATTGAAGGTTCGAATCCCGGCACTGATAGAGAGGGTTTACCACACTTCCTCCAGGAAAATGCCCGGATGGTAACTTAGTACATGTCTCGGGGCATACACTACTAGAGTCACCACAGAAACACAGGTTATCAGTCGCACACCCAAGTACTCGTGGCTGAAGAGTAAGAAGTCTCAGACCTCTGAAGTGATTTAACAACATCTACAGAACTTAGTATAGAGCACTTCGCGGTCGGCATTCTTGGCTGTCGCCCCGGAGTTCCGGATTCGATTCACGGCCCTGCCAAGAAATGTAATTCTGATCTGAGGGCTGGAACGGGTCACACTCGACCTCGTGAGGCAAAACTGAGAAGTGGCGGGTTCGATTCCTACCTCAGCAATCCTGGAAATGATTTTCCGTATGATACTCCAGGCGAATACAGGGAAGTTAAGGCCTCGGGCGTCTCCTTTTGTTATGCTAATTGAATTACAAATACACACACCGATACTGCCAACACAATAATACCAAGCGGCTTCGGTGGTGTAGTCGGTAGCATGCTGAGTTTCTATGCCCAAGATAGCGTGTTCAAACCCTGCCGAAGCCGTCGGATTTTTTAAGAGCGTTAAAATCCCTCAGTATGCCTTCCTTCGGAGGGGAAGTAAAGCCGGCGGTCCCATGTCATAGATTTATGGCATGTTAAAGAACCTTCCACTAATTGCACCTGTGTGAAGCTAAATTGGATAGGTTAAGAATGTAAACAACGCTCTTAGGTTTCTACGTTCGTTGCCAAGAGCCGACTGCGGTGGCGTCTAGTAGCTAAGTTCTGAACTTGGCCTAGTAGTCGTTGACGGTGGCGCTTGGCGGCAAAAGTAGGAACTATTTGAAAAATTCTAAGTTGCAGTACTTAAATTGTAAAAAAACAGATAACACACACTAATACAGTCATCACAATGAACACCGGTTATCAGACAGATTCTACACACACCCCAAGTACACGGGGCTACAAGACCGTGTTGTCCCAGCCCTTAAACTTAAGAACCAACCAACAATAATACCGGTTATCACACAAAATTACACGCACACACCCATGTACACGGGGCTACACGACCACAATATTCAAGCCCGTCAAACGAACAAAAGCAACAACAGCAAACGTACACAATCCATGATCAAACATTCAACTACAGCTTCTCTAGTTTTTGGACTAACTACTATGGCTATAATATATCACAAAGCTTAAGATCACAGTTCCATATCATTGACATATCCACTACGCGCTGTGTTTTGAAGAATTTTCTCTCCCATCATTAACTAAGGAGAGGTCACAATTTGCAAATTTTACGATTTTTTTCTATGCTAATTAAAATCAGCAAGGTTTAAATAACATGCTACAGAAATTTCATTGCAAATTCCACGGAGAAATATGTTTAAAAAAATATTTTCCAAATGTTTCCACGTGCCACGCCCACATATCTGTCATGCACTGAGCGAAGAAGATCCTATTTTAAACCTAAATTGTCGGTCGTAACAGGCCAGTGATAGCTTAGCAGGCTGTAGAAAGATGGCGACAATGCATTTCTGGTCCCATTGTCCACAATGCAAATACATATGCTTGCCAAGCGATTGAGTAAATCTATAAATTAGATCAGTTTTATTTTAATTTTATTTTCAATGTGGGAAGATCTAGTTCTACGGTGTTTAAAAAGGTTCCTAAACACCGTTTCGTACGTGCTAGAGCAAACAAGGATCAAAATACCTATTTTATACAAGGTTGTGATGAAAATCCAGTATGTGACTAACAAAGTGAGGGTTAAGAGTGACTTCAGAAATACAAGTGCCTCGGGGTCTAAATTGAACAGTGGTTTTGGGTATCTTGATACCTCTGAAAATAATGAGATTTCCGTAGGATATAGACTATTCGGTTTAGAGATTCATTCAAATGTAATTAATTTCTCATGTCTATGTGGTGGTCGTGGTGCCAAATCTCTATAATCCTTTGATGACAATTGGCGAAATGGCGTTGCATGCAATTTACTTTGTACTATGAAAACTGTGAACATGATGTAGAATTCAAAACCATACATATGATGGAATAGACTTATGGAGCTAGCATTATGTTAATATATTCAATAACATTGAGGTGCTTGGGTATGGAAGGGAAGGGACTACCATGCTTTGTGGATTGATGAATATGCCTCAACCAATAAGTCGATTCACTGAACATGAGTGCACGATAGGCCTATTTACCAAGTAGCCTATCTTGGTGACGATGACTTAAGTGCTTTTATAAAATATCAAATAGTGAACACTATGGAGTATGACTGAGGGGGGGGGGGGGGGGGAGGGCGTAGACTTCTGAAGTAAAAAAAAAAGATGTGAAGGGGAAACCTTGACTTAAAAATTAACAGAAATTTCATCGCAGTTTTCTGGAAAATCACATTCTTGCACAATCAATGTACCTTTCCTCTGGAACTATTAAACCTACATCATTCAAATTTGGTTTCATAATACTGCAATGCAAAATCTTGTGGAACAGTTTTTTGATATTTTAGGTATTATGGTATTTACAAATAGGTAAATTTGAGGTTTCTTTTTCAATGAAACAATTTAAATTCATATATAAAAACAACTAAGAGCCTAATTAAAATTTTGTTCCACAGAATTTATAAACATAGCCTAAAGAGCTTATCATAAATATTTCATCAATATTGAAATGTCCGATGATGAGAAAAGGTACATATATTATATGTAAGTGATTAAAAAACATTTCAGTGGAAGTCTTTTTTTTTATTAAAAATCAATGAAACTAACCACAGCTATGCCTCATTATGTTATAAATATTGCTACAACATTTCAATGTTGTATCTTTATAACTTGCGAAGTTATAGGACATTGTTCCAAGTAATGCGTTTTGCCCTACGTCTATCCATGAAAGTTGTACCAGATGAGATTTTTAATTTTTTAATGCTTATTTAACCATTTTAGATTGTTAACGCTTTGGAAATGTTTTTTGAAGTCATGCATTTTGTAAAACTGTATGCAAACTTGCAATTACATTCGTATCATATACAGTCTGTACCAAAACCTGTACAGTGTACTCAAATATTACATTTCCTTGACTGAAGATAGCGTTTCCTATTTCATTGCTAGTAGTTGTTTATCATTATATAGTACACTTATTTACACTATAGCCCATATCATTAAGTGCAGTTGACCTAGATATTTTGCCTCTTAAAACAACAATTACCTTCACCTTATTTCTAGTACTGGAGTACCTAATCCATATTAACCCTTAAAAACAAATATGTCCTTACGCTCACCGCTACAGGCATCAAAATAACAATCACAGGTTGTCGGATAATCTACATTACATAAACACACAAAATATCCTAAACCCCAAAATGAATTAAAACAACTAATTTCTAGCACTTACGAGGCTGAAGTCCACGGATAAGAATGAAGAGGCACACCCTTGTGTACCGAGAGATTATGATTCAGACGTAAGGAAGTTGCGGCTAGGGCCGGATGGTGGAAAAGAGAAAACAATAGCTATCAAGATTGGTGGTTCTGCTGGATAGACTCGTCAACACGTCCATACAGAAGCCCAGAGAATTGTATGCGAGTTAAAAAAGCAAGGATCTATTTTCTTCCAGATATTAAGTTACAATAGAATTTATTATGGAATATCTTTACTTTTTGATTTGTACATAACGTACTGTAAATTTTGACAGTCTTCGCATTTAATTTGACCACGTTTTTCTTGTAAAATTGCATTAATAATAGTAAAAATATTAATAAGAACCAAACGAAACTAACACTAGACATGAAGCCATACACGCAGTGAACATATTACATGAAATTGCGCATAGAAACGGACTACAAATTTCTTATGAGAAAACCCACTATATGTAAAGACGGCCAGAAATTAACTCACATTTAATCACACAATACCGTAAAATTACACAAGTCCCCCATTTCAAATATCTTGGTGAAATCATACAACCCTCGGGACTAAACCGAATCGCCAATGAACAAAGAATCACCAAACTACAGAAGGCCTACAAGCTACCGTGGGCACACTACAACAAGAAGTGCATCTCGCTAGTCACAAAATTAAGGCACTGTGCAATGTTGATTCTTTCGGAAGCAACTTACGCAGTCGAAACAATGATGATAGACGGTCAGTCCAAAATTAAGGATATAGGAAAAAAGGGAAGAAATATTCTCAGAATGATTTACGGGGCAGTTAATAATGACGGTATTTGTATGAAGAGACTTCAAAACGATCTCTATCAAATGATCCACTCAATAACAGACGTAATCAGAAAACGACAAGCACAGTTTTATACACACATTTACAGCATGGAAAACTTCAGAACGGCGAAGAGATTGCTCAACGTTATAACTAGGGAATGGAAAAATTCGCGATCGCGAATTTCGCGATCGCGAATTTCGCGAATTATTAAATGAAGTGATACACAGATGGTAATGTGTTTTAATAACCCTAAAAATGGCGAAAAAAATGGGTTTTGAAGTCGCGAAATTTCGCGAATTTCGCATGAAGACGCGAATTTCGCGAATTATGCATGAATTTTGCACGAAACCGCGAATTTTAGCTTTTTTCGTTTTTTTCTTTACAGTGCACTTCTGATAATTCGCGGCAATCAATGCACGAATTTCCGCGAATTATCCACAGTAATGTTTTTAAGCCTAGCAAAGATAAAAATAATGAAATGTATTTTATGAACACGCCAAAAAAAATATAATACTTTATAACATAGTATTGTAAGACACACTAAGTGGGCTTTACCAATATTAAAAACTAAGAAAAATGACTGTCATCACTTTTTGTTTCTTAGGTGGTTTATTTTTTCTAATTTAAGATTGTACAATTCTGAAGAAAACAATATATGAGAACGAAAATTCATCTTGATTTTCTATATAAGAGATAAGTGTGACTATAGACGCACTAGCTGGACTGTGGGAACTTTCGTGATACCCGTTGCATCACTCCTTCACTCGATATGTACTGGATCTCAGTTTACCTCACCGACAGTCAAATTCCGTACAATATCCTCATCGCTTTCATGTCTGAAACCATGATTGTCTTTATCGAAGTCTAACTACTGAATGTCACTTTCTTCTGCATCTTGATATTCATCTAGGTTTTACCCTAATGTCATCGTAGTGAAACCACCTTGCCTGTTTAAAATATCGTCACAGAAGCCGACAAACGCTTCTTTTTGTGCGAGTGTAGTACCGGTAATCTTCTCCCATGACTTGACTGCATGGAGAGCATCCAACAAACACGGAAAGATCAGTCACTTAACGGTAGATAGTCGGCCTCGCTTTCTTTATCAATCTGGGTGGTCATCCTGGTAAGTTACTTAGTTATTGTGGTATTAAGGGCCAGAACAGCGAGGTCATCTGCCCCTTCATCCTAGTAACTACTCGCCACGTGGCGTCATATAGTGCGCCTTTCAGACATGAATATCTAGATGGCAAGTATCCAGATCAAAATGTGCCACTGTTTCCGGAACCAGAATTAACCAGGCGGTCTTCTTGGTTTCATTCTGTAGTGTGTCTGTCAGAGTACTTGAAAGATATTTTGCAATTTATGAGAGAAGTAGTAGGGACATAACCCTGGTGTTGATTTTCTCAACAATGTTTCACATGACGAAATACTTGAGATTCAAAGAATTTGGCACAGACATCACTGAACTCATCCCCTTATTAGAAGGCCACCTTCTAGATGGACATCTACGGAGAATTCAGCAAGCCCTTAAACTTGCTGTTTCTGGAAAGTACGTTACCAACATTAAGGAGCAGTTGGAAGGTTGTGGAAATGTGTTAAAAAGAGGGAAAATACATTCAGTTTTAGTGAATGCTGGGTCGTATGCTCTTGGAAACTTAATCAGCTTGAGATCCGTTGACCCTGGGAACAGGATTTACAAATGTGTGCATTTGATCCAGCAGAAATAGTGCCAATGAACATCAATGAGGACCTTGCAAAGAAAATTAAGAAGTTGCCGGTCTGCGGAAAACTGGAAGAAAGTGAGGTGTTAAGAGGATACAAAGAACTGCAAACTTTAATCAAGAAGCAGATGCATGACAGGACCAAGACAGACATTGTTGGAGTTTTGCAAGGAATGACATTTGTATTTCCAAAGTTCTCAGAATCTGTGTTGAAAACCATTTGGATCCCCTGTTCAAACGCTGTGAACTTTTGTTTTTCAGCTTACACTAGCACGTTAAGTGATATGCGTCACCGTTAGTCACAAGGCAATTTGGATCTCTTCACTGAAGTATACTTTGAAGGATGACTGTAATGTGTTATGTTATCCATGATATTTAAAAAATCCCGCCTAAAATTCATGATTTTGAAAGTACCGAAAAGTGCACTTGAAACCACCGAATTTGACACCTTAAAATACCGCTTTCTTCACTCTGAAATCACCAAAAAATTCCAATCTCTAGTTATAACACAGAGTATGTGTGGCACGGAGTGGCTGACAGAGGTCCAGAGGGAGCTATAACAGGTCAACATAGAAAATCTCGAGGACCGCACCGAGTGCCGGAATAAAATCAAAAATCAAAATGGAAGGAAATTGACAGCTGAGCGGAAGAAGGGACATTCTGATAGGATGAAGAGGTTTTTGGGTGGGGAGCGGCAAAACGCCAGAAGACGAAATCATGTAATCAAGTTCAATCGCTCTACTAAAGGGGAACAATCGGGTAAATAACCAAGTGAAGATGGCTCAAGAATGTGAGAAGAGCAAGGTGGGTCAGAGAAGTTATTAGAATATACGCGGGTTTCAAAGGGGAAATCTAAACCCTGGGAGTTCTTCTGGCAGAAGCACAACTGATCCATGGACTCAAGAAATACTGGGAGTATGTCAAAGCAATAATACTAGTTGTTACCATATGGTCCAAAGCCGAGCCCATTTTGTTGGGGTAGCTCCCCGGGTTTGATTCCCGGCTCCGTCAGGGATTTTAGAAACTGACGTGAGTGCTGGAACTGAATGCATTCTGTCTCATGAGGACAATTGAGTAGCTGTCTGACAGTGAGGAAGCACCCCAATCACGAAAACCAAGATTAACGGCCGAGGGGTCCCGATGCGCTGACCACGCGTCACCACAATATTTGCAGGCTTGGTAGGACTAGGCCCTTCATGCTCTGTAGTGCCACGGGTTCATTGTGTCGTATGGTCCAAAGAGCATCAATTCGAAAATTAATAATGATATAAATAACGATAATAATAAATAATAATTGTTATTATAATAATAATGATAATGGAGATAAGTGTACTGAGAAGCCAACATGGAGGAATACAGACTGAGCGCGGAAGAACCCAAGAGAGGGAACATTGAGCTAAAGAAGTTCTAACGTGTTCCTTAGTTGGGCAGCACGAATCAAAATAATAACAGTTCATCGTGTAATAAGTGGATGCACCAAGGGAGTATATTATATGGCAACGTCACCAATATCATGGCCAGCTGGTACAAGTACGACCCTCAGGCAGCACTTAATAACAACACTGCAAAGCTCTACTGCAGAGGTCTCCAAAGTAGGGGGCGCGCCCCCAGTGATAACGGGGGCTCCGTCTATGGTAGAAATATTTATATTTCATATTCTGTAACAAATATTGCTATCCTCATATCCATGAACCTATCATAGACATGAAGCACCCACGACAATTCAAGACTAATAAACTCGTACTTTTGCTGTCTTATTCCACAAGAACTGACCAGTAGATCCTGCCAGAGTAACATTTCCTACACAGCACCCTTTCACCCGCCATTCGCAGCGATATCTCCTTTCCAAACACTTAAAAACAACTTATGACAATCGGATCATAGGATCTACAGTATTTACTTCTGTCTAATTACTGCAACTTGCAGTTATAATAATAATTTAATTTAATTTTATTTATTAAATACTATTTATGTTACATCATTGTGATATGTCTCACGAATCTGATGACAGTACAGATTATCTGTGAGACATATTATTATTTGGTTAAGTAATATTTTTTAATGCGACTTATAGCTAGTTGTTTGCTGTTAATGTTCGTCAATCCAGGTGGTAGTTCATTAAGTAGTGATGGTATAATATAATCTAGTCTCTTGAAACCATAGCTATTTATACATAAGGGTTTTACATATTTAGTACTTGTTATGGCTCTTGTTTGTATGTTGTGAGAGACCTTATGCCTGAATCTTGGATCATGGTAGTAGAGATTCAGCACAGTAATTTGGAACAACTCTTTAATATTAAAATAAGGGATATCAGTGAAATATTTAAAGAACCTGTTTTGGCTATCTAGAAGATTATTAATTCAAGTTGTGTTTTGATTTCCCTAAGCTGCTATAGCATATCTTAATTTGCTTTCAATCAGAGCACTATAAATTGTTTTGTAAGTTTTCCTATCTACATAAAATCGGAGATTGTAGAAGGTGTAGAGGTTTGCTTTTAGTTTATTATTATTATTATTATTATTATTATTATTATTATTATTATTATTATTATTATTATTATTATATAAATAAAAGGGGATATTCAATCTTGTAATAACTACAGAGGAATCAAACTGATGAGCCAAACCATGAAACTATGGGAGAGAGTAATCGAAAAGCGACTGAGACAGGAAGTGGTGATTAGCAAGGAGCAGTTTGGTTTCGAGCATGGCAGAGGAACAACAGATGCCATATTTGCCCTGAGACAAATAGTGGAGAAGTACATCGAAGGCAACAAGAGCTTGTCGATGGTCTTCTTTGATCTGGAAAAAGCGTACGACAGTGTACCAAGACCGGAAGTATGGAGGAGCCTACATACAAAAACTTGTGCCAGAAGAGTATATACGCCTGATCCAAGACATGTACAAGGACAGCAGAACCACGGTTAGATGTATATCTGGAACTACAGAATCCTTTTATGTGAACGTTGGAGTACATCAAGGTTCCGTCCTCAGTCCATTACTTTTTGTACTCGTCAAGGATGTGTTGACAGAGGGAGTCAGGAAGAAAGCTCCATGGTCCATGATGTTCGCTGATGATGTGGTCCTGTGTGCAGAGACGAAGGAACTTGCAGAGAAATGGTTGGAGGAATGGAGAGAAGCACTAGAAAGCCGAGGAATGAAGATAAGCAGACGTAAGACAGAGTTCCTGAGCCTGAGGGGGGCTGAAACAGGTTTTAAATTGGCTGGAGTAGAGATCCCAACCCAACAGCAAGTTCATTCAGATATCTTGGTACAGTTATCCAACAAGATGGTGGACTGGAGGAGGAAATACAGAGCAGGATACGGTCGGGATGGTTCAACTGGAGGAAAACATAAGTCTACTGTGCGACAAGAAGGTACTGTACCCTTATATCTGGATGGTCCACCAATATCCTCAGGCTGGAAATAATCTGGGATTGTAGCATCTTGACGCCCCGGCTAAAAACGACATGGTGCCACTTGGCGAAAACACTCAGAATAAGGGACAGGTATTTTCTCAAACGGAATGTGCTGCAGTATCTAACTACAGAACAGTAGGGTCATCTAACTACTTAGGATAAATAACAAGTAGTTCCGTGAAGAATTATACAGCCTATTTTCATATATCCTACTTATGTTAATTGCCACTATCAACATACACAATTTCTGTTTCATTGGTGTAATAGATTCGTAGATATTAAGAACCGACTAAATATTTCGGATGGTCGCCATGTTGAATTTTATATATGTAGGTCCTAGAGTTATGTACTGTTACATGCAGATTATTGTGAACGTGTAGTATTCAAACTTCAATCGCAAAATTAGGACACAAGAAAAAACAAGGAGATTTTAAAATTTTCCACAGCTGCCTTCTTCAGATTATGGAAACAATTGAAATAAATTAGATGCCAGTGGATTAACATTCGTATAAGGATTTACTGTACCAAGTTTCACTGCACTCGGATGGTTAAATAGCGAGAAACGTCCATGTGAATATTTATAATTCGCGTCACCGCCATGTTGGATTTGTGATCACCAGGTTATTTAAAGTCCTATAGGTGAACTTAAGTTCATAGCCCCTATGAACATTAAAAAATGCAGTTTGATTGCTAAAATAGATTCGTAGATATTCAGTATCGTCTAAATATTTCGGATGGTCGCCATGTTGGATTGTTAAATGCATAGGCCATAGAGTCATGTACCATTAAAGGAAAATTATTGCGTAGGTTCATTATTCAAACTTTCACTTCGATCGCATGACTACATCACAAAAAATAAAATCTTAATTTTAAAATTCGCACTGCCGCCATCTTGAGGTTATGTAAACAATTGAACTAAATTAGATACCAGTGGATTACAATGTGTATAAATATTTCCTGTACCAGGTTTCAGTGCGCTTGGAACATTAAATCGCGAGAAAGGTCTATTTAAAATTTTCAAATTCGCTTGGCCGCCATGTTCGTTTTGTAGTTAACCGGTTTTTGAAAGTCTTATAGATAGACTTCCAGTAGTGCCCTTTATCTCTATACAAAATTTTAGGGAGATACCGCTAATAGTTTCAGAGATATAGAATGCCGGTGAAATATTTCGCACATCCGCCATCTTGTGATTATGTAAACAATTGAACGAAGTTAGATGTCGGTGCATTACAATGTATATAAACATATACTGTACCAAGTTTCATTGCGTTTGGTTGGTCAAATCACGAGAAACGTCTATTTAAAAGTCGCAAATTCGCTTGGCCTCCATGTTGGTTTTGTAGTTACCAGGTTTTCAAAAGTCACATAAGTGAACTTATAGCAGTTCCCTCTATCACCATAGAAAATGTCAGGGTAATATCGGTAGTAGTTTCGGAGATATTGAATGCTGGTGAAATATTTCGCACAGCCGCCATGTTGGATTGGTGAGTCGTAACAAAATTTGAAGGGCACGGTCGAGGTCGCTGGGAATAGTGCTATGAACTTTCCGAGTTTCATTGAAATCGCTCCTGCCGTTTAGATTTTATTAGGGGGGGGGGGGGACACACACGAATCACACACACACACACGCACACACACACGGACAAAAGGTGATCTCATAAGCCTATTTTTTCAAAATTGAAAATAGGCTAAAAATAACTCTATAAAAATCTCGGGCGTAAGGATACGGATTAGGCCCCTCGGGAACTTCCACCCTACAGCACATTCCTCTGCCATCTAACTAGAAGTATAATGCCAGTTTCCTATAAAACAATCAGGAAATCGTCAACACGAATCCATCTATTTATTAAAAAAGACAATACACATCTCGTGTCACCGAGCTTTGATTAAATGCACTCGAAAATAAACCATGAAATAAAATATATGACTAAGTGTCATTAATCCATATACAAGTACAAATTGTTTCGCTAAGAAACCGTAAAAATTGTTACGTGTAAGCTTAAATAAGCTTCTATACAGCGAACAACTGCTGTGCCCTAGGTGACGGGAGTTTATAACAAAAAAACAAGATGTTCGGGGAAGAACATATAGCCTACTTTCTCCTAAATGTATGGGTATAGTTATAACTCTCTGTCCTTATCATCTCCTAATTTCTTCCTATTTGAAGTGCAAATTGGCACACAGGATTTGAACAGTGGCGTTCAAACCATAGTTTATAATTTACCCCAGCATTTTGCAATTTCATCAGCAAACACTCCAAACACCGACTACTTACAATAATTGAAACTTCGTTGCTCTAATAAGGTCCATCTACAATGCGCAGCCGGCAGTCCGTAGTTGGTAGTCCTCGGTCGGCAGTCGCGATCGACTCCGTGTATACTATAGGCACCATACACAACATGAAGTTGCAGTTGGTAGCTGGCAGTTGGCAGTCGCGAATTTTATCCTTGACAGCCAACTACCCGACTGCAGCAATGTAATAGCCAATCACAGCAGATCAGAAACTGACGTCACATTGTTGTTCTGTGTCGTATACGAATGATATAGGACTAAGTGAAGTAACTTCGCAACCCGTTAATTTATAGGCTAATCTTAAATACACGGTATAACAAAATAATCCATCTCCAAATCATCCATATTGCAAGTTTTGAGGTTATCATCAACGCCTCTGTGCACAAGGAATAAACGAATGTTACTGTATTATTACTCCTAGCTGTCGTTAAGACTGGGTTCACTAACTGGCCGGTATAGAGCGCTGCTCGAATCTATAGTTTCTGCATAGTACAACTGAAGGCTGGTATATGTCACTCCGGTGGAGAATGTCTTTTTTTAATATATAATTTCCATTGCAAAAAGCACCATATAACGCTTTATTTTATAACGTCTCAGTACTCAAGAAACAATGAATATAAAAAAATCAAGCAAGAAAGTTCTACTCTGATAGGATTTGAACCCCGGCCAGCCACATGAGAGACGGGAGCTCTAACCACACAGCCAATCGTACACTCATAACTCACGCGTTATCGATCAAATACATATAACGTACTGTATTAGCAAATAATCACTTGGACTGAAGATTTCTTCACTGGAGTGTATTTCAAACCGAGTTCATTTCATATTAAGTTCATATAATTTTTATCAGTAGGTTATATTGCATGCAACATACTGAAATTAGTAAAATGTAGGTCAGAACGAGAGATCAGCTGCCATCTTGTCAAATAGCCGAGACGATTCAGATTTTTAAAGTCACTTCTAGATTATAATATTACAATATAAACTTAATTTCGAACGAACCACGTCGCTTAGAACAGATTAAACGATTCTTGGTTCGATGTGCACAAGGAATAAACGAATGTTACTGTATTATTACTCCTAGCAGTCGTTAAGTCTGGGTTCACTAACTGGCCGGTATAGAGCGCTGCTCGAATCTATAGTTTCTGCATAGTACAACTGAAGGATGGTAGATGTCACTCCGGTGGAGAATGTCGTTTTTTTTAATATATAATTTCCATTGCAAAACGCACCATATAACGCTTTATCTTATAACGTCTCAGTACTCAAGAAACTATAAATATAAAAAAAATCAAGCAAAAAAGTTCTACTCTGATAGGATTTGAACCCCGGCCAGCCACATGAGAGACGGGAGCTCTAACCACACAGCCAATCGTACACTCATAACTCACGCGTTATCGATTAAATACATATAACGTACTGTATTAGCACATAATCACTTGGACTGAAGATTTCTTCACTGGAGTATATTTCAAACCGAGTTCATTTCATATTAAGTTCATATAATTTTTATCAGTAGGTTATATTGCATGCAACATACTGAAATTAGTAAAATATAGGTCAGAACGAGAGATCAGCAGCCATCTTGTCAAATAGCCGAGACGATTCAGATTTTTAAAGTCACTTCTAGATTATAATATTACAATATAAACTTTTAATTTCGAACGAACCACGTCGCTTAGAACAGATTAAACGATTCTTGGTTCGATAATCGGAACTGGTGGGTCCCATGTTATGGATTATAAATTTTGCATAATTCACACGGCCGCCATCCTGAAATGGTACGTTTGATGACCTTGTAGCTTGGGCACAAGACGCGTCCCATATGAAGGTAGGTTGTTACCAAATTTGGTAACGATCCGATGATTAGTTTGGTCGTAATGCATTATTAAGTTTTGACCATTTGATTGGCCGCCATTACCTTTTGGTAAAAATGGCGGCAATATAAAACATGACACTGAGGTGCCCTTTGCCAGTGCTACCTCTGTACCAAATTTTGTTCAATTCGGTTTAACCGTGTTCGAATTGATAGGGGGGGGGGACAGACATTCAGAGTACACACACTCACACACACACACACAGACTCACACACATACACACACACAGACAGACACACTTTTTTTTCGCCCTGTAGTGATCTCATAAGTCTACTTTCATTTTTTGCAAAAATCGAAAGTAGGCTAAAAATGTTATAAGTTAAACAAGATGTTCAGCAAAGAACATATAGCCTACTTTCTCCTAAATGTATGGGTATATTTATAACTCTTTGTCCTCATCCCTAAAACCACCTCTACCACCATGTAGTGTTTGTTTTCTTTTATATTGATAATTAGCCAGTAAGTGTCAAAATCAATATTATATACTTTATGATGATTGAATAACAAAACTACTAACTTATTGTAATGCATTCACGTCCGTTAATCTCTATATTAAGCCAGCCTGCAAACTTAAGGATCTATCGTTTTGGGTACCTTCCCCTTAAAAAATCCGCGCCAATCACAGTAGGTTGGTGCTGCGACCTAGCAGTGAATTCATATTTATCTAGTACGCCTCTGGGTGTTCAACGAGTAGGCAGTTTAAAGTAGCCAGGAGGGAGGCGATCCAACTGGCAGTGTTTAATGATAGAGCGTACAGTCACTCGTCCTGCTAGAAGGACCTTCCGGAAGTACTTTTGTACACAGCGGTGCGTCCTTCCAGCAGGACTTTGGACCCTTATGGCAAATGTTTGAACTGGCCTTCCAGCAGGACGCGTCCTTCCGGCAGTACTTTGGGTTATCAGAGCGTAATAATATTGCAGTTCTGGTACTGGGCAAACAATAAAAGTCTGTAAATATTCTAAAATATTCAATATGACTCATATTGACTAATACAATAACTGTCTCTTAACAACATATTGACTCTAAAATATATAAACGTATAAAGTATAAACGTGTTTTCATATAGTACAGAGACTAAATAAATGTATGAGCGACGGCGCGTCCATCACTCGAGAATAAATAAATTAAAAAAAGCCTAGTTGTGTTTTTGTCAATATCCCACTGCACAGTTGCACAACTACACGTAATTTAAACTACAGTACCATGACATTTACTGATATCATAATTACTAGCAAATAACGAGTGACTCCATGCATCTCCGCTGTTTGGAGCATCGAAGTAGGTAGCAAAAACATAAACACAGTCACCATTACGTATAATCGCCGCCATTACTGAACGGTCAGAGCTACCAACTTCAGACTTGCATGCGCTGATTCGTTACATTTCCCTCTATATAATGGAAAAAAGAACGGTCCTGCCAGCAGGACGCTTCGTCCTCATATAAGCAATTGAATTACGTACTCAAATGAGGACCTAACTTCCTGCCGGCAGTGCCTTGTACGTTCTATCATTAAAGGTGATCGGAGCGCGATCGTGGCTAATAGTCGAACTACCAGTATTACAAAATTGCCATACTTTAGGAGGCCAGGTATTGACACAGCGGTATATTTGGAACAATACTACCCACATAACCCACAAGAGGACAGCACCGTACAGAGACATTAAGAAGGCTGTGGTTGATAACAACGTGTATCTAATTCTTCTATTCTCCTTTTCGTAATGTCTTCTGTTTATGTGCAATGCTGGGACTGTGATTTTATTAATAAACGAGTGTATACATTAGTCTCCCCTTTGAGCTAAATGACATTTTATTCAGTATCTGTGAAAAGAGCTTGTGCACATCATTTGTAAAAGAATTCAAGAAAAAAAAGTCAACTGTAGCAGTATTCGATCCCCAGTCAACTGCGTGACAGGCTAACACGCTAGCCCAGAGCTCAACATATCCGTAACATCATGGCGATCTTAACTGATATATTAGATTCAACCTGTTGGCAAATAATGACTTGAAATAAACTATTTCTTCACTGCAGTACATCTTCATTATAGATCATTTCATACAAAGTTTATATTATTGTATCAGTAGGGTATATCGCATACAACATACTAAAACTACTGAAATATAAGACAGGCTCATGAGGACAGCTGCCATCTTGTCGTGTGGCAGATACAGCTCAGCTCTTTTAAGCCAGTCATACAGAATTATATTATAATATTAAATTATAATAAATAACGGATCACGACCTTCAGGATAGCTTAAACGACCCTAGGCTTGATAATCTGAATTGGTGGGGCTTAAGCTATTGATTATAATGGTTGCATAATTCACACGGCCACCATCCTGAAATGGCAAGGCCGATGACCTTGAAGTTTGGGTGAAAGACGCGTCCTATATAAAGGTATGTTGTCACCAAATTTGGTAGAGATCGGATGATTAGTTTAGCCGTAATTTGAGTTTACGTTTTGAACGTTTGAGTGGCCGCCATTCAGTTTTGGTAAAGATGGCGGCGATATAAAGTATGGCACTGAGGTGCCCTATGCTAGAGCTACCTCTGTACCAAATTTCGTTCAATTCGGTTTCACCGTGTTCGAATTGATAGGGGGGACAGACATTCAGAGTACACTCACTCACTCACACACACACACACACAGAGACTCACAGAGACTCACACACACACATACACACAGACAGACACACAATTTTTCGCCCTGTGTTGATCTCATAAGTCTACTTTCATTTTTTGCAAAAATCGAAAGTAGGCTAAAATTTAAATAATCCCAAAAATAAATGACGTTACCCATGACGTAGATCTCCGTCATTACAAATACTAATCATTTCTCTATACAATTCATCTCCCGCACCCTAATATTAATATTTCTTCCTCTATGAAGCGCAAAATCTCTACACACATTTTTAAGGTTTAAATTTAAAATATAAAACACTCCCAAATCTATTTACGAATTTATCTGAAATACGTTTAATATAATATTCTATACAATGAAAATAATCACGTCGTAGTTCGTCAGTTACTTACTTAGAAATAAAATATTTACAACACGTTCGTTCCTTTCTCCCGAAAAATTAATGCAACATGTAACTGTCCTTCCACATTTCTTCTAAATCACAATGGGTTTAAGAAAAATATTACTTCACTCTACTTAGTCTTATTCGTGTTTTACGTTAACATCTGGGATTTCATAATCCATACAATTAAGTAGAGATTAGTTCAAAATCCTCCTACAACTTATCTGTTCATGTAATAAAAATACTTAATAAAAATACACATTTCCACTCGTTGAATAATTACCATAAATGACAAACATTAGGATAAGAACCATTTAATAGATCTCAGTTTACTCTCAGCTTCAACAAAGATCCATTAAACCCTATAATTTCTATCAGATTTAACTTTATCCAGGATCCGCTGTCCTGTGAACTTCAAGGAGTTTCAACTCTATTGAGACTATTTCAATATCATCCACAATTACTAAACTTCCGTAACAATTCTCTTATAACTTCTTACTTTCATGAAATACATGCGCCTGTCATTACAGACATTTCCACAAAAATAGATCAATGGCTACACACTGGCTCATTGTCTCACAACAAATAACTCCGTCTACAACGGGAATAATAAATCTCATCCATCGAGATACTTCGCAAACTTCCATAACATTTCTTTCTCTACACTTTCCAATAATAAACTCTTCTTTCAGTCATCACAATCTTAATGAACATATAATAAAATACTGGTTCTCTCCCTGCCTCAATTTAATAGGTAATGCGATAAAATGATAAACCTTTAAATAAAATCTTATTTCTTTACTTCACTCACAGTTCTCAAAATTCATTCAACCAACTGTAACATTTCTTCCATTTCATCATTACGTTATTTCTTACTTCAAAATATGCTCTCGTTTGCATCTGTTAATTCCACATTATAATACTTCACTAATTCTTTCTTTATTGTCTGTTCAACAAATTCTAATACTTTCAAAAAAACATTACTTACAAACTTTCTTCACTAAATTCGTTTCATTATTTCTCAGTTCGTGACTTTCTCTAGATCTCTACAATAGATCTTTCGTAATTACATTCTTTGACATATACTTCCTTTCACATGCTTGGAAAACATTTCCACTATTACACTTATTGATAAAACATAAATATCGTTCGATTTAATATACGTTTGAACTTTACAATAACAATTCTGAACGAACTATAAAATCCTGAGCTAAAGTATAAAATCTGACTTAAACTATAAAATCTCCCTTCAAATTTCGAATATCGCAAAAATCGAAAAATCGAAATGAAAAATCGCTAAAATTCTGAATTCGTCGAAAAATACTATCAAACATCCACATGATGTTTTTACAAATATAACATTGAAAACTGCAATAAACTAATAAACAATATAGAAAGATGGCATTCAACAATAGTTGTCGGATATTCAAGATCTACAATTCTACATAGTGGGATATTTAGCGTTGGTCCTTGGACTACCTTGTGCAGGGTTAGAGTTGAAATGAAGTGGACTCCCATTTTTTACCCATTAGAAACGGAATGTTTCTAGCGGCTTAAGACTGCGTGGTGGTCAGCATTCTTGTCCAAATCTCCCTCCGAATATCTCGTGCGGTCAGGTACTGGGATTCGAACTCGATCATCATCGTGCTGTCTCCTCCTTCCGCCGATGACTCTTCTGATTGAGATGGGATAGCCCTTTCTCTCTTCGGCACCGGGTAATTCCCTGGTCGCCCTCGTACATGAATAACTTGTAGTCTTCTTCCCCCATAGTGCCCTGTAGATCGTCATTTGAGATGGTAAAATGACTGATGATTGTAACCTTCTATTACGGGAGAGATGAGATGTTAATCTCCCCCGAGATGTTGATGTTAAGTCATTTCGGATGTTCTTGATGCCATCATAGCATTGTTCCTATAATTGTTTAAGCGTTCATCACGACGCCTGTAAAATCTTCATGAAACTCCTCCCTCAACTTTTGAATTTTTATCATCTTGAAGCTGTAGCTTTGTCGTATAAATTTAAAATTTTTTCCTCGCTGAATGTCTATGTTAATATTACATGCACATTACTGAGTGCCTTCGATGAATAATTCTATCTTTTCGTTTAACTTGGAGACTAGTTCGTTGTAACGTCCTTCTACTTCGAAGTCGTGGTTGATAAGAGCCTCGCTTCCTCTCGTCTTTTCTCCGCGTCTCTTTTCCAAAAACCGCGTCCTTTTCAATCCATGGTTCTGATTGGTTGCTTATATTAATTGATCAAACTCTTCATTAATAACTTAAGAACTCGGCTGTAATTATATTCAATCGTTCTTAATTATCATTTAACACTCTTCATGATGGTTTAATTTACTAACTTTGTTCTAGTAATTATATATGTTAATTACTCTGTTGGTGTTAATTTTAATAGGCGGCTTCCCATTGGACATTATCGCGTGTCGGTCTCGCGTCGGCTCCCTCTTCTTTCTCTTGCCACACGCTCAGTTCCTCTCCCCATTCTTTTTCACTCGGGCGTCCCCGTGACTGCTCGGGTTCTTTGTCATCCTAGCGAAGCTTGTTCCGAGTCCCCTTGCGACTACTAATTTGATATTGGCCGGCCGAATTAACTCCGTTAATTCACTATCTAACCAAACCAGTTTTGTGTTCGCTTCCAGCATCGATACATTTTAACATAGGCTAATTTAGAAAACTTTCCACTACTTGTATAATTTTCTGTCTCGTCTCCCCAAACGCGTACAGTACGAGAAAAATTAAAAGGGAAGGTACACAAGGCCGTGGTGAGACCAGCAATGATATACGGGGCAGAAACCTGGCAGATCACAAGGAGATGGGCAGAAAAATTGAACGTGGCATAAATGCGTATGCTGAGATGGGCAAGGTTGGACAAAGTTAGAAATAAAGTGATTAGGAGACGACTTAGCATGGTGCAAGTTTCTGAGAAAGTTAGAGAAGTTGGCCTCAGATGGTGTGGCCATGTTAAGAGAACAGATGAAGATTATGTGGATAATAGGATGATGGAAATGCTTCCACCAGGGAAACGGAGTCGAGGATGACCAAAAAGCGATGGTTGGACAGCATTCAAGAAAGCATGAAACAGCGGGGGCTTGTGGAGGAAATGGTCCGGGATAGAACAACGTGGATGAGGAATATCCGCATCAGCGACCCCACATAAGTGGGATTAATCATGCCTGAGAATAATAATAATAATAATAATATCGTATGGCCTCGGGTGCCGGGTGCAAGATTTATAATTTGACACCCAGAGGGTAGCTTGCATGTCGAATTTCGTTGTTCCTTGAATCACTATCAAATTCAAGGAGGTTAGATATCTAAGCTCCTTGAACACTATAGCGCTTTCTAGTAGAGAAATGAGGAACTTCGTGTAGGCGGAAACTCCCGAGATTAATTTTGCCATTATGAACACGGCCTACTGAATTCAAATGGGTTCTTTGACATGCCACCATCGTATGACTTGCGTGCCGTATTTTTCCCGCCTTTCAAAAATCGCTTACCACGGCCAGGAGCGACCCTGCAATCTTGGGGTTGGTAGACCGACACGCTATCCACTCACCCACCCACGGCCGAGGGGTCCCAATGCGCTGACCACGCTTGATAATGTGACCGCCACTTCCTTACAAGAATAGATTCTCCCCTTTCTGCCATTGCCGACTTGAATTTAGCCAGGCCTTTGCAGTCAGTTCAGTGAGTGAACCTATTGCGTGATCAGTGGAAGTGGTTATCCCAATTTGCAACAAACGGATGCAAGTAACCCCACATGAAATAAAGAAAGGTTGTTCAATTCCAATAATTTCTCTTTTTTGCAAGCAAGGAGAAATAGTTAACCTTCAACTCCTTGGAGTAATACAAATGCATTAATTTTTATTTTAAAAAAGTAGTTGAACTTTGATGTGGTCTAATAATAGTAAATTGTGTGTTATTATTATTATTATTATTATTATTATTAATAATAATAATATTAGTATTGTAACTGCAAGTTGCAGTAATTAGAAGTAAATACTGTAGATCTTATGATCCGATTCCCTTGTGCGAAGTAACCTATGAGAATTGCCATGAAAGGAAAGAAGAATAAGGGGAGTGGGAGTGGGAGGGGGTGCTAGATATTTCATGTTTCAAAAGGGGGACGTTTGAGAACCCCTGCTCTACTGGAATATCGCAGTAGCCACAGACCATCCTGTAGGAATTAACAGAACTGATGTCATCTTCGTCTTGAAAGAGGAAAAAAACAACCTTCCTCATTGATGTTCCTATCGCAATGTCCCGTAATTTAGAAACGAAACAAAGTCAGAATAGCGAGAAAAAATCACCACTAGGTGAGGATCTCAAACGATTATGGAGGCAAGAAAAGATTGTTATAGTCGCGGTGATAATTAAAGCACAAGAGGAGATTCCACGGAAGGTTCACAACTCCTTCGCTAAGCTCTGTTTGCCAAATAGGCTATAACTAAAACTGGAACGTTCCGTACTTTGCGGAAAGTTTTAGCCGTGAATGCACTAGTGTAGTGAATGGATCTTAGTACTACAAAAAACACTCAGATGAAATTAAGGCATGTGTGTTTTGCTATTTGTAGCCGGACGCTGGCTAATTACTAGAAAAAATCCTGTGAGAAATAAATGATATTATTAATAATGATGAAAAAATAGGGAAAATAATAATGGCAATAATATTAGATTGGAAATGTGCGCTAATCCATCCACTGCACAAGAAAGGGGATAAAACCAACATCGATAATTATAGAGGAATTTCCTTGATACAAGTTATTTATAAAATTTTTTCCAAAGCCCTGCTCACTAGACTTGAGAAACAAACAGACCGTCCGATTGGAGAATACCAGGCAGGTTTCCGAAAAGGAAGATCATGTACGGAACAAATTCTTAATCTCAAAACTATCCTACAAATGCGCAAAACCAGACAGACAGTCATTACCTTTGTAGATTTCAGAAAAGCATATGACTCTATAGATCGTCAAATACTTTTCAATACTCTATAAGAATTTCGAGTGGATAGAAAAACAAGAGAATTAATCAGACAAACATTAACTGGCACTACTTCAAAAGTTAAATTCCTCGGCGAAATATCTGAGCCTTTTGCAATTAACACTGGGGTCCGCCAAGGAGACGGATTATCTCCGTTACTGTTCAACCTCGTACTTGAGAAGATAATCAGGACCTGGGAAAAGGAAACTAAGGGAATAACCCTTGGCAGACTCTTCAAAGATAGAATTCATGTACATTGTTTGGCCTTTGCTGATGACATAGCAATCCTTTCTAATAACAGGCAAGAAGCAATTCATTCCATTGAGAAATTACATGAAGTTGGCATCAAAACGGGACTTCAAATTTCTTATGAGAAAACTCAGTACATGGAAGGAGCCTCACGATACTTAGACGGACAACCTATGAGAACTAAATTCGGCAAAATCTTTCAAGTGAACGAATTCAAATATCTGGGATAAATTATTCAGCCCTCTTGTTTAAACCGTGAAGCAAATAAACAGAGAATTTTCAAATTACAGAAAGCTTACAGAATCACTTGGAATAGGTATAACAAAAAATCAATATCTCGGAAAGCAAATCTTAGACATTATAATACAGTAATCAAACCGGAGGCGTTATATGCATCAGAAACCTTAATCATTGGAGGCAAATCTTCAACCAAAGAGATTAAAAAACAAGAAAGGAAAATTTTACGAAAAGTTTTTGGCCCAGTTTTTATAGAGGGAATCTGGAGGAAAAGTCATCCCAGGAAATATATCGCTTAATGTGAAAAAATGTCTCATACTTTTCGGAAAAGACGATTGAAATTTTACGGGCACATTATCAGAATGAACAATGGCAGATTGACTAAAAGAATTCTCAACTTGGCCCTCTCACTAAAAACCAAATTTGAAATTGAAACAGATCTCCAGGAAATCAACATTTCAGACAATATTATACAGGACAGATGCAAATTCAGAACCCTAATCGACAATCACCAATTTGAAGACAAACCCAACACCAGGGCCACCATAACTTGGACAGAAGACCGAAGAAAGGCGCTCAGCGAGAGGATGAAGAGATTTTGGAAGGAAAAGAAGGCCAACACATCAGCCTAAACAGGTTCAACCGTGCTCCTGAGTCGGGCATAACGATGCAAGAATAATGGAATAATATTAATTCTTTTACACTACCTACTCAGATTGCCAGCTGAAATAATTTCTAAACTTTGTTATCTTACTTCAGAAGTCGCAATACGATTCCTTCTAGGCTGATGGAGATCGGTCAACACAGGACCAAAGCATGTTCGTTTTGTTGCCTAAGAAAGCACACCCCAAAAGGATTAAATGCAGCTGGGCCCGCAAGAAGACAAACAGTTGAGAACTCGCGATCCTTAGTGGCCCTACCGGTGCTAAAGAAGAGGAATAATGCTTTAAATACGACCGGAGGGGCGGGATATAGCTGTACAACTGGACTGTCCCAGTCCAAACGGGATGTATGGCCACCCCTCCCCAAGAGAAGTCACCCTCTGTTAAGTCACTGACAAACAGTACAGTGAACATGATATATTTTCCGCAGTATTTCATTGTGATGTTTTACGTTAGAGGAGCGTGATTTTCCTATGAATTACTATTTCTCTGTTTTCTACTCTCCACATCGAGGAGGAAGAAAAGCAGGTTTTGTGCGTGTTCCCGGCTCAGTGGACCACTAGCCAGCTGACCCACTCCTGCGGTTATTCCTTACGCATTCCTGGAAAATGCCCCATTGGTACTCATTTCACCCCTAATTGTGAGTGTGTTGGCGACCACGGGACCCCAGCTGAATCTGGAATTTGTTTTCCTATCGACCTCCCTTGGTTGACTATTCCACCCAGATGTTGTCTTTCATTTTCCTACCCCAAAATTAATTAAAACAAATTTAAAGCTCTTACGAGGCTGAAGTCCACGGATAAGAGTCATAGCCTTGTTTCCCAAGAGGGATATGATTCAATCATAAGGAAGTTGTGGCCGAGGCCGGATGGTGGAAAGGAAAAACAATAGCTATCAAAATATCACAAGTCACATATAGGCTACATTGTGATTGCTACACTTGTCACAGTATATGGTATATTTATATTTCACAAAGTATATCTAGATTTTTTTCATTCCTACCTCTTATTATTCATATTTCTGAGGGTCAGGGCTCGTATAGATTGTGAAGTGATGCTAGGAAAATATTCATCCATTCTTAAGATCTCAGCTGTGTAATGTGGGATTGTAACGGCTGATGAAGGATATAATTAATATCCAGAACATGTGCTACTATTAGTATATTGTTTATTCATTTAAGTGTGATGAGGCAGAAAAATGTATGCTGTATATTAAAGTAACAAATAAAAAAACACCAACCTGGACCCATTATTGGGGAGCCAGGCTCCACCTCTCAAAAGTCAGGACAAAGGGTGAGTGATAGAAGAGTAACACCTCTCAAAAAAAAAAACTTGGGCCAGCTGACCCGGCTGGTAGTATCTTGTAAGGGTCCCTTGCCAGGGTTACGGTGAAGATCTCAACGGCAGCTACAGTGGAGAAGATATTCTTCGGTACAGTGTAGATGGCGGACGATGCATCCTAGTGCTCGGGATAATTGTGTAAAAGGTATATGCACAAATTGGGGCATATATCAGATGCAGCGTCTCTTCTCCATGTTAGCAGCGGCTGTAAAGGGCGTCTGTTCTCCATGTTAGGGGTGGCTTCACGAATACCTGGCAGTAGGTATAAAATGACCTTGATGACAGGCGTAGTGACACGTCGGTTGAGATATTTTTGTCGTATCCAACATGCAGTTGACTCCTCTTCATTCAGATATAAAGCTAGGGCGTCCCCTCTAAGCGACGCGCACCGTTTTCGCCCGAACGATGTGGAAAATGGACGAGGGCTAACGACGTACCCTTGACGTCGGCTAAAGAAGCTCGACCAACATACATAAAATCGTATCAGACTAGCCACTGTCAACATTGGGACAATGACAGGCCGAAGCCGAGAAGTGGCGGCCTCTTTGAAGCACCGGAATGTGGACATAGCTTGCGTTCAAAAAAAAAAAAAAAAAAAAACGATGGGCAGGTGCAAAATTAAGAGATATCGGAGAAGGCTACAAGATAATCTATAATTATTGAAAGAAAAGTCAAATGGTGTCGGTGTCATCGTAAACCAGTGGATTCGCGTCTCTGAAGTAGCACGCATCAGCGACCACCTGATGTCAATACAGATAACCTTGCGGACCAGTTTAATCCGAGTTGTGTCATGCTATGCTCCACCGACTGGTTGCCTTGAAGAAGAGAAAGACAAGTTTTGGAACGATCTCGAGGGACAAATTCAAGCTGTAGATGATAGCGAAATTCTTTACATTGGTGGAGACTTAAATGGACATGTTGGTCATGAAAGAGACAGATTTGAACGTAATCATGGAGGCCATGGTTATGCTTACCGTAACAATGATGGTATTTGAATCCTAGAATTTGTGGAAGCGTGGAATTTGCCTGTAACAAACACCTTCTACCTTCTATTAGAAAGCGGAATTCACACCACATCTTCTGCTATAGTGGAAGTCATACATCCCAAATTGACTACTGGATGACACGACGAAGAGACCTCGCAATGATCAAGGATACAAAAGTGATCCCATATGCCAGCGTTGCTCCTCAACACCGAATATTTGTACTAGATGCCGCAGTCCATATAGATTATGTATCTGTGAGGCCAAGCACGAAGGTTGAACGTATTAAATGGTGGAGACTATTAGAACATCGAGCTACCATCAAAGAATCATTGATACCATCGATTTCAAATTCTACAACGACATCAGTAGAAGATGGCTGAAACACACTGACCGAATCCATTAAGACGTGTGCCACATCCACTGTATGTGTCACCAAACCAAATCGACGCCTTATTGACAAGCAGACCTGGTGGTGGATGATGATGTGCATCAGGTAACCAGGGAGAAGAAAGCTGCTTACAAGACATGGCACCAGACACGCAGCTCGGATGATTTAGATAGGTACAGGGCTCTCAAGTCCAGTGCAAAACGAGCTGTAGCAACTGAAAAAGCAGCACATTACAAAGCTATCTACGACGAGCTGGATAAGCCTGGTAGCACAAATAGAATCTACAAACTTGCCTGCCCTTGTGAGCGAGCCACATATGCAGTCGGTCATGTTATCAACGTCAAAGACAGAAGTGGGCTCCTCCTACAAAAGAGACATGACATACTACGTCGCTGGAAGGAGTATTTTGAGGATATATGCAATACGGAGTTCCCTCATCCGCCTCTACCGACTGCTGACCCTATCCACGGCCCTGTGCCCATTATCACTACAGAAGAAGTGTCCACTGCCATCAACAAATTTAAGTCAGGAAAAGCGCCTGGTGCATATGATATACCAGCCAAAGTATGGAATCTCCTGGAGGAACAAGGTGTAGTATGGCTTACTGACTTCTTCAACAAAATTATTATGGAAGACACAGTACCAGAGACCCGGATGATCAGTACCACAATTCCTATTTGGAAAGGAAAAGGAGATATACTGGAATGCTCAAATTATAGACCAATCCGCCTCCTATGCCATACTATGAACATTTTTGAACGTGTTCTTTATTCGAGATTACGAAACATCATCACTGTTTCATCTAACCAGTGTGGCTTTGTTAAAAACAGCAGAACAACACACGCTCTCCATGCACTACGTCTATTGATGGAACGACACCATGAGAAAAGGAAGACAGTTCACTTAGCCTTTCTTGATTTGGAAAAGGCGTTCGATAGAGTACCACATGATCTCGTCTGGCCGGCACTGAGGCTACACAGTGTAGCTGAAGCCTATGTCAACAGGTTGAAACAACTGTACCGAAAGACAACAAGCTCCGTGCGGTGCGCAAAATGAATATCCGATACCTTCCAAATCACTGTTGGTGTCCTTCAAGGATCCGCCTTGTCCCCCTTGCTCTTCATACTCTGCATGAACGCCATCACAAATGACATCCAAACCAGGCATCCATGGACATTATTACAGTATATGCGGATGATGTCATGTTAGCTAACGAGACCCGTGGGCGCCTAGAACAGCAAGTACAAGAGTGGAAGATGCATCTTGAAGAATTTGGGACGAAATTGAACCTGAAGAAGACGGAATACCTGGAATGCGGTGCACGATCACTGTTGGTGAGGTTCAACTTAATAAAGTGACCCAATTCAAAAACCTTGGGTCATGCATCACCTCAGACTGCAGTAGGATTCTTGATGTCAAAACAAGAGTCACTGCCACATGAATGAAATGGCACCAAGTTACTGGAGTCCTATGCGATAAGAAAATTCCGTTTCATCTAAAACCTAAAGTATATCGCACAGTGATAAGACCGATGTCCCTTTATGGATCTGAATGCTGGACTACAACCTCGAAGCATGAACAGGCGCTTCATGAAATGGAAATGAAGACGTTGCGGTGGTCCAATGGCTTGACTCGACTGGACCATATTAGGAATGATGCTGTGCGAAAGGATTTCAATGTTGCCCCAATCACAGAGAAAATGCGTGAATCACGTCTGCGGTGGTATGGACATGTGCTCCGTAGCAGTGAAACCTCAGTTGCTAAGACTGCCCTTCAACTGAATGTGGAGGGTCGTCGACCTCGAGGGCGACCTCAAACACGCTGGGTGGATAGGGTGAGGGATGACATGCGGCTGACTAAACTCCGCCCTCGAGATGCTATGGATCGATTGAAGTGGAGGAATCATTGTAGAAAGGCAGACCCCACATAAATGGAAAAAAGCAAAGAAGATGATGATGAATAAAATTCGAAAACTATTGTTGAGGACTGTTATATCTTTCGAGAGGGTGAAGGACTTTGGTCACTACTCTCTGTTTTCCCTTATATTCCAAGCGGGCTCTGTATTATTATCTCTGCGGTCTGTTTTGGAGAACATGACCGATCATTGTCTGCTTTGATTTATTGAAAATAAAATAAGTATCAGTACGATATTATAAAAGAACCTATACGCCGGTTAGGCTTTCGATAGTTACAATTTCGTTTCGTAATATTGTTGCGACCTTTGTCAGGATAAAAGAAAAAATGGATTCTCTAATAAAGAAAAGTTATTCGGAGTTCATTTACGCGAATATACAACAACGTGGACAATGATATACCGAAGAATATTGATGAGATGCTTGTGGAGGCAAACCTGGCGGTGTTCAAGAACAAAGCCAGAGATCTAGCAAAACTAGATGAAGAAATTATAGATCTTATGCTAACAGAAGACTACGCAACTGCAGATCTGGAAAAGGAAATGACTTCTGCGGATGAATATGCAAGTAAGGCCAAACTATTGGAAGTAAAATATGAAAACTACATGAAAAGTAAGATAGCTGACATATTAAATGCTTCATCTGTCCTGACGCCTTCAAACGAAGCCCACGCAAAACGCAAGTTTAAATTACCCTTGTTAGAATTTAAGAAGTTTGGAGGGGATGTAAGGGAATGGTTGGCGTTCTGGGGACAGTTCCGAAAAATACATGAAGATCCTGATATAGCCCAGGAAGATAAGTTTCAATACTTATTACAATCAACATTACCTAACTCTCGCGCCCGAGAGATAGTTGAAAGTTTCCCACCAATTAGTGAAAACTATCAAAAGGCTCTCGATAGTTTGAAGTCTAGATTCGGACGTGATGAATTACTTGTTGAAGTATATGTTAGGGAGCTTCTGAAACTAACCCTTAATTTAACCACCAGTAGCGAAAAACCTGATCTTTCGTCCATGTATGATCGCATAGAAACACAACTTCGTGCTTTAGGGACGCTAGGAGTGACATCAGAGAAGCATGCCGCAATGCTTTTTCCTCTTGTGGAATCGTGCCTGTCAGAGGATCTGTTACGTGCTTGGCAGAGGAGTTCATTCACCTCGGGGGAGTCAGCACAAAATTCAAAGCTGGGTAACTTGATGGCATTTTTGAAGCAGGAAGTGGAAAGTGAGGAAAGGATATCTATGGCTATAGAAGGATTTCATTTAGATTCAAAAGGCAAGAATGTTAGTGAAAGTACGTTACCAACTGCGGCCTGTCTAATTAATGTTAAATCTTCCAAACCCGTATGTATCTTCTGTGATGGAACTCATAACAGCATGGACTGTTACAAAGCTCGTAAGTTTAGTTTGGAAGAGAATAGGAAAGTTGTCAGAGATAAAAGATGCTGTTTCGGCTGCTTGAAACCCAACCATACTAGTAAGAAATGTAAATCGTTTTTAAAATGCATTGTTTGTGAGGGTAGGCACGTACCTCTCATGTGTAACAAAGCCAGCGTGTCTGTCAGATCTGACAAAATCGATATTCCTTCAGACGAGAACAATTTGTCAAATGTGAATTGTGGACAAGTTCTTTTGAAAACTTTTACTGCTGTAATTAAGGGTGTTGCTGAAAAACCAATACGTGTTCTGTTCTTTGACGGTTCTCAGAGATCGTATGTTAGGAGTGACTTAGCCAAACAGATGGAATACCAGTCTATAGGCAGTGGTAGTGTGGTACATGCACTCTTTGGTGGTTCCCATTTCTAAGCCATATGAACACCAGTGTTACAAAGTAAGGTTAGGTAGTATGGATGGGAAATATGCATGCAACTTTGATGCTTTGGATCAGGACGTTATTAGCCTACTTTCGATTTTTGCAAAAAATGAAAGTAGACTTATGAGATCAACACAGGGCGAAAAAAGTGTGTCTGTCTGTGTGTGTGTGTATGTGTGTGTGTGAGTCTGTGTGTGTGTGTCTGTGTGTGTGTGTGTGTGTGTGTGTGTGTGTGAGTGTGTGTACTCTGAATGTCTGTCCCCCCCCCCTATCAATTCGAACACGGTGAATGCGAATTGAACGAAATTTGGTACAAAGGTAGCACTAGCAAAGGACACCTCAGTGTCATGTTTTATATCGCCGCCATCTTGACGGAAACGTAATGGCGGCCACACAAATGTTCAAAGCTTAAATCAAATTACGACTAACCTAATCATCCGATCTCTACCAAATTTTGCAACAACATACCTTTATGGGGGGAGCATCCTTTGACCAAACTAATAAGTCATCAGCGTAATAGTTTGCGGATGGCGGCCATCTTTGTGTGAAAATCGATTCCCCCTATTAATTCGAACACGGTGCAACCGAATGGAACGAAATTTGGTACAGAGGTAGTACTAACAAAAGGCACCTCAGTGTCATGTTTTATATCGCCACCATCTTGACGGAAACGTAATGGCGGCCACACAAATGTTCAAAGCTTAAATCAAATTACGACTAACCTAATCATCCGATCTCTACCAAATTTTGCAACAACATACCTTTATAGAGGAAGCATCCTTTGACCAAATAACTAGGTCATTAGCCTAATAGTTTGCGGATGGCGGCCATCTTTGTGTGAAAATCAATTCCCCCTATTAATTCAAACACGGTGAAACCAAATGGAACGAAATTTGGTACAGAGGTAGCACTAGCAAAGGGCACCTCAATGTCATGTTTTATATCGCTGCCATATTGACAGAAACGTAATGGCGGCCACACGAATGTTCAAAGCTTAAATCAAATTACGATTAACCTAATCATCCGATCTCTACCAAATTTTGCAACTACATACCTTTATGGAGGGAGCATCCTTTGACCAATCTAATAGGTTATTAGCCTAATAGTTTGCGGGTGGCGGCCATCTTTATGTCAAAATTGATTCCCCCTATTAATACGAACACGGTTGAACCGAATGAACGAAATTTGGTACAGAGGTAGCACTAGCACAGGGCACCTCAGTGTCATGTTTTATATCGCCACCATCTTGACTGAAACGTAATGGCGGCCACACGAATGTTCAAAGCTTAAATCAAATTACGATTAACCTAATCATCCCAAATTTTGCAACTACATACCGGTACCTTTATGGAGGGAGCATCCTTTGACCAATCTAATAGGTCATTCGCCTAATAGTTTGCGGGTGGCGGCCATCTTTATGTCAAAATTGATTCCCCCTATTAATTCGAACACGGTTGAACCGAATGAACGAAATTTGGTACAGAGGTAGCACTAGCACAGGGCACCTCAGTGTCATGTTTTATATCGCCACCATCTTGACTGAAACGTAATGGCGGCCACACGAATGTTCAAAGCTTAAATCAAATTACGATTAACCTAATCATCCCAAATTTTGCAACTACATACCTTTATGGAGGGAGCATCCTTTGACCAATCTAATAGGTCATTCGCCTAATAGTTTGCGGATGGCGGCCATCTTTGTGTCAAAATCGATCTCCCTATTAATTCAAACACGGTTAAACCGAATGGAACGAAATTTGGTACAGAGATAGCACTAGCAAAGGGCATCTCAGTGTCATGATTTATATCGCCGCCATATTGACAGAAACGTAATGGCGGCCACACAAATGTTCAAAGCTTAAATCAAATTACGATTAGCCTAATCATCCGATCTCTAGCAAATTTTGCAACAACATACCTTTATGGAGGGAGCATCCTTTCACCAAACTAATAGGTCATCAGCCTAATATTTTGCGGATGGCGGCCATCTTTGTGTGAAAATCAATTCCCCTTATCAATTCGAACACGGTGAAACCGAATGGAACGAAATTTGGTACAGAGGTAGCACTAGCAAAGGGCAACTCGGTGTCATGTTTTATATCACCGCTATCTTGACGGAAACGTAATCGCGGCCACCCAAATGTTAAAAGCTAAAATGTAATTACGACCAACCTAATAATCTAGTCTCTACCAAATTTTGCAACACCATATCTTTATGTGGGAAACATATTCAGACCAAACTGCAAGAACATCAGCCCAATAGTTTGCAGATGGTGGCCAAGTATGTGTGCAAATCGATTCCCCCTATCAATTCAAACACGGTGAAACCGAATTGAACGAAATTTGGTACAGAGGTAGCACTAGCAAAGGGCACCTCATATTCATGTTTAATATCCCTATAGCACGTTGTATTTCAACAAGCTACTACAACCAACATTCAATCATACTCCTTGAAAAGGACAAAGAGTTATAACAATACCCATGCATTTAGGAGAAAGTAGGCTATATGTTCTTTACTGAACATCTTGTTTGTTCAAATGTGCCCACTGCTCGAGAAGGTCCATGGTTGAGCGAACTGGAAGACGAAGGAATAAAAGTAGTGTGTTTTGATCGGTTCTATACCCTCCTCCTCCTCCCCTCCTCACAAGATGGCCGCCGCGCGATATCTCTCGAACTTATGGTTGGATTTTAACAAATGAGGTGTCATTGAACTCGGGCTGACACCCCCTTTCCAATGGACAACATATTTCAACCCCAAAAATAAAACCTACCCCTACTAGAGGGTGAAATTGATTTTTTTAGAGAATCTCTGTTACCAATTGCAACATGTGAGAGTTTGAATGCCGATATGGATTTAAACGTTGTTCCATATAAAGTGCATATGTTCGGTCGATAGCCACTATGAATTAGCATGTCCACTCATGGCTTTTGTAAGAGGGTGGGGGAGCGGATCCCTGTGGATGGGTTATTGTTGACGGGTCATTGTTGACAGGTCATTGATGACAGGTCCTTGTGGACGAGTCCTTGTGGACAAGTCTGTGTGGACAGGTCCTTATGGTCGAGTCTTTGTGGACGAGTCCTTGTCCCTTTGGACTGATCCCTTTGGACGGGTCCCTCTGGCCTGGTTCCTACGGACGAGCCCATGAATTTATTTAAATTATGTCAAAGGGCCTAACTACATTTGTGTGTGTTGAATTGACGTTGTTCACTAATCCCCCACTACTAAAATGTAATAACGATATGAAAGGAAAGTGATGAAATACAAGTGAACACGTGTGAGATGTCATTATTAGCATTCTCCTTGTGAAACAAGTCACATCCTGTTTTGATTCATACGTGAGAAAATGCGAGTTCATGTGTAATATGATCTAACACACAGGTGTTCACATGTGCACGTGCACGATAAGAGCTAACAAGTCACAACCTGTTTTGGCAGTGGTGGGAATAAGGCTAGAGACATGTACGAGTAGTCAAATTACTCCGGCAGACAACCCCTTTCCTATGGATAACTTATTTCCACTCAAAAATAAAATCTACCCCTACTAGGGGGTGAAATAATAATTTTTAGGTAAAAGTCGCTTTCCATGTGCAACATGTGGGAGTTTATATGCCAATATGAAATTAAACTCGTTCCACATAAAGTGCATGCATACAACTGAATGCCGCTATGATTTATCATTTTTGTTTTTTGTTTTACGTATGCGCAATTGAGGTTTTTGTAAGAGGGCGGGCTTTTTGAATAATGATTTATAGATACGTTTTTTTTACAAATTAACCAAAGATCCAAAAACTAATAGGTCATCGGCTTTTTAATATCTTATGAACTAAGAAAGCTAGGAACTTGTATGAGGGGTCGTTGGACTTGTGGTGACGCCCTGTTTTTGAATGTATTATTCATTTTTTGTCAAAAGGGCCTAACTGCACTTTCGTTAATATCTCGCTAACTAATAATAACAGAGGGTCGAGTGAGGTGTCATAGGACTTAAAATGGCCAACCCCTCCCCATGACCAATGAATTTACCAAAAAAAAACAGCAAGGTCATTAACCTAAGATTGTATCAACTAATAATCTGAGAGGGATAAGTGAGGTGTCACAAGACTCAGGATGGCCAACCCTTTTCCGTGACCAACGAATTTATCCAAAATACCCAAAACAGCAAGGTCATTGACCTAAGATTTTATAAACTTATCAGTAGAGAGGGTCAAGTGAGGTGTCATAGGACTACGAATGGTTAACCCTTTCCCATTACCAATGAATTTACCTCAAAAATTCAAAACAGCAAGGTCATTGACCTGAGATTTTATAAACTAATAATCGGATATCAACATGTGAGGTGTCATAGGACTTAGAATGGTCAACCCTTTCCCATGGCTAATGAATTTACCCAAAAATACCCAATACATCAAGGTCATCGACCTGAGATTTTATAAACTTATAATCGGATATGGACATGTGAAATGTTTACAGTGAGTGATGAAACATAGCTAGGTAGTGAAAGAATTATTGTAGGCTACATGTATGGTGACTGACAAATCTTTCACCATTGGAACTTGTTTTCAGATCAAACTGCAGTACAGAGAGAGTATAGGTTGTAGGTATGGGATAATAAATGACAAATGGTGTATACAAAATCTGATTCATCGATTCAAGAAATAAGAGTAGTCAATCTTTAATTGATTGGTTAAATAGGATAGCTAAAATCCAAAATGGTGACTACATTGAACTAAACTGAACCAAGCTGAATCAAATCCAACCAAACCGAACCAAACTTAATCAAGAACAAGCCAATGGTTTAAGTGTAAAACTTGTGGTTGAATGTGGGCATTGGTAACGTCAGAAAGGAAAGGGATAACGCTCTACCTATACAGGGTAAGGTAAAGCTAGTGCATGATGCTAATGCACACACACACAAGTACATGAACCACACACAACCATCCTATGCAGTTATTATGGGTTGACTGTTAAAACTTGCTCAGTGGTTACTGGGACAAGATGGTCGCTACACACAACAAGCTTTAAATACCTGAGGCTAATAATCTATACACACACTCACACACACACTTGTTCTAAACTAAACTGTCTTGCTGGCAGAGCTCACACAGTAGGTAAATGACAGAAATGCTTGGCTAACAGAAATACAACCATTTTCGGTTGTCTAATGTTACCAGCTAAACATTACGTGCTATAGTGGTGAGCACATGTGCCTCTTTCACTGGAGATCTTAACTCGATTTCTAGCTCTAAGGCCTAGAACGAATCAAACTAAGAAAAAAGGGTATGGTGACGCAGTGGTTAAACTGTTAGCCTTTCACTAAGGTAGACTAGGGTTTGATTTTTGGTTAATATGCATGTCATAAACAATCAAATAAAAGCAGAGATAATGTTTAAAACTGATTACACTTTTCTCTTTTCAAATTATTACTTAGATTACAAATACAAACGTGGACTGGGTTTGACATACAGTTAATGCTTCCTATCACATACCAGACTGCAAGAAAGCCAAACAAGCAAAAGCAGTGGTAAAATCGCTATGTGTAGAGAAATACCTAACGGTTTTTATGAACTGGCAAAGGTATGTCGCATAAACAGTGCAGGATACAATCCAGCAACCATAATTTTTATCTCGTGGACAAGAGAAAACATATATATAGAGAGAGATATATATAGAAAGCTTGTGTGTGTGTGTGTGTGGGTAGCATTGGTTGTTTGACCAGAGAAAATACGGTGAGGTAGGGTGGGGAGAGGGAGTATTAGCACTTATATATGAATGGAAAATAGATTTTTTTCAATCGTTTTGTTTTTCAAATGTTGTGGTAGATAATCGTTTTTTGTAAAACATTCTTACTTGCAGTAGTAATAAGCCTCTATGGTTCCGCTAACACATAGATAGACTGTATTATTGCCATGGTCAAGCACTCACATTAAGATCATTTACAAAATCATAAAATGAAAAATAAAAATCTTGTTTTGGAAATATCGTTTTTCAACATACACACAAAATAAATATATAAAAAATTGTAAACAGCAAATTGGAAAATCCATGTTTCCATATAGACAAAATTTAAAAACCTTAAACGGACATTTAAGAAAATATATGCAAATGGGAAATTGACAAATGTGTAAATATGAAAATGGAAAAATCCATGTTTCCATATCATGAAATTGAAAAACATCAAACTGTCATTTTAAAAAATGCAAATGGAAAATTGACAAATTGCAATGTGTGAAATGTGAAATTGAACAAATGGCTATCATTATAAAAAAAAGAACATGGTGCTCTATGGTTGAGGTGTGAATCAAACCCTCTCTACTTATTTGGACCACTCGAGACTGAGTAGACTAGTTTTAGTTGTCATACCACTTTTAAAAGTTTTTGTTAAATCTAGGAATTGAACCCAAGAGCTTGTAGGGGGGATCCGAGGTTATAATATGTTAAACAGATAGCCTTGAATGTAGGGTGTGAAAGTTATATAGAGATGAGACGTTTCGCTCGGGGCAGGGAGCATGGAGATCTGCATCAAACCAGTCAAAAGACTGACGACTCAAACAACAACATGTAGAGCTCACCAAAATAATGTTGTGTAACGGTAAATGTTAGTCAACGAACAGTAATGCATTACTAAAACCCATGACACGATACCTAAGAGCTTTTCTAAAATTATTTTAAAATGCCTTTAACCCTATATTAAACACCCAGTTCACAAGACTCATAACTGTAATGTTATGGCCAAACAAAACAAAATCTATATTTCAAAACAAACAAGTGGTTTAGTCAATGTATACTGGAAAAAGTTTTATAAACACTCAAGTCCACAAAAATAATTAAATTAGTAACTGTCAGGTTGACCGAGTGGTTATGGTGTTTGACTTAAGTTCAAATTTTCTGTACAAGAAAGCAAGGGTTCGAATACCTTACCTGATATAACTATTGCCTCAACATGACTTGACCACACTGTATTATTGTGTACTCGGTACACAAACCATAGATAGAGTGTATTGTTTAAGGTCACTCTCTTTGCGAACATAGTCAGAGACTGTTGATGGTTAACAATTGCATTAATAGTGGGACATAGGGATAGCAATTAAGAAAAACAGACAATTCCCATACACTTTTTTTTATTTATTTAATGTAAGTACTTGTACAATAGTTATATACAAACTACAACTCTCTTTTGTCTATTACTATCTAGTCCTTTTCGATCCACTTGCATAACAAGGCAGATGACTTTGTAGTTCAGCCCCTTAAAACAACAACAACACTACCTCTTGCATAGTCTGTGATGTTGATGACTCTTGAGGCGTGGAATATGGATACAACATAACTTTTACAACAGGGGTTAAACGTTGCTCAACAATCAATGCACTATTTTGAGTAGCAACATCTTTCTCTTGTACTAACTTATTAGCATTCTGATAATTTTTTGCCAACACCATCAGTGTTTTGTCTGGAGCACTACATTGATGATCACTCACACTTAAAACCACACCATTTCTACTTTTCATATTGCCTCGACATCTTGTTGACCTCTGTTTTGAGCATCGCCAGAATATTATTCCTTTTACATTTTGTCGTCTATAGTTATAAGAGTAGCCTTTATAGAGTACACGTTGTTTACCTCGGTTAGTTGTAGTGAGTTCCATAGTAGTAACTAACCTGTTAGTATGATTTGCACACTACAAAGGTTATCTCTGTTCTGGTAATAGAATTATTTAGCGTTGGCTTTTATATTTAATATGTACAGTTAAAAGTGATAGAAAAGTGGTAGAAACGTAGTAGCAAAGTGGTAGACAAGTGGTAGACAATTGGTAACATAGTGGTAGAAAAGTGGTAGCAAAGTTGTAGCAAAGTGGTAGAAAAGTGGTAGAAAAGTGGTAGAAAAGTAGTATAAAAGTGGTAGCAAAGTGGTAGAAAAGTGGTAGCAAAGTGGTAGCAAAGTAGTAGAAAAGTGGTAGCAAACTAGAAAAGTGGTAGAAAAGTGGTAGAAAAGTAGTAGAAAAGTGGTAGCAAAGTGGTAGAAAAGTGGTAGCAAACTAGAAAAGTGGTAGCAAAGTGGTAGAAAATATTACATGTATTGTTAAGAAATAGTTTAAGCGGTTACATGGATTCATTACACTATAATTTTAGCATCACGAAGCTCATTTTCTATATCCAAAAGTTCTTCCTCATATTTAGTATGACCAGCCTGTTTACAGGTATGCAAGTACTGAAGCCGCTGGATTAGCTTATTGGGATTGTTCCAGTAAACAAATTTAACAAATGATTTTTTGGGTGTAAACCATTATCATCCTCCTCCTCATCATCATCATCATAATCATCATCATCATCATGGTTATCATCATCAATATAATTATCATCAATATAATCATCATCATCCCTTTGGACTGGTACCTATGGACTGGCCCATGCAATTATCCAAATATGTCAAAGGGACCGGTCCAAAAGGGATCAGCCAAAAGGACCTGTCCACAGGGACCCGTCAAGAATGACTCCATTCAAAAAGGGCCCTTCCAAAGGGGCTAGTCAACAGGGACCAGTTCAAAGGGACAAATCAACAGGGATCAATGAAAAGGGGGAAGCGCATCATGTAAGTCGTTGCGCGCCGCCGCCGTGGGAACATAGGTGTTTATCAGCAGTCTCCGGCAATGTTTGGGAGAGTAACCTTGAAAAGTAGCTGAAACTCGGTAGTCGAAAGCATAGCTTGACCCGTTTCTTACCTATATGACAAGGTTAGGTTAGGTAAATTTAGGTTATGTTAGGTGAGCAGAGGTTAAGTCTTAAAATATTCCCTCTCTTATGTGTTCAAAGCCGATTCACTCTGAACAGTCAGCCAAAACTTTAAATATGTATTTATCATTACATAACGAATTAAAGCAAACTTAATTAATTATGAATGGCGTTTTTTGTTACTGTTCAATGTAGACAGAATATATGCATTAAATGATGGACTCAAGACAAAATGTTTTGATTGTTGACTTGCGTTATTGATAAATTGGTTTAATGTTAGGGGCAGTGCACACTTTCCATGTCGATAATTTATATAGGCTAGAAGGATGGTGTTGCAAACTTCTAATGTGTATTTCCAAATTTCATGCATAGTCTATTTCATAGAATTTTCCTGTAACTTAAAAAAAGTTCATGCTGATTTTGTCTTTGTGTTTGACATTGCAACTACAATGGTTGATTGGATATTCTTTGTCAACTTTCAAATCATGTATTTCATGTCAGATATGTTGGAATTTGTGTTCATGTGTGAAGCTATCAAGTACCGATACCTAATTGGTTACACACAACGGTTTCATAATGAAAATCTGATGTCAGATATGTTGGAATTTTTGTTCATGTGTGAAGCTATCAAGTACCGATACCTAATTGGTTACACACAACTGTTTCATAATGAAAATCTTGATCTCTGATTCATTGGAGAACTGTTTACGCTTGTCTGAACCAAGACTAACTGACTACTCACTGCTAAGGTTTAGAAATTACATTTACTCAAATCACATTCTGGTAAAAAAGATCATGACTACTATAAACTGCTACCACTCTTCCACCACTTTGTTAACACTTTTCTACCATTTGACTCTCACTTTTGCTCTTACTTTAAACTGCACATACTACAAACTATCATTTTTATTATCGAGTTAACTTTACTAGAGGTTAGTTTATGCTCAACAGTCGACATGGAAGTATCAACGACTAGCTATGGTAAGCCATGTGCTTACTATAAAGGATATGCATATATTGTAAAACGAACTAATAAAAATGGAACTGTTATTTGGTGCTGTTCGAAACAACGATCTAAAAAGTGTCGAGGAATGATTAAAACAAAAGGCTCCAACATACTTATTTCAATCGATCATCATTGTAAATCTCAAAATAATACTCATTTAAATGGACAAAATACTCTAACCAAGGTAAAAAAGCAAGACCAAGAAAAAAATAGTGTGGCTCAAGATAGTGCTTTGTTTGTTAAAGAGCATTTATTATCTCCTGAAAAAGACATGTTAGGACAGTCGTTAACGTCTAAGAAACCTCTAACACTATCAAAGACAACACAAACTATGCCAAAGGTTGTTGCATTGCAAGATGAACAAAAAGGATTAGATAGTAATAGTGATGATGATTATATTGATGATAATTATATTGATGATGATAACCATGATGATGATGATGATTATGATGATGATGATGATGAGGAGGAGGATGATAATGGTTTACACCCAAAAAATCATTTGTTAAATTTGTTTACTGGAACAATCCCAATAAGCTAATCCAGCGGCTTCAGTACTTGCATACCTGTAAACAGGCTGGTCATACTAAATATGAGGAAGAACTTTTGGATATAGAAAATGAGCTTCGTGATGCTAAAATTATAGTGTAATGAATCCATGTAACCGCTTAAACTATTTCTTAACAATACATGTAATATTTTCTACCACTTTGCTACCACTTTTCTAGTTTGCTACCACTTTTCTACCACTTTGCTACCACTTTTCTACTACTTTTCTACCACTTTTCTACCACTTTTCTAGTTTGCTACCACTTTTCTACTACTTTGCTACCACTTTGCTACCACTTTTCTACCACTTTGCTACCACTTTTCTACTACTTTTCTACCACTTTTCTACCACTTTTCTACCACTTTGCTACAACTTTGCTACCACTTTTCTACCACTATGTTACCAATTGTCTACCACTTGTCTACCACTTTGCTACTACGTTTCTACCACTTTTCTATCACTTTTAACTGTACATATTAAATATAAAAGCCAACGCTAAATAATTCTATTACCAGAACAGAGATAACCTTTGTAGTGTGCAAATCATACTAACAGGTTAGTTACTACTATGGAACTTACTACAACTAACCGAGGTAAACAACGTGTACTCTATAAAGGCTACTCTTATAACTATAGACGACAAAATGTAAAAGGAATAATATTCTGGCGATGCTCAAAACAGAGGTCAACAAGATGTCGAGGCAATATGAAAAGTAGAAATGGTGTGGTTTTAAGTGTGAGTGATCATCAATGTAGTGCTCCAGACAAAACACTGATGGTGTTGGCAAAAATTATCAGAATGCTAATAAGTTAGTACAAGAGAAAGATGTTGCTACTCAAAATAGTGCATTGATTGTTGAGCAACGTTTAACCCCTGTTGTAAAAGTTATGTTGTATCCATCTTCCACGCCTCAAGAGTCATCAACATCACAGACTATGCAAGAGGTAGTTTTGTTGTTGTTTTAAGGGGCTGAACTACAAAGTCATCTGCCTTGTTATGCAAGTGGATCGAAAAGGATTAGATAGTAATAGACAAAAGAGAGTTGTAGTTTGTATATAACTATTGTACAAGTACTTACATTAAATCAATAATAAAAAAGTGTATGGGTATTGTCTGTTTTTCTTAATTGCTATCCCTATGTCCCACTTTTAATGCAAGTGTTAACCATCAACAGTCTCTGACTATGTTCGCAAAGAGAGTGACCTTAAACAATACACTCTATCTATGGTTTGTGTACCGAGTACACAATAATACAGTGTGGTCAAGTCATGTTGAGGCAATAGTTATATCAGGTAAGGTATTTGAACCCTTGCTTTCTTGTACAGAAAATTTGAACTTAAGTCAAACACCATAACCACTCGGTCAACCTGACAGTTACTAATTTAATTATTTTTGTGGACTTGAGTGTTTATAAAACTTTTTCCAGTATACATTGACTAAACCACTTGTTTGTTTTGAAATATAGATTTTGTTTTGTTTGACCATAACATTACAGTTATGAGTCTTGTGAACTGGGTGTTTAATATAGGGTTAAAGGCATTTTAAAATAAATTTAGAAAAGCTCTTAGGTATCGTGTCATGGGTTTTAGTAATGCATTACTGTTCGTTGACTAACATTTACCGTTACACAACATTATTTTGGTGAGCTCTACATGTTGTTGTTTGAGTCGTCAGTCTTTTGACTGGTTTGATGTAGATCTCCATGCCTCCCTGCCCAGAGCGAAACGTCTCACCTCTATATAACTACCACACCCTACATTCAAGGCTATCTGTTTAACATATTATAACCTCGGATCCCCCCTACAAGCTCTTGGGTTCAATTCCTAGATTTAACAAAAACTTTTAAAAGTGGTAAGACAACTAAAACTAGTCTACTCAGTCTCGAGTGGTCCAAATAAGTAGAGAGGGTTTGATTCACACCTCAACCATAGAGCACCATGTTCTTTTTTTTTATAATGATAGCCATTTGTTCAATTTCACATTTCACACATTGCAATTTGTCAATTTTCCATTTGCATTTTTTAAAATGACAGTTTGATGTTTTTCAATTTCATGATATGGAAACATGGATTTTTCCATTTTCATATTTACACATTTGTCAATTTCCTATTTGCATATATTTTCTTAAATGTCCGTTTAAGGTTTTTAAATTTTGTCTATATGGAAACATGGATTTTCCAATTTGCTGTTTACAATTTTTTTATATATTTATTTTGTGTGTATGTTGAAAAACGATATTTCCAAAACAAGATTTTTATTTTTCATTTTATGATTTTGTAAATGATCTTAATGTGAGTGCTTGACCATGGCAATAATACAGTCTATCTATGTGTTAGCGGAACCATAGAGGCTTATTACTACTGCAAGTAAGAATGTTTTACAAAAAACGACTATCTACCACTACATTTGAAAAACAAAACGATTGAAAAAAATCTATTTTCCATTCATATATAAGTGCTAATACTCCCTCTCCCCACCCTACCTCACCGTATTTTCTCTGGTCAAACAACCAATGCTACCCACACACACACACACACACACAAGCTTTCTATATATCTCTCTCTATATATATGTTTTCTCTTGTCCACGAGATAAAAATTATGGTTGCTGGATTGTATCCTGCACTGTTTATGCGACATACCTTTGCCAGTTCATAAAAACCGTTAGGTATTTCTCTACACATAGCGATTTTACCACTGCTTTTGCTTGTTTGGCTTTCTTGCAGTCTGGTATGTGATAGGAAGCATTAACTGTATGTCAAACCCAGTCCACGTTTGTATTTGTAATCTAAGTAATAATTTGAAAAGAGACAAGTGTAATCAGTTTTAAACATTATCTCTGCTTTTATTTGATTGTTTATGACATGCATATTAACCAAAAATCAAACCCTAGTCTACCTTAGTGAAAGGCTAACAGTTTAACCACTGCGTCGCCATACCCTTTTTTCTTAGTTTGATTCGTTCTAGGCCTTAGAGCTAGAAATCGAGTTATGATCTCCAGTGAAAGAGGCACATGTGCTCACCACTATAGCACGTAATGTTTAGCTGGTAACATTAGACAACCGAAAATGATTGTATTTCTGTTAGCCAAGCATTTCTGTCATTTACCTACTGTGTGAGCTCTGCCAGCAAGACAGTTTAGTTTAGAACAAGTGTGTGTGTGAGTGTGTGTATAGATTATTAGCCTCAGGTATTTAAAGCTTGTTGTGTGTAGCGACCATCTTGTCCCAGTAACCACTGAGCAAGTTTTAACAGTCAACCCATAATAACTGCATAGGATGGTTGTGTGTGGTTCATGTACTTGTGTGTGTGCATTAGCATCATGCACTAGCTTTACCTTACCCTGTATAGGTAGAGCGTTATCCCTTTCCTTTCTGACATTACCAATGCCCACATTCAACCACAAGTTTTACACTTAAACCATTGGCTTGCTCTTGATTAAGTTTGGTTCGGTTTGATTGGATTTGATTCAGCTTGGTTCAGTTTAGTTCAATGTAGTCACCATTTTGGATTTTAGCTATCCTATTTAACCAATCAATTAAAGATTGACTACTCTTATTTCTTGAATCGATGAATCAGATTTTGTATACACCATTTGTCATTTATTATCCCATACCTACAACCTATACTCTCTCTGTACTGCAGTTTGATCTGAAAACAAGTTCCAATGGTGAAAGATTTGTCAGTCACCATACATGTAGCCTACAATAATTCTTTCACTACCTAGCTATGTTTCATCACTCACTGTAAACATTTCACATGTCCATATCCGATTATAAGTTTATAAAATCTCAGGTCGATGACCTTGATGTATTGGGTATTTTTGGGTAAATTCATTAGCCATGGGAAAGGGTTGACCATTCTAAGTCCTATGACACCTCACATGTTGATATCCGATTATTAGTTTATAAAATCTCAGGTCAATGACCTTGCTGTTTTGAATTTTTGAGGTAAATTCATTGGTCATGGGAAAGGGTTAACCATTCGTAGTCCTATGACACCTCACTTGACCCTCTCTACTGATAAGTTTATAAAATCTTAGGTCAATGACCTTGTTGTTTTGGGTATTTTGGGTAAATTCGTTGGTCATGGAAAAGGGTTGGACATCCTGAGTCTTGTGACACCTCACTTGTCCCTCTCTGATTATTAGTTGATACAATCTTAGGTTAATGACCTTGCTGTTTTTTTTTTGCTAAATTCATTGGTCATGGGGAGGGGTTGGCCATTTTAAGTCCTATGACACCTCACTCGACCCTCTGTGATTATTAGTTAGCGAGATATTAACGAAAGTGCAGTTAGGTCCTTTTGACAAAAAATGAATAATACATTCAAAAACAGGGCGTCACCACAAGTCCAACGACCCCTCATACAAGTTCCTAGCTTTCTTAGTTCATAAGATATTAAAAAGCCGATGACCTATTAGTTTTTGGATCTTTGGTTAATTTGTAAAAAAAACGTATCTATAAATCATTATTCAAAAAGCCCGCCCTCTTACAAAAACCTCAATTGCGCATTCGTAAAACAAAAAACAAAAATGATAAATCATAGCGGCATTCAGTTGTATGCATGCACTTTATGTGGAACGAGTTTAATTTCATATTGGCATATAAACTCCCACATGTTGCACATGGAAAGCGACTTTTACCTAAAAATTATTATTTCACCCCCTAGTAGGGGTAGATTTTATTTTTGAGTGGAAATAAGTTATCCATAGGAAAGGGGTTGTCTGCCGGAGTAATTTGACTACTCGTACATGTCTCTAGCCTTATTCCCACCACTGCCAAAACAGGTTGTGACTTGTTAGCTCTTATCGTGCACGTGCACATGTGAACACCTGTGTGTTAGATCATATTACACATGAACTCGCATTTTCTCACGTATGAATCAAAACAGGATGTGACTTGTTTCACAAGGAGAATGCTAATAATGACATCTCACACGTGTTCACATGTATTTCATCACTTTCCTTTCATATCGTTATTACATTTTAGTAGTGGGGGATTAGTGAACAACGTCAATTCAACACACACAAATGTAGTTAGGCCCTTTGACATAATTTAAATAAATTCATGGGCTCGTCCGTAGGAACCAGGCCAAAGGGACCCGTCCAAAGGGATCAGTCCAAAGGGACAAGGACTCGTCCACAAGGACTCGACCACAAGGACCTGTCCACACAGACTTGTCCACAAGGACTCGTCCACAAGGACCTGTCATCAATGACCAGTCAACAATGACCCGTCAACAATAACCCATCCACAGGGATCCGCTCCCCCACCCTCTTACAAAAGCCATGAGTGGACATGCTAATTCATAGTGGCTATCGACCGAACATATGCACTTTATGTGGAACAACGTTTAAATCCATATCGGCATTCAAACTCTCACATGTTTCAATTGGTAACAGAGATTCTCTAAAAAAATCAATTTCACCCTCTAGTAGGGGTAGTTTTTATTTTTGGGGTTGAAATATGTTGTCCATTGGAAAGAGGGTGTCAGCCCGAGTTCAATGACACCTCATTTGTTAAAATCCAACCATAAGTTCGAGAGATATCGCGCGGCGGCCATCTTGTGAGGAGGGGAGGAGGAGGAGGGTATAGAACCGATCAAAACACACTACTAATAAAGCTTACTAGTGATAATGGGGATCCTATCGATGTGTTGATTGGAGCAGATGTTTGTGGTAAGCTGTTGACTGGTAAGAAGAAGAATCTTAATTGTGGTCTTGTGGCTATCGAAACACACTTGGGATGGACAATCATGGGGAAGAACAAAAATGAAAGCTCAGGGAACATAAACCGTTCAATGATGGTCTTGTCAATGTTGTCCACTGAGAAGTCGTTAACTACCTTGTGGGACTTAGATGTATTAGGAATTGAAGATCCAATAATGAGAACCAGCAAGGCTGAGATGAAACGCCTAGCCAAAGACCATTTTGAGAAACCTTTTGTGTAAATGAAGATGGAAGGTATGAGGTTCAGTTGCCCTGGTTAGAAGATCACCCACCCCTTCCGGGGAATTTCAACCTGGCAAAGCGCAGATTGGACTCGACAGTGAAGAAGATGGCGGGCAGTAATTCTTTTGAGCGTTATGATGCTGTGTTGACTGAATGGTTAAGGGATGATGTTATAGAAGAAATACCAAGAGAAGAGTGGGACAATGGACATTATCTTCCTCATAGGCCTGTTTTTAAAGACAATAGTACAACCCCCATTCGGCCAGTCTTCGGTGCTTCAGCAAGAGAGCAAGGGTGCCCATCTCTAAACCAATGCATTGACAAAGGCATTAACTTGATCGAGTTAATTCCACCACTTATGCTTCGCTTCCGACTTCATGAGATAGGAGTGATAGCAGATATAAATATAAAAAAGGCTTTCTTGCAGATCAGTCTTGCTAGAGAGGACAGAGACTTTCTAAGATTTTTGTGGTTTGACAAGTCGGGTAACGTGAGAATATTTCGACACACCCGAGTAGTGTTTGGTGTGACTTGCAGTCCCTTTTTGTTGTGTGCTGTTTTAGATCATCATCTAAAGATCTGTTCGATGCCCAGAAAAGATGGAAATTCTTCCTATTCCTCAAATACTATTACTACACTGCTGAAGTCTTTCTATGTGGATAATTGTGTAGCAAGTGTTCGTGATGAACAGGAGCTAGATTGCTTCATAAAGGAATCCACTGACATATTTACTAAGGGCAAGTTTGATTTAAGAGGGTGGGAGTTTACCAATCCTGAACTTCCATTGAAAGGCATTAAGCCTACTTCAGTTTTAGGTGTTCTTTGAGACAAGAAAGAAGATGTCTTGTTTGTGAACACTGATTTCTGGGAAAGTGAAGACATGAACAGGATCACTAGAAGATCAGTATTATCTTTAGCACAGAGGTTATTTGATCCCATTGTTTTTTTTATGTCCAGTGACACTTTTCCCCAAGATTCTTCTCCAAAAGTCTTGGATAACAAAAAATGGTTGGAATCTCAAACACTCTTTCATGGCTTGGATGGCAGACTTGCCACTTCTGAAAGATATTAAGATTCCAAGGTGGATAACAATGGTAGACAGTGATAATACTTTGAGTTCTATCCATTGTTTTTGTGATGCCAGTCAGGAAGCCTATGCTGCTGCAGTGTTTATTAGATTAGAGAACAGTTCTGGGGTAAGGATTCAGTTCATTCAAGCAAAATATCGCGTGGCACCGATAAAAGACATCAGTATTCCTAGGTTTCAATTGCTTGCAGCAGTTATTGGTGCGCGACTGACCACTTCCATACTACAAGAGATGGAATTTAAAGGTCTTTAGCTGTTCTTCTGGAGAGACCAGTCACCGTTGGAACCAGTAGCTGGGGAGATACCTGTAGTTGGCTATTCCATGGTGAAGACAAGATGTGGAAGAAAAATAAAAGTGCCATCAAGGTTTTCGAAGTGAACTGTAAATAATGTGTGTTGAGACAAATGTCTCAAGGTGGGAGTGTGTTGAGGACTGTTATATCCTTCGAGAGGGTGAAGGACTTTGGTCACTACTCTTTGTTTTTCTTTATATTCCAAGCGGGCTCTGTATTATTATCTCTGCGGTCTGTTTTGGAGGACATGACTGATCATTGTCTGCTTTGATTTATTGAAAATAAAATAAGTATCAGTACGATATTATAAAAGAACCTATACGCCGGTTAGGCTTTCGATAGTTACAATTTCGTTTCATAATAACTATGTTTTACTCATCAGAGAACTATCTTACCCCAAGCTGCCTTCCCAAACACTAAACAATGTGTTTTAATCACTGCTTAAACGTACATGCTTCGGTGTTCTGTGCCACCTTCGTCAGCGTATATTGAAATCAAGTAATCTTAAAACTAAGTTTACAAATATAAAAGAGAAAATGGATATCCTTACAAAGCACTATTAGAAATTTAAATAAAAAGAAAGCTCAAAGAAAAAATTAAAAACATATGAATGTTTCGATTACAGTGAATCGGACGTCGCTGCTATATGATGTATCTTCCAATATTAAATCACGATAGGACGTAATGTGACTACAAATCAACCTTAATGGATACGGCAGTCTGTAAGGAAGGAAGGAAGATTTTAGTTTTACGTGACCGTTAATCGTGCGATCATGAGCCACGGGACCTCGTTTTTACGTGGAATCCGAACCACAGGACATGGCATTTCACTTCGAAAATCTCACAGCATTGATCTTCGGCAGTCTGTATTACCCTTTCACGAAATTGATTGCCGGCGGTCGAGATGGGAAGTATTCCTTGTTTACTTGTGTCACACGTCAGTCTGCTTCGTTGACAGGTACAGGTGCGCGAGTAGGATATGACTCAGTCATAATTTGACTGCCCGTTGTGACATGAGCTCCTGTGACGCGCAATGCTGCTTGCCTTATGTGCAGAATGTACTCTGTGTTCCCCGCTTCGTCCCGCGGGGCTCCTGCTACAATCAACAACAAACACTGGCGCAGCCACGACCAGTGGCAATCAAATATTGAACGGGTAATATTACATTTATGAGGTCTAACCTTGAAATAAACCAGGAGATTCTTATTAGTTGGATCGTTCTGTTGAGGTTAGCTGTCCAATATGGTAATGCAGAACATAATCTTAATCCAAACTGACCTAGTATTTTATATATGTAAGAAGTATGAAACAATTTGGATATTGCCAAGCCAAAATATAATGTACTGTATGGATACGTTGAGAAATAAAATAACCACCATTCATTAAACAGTGGGCAACAAATTAATCAGAGAAGTTAACTAGAGATGAAACTGGGAAAGGGGCTGGAAATGGCTGTGGCATAAAAGAAGGAAAAGTTCCAGCAGCTTTCTGGAGTTGAAACAGAAAAGTAATTTCAAGGACAAGACATTGGGGTTTGAATCCACTTGTCTTGTGAGTCTGGAGTTAGCCTGTTCACATTGTCTTGCAGTTCAAAGCACTGAGATAACAGGGTTGGTTGTGTATCAAGTTAATGTGTCTTCTTCTTTGGCATAAGCATTCAAAAGCCAGAATACTGTACAGAAATGTCTTTAGATACGATCTCAATAGCTCCAAAGTTTATAAATTCAGTGAGTTACTCTGTTGAACCTTCAGAAATTAAGAAAAGAATAGTTTTGGCGAAGAAAGCCTTTCAAATTAAGAAGAATTTGCTGCTCAATGAGCACCTCAACTTGAAGATAAGGAAGTCATTTCTCAAGACCTTTGTTTGGAGTGTGTTGACCTATGGTTGTGAAACATGGACACTGGGGAAAAGAGAAGAATAAAAACTTGAGGCAGCTGAAATGTGGTTTTGGAGACGAATGACCCGAACAATCTGGATGGAAAGAAAGAGAAATGAGCTTGTTCTGAACCAAATTCAGGAGAATCGATGCCTGTTGAACACCATCAAGAAAAGGAGATCAAAATTCATTGGACACATACTCAGACATGACACTTTCCTCCTGGTCATTTTTGAAGGAAAAATTTTGGGGATGAAACCAACGGGACGACCAAGACAATCGCATATCATGAACATTGTCAAGGAAATGGAATGTAAATCGTATGTCAATATGAAGAGAACTGCTGAAGACCGTAAAAAATGGCTGCAACAACAAGGCTTTTAGCCTTTAGAAGGTGGTCATGATAATCACAAAGTCCTAGGTCCTAGGACACAGTTTCTCCCTACGATGCCAGTATGAGATATATTGACATGGATGATTAAATTATGGTTGGAAGCACACATTTCACAAAGTCACTGTCTACTCTCAGGCAAGGTAAAAATTAAAAGTATGAAGATCAAACTTCTGCTCGCAATATCACATTTTTAAGCATCGGCAAGCCCCAAAACACTGCAATACCCATATCAGTTTACCTTTCGCCTCTATATTGTTGAGACAGCTTCATCGAGTAACTTCACAGACTATGCTACGTGAGAATGATAACTGTCAAGATACAACATCTGCTCTTAATCTCATAATTTCTTGCATTACAGCAATGCATACCAAGTTTCATGGTATTTAGGCTGCTTGGTTCATGTAGAAAAAACTGGTATAAACATAACAGTAAATTCTTCTTCTTAGTAGGCCTTATGCCATATATGTGCCCCACCATACTTATCATAGTATCTAGAAGAATTTGCAATAATTTATTTTCTGGCCATGAGAACCTACACATTCCAACTCAATCAACAGGTATCTTTTCTGCATATTCTGATAATATTTTCAACACTTGGAAACATTTGACTTTTTCAAAAATAAAAAAATATTTTTCCTTTCTTCAATTGTCGGAGGTGAAACCCACCAGTTTTGTGACTATATCCTGAGGTAGCTTGGCATGTAGAGACCTAATAGCCTATATAAAATATGGTACGGTACCGAGAGTTTAATCGTAAAGACGTTTTCTCAAAAGTGATTTTTAAAGCCTGGACATTGCCACTGAGGATATATCATCCTGAATCGCAAGGCTTTTTGAACTCTACTTACAAATCACTTTTTTACCAAAAAGCTAAAAAGACCACTGGAAAAAAATGGACGGGAGAAGGTAAGAACGGGCAAAGCGAGATCATGAGGAGATTTTGGGAAGAGGAAAGCACCATCAACCCAAGTCAACAAGTTCAAACGCGCTCCCTAAGTGGGTAAATCGAAGATTGAAAGAAAGAATGAAAGAAAGAATATAACCGTAAGGGGCTACCTACTTAGGAAACTAGTGAGAATTTTTTGAGTAGAGAACCCTAGGAAAATCTGTACACCAAAATGAACATTTTGTTTCTTGCTACCTTCTGGCAGAGAAACTGGAATTCCTGTCAGATAACCTGTGGCTCCTGTGACTGATAACTACAGTATAATTTTGTATTGCTGCCACCAAATGTGATATGTGAGGTCTGAAGCAGCTCATGCATATGACTTGAAGTTCTGTGGATTATTTCTGTATTTCAAAAACTGACTCTCTCTGCCAGAAGTCAAACCCGTGATCTGGGTTCATGACGATTTCAGGATAGAAAGTTTGTTTGTTTGTTTTTTTTTTGTTTTGTTTACAGCATTACAACAAAGGAGTCTAACGTATTAGTGGGTTTGGAAGTAACCTCTATCTTCTAAATCAAAATAATGAGTTAAAACTGTTTGGACAGACAAAGGACATAAGAAAATCGTCCATGGTTTTAGACAGGTGCAATGATTCATTAGTTATTGCTTATTCCATCCCATCCCGTTAGAAAATGTAAGGATTGGGTTTGAGACTTAAGGATGTTCTACAACATTAACGGGGAATAACATCACCAGGTTAGCTCACCACACTGAAGACTTGGTTTGTGGAACAAGTGGGTTCATGTCCCTTCACTTGCCATTTCAAATTAGTTGTCCTTGTTTTCCTACTCAAATTGCTGAGAAGGTGCTTTCCCATAGTCCACAGTCACTTCCTTAGCCTCTTCTACTTCCATCTACTTGGAGCCTGCTTGGGTGATCCTTTTCTCTAGAATCTCAAGGCTCCATGCCACTGCCCATTAGGATGATAAAGAGATTGGGAGTGAGGTAAGGAGACTAACGAAATATTCATATCTAAGAAATAAGAATAGTCCAATATATTATGATCCCATTGTTTCCACACCTACTGCCATGGTCTAGGAGTAAGCATACCCAGTTTGAATCCAGGTTCTGCCAAGGAGCGTGAGATTTTGAATAAGGTATACTGAAGTTCATAATTGTGAAGAGCTGTTGTTGATTTATTTAGGGGCTTTGAAAAATCGTGGTCATGTAGTCCCGTGTCCTTTGGTGTGTGGGTAATTTGTCCCATAATCTGTCGCACTGTGATGACTGTATTGCTGTGATTATTTGCAATTTTAGGTGAGGATTGGGAAAGAGGTGGCCCTGGCCTTATGTTAGGTGTTTGCCTGCAGTAGAAGAGCGTGTGCCTTTTGACTGGTTTGATGCAGCCCTCAATGTCTCCCTGTCCTGAGCTAACCGATTCATCTCTACATGGCTAGCACACCTTTTATCCGAGGCGATCTGTTTAATAAATTCTAAACTTGGTCTCCCCTACAGTTCTTGTCCTCAACCCTTCCTTCCATAGCTAAGTTTGCTATTCCTGGGTATCTTAAAATGTGTCCTACCAACCTATATCTTCTCTTCATTAGCAGTCGCCAGATATATATCTCCTCTCCCACTAGTATTAATTCGTTTTCATTTGTTACTCTATCTTCCCACCTGATCGTCATCATTCTCCTCTAACACCACTTTTCAAACGCTTCCCTTCTCCTGTCTTCTGCTGTGCCAACAGTCCAAGTTTCACTTCCATAGGGTGCCACGCTCCAGACAAACGATTTCAAAGATGACTTTCTAATACCTTAATCTATATTAGATGTGGACAGATTTCTTTTCTGTAGAAATGCTCTCCTTGCCTGAGCCAACCTACTTTTTATATCCCATTTGCTTCGTCCATCACTGGTTATTTTGCTTCCTAAGTAACGTAGCAGAAGTCATCTACTTCCTTTAGATTTCCACCTCTAATTTGACGTCAATATGGGTTTCTGTTACCTTTCTGTTGCATTCCACACTTAACATTATTTTCATCACGAATTCTTTCCTCAATATGGAGTCCATACCATTTAGAGACTCTTTCAAATCCGCTGGTGAATTGGCTACGATGACGATGTCATCAGCATCTCAGTGTTGAAATAATTTCTCCTTGAATCTTCAGTCCTAGTTGAAATGTTTCTCTAATTCCCTCATTGCTTGTTTAATGTATAGATTGAAAAGTATGGGTGATAGGTTGCAGCCTTGCCTTACACCTTTATGAATATCGTCCACCGTACTATCTCTTGTCCTTCGGCTTGAATAACTGCCGTCTTATTTTTGTACCGATTGCAGATCACCCTCCTATCCCTGTACTTTATTTCAATCATTTTAAAAATATCAAACAACTTAGTCCATCCAATGTTACTTAAATCCTTGTCTAAGTCTACAAATGTCATGAACGATCTCTTACATTTCCTTATTCTACCTTCTAAGATCATCCTTAGACTTAACACATCATTCCCTCGAAATTTGATGATTTTCAGTTGGTCGACATGGTTCTACCCAATTATGATGGGTTATTCCCTTATCCTGAAACATTTACATGAAATTAATAAATACACTTGGATGACCAGTTTCGATCGTCAAGCTGTCATCATCAGATCCATTCCACTTAGGCTATCAAAACTATGTCTAAAAGTATGGGTGAAAGTATTTACAAAATGTACACTTATTTAGTTGCAGTATTAGTTAAAATAATATATTTGTTAGTTATGGTCAATGCGATGGTTTGTTGAAATACTTTAAGTGGTGATTGACCTCCACATTTGCTTGCTTATTGTATGTGATTGTTGTTAAATGGTCAGTTCGGATTGTATTGTACAGGTTACGTATCTGGTTGAGTCGTATTTGGTCCGGGTGAGAGCAGCTAACTTCGTCACTGTCTTTTACCATACAATCTGAACTTGAACATGATATACTTGACCTCATTTCTTAGATGTCTGTATTCTGCTTTCCCCTTTCGTCTCTTGCATTCATGTGCCTCCACCTGTTGTCCATTAATTCTAGTATATCCTGAGTAACCCACGACTTTCATATTTAGAGTCGTTTAGTTGCAAAACCAGATACATGCATCGATGCATGTTTTACTAACTTGAGGTTTTGCTGTGTTTTAATTCTTTATAAGATTCTGCAACTTTCCGTCAAATATTAAGCTTCAAAAGTAGATACATCCTACGAATTTCGTCCATACACGATACGCATTAGTTTCAAAACCAGATAAGTGAAGGGACTTAAGAATCAAAACCAGATACATCAACAGGTGATGCGTATACTTTCTTTGCGCATCAGGTTCTCCCCCTTAGAAGAAGGTGTTAATTTGCGTCGCAGTACGGATGGCATCATCCTTCGTTGGTGGACATTTTTGATATTGTTCTAAACAATGGACTGTGTTCCACGGATAAAGCAACGGGTCGAATCTCAATGGTCCTAAACTTCAAAAAGGCGGCAAAGGTATTTGAATGTTTATGTAAATGTTAGAACTGGATAATAATATCAGCAAGATTTATTGTGTTGCAATGTGAGATTAGTTGTTAATATTCCTTATACAGTATTTACACGAGGCAAGTGCAAGGTTGTGGGGTTGATAAACATAAATTTGTGGGCTATATTATTATATTGTATGATCTCAACGGGTTCAAAACTTCCATAACATCACTCTATTGTCAGATATGGCCCTGTCGGTCCTCCAAAGAATCTAATATGGTATCTTGGGAAAACGGCAGCGGCATACAAATATAGAGAAATCACCAAAACAGACCAGGATATTTTTCACAAAATATTTTATTATGGGAATGATAAGCAAATGGTTACTACACCATGCACCTCCAACAATTAAACACGTCGAGTATGTGTTTCCCGCTGTCGATCATTCTTTCTTATCTTCCGGTAGGGGTTTTGCCAGAATCGAAAACGAAATTACAAAGCTAGATGTAATGGTAACTCCAAATGAATATGCAGAGATTTTCTCTCACTTTGGAACAGTGAGAGCGTTATCGGACAAACCGTTTGATTGGAAGAACTCAAATCAGATGCACTGCGACCACCTCCACATTGGCATTTTCATTTCAATCTCAGTAAGAATTTCTTCTTTAAAATAAGCCGCAAGAGGGACGACGTTGCAATCAAGGGTGAAGTACACTACAGAAGTGAAATTGGTGAGCACAAGAGGGTTTGTAAGAAAAATAAGAAAGTTGTGGATGATATATCACCAACTTAAATACTTCCCGGAGTTCAAGTGTCATTTCGGATAATTAGAGATGTAAAACCTTTGCTCACTAAACATTTTGGCAATGACTGGAAATTCATTAACACATTGTCATACTACATGAACAATATAGACTGGTCCGAAAACTTGCATGAAATTTATTGTACTCGTACCAATGAGGAAGGTCGCTTGTGTGAGAATGCTTCTGGAATGGATGGCTTCGTTGTTTAAATTTCATATGTTGACTTCCAGACATTTTCGGTGTTGCAATATATTTAACATTGTAATATTTTCTACAGTGGAAGCAAACAACTTTGGTAAAATCATGACAATGTAACAATTTATCCGTACAACTAAATTTCTTTGTCCAAGGGAAGGTGTGTTGTTTTAAAAACCTGATAAATCCAAAAAGAAATTTTCAAAACCAGATACATCACCAGGTAACTTTCAAATTCAGATACATCACAAACATTGTGGCTAGACGAACTGGACATCATCATCGTCTTGAGCAGTTTCCAACCGCTGGTCGGGTCTGGTTGGAACATAAGCCTCTCCATCGTTTCCTGTCCATCCACCATCTCTCGTCATTTACTGTGTCCCAGCACACTCCTCTTTCCTCCACACTCTTCTTAACTCCTTTTATCCATCTGTCCCTTGGTCTTCCCCCTTGGCCTCCTTCCAGTCATTTCCATTCCAAACATCTTCTTCGGTATCCTCTCCTCTTGCATCCTCCTCACATGTCCATACCATTGTAGCCTAGATCGCTCTATTCTATTTTGCAATGGTTCCTCTCTTACCATCTCTCTGACTCTCTCATTCCTTACTCTGTCCATTCTTGTCACTCCTACCCTACTCCTCTGGAACTTCATCTCCACTGCTCGTATTTTATTCTTGTCCCTTTCCTTCATCACCCAAGTTTCTGAACCATATGTCAAAATTGGCACAAAGTAGGTCTTGTAGATGATTCCCTTACTGGACATACAGCTGTGAAATCTGTAGAGCTTAGTTGATTGTTTTAATGGTTTGCTCCCTCTTTTGTATACTATATATATATATGTAAATAGTATATCGTTTTTGTGTACAATGCCATAAGCATAAATAAAAAATCACAAACATGTCCTCAATTATCTTACAATGTATTGCTCACAGTCCTGAAATCATTACAGGTGCCCAGCTAAATCCTAATGAGTAACGTTTGGCCAAAGTATCAAAGTTGTGCCCTTTCAGGAAATGGAATGAAACGGTTTTTCTAAATCATGAAAAATGTTGTTTTAGTGATCTATCTGGTTTTGCAACTAGGTTTACCAATGTTCCTTTTCTACCAATGTTAACTTCTGCGGTTCATTTATTTTATTCTTCAAAAGTGACCATTCCTCTACCATTAAAGTTTGTTCACCGTTCTTCATTAATACTTCCTTTATATTCATCTTGAATATTTCGTTCACATCCTCCTCCTTCAGTTTGTCTATTGACCACTCCTTCTCAGTTTTGTCTGAGGAGGTTGAGTGTACCCCGTTCCAGTCCTCAACCAGAGTTAAATTTCTTAGCAGAGCCAGTATTCGAACCCGGACTTCTGGGACAACAACCAAGCTTGCTAGCCGCTTAACCTTGAGGTGAGAAGGGGAATGGATCCTGTTGGTCATAGTAGAAGTGAACTTCTATGGTTTCAGATTCCCCTCCTCCCCCCCCCCCCCCAATATTTTAATGCCTCCTTTATACTCCATGCACCAAACATTCTATCACCAAATTATTTTTAAAGCCCAATTAAATGGAGTAATGGTAGCTCGGAGACTATGGTTTTCTTCATTCATTTCATCCTCCTCACGATGTGTAGTCTCTCTGGAAGACACACACATTATTACTATTACGTAAACATTTCTCGCTTAAAAAACCCTGGCCCTGCTAATAAATATAGCTCATCGTATCTTGTGTATTTACTCAAAGAACTTGTTACTTTTTAAATTTCTGATTTGTGTATTCCGCACAGTTTAGTTTATTGTTACATTCTTTATTTTTATTTGAATATTTTTCAATGTATAAATATTAGGCTGTTCTTATAATTATTATAACTCTATTGAATTTGTATTATTCTATCTCCGTTAAGAGGGGCGGATAACCTCGCTGTTCCGCCCAGGAAAAGTAGACTTATGAGATCGATCCGGGAAAATGTGTGTATAGTGTATCCGAGGGCATTGTGCTGAGTGGTGTCGAACCTGATACACTGGGAGAAGAGAGAGTAGTCAGGGACTGCCGAAGAGAAATGAACCCAGGATCTTTAAGGGAGTTTAGTTGAAGCAAACCCCTAGAGACATGGCATATGAAATTAGTAAGGTAATGTGAGAGTAATTCTGATGTTATAATTGGAGATAACACAGGAATAATGAGGAAATATTGTACGATATTGCTGAACAGCACATGATATCCTAAGCTGAGCACAAGTATTTGGAGTCTGTGACGGGATACTAATTGCTCAAGTTCAAGAGGCGTGTCACCCTGGCGACACTTCAGTCACTCGGGACTTTTTACAGCATCTCGGGAGGGTGAGAGAGCCAGATGCTGACCAGAAACTCCCCCAGTACACAAAGGAATTGAGCATTGGTGGGGGAAGCGGGAACAGTAAATTGAAGATTACTTGTGATTAGAGCCAGCTACAAATATGAGAGTTACACCTCTGTGAATGGAATTCCAGAAGGCTAATTTCCGAGCCATCAAGCATCCCAATCGAAGATGGAACAAGGAATTGGGAGGATGCACTCCTTTAAGAGGGTTGGCGGATGTCGAGCGGGGATTCACCGCAAGGATAGCGTTATGACGCCATGGAGAAATTAATTATTTATAATTAATTGGCTGATCGGATCACGAGCACGCGAGCAAATTTGGAACCTGCACAACAAGACGAACCATGAAAACGCTTTTCCAGGCCGGTAGAAAAATTGTGAATAAAAATGAAGCTTTACAAATTAAGGGAACTATTTTTGCCCTAAATCCCTTATAAGCTCGCAAGACGAGTGGAGCGTGGTCAGTTGGAACAAGAAGCCACACGGAGTGCACGTCACTCTAGACCAAGAAAGGACGCCGCGCGCAAAGACTTTGTCTGTTTATAAGTATCATTGTAGTTCAGTGAAACAGTATGGGGGCGTCATACTTAAAGACGATGTATTTCATACAAGTGTAACGTGTGATAATAAAGAACAATGTGGAGAGCACATCGCTCAGGAAAATATAGCACGCGCAATCTGAAGACAGTATATTTTACATGTGTACAGGTGTAATGTACAATGTACAAGTGCAGCGTTAAGTACGTCAGAGAGCTGAAATTACGTTGTCTATAAGCGCACAGGAACAGCAATATTTGCTAGGAGTAGTGAAGCAAAGTAAGAGAATGTCACATTTTATAATGCTTAATGAATGTTAGAGCGCAATTCATGTCATTACCGAAAATGTGCGAGTGTATAGCATTTGGTAGACATTGGGAACAATGGAGAAGCTGAGATATGTATATTTCCAGTGTAATTGCATCTAGGAACAGTAACTAGAGTAGAACTTTGGGGGATTGCGAGGGATTGCCGCAAACCAGTTCAAGTAGATATCTTCACGCAGGGAGTACGAGATTGTTATGTCAGGAATCAGGCATCGTTCGGGGAGAGAACTCGACGGAACCTGTATTTCTGGAATTCTGCAAAGAGAATCGCCGAGTGAGGCCAGTGTAAATAAATATATCGAGTGTTTTAAGTGTTATATATATGTTTCGAGTGTAATGTTAAATATAATATTTGTGAAATGTCAAATCGAAGCAGTAGCTTCATGTTTATGTGTCAGTGTAAAGTGAAATTATTAGCGAAGAATCCACGCTATATGTGTATTAAGAAAGTGGATATGGCTTGTTAATTTATGCCAATATGGTGGGCAAGGCGGAATATAAATGGGCGAGGCCGTCTGAAAACAAACGTGAGTACATGAAACCATGATTATATTGTAGTAATGTAGCACACCATATGCCGAAATATGTAAAGTAAATATTATGTCAGTGAAAGTTTAAGTCTATGAAGGAATGACTTCTATTCCTCATCCTTGTGTTGAACTAATTTTCATATTTAAAGATGTTTGATTACGTCGAGTTTCGAGTAAGGCAACTTCATTGCAGATAAAGTAGTGAATGGCAATGTGATTAAATGATCAAGTCACAGATGAACTCGGATGTTCATATTATTGATGGTACAAACCGTTACGTTGTGTCAAGTCAAACTAAGGTGTGTCAGTAATAACAAGAAATGAATATTAAACATCAGAAAATGTTTGTATACATGTTAAAATGTAATAACTGCAGAGCTAAGCAGTGTTGTTGAAAATAGAGGGACCGCTAAATATAATATCAACGGTATAATGTCACAAGTAATCAAGTAGTAACAATATACGGGAAGTAATGAAATAGTAATAATGGAAACGGAAAGGTTTAACAGAGAATTTTAAGTGCTGCTTAATTATAAGCAAAGTAAGAATAATTGCTAAATATTTTCTTAATGATGCGAGGAAAAGGTCACTAGCATCGGTAGTCGGGATGTCAGGTCTGCTAATCATCGTTATTCTCGTATAGCCAAGGGGCATACGAATGGTATATTGAGCAATTGGGATTATTTAGGTCAGGTAAGCCTAACCCCAAATCTGCATATGGAGCGACAAGACATTGGATCTCTATTGTGTGGGGGAAAACGCGGAAACCTAGCCATCACGTAGGATACCACCGTTAGCCAGCTGAATAAATGAATATGACACGGAGGGATAACTTAGTACCCTACCGTAGTCCAACGTTAGCCACCGACGATCCAGAGGGCTCCATGATTTGATGATTCTCTTTCCTCTGCTTGATATATAAATGCGCCATTGCACGCTAGCCATTAAACCTAATGATAGGGTTATAAATGTTTTAAACAGTTCCGTCTTCCCAATAAACTCTTGCAGGAAGCAGATTGCCCGTCTAAAAACGCAAGGGCTGCCTTGAGCCGTTGTTTTATACTTGTGAAAGAATGGGTGAAGGACGCTCTGAGTGAGAGAGCGATAAAGTGACAAAGAAAGGGAGAAGTGGCCTTGTTTTTGTCAGAAACCTCGCTGTGGAGGGCTATTGTATACGAGACGAAGGGTCGGGCCAGGCCTCGGTCACTTATGAGCATGTAAATGTTGGCACCCTGAAATGTTTTAAATTGAATATTATAATAATGAATGTCAATTATATGTGTGTGAAGACATATTGCTATCAAAGAATCATCGAGATATCTTAATATTTGGCCCAATTAGAAAATGGTAAACTTTGTAAGTTTGCACTGACAGGAACGCCTAGTTTGAAGGAATAAACCTCACATTTTACGCTATATTAAGCGGACGGGTAGCATAGTTTGACGGCTTGACACAATGATAACTAATTAATGACTTGAAATTACCCAATCAAGGCATATGGTGGGGCTTACAATTAAAGGTTTGGAAGGAGCATGGTAGACTCAACTAATGTTTTGGTGGGAGAAAGAGGAAGACATAAATACGCACAAGTTGTATAGAGAAAGTGTATGCATTGTTTAATGTATGAAAAGTTTTAAGATAAATGTAAGATTACAGACCCGCATGCTATATGCAGGGATTGATTAAAGTTGCTTTGATTTGTATCAATCTGTCGTAAGTTTTCTGTCCCACTTGGACAACCATTTGTAACTTACCTTGTCCACTTGGACAAACAGAGTAACTTCTCTCCTATGGAGAAACATTTATATATATCAGGTGGTAGGGTGTTAGCACACTAGGTTAGCACAACAGATATTAATATGGGAATCTAACTACCATCAGTAACTCTGAATAAACTTATGATTGATTGTAATAGATATGAACTGACAAGGATTCTCGCCTTACACAAACTATTTACACTGGCTATCATTTTCCTTTGGTATTGACGAGACATGTGACCGGTATAGAATAACTGGATGTAGGCGACAGGTGTAGGCTACTCACGTAACAGAAGATTCTTGTAGGTCGTCTTGGCTTTTCTCGAAGGATTATAATTTCGTGTAGCTTTCAATTTCTGACTGTTATTGCATACTATGCTCACACGGATATATATCTAGCAGCGTCTCCAAATGCATTTAGTACAGATACTTTATATAACATAACCGTAAAATCCTTACACGTGTCCGTCCAATATTAGTTATATACAGTATTTACACGTGGTACACATAGTACCGCAGTAATAATACCGCTTGTTGCTGACCGCATGCCGTAACCTAACAAAGGTATGTGTGGTTACAAAACTTCGTAGAAACGAATATAATTACTGGTTTGATACAGGAATTACTTATACCGCGAGCACAATGGTACTTCCATCATATCTAATTCACTCTCGGCTAGTCTTAATGACGTTATCTCACAACCGTTCAGTTCAGAACCACGAAATCAAGTATACTCTAGGCTAGTCCAGATGACTTCTTAATACAACCAAAGAATACAACCGTTCACTTCAGGAACTCATAATCAAGTGAAGTCTCTACTCGCTTGCCATCCCCCTCGTCATCTAAGAATTATAACCTCCAATCCAGACAATTACATGAGAACAATCTCGAACTCTCAACAAATCCATGAAATAAACTTGCAATATGACCTCTGTCACTGATCTTGGCCAAGAGCAAAAGCTTCACTATCCAAAGAGATCCTAAATTTGGATTGGAACTTCCGTATTGCCACATATCCTGGTACTGGCAGACACAAAGCTTATACATGTGATGACATTTTCTTTCAATGAAATAAAAGTCCCTAGACGGAATCCTTGTAATACACAATTATATACTTAATAACTACAACCCTATAAACTAAAATGATGGGGATGAATGATGGACATAAAACAAAATGATATGAAAGATGATAGCCTAACTTGTCTTGTACCCAAGTCTCAGAGTTGCGGGTTGGAGTGTACTATTGTAACCTGGAACAGTTACACAGTGCAGAAGCACACATAAGGGTGATTACAATGGTGATCACAGTGTAATTAAAATCAACTATTATTTGGATTTTTGTGATGTGATAAAGTGTGAACAATTTTCATTAAGGGAAGGAATGTAATTGTTTGGATTTTTGTGAAGTGAGGTAGCACAGCATGGTTATGGAAACCATATGGACTGGTCTGAGGACTAATCAGTGGACTAGGATACCAGCCATGGAGAGCAGAGATGAGGGTAATTTAAGGGATTGTCTTTTTAATGTGTCATCTCAACGCTCAATTTTATTGATTTGTGGGTTATTAAATGTAAATGTAATGTTGCTTGCTGTGTTAAAGCCATGATTCAGCTCGAATTAAATTAACTAGAATTGATTTGTGTGTCTTATTGTAGAGTTGATACCTATTAGTTTCAAATCCTAAATATGTAACCGCTCAGTGGGAGGACGGTTCACGCCCGAGGACTCGAGTTGGCTGGAGGCGGAAGCGTATTTTCTATGAAAATTCATCACATGGGTGCAATAGATAATAATATTTCAGTTTAATTTCCAAGAGGCCATACATGGCAGTGTTGCCAAAATGAGTATAAGCCTGCTGATAAGTCCAATTTTTAAATGCATATAACTTCTACACTATCAATTGGAATTCAACCAAATTTCGTATGTGCTATGTGTACATAAAAATATATAACTGAGCGTATTCATAAGAGCCACCAAGGTTGTCAACTGTTAATAAATGCTCTCAATTTATTTTATCAAAATACCAATATATCCGAAAGTATGCAAACCGACAGCTTTAAACTATGCACACGTATAGTACCTGACAGTCTACATCAATTTGGAGTAACTTATATACGTTAGTGCTACCAACATGATTCTAAGCCTGATGAGAGGTCCAAATGTAAATACATGTAACTTCTATACTATCATACATTTCATGTGCTATGTGCACCATAACAGATATGACTATGCGTATTCTTAAGAGCAACCTGAGCTGCCAACTGTTAATAAATGCTGGCTCTATTTTTGTTACCCTAACATCAATATATCAGAAGGTATGCAAGCCAATAGCTCTAAACTTTGCACACGTATAGTTCCTGGCATTCTAGTTTAATTTGGAGTCACTAATATACGTCAGTGCTGCCAACATGATTCTGAGCCTGCTGATAGATCCAATTTTAAAATGCATGTAACTTCTATACTAACTAATGGTTTTAATTCAAAATTGTCATAACAATGGATCATATTATTTCAGATTATTTCTGACCAATACATACATGACATTGTTGCCAAAATGATTTTACGCGCTCTGTTAGATCCAATGTTTAACTGCATGTTACGTCCATGCTATATATTGGACTTCAACCAAATTTTGTATTCTGTACCCTAAGAGATGGAACTAAGGATATATTCAGTCACCAGGGCTGCTAACTGTAGTGCCCTATTAGGCTACATTATGCCAGGTATACAGTATTTTGAACTAATTAAAAATTTCGATATTGCCAATTTAATTTCGTCATTATTCTAGATAGATCCATATAGATTAATGATTGGCATGAATCTTAAATTTAAAAAAAAGTAGGCTCGTTAGTTCGTCACGGAACTTCTTGTTCCTTATGTAATCGAGGTTTCACTGAAGTGACCTCTCTCTATTGTACTTAATATATACGTATTTCTGCTTCAATATTGGTGGTTATAATCGTCTTCCTGCTACTTTCTGGAATTCCTAACTGTAACTATTTATTTGTTTCTAAAGCTTTTCTTCGCTTTATTACGAAAGCATTCTATTTCAAAATTTACTTGCTACCCAATTAATTAACCAAAGAATCTTACCCTTAAAAGGGGTTCTTGTTATTCTTATTATAGGTCCCAGACAAAACCCTTGTGGGGGTTCTTATTATTTATGTTATTATACAAATTGTTCCAAACTCTATTATTGTTGAGGCAATTAAAATTGCTATCATTTCCTGGAGTTCAATTATATTCGCTCGAACAGCTGATATGTATGGCCTTCCTTTCCCCATCTCCCTTGCATTTAAAGAAATAATCACGAGTACTGAATATCAGGTTAATAATTTGTTGCGTTTATGGCAAAACTCTTGTCAGACATGGTGGCCAGATTGCTTCCTAGTGCCTTTTGGTTTGTCTGTAACATCCGGTGCATTATCATATTATTTCTGCTCGAAACATAGCCATGAACTGTACCTCTATTGGAGCGCAAAGATTGGGCTCCTTTGCAGTCACTGTCTCATGAAGCTATAGCCATGTGCCTAGCCTTACCTTTGAGTGTGTTGAAATCCAGTTAAGTAAATTAAATACAAAACAGCACCCAACTGTTTATCCATAGGTGGTGTTTCCAATCGGAAGTTTGGAGAGGGGGACTTATTAATTGTTTTTATGAAATTCGATCTTCCAGTTTTGCGTAAGTGTCGATATGATTACAATATTGTGCCCAGTTCATGCTACTTGATGCCATAGTTAAGGAAAGTATGAGGTAAAAATGATCGCGAGGGCATAGTACCTTAAAAAGGCATTTCAAAACATGAACTACATGAATTAATAACAAACAATAAAAACATTTAAATGCTAAATAAGGTCGTGGAACAAAAGAAATAGAACTGAAATGTGATAAAATAGTCTCTGCTGAGCCAAGGAGACGGTTCATAAGTAAACTACAGTATATAACGGAGTGGAATAAATGACCATTCATTAGAATCGCCAGGACACAGTGTGTGAACTGAATCCACTAATTCAACATTACGTATCTATAAGTTAGTTAGTTATTGTTATTTTAAGGGGTGGAACTACGAGGTCATCTGCCCCTATCTATAAGTTTTAATATAACTGATTTAATGATAATATATTTCAAACTTCCACTTTTAACCGCCGGGGGAGCCTCTCAATTATCCACTGTAAAGTGTAAAACACAACATATCATAACGCCAAGGTATGATAATAATGACTTCATCAAAATAATATTCCACAAATCCTTCTGGGTTTTTGAGGTATCTGTTGCGAGGTTTCAACTAGGTGCAACAAGTCAGACACATCAGCGAGTACCTGGTGACCCCAGTGGAGGTTTGGACGAGGACACGAATTGCCCGCTGAAGAGCCTTACTTGGTGCACCTTGCTGAAACCCCGCACAGACACGACAAAAGCCTAAAAGGATAGCTGAAGTATAATAAATATCTTTTGATGCCAATATGTCCCCTTAATCACAATAAATTTCCAACCTTCTACTTCCATCCACTAAGGAAGCTATTCATCGTACGGTTTAATAAGAAAACTCCTTAACATTTAACGTTCCATGACGTTAATAATATAATTGACTTCACTAAAATGAGTTTCCAAACTTCCATCTACCAGTAGAGCCACTACACTATTCTTCCTAAGGTGTATTAAGGAAACAGCAGCCTACAGCACACCTGGCCAATTAATTAATTTCCCATTTCATGAGATTTTCACAAAAGAAACTGATAATGCAGAGTGTGATCTTATGAATGTTAGCCTAGCACTACATTTTTCACTTTCCACGGGTCCTCTACGCATAATAGCTGCTTCCAGTGACGTAGGCAGGATTGCATTTCATGGGGGTGGCGGTCTAAAGAAATGTCACATTCATGCTTTCCCCATCTAGCGCCTGACCGTCTTTGCCTACAGAGTGTAAATAAGATACAACCGCCACACAGTCAATGCAAGTGATTGATAGGCTTTATCAAACTGAGATGCGCCAGTGGTGTTGTAGCATACAATCATGCATATGTTCCTTTTCACATTGATATGATACCTAAGAGAAACACCCAACTGATGTATGAATTAAACTGCCTATAACTAGTAAAATGCTTTTATTTCCACATAAGTCAATATACAAATTGAAACTGAATTACATTGATAGTACCAGTTTCGTTTAACTTGCAACCATCTTCAGATGATGCTGATAGAAAAATCACAATAAATTACAATCAATTACAATAAATAAAATGACAATAAATTAAAACTATGAGCATCAATAAACTAAGAGAAACCATCTATCAATAATATTCTACACAAAATACTATAAAATTCATTGTATACAGTTTCAAATCTCTCTTGAATAATATTCTAAAATACAAAATAAGACTTAACATATACTACTGTTGGATCTATAAGCCAAGAAAAACAGCCTACTTTGAGTCTAATGGAGAATATTTATTTCCTTAAATAAAAAGTTGTACATAATATGTTTTCACTTAACATTTTTGTATAAAAAGATATCTGTTACAATTGAGCATTGATGGAAAACTCGAAAACGTACATAATATAATATTGCTAAAGAGATCAGAGAGGGACAGAGAGGAACAAGACAATAGAAGTATTGATTTAACGTGCTCTGTTAAAGTGCTATTCGATTAATAAAATATTGCTAATTAAATCTGTCGAGGTTTACTCCAACATATTTTAAAATTGTGTTGATGTCATGGATAAATTAAATTGGAAAATGACTTTATGACGAATTAAAAGTATGTCATCCACGTTTGACATCAAGCATGCGAATAATTGGAGTATCTACCATGTTATTACACAGATGATGTTTTGCAAATGATCTTTACCAGTTAAACCACTATACAATAGAATCCAAAGGGTAGCGGTTTATAAACAAAAATCCGTTTTCCATTCTATAAACAGGCATCTATGAAATTATTTGATTAGTATTTGCCATCATTTAAGTAAAATATAAAGGTTGTTTCTCAATATTACCAACAATAAAATCAGAGAAGCGCTTTGTGTCATCTGTGGAAATATGCTGCAATCGTTTGGTCGAAGACTAATTAGTTGTTTATTTTTTGGGTGCTCAATGCTTACGCTTAATATTTATCAGTAATAGTTACTATACTTACTAGGTTCTCTGACGGGTTCTTTGTTATTGGAGGGCAGAGATTGACTGTGGGTATCAGTGTTTTTAGAGCAATTCGTCTTGTAGAGATTGGGCCTAATGACGCTCGCTCCATAACAATATATATATTAATAATAATAAGTTTACTAAACACAAATTTTGCAAATTGGAATCTCTGTTTCGTGGGCTTATAGGCCGTGTTCCAAGGACTTTTTGACGTCCTGACGTTTCGCCGAAGACTGCGTTCAGCATGTTCGCAAGTTAAATTAAGCGAGGTAAAACAAGTAAACAGAAGATAAATAAATAATCAATAACCCACACATAGAGGCTACCATAGCAACGGCGTACCACATAAGAGTAGTGCATCAAGGACAGGGCTGCTCTTCCGTTGCATCTTCTCATCTACGACGGTCAATGAGGGCAGGCTTGAGGGGATTAAGGACTGGAAGCCAAGCTCTGTTCACAAGTTCTGCTTCCTCCTTAAGATTGAAGCTGTTAGTATGCTTCAGGATTTCAATGGCCTCCCTTTGTAACCTGGCAATGATAAGACACCGTGGTGGATAGAACTTCGGTGTCTCCATGTCGCTTATCTTTAGCGGACCTTAACATGTCCTTAATTTTTCGTGTAGGCCTGTATATGGTCTTTATATCATGGGAATCGAGAAGCCTCCCTATTCTGTCCGTGACCTTTTTTATATATGGAAGGAAAGCTCTAGCCAAGGGCTGCTTGTAGTTACCCTTGTAGTAGAGCCCATAGAATATATGATCGAACTGAACGTTTGCTGTTACGTGAACGCATAAACTTTTTCACGTAAGGGGCTCGCTACTACAGATCAGGCACTCTTACAGATGCACTACCGCATCAGCAGCACACTCTCATATCAGGACTGGGAAAATCTAGATCGTATCACCTTCTACTCTATGCGTTCAACATTTGAACAGTCTAGCATCCGGCAGAAGAAAAAGTTTGAGCGGTTACAGAGAGACCATCCCGCGCCGGTACCTGCGCCTACGCTGGACATCTCACGGACAATTGTTAACCTGACCAATAGCCACCTGTCAGAGGGAGAAATCTCTATACTAGCGAAAGGAGGAAATTACGCCGTGACCCCTCCTTCGATTCCCGTGTAAGGCATTGTCGCCAATATTGAAGCGGCAATCCGTGAGCTTCCATCTGAACAAGCAGATGAAATCCGTCATGAAGCCTCACGTATAATCAAGAAGGCACCGGCACCGCAGAGTAAACTCACACCTCAGGAGAGGAAGGCTATAAGGACTCTCAATATGGACGAGAGCATAATCATTCTTCCTGCAGACAAAGGGAACGCAACGGTTATCTTGGACATGGCCGACTACACTGCCAAGGTTTCGGAACTTTTAGACCCAGGTGAAAAAAATCCACAGCCTGCTTCCAGTCTCCGACCGGGTCAGGGATGGAATGAATGAAGCCCCCATCTAGTGGCGAGGATACGGACTGTGCCGGCTGCCGAGGCCTGACGCACTCCTCTGGGGAAATGATTAAATGAATGACAGATGAAATGAAATGATAGTGGAGAGTGTTGCTGGAATGAAATTTTGACAGGGAAAACCCGAGTACCCGGAGAAAAACCTGTCTGCCTCCGTTTTGTCCAGCACAGATCTCACATGGACTGACCGGGATTTGAACCACGGACCCAGCGGTGAGAGGCCGGCGTGCTGCCGCCTAAGCCACGGTACCTACCTACCTACCGCAAACTACTGAGAGATCCTACCAACCGGATTCTTCGTGAAACAAACGGCCTGATCAAGGTATCTTCGCTACCTGAAAACGTAAAGAAGGGAACCATCAGAAGTGAAGCTTTACCACCAAGACATTATGGCTTACCTAAGATACACAAAGATAATGTTCCTCTTCGTCCTATCGTGAGTGCTATTGGATCACCAGCTTATAGCATTGCCAAACATTTAGCTACCTTACTTCAACCACATATCGGCGGTACACAGTCGTACGTCAAAGATTTCGGCCATTTCATTGAAAAATTGAAAACTATTCAACTAGAAGCTGGTGGCTTACTAGTAAGTTTTGACGTGGTCTCTCTTTTCACGAAAGTACCTATAAGGGCAGCCCTGGATTACATCGCACGGATTTTTCCTGATGGTATCACCGCCTTATTCCGCCACTGCCTCACCGCTAGCTATTTGCTGTGGGAGGGTGATTTCTATGAACAAATTGATGGGGTCGCCATGGGCAGTCCCCTGATTCCGGTGATCGCGAATTTCTTCATGGAACAATTTGAACAAATAGCACTAGAGACCGCACCTTTGAAACCTAAAGTGTGGCTACGATACGTGGACGATACTTTTGTAATATGGGGCCATGGTAAAGATCAATTAAATCTGTTTTTACAACATCTTAACAGCCAGAACTCTAACATTCAGTTTACCATGGAGTTAGAAAATGAAGAGAAAATCGCTTTTCTCGACGTTATGGTAACGAAGACCGCTGCCTTAGGACATACAGTTTACCGTAAGCCGACCCATATTTACATAAGACGTCCAACCACCACCTACGACAGAAATACGGAGTGATAAAAACACTGGCTGACGGCGCGAAAAGAATTTGTGAAAAGCAGTGCCTAAAACAAGAAATTGAACACCTCAACGAGGCCTTACGCGCCAATGGGTACAGCCAGAAAGATATCCAGCGAGCACTCCATCCGAGACGTCCAACTACAAGGGTAATTGGAGACAAGCAGCCCCTGGCTAGAGCTTTCCTTCCATATATAAAAAAGGTCACGGACAGAATAGGGAGGCTACTCGAGCCCCATGATATAAAGACCATATACAGGCATACACGAAAAATTAAGGACATGTTTAGGTCCGCTAAAGATAATCGACATCCTCATACCGCGGCAGGGGTTTATAAAATCCGGTGTGATTGTGGCCAAATATAATGAAACAAAGTAAAGAAGTATTGCCACTCGCCTCAAGGAGCACGAACGACAGCCGGCTGGGACAAACAAATAAATCCACCGTAGCAGCACACTCGCTACTCGCAGGTCACGATATAAGATAAGGAGACACCGGAGTTATGTACACCACGGTGTCTTATCATGCCAGGCTACAAAGGGAGGCCATTGAAATCCTGAAGCATACTAACAGCTTCAATCTTAAGGAGGAAGCAGAACGTTGAACAGAGCTTGGCTTCCAGTCCTTAATCCCCTCAAGCCTGCCCTCATTGACCGTCGTAGACGAGACGATGCAACGGAAGAGCTGCCCTGTCCTTGATGCATTACTTTTATGTGGTACGCCGTTGCTATGGTAGCCTCTATGTGTGGGTTGTTGATTATTTATATATCTTCTGTTTACTTGTTTTACCTTGCTTAATGTAACCTGTGAACATGCTGAACGCAGTATTCAGCGAAACGTCAGGACGACAAAATGTCCTTGGAACACGGCCTATAAGCCCGCGAAACAGAGATTCCTATTTCAACGCCGGTCGTGAAAGTCGAAATTTTTACAAATTGTGCACTTTAATATATATCCTAATGTAATTTATTTTAGGTTATTTTTCACATATTCCAGCACCCAATTTGAATTACTTTGTGTTGACCGACTGGAAGTTAAAATATTAGGCACCATTTGTGACAGTAATTTGGTTCATAATCTTCAATTCCTTGCGACATACGAATATTAAAGTTACAATATTAGGCACCATTTGTGACAGCAATTTGGTTCATTATCTTCAATTCCTTGCGACATAGGAATATTATAGTTACAATATTAGGCACCATTTGTGACAGCAACTTGGTTCATAATCTTCAATCCCTTGCGACGTAGGAATATTAAAGTTACAATATTAGGCACCATTTGTGACAGCAACTTGGTTCATAATCTTCAATTCCTTGCGACATAGGAATATTAAAGTTACAATATTAGGCACCATTTGTGACAGCAATTTGGTTCATTATCTTCAATTCCTTGCGACGTAGGAATATTAAAGTTACAATATTAGGAACCATTTGTGACAGCAATTTGGTTCATTATCTTCGATTCCTTGCGACGTAGGAATATTAAAGTTACAATATTAGGCACCATTTGTGACAGCAATTTGGTTCATTATCTTCAATTATTTGCGACATAGGAATATTAAAGTTACAATATTAAGTTCCGGTATTCATGTTTGTAGCCATTTGTGACAGCAATTTGGTTCATTATCTCCAATTCCTTTCGACATAGGAATATTAAAGATACAATATTAAGTCCGGTATTCGTGTTTGTAGCCATTTGTGACAGCAATTTGGTTCATTATCTTCAATTCCTTGCGACGTAGGAATATTAAAGTTACAATATTAGGCACCATTTGTGACAGCAATTTGGTTCATTATCTCCAATTCCTTGCGACATAGGAATATTAAAGTTACAATATTAAGTCCGGTATTCGTGTTTGTAGCCATTTGTGACAGCAATTTGGTTCATTATCTCCAATTCCTTGCGACATAGGAATATTAAAGTTACAATATTAAGTCCGGTATTCGTGTTTGTAGCCATTTGTGACAGCAATTAGCTTTATTATCTACAATTCCTTGCGACATAGGAATATTAAAGTTACAATATTAAGTCCGGTATTCGTGTTTGTAGCCATTTGTGACAGCAATTTGGTTCATTATCTCCAATTCCTTGCGACATAGGAATATTAAAGTTACAATATTAAGTCCGGTATTCATGTTTGTAACCATTTGTGACAGCAATTTGGGCTATCTTCAATTCCTTGCGACGTAGGAATATTAAAGTTACAATATTAGGCACCATTTGTGACAGCAATTTGGTTCATTATCTCCAATTCCTTGCGACATAGGAATATTAAAGTTACAATATTAAGTCCGGTATTCGTGTTTGTAGCCATTTGTGACAGCAATTTGGTTCATTATCTCCAATTCCTTGCGACGTAGGAATATTAAAGTTACAATGTTAAGTCCGGTATTCGTGTTTGTAGCCATTTGTGACAGCAATTCCTTGTGACATAGGAATGTTAAGGCTCGGTGTAAAAGGCTATTATAAGTCGTTCATTTGTGGGATCCTGGATGTGTCATATAATATGTATTATATTATCTGTTTGAGTTGAATTTTTGAAAAGTTTGTAATAATGTTCATCATGTATTCCCGTTATGGATAGATTTAAGAAATTAAGCGAGTTATCAATTTCAGATTAGAATGTGAATGTAATGTGTCTATTGGCATTGTTTACGACGTCTGGAACTTGTGCTGGCTGTGTGATGTATTGGGCTATGATGGCAAAAATATCATCAATGTGACCCGAAACTGTATACCAGGAATTTGATTAATGATGTTTAAATGTTTACAGTGGTCAAAATAAATATTAGCTAAAATCCCCGATGCTGGAGAACCCATCTCTATGTTGTTGGAAAATTGTATTATTAAATCTGAAAAAACAAAATTTTGTTAAAAATAATTCCCAAGATATGGAAGGATTTTGTGATTTCAACTCTGCTTAACCTTCTGTAAAAAGATAGATTGTACCGGTTTTTAGCCTATTTTCAATTTTGAAAAAAATAGGCTTATGAGATCACCTTTTGTCCGTGTGTGTGTGTGCGTGTGTGTGTGTGTGTGTGTGTGTCCCTAATAAAATCTAAACGGCTGGAGCGATTTCAATGACACTCAGTATGTTCATAGCACTAATCCCGGCGACCTCGACCGTGCCCTTCAAATTTTGTTACGTCTCACCAATCCAACATGGCGGCTGTGCGAAATATTTCACTAGCATTCAATATCTCCGAAACTCTTACGGATATCGCCCTGAAATTCTGTACGGTGATAAAGGGCACTACTAGAAGTTCACCTATGAGACTTTCAAAAACCTGGTGACGACAAAACCAACATGGCGGTCAAGCGAAGTTGAGACTTTTAAATAGACTTTTCTCGCGATTTAACTATCCAAACGTAATGAAACTTAATACAGTAAATGTTTATACACATTGTAATGCACTGGAGTCTAATTTAGTTCAATTGTTTACATAACCTCAAAATGGCGGCTGTGTGAAATATTTCACTGACATTCTATATCTCCGAAACTATTACAGATATCACCCTGCAAGTTCGTGCGGTGATAAAGAGTACTGATACAAGTTTACTTATGTATATTTCATAAACCTGTAGAGTACAAAACGAACATGGCGACCAAGCGAATTTGAAATATTTTGATAGACTTTTCTCGTGATTTAACTCTCTGAGCGCAGTGAAATGTTGTACAGTAAATGATTTTGCAGATTGTGATGCACTGCCATCTAATTTAATTCAATAGTTTACATAACCTCAAGATGGCGGCTGTGCGAATTTTAAAATTATTTTTTTATCTCTTGTGTCGTAATCAAGCGATCGAAGTGAAAGTTTGAATAATGAACCTAGTTAATAATTTTCCTTGAATGGTACATAACTCTATGGCCTATACATATAAAAATCCAAAATGGCGAGCATCCGAAATATTTAGACGGTTCTCAATATCTACGAATCTTTTACAAAAATCAAACTGTTATTTTTATGTTCATAGAGGTTATGAACATATGTTCACCTATAGGACGTTCAGTAACCTGGTGAGCACATATCCAACATGGCGGCGACGCGAAGTATAACTATTTAAATGGACGTTTCTCGCGAATTAACTATCCGAGTGCCGTGAAACGTTGCACGTTAAATGCCTATACAAATGTTCATCCACTGGCATCTAATTTATTTCAATTGTTTTCATAATCACAAGATGGCTGCTGTGCGTAATTTTAAAATCTCGTTTTTACTTCTTGTGTTCTAATCATGCGATTGAAGTTTGAATACCACACGTCCACAATAATCTTAATGTAATAGTACAAAAATAAAAATCCAACCTGGCGACCATCAGAAATATTTAGATGGTTCTCAATATCTACGAATCTGTTACAGCAATTAAACTGAAATTTTGTATGTTGATAGAGGCAATTAACATGAGCAGGATATATGAAAATAGGCTGTATAGTTCTTCACGGAACTACTTGTTTTGGTTTTGTTTTCATTTCTTCGGGAGGGATGCCAAAATGTGTATCCTTCATACGAAAATAATTTCAGGTGTATTTATCCACTATTTAATGCTCTTATTTTATTTGCAGAAATGCATGCGTTTTGGTCAGAAATATGTAGTGTGTCAAAAAATAAGTTGACCATTGGACGTACAGGGACTGTACGCAGGCTCGAATTCATGATGACTAAATTAAAACTGTCTTTATCGTCAAACAAGAAGATGGTGTTCGTTATAAATTGCTTAAATTTCATTTGAATATTTGTGGATAGGTCTTTGGAGACAATCTTAAATTTAGGCTTATTAAAAACATCTTTTGTTCAGCGTAGCTATTTCTGTAGACGATTACTGCTGTGTTACCTTTGTAAGCCTTGGTAATTAGATCGTTTTTATTTAACTTTTCTTTAATTTGATGAATAGCTTGTATCTGAGGTGAGATATAATTTTATTTTTTGTTCTTGTTAATGATTGCTTCAATTTTTCTTTTCGTTTCATATATTGTAGTGTCATGTTCTTCTTATGGTAAATTAGAAATCGATAACTCTGCTTTTGCTTGACTGTAGTGTCTATTGGTATTTGGAACTAAATTTTGCTAGATGGAAATTGAATGTCTTATCTAATATCTCTTGTTTTATCAACATTGAGTTAAAAATTATGTTTTTAAGTGAATCTAAACCAATCCCTTACTGATGCGGTCAGGTTATTTACTGTAAAGATATGGTTTTCGTAGATTTCATTAATAGTGTTTGACTTTTCGAGGTATAAAACTTTTATCTCTCTTTGTGAAACTAATTTATTCACTGCACCATCGTCACTGCGAGCCTTATTTCAGCACCCCTGCCTTAGGGTATTGAAATACAATTTTGTATATAGGTCACTTCAATCTTATGAACAGCATAGAGTACATGTGTTTTACAGACCACTTGCCATTAAAAAAATATCATTTTCGAAGAATATTGAATATTTTTTTTTTTTGTCTAATATATTATTCAAAAGACTCATAGCTGTGCAATGGATGAGTTCTACGAGTAGAACGGGTTCTTACATCAATGAATGAAAGCTAGAGGGAATATTTTTTCCATGAGTTTTGAGAGCATGTCTGAGTAATTGTGGTTATCGACAGTTTGATAGTGTCTTCCTTATTTGCGTTGACTGGCTGCGTGTCTCAAATGGAAACGTTCTCGCCTGCAGTGCTCAAGGATTCAGGATCGATTCCTGGCGTAGCCAGTTGGCATTTGAGGGTGCGAGGGAGCCGTGTTAGTAGATTTACTGGCACGGGGAGGGATCCAGTAACCTGTTGTCTCTAAATGGCACAATAGACAAATGGGGCATAAAACCGATAACATTATTACATTTGTGATCGTGTTTTGTTTAGATTGTACTTGTAAATTCTACGATAAATTACAAAATTAATATCGAATGTGGATAGTTACTCTTATCTGTCTGAGAATGAAGAACATACACACACACATAACTTACATAGATACACGTGATAATTATATAGTTATTCAGAGAGTAAATGATGACAGCATCTAGGTCATCTTTCCGTCACAGAAGAAAAGTCCTATGACAGAGAAATGGAGGACAGCATCGCACTCTAATCCGCTAGCAGGGGAATAAATTACACTAACCCGGTGTTTCGTGAAGAATAAAGCACTTACTATCTTTGGAAACTTAACCAAGAAATTAATATTAGCACATCCTTCTTGGAGAAATACCAGTGGAATTAGACAGCAATAAACATGCAATGGTTGAAGAATGAATCCATTAACTCTACTCGTGGTCCGAGACAGTACTCACTCTATACTCCGTGCGAAGTGAATGGTAGATATCTTGCAACTTGTTATTTGCTTGATTGACACACATGCATGTGACATATCCACGCCAGGAATACATCATCACAGTAGAGGAGTCAAGAAGCCCGTCTCATTAAGCTATAGATATAGATTGTGAAATTGCCTTACTGCCGCCCTGAGTCCTTTGTATTACATAAATAGTGCATACCCTAGTTTTATTTTAGGCCTGGCTTCTGTTTAAATACGAAGTTTCGCACCATCCGCTCCAGCAGTGTTGTGGCCAGTCAATAACTAACAAACATTACACAACTCTGAAGGTTCAGCCAGAAAGCTTACTTTATTTATAGAGATTAGAAATTGTGCAACTAAAACACTCTCCTGTATGAACACTGTCATCGTTATTGAAGAGCATTTCGTCAGATTTATTTATAGAGTTTAGAAACTGTGCAACTAAAACACTCTCCAGTACAAACACTGTCATCATTATTGAAGAGCATTTCGTCAGATTTATTTATAGAGTTTAGAAACTGTGCAACTAAAACACTCTCCTGCATGAACACTGTCATGAGTTTTGGAGGGCCTACCGCCAGGTTTATTTATAGAGGTTAGAAACTGTGCAACTAAAACACTCTCCTGCATTAACACTGTCATGAGTTTTGGAGGGCCTACCGCCAGGTTTATTTATAGAGGTTAGAAACTGTGCAACTAAAACACTCGCCTGCACAAACTCTGCCATCATTATTGAAGGGCCCACCGCCAGGTTTATTTATAGAGATTTGAAACTGTACAACTACAACACTCTCCTGTGCGAACACTGTCATCCTTGCTGAAGAGCACTTTACCAGGTTTTTCTTATGGAGATTAGAAACTGTGCAACTAAAACATTCTCCTGTACGAACTCTATCATCATTATTGAAGAGCATTTTGTCAGGTTTATTTATAGAGATTAGAAATTGTGCAAATAAAGCACTCTCCTGTACGAATTCTGTCATCATTATTGAATTCAATTTGAATGTCTCTGAAACCGATCAGATGAAGAAAGTTGCATTTAAAAATTATATTTCTTGACCAACTCGTGGTGTAGTGGCTAGCATCCTTGGCTGTCTCCCTGGAGGTCCTCAATACGTGTAGGCTATGCTGATGCTCTTGACCAACTCGTGGTGTAGTGGCTAGCATCCTTGGCTGTCGCCCTGGAGGTCCTCAATACGTGTAGGCTATGCTGATGCTCTTGACCAACTCGTGGTGTAGTGGCTAGCATCCTTGGCTGTCTCCCTGGAGGTCCTCAATACGTGTAGGCTATGCTGATGCTCTTGACCAACTCGTGGTGTAGTGGCTAGCATCCTTGGCTGTCGCCCTGGAGGTCCGCAATACGTGTAGGCTATGCTGATGCTCTTGACCAACTCGTGGTGTAGTGGCTAGCATCCTTGGCTGTCGCCCTCGAGGTCCGCAATACGTGTAGGCTATGCTGATGCTCTTGACCAACTCGTGATATAGTGGCTAGCATTCTTGGCTGTTGCCCTCGAGGTCCGCAATACGTGCAGGCTATGCTGATGATCTTGACCAACTCGTGGTGTAGTGGCTAGCATTCTTGGCTGTCGCCCTCGAGGTCCGCAATACGTGTAGGCTATGCTGATGCTCTTGACCAACTCGTGGTGTAGTGGCTAGCATTCTTGGCTGTCGCCCTCGAGGTCCGCAATACGTGTAGGCTATGCTGATGCTCTTGACCAACTCGTGGTGTAGTGGCTAGCATTCTTGGCTGTCGCCTTCGAGGTCCGCAATACGTGTAGGCTATGCTGATGCTCTTGACCAACTCGTGGTGTAGTGGCTAGCATCCTTGGCTGTCGCCCTGGAGGTCCGCAATACGTATAGGCTATGCTGATGCTCTTGACCAACTCGTGGTGTAGTGGCTAGCATTCTTGGCTGTCACCCTCGAGGTCCGCAATACGTATAGGCTATGCTGATGCTCTTGACCAACTCGTGGTGTAGTGGCTAGCATTCTTGGCTGTCACCCTCGAGGTCCTCAATACGTGTAGGCTATGCTGATGCTCTTGACCAACTCGTGGTGTAGTGGCTAGCATCCTTGGCTGTCGCCCTGGAGGTCCGCAATACGTATAGGCTATGCTGATGCTCTTGACCAACTCGTGGTGTAGTGGCTAGCATTCTTGGCTGTCGCACTCGAGGTCCGCAATACGTGTAGGCAATGATGATGCTCTTACTACCGCGTCTGACTGACTGGGTTTACTGAAATAACGGGGAGGCCAATTACTATTATTTGGCATAGTTCGTGACAGGCCATGGATTTTTCTGGAAATTCCTCGGTGGTATCAGTGTGGCCAGTAGGTCTGCATGCCTTTACTGTAATGATGGTGAATACGTGCTCTTAACTTACTTTGTGTGTGAACACTGGTCACCACTCAGGAGAGATCTGGAAGCTTCTTTTAGCTTTAAGAATCCTCAATAACAATTGCTAATTTCCATTTATCTTCCTTAATTTCCATAATCCATCTAATATTACACTTCCTGTTCCCTAACATAATATCTATTCTACTACTGATTCTTCTTTGAGGTGTCTTGATTTTAAATGTCCAAAAGTTGCTATGCATGTTTTCAGTCATCATTATCGGTTATATCTTCTTGTACACTGTTTCATTATTATTATTATTATTATTATTATTATTATTATTATTATTATTATTATTATTATTATTATTATTGTATTATAATTCACCATAATTTGACGAGAGGCTAAATGGAAGGAAATGACTAACACTGTCACTCTCTGATTTGCTAAATGCAGTATATTATCACTTCACTTCATTGAAATTTTTAAACAATATAAGTGTTAGTTAAAGTATATTGTCTCGATTGCTCGTAATGGGTCATGAAGTTTCAATAACTTTACCCTGCTTTTAATAACACATAATATTTTAAGTAAAATACGAAATGTACGCTCAGATTAATTGCTTTTTGTTTTTTGTAGAGAATGACACGAATATTCGTATTTAAGAAGAAAACACTCCCAAAATAAACAAGAATTCAAATTACTTATTTAATACAAAGGCGATAAGAGGAAGCCTCGAACCCCGGCAGTAAGGCAGTTGAAGCAGTTCACAGCCATCTCTCGACATGAACTCGTGGAACGCGCAAGCAGACGGCTGCAGATCCCTCACCATTCCCGCAATTAGACGAGAAGCACATCCATCTGACATGCATGTGTCCCTATCAAGCAGCAAGAACCCTGAAATAGTCACTAGACAATAACTCTGTCGAGGATATCGGAAAGAGATATTGGCGGCTCATGTGTCGTATCGATGATACTCGGACCCAGAGCCCTCTTCAGCCTTTTGCATATCTGTTCATCATCCTTATGATCTTCAGAAGGCCACTCCAGGTATGTCCTAGTGGACATCATGCACTGCAGATGAAGTGGCAGTTTGCTTCTGTCCAACTCCCCCAACTGAATAAGGATCAGGAAATGGTCATCCTCGTTGAACATTTTGTCATGAGCCATATCCAGCTCCCAGTTGCACCACTGTAAATAAAAGATAAAGCTAATCAATTTCTCTAAAGTGATCAGAATCAATTTCATCTCCAGTTCCCAGTAGCACCACTGTAAATAAAAGATAACGCTAATCAATTTCTCTAAAGTGATCAGAATCAATTTCATCTCCAGTTCCCAGTAGCACCACTGTAAATAAAAGATAACGCTAATCAATTTCTCTAAAGTGATCAGAATCAATTTCATCTTCACTTCCCAGTTGCTCCACTGTAAATAAAGGATAACGCAAATCAATTTCTCTAAAGTGATCAGAATCATTTTCATCTCCAGTTCCCAGTAGCACCACTGTAAATAAAAGATAACGCTAATCAATTTCTCTAAAGTGATCAGAATCAATTTCATCTCCAGTTCCCAGTTGCACCACTGTAAATAGAATATAACGCTAATCAATTTGATAAAGAAATGTTGTCGTAGTTGAACATTATTATGATTCGCCATCTCCAGCTCCCAGGCGGACATTGCAACAGCAAGTAAAACAATAATTAACTATAACAAGTTATTAACAAGTATCGTTGATACTAATATCGTTTACTTTTTATGGTAACGCAGCATAACGACGTTATTAAATTGAATTAAGGGACAGTAACGGTAACGCTGTTCCTTTTAAACAATAACGAAAAATGAATCAACCCTTTATTAGCCTATTTTTAGCCTATTTTCAATTTTGAAGAAAAAAAGAGGCTTATGAGATCACCTTTTGACCGTGTGTGTGTGTGTGTGTGTGTGTGCCAACACCCTAATAACTTCTAAACGGCTTGAGCGATTTCAATGAAACTCGGTAAGTTCATAGCACTATTCTGGCCGACCCGATCGTGCCCTTCAAATTTTGTTACGTCTCACCAATCCAACATGGCGGCTGTGCGAAATATTTCACCAACATTCAATATCTCCGAAACTATTACCGATATCACCCTGGAATTTTTTACGGTGATAAAGGGAACTACTAGATGTTCACCTATGTAACTTTTGAAAAACTGGTAACTACAAAACCAACTTGGCGGCCAAGCGAAGTTGCGACTTTAAAATAGACGTTTCTCGTGATTTAACCAACCAAACGCAATTAACTTGGTACAGTATATGTTTATACACATTGTAATGCACCGATATCTAACTTCGTTCAATTGTTTACATAACCACAAGATGGCGGCTGTGCGAAAAATTTCACCGGCATTCCACATCTCTGAAACTTTAGTGGTATCACCTTGATATTTTTCACGGAGATAAACGGCACTACTGGAAGTTCATCTATAAGACTTTCAAAAACCGGTTAACTGCAAAAGGAATATGGCGACCAAGCGAATTTAAAAAATTTAAATAGAACTTTCTCACGATTTAATGTTCCAAACGCAATGAAACTTGGTACAGGAAATGTTTATACACATTGTAATGCACTGGTATCTAATTTAGTTCATTTGTTTACATAACCTCAAGATGGCGGCTGTGCGAATTTTAAAATTAAGTTTTTATTTCTTGTGTCGTACTCATGCGATCGAACTGAAAGTTTGAATAATGAACCTACGCAATAATTTCTTTTAATAATACCGGCACATGACTCTATGGCCTATACAATAACAATCCAACATGGCGACCATCCAAAATATTTAGACGGCTCTGAATATCTACGAATCTATTATAGCAATCAAACTGATTTTTTTAAGTTCATAAGGGCTATGGACATAAGTTCACCTATAGGACTTTCAATAACCTGGTGATCACAAATCCAACGTGGCGGCGACGCGAAGTAAAAATATTCACATGGACGTTTCTCGCAATTTAACCATCCGAGTGCAGTGAAACTTGGTACAGTAAATCCTTTTACGAATGTTAATCCACTGGCATCTAATTTATTTCAATTGTTTCCATAACCACAAGATGGCAGCTGTGCGAAATTTTAAAATCTCCTTTTTACCTCTTCTGTCCTAATCATGCGATTGAAGTTTGAATACTACACGTACACAATAATCTTCATGTAATAGTACATAACTCTAAGACCTACATATATAAAAATCCAACATGGCGACCATCCGAAATATTTAATCGGTTCTCAATATCTACGAATCTATTACAGAAATCAAATTGAAATTTTGTATGTTAATAGTGGCAATTAACATAAGTAGGATATATGAAAATAGGCTGTATAGTTCTTCACGGAACTACTTGTTTTTACTTTAGTCTTAAACCGTGCACCGTCTGAGGAAAATAGTTCAGCCGTTAATAATTAATATTTTTGCCTCCAAATTATGTATTTTTTGTTACAATCATTCTTCAAAGGCACTGAAATAATCCGCAAAAAAGAGATGGAAATATTTTACACTTCCAAGGATCCAGAGAACATTTAACTTCAAGAATAATCATTTAGGTATCATTTACTCAGAATTCCACGTTAAAGCTGAAGGGTACCATTATGCTCTGAAAGGTGTATTTATTTACTGTGCTAGGTTATTGAGACTAACTACTTTCAGGAAGCACCACATTCTCACTTTAATATGGAAATTATCAAAATTATACATTCGTAGTAATTACCGAAAGAAACTATTTTATGAAATCCATCCGGAGTCTCAGTTTTGTGACAGTCACTGGGCGACTGCTGTGGTCCTGATACCGTTGCGCTAAAAGCGCTACTCTGCCTGGTGATCGTTATTTACAGCGGGAGTGAAGACTCTGGGATTGGTTGATTCGATTTATTAATAGTTAATGTTATATTCTTCATGATTGGAGTGACTGTCGTGACGTCCGAAGGAGGTCCAGCGACTGGACGGCGTCTTTCGGGAGTTGTTGTGTTACGTGTAAGTGACTGAATATAATGACTTGTTTAATTAATAACTATAATTTTAACATTTGATTGATATTAAAAGTTTAATTTGGAAATGATAGTTCTCACCGGGCCTCACATATTGACAGGCTGGTTGTTAGTTCACTGGGCCTCAGTATATTGACAGGCTGGTTGTTCGTTCACTGGGACTCAGCATATAGACAGGCTGGTTATTAGTTCACCGGCCTCATATATTGGCAGGCGGGTTGTTAGTTCACTGGGCCTCAGCATATTGACAGGCTGGTTGTTAGTTCACTGGGCCTCAGTATATTGACAGGCTGGTTGTTAGTTCACTGGGCCTCAGCATATAGACAGGCTGGTTATTAGTTCACCAGCCTCACATATTGGCAGGCTGGTTGTTAGTTCACCGGCCTCACATATTGGCAGGCTGGATGTTAGTTCACTGGGCCTCAGTATATTGGCAGGCTAGTTGTTAGTTCACCGGGCCTCAGTATATTGGCAGCCTGGTTGCTAGTTCACCGGGCCTCAGTATATTGACAGGCTGGTTATTAGTTCACCGGCCTCACATATTGGCAGGCTGGTTGTTAGTTCACCGGACTCACATATTGGCAGGCTGGATGTTAGTTCACTGGGCCTCAGTATATTGGCAGGCTAGTTGTTAGTTCACCGGGCCTCAGTATATTGGCAGGCTGGTTGCTAGTTCACCGGGCCTCAGTATATTGACAGGCTGGTTGTTAGTTCACTGGGCCTCAGCATATTGACAGGCTGGTTGTTAGTTCACTGGGCCTCAGTATATTGACAGGCTAGTTGTTAGTTCAATGCGCCTCAGCATATTGACAGGCTGGTTGTTAGTTCACTGGGCCTCAGCATATTGACAGGCTGGATGTTAGTTCACTGGGCCTCAGCATATATTGGCAGGCTGGTTGTTAGTTCACCGGGCCTCAGCATATTGGCAGGCTGGTTGTTAGTTCACTGGGCCTCAGCATATTGACAGGCTGGTTGTTAGTTCACTGGGCCTCAGCATATTGACAGGCTGGTTGTTAGTTCACTGGGCCTCAGTATATTGACAGGCTGGTTGTTAGTTCACTGGGCCTCAGCATAAAGACAGGCTGGTTATTAGTTCACCGGCCTCACATATTGGCAGGCTGGATGTTAGTTCACTGGGCCTCAGTATATTGGCAGGCTAGTTGTTAGTTCACCGGGCCTCAGTATATTGGCAGGCTGGTTGCTAGTTCACCGGGCCTCAGTATATTGACAGGCTGGTTATTAGTTCACCGGCCTCACATATTGGCAGGCTGGTTGTTAGTTCACCGGACTCACATATTGGCAGGCTGGATGTTAGTTCACTGGGCCTCAGTATATTGGCAGGCTAGTTGTTAGTTCACCGGGCCTCAGTATATTGGCAGGCTGGTTGCTAGTTCACCGGGCCTCAGTATATTGACAGGCTGGTTGTTAGTTCACTGGGCCTCAGCATATTGACAGGCTGGTTGTTAGTTCACTGGGCCTCAGTATATTGACAGGCTAGTTGTTAGTTCAATGCGCCTCAGCATATTGACAGGCTGGTTGTTAGTTCACTGGGCCTCAGCATATTGACAGGCTGGATGTTAGTTCACTGGGCCTCAGCATATATTGGCAGGCTGGTTGTTAGTTCACCGGGCCTCAGCATATTGGCAGGCTGGTTGTTAGTTCACTGGGCCTCAGCATATTGACAGGCTGGTTGTTAGTTCACTGGGCCTCAGCATATTGACAGGCTGGTTGTTAGTTCACTGGGCCTCAGTATATTGACAGGCTGGTTGTTAGTTCACTGGGCCTCAGCATAAAGACAGGCTGGTTATTAGTTCACCGGTCTCACATATTGGCAGGCTGGATGTTAGTTCACTGGGCCTCAGTATATTGGCAGGCTAGTTGTTAGTTCACCGGGCCTCAGTATATTGGCAGGCTGGTTGCTAGTTCACCGGGCCTCAGTATATTGACAGGCTGGTTATTAGTTCACCGGCCTCACATATTGGCAGGCTGGTTGTTAGTTCACCGGCCTCACATATTGGCAGGCTGGATGTTAGTTCACTGGGCCTCAGTATATTGGCAGGCTAGTTGTTAGTTCACCGGGCCTCAGTATATTGGCAGGCTGGTTGCTAGTTCACCGGGCCTCAGTATATTGACAGGCTGGTTGTTAGTTCACTGGGCCTCAGCATATTGACAGGCTGGTTGTTAGTTCACTGGGCCTCAGTATATTGACAGGCTAGTTGTTAGTTCAATGCGCCTCAGCATATTGACAGGCTGGTTGTTAGTGCACTGGGCCTCAGCATATTGACAGGCTGGATGTTAGTTCACTGGGCCTCAGCATATTGGCAGGCTGGTTGCTAGTTCACTGGGCCTCAGCATATTGGCAGGCTGGTTGCTAGTTCACTGGGCCTCAGCATATTGACAGACTAGTTGTTAGTTCACTGGGCCTCAGCATATTGACAGGCTGGTTGTTAGTTCACTGGGCCTCAGCATATTGGCAGGCTGGTTGCTAGTTCACTGGGCCTCAGCATATTGACAGGCTGGTTGTTAGTTCACTGGGCCTCAGCATATTGACAGGCTGGTTGTTAGTTCACCGGGCCTCAGCATATTGGCAGTCTGGTTGCTAGTTCACAGGGCCTCAGCATATTGACAGACTAGTTGTTAGTTCACTGGGCCTCAGCATATTGGCAGGCTGGTTGTTAGTTCACAGGGCCTCAGCATATTGGCAGGCTGGTTGCTAGTTCACTGGGCCTCAGCATATTGACAGGCTGGATGCAGGTTCACAGGGCCTCAGCATATTGACAGACTGGTTGTTAGTTCACCGGGCCTCAGCATATTGGCAGGCTGGTTGTTAGTTCACTGGGCCTCAGTATATTGACAGGCTGGTTGTTAGTTCACTGGGCCTCAGCATATTGGCAGGCTGGTTGTTAGTTCCCCGGGCCTCAGCATATTGGCAGGCTGGTTGTTATTTCACCGGGCCTCAGCATATTGACAGGATGGTTGTTAGTTCCCCGGGCCTCAGCATATTGACAGGCTGGTTGCTAGTTCACTGGGCCTCAGCATATTGGCAGGCTGGTTGTTAGTTCACTGGGCCTCAGCATATTGGCAGGCTGGTTGTTAGTTCACCGGGCCTCAGCATATTGACAGGCTGGTTGCTAGTTCACTGGGCCTCAGCATATTGACAGGCTGGTTGCTAGTTCACTGGGCCTCAGCATATTGACAGGCTGGTTGCTAGTTCACCGGGCCTCAGCATATTGACAGGCTGGTTGCTAGTTCACTGGGCCTCAGCATATTGACAGGCTGGTTGTTAGTTCACCGGGCCTCAGCATATTGGCAGACTGAATGCTAGTTCACTGGGCCTCAGCATATTGGCAGTCTGGTTGCTAGTTCACTGGGCCTCAGCATATTGACAGGCTGGTTGCTAGTTCACAGGGCCTCAGCATATTGACAGGCTGGTTGTTAGTCCACCAGGCCTCAGCATATTGGCAGGCTGGTTGTTAGTTCACCGGGCCTCAGCATATTGACAGGCTGGATGTTAGTTCACTGGGCCTCAGCATATTGGCAGGCTGGTTGCTAGTTCACTGGGCCTCAGCATATTGACAGGCTGGATGTTAGTTCACTGGGCCTCAGCATATTGACAGGCTGGTTATTAGTTCACCGGGCCTCAGCATATTTACTGGCTGGTTGTTAGTTCACTGGGCCTCAGAATATTGACAGGCTGGTTGTTAGTTCACCGGGCCTCAGCATATTGACAGGCTGGTTGCTAGTTCACTGGGCCTCAGCATATTGACAGGCTGGTTGCTAGTTCACTGGGCCTCAGCATATTGACAGGCTGGATGTTAGTTCACTGGGCCTCAGCATATTGACAGGCTGGATGTTAGTTCACTGGGCCTCAGCATATTGGCAGGCTGGTTGTTAGTTCACCGGGCCTCAGCATATTGGCAGGCTGGTTGTTAGTTCACTGGGCCTCAGCATATTGACAGGCTGGTTGTTAGTTCACTGGGCCTCAGCATATTGACAGGCTGGTTGTTAGTTCACTGGGCCTCAGTATATTGACAGGCTGGTTGTTAGTTCACTGGGCCTCAGCATAAAGACAGGCTGGTTATTAGTTCACCGGCCTCACATATTGGCAGGCTGGATGTTAGTTCACTGGGCCTCAGTATATTGGCAGGCTAGTTGTTAGTTCACCGGGCCTCAGTATATTGGCAGGCTGGTTGCTAGTTCACCGGGCCTCAGTATATTGACAGGCTGGTTATTAGTTCACCGGCCTCACATATTGGCAGGCTGGTTGTTAGTTCACCGGCCTCACATATTGGCAGGCTGGATGTTAGTTCACTGGGCCTCAGTATATTGGCAGGCTAGTTGTTAGTTCACCGGGCCTCAGTATATTGGCAGGCTGGTTGCTAGTTCACCGGGCCTCAGTATATTGACAGGCTGGTTGTTAGTTCACTGGGCCTCAGCATATAGACAGGCTGGTTATTAGTTCACCGGCCTCACATATTGGCAGGCTGGATGTTAGTTCACTGGGCCTCAGTATATTGGCAGGCTAGTTGTTAGTTCACTGGGCCTCAGTATATTGGCAGGCTGGTTGCTAGTTCACCGGGCCTCAGTATATTGACAGGCTGGTTATTAGTTCACCGGCCTCAGCATAAAGACAGGCTGGTTATTAGTTCACCGGCCTCAGTATATTGGCAGGCTAGTTGTTAGTTCACCGGGCCTCAGTATATTGGCAGGCTGGTTGCTAGTTCACCGGGCCTCAGTATATTGACAGGCTGGTTGTTAGTTCACTGGGCCTCAGCATATTGACAGGCTGGTTGTAAGTTCACTGGGCCTCAGTATATTGACAGGCTAGTTGTTAGTTCAATGCGCCTCAGCATATTGACAGGCTGGTTGTTAGTTCACTGGGCCTCAGCATATTGACAGGTTGGATGTTAGTTCACTGGGCCTCAGCATATTGGCAGGCTGGTTGCTAGTTCACTGGGCCTCAGCATATTGTCAGGCTGGTTGCTAGTTCATTGGGCCTCAGCATATTGACAGACTAGTTGTTAGTTCACTGGGCCTCAGCATATTGACAGGCTGGTTGTTAGTTCACTGGGCCTCAGCATATTGGCAGGCTGGTTGCTAGTTCACTGGGCCTCAGCATATTGACAGGCTGGTTGTTAGTTCACTGGGCCTCAGCATATTGACAGGCTGGTTGTTAGTTCACCGGGCCTCAGCATATTGGCAGGCTGGTTGCTAGTTCACAGGGCCTCAGCATATTGACAGACTAGTTGTTAGTTCACTGGGCCTCAGCATATTGGCAGGCTGGTTGTTAGTTCACAGGGCCTCAGCATATTGGCAGGCTGGTTGTTAGTTCACTGGGCCTCAGTATATTGACAGGCTGGTTGTTAGTTCACTGGGCCTTAGCATATTGGCAGGCTGGTTGTTAGTTCCCTGGGCCTCAGCATATTGGCAGGCTGGTTGTTATTTCACCGGGCCTCAGCATATTGACAGGCTGGTTGTTAGTTCCCCGGGCCTCAGCATATTGACAGGCTGGTTGCTAGTTCACTGGGCCTCAGCATATTGGCAGGCTGGTTGTTAGTTCACTGGACCTCAGCATATTGGCAGGCTGGTTGTTAGTTCACCGGGCCTCAGCATATTGATAGGCTGGTTGCTAGTTCACTGGCCTCAGCATATTGACAGGCTGGTTGCTAGTTCACTGGGCCTCAGCATATTGACAGGCTGGTTGCTAGTTCACCGGGCCTCAGCATATTGACAGGCTGGGTGCTAGTTCACTGGGCCTCAGCATATTGACAGGCTGGTTGTTAGTTCACCGGGCCTCAGCATATTGGCAGACTGAATGCTAGTTCACTGGGCCTCAGCATATTGGCAGTCTGGTTGCTAGTTCACTGGGCCTCAGCATATTGACAGGCTGGTTGCTAGTTCACAGGGCCTCAGCATATTGACAGGCTGGTTGTTAGTCCACCGGGCCTCAGCATATTGGCAGGCTGGTTGTTAGTTCACCGGGCCTCAGCATATTGACAGGCTGGATGTTAGTTCACTGGGCCTCAGCATATTGGCAGGCTGGTTGCTAGTTCACTGGGCCTCAGCATATTGACAGGCTGGATGTTAGTTCACTGGGCCTCAGCATATTGACAGGCTGGTTATTAGTTCACCGGGCCTCAGCATATTTACAGGCTGGTTGTTAGTTCACTGGGCCTCAGCATATTGACAGGCTGGTTGTTAGTTCACCGGGCCTCAGCATCTTGACAGGCTGGTTGCTAGTTCACTGGGCCTCAGCATATTGACAGGCTGGTTGTTAGTTCACCGGGCCTCAGCATATTGACAGGCTGGTTGTTAGTTCACCGGGCCTCAGCATATTGGCAGGCTGGTTGCTAGTTCACTGGGCCTCAGCATATTGACAGGCTGGTTGTTAGTTCACTGGGCCTCAGCATATTGACAGGCTGGTTGTTAGTTCCCCGGGCCTCAGCATATTGGCAGGCTGGTTGTTATTTCACCAGGCCTCAGCATATTGACAGGCTGGTTGTTAGTTCCCCGGGCCTCAGCATATTGACAGGCTGGTTGTTAGTTCACTGGGCCTCAGCATATTGGCAGGCTGGATGTTAGTTCACCGGGCCTCAGCATATTGGCAGGCTGGTTGCTAGTTCACTGGGCCTCAGCATATTGACAGGCTGGTTGCTAGTTCACTGGGCCTCAGCATATTGGCAGACTGGTTGTTAGTTCACCGGGCCTCAGCATATTGGCAGATTGCTAGTTCACTGGGCCTCAGCATATTGGCAGTCTGGTTGCTAGTTCACTGGGCCTCAGCATATTGACAGGCTGGTTGCTAGTTCATAGGGCCTCAGCATATTGACAGGCTGGTTGTTAGTTCACCGGGCCTCAGCATATTGACAGGCTGGTTGTTAGTTCACCGGGCCTCAGCATATTGACAGGCTGGTTGCTAGTTCACTGGGCCTCAGCATATTGGCAGGCTGGTTGCTAGTTCACTGGGCCTCAGCATATTGACAGGCTGGTTGCTAGTTCACTGGGCCTCAGCATATTGGCAGGCTGGTTGCTAGTTCACTGGGCCTCAGCATATTGACAGGCTGGTTGTTAGTTCACTGGGCCTCAGCATATTGACAGGCTGGTTGTTAGTTCACTGGGCCTCAGCATATTGGCTGGCTGGTTGTTAGTTCACTGGGCCTCAGCATATTGGCAGGCTGGTTGTTAGTTCACCGGGCCTCAGCATATTGGCAGACTGAATGCTAGTTCACTGGGCCTCAGCATATTGACAGGCTGGTTGTTAGTTCACCGGGCCTCAGCAAATTGACAGGCTGGTTGTTATTTCACCGGGCCTCAGCATATTGACAGGCTGGTTGTTAGTTCACCGGGCCTCAGTATATTGACAGGCTGGTTGCTAGTTCACTGGGCCTCAGCATATTGGCAGGCTGGTTGCTAGTTCACTGGGCCTCAGCATATTGACAGGCTGGTTGTTAGTTCACTGGGCCTCAGCATATTGGCAGGCTGGTTGCTAGTTCACCGGGCCTCAGCATATTGACAGGCTGGTTGTTAGTTCACTGGGCCTCAGCATATTGGCAGACTGAATGCTAGTTCACTGGGCCTCAGCATATTGGCAGGCTGGTTGCTAGTTCACTGGGCCTCAGCATATTGACAGGCTGGTTGCTAGTTCACTGGGCCTCAGCATATTGGCAGACTGAATGCTAGTTCACTGGGCCTCAGCATATTGGCAGGCTGGTTGTTAGTTCACCGGGCCTCAGCATATTGACAGGCTGGTTGTTAGTTCACTGGGCCTCAGCATATTGACAGGCTGGTTGTTAGTTCACTGAGCCTCAGCATAATGGCAGGCTGGTTGTTAGTTCACTGGGCCTCAGCATTTTGGCAGGCTGAATGCTAGTTCACTGGGCCTCAGCATATTGGCAGGCTGGTTGTTAGTTCACCGGGCCTCAGCATATTGGCAGACTGAATGCTAGTTCACTGGGCCTCAGCATATTGGCAGGCTGGTTGTTAGTTCACTGGGCCTCAGCATATTAGCAGGTAGGTTGTTAGTTCACCGGGCCTCAGCACATTGACAGTCTGGTTGTTAGTTCGCTGGGCCTCAGCATATTGACAGGCTGGTTGCTAGTTCACTGGGCCTCAGCATATTGCCAGGCTGGTTGCTAGTTCACTGGGCCTCAGCATATTGACAGGCTGGTTGCTAGTTCACTGGGCCTCAGCATATTGACACAGGCTGGTTGTTAGTTCACTGGGCCTCAGCATATTGACAGGCTGGTTGTTAGTTCACCGGGCCTCAGCATATTGACAGGCTGGTTGTTAGTTCACCGGGCCTCAGCATATTGGCAGGCTGGTTGTTAGTTCACTGGGCCTCAGCATATTGACAGGCTGGTTGTTAGTTCACCGGGCCTCAGCATATTGGCAGGCTGGATGTTAGTTCACTGGGCCTCAGCATATTGGCAGGCTGGTTGTTAGTTCACTGGGCCTCAGCATATTGGCAGGCTGCTTGTTAGTTCACCGGGCCTCAGCATATTGGCAGGCTGGTTGTTAGTTCACTGGGCCTCAGCATATTGACAGGCTGGTTGTTAGTTCACCGGGCCTCAGCATATTGGCAGGCTGGTTGTTAGTTCACTGGGCCTCAGCATATTGACAGGCTGGTTGTTAGTTCACTGGGCCTCAGCATATTGGCAGGCTGGTTGTTAGTTCACTGGGCTTCAGCATATTGGCAGGCTGGTTGTTAGTTCACTGGGCCTCAGCATATTGGCAGACTGAATGCTAGTTCACCGGGCCTCAGCATATTGACAGGCTGGTTGTTAGTTCACTGGGCCTCAGCATATTGACAGGCTGGTTGTTAGTTCACTGGGCCTCAGCATATTGACAGGCTAGTTGTTAGTTCACCGGGCCTCAGCATATTGGCAGGCTGGTTGTTAGTTCACTGGGCCTCAGCATATTGGCAGGCTGGTTGCTAGTTCACTGGGCCTCAGCATATTGGCAGGCTGCTTGTTAGTTCACCGGGCCTCAGCATATTGGCAGGCTGGTTGTTAGTTCACTGGGCCTCAGCATATTGGCAGACTGAATGTTAGTTCACTGGGCCTCAGCATATTGGCAGGCTGGTTGTTAGTTCACTGGGCCTCAGCATATTGGCAGGCTGGTTGTTAGTTCACTGGGCCTCAGCATATTGGCAGGCTGGTTGTTAGTTCACTGGGCCTCAGCATATTGGCAGACTGAATGCTAGTTCACCGGGCCTCAGCATATTGACATATTGGTTGTTAGTTCACAGGGCCTCAGCATATTGACAGGCTTGTTGCTAGTTCACAGGGCCTCAGCATATTGACAGGCTGGTTGTTAGTTCACTGGGCCTCAGCATATTGGCAGACTGAATGCTAGTTCACCGGGCCTCAGCATATTGACAGGCTGGTTGTTAGTTCACAGGGCCTCAGCATATTGACAGGCTGGTTGTTAGTTCACCGGGACTCAGCATATTGGCAGACTGAATGCTAGTTCACCGGGCCTCAGCATATTGACAGGCTGGTTGTTAGTTCACAGGGCCTCAGCATATTGACAGGCTGGTTGTTAGTTCACCGGGCCTCAGCACATTGACAGGCTGGTTGTTAGTTCACTGGGCCTCAGCATATTGACAGGCTGGTTGTTAGTTCACTGGGTCTCAGCATATTGACAGGCTGGTTGTTAGTTCACTGGGCCTCAGCATATTGACAGGCTGGTTGTTAGTTCACCGGGCCTCAGCATATTGACAGGCTGGTTGTTAGTTCACTGGGCCTCAGCATATTGACAGGCTGGTTGTTAGTTCACTGGGCCTCAGCATATTGACAGGCTGGTTGTTAGTTCACTGGGCCTCAGCATATTGACAGGTTAGTTGTTAGTTCACAGGGCCTCAGCATATTGGCAGGCTGGTTGATAGTTCACCGGGCCTCAGCATATTGACAGGCTGGTTGCTAGTTCACTGGGCCTCAGCATATTGACAGGCTGGTTGTTAGTTCATTGGGCCTCAGCATATTGACAGGCTGGTTGTTAGTTCACTGGGCCTCAGCATATTGACAGGCTGGTTGTTAGTTCACCGGGCCTCAGCATATTGACAGGCTGGTTGTTAGTTCACTGGGCCTCAGCATATTGACAGGCTGGTTGTTAGTTCACTGGGCCTCAGCATATTGACAGGCTGGTTGTTAGTTCACTGGGCCTCAGCATATTGACAGGCTGGTTGTTAGTTCACTGGGCCTCAGCATATTGACAGGCTGGTTGCTAGTTCACTGGGCCTCAGCATATTGACAGGCTGGTTGTTAGTTCACTGGGCCTCAGCATATTGACAGGCTGGTTGTTAGTTCACTGGGCCTCAGCATATTGACAGGCTGGTTGTTAGTTCACCGGGCCTCAGCATATTGGCAGGCTGGTTGTTAGTTCACTGGGCCTCAGCATACTGGCAGGCTGGTTGTTAGTTCACTGGGCCTCAGCATACTGGCAGGCTGGTTGTTAGTTCACTGGGCCTCAGCATATTGACAGGCTGGTTGTTAGTTCACTGGGCCTCAGCATATTGACAGGCTGGTTGTTAGTTCACAGGGCCTCAGCATATTGACTGGCTGGTTGTTAGTTCACCGGGCCTCAGTATAATGACAGGCTGGTTGTTAGTTCACTGGGCCTCAGCATATTGACAGGCTGGTTGATAGTTCACCGGGCCTCTTTGGGAAGCGGCTTCGGTGGCATAACTGGTAGCATGCTGAAATTTTATGCCCAAGGTCGCGGGTTCAAACCCGGCCGAATTCATCGGATTTTTGCCCTGGGGGAACGGTACGTTTTATGATCACACCACCCCAATCATAGGCAAGAGTCAACATCACTTTCACTTTGGTGGGGGTTTGTCGAACTGTTTGTTTTCGAGGTGATCCGTGGTGCCGACACTCACTAGATTTGCGTTTCAACTGTGGCTCATAAGATTTGGCCCACGTCTTGTCAAGGGTTATGAAACGCCGTAAGAAGTCTTCTCTTTCGCGCTCATAACGTTGCAAGTGTGTCCGAGAAGCGTCATATCGCAGCCATTTCTGCATTTCGGTTAATTCATGCGGAACCCATTTTGACGCAATTTTCCTCATTTATTTATTTATTTATTTATTTATTTAACAATTATTAGACACAACCATGAATAGGTCATTTTACACTAATATTTTAACAATTTTAAATAATATTAACAAAAGCAACAACAAGAATAACAGGTATCTAATGGCAGTGATGGCAGCAAGGGATAAATCTCGGGAAATACGCAGGGAATTATTGGGGTAGTGGGTTATTAGGAGGGTGATGGGGAAGGAATTGAGGATGAAAGGGTTCTTCTAATGTTATGTAATGTTCTATAGGGAGAGAATATGACAATATTTGGAAGGGAGTTGCTAAGGATTGGCAGACGGTGGAAAATTGAGCGCTTCTGTACTTCAAGACGTGGGCGAGGTATGTGGTGTAAATGATTCTGACGTGTTGAACGGGAGGGAACATGGAGTGGGAAGTAGCTTAGTAGCATGTTACATTTTGTGTAACCATTCATAATTGTATGTAGGAAACACAGGTCAGTAAATTGTAGACGGTTTTTCAGGTCGAGTACATTGAGCTGATTTAAAATATCGGATTTGGCAAAGTGCCTTAGTGAAGGATTGCGAGCTTTGACTATTGATATGAAGAAATTAAAGACACTGTTCGATTTAGAAATATTGGTTATAGCCGAGGTAGACCAAATTGGAGAAGAGAAATCTAGGAGAGGCAGAACGTATGTGGTGAAGTATAATTTAAGTGCAGTGAGGTCTTTAATTTCTGTGAATCTGTGTAGAATGCCGAGACTGCGCATTGCGCGAGATATGATGTGGTCAATGTGGGGAGAGAATGTCAGTTTATCATCGTGAATAATACCTAAATCTCTTACCTGAGAAGCCGTATACAAATTATTTTCACAAATTTTATAGTCCGCCTGATTTTCAGATTTCAGTAGTGAAAGAGACACATTGAAGCACTTTTTGGGATTTTGAGATAACCTCCATTTGTTGAACCAATCAGTACATGCATTCACTGCTTCTTGGAGCTCATCGCGGTCGTCAGGCTGTCCTTCAGGATGTGGAGGACAGTCGAATTCGCCAGTCCTGTATCTTGAGCTAATTCACGAAGCGTTACGTTCCAATCTGCCTCCACTAACGCGGACACTTTCTGTACATTATCATTAGCTACCGGTGGGTAACCAGTCGAGACATGTCCTCCAAACGTTCGAGCCCATCTCTAAAGGCTGCAACCCATCTTGCTACCGTTCTGTAAGGTAACGCAGCTGCACCGCATGCCTCGTGTAGTCCTTGGTGGCACTCTCGAGCCGCGCGACCCCTAGCACACTGAATTTTTATCCACGTTCTCTGCTCCAGATCCGAAAACATTACGACCGTCTTGCGCGAGCGCTTTCACACAACTACTCATTTAACAGGCGCCACTGCATACGAATGGGGGCGGGGACGGACGAGGTCACGTGCTCTAAGGGAGGGGATACAGGTTAGCAACTTTTAGTAACAATGGCAGAGTCCAACACCAATGCAACATAAAGCAGCAGCATCGTTGCCAAAACTACAAAAGCAACCCTCGTATATAATAGAAGCTGTATCCGGCATGCGTTGCAATGCCAATCAAAGAAGGTGTTTGTGTTGTAATTTTGTATCTTGAAGTGCTTTTGGATACACAATATGTTTTTCAATTTCCGTTAACTGCCTCTAAATTGTCATAAAAAGGATTTACTAATTTAGAAACATTCATGGGAGGGTGCACAACTACTCACAAAGTTTCATCGCAATCGGATGAATGGCATATGAATACATACGTGATGTTGTTTAAACGATTCGTGCGCTGTCAATCTTTTGTTGAATCTACACGTGCGCTACCTACTGTGAAATGGATTTACTAAGTTCTAAACATTCACATAAGTGTACACAACAACTCATCAAAGTTTCATCGTATTCGATGAATGGTATATGAAGGCATACGGGATTTTGTTTAAACGCTTCGCGTGTCGTCACTCATTTGTTGCATCCGCTCGTGCGCTACCTAATGTGAAATGGATTTACTAAGTCGAAAACCTTCCCTGGCTGGTACACAACAACTCATCAAAGTTTCATCGCAATCGGATGAATGGTATATGGGATTTTGTTTAAACGATTCGTAAGCTGACACCCATTTGTTGAATCTACTCGTACACTACCTACTGTGAAATGGATTTACTAAGTTAGAAACGTTCACATAAGTGTACACAACAACTCATCAAAATTTCATCGCATATGATGAATGGTATATGAACGCATACGGGATTTTGTTGAAACGCTTCGCTCGGTGTCACTCATGTATTGCATCTACTCGTGCGCTACCTATTGTGAAATGGATTTACTAAGTCGAAAACCTTTCCTGGGGTTTCATCGCAATCGGACGAATCATCGCCGTCTATAATTCTCAAGCCGTGCTGTTGGTAAAATTGGCAACGTATAGAAGAGTCCGTACATTCGATAAACACGTAAGACCACATGCTAAGTTTTATACTCAAGTATCGTTTATTTGATATGACAGCATCTACAAGCAGTTCGTACGGACTATTTCAACACCTGTGAAATTTCTCATGGTAAGTCGAACCTGCTGAAAGTTGTAGAAGTGAGTATTTCCCGCATTAAGTTGCATGTGTAACAAATTCCTACTAATGAATTTAACCAACAGAATCGTCACTAATATTCCATTAAACTATTTCAGATGCCTAGGAAGTGTTGTGGGCCAGACTGTAAGTCAAATTATGGCAACACTATTAAAACAACTGGTTATATCACTACCTTTTGATCACTACAGCGAGGTGGACATTCAGTGCCTAGTAGGCCTAATTTAGTTTTGATATATATCTTTATGTGGCCTCTGTATTCCAGTACATTATGAACTGTACTCAGTTGGCAAGTGCCTTTAGATAGATTTCATTAGAATTCTACCTATTTTAGCCTATTTCAATTTTGAAAAAATAGGCTTATGAGATCACCTTTTGTCCGTGTGTGTGTGTGCGTGTGTGCGTGTATGAGGTGTGAGTGTGCCCCCCCCCCCCTAATAAATTCTAAACGGCTGGAGCAATTTCAATGTAACTAGGTAAGTTCATAGCACTATTCCGGGTGACCCCGACCGTGCCCTTCAAATTTTGTTACGTCTCACCAATCCAACATGGCGGTTGTGCGAAATATTACACCAGCATTCCATATCTCCGAAACTATGACCGATATCACCCTCGATTTTTCTACCTTGATAAAGGGAACTACTAGAAGTTCACCTATGTGACTCTTGAAAAACTGGTAACTACAAAACCAACATGGCGGCCAAGCGAATTTGCGTCGTTTAAATAGACGTTTCTCGTGATTTAACCAACCAAACGCAATAAAACTTGGTACAGTATATGTTTATTCACATTGTAATGCACCGAGATCTAACTTCGTTCAATTGTTTACATAACCACAAGATGGCGGCTGTGCGAAATATTTCACCGGCATTCAATATCTCTGAAACTATTAGCGGTATCACCCTGAAATTTTGTACGGCGATAAAAGGCACTACTGGAAGTTCATCTATAAGATTTTCAAAAACCAGTTAACTACAAAACGAACATGGTGGCCAAGCGAATTTGAAAATTTAAATAGACCTTTCTCGCGATTTAATGTTCCAAACGCAATGAAACTTGGTACAGGAAATGTTTATACACATTGTAATGCACTGGTTTCTAATTTCTTTCAATTGTTTACATAACCTCAAAATGGCGGCTGTGCGAATTTTAAAATTAAGTTTTTATTTCTTGTGTCGTAATCATGCAATCGAAGTGAAAGTTTGAATAATGAACCTACGCAATAATTTTCCTTTAATGGTACATGACTCTATGGCCTATACATTTAACAATCCAAAATGGCGACCATCCGAAATATTTAGACGGCTCTGAATATCTACGAATCTGTTATAGCAATCAAACTGAATATTTTTACGTTCATAGGGGCTATGACTTTCAATAACCTGGTGATCACAAGTCCAACATGGCGGCGACACGAAGTATAAATATTCACATGGACGTTTCTCGCAATTTAACCATCCGAGTGCAGTGAAACTTCGTACAGTAAATCCTTATACGAATGTTAATTCACTGAAATCTAATTTTTTCAATTGTTTCGATAACCACAAGATGGCAGCTGTGCGAAATTTTAAAATCTCGTTGTTACGTCTTGTGTCCTAATCATGCGATTGAAGTTTGAATGCTACACGTACACAATAATCTTCATGTAACAGTACATAACTCTAGGACCTACATTTATAAAGTCCAACATGGCGACCATCCGAAATATTTAGTCGGTTCTCTATATATACGAATCTATTACAGCAATCAAACTGAAATTTTGTATGTTGATAGTGGCAGTTAATATAAGTAGGATATATGAAAATAGGCTGTATAGTTCTTCACGGAACTACTTGTTAAATTAAGAGACCAGAGGAGTATTACGGTATTGCTAGACTATCAAGGCCTATTGTGACGAAGATGAGTGCATCTGTAGACAAAATGTGAAGGATTTATTATCTAAGGTAGTCTCTAATTTCGTTAGAATATTTTTAAATACTTTTTCTGAGCACGTCAATGACGGCAGTGAACATAGCAGCAATAAAAGGACACTTCAGACATTGGACATTGAGGTGCAGTACAGCCTTTTACCATTGCCTTATCGGGAATTGACAGTACATAGCATGATACTATGTATCAGTTATTTGTGATATTTGTGTGTAGATTTAGCGGACGTTATGTTCTGTTGTATTTTCGGAACAATTGGCGTCAAAATCTATGTGTTTACACAGTGTTAGCAATTACCATGTGCTTGCGCTAGGCCTCCCAGATGACGGGTGGGCGGCGTTTCCAAACCTTATGACACGGCTTGAGAATTGTAGACGGTGATGGATGAATGGTATATGAACGCTTACGGGACTTTGTTGAAGCGATTCGCGCATCGTCGCTCATTTGTTGAATCTACTCGTGCGCTACCTATTGTAAAATGGATTTACTCAGCCAGAAACCTTCCCTGGAGTGTACATAACATCTCACCCAAGTTTCATTGCAATCGGATGAATGGTATATGAACGCATAACTGACTTTTTTGAAACACTTCGCACGTCGTCGCTCATTTGTTGAATCTACTCGTGCGCTACCTATTGTAAAATGGATTTACTAAGCCAGAAACCTTCCTTGGAGTGTCCTCAAAATGTCACTCAAGTTTCATCGCAATCGGATGAGTGGTATATCACGTAACATTGATTTTTCTTCTTTCTCTGTTAGGGTCTTCTGAGGACCACGAACCAATTTCAATGTTTAGCCCTTTGTTGTTCTTTCTTCCTCCTCCAGTGCTCCTTCATCTTTTCGCTGTGCGTCTTCTTTCTCTCTTCCGACCATTTTGAGCCTGTTTTCTTATATTGCCTTCCTTGGAGTCCTCCATTCCCAATACCTTTTTTTTTATTTCTCTCTCTAGTGCACCTTCTTCTCTAATTTCTTTTTTTCTAAATCTTTATTTACTTATTCAAAACCAGGCTGTTGTCGATTTCTTTTTCCAAAGATTTTAAAAATCTGTTTGGTTAACCTGCTATCATTCATTCTATATAAATGTCCGAAAAATAACAATCGTCTCTTCTTTATTGTCTCCATTATGTGTTCAATGTTCCGATATATTTCTTCGTTACTTCATAATTTCCAAAACTATGTAGTTTTTAATGGATCGAGAATTTTGCATATAATTTTTCTTTCTGATACTTCTAATTTATCCAATTTATTTAGTATTAGACATGCACTGGCATATAAGCATTCTGGTTTAATTACTGTTCTATAGTGCTGTATTTTCAATTTCTTAGATAAACATTTATTGTAATAGATATTCCTGGTTATACCATATTCTCTTTGGATCTTGTGCTCTCGTTCTTCTACAGCAGATTTTCTAAGCCATTCTTCTGAATTACTTCCCCCAAATATTTGAACTTATCTACCCTCTTAATTTGACCAATTTTTGTTATTAGGGTTTCTGGAGCATTTTTATTAGCCTATTTTTCACATTTTGCAACAATGAGGAAAAAGTAGACTTATGAGATCGACCCGGGCAATTGTGTATCTGTCTGTCTGTCCTTCTGTCTGTCTGTCTGTCTGTCTGACTCTGTGTGTGTGTGTCCCCCCCCCCCCCCTATCAACTCCTAAACGGCTGCAGCAATCGAAATAACATTTGGTAGGAGTAAAGATCTATACATGAATATCTCAATGCCGTATTTGAAAATGATATCAGTGCTACCAACTGCTGAAAAATCGTAATTGAAATTTGAGCTCCATGTTGGATATCTTGGAAGGTATGTATGGGAGCTATTTCAAAATTGACACACTTACAGGTATAGATAGTAATATTTCAGTTTAATTTCCAGGAGGCCATATATGGCAGTGTTGCCAAAATGATTATAAACCTGCTGATACGTCCAATTTTTAAATGCTTATATCTTCTACACTATCAATTGGAATTCAACCAAATTTCGTATGTGCTATGTGTACATAAACAGATGTGACTGAGCGTATTCTTAAGAGCCACCAGGGCTGCCAACTGTTCATATGTTTTACCTTAATATTAATATATCAGAAAGTATGCAAGCCATCAGCTTTAAACTTTGCACACGTATAATACCTGACATTCTAGATTAATTTGGAGAAACTAATATATGTCAGTGCTGCCAACATGACTCTAAGCCTGCTGATAGGTCCAATTTTAAAATGCATGTAACTTCTATACTAAAAAATGGATTTCATCCAAAATTGGCACAAAAAGAGATCGTAATATTTCAGATTATTTCTGACCAATACATGCATGACATTGATGCCAACATGATTTTATGCGCGCTGATAGATCCAATGTCTAACTGCATGTAACGTCCATGCTGTCCATTGGACTTCATCCAATTTTTGTATTCTGTACCTTAAGAGATGGAACTAAGAATATATTCAGTCACCAGGGCTGCCAACTGTAGTGCTCTATTAGGCTGCATTATACCGGGTATATTTCGAACCAATTAGAAATTTCGATATTACCAACTTAATGTTGTCATTATTCTAGATATAGATTGGTATGAAACTTAAATTTTAAGAAAAGTAGGATTTTTAGTTCGTCACGGAACTTCTTGTTAGTATTTGTCATAAATTTTGTTTTTTCTACAGAAATCTTTAACCATGTTTTATTGGCTATCTCTTCTAATAGATTGATATGTACTGTTGCATGAGCTAAGTTTTCAGAAAGTATAGCAATATTATCAGCAAATGCCAGACAATTTACTTTAACACCACTGGTTTTTTTCCCTGCTCCTTTAATTTCTTATTCCAAATTTGTACATTTGTCTTTTCAGGATACAATTGAATAAGAGTGGAGATAAGCCATCGCCTTGCCTTTCACCTATATTTATTGTGAATGGTTTTGAACGTTCTTCCCGAAATTTTACCTTTGAAATAGTGTCTGTGAGGGTTTCACGGATTAGGATTGCCAGTTTAGATTTAACTTCAAATTCTCTGATTACTTTATCTCGAGTTTCCCTGTCGACAGAATCAAAAGCCTTTTTAAAATCTACAAATGTTACTATTATGGTTTTAGAAGATAATTGTCGTGTCGAATTATGGACTTTAGGTGGAATATCTGTTCTGAGCATGATCTGCCTTTTCTAAATCTACTTTGATAGTCACCTAAATAACTGTCAAGTGTTGCTTCTACCCTGTTTAGTAGTATTGTTGAGAATATCTTGAAGGACACTGGTTATTGAAATTTTGCTTATTACCTTTCTTGTGCAAAGGATGTATAAGGGCATCTTTCCATTCTTCCGGGATCATTTCCGTTTTCCAGATTTCTTGAAAAATGATTTTAAGGTCACCCATGATTTTTGGTTGATTTTTAGCCTATTTTCATTTATGAAAAAAAAATAGGCTTATGAGATCACCTTTTGTCCGTGTGTCTGTCTGTATGTGCGTGTGTGATGGTGTGTGTCCCCCCTAATAACTTCTAAACGGTTGGAGCTGTTTCAATGAAACTCGGTAGGTTCATAGCACTATTCCAGACGACCCCAACCGTGACCTTGAATTGTTTTACGCCTCAGCAATCCAACATGGCGGCTGTGCGAAATATTTCACCAGCATTCAATATCTCCGAAACTATTACCGATATCACCCTGGAATATTTTACTGTGATAAAGGAAACTACTAGAAGTTCACCTATGCGACTTTTGAAAACCTGGTAAATACATAACCAACATGGCGGCCGAGCGAAGTTGCGACTTTTAAATAGACGTTTCTCGCGATTTAATCAACCAAACGCAATAAAACTTGGTACAGTATATGTTTATAGACATTGTAATACACCGACATCTAACTTCGTTCAATTGTTTACATAACCTCAAGATGGCGGCTCAGCGAAATATTTCACCGGCATTCTATATCTCTGAAACTATCACCCTGAAATTTTGTACGGAGATAAAGGGCACTACTGGAAGTTCATCTATAAGACTTTCAAAAACCGGTCAACTACAAAACGAATATGGCGGCCAAGCGAAATTGAAAGTTTAAAATAGACTTTTCTCGCGATTTAATGATCCAAACGCATTGAAACTTTGTACAGCAAATGCTTATACACATTTTAATGCACTGGTATCTAATTTTGTTCAATTGTTTACATAACCTCAAGATCGCGGCTGTGTGAATTTCAAAATTAAGTTTTTATTTCTTGTATCCAAATCATGCGATCGAAGTGAAAGTTTGAATAATAAACCTACGCAATAATTTTCCTTTAATGGTACGTAACTATATGGCCTATACATATAACAATCCAACATGGCGACCATCAGAAATATTTAGATGGATCTCAATATCTACGAATCTATTACAGCAATCAAACTGAATTTTTCAATGTTCATAGGGGCTATGAACATAAGTTCACCTCTAGGACTTTCAATAACCTCGTGATCACAAATACAACATGGCGGCGAAGTGAAGTATAAATATTCACATGGTCGTTTCTCGCAATTTAAACATCCGAGTGCAGTGATATTTGGTACAGTAAATCCTTATACAAATGTTAATCCACTGGCATCTAACTTTTGCGATTGTTTCTATAACCACAAGATGGCAGCTGTGCGAAATTTTAAAATCTCGTTTTACTTCTTGTGTCCTAATCATGCGATTGAAGTTTGAATGCTACACGTACACAATAATCTTCATGTAACAGTACATAACTCTAAGACCTACATGAATAAAAATCCAACATTGTGATCATCCGCTATATTTAGCCGGTTCTCAATATCTACGAATCTATTACAGCAATCAACCTGTGCCACGGTGGGTGAGTGGTTATAGTGTCGGACTACCAACCCCAAGATTGCAGGTTCGCCCCTGGCCATGGTAAGTGATCTTTGAAGGCGACAAAAATCACGATACTCATATCATACGTTGTTGGCATGTTAAAGAACCCATTTGAATTCCGTAGGCCGTGTTTAATGGCAAAATTAATCTCGGGATTTTCCGCCAACACAAAGTTCCTCCATTCTCTACTTGAAAGCGCTGTAGTGTCAAGGAGTTTAGATATCTAACCTCCTTCACTTTCATAGCGTTCAAAGGAACGACGAAATTCGACGTGCAAGCTACCCTCTGGGTGTCAATTAACAAAGCTTGCACCAGGCCTCCGAGGCCATACGATATTATTATTATTACCTGAAATTTTGTATGTTGATAGAGGCAATTTACATAAGTAGGATATATGAAAATAGGCTGTATAGTTCATCACGGAAATACTTGTTAATAATGCTTGCTTCTTTCGTGTAATTTTTAGCCTATTTTCAATTTTGAAAAAATAGGCTTATGAGATCACCTTTTGTCCGAGTGTGTGTGTGTGCGTGTGCGTGTGTGTGTGTGTGTGATTCGTGTGTGCGTCCCCCCCCCCTAATAAAATATAAACGGCAGGAGCGATTTCAATGAAACTCGGAAAGTTCATAGCACTATTCCCGGCGACCTCGACCATGCCCTTCAAATTTTGTTACGACTCACCAATCCAACATGGCGGCTGTGCGAAATATTTCACCAGCATTCAATATCTCCGAAACTATTACCGATATTACCCTGACATTTTCTATGGTGATAGAGGGAACTGCTATAAGTTCACTTATGTGACTTTTGAAAACCTGGTAACTACAAAACCAACATGGAGTCCAAGCGAATTTGCGACTTTTAAATAGACGTTTCTCGTGATTTGACCAACCAAACGCAATGAAACTTGGTACAGTATATGTTTATATACATTGTAATGCACCGACATCTAACTTCGTTCAATTGTTTACATAATCACAAGATGGCGGATGTGCGAAATATTTCACCGGCATTCTATATCTCTGAAACTATTAGCGGTATCTCCCTAAAATTTTGCACGGAGATAAAGGGCACTACTGGAAGTCCATCTATAAGACTTTCAAAAACCAGTTAACTACAAAACGAACATGGCGGCCAAGCGAATTTGAACATTTTAAATAGACCTTTCTCGCGATTTAATGTTCCAAGCGCACTGAAACCTGGTACAGGAAATATTTATACACATTGTAATCCACTGGTATCTAATTTAGTTCAATTGTTTACATAACCTCAAGATGGCGGCAGTGCGAATTTTAAAATTAAGTTTTTATTTCGTGTGATGTAGTCATGCGATCGAAGTGAAAGTTTGAATAATGAACCTACGCAATAATTTTCCTTTAATGATACATGACTCTATGGCCTATACATTTAACAATCCAACATGGCGACCATCCGAAATATTTAGACGATATCTACGAATCTATTTTAGCAATCAAACTGCATTTTTTAATGTTCATAGGGGCTATGAACTTAAGTTCACCTATAGGACTTTAAATAACCTGGTGATCACAAATCCAACATGGCGGTGACGCGAATTATAAATATTCACATGGACTTTCTCGCAATTTAACCATCCGAGTGCAGTGAAACTTGGTACAGTAAATCCTTATACGAATGTTAATCCACTGGCATCTAATTTATTTCAATTGTTTCCATAACCTCAAGATGGCAACTGTGAAAATTTTTAAAATCTCCTTGTTTTTTCTTGTGTCCTAATTTTCCGATTGAAGTTTGAATACTACACGTTCACAATAATCTGCATGTAACAGTACATAACTCTAGGACCTACATATATAAAATCCAACATGGTGGCCATCCGAAATATTTAGTCGGTTCTTAATATCTACGAATCTATTACAGCAATCAAAGAGAAATTGTGTATGTTGATAGTGGCAATTAACATAAGTAGGATATATGAAAATAGGCTGTATAGTTCTTCACGGAACTACTTGTTTTTAACTGACATCACTTCATGTTCTATATTCCCTGAGCACTGGAAAATGTTATTTAACAAGAAAGACTCTTCCGATGGTAGTGCTTCTTGTTTTTTGGGGACCCTAATCTTTCTTTCATACAATGCTCAAATATCATCGGTATGTGTCATGGAAGCTTATCGTTTATGCTTGGTGATATTTAACACGATGATACACTCGCAGTCCTGTTACCTACTGGTGGCAATATATGATCTTAATTCACTTTTCTCTCTGTACTCTTCCAATGCTTTTCAACGTACCTTGCTCTTAACAAATTGTTCTGACAGCACGATGATTGTTTTACGGCTGTGTTGAATGGTGCCCACGATGTTGTCCACGATGCGTGAGCCGAGTGGGAAGTCTCGCTCATGGAGACACAGCGTATATCGCTCCTCCCCTTTCTCCAGTAACGGTGCCAGGCGGGTCAGGACAAATCGTCTGTCGTGGGAGTTTGAAACAGACGTTAAGACACATTGCTTATCCACAAGACATTTCTGTTCAATAAAATTAAATGAGCTATGAATAATTAATTTTAATTAATTTTAAGGACAGCTATGTGGGAAATATGAGATTTGCAAATTATTCATCCTGTGATTATGAAAATGTTTATCACGTATTACTTACTATAAGTATCATAACATCTGTCTATAAACCGATGAATGTTCCTTTCCACTTTACTGATTCAGTTGCAGGGAAAGAGGAGAAGATTCATGTCATCGTGGGCGATTTCAATAGCCAAAACTGCCTATGGGAATATAGAGAAGACAATGAGGACGGTGAAGCTGTGATTATGTGGGCAGAGTCTAGTCAACTGTCCTTAATACACGACAGTAAACTTCCCGCTTCTTTCAACTGTCGTCGGTGGAGACGTGGATACAACCCAGATCACATTTGTGTTAGCGAAGCTATATCCTAGTAGTGTTAGAAGTCTGTCTGTGAACCTATTCCCAACACACAACACAAGCCCATTATGTGCCAAGTTTTCTCAGCAGTTCATACACAATCTGTTCCATTTAGGAGGCGCTACAACTTTAAGAAAGCGGATTGGATGAAATTTACGAAATGCTTAGATGTAGTGGTAACAAATATAGAACCTGTTCCAGAGGCATATGATGCGTTCAACGATGCTGTGCAAGAATGCTCTCGCAAGTCAATCCCAAGAGGTTCTAGGTCTACATACCGGGTTTAGATGCCAGTACAGCAGATAAATGAAATGAATACCTTCTGCTGTATGAAGACAACACTTTCAGCTAGGAGACTATTCAGGTTGGTCAACAACTAACCAGTCTATGGGTGAAATAAAAAGAGAACGTTGGGTTAAATTGATGGAAGAACTAGATCTGGCGAAAAACAGCAGAGAAGCTTGGAAGCTACTACGACGTCTGAACAATGATCCCACGATAAGCCCTCTACAATCTACACAGCAACATTACTTCTAACGAGATTGCTCATCAACACCTAATAAATGGAAAAACAGATAAGCGAAAAATATCGCCAAAACTTCAAAGAAATATTGAACAAGAAACATCCAGTCTGTTCACTCCTTTCATCATGGAAGAGATGGAAAATGCCATAAAAGCGAGTAAAACTGGCAAGGCAGCCGGACGAGATGACATGCGTATGGAGCAGATTCAACATTTTGGAAATGCTACCAAACAATGGATTCTACAGCTATTCAATAACTGTTTGGAACGATGGCAAATACCTAAAATATGCAGGAAGACTAAGGTGGTTGCAATTCTGAAACCTGGTAAGCAGCCTACCGATTCAAAGAACTTCAGACCAATATCTCTCCTATATAAAGTTTTTGAAAGAATACTTTAGAAGCGTTTAATACCAGTGGTTGAACCTCTCTTAATTCCAGAGCAGGCTGAATTTAGGCCAGGAAGGAACTGTTGTTCACAGATCCTTAATCTGACTCAGCACATAGAAGACGGATTTCAGCCTGGTGATATTTCAGGAGTGGCTTTTGTCGATCTTTCTATAGCTTATGACACTGTACAACAACAGTTGGTTTTAAGGAAGTTCTATCATCTTACTACGGATTTCAACCTCATAATGATTATTGCTACGTTGTTGCAGAACCAACGTTTCTTTGTTGACTTCCAAGGTCAGCGGAGTAGATGGAGAATACAGAAAAACCGTCTCCCACAAGGCAGTGTCTTAGCTCCAATACTATTTAACATCTAAACCAACGACCAACCACTTCCACCTCATACAAGGAGCTTCCTATATGCAGATGACCTGGCTCTGGCAACCTAGAGTAAAAGCTTCGAGACAGTGGAACAAAACCTTACTGCTGCTCTGAAGATGCTCTCCGATTATAATGAGGAAAATCACCTCAAGCCAAATCCATCGAAAACTAAAGTTTACGCCTTTCATTTGATGAACAAAGAAGTCTTGCGGAAGCTGCGTGTGAATTGGAAAGGATTGGAACTGGAACACAGCAATACCCCAGTTTATCTAGGTGTTACATTGGAACGTTCATTGACCTCCAATACACACTGCACCAAACTCAAGGCAAAAGTTTCATCACGAAATTGTCTACTCTGTAAGGTAACTGGTTCTGGATGGGGTGCCCACCCTCAGACAGTAAGGACAACTGCCCTAGCTCTCTGCTATTCTGCTGCTGAATATGCTAGTCCCGTGTGGTATAAATCAGCTCACGCAAAAAAAGTCGACATTGCCTTGAATGAAACGTGCAGGCTAATCCCCCACCTGATATTAGACGTGAGGTGGCCGCTAATATCGAGAGACACAAGGTTTGCAACAAATTAGCCCATCCCCTTCATGGTCATCAGCCACGTTCAGCTCGACTGAAGTCCAGGAAAGGTTTTCTACAGTCTTCTTCCCCACTTGATTATAACCCAAAAAGGCCAGGGATAAGCTATGGAATCAAAGGTATCCTGATCATCCGGAACTTGTTGAAATTGAGAAAAATTACCACCTGGTCACGAAGATGGATGGTGTACCTGGAAGTCCTTAAACAGACTGCGCACCGGTGTAGCAAGATCTAAGGAAATTCTCATGAAATGGGGAATCGTGCATGATGGGGACACACTGTGTGAGTGCGGAGAAGAACAAACTTCTAGACATTTCTTGAACTGTCGTCTATGCCCAGACTCATGCACAGGGTTGGATCTGGCATTGGCTGGTAACAACGCTGTCAATGTAGCCAACTACTGGTCACAACTCTTGTAAATATTGTATATATTATCATTCCTGTTTCATTTATTTTGCTCTTGTGTTATGTTATATACAAGTGCTCGATTATGTGATTTTTATTTCAATTTATTGTTTGTACATTTTGGTACCTCTGACACGAATAAATAAAAAAACTATAAGTTATGATCTCACTAACTAACTATTGCTAACAGTTACATGACATTGCTATTATAGTTTCTGAGTTACTGATTATTCATTAAATTATTACTTTCGATAATAAATGAGTTCATTTTGAAATAAGTTTTACCACTTTCCTCTCATAATTTGCCTGTGGTTTTGCATCCTTTCTTTTGAATTTACTTTTCACACATTGTCTGCACTAAATGTGATTGTCATTTTTTTAGATGCATGTAAACAAATATTTCGATATTTGGTAGTTTTCATGTTTATTCTGAAATATGTGTGTGATATCTCCCGTTTAACAATGACTAAACCAAATGGTATCTACAAGAGGCGCTATAACTAGGCAAACAATTCTAGGCATATAGAACTACCGGTACACCAGTTATGATCTTATATATTAACAATATTTATGAAATCTTAAGCCAGTCCATCCGGACATTCTATCCGGTCGATTTCCTTCATTCTTTTTTTAAATGAATGGTATTCATGCACAGATTTGTTATCAAGTATTACAAATCACTTACGTTCCACCTTTCACAAATTATTTGATTTTTTCTACTCTTTCCAACTTTTTAGCCTACTTTCGATTTTTGCAAAAAATGAAAGTAGACTTATGAGATCAACACAGGGCGAAAAAAGTGTGTCTGTCTGTGTGTGTGTATGTGTGTGTGTGTGAGTGTGTGTACTCTGAATGTCTGTCCCCCCCTATCAATTCGAACACGGTGAATGCGAATTGAACGAAATTTGGTACAAAGGTAGCACTAGCAAAGGACACATCAGTGTCATGTTTTATATCGCCGCCATCTTGACTAAAACTGAATGGCGGCCACTCAAACGTTCAAAACGTAAAATCAAATAACGACTAACCAAATCATCCGATCTCTACCAAATTTGGTAACAACATACCTTCGTATAGGATGCGTCTTGTGACCAAACTACAAGGTCGTCCGCCATACCATTTCAGGATGGCGGCCGTGCGAATTATGCAAACTTTATAATCCATATCATGGGACCCACCAGTTCCGATTATCGAGCCGAGAATCGTTTTAACTGTTCTAAAGGAAGAGGCACGTTCGAAATTAAAAGTTTATTTTGTAATACTATAGTGCAGACGTGATTTTAAAAAGCTGAGCTGATTTAGTAATAAGACAAGATGGCAGCGGATATCTTGTGCCTGACTTATATTTCACTAATTTGAGTATTGCATGCAATATAGCGTACTGATATAAAATAAATAAACTTTGTATGAAATGTTTTATATATAAATAATATACTCCAGTGATGAAATCGTTTAGTATAAATCACTATTTGCTAACAAGTTCTATGTAAGTCATTTTATATAGAACGATATTCGTTGACACAACTAGCTCAGTGGTAGAGCGTTAGCCTATCGCTCAACTGCCTATGGTTCAAACCCGATCAGAGCTAGTTTTTTTGCTTGAAATTTTATATGTTTATTGTTTTGTAATGACTCAGATGTTTTAAAATTAAGCGTTATATTGAGCATATTATGGTGTAAAATATATATTTAATTAAAACATAATTCGCCAGCAGATTTACTCGAGACATCTAGCTGCCAAAAAGGTAACTGCACGCCGACCAGATTTTATTGAAAAGTTTCTTCTTCTGGCCGCTAGAATGCACTCGCTCTGTTAGGATTATATTGTTAGATATTTCACCACTAGATATCACGACTAGTCTACGTGGGGCTCCATTGATTACTATACCATTTGCATTCTATGCGCATCGAATTTGAAGAATGACAAGATGATACTACGATACATTTTTACTTTCTATTTTAAAGGGTTTGTAACAGCCTATTGTGCGTTATTTGAAAATGTTAATTGAAGTAAAGAACAAAACGATTTCACATAGTATCTGAACTCTATCGTTGGTGCTAGTTCAGGATATTAATTAATACTTCTATTTCAGCCAAATAGCAATCGAAAATATCCACATAGTTGGTATACACACGTCTCTGTAGGGTCATGGAAAGATTTGTTAATTCAATTAGGGTTGTGAAAGTCATACGCAGCCAGACGTGTAAAGACATGCCTCAACTCAAAGTTGGATGTTGCCCGCGTCAGGCCGATTATGTAATAATAATAATAATAATAATAATAATAATAATAATAATGTTATTGGTTTTACGTCCCTTTTAACTACTGTTGCTTTTAGAGACGCCGGGGTGCCAGAATTTTGTCCCGAAGGGGATCTTTAACGTGCCAGTAAATCTACTAACACGGCTCCCTCGCATTTGTGCACCCTCAAATGCCAGCTGACTGCGCCAGGATACGAACCTGAAACATACGGTCCAGCAAGCGAGAACGTTACCGCTGAGCCACGCCGCCAGTCCGGTCGATTATGTCTCCAGATCCATAACATTCTTTAGATACTTTTTATCTTTCTTTCTTCAATGATGGTAGCAGTTTTTATCTAGGTTGTGGCGTTTGGTAGAGGTAAATCGTTTCTAAGGTCTTCAACAAAGAATAGTTCTATTATACTCTTTGATAATAACAACGAGTTATAACTATACTCATACATTTAGGAGAAAGTAGGCTATATGTTCTTTACTGAACATCTTGTTATCTCTTTGAAGCAATCGTATCTTTGGTTCTAATTGAGGTACACAAGTCGTTTTGGTCTAAGAATACTCAGTGACGCAAGCGCTTTCATTTGAGCTGTTAACTATTCAAATCGGATGATTCTGAGGAAAGTTATGAGTGAACATTCGATATTACATCTCATTTTGTCAACATTGTTTCTCATTGTAACAATCATATCTTTGGTTGTAATTGAGTTACACAGTTCGTTTTGGTCTAAGAGCACTCAGTGGATCATGTTCTATGTTTTGAGTTATTGAATATTTAAATTGGTTGATTTTGAGGAATGTTATGAGTGCCGAAGCGAATATAAGAAATATTTATGAAAACATAACCGAGTCCGTCCGGCCATTCTATCCGGTCGATTTCCTTCATTCCTTTTTTTAATTGAAAGGTATTCATGAACGGATTTGTTATCAAGTATTACAAATCACTTAACTTCCGTCTTCCTCAAATTATTTGATTTCTTGAACTTTTTCCAACTCTTTTTTCTCATTGAAGCAATCATCTTATCTTATGTTATATACTAAAAATATTTATGAAATCTTAAGCCAGTCCGTCCGGCCATTCTATCCGGTCGATTTCCGTCATTCTTTTTTTAAATGAATGGTATTCATGCACAGATTTGTTATCAAGTAATACAAATCACTTACGTTCTGCCTTTCTCAAATTATTTGATTTTTTCAACTTTTTCCAACTTTTTATCTCTTTGAAGCAATCATATCTTTGATTCTAATTGAGGTACGTAAGTCGTTTTGGTCTAAGATCACTCAGTGACGCAAGCGCTTTCATTTGAGCTGTTAACTATTCAAATCGGATGATTCTGAGGAAAGTTATGAGTGAACATTCGATATTACATCTCATTTTTTCAACATTTTTAGCCTATTTTCAATTTTGAAAAAATAGGCTTATGAGATCACCTTTTGTCCGTGTGTGTGTGCGTGTGTGTGTGTGTGAGGTGTGTGTGTGTGTGCCCCCCCCCTAATAAATTCTTAACGGCAAGAGCGATTTCAATGAAACTCGGTAAGTTCATAGCACTATTCCGGGCGACCCCGACCGTGTCCTTCAAATTTTGTTACGTCTCACCAATCCAACATGGCGGCTGTGCGAAATATTTCACCAGCATCTAATGTCTCCGAAACTATTCCCGATATCACACTGGAATTTATTACGGTGATAAAGGGAACTACTAGTAGTTCACCTATGTGACTTTTTAAAAACTGGCAACTATAAAACCAACATGGCGGCCACGCGAATTTGCGACTTTTAAATAGACTTTTCTCGCGATTTGACCAACCAAACGCAATAAAACTTGGTACAGTATATGTTTATACATACTGTAATGCACCGACATCTAACTTCATTCAATTGTTTACATAATCACAAGATGGCGGATGTGCGAAATATTTCACTGGCATTCTATATCTCTGAAACTATTAGCGGTATCATCCTGAAATTTTGTACGGAGATAAACGGCACTACTGGAAGTTCATCTATAAGACTTTCAAATACAGGTTAGCTACAAAACGAACATGGTGGCCAAGCGAATTTGAATATTTTAAATAGACCTTTCTCGCGTTTTAATGTTCCAAACGCAATGAAATCTGGTACAGGAAATTATACACATTGTAATGCACTGGTATCTAATTTAGTTCAATTGTTTACATAACCTCAAGATGGCGGCTGTGCGAATTTTAAAATTAAGTTTTTATTTCTTGTGTCGTATTCATGCGATTGAAGTGAAAGTTTGAATAATGAACCTACGCAATAATTTTCATTTAATGGTACATGACTCTATGTCCTAAACATTTAACAATCCAACATGGCGACCCTCCGAAATATTTAGACGGCTCTGAATATCTACGAATCTATTATAGCAATCAAACTGAATTTTTTGATATTCATAGGGGCTATGAACTTAAGTTCACCTATAGGACTTTAAATAACCTGGTGTTCACAAAACCAACATGGCGGCGACGCGAAGTATATATATTCACATGGATGTTTCTCGCAAATTAATCATCCGAGTGCAGTAAAACTTGGTACAGTAAATCCTTATACGAATGTTAATCCACTGGCATCTAATTTATTTCAATTGTTTCCATAACCACAAGATGGCAGCTGTGCGAAATTTTAAAATATCCTTGTTACTTCTTGTGTCCTAATCATGCGATTGAAATTTGAATGCTACACGTACACAATAATCTTCATGTAACAGTACATAACTCTAGGACCTACATATATAAAATCCAACATGCCGACCATCCGAAATATTTAGTCGGTTCTCAATATCCATGAATCTATTACAGCACTCAAACTGAAATTTTGTACGTTGATAGCGGCAGTTAACATACGTAGGATATATGAAAATAGGCTGTATAGTTCTTCACGGAACTACTTGTTTCTCATTGTAGCAGTCATGTATTTGGTTTTAATAGGGATGTAGCCTGAGAAAGTTCGCGCCAGATAGCGCTCGTGTAGTACTGGGTAAGCGCAAGGCGATCGTCCTATGTTTCCCCCAGTCAGCTACGAGGAATGTATAGATTGTGACCGAGTTTTCTAAGCTAAAGTAAATTATATCTTCTCTAATTTTACTCCAAGACTATATTAATTAATTCTATAGGTATATCCTCTAATATATTATGAACGATTTTCAGCTTTTAAGCGTTAAACAGCTGTAAAATGAGCTACGGACTAGAGGCGCTAAAACTAGTGGGAGGAGGGAAGAATTAGTAGGCTACAGCGGTAATAACAAAATTCCAACACGCTTTATTATTCAAATTATGAATAGGAGTCAGCATGCTTGAGTATTGTAGGCCTATGTTGATAAATAGCCTATATCTCCATAAGACTTAAATCATAAATAGAGATTTCCCGGTCAATGCATGTGAGATTTTCAAACTGAAATGCCTTGTCCTGTTCGGATTCCACGTAAAGAGGAAGTCCTCTGTGCCTTATCTCTAGATTAACGGTCACGTAAAACTATAATCTTCCTTTTATAAATAGAGATTTAAATATTCACTGGCTCCCCTTGCTTATAGACTTCGATTCGTGCATTTTTTGGTTGATAGCGTACATGAAACGGTCTTGTTTTAGGTAAACATAATCAAAGAAAGTTGATACCGGTATTGTTTACCTCAAAATGCATCGCAACGTTTGGTTCTTTTGTAATTTGTCAATTTCTTAATACAAATCGTTTCCGTACCCCTTGCAAACGACTTAGGGGTACAGTATTTAAAACGTTTGAGAATCGCTGTTTTAAGGTCATGAACTGTTTCCATTCATCTGGCTAACTTAGGCCTAAGATTCAAGAATGTAGAAGTCAGTCACTACCGGTACCACATTCTCCGTCGGGCAGATGTTAAGTTGACGATTAATTCTGATTTCAAGAAACCAACCATAATACGTTTTTGACTGTTAATGTTGTGACATTTATTCTTGAAGTATTTGTCCGAGTATTGATGCCTTTGAAAATGGGAGTCACAAATGTTACATTCACTTCTTCCTGTATATTGACGATTTCTTCCCGTACCGTACTTCAATGGAGATACTTTATGCAGATTCCGATATTGTAGGCTTATCGTGGTAAACTGGCAATTTTCTTGTGTATGGCCTCTTCCTTATTTTTGTTGTGTTCGTGGTCCACGGAAGAAGCGATGGAACAGTGCCCGGTTTTAATCTTGCTCTCTCACCTTCAAATACAAACGCATACATTCAGTGGTTGTTATCGATATGTCTATTCAGTTTATAGGTAGGAATTATTTCCCTTTGTGAATCACACTTGCCCAACACAGTTTTCGTGAAGTCATCGAGTTGAAAACGATGGGAACACACTTGAATATTTTCGGTCAGATTTTCTTCACCGAAATGTTTCCTTCTAATAGCATGTAACCATTTCTTCCTCATTTCTTTATTTTGTGAAAATTGGTGACACGAAATCGGATTTCCCTGATTTTTGCAAAGAGGAACACAGCAATAGCTCGGCATAGTCACGAAAATAGCAATTTAAACAACTTAAATTCGTGGATATTAGCGGCATGAGAACACAGGAGACAAATGAAGAGCGCCTTGCGCTTACCCAGTACAACTGCAGTGCGCTCTATCGGTGCTAGTTCTATACATCCCTATTGAGTTACACAGTTCGTTTTGGTCTAAGAGCACTCAGTGGATAATGTTCTATGTTTTGAGTTATTAAATATTTAAATTGGTTGATTATGAGGAATGCCATGAGTGCCGAAGCGAATATTATTTCCTTCATTCCTTTTTTAATTGAAAGGCATTCATGCACGGATTTGTTATCAAGTATTACAAATCATTTAACATTTTGTCTCTTTGAAGCAATCATATCTTTGTTTCTAATTGAGGTACACAAGTCGTTTTTGTCTAAGAACACTCAGTGACTCAAGCGCTTTCATTTTAGCTATTAACTATTCAATTCGGCTGATTCTGAGGAATGTTATTAGTGGACATTTAATATTACTTCTAATTTTTCATTTTCTTGCACCGAAAAATGAACATTGCCATGAAATTAATAGGGTAGTGTCAGATCTACTTCCATGAATTTCTAGAATTTACACAAGTGTGAATACATTGGTAACTGAAGAAGAAAATTTAAAATTTGCATTTTCCCACTGAATTTTTGAACAGGCTAGAGATGAGTGGTTTACTTCCGCATGTGCTGACTTTGAAAGAAGGTGCTAGTGGTTTACTTCCGCATGTGCTGACTTTGAAAGAAGGTGCTATTGCAATGTTCCTTAGGAGTTTCAATGCAACTAAGAGATTACTGAACGGGACGAGGCCGATAGTTAGAAAAATGTACGACAATATCATAGATTTCTAAGTTCTAACAGGTGTGAATAATGGGGAGCGAATACTGCTACCTCGTGTAGATTGTCACCATCTGTCACTAGAATTACGGCAATTTCCTATTACACTAGCGTTTTGTATTACAATCAACAAAGCGCAGGGTCAAACGCTTTAACGAGTTGGAATCTACTTGCCTGACCCAGTTTTAGGCCATGGAATGTTGTATGTTGCCTTATCCGGAGGAAAATCATTTAACGATGTAAAAGTAGAAATTAAACCTAAGGGTCGACGCACAGCGAACATTGTCTGGAAGGAAGTATTGTGAAATAAAGGTTATAAACTATTACATAATGTCGTAATTTTTTCATTCCAATACTGAAAGATAATGCTGCAGAGCAGCACGGGCACCCTAGTAAGTATTGAAACTGTGCAAAGTGGTAGTTGTAGCAGTGAGAACAATGATAATACTCCTCTTAGTGCATCGTAAAACAAAATTATAAGTCAGTGTGTTTAATATCAGTGTTGAAAGGGACTGTAGCATGCAGGTTATGTGATGGGGAATCTGCACTATTTAGCCTACTTTCAATTTTTCCAAAAAAATGAAAGTACACTTATGAGATCTACACGGTACAAAAGTTGTCAGTCTGTGTGTGCGAGTGTGTGAATGTGAATATCTGCCCCCCTATCAATTCAAACATGAAGAAACCAATTTGAAGCAAATTTGATACACAGGTAGCACTGGCAAAGGAGGACACCTCAGGGTCATGTTTTATATCACCGCCATCTTGACGGAAACGGAATGGCGGCCGCCCAAATGTTCAAAGCTCAAATCAAATTACGACTTACCTAATCATCTGATATCTACCGAATTTTGCAACAATATACTTACTTTTGGGGGGCGTCTTTTGCTCAAACTACGAAGTCATCATCCAAATAGTTTCAAGATGGCGGTCGTGTATGTGTGCAAATCTATCCCCCTTATCATTTCAAACATGAACCAACTTCGGTACAGACGTAGCACTAGCAAAGGACAACTCAGTGTCATGTTGTATATCGCCGCCATCACAACGAAAAAGAAATGGAGCCCACCTAAATGTTCTGAGCTTAAATCAAATTACGACTAACCTAATCATCCGATCTCTACCAAATATTTCAGTAATATACCTTAATACGGGATGCGTCTTAAGCCCATATTCCAAGGTCATCAGCCAAATAGTTTCCAGATGGTAGATGTAACTTTCGATTCAACAAGGCCTGGCCACACCAAATCTGCTTATCGTACATAGGGAGGTTTAAACTGTCATCAAGGAGGTGGCCGGTAGGATATTAGCATTTTTTAATGGAATATGTAACCATAGAAGTGACTAACTCGTCAGGCTGACCGTACCATATCGTGCTGGGCCGTACCGTCCCGTTGGGTCAAAATGGAGGCTATTGTTCGCTCGTCAGTCCATTTATCAGTAACTTCGTAAGATTATACCCTTTTAGGAATGTACTGAACTAAATAAAACATATTTAGTATCAAATGGTTTATAAGAACGGCAGAAAACGCTAATGAAATCGTTCATTCCAAGACAAAATATGTTATGCAGTTATACTAAACCAGTTGTTAACCTAGTGTTAATACTGGCCGTAAATAGCGAAGTGTTGGCGTCCTAGACAGATAGTCTCGAGTCCGTGGATCAAATCCAAGCTGGTTCAATTTTCCTACTTGATTTGTAGCCTATATTCATTTTACAAAAAATAGGCTTATGATATCACCTTTTGTCCGTGTGTCTGTGTGTGCGTTTGTGTGTGTGATGGTGTGTGTGTTTTTTTATTTTTTTATTTTTATTAAAGATCATATTTATTAACTGCATGCTCCATTACAATTGAAGTAATACTACATGCATTGGTGATCTTATATGTAAGTATGATAAAACTTTCTTTACATTATGTAACCTATATCTACATGGTTGATTGAAGTGTGTCTAGCCTAGATATAATATGTTTAAGTTTTCTTTCTTGACATAATTATGTCCTACATCAGGTTATCAAAATTGATGCTCTGCACAAATAGCTTAAAGAATTTGACATATTTAACAACGAGTTCATTCATCCTTGCAGGCCAGTTTTTCCCTTTCGTGATTTAGTAATTCACACTCATATAGGATGTGGTCCACACTTTGCGATTCTTCGCTACACCGGCACGTCATATGGTCTTGTATTTTAAACCTATACAGATAGGTCCCTATTTCTCCATGTCCTTTCATCATAACCGTCATATTATGGCTTAGAAGAATTTTTGAGGCAAGTCTCGCTTGAACACTTGGAAAGTACTTTTTTGTCATGGATCCATTGGAAGTTTCTCTCCACTCTTCTTCCCACAATTGTAAACTTCTCTCACTCAATACGCTTTTCACTGCACTATCCGGAATTTTATCGAAAGCCACTTCTAGGTCTGTCCTGCCTGCTGCTTGTTTAGCCAGATGATCGGCTATGTCGTTTCCTTCCGTGCCAACATGAGCCTTAATCCATGAGAAGTGTATTTCCCAGTTTTGAAGTTGCAGGTCTCTCACCTTCCTTCTGATCTCTTCAATTAGATGATTTCTTTTCGCGTAGTTTTTGAGTAGGTCCAGTGTTATTTTACTATCGGTGTATATAATTGCCGACTTCTCCGCTCTATTTACGTAGTTGATGTCTTGTAATTTCTCTAGGGCCTTCAGTATGGAGTATTGCTCTGCTTGATTATTGGAACAGGTTTGATGTTATTTGAATTGATATTGCTGAGGAGGTTCATAATGACTGTACAGAATAATTCCAGATCCAACTCCTGCGTCACTTTTGCTGCCTTCTGAATAGATTTGAAATGGGTAGTGTTTGTCATAAATTTGGTCCCGTATTTTAATCTGCTGAGCCGGGTGCGACCACTGTTTATAACAATTCATGGTATCAAGTTTCAAAGTCTCTTCTTCCACTATCATTTCTCCAGTGCGCTTTGTTATGTCATAATACATGGCAATCTCTCCAAGTTGTATCATGATGGGAGTTAAGACACGTAGTGCCTCATGTGATGTTGTACGGTAGGTCTTAGCTATTTTAATGTTTATTAGTCGTTGCACTCTTCTTAATTTCAGCGCATTATACGACTTGGTTATTGATTGTATCCATATTGGTATTCTGTAAGACAGGATGGGTGGAATAGCTCCTTTATATATAATTTTCATAACATCAGGGCGAAATCCCCAATTTATTTTGGCGGACTTAGAAAGAGCATGAATATGTTTCGAGCATTTTTCAGTTGCATATTCTATGTGCTGGTCAAACTTAAATCTGTTGTCTATAATGACTCCAAGATACTTAATGCTGTATACTTCTTTCAGTGTCTTGTTATTTAAATATATTTGCAGGTTCTGCCTTACACCGGGTCTTCTGCGTGTTATTAACATTGTTTGAGATTTCTGTTCATTAAACACAACTTTGTTTTGTGTTGCCCATGTCGAAATTTTTCTAAGTTCTATGTTCGCATTATTTTCTAACAACAATTTGCTCTTTCCTTTGACTAGGATGAGCACATCATCTGCAAATGCGATCACCTTCGTGCACTGCTTGAAGTTTAAGTTTAAAAGTGAGTCATATTGGATGTTCCAATATCCCGGTCCACAGCACGAACCCTGCGGACATCCTTTACTTATGTTTCTTTGTATGACGAACGAATCAACTTTCAGGTTACAACTTCTCTCACTGAGATAACTTTGCGTAAGTTTGTAGAGGTTTTTAGGACAGTCAAAACCTTTCAGTGCGTTCAAGATTCCAGGCCACCAGGCCGCATCAAAGGCTCCTTTAACGTCCAAACTAATCATTGTGACATTCTTTTCATTTTTGAATCCATCTTCAACAAACTGCTTGACTGCCATCAATGCATCGATTGTTCCTGTTTGTGGCGTGAAACCAAACTGATTTCTGTTTAGGAGATCTCTGGAGTTTATGTGGTGCATTATTCGATTTATAAGTAGCTTTTCCAACACTTTAGCGACTACATTCAGTAGACTTATCGGTCGATATTTAGAAACATCATCACTGTTTTCTTTTCCAGGTTTAATTATAGGTACAATGATGGCCCTTTTCCATATTCTTGGGAAGCATCCCGTTTCAAGACATCCATTGAAGGGCACTGTTATGTATGATGGAATTTGTTCGAATATGTATTTTAGTATATCACCTGTTATTCCGTCTTCACCAGGTGCTTTATTGTGATCTAGGTTCCGTATTGCAGCGCCTACCTCTTCTTGTGTAAATGGGATGTCGTCAACAGTATTCGGAAGCTGTTCCGACTTCTTTCTTGCTTCTTTGTGATGTATGCTGTCTTCAGCTTCATCATCACAGGGAGTAAAATGAGCCATCATACAGTTCATGGTATCGACCATATTAGAAGTGTATGTACCGTCGGGCTTTCTTAAGGTTGAGATTGTGCAGTTGTTTCTAATTTTCTTTGAAGCGAATTTGTACACTGCATTCCACGGGTTTGCCGTTGAGGTGATATTACAGTATGTTTTCCATGATTTCATTTTCTCTTGTCTTATCGCTAATTGATACTCTCTCTTAACTGGCTCGTACGTTTGTTTCCTTTGTTATCGCAAGGGTTCGTTATCTATAGTCCTCTGATACCTTCTTCGTAAAGCGTTCAATCGTTTCCTCATTATGGTGAGCTGAGGTGTCCACCATGGAACCGGTCTGTGTTGGAATATTTTCTTAGTTGCTTGACGAGTATTGAATGATTTAGAACAAGCTGCAGTAACGATGAATTGAAGTTTGAGCACGGCAGTTTCAAAGTCCGTTTCTCCTATTAGAGCGTTACATAGTTGTTGGTCCATTTCTTTTATGGAATTTATTTGACTACCATACTGTTCCCTTGCTGCAGTAAAAAGGTTGTCCGTGAGTTTCTGCAAGTCATTTTCCTTTATGACGTATCTCATTCCATGGAACTGCAATTCTTCTTCGTTGGGGCTCGATATACCAAGATCGAATTTAATTATCCTGTGATCCGAGCAACTTTCCACGTTACTACACTCCCAGCCTGTTATAATAGGTGTCAGCTCTTTGCTGCTCACCGTCAGATCTATGTAGCTGAATCCTCTACTATTTTCGAAGGTTGGTAGCCCTCCCTCATTCACAATGAAGAGCTGATTTCCTATGAGGAATTCTTCTAGAAATCTCCCTCGTTTATTTGTCATAACATCGTGCCAAATTTTAGATCTGGAGTTACTGTCCATGGAAAGCATTATGTTCTTCCTTTTTGTAAAATCCAGAATATTCTTCACTTTGAACAAGTCTAATTCTATGTCTCTTTCTATATCAAAATACATACTTACAACTAAAAAACACGTAGGACCTCTAGTTATTTCAAGCACCACTACATCTTCGTCGGACAGTTGATTTATCATGATAGCGTTTATTGTTTTGTTGAAAATCACAATCGCCGCTCTCCTCTTTCCTCCACCAGATGAGTATGTTTTGCAGGAAGCAGGCATTCCCACCAGCCTATTTTGAATCACGTAAGGTTCTTGCAAAAATGCTATGTCCGTACGCAGTTCTGTTACCAAATGAACAAGATTTAATGTAGCAGCTCTCGAATGTTGCGTGTTTAATTGCAGACATTTAATTGGTGATTGTATGATAGTTGGTTTAACTCTACGCGATGCATTGGGCCATTAGTAGTCTGTGTTTTGTTTGTATGAACAGCGATTAAACTAGGACAATCCTTGTCTAATGAAGAGTGATTTTCACAGATTTTCTCGAATTTGTTGTACTTATTGAATGCTATGCAATTAAGGCATTTAAATTCTTCTTTGGATACTTTGCATTCCTTTAGTTTATGTTTCCCTGCGCAGAGAGGACAAGTATCTTCTTCTGCTCTACATTCGCGATGTCGGTGATTATATTTGGAACACTTAAAGCAGCGAACAGCGGCAATGTAGTCGTCTATCTTACATATTGACCAGCCCATTTTGAGTTTGGTTTGATGGAGCTGCTGTCTTACTTTCGAACATACTTCAACTACCATGTTCTTTCTGTTTTTCTTGTTCCGGTAAATAAATTTAGGTATGATGTCACCTTCATTTAGTCCCAATTCCGAGTTTTGTTCCATTATTATTTCTTCAGCATTTGTAATGTCAATATGTAAGGGTACATCATAAATGACCAGATTCGGATTCCGCAACCTGGGAATTTTCACATCTAGCACATCACCGCAGTTTGCATTAATGCTTGTACATAATGTTTCAGTTTCTTCTTTACTACCAGTTTCTATGAGAGTTCGCCCATCCCTAAGGGTCTTGAATGTCTTGATTCCTACCTTCAGCGCTGTAGGGTTAATGTTGGACTTTAGGAGTTCCTTCACTGCGTCAGGTGTTTGATTTCTCTTTGAAGTTATCATAAGTTTGAAACGTTTTTCTTCCGAGCCTTCAATTGATTTAACGATACTAGAATACAACTGCCTTTGGTTACCGATAGGTGGAACAGTAGTCCCCAGTTGAGTCGCCAAAGGTACCATAGGTCCGGCGATAGATGGTGCCACCTGACTATACACTTCATTGATGGAGTTTGCAGGCGCCACATTGTGCTTCTTGTCAGTTTCTTTCAACTTGTTTTGTAACCTGATATTTTCTTGATCCGTTGTTTCAATTTTTGTTAACAGTTCTACAAACACAGTTCTTAGTTTACTCACCGATTGCAGAATAAGTTCATTCAGTTCCTTTCTCAGGTTGCCGCGTATTTCAGTTACACTCGTCAAGTTTTGGAGACAAGTTTCCAACACGTCACTCGTATCGTCCGTCATCTTAGCTGGGCACGCAAAGGCGTAGTTTAATGTCACTCCATGCCGCACCTAGCGCTAAGAACGCTCGACTTCCTCCAAAAGTGCTACCTCTACGTACTTACAGACTGGACAAAATGGCTGCTTTCTACAAAATTATTTTAGCATGCAAATTTTAATGTTTCACTCGATATTATTGCAATCTAAATGCAGACACACACGTTCACACATAAATAAAACTTAGAATGACTTAACAAACAAGTTTCAGAAAGACACTTCACAGTAAAACCAACTTTCTTTCGCTATTTAGCAGCTACGAATTCACATTCACGAGGCTTGTGTGCATGTCCATTGTTTTTTTTATCATGGTGTGTGTGTGTGTGTGTGTGTCCCTTAATAACTTCTAAACGGCTGGAGCGATTACAATGAAACGTGGTAAGATCATAGCACCATTCTGGCCGATCCCGACCGTGCCCTTCAAATTTTATTGTGTCTCACCAATTCAACATGGCGGCTGTGCGAAATATTTCACCAGCATTCAGTATCTCCGAAACTATTACCATATCGCCCTGAAATTGTGTACGGTGATAAAGGGCACTGCTAGAAGTTCACCTATGAGACTTTCAAAAACCTGGTAACTACAAAACCAACATGGCGGCCAAGCGAAGTTGAGACTTTTAAATAGTTTTTTTTCACGCGATTTAACCATCCAAACGTAATGAAACTTGGTACAGCAAATGTTTATACACATTGTATTGCACTGGAGTCTAATTTAGTTCAATTGTTTACATATCCTCAAAATGTCAGCTGTGCGAAATATTTCATTGGCATTCTATATCTCCGAAACTATTACAGATATCACCCTGAAATTTTGCACGGTGATAAAGGGTACTGATACAAGTTTATCAATGTATTACTCAGAAACCTGTAGAGTACAAAACGAACATGGCAGCCAAGCAAATTTGAAATATTTGAATAGACTTTTCTCGTGATTTTACTTTCTGAGCGCAGTGAAATGTGGTACAGTAAATGATTATACATATTGTAATGCATTGCCATCTAATTTAGTTCAATTGTTTACATAACCTCAAGATGGCGGCTGTGCGAATTTTAAAATTAATTTTTTATCTCTTGTGTCGTAATCAAGCGATCGAAGTGAAAGTTTGAATAATGAACCTAGTTAATAATTTTCCTTGAATGGTACATAACTCTATGGCCTATACATATAACAATCCAAAATGGCGAGCATCCGAAATATTTAGACGGTTCTCAATATCTACGAATCTTTTACAAAAATCAAACTGTTATTTTTTATATTCATAGAGGTTATGAACATATGTTCACCTATAGGACTTTCAGTAACCTGGTGAGCACAAATCCAACATGGCGGCGACGCGAAGTATAAATATTTAAATGGACGTTTCTCGCGAATTAACTATCCGAGTGCAGTGAAACGTTGCACGTTAAATGCTTATACAAATGTTAATCCATTGGCATTTAATTTATTTCAATTGTTTGCATAACCACAAGATGGCCGCTGTGCGAAATTTTAAAATTTCGTTTTTACTTCTTGTGTTCTAATCATGCGATTGAAGTTTGAATACCACACGTACACAATAATCTTAATGTAATAGTGCATAAATAAAAATCCAACCTGGCGATCATCTGAAATATTTAGACGGTTCTCAATATCTACGAATCAATCACAACCTTCAAACTGAAATGTTGTATGTTGATAGAGGCAGTTAGCATGAGTAGGATATATGAAAATAGGCTGTATAGTTCTTCACGGAACTGCTTGTTTTGTATTTGTTAATGTATAACTTCTCACACGTTAAAACGTTACGCATGTACAGTATAGTGTGTATTTGCAATCGAAAATAATATATATATATATATATATATATATATATATATATATATATATATATAAGGTGCGTTCAAAAATTAACGAGCTGGAGGCTGGAATGCGCAAACCGGTGACGACATCGGCTAATCGTGAAGTGTGTAACGAGGTGTAGTTCCGACCAGAGCGTGGAAGGCCACAGCCCGTCGCTAGAGGGCACGCGTGCACGTCACGAGACGATACAAAGTGAGCAGCAGCATAAATCAATCGTCCAACGCTGCCAGTCGCATTGCAAACAGTGACATGGAGGCGTCAAACGAAGCGCAAAGAGGTGTTGCTCGGTTTCTGACAGCGAAAGGAGTAGGGGGAACGGAAATTCGTCGCCGAATGTCACAAGTGTACGGCGAACACTGCATGTCCCTTGCGATGGTCAAGGCGTGTCACAAGCGCTTCAGGAAAGGACGGGTGTCGTTAGCCGATGATGCCCGGTCTGGAGCACCCTCTCGCATTACCGATGACAACATCCAACTGGTTGATGCACTCATTACCCAGGAACGCCGAGTGACGGTGAACGCCATAGCCGCCGTGGTCGGATTGAGCGTCGGAAGTGTGCACACCATCATGAAGGAACGACTGCACTTGCGGAAAGTGGGTGCCCAATGGGTGTCCCACAGTCTTCAACCACACCAGGAAGCATGTCGTATGGCCTACTGTCTTGGTTGGACGATTGATGCATGCTGTGTACTTGGGTGCGTGTAGAAGTTGTCTGATGACCTGCGTCACTGTGATGTCTGTAGGTTTACTAGTGTGTGTACTTTTAATCGAGGAAGGATTTGGGTAGGAAGCTGTTGTCGTTGTTTCATTTGAGATGAATGGACCTCATGGTCATTTAGCCCCGTGTACTTGGGTGAGTGTTGAATTTTTTCTGATAACCTGTGTTATTTTGATGGCTGTATAATTATGTGTACATATAATTCAGGTGAGGATTCGATCAATCAATGTATAATATCCATTTAGCACGTTGTATTTCAACCAACATTTAATTATACTCCTTGATAAGGACAAAGAGTTACTTATAACTATACCCATGAATTTAGGAGAAAGTAGGGTGTATGTTCTTTACTGAACATCTTGTTTTAGATATGAAGGCAAGGAATGGACAAGTCTGTAAACTGAAAATTATAAGCACATTCTGTGGCGCTGATACGTCATGTCTAACTTCTGACAAACGCTCTAATAGTGATCTTTGTGAGTCTAATGTGAGATTGTTGTATGGACTTCGGTGTATTGGAAAAGTTAATTTTGGTGATTGAATACATTGCCTTCTCCTGCAACTCCTAAACTAACGCACACAATATGAGAGTGAAAACTGAGATTATTGCAACAGAATCTTTGAAATTTGCAACCATAGAAGCAGTTAATTTAGAGACATTAGTACAGCATTTGATGGGTCATGGCTAGAGGATATTAGTAGGCTTAAATATGTTTAACGAGGTGTGTGCGATGCAGTGATCTTCAAAGATGAATTTCTTCTCAACAAATGACCAAAGAGGCAAGGAAGAACCGAACCTTAAAGATGGAGACGAAGGAAAAGACAACGAAGCAGGGTGGTTTTAACCAGTCCTTCGGGATGAAAAGAGTATGGTTCCATATAATAATTTCTTTAACTTGATTTTCTCTTAAATTGAAATTTTCTGACAATGCTCCATTTTCTCAGGAACTAATTGAGATAGAACCCTGAAAATTGTTCAAGTTATTCATAAAGTAGAGGTGATTTTGCGGATCATCAGTGGGTGATCTTGGAGCGGTATAATGGATGCTGTGTTGTGTGTATAATCTGAATAAAACCCCAAAAAATGGGCATGTCTAGCCTATATCCAACCCTTTAAATCAAGTAAGAGGGGGTTGCCGAGGCCGTATGTGGGGATAGGCACAGCAAAGACAAGGAATGTAACAAGAACGGAGAAAAGATTTTGGAACTATGTGGTGCAGAAGAGCTATATATATTAAATGGTGTCTGTGTGGGGGATGAAGAAGGTAACCTGACGTATATAACAGAGATTGGAGGAAGTGTAATAGATTTAGCAATATGTTCCAGAGGAGCACTAGCCCTAATTAAGAGGTTCACTGTTGAAGAATGGGGGGAATCACACCACCTACCAATTGTCGTCAACATGCAGGGAGCGGTGACAAAATCAAAAGGGAACCAACAAGTTAAAGCTATAGAGAGAAAAGTGAATAGATTCAGATGGAGGGAGGAAAACTGCAGAGAGTTCCAGAACTACTTCCAGGGAGAAAATTTTGAGCTGATAAAGGTAGGAATAAGTTTAATGATCAGTAATGATGAAATTGAAGGGGTAATACGTATGATTGAGAATTCAATTATGATGTCCGGGCGGAAAATGCGCGTGAAGGCTAGGGGAAAATTAGGGAGAATTAAAGGATGGTACGATGAATCTTGTAGAAGGAAGAAAACCGAAGTTATTAGGGCACTGAAGTTATACAAGAGAGGAGGGGATGATACGATAAGAGTAGAATTTTGTCGTCTAAGGAAAGAATATAGGGAACTGCTCAGTAAAATGAAAGATGAATGGCAGGGTAAGGAAGCAACAGCACTAAATAAGGATTCTAAAGCTAACGACTGTAGCAAAGTGTGGAGCAGGATAAAGTCTTACTGTAGGGGGAGCAGAAGTGGTGGGGGGAGCTCTATTAGTGATGAAATATGGATTGCATATTATGAGAATCTGTTAAATGCTGAAGATAATTGGAGGAAGAGGGATGAGTTTAGCGTCCCGAGGGGGCTGGAGGCCACTCTGCCTATGCTGGACCAAGTCATATCGATAGAGGAAATTAAGGAAGTAATGACAAAAAGTAAAGGAGGGAAGTCAGGTGCTATTTCGGGGATAACAAATGAATTTTGGCAAGAGTTGAGTAGCAATAGGTTCATGATGGACAGCTTGGTAAAAATCTTTAACAAAATCTTTGAAGGAGGTAGATTTCCAAGGGCGTGGCAGGAGGGGATAATTTGTCCAATATATAAGAAGCGTGGGGACAAACTAGACCCAGGCAACTATAGAGGCATAACTTTGCTTGATAATTTGAGCAAAATGTACACCGGGGTCTTATCCAAGCGTTTAATAGCATGGGCCGAGGGCTGTTCGGTGTTCTCGAGACTCCAGACAGGGTTCAGAAAAGGAATGAGGACCAGTGACAATATAATGGTGGTTAAAACGGTGATGGACAAGTACATAAGAAGGAAAAGAGGTAAGCTGTATATCACAGCTATTGATTTGGAGAAGGCGTTTGATTCAGTGAGCAGGGGAGCTGTCATGGCTAAACTGGGAAAGATCGGGGTGTCACATAAAATGATACGAGCAATTGAGAATGTGTATTCCGAAGTGAAATGTGCAATTAAAACTAAAGATGATGTAATTGTAGGAGAGATAACGTCTAATATAGGACTAAAACAGGGATGCAAATTATCCCCGGTGCTTTTTTTGCTATTTATCAACGATATTTTCGAGTCAAAGGGCTTTGAGCAACGGTCCAACCCTTGCTTGGACAATTATGATATCCCGGGCCTAGCTTTCGCTGATGACATCCTTCTGCTTGCTCTAACACCCTATAATATGCAATATAGTATTGACGAGATTGTGAGATATTGTGAGGCCTGGAACTTAAAAATTAACCCGAGTAAGACCAAAGTTATGGTCTGCAAAAAGGGAGTTAAACTGGCTAAGAATGAAAAGTGGGTCATGTATGGGTCTCAGTTAGAGACGGTGAAAAAACTTGAGTATCTAGGGACGATAATGGCGAGTAATGGTAAATGGACCGAACAAATTAAAAGGGCAAAATCGAAAGGGCTAGCGGCATTGGCGAATGTTAAAGTGTTAGAGCGTAGGTTACCGAATCTTGACTACAAAGTGTATAAGAATGTGTTCAACGCACTCATCGTTTCAAGAGCACTCTATGGAGTGGAAGTATGGGGCTTAGAGGAAGGAACGAAAACCCTGGACGGTATTATAAGTAGGTTTGCCAAGATAATTTTGGGGCTACCTAGTTGCACGGCGAATTGTGGAGCGAGAATGTTGTGTGAGGATGTAAGCATTAGACAACATATCATAAAAAGGGTCATAAAGTCTTGGATTCGTTTAAAAGCAGGTGGAGGGGGGGGGGGAAATGCTTAAGGTAGCCTACCTGCACCAAATGAAGCATCAGCAAGAGGGCTACTGGGTGGACGGGGTAAGAAGTGTACTGGAAAGATTAGGAATGGGTTATCTATGGGATAGGGACTTACAAAGAGAGGAAGGTAGGGTGTGTAAAAAAGTGTGCAGAAGGGTTAATGACGTAGAGTTGCAGGTGCTAAGGGAAGAGTGCACCAGTAGGAGAACCTTAACGGAGTTCTGCGAAATAAGGAACTTTATGAGCATAAAGCCTCAATGCCTAATGAAAAGAGAAATGAGAGGGATAATTTGGTGGTTAATGGGGGTGTATAAGAACAAAGCGTTGAGAGAAGTAGGAAAAGAGGACATTTGCCTGTTTTGTGGGAAGGTTATGGGTGCGGCGCACCTGATCAGGGAATGCAAGGAAATTAAAATGATAAGAGCAAAGTTTGTAGACAAAGCAGATCTAAACAGAATAGAAAATGAAAATGAGTATCACACTTTAATTAAATTACTAAAAAGGGAATGGGGGAAAGCAGGTCAATTAGCAAAATATTTTAATACCATCAGGGCAATGTGGAATAAGAAAGCGTCGGATGAGATTCAGAACAAAGATGCATGTAAATTAAGCATTCAAGTACAGGAGATGGCTTCCTAAGCTATAAATCTTGTTAAAGCCTAGGAGAGCCTATCTGTATTAACTAGGTAGCCTATACGATTACTACCGTACAGCCACATATTGCTGTCTGTAGATTTTTCCTGTGAGTTTGATGGGTTTTTTTTTCCTTACCACAAAACTTATCAGACTCTTACAGTCAGTAAGGGCTCGATAGGGAAATAAAAGTAATTCTTTCTGTGAGGTGTCACCCATGGAGAACTGTCAAAAATGAAGAACACTGTGTCCACATTTATGATTAACAAAGATCTTTGTGCAGTTTCCATCAGAAAAGTTGCCCAGTGATATTGTGAATGAAGATAACTACTGCAAAACATTATTAAGTTTTGAAATAACAAGGAAGCTATGAAATGCCGAATGGACATTTGGTTTAATTATCTAACGCCATACTGTAAATTTATGTTATCTATGTGTTTATTGTCTGTATGTCACGATATGACTCTCTGAGTTAAAGTGACAATTAACAAGTAGACTTGGTTTAAATAAATAAAAAAATAAAAAAATCAAGTAAGACTTGTATATGGACATTACTAATTTTCAGCCCAAACTTTGTATTTTTTCCGGATGAGTTGGAAATGACCAAATAATCCCTGAGTTTACATTTTGTCTGTTTGTTATTGGTTAGCGTCAAAAATATTGAGTGAATGGCATGAAAGTTCGTATGTAAGTAGAACCCCTAAAATGAAACTAGGGTACGAGCTATTCATGTAATTCTACGGGGTGAGGGGGTTAAAGGAGGAAGCCTCTATTTTGCCAGTAGGGCAATTCCACAATTCATATCCACCTCTTTGCTTGCAGCTTTAGCCACAGTGTTGATTTCGTGGAAAGTGCTCGAGACGGTAGCAAATCACTCGCTGCTTCCGCGATGAGGCGAGAAGCAAATTAGGCGTGTCTCAGTCATGTCCACATGTTACTGTCTATAGACTGCGTGGTGCAGCGTTAACATTCCTGCTCGCTTTGCCCAAAGTCAGTTGGCATTTAAGGGTACGCAAATACAAGGGAACTGTGCCAGTAGATTTAATGGCACGTTAAAGATACCTTTCGGGGCAAAATATCGGCGCCTCTAAATGCCTCAGTAGATATAAGGGGCGCTAAGCCAAAAACATTCTCTTCACAGCTACTTTATATTTATTACAATCACGTTAAACCCATAGCTTTTTCCTCGACTAAGGATGTGCTAATATTGATTTGTTGCTACAGATTCCACTGTTAGTAAGTCGCCAAAGAACATCTAGTTAGTATAATTTACTCCACCATTAGCTATTTAGAGGGCAAAGCTATCCTCCTTTTTTCTGCCATAAGACTTGTGGTTCCTTTGGTCGGTAGCAGGAATATGACCTACCGTAGTAGTTTACTCTATGTAACGACATCGAGTCCTGTCAGTGAAGGTCAGTGAACTAAAGACACACATTGGTTGAAAATGGAAGTGTCATGTTCACTAAATATAAGAAACTAGCAGTAGTGTCCGGCTTCGCCCGTTGGATTTATATGTTTTACAGAAGTGGAGCGCTCAAGGATAAGGATCGGAATAAATGAAAGTAAATTTGAAAGCACCAACGCTTATTGCAGCTGATAACCTCAGTATACTGCACCAACACCATCGCTCTTATACAGAGGCATACTATTTTCTTGATGATAACTGTTTTAACGGGCCTAAGAAATCTTTTTTGCACTAATTACTCCCCGTGAGTGCAATTTATAAGCAGCTCGCAATTCTGCACCAGAACAGTGGTAGGGGCGACGTCATGCTGCCCGCATTACATGGCAACAATAGACTTCGGTATTATTAAAGCCGTTCTGGAGCGCTTGTTCTTCCGACTTATTGAACAAAAATCAATATTTAAGGTTACCTGAAAGGTGTAGCCTAATGCTACCTAGCCTAAACTATTCCTCTTGATTCAGGCTGTCATATACAAAAAGAAATTTTCGAATCTGGCTGGTAGTTCCAGAGATTAGTGCGTTTATACACATAAACAAACACACAACCTCTTCAGCTTTATTAGATTAGTATAGATTAGCATTGTCAGTTCAGGGGGGTCTGTTCTCACCCCAAGGAACGTTTTTTAAGAAGAGAACCAAACCAAACCACGTGGCACTGTAGCCCATGAAGGGCCTAGGCCTACCAAGCGACCGCCATTTGGCCTGCAGATTATGGTGTGACGCGTGGTGAGCGCGTCAGGTCCCCTCGGCCGTTAATCTTGGTCCCCATGAGCGGGGCTCTGCCTTACTGTCAGGCAGCTACTCATTTGTCCTAAAGAGGCTGAGTACGCCCCTTCCCAGCTTTGAGGACAGTTTCTAAAATCCCTGCCGGAGCCGGGAAAAAGTGAAGCATGAATAAATTCAGTTTTGGAAAAAGAGCAGATAAACTTCTCTGCAGCAGTGATTTGTTGTTGTTTTAATTGAGGGGCTTGAACATCCTGGTCATTTAGCCTCGTGTACTTGGGCACGGTTGAATTCGACTGATAACCTGTATTTTTGTAGTGTCTGTATTAAAGTGTGTATTTGTAATTGAGACGAGGATTGGGATGGAGCCGGTCGTGACCTTACGTTAGGAACCATCCCAGCATTAGCCTACAATAGAAGTGGGGAGACAACGGTAAACCACTTCTATGTCGGCTGAGGTGGGAATTGACCCGACCCTCACGAGTCTGAGTGGATCCCGTTCCAGCCCTGAGACCAGAATTATATTAATTTGCCGAGCCGGGAATCAAACCCGGATATCCAGGGAGACAGCCAAGAATGTTAGCCGCTTCACTGCGAAGTGGCCCTGCTGTAGTGAGGCTGACGCTTGCCGTTTCACAAGCGAGTTGGCCCTGCAGCAGTGAGGCTGACGCTAGCCGCTTCACTGTGAGGTGGCCCTGCAACTGTGAGGCTGACGCTAGCCGCTTCACTGTGAGGTGGCCCTGCTGCAGTGAGGCTGACGCTAGCCGCTTCACAAGCGAGTTGGCCCTGCAACAGTGAGGCTGACGCTAGCTGCTTCACAAGCGAGTTGGCCCTGCAGCAGTGAGGCTGACGCTAGCCGCTTCGCTGCGAGGTGACCCTGCAGCTGAGAGGCTGACGCTAGCCGCCTCACTGCGAGGTGGCCATGCAGCAGTGAGGCAGACGCTAGCCACTTCACAAGCGAGTTGGCCCTGCAGCAGTGAGGCTGACGCTAGCCGCTTCACTGCGAGGTGGCCCTGCTGCAGTGAGGCTGTCGCTAGCCGCTTCACTGCGAGGTGGCCCTGCAGCAGTGAGGCTGACGCTAGCCGCCTCACTGCGAGTTGGTCCTGCAGCAGTGAGGCTGTCGCTAGCCACTTCACAAGCGAGGTGGTCCTGCAGCTGTGAGGCTGACGCTAGCCGTTTCACTGCGAGGTGGCCCTGCAGCAGTGAGGCTGTCACTAGCCGCTTCACAAGCGAGTTGGCCCTGCAGCAGTGAGGCTGACACTAGCCGCTTCACAAGCGAGTTGGCCCTGCAGCAGTGAGGTTGACGCTAGCCGCTTCACTGCGAGGTGGCCATGCAGCTGTGAGGCTGACGCTAGCCGCTTCACAAGCGAGGTGGCCATGCAGCTGTGAGGCTGACGCTAGTCGCTTCACTGCGAGGTGGCCATGCAGCAGTGAGGCTAACGCTAGTCGCTTCACTGCGAGGTGGCCATGCAGCAGTGAGGTTGACGCTAGCCGCTTCACTGCGAGGTGGCCATGGAGAAGTGAGGCTGACGCTAGTCGCTTAACAAGTGAGTTTTCCCCACAGCAGTGAGTCTGACGCTAGTCGCTTCACTGCGAGTTGGCCCTGCAGCAGTGAGGTTGACGCTAGCCGCTTCACTGTGATGTGGCCATGCAGCTGTGAGGCTGACGCTAGTCGCTTCACTGCGAGGTGGCCATGCAGCAGTGAGGCTGACGCTAGCCGCTTCACAAGCGAGTTGGCCCTGCAGGAGTGAGGTTGACGCTAGCCGCTTCACTGCGAGGTGGCCATGCAGCTGTGAGGCTGACGCTACTCGCTTCACTGCGAGGTGGCCATGCAGCTGTGAGGCTGACGCTAGTCGCTTCACTGCGAGGTGGCCATGCAGGAGTGAGGCTGACGCTAGCCGCTTCACTGCGAGGTGGCCATGCAGCTGTGAGGCTGACGCTAGCCGCTTCACAAGCGAGGTGGCCATGCAGCTGTGAGGCTGACGCTAGCCGCTTCACAAGCGAGTTGGCCCTGCAGGAGTGAGGTTGACGCTAGCCGCTTCACTGCGAGGTGGCCATGCAGCTGTGAGGCTGACGCTACTCGCTTCACTGCGAGGTGGCCATGCAGCTGTGAGGCTGACGCTAGTCGCTTCACTGCGAGGTGGCCATGCAGGAGTGAGGCTGACGCTAGCCGCTTCACTGCGAGGTGGCCATGCAGCTGTGAGGCTGACGCTAGCCGCTTCACAAGCGAGGTGGCCATGCAGCTGTGAGGCTGACGCTAGTCGCTTCACTGCGAGGTGGCCATGCAGCAGTGAGGCTGACGCTAGTCGCTTCACTGCGAGGTGGCCCTGCAGCAGTGAGGTTGACGCTAGCCACTTCACTACGAGGTGGCCATGGAGCAGTGAGGCTGACGCTAGTCGCTTCACTGCGAGGTGGCCATGCAGCTGAGAGGCTGGCACTAGTCGCTTCACTGCGAGGTGGCCATGCAGCTGTGAGGTTGACGCTAGTCGCTTCACTGCGAGGTGGCCATGGAGCAGTGAGGCTGACGCTAGTCGCTTAACAAGCGAGTTGGCCCCGCAGCAGTGAGGCTGACGCTAGTCGCTTCACTGCGAGTTGGCCCTGCAGCAGTGAGGTTGACGCTAGCCGCTTCACTGCGAGGTGGCCATGCAGCTGTGAGGCTGACGCTACTCGCTTCACTGCGAGGTGGCCATGCAGCTGTGAGGTTGACGCTAGCCACTTCACTGCGAGGTGGCCATGGAGCAGTGAGGCTGACGCTAGTCGCTTCACTGCGAGGTGGCCATGCAGCTGTGAGGCTGACGCTACTCGCTTCACTGCGAGGTGGCCATGCAGCTGTGAGGTTGACGCTAGCCACTTCACTGCGAGGTGGCAATGGAGCAGTGAGGCTGACGCTAGTCGCTTCACTGCGAGGTGGCCATGCAGCTGTGAGGCTGACGCTAGCCGCTTAACAAGTGATTTGGCCCTGCAGGAGTGAGGTTGACGCTAGCAGCTGGTACGTGGGCATCATTTTATGAACCTTGATCCGTGAGTTTTACTTTTCTGCTCGTCTGAATATCTGCACATCCTTCTTCACGCTGTGGATGTGGATTATACTAGAACCAGGAATCACGACCCTTTGGGGATATTTCGCACGCTATAAATGTCCCTTAATAACATGCTCCCAGACATTTCAAAATGGCACAAAGCTACAATATTAACATGTTTCTGGTAGAACAAGGGCAAGGAATATTATGTGCACCAAACAAAAACAAAAGGGACTCTTGGGTCAAATTTTAGTGAAGTTTCAGTTGTGGCTTTTCTTTAAGAAGGTTGTTATATCTTCCCAGAGAATGCGGGCTGCCAATTAAGAGAAAGTATCTACACAATATTATTAAGAGAGGAACTATATAACACAGAAAGGATTTGTTTATAATTAAAAAGACAATGAGTCGAATGAAAGCTGCTGATTTCACTTTGGAAGGTTTTACACATTAATTGACATATTTTAATAATAATAATAATAATATCGTATGGCCTAGGGTGCCGGGTGCAAGCTTTGTAATTTTCACCCAGAGGATAGCTTGCATGTCGAATTTTGTTGTTCCTTGGATCACTATGAAAGTCAAGGAGGTTAGATATCTAAGCTCCTTGAACACTATAGCGCTTTCTAGTAGAGAAATGAGGAACTTTGTGTTGGCGGAAACTCCCGAGTTAAATTTTGCCATCATGAACACGGCCTACTGAATTCAAATGGGTTCTTTGACATGCCAACATCGTATAACATGCGTGTCGTATTTTTGCCGCCTTTCAAAAATCACTTACCACGGCCAGGAGCGAACCTGCAATCTTGGGGTTAGTAGACCGACACGCTATATATGAGAAAAATATATGAGATCAATTGATCCCTCACGACAGATTAGCAAATAACAAAGAAAGAAAGCGAGTGAGTGAGAGAGTGAGTGAGTGAAAGAGTGAGAGGGTGAATGAGTGAGTGAGTCTTTTCATTTGAGACCATTTGCTTTTCAGCGCCAATCCAAATAATTAAATAGATATACAGGGTGTAATTGATATAATGGAAGTCCATTACACTGGTGGTAGAAGATGGTATTCTAAGCAAATATCTTCATGAATTTTAGTCGTATCGTAATTAGTGTAGGTGGAATTATATCACAAAAATCGGCCGTCAATGTCTTGGAAAAGGGCTTAGACTGCGTTCCCCTCAACAGCACAGCTGACTTCTCCCCGTCGCCCTCCCCTCTAACGCTGAGGAATGTTGACAAGAGTCTGAAGTAGAATGACCTCCTCGTCTTGTCTGCCAATGCCATTGAAATACACAAATCGAGCCTATGAACAGCTGATCCACACTTTTATGGGGAGTGGCTGCATGGCTAGTGATGGTGGATCTCTTTAGGATTTTGCCAGCCTCGTGGCCTGTGCATAGAAAATGGAAATCCTAAAGATTTGGTAAATTAATTTAAGGAACTGTTGGTCAATCTTTGTATGAAGACAGTGCAACAACTGTAATAAAAATAAAAATATTATTAATAATATTATTATAGTAGGCTACTACTACTGTACTAATAATAGTAATAATAGAATTTTAGACACACTAATTTCTTTTATTCGGGGCTACATGACCTCGTTGTCGCAGCCCCTAAACCAGAGGTTCTGAACCCGTAGAAGTCTGCGGACCACTCAGCCTGAAATTGAATCATGTACAGACCACCCCCTCCCCCCAATACACCTTATCCGTTGTAACCGTTCCTCAATAACACTTATTTTAAAGATACTTCAATTCAAAACCTTATCGTCATCGCCACGAATACATTTGGACGATTCTCGTCCAACGCACATCGTTTTAGAAATCCCCATTTATTGGCCACTTTTCTATATGTGCTAGTGGACCCTTTTCTCCCGCGCACCACCGGTAGTCCGCGGACCACTGCTTAAGAACCACTGCCCTAAACTATGGAACCAACCTAACTTCTTTCTTTTCTTTCTTTTTTTGGTATGACGAGTTGTCAGACTTTTATGTACGCAGGATTTCTTGTATGTGCCATGAAATCCATGGACATGATCGTATTAGATCACATTCCTTCACTACATGCCTGAACGTAGATCGCACCCTCTGAAAGGTTAGCACCCTACCACCAGAGCTACACATGCTGACTCTTATTATTATTATTAGACTATTATCATTAGTATCATCATCATCTAAGCCTCCGTGGGTTAGGCGGCAGCACGCCGGCCTCTCACCGCAGGGTCCGTGGTTCAAATCCCGGTCACTCCATGTGAGATCTGGGCTGGACAAAACTGAGGCAGAAGGTTTTTCTCCGGGTACTCAGGTTTTCTCTGTCAAAATTTCATTCCAGCAACACTCTCCACTATCATTTCATTTCATCTGTCATTCATTTAGTCATTGCCCCAGAGGAGTGCGTCAGTCCTCGGCAGCCGGCACAGGCCATATTCTCGCCGCTAGATGAGGGCTTCATTCATTCCATTCCTGACCATGTCGGAGACTGGAAGCAGGCTGTGGATTTTCATCATCATCATCATCTACATGTGGTGCTAGTATTGAGACAGCTTACCATCACCGGCCGATATGCAATGGCGCAGCGGTCCAGCTGTTGTCCTCTCACCACGGCGGACCGGGTTTGATTCGCGGTCAATGCACGTGAGATTTTCGAAATGAAATGCCATGTCCTTTGGTTCGGATTCCACATAAAAAGGAGGTCCAGCAGCTCATGATCACAAAATTTAAGGTCATGTAAAACCACAAGCTTCCTTACTTCCCACCATCGGCAGCCACAAGAAGATTTCCCGTGGTATCCCACGAGGCCCAAAATTGGGATGTCCCTTCATAAGACAACGGCTGCTTTCTTTCCTACCCCCGCGGTGTAGGCATGCGCATTTAATCGTACACCACGATCGCAGCAAGTCCGGTGATTGGAGGTTCAAACTCAGCACCGACAGTGGCTATCCTGAGTTTGGATTTCCCTCGATTCTTCCACGCGCTTTCCAACCACATGCCGGGATAGTATGGTGCTTGGAGTCCCGGGGCACCAACCTCATTCACGACCCTAATAACTACAGCTACACATACTACTACAATCACCACAGAAACACAGTTTATCAGACAAATCCAACACTCACCTAACTATACTGGGCTGATAAACAAATGTCCCAAGCCCCTAAAATGAATTAACAACCATCACAACAAGCTTGCAAATCTCTTCCATCATCATTGTTCCAAAAATATTTATTTACTGAACGTCCTAAACAATTGGAACCCTACTTAAAAATAAATAACATTCAGTAAAGATATAACCTCTTATAATGTGTTTAATAATAATAACAATAATAATAATATGTTGTTAGACACACTATTTTAATTTTTTGTGGGGATGTCGAGATTTCGGAATGTTGTGTTCACAGAGTGTCATGTACGTGCCATTCCATAACATCTATCGGCTTAAGGCTGTCGTATTTGTTCACCTACATGTATTACATGACAGAGCCTAGATCGAACCCTCGAGAAGGATAGAATTCTATTACCTGAGCTACGCAGCCTCGCTATCATTTAATTATTATTATTGTTTTATTCAGTACATATAACACATTGCTGGTACATCACAACATAACTATACGGGCTTCAGGGAACCAAAGTAGGCTATTGTTACAGAAACGGCCTCTTCTAAGCTGGAAAGTCGAAATCGCTACCCATGAACTTCCAGATGATTCGGGTTGTTGAGTGAACTACTGCCTTCTGCATTAGTTTGTACATTTGAGTATCCAGAACCAGTTCTTTAAGGCCTTGGAGCAAAGTACTTGGGATCACGCCCGTATTTGAGACAATGATAGGAATGGTCTTTGGAAGCCTCCGTGGCTTAGGCGGTAGCACGCCGGCCTCTCACCGCTGGGTCCGTGGTTCAAATCCCGGTCACTCCATGTGAGATCTGTGCTGGAAACGGAGGCAGACAGGTTTTTCTCCGGGTGCTCCGGTTTTCCCTGTCAAAATTTCATTCCAGCAACACTCTCCACTATCATTTTATTTCATCTGTCATTCATTTAATCATTGCCCCAGCGGAGTGCGTCAGGCCTCGGCAGTCGGCACAGTCCATATCTTCGCCGCTAGATGGGGGCTTCATCCCTTCCATTCCTGACCCGGTCGGAGACTGGAAGCAGGCTGTGGATTTTCATTTCATAGGTATTGTCTTTACCCGTTCTACATTCCATTGCCTTTTGATAGGGACAACCATCTAGCTATATTTGCTTTACTGTTATTATTATAATTATAATTATTATTATTATTATTATTATTATTATTATTATTATGTACATATGGTACCATACTAGCATTAAATCTTGGAAGTAGTTTTCCATGGTTTCCCACTTTTACCCCAGGCAAATGCTGGGATGGTTCCTAACTTATGCCTACGGCCGCCTTCTTCCCAATCATCACCTGAATTACAAAGACCCACACTACTAAAGAAACCACAAAAACACAGGTTATCAGGCAAATACTACCCAGAGCCAACCACATGGGGCTAAATGACCAAAAAATCGCCAAGCCTCTCAAACAAAACATCAAGTATTTTCCTTCCGTCTTAAATGCTAGTTCTGAAGAGAATACGGGATGTCGGAATTTTGTTACAGTGTATTTCACTAACGTACGGACGCCAGTGTCACACCAGGGCTGATTATCAAAATGATTTTATACTTACACTTACAAAGTAAGCTACACAATACTACCGGTCCTATCGTCCCAAGCCTTTGCGTGCAATTTCAACAACAACAACAACAACAACAGCAATACAAATTTTCATACGAGACGGGTATCGCTCGCTATCCTCATAACAGCTGATACTTCCCCTCAACCGGTAAGGTCAATGCTACGATGACGTAACCACTTCCCCTCCGCGCATTGTCCCACCTCGCTCCGCCTCCTTTCCCCCAGACTGCTGCCTCACCTTCTATTTGAAGAGTTTCTGTAAAAACCTAACAATATTGACTTTTTAATGATTAATTTTCAATTTAAAGATAGGTGACATTATTTTTTACCTAGTGTACCCATTTGGCACCCTCGGGTACACTAGGAAGCTTAGAATAGTCTCTTCTATCACCAGTGTAACGGACTTCCATTATATCAATTACACCCTGTATAACTAATTGTATAAATCGATATTTAAATAGATAAATAATCTCGTCAATAAAACAATCAAAAATCGATCATATGTACGATCAATTACAAACAACTGGATACAAACAAAGAAACAAACATACTAAACAAGAATAAAGGCAGCAAATAAAATAACTTAAACAACGGTTGTTGTTGTTCCATCGAGTGGCTTTGCGATATCATGGTCATGTAGACGCGTTATGTAAACAAACGAAAACAAACATAGAAGGTCCCTTAAATATCGAAAATCGCAACTGTTCAGCCACTAATGAATCTATGAGACAACAATAAAAACATGAATAACAAAAGAAACAACTAATCAAGCAGAGGTTAACAACATACCTGTAGCAAATGAAGGCATCGAAGGCAAATTCGTTGAAATTTGTTTGGGAGACATTCTGAGCTCTTCTCTTGATGCTGTACAAATATAGCATGTAGGTGATCTGACCTCGATACTTGAACAGAACTGCACCCACAACGCAAACAATAAGGACTACAGCACCAAAAAGGGATCCTGCAATGACCAATGGTGTTTGCTCTACGAGGTCTCGTACCTTAAGGCATGGCGTCTTGTCAAACTGCACCTCACTGATTGCATGCCCTATGTAATGAGATGGAGATGAACAAAGTAGAGGAACTGAAGTTCCCAAATTCATGACATGTACAGACGATTCATTGAGGAATTTTTGTAAAGGTATCATGCTACAGTCTTTACAATCAAAATGATTGCCACCTAGATCCAATGACCCTAAGCCAGTTGTGGATTCAGACATGAGTTCCGAAAAATAAACGATCACATTATTTGAAAGGTTCAGATTTTTTACCCACACATTATTAGGCCAATTAGCAAATTTTGTAATGTAGAATATATTCATATCTGTCCAATTATTAATTTTGTTTGAAGAAATATTCAAATATTCAACAGTGGTTTGAGTACTTCCAAGATTGTGAATATACGTCAATGAATTTTGGGATAAATCCAGAAGACGTAGTGACCAACCGATGACTTTAGGCCAGTTAGTTAATTTGTTGTTTGATAGATCTAATAATGTCAAACTATTGAGATGGTTGAATGTATCTTCTTTCAAATGATACAGTAAATTGCCGGAGAGATTTAATAATTCCAAATTTTCAAGATGGGTGAAAGTATTTTCTTCCAAATGCTCCAGTAAATTGTTGGACAGATCTAATAATGTCAAATTTTCAAGATGGTTGAAAGTATTTTCCTCCAAATGCTCCAGTTTATTACTGGAGAGATCTAATAATTCCAAATTATCAAGATTGGTTAAATTATTTTCTTCCAATTGCTCCAGTAAATTCTTGGAGAGATCTAATACTTTTAAATTTTTAAGATTGGTGAAAGCATTTTCTTGCCAATACCTCAGTGAACAGCTGGAGAGATCTAATAATTCCAAATTTTCAAGACGGGGGAAAGAATTTTCTTCCAACTCCAGTAAATTGCCGGAGAGAATTAACTTTTGAAGCTGAGGAAAATTAGGAATATCATTTTGTCTAATGACACTAATTTTAAAATCACTTAGAGACAATCTCTTAAGCACGGGTAGTGGTGCTAGGTTTCTTATGGGTGAATAAACGTTGTTGCTAAGATCTAGGTCTTCTAGGAGTGTAAAGTTTGATAGGGCACCGGGTGATATGTAGAAGAGAGTATGAGCGTTTGTAATGTGGAGGGTTCGCAATTGAGGGATTCGTTGTAGAGTTTTTGGAATTCCCCGCAGGTGACTTCTAGTGATTATTAAGGATTCCATTTGCGGCGTGCCAATGAAGCTACCTGAAATTCAAAAGAAGAAAGCATGTTAGTTGTTACTCCCTGATTTGCACGGGTGGAGTTATTAGCATGAACGCGTCTTTAAGGTCAATCAGTTCATGCTAATACATAATTTAAGTACATAGACGTCACCAAACTCCTAGAATTAAGTCGACATGCAGGATGCTGAACAAGGGCGTTACACATGTTGACTACTTTTACATTTACATCTTGATAAGAATTTAAAGTATTTGAATTTAGAAATACAGTATTGTTGGTGTGGAAAACATTCAAGGCATTTTCACTGTTGCCAAATTAACAATTAATTAACAGCTGTTCAGTCGGTCAACAATAATTTTTGCCCAATTAGATTGGACGGAAAATACACAACATCCGCTGAAAAATACTGCATGTGGTTATTATTTGCACATCTGGTAGTTACAAGGGTTCCGTCCCACGAGTTCCATTCCCATGAGTTCCGAGAACAAATTTCTTAGCAAAAACGTCCCATGAGTTCCGAACGCGTATTCACGCCTGAGTAAATAAGCTAATGAGTTCCACTAGTTCCGAATAGCTCTGGAAAACCCAGCTGTCAGTTCTGAGGTTTGACCGGCTAATAATGGTACGACGCAACCTAGAAGAGTTAATGGCCTTATCACCAGGTATGTCATTTGTGTTTGTGCCAGTAGTGGTTTTTGGTGTGTTCTGGCCCCTCCTCTTCCTCACCCTCCTCACGAGATGGTGACCACGTGATATCTTGTGAACCAGTAAGGCTAGAGACTTGTACGAGGTGTCAAATTACTCGGGCGGACACCCCCTTTCCTATAGACAACTTATTTCCATCCCAAAATAAAACCTATCCCTACTAGTGAGTGAAGGAGTAATTTTTTAGTAAACGTAGCTTTGCACATGCAACATGCATGCAGTTTATTGCTATGATTAAATTACACGTTGTTCCACATGAAACGCATGCATACAAGTGGATCCCACTATGGTTTAACTTTTTTGTTTTTTTGTTTTTACGCATGCCCACACATGGCTTTTGTAAGAGGGCGGGCTTTTTAAAGAATGTAGCTGTAGTGTAACCTAACCTAACCCAACCCACGAGGGGTGATCAAAAAGTATTCCAAGCGGCGCTTGTCGATAGGCAAACCAATAATCAAAGAGGGGCATATCAGACCTTGAGGCGATAGCCCCTTTTGATTGAACCCTGTTGATTGGTCCCTTTTGATTGATATCTGTTGATTTATCCCTTTTGACTGGTCCCTTTTGACGGATTCTTTTGAAGGAGGTCTTTTTGACGGGCCCTTTTTGACAGGTCCTTTTTGACGAGTCCCTGTTGACGTGTCCCTGTCGACGGGTCATTGTTGACGAGTCCCAGTGGACGGGTCCTTGTTGACGGGTCCCTGTTGACGAGTCCCTGTGGACGGGTCCTTGTTGACGGGTCCCTGTTGACGGGTCCTTTTTGACGCGTCCTTCTGACTGATCCCTTTGGACCGGTCCCTTTGGACTGGTCCCTATGGACTGGCCAATGAATTTATTCAAATTGTGCCAAAGGGCCTAACTACACTTTTGTTAATATTTCATGGACCAATAAGGCTAGGGACTTGTATTAGGGGTCGTAGGACTTGGAGTGACGCCCCGTTTTTGATTGTATTATTCATTTTAGTTAAAAGGGCCTACGTACAATTTTGTTAATAGTTTGCATACAAATAAGTCCAGGGACTTGTATGAGGTATTGTAGGGCTTGGGATGACGCCCCCTTTTTGAATGTATTTTTCATTTTTATCAAAAGGGCCTAACTGCACTTTTGTTAATATCTCGCTAACTAATAATCAGAGAGGGTCAAGTGAGGTGTCATGGGACACAGATTGGTCAACCCTTTTCCATGACCAAGGAATTTACTCAAAATACCTAAAACAATAAGGTCATTGACCTAGGATTTTATAAACTAATCATCAGAGAGAGTCAACTGAGGTGTCATAGTACTCAGGATGGCCAACCCTTTTCCATGGCCAACGAATTTACCCAAAACACTCAAACAGCAAGGTCATCAACCAAAGATTTTATAAACTAATCATCGGAGAGGGTCAAGTGAGGTGTCATAGGACTTAGAATGGTTAACCCTTTCGCATTACCCATGAATTTACCCAAAATACCGAACACATCAACGTCATTGGTCTGAGATTTTATAATTACTAATAATCGGATATCAACATGTTAGGTGTCATAGGACTTAGAATGGTCAACCCTTTCCCATGGCCAATGAATTTACCCAAAAGTTTACACATTTGTCAATTTCCCATTTATATATATTTTTAGCCTATTTTCATTTATGATAAAAATAGGCTTATGGGATCACCGTTTGTCCGTGTGTCTGTCTGTGTGTGCGTGTGTGTGTGTGTGAGAGAGAGAGAGAGAGAAAGAGAGAGGATTTTTGTGTGTCCCCCCTAATAACTTCTAAACGTCTGGAGCGATTTCAATGAAACTCGGTAAGTTTATAGCACTATTCCGCGCGACCCTGACCGTGCCCTTCAAATTTTGTTACGTCTCACAAATCCAAAAGGGCGGCTGAACGAAATATTCCACCAGCATCCAATATCTCCCAAACTATTACCGATATCACCCTGGAATTTTGTACGGTGATAAAGGAAACTACTAGGAGTTCACCTATGTGACTTTTGAAAACCTGGTAACTACAAAACCAACATGGCCGCCAAGTGAAGTTGTGACTTTTAAATAGACGTTTCTCGCGATTTAACCAACCAAACGCAATGAAACTTGATACAGTATATGTTCATACACATTGTAATGCACCGACATCTAGCTTTGTTCAATTGTTTATATAGCCTCAAGATGGCGGCTGTGAGAAATATTTCACGGGCATTCTATATCTCAGAAACTATTACCGGTATCACCCTGAAATTTTGTACGGAGATAAAGGGCACTACTGGTAGTTAATCTATGAGTATTTCAAAAACTAGTTAACTACGACACGAACATTGCGGCCACGCGAACTTGAAGGTTTTAAATAAACTTTTCTCGCGATTTAATGATCCAGACGCAATGAAACTTGGTACAACAAATGTTTCTACATATTGTAATGCACTGGTATCTAATTTAGTTCAATTGTTTACATAACCTAAAGAAGGCGACTGTGCGAAATTTTAAAATTAAGTTTTTATTTCTTTTGACGTAATGATGCGATCGAAGTGAAAGTTTGAATAATGAACCTACGCAATAATTTTCCTTTAATGGTTTATAACTCTATGGCCTATACACATAACAATCCAAAATGGCGAGCATCGGAAATATTTTGACGGTTCTCAATATCTACGAATCTTTCACAGTAATCAAACTGAATTTTTTATGTTCATAGAGGCTATGAACATGAGCTTACCTATAAGACTTTCAATAACCTGGAGAGCACAAATCAAACATGGCGGCGACACGAATTATAAATATTTAAATGGACGTTTCTCGCGATTTAACCATCCCAGTGCAGTGAAACTTGGCTCGTTAAATGCTTATACATATGTAAATCCACAGGCATCTAATTTATTTCAATTGTTTTCATAACCACAAGATGACAGCTGTGCGAAATTTTAAAATCTCATCTTTATTTCTTGTGTCTTAATCACGCGATTGAAGTTTGAGTACTACACCTACACAATAATCTTCATCTAACAGTACATAACTCTAAGACCTACATAAATATAAAAAATTATACAAATTCGAAATATTCAGACGGCTCTCAATATCTACGAATCCATTACTGCAATCAAACTGAAATTTTGGTATGTTGATAGTGGCATTTAATATAAATAGGATATATGAAAATAGGCTGTATAGTTCTTCACGGAACTACTTGTTTAAATGTCATTAAAGTTTTTAAATTTTGTCGATATGGAAACATGGATTTTCCATTTTCCTGTTTACACATGTTTTATTTATTTTGTGTATGTTGAAAAACGATATTCCCAAAACAAGATTTTTATATTTTTCATTTTATGTTTTTGTAAATGATATTAATGTGAGTGCTTGATAATGGCAATAGTACAGTCTGTCTATGTGTTAGCAGAAACGTAGAGGTTTATTACTACTGCAAGTAAGACTGTTTTACAAAATAACGTCTAACACTGCATTTGAAAAAAAAAACTATTGAAAAAACAAAAATACTATTTACCATTCATATATAAATGTTAATTTTCCCTCTCCCCACCCTACCTCATCATATTTGCTCTGGTCAAACAATCAACGCTACCCACACATACACAAGTTTCTCTATCTCTCTCTCTCACACACACACTCTGTGTGTGTTTTTTCTGTTCCACAAGATACAAATTATGGTTGCTGGATTGTATCCTGTACTGTTTATGCGACATAGCTTTGCCAGTTCATAAAACTTTAGGTAGTTCTCTACACATAGCGATTTTACCACAGCTCTACCTACGCATTTTGCTTGTTTGGCTTTCTTACAGTCTAGTGTGCGATACGCAGCATTAACTGTATATCAAACCCCGTCCACCTTTGTATTTGTAATCTAAGTAATAATTAGAAAAGAGACAAGTGTAATCAGTTTTAAACATTATCTCTGCTTTTTTTAAATATGTTTATGACATGCATATTAACCTAAAATCAAACCCTAGTCTACCTTAGTGAAAGGCTAACAGCTTAACCACTGCGCCACCATGCCCTTCTTTCTTAGTTTGATTCGTTCTAGGCCTTGGAGCTGGAAATCGAGTTAAGATCTCCAGTGCAACAGGCACATGTGCTCGCCACTGCAGCACAAAATGGTTAGCTGGTAACATTAGACAACCGAAAATGACTGTATTTCTGTTAGCCAAGCATTTCTGTCATTTGCCTACTGTGTGAGCACTGTCAGCAAGACAGATTAGTATAGAACAAGCGAGTGTGTGTGTATAGATTATTAGCCTCAAGTATTTTAAGCTTGTTGTGTGTAGCGACCATCTTGTCCCAGTAACCATTGAGCAAGTTATAACAGTCAACCCATAAAAACTGCATAGGATATTTGGTGTGGTTAATGTACTTGGGTGTGTGCATTAGTACCATGCTCTAGCTTTACCTTACCCTCTATAGGTAGAGCGTTATCCCTTTCCTTTTTGACATCACCAATGACCACATCCACCCACAAGTTTTAAACTTAAACCCTTGGTTGTTTTCGATTACGTTTGGTTCGGTATAGTTCGGTTTAGTTGGATTTGATTCAACTTGGTTCGATGTAGTCACCATTTTGTGTTTTAGCTATCCTATTTAACCAATCAATTAAAGATAGTCTACTCTTAATTCTTGGATCGGTAAATCAGATTTTGTATACACCGTTTGTCATTTATTAACCCATACCTGCAACCTATACGCTCTCTGTACTGCAGATTGATCTGAAAACAAGTTCCAATGGTGAAAGACTTGTCAGTCACCATACATGTAGCCTACACTAATTCTTTCTCTACCTAGCTATGTTTCATCACTCATGGTAAACATCTCACATGTTCGTATCCGATTATTAGTTTATAAAATCTAAGTCAATGACCTTGATGTATTGGTATTTTGGGTAAATTCATTGGCCTTGGGAAAGGGTTGACCATTCTAAGCCCTATGACACCTAACTTGACCCTCTCCGATGATTAGTTTGTAAAATCTTTGGTTGATGACCTTGCTGTTTGAGTCTTTTGAGTAAATTCGTTGGCCATGGAAAAGGGTTGGCCATCCTGAGTCCTATGAAACCTCAGTTGACCCCCTCTGATGATTAGATTATAGAATCTTAGGTGAATGACTTTGCTGTTTTAGGTCTTTTGAGTAATTTTCTTTGGTCATGGAAAAGGGTTGGCCATCCTGAGTCCCATGACACCTCACTTGAGCCTCTCTGATTATTAGTTAGCGAGACATTAACAAAAGTGCAGTTAGGCCCTTTTGACAAACTTTCAAAAATACACTCAAAAAGGGGGCGTCATCCCAAGTCCTACAATACCTCATACAAGTCCCTAGCCTTATTGGTATGCAAAATATTAATAAAATTGTACTTAGGCCCTTTTAACGAAAATGAATAATACATTAAAAAACGGGGCGTCACTCCGAATCCTACGACTCCTCATACAAGTGCCTAGTCTTTTTGGTCCGTGAAATATTAACAAAAGTTTAGTTAGGCCCTTTGGCACAATTTGAATAAATTCAAGGGCCAGTCCATAGGGACCAGTCCAAAGGGTCCGGTCCAAAGTGATCAGTCAAAAGGACCCGTCAAAACGGACCCATCAACAGGGACCCGTCAACAAGGAGCCGTCAAAAAGGACCCGTCAACAGGGACCCGTCAACAGGGACCCGTCAACAAGGACCCGTCCACAGGGACTCGTCAACAAGTACAAGTCTCTAGCCTTACTGGTTCACAAGATATCACGCGGTCACCATCTCGTGTGGAGGGTGAGGAGGAGGGGCCAGAACACACCAGGAACCACTACTTGTGTCTTTGAGTGGAGCAAATAAACATGGAGTTCACAACTAGCAATAAAGGAAACCAGATTTTGTTATTTAATGGTTATCGTTTTTATAAGGAACGCGACAACAAATCGAGTGAAGTGTGGTGCTGATACTATTTTAAGAACTTTATAAATATAGCTAAAAACTGATTATTTTGACGAAGGCTCATGCTGATATAGATACTGACAAGGCGAAAGCTGCTTATGGGAGCTACCGGTCCATTGCGTCCACACCCCCCCCCCCCCCCCTCTCTCTCTCTTAGAGGAGCCAATTCATTAAAGAGGGCTCGTGCTCCCTGCTGGCGCTAAAAATGGACCTTATATGTTTCAATAATAAACAAATTAATACAATTTTGCTGTAGAAAACTAAGCTGGGACTCGCTCAGGTAGTGTAATTGGCAGATAGCTGATCTGCTCAAGAATTTGGAACTGGTGGGAATCGGAACTCATGGGACGACACGGTTACAAGGACACCGTGTTTCGTTCGTTAAGCAAATGGTCCACTAATGATCTACTAATGGTCCACTAATGATCCACTAATGATCCTTAAATTTTATATTTTCCAAATCATTTACAATCGAGAATTGTTTATTATTCTCATAACCCTTTGAAATAAAATAAATTATTCATATGCCTTTTCAAGCCCGTGATCATGGTCCTATAGCACTATCACATTTCCATAGTGATTGCACAGCATGTCAATTTTCACCACTGCTTGTAAGTTTATTGATCTTCGATTTTAACATTGCAATAACACTTTATTCATCATTATGTGACCCATTTTGACTTACTTCATCCCGTATCACTAAACACCTTGGGGCGTGATGGCCAACCGGGTTTGATATGCGGTCAATGCATGTGACATTTTCCAAGTTCAATATCACGTCCTGTGATTCGGATTCTATGTAATAATGGAGGTTCTGTTACTCATGATCGCGAGATTAACGGTCACGTAAAACTACAAACTTCCTTCCTTTACCTTACTAAACACCTTACTGAAATATTTGCTGTGGTTCCTTATTATTATTATTATTATTATTTATTTATTTAGTATGTTTCGACCCATACAGGATCACATAAAGCAAGTTATGATCTGTTGCTGTTATTTTTCTTGTTCTTCCAGAATTCTTTCATCATGTCGCTATGTTTAGCTCGACGTTCGTCAGTCCATTTTCCCCTAGGTCTGCTGGGCTTATCTTCTGATGCAGTTTCCCAAGTGTAGATCTTATGTCTGAAAGTTTTGCGGTCTTCGATATCTGTGGGTGTGATGTTGGCGTTATTGAGATCAGTTTGGACTTGTTTAATCCAAACCGTTGTCGTCTTTATTTTTTGTGAGTACATCAATATTTTCTTTGTTAATCGGTTGTCATCTAGCCTCATAATGTGTCCATAAAATTTCAAGCGTCGTTTACGGAAATCGGTTTCAATATTTGAATATTTGTCTGTGATCTTGTGCGATTGTAAACGATATCCTTCATCTGTAAGTCTTGGGCCAAGAATTTTTCGGATGATTTTCCTTCAGCTTTCTTGATGTTTTCAAGATCCCCTTTATAATTGAGGTTTTAGGTCTCACTGGCGTAGAGTGTTTCGGGTTTGATGACCGTCGCGTAATGTCGAATTTTAGTGTTAATGCTCATGCATTTTTTGTTGTAGATCTTTGCGGTTTTCCCATATGCTTTCCGCATTTTGAGTTCACGTGTTCTTTGTGCTATTCTTTCTGTGCCTGTAGGTTCAATAATTTCACCTAAGTATTTGAAATGATTAACCTTGTTGATTGAACCGTATTTTGTTACCAAAGTTTGGGTTTCAATGTGTTTTGTAGCCATGAATTCAGTTTTTGAGAAGGAGATTTGCAACCCTACTTTCCCAGTCCATTTTTTGAGGACTTCAATCTGGTGAATTGCTGTTCGTTCATCTCCGGAGAGGATTGCCAAATCATCAGCAAAAGCTAAGCATGTAACATTGATATTATCCTTCTGTCTTCTTCTTCTTCTTCTTCTTCTTCTTCCTTCGTTACGGCCAACTAAGGACCACGTCATGTCAACTGTTTTTTCTGCATTTTAATGTTAGCCCAGTACTCCTTCATTCGCAATCGATGTTGCACCTTTCTATCTGTCGTCCACGCCTTCCCAGTTTTTAGCTTCGGCTTAAGTTGAAAACTCCGATGTTTCTGAAGTTTCTCCCTAAGTGGGCCACGCTCTTGGATATCTTCACGTGTAATCCCAGTCTCCAACAGATCTTTCTCCACTTCATTGAACCAGGCCCCCTTTGTCTTTTTCTCACGGAGAAAAGCAAAAATTCTGTTGGATAGCCGTTTTGATTTCATTCGGGTTATATGTCCATAAAAATAAATCCTCCTTTTCCTCATCACGTCCGTTATTTTCTCTACGTGAGTGTACAACTCGTGGAACTCGCCGTGTTCTTTGACTGGACCCAGGATTTTCCTCAATATCTTCCTTTCCTTCCTTCTGTCTTATTATTATTATTATTATTATTATTATTATTATTATTATTATTATTAGTGGATCAACCGGAGGAATTAGACGTGTACCTGAGTGCTCCACAAAAAGTTAAGTATAGCAAGGAATGGTTTGCGACCGTTGTCGAGAAGGACTTCCAAGTGATGATGACTACGTATCCTGCACGGGATTCAAAGGGAAATATCATTATGAATGTACAACAGTAACAACACGTACATGGAAAGGTATGGCCAAGCGAGCTAAAGAGTCTTGGCGGTGTCCACAGTGCCGTAGCTACAAAAAGACAGCGCCAGCACCTATTGTCGTCAGCTGTGGAACATTGACCGCACCAGCTGCCAACACCGATGACACAGCAACTCCACCTTCAACCCCGGAAACGGATTCAGGGGCGGTTCTAGGCGTAGTGCCACCGTGCCATGGCACTGCCTCTAAGAGAAAATAAATTATTCATAGTCCTGAAAGAATAATTTCGAACGCCTACGTTTAATACCGGTATCTAATTAGTTTCAAATTACTTTGTAGTTAAAATATTCCGTCCGTAAAGTAGGATCATTGATTCCATCTTCGCCCCAGTGATATCTTGAGCCGCGGTCTATACGGCACGGTTGACGCATGCGCAGTCCAATTTACGATCTTTTCCGTGGCCTCTCTCGTCACTCGCTATGAGGAAATATGCTGGTCTCCGTGCCGAATAGAGTTCGGCTCAAAGCGGTACTGAAAGTGAAGTGCAATGCTATATATCGGTCATTACGAGCTACTGGGCCAGCGACATGCCTGTCACGAGCTGTCACAAAGGGAAGAAGGGAAGAGGGTGTGGGCCAATGGCCTGATTGGCTGGAAGTAATTTGACTCATTGGTTATTGGTGGGGTGGGGCGTTGGTTGACACAAACTGACAACCAATCGCTCTCACACAAAGAGCATTAATTCTAGATTTCTCTGAAAGGGGGCTCTGCGTCCAACAGTGAAATTTAAACTTGCCGTAATAAATAGTAACAAGAAGTTCCGTGACGAACTAAAGAGCCTACTTTTCTTAAAATTTAAGATTCATTCCAATGAATAACCTATATGAATCTATCTAGAATAATGACGAAATTAAGTTGCTAATATCGAAATTTATAATTAGTTCGAAATACGGTATACCTCGCATAATGTAGCCTAATAGAGCACTACAGTTGGCAGCCCTGGTGACTGAATATATTCTTCGTTCCATCTCTTAAGGTACAGAATACAACATTTGGTTGAAGTCCAATGAATAGCAGGGACGTTACATGCAGTTAAACATTAGATCTAACAGCGTGCGTAAAATTATGTTGGCAACAATGCCATGCATGTAATGGTCAGAAATAATCTGAAATAGTATGATCTATTGTTGTGCCAATTTTGAATAAAATCCATTAGTTAGTATAGAAGTTACATGTATTTAAAGTTGGACCTCTCAGCAGGCTTAGAATCATGTTGGTAGCACTGACGTATATAAGTTACTCCAAATTACTATAGAATGTCAGGTACCATACGTGTGCATAGTTTACAGCTGTCGGCTTGCATACTTTCTGATATATTGGTATTTGGATAAAATAATTAAGAGCATTTATTAACAGTTGGCAGCCCTGGTGTGTCTTAAGAATACGCTCAGTCATATCTGGTTATGTACACATACAACATACGAAATTTGGTTGAATTCCAACTGAGAGTGTAGAAGTTATATGCATTTAAAAATTAGACCTATCAGCAGGCTTATAATCATTTTGGCAACACTGCCATGTGTGGCCTCTTGGAAATTAAACTGCAATATTATTATCTATAAGTGTGCCAATTTTGAAATAGCTCCCATTCATACCTTCCAAGATATCCAACATGGACCTCAAATTTCAATTGCGATTTTTTAGCAGTTGGTAGCACTGAGATCATTTTCAAATATGGCCGTGAGATATTCAGGTATAGATCTTTACTCCTACCAAATTTTGTTTCGATTTCTCGAGCCGTTTAGGAGTTGATAGGGGACACACACACACACACACACACACACAGCCAGACAGACAGACAGACAGACAGTAGGACAGACAGACAGACACACACACATTTGCCCGACCTCATAAGTCTACTTTTTCCTCATTTTTGCAAAATGTGAAAAGTAGGCTAAAAATAATATGTATGTAATTATTAATTTCTTATTTGGTAAAGTGAATAACTGAGCGACTGAATAAAAGAGAAAAAAAAGTAAGATCATGAATACCGTAGGCCTACATGTTAAGGCTAAACGGATTACTCTCGGTAGCTAAATATTTATGGTTGATAAACCATCTGCAACTCTCAGGCCTGGATGAAATCGCGCGAATTCCTGTTTGTAGTCTAGTCTATCTTCAGTTCTTCTTAAAGGTTCGTGGTTATTTTTAGTGAGTCAAGGTGTTAAAGAGTCAAACATTGAGTTTGTGTTGTAGGCTATTAGTGAGTGAATGGTTGAGTGCTGAAAAAGTTTCTTTTATATATTTTTATACATTTTCTTATCGTATATATTACAGTATATTCGCTAAGTCCCGATGTGAAATGTTGACTATCAAGATTAGTGTAGGCCCTATATATAGGCCACATCGGAAATCGAACCCTGCTCTGATATAATGTTATGAAAATACCAATATTTTCATATTTTTTACTTGGCACTACCCCTTGTGCGGGACTGGAGCCTCTGGATATAATACACGAATTGGATATCAGAGGTATGTTTTTAGAATTAAAGAAACAGATTAGTGAACTGCAAAACCAAGTGAGTGAAAGTGTAAACACTTTAACTTTTTCTCAGTCCTCTAAATTTGCTTCTTCCACTTGTTGGGCAAGCTGGTCAATTTTAATCCCCGGATAACACCGCACTTTCGTACCTGATTTTCTCGAGATATTCGCACTCCACCGTATCATAGAATCGCCCATTATGATAAAGACATCCTTAGTTCCCACAGCCTGGTTTGTAGCTTCATCCACTGGAATACGCTCCATCAGATCCTTTAACGTCTCCTCCGATTCGTTAAGCTTTGCCTTTAAATCTTGTATAATAAGATCCTTGGACTTAATTTATTGTCTCAAAAGTTCTGGACTGTCACAGTTTTTACAGAACCAATGACCTGCCTCACTTCGTCCTCCTTCACCCGAACACTGCAAAAGTGAAACCATGTCTTGCACAAATCACACATCACGCCGTTTTCCAAAACTTTGCTACACGTAGAACACGTTGTAGACACTTTATCTGACACCTAAGTAACACTAGAAGTAGCAGGACCTGGATTTACTTCTACTCCACCAATAACTAATAACGCCGCTATTACTAGAGCGATGAACAACAAGTTACTCGGACCTGATGTTGCACACTTGCACTGGAAGGCCAGGTTCCACGTAACCATCCTGGTATTCCACAACCCGATCCTCGCCCGATAAGACTCCACGGTGTTACAAGTAACATCCGTGATTTTCAGTATAGTTTATCCTAAATCTCTCAATGGATATCAAAACTCACTGAACTCACCTTTAGTGAAGTATCGTATGTTACATCGGAGAATCAACTTCTTAAGACGAGGCATATTCTTGATTAGGACTGAACCACCATCCATACTGCTGGTGACATCCAACAGCTGTATACTAGTGTTCTGTAAACTCTCGAGCTTGTCACTATAATTAATATTATAGAATTCACGATGTTCTGTGAACCCTTGAAACCACTCCAACTTCTTCCCGTAGAATGGGGAGCGGAAGTTCCAGAGGCTGTCCTCATCTGTCCAGTTGTCGAACATCGGCAGTTGGAGGATGTCTTTCAGCATACTGATGTTGCAGGTCCTGAAGAAAATTCAACAACAATAATAATAATAATTACTATCGGACCCGTGCGAGTACTCTCGCATAAAGGGTTGTGTGTGCCCAATGTGTACAGACTACCCGCCCTGCTTTAGTTCTATGCAGGCTGTAGGCGACAGAGTTCTCGCAGGGGCTATCGTCTTGTTTTTTTATGTGTAACATCTTTCCGCTCGGTTGCTGGATAGTTTTGTGGGAATGAATTTGAAAATTGAGGACGGAAGTGGATCGGAACGATCGAGCTGGCAGTGGTGGATCGAACGGAAGTATGCAAGCCCGCTCGATCGATCGAACGGAAGTGTACTAGCTGGCAGTGGTGGAAAACGAAAGTATGCACTGCCCGCTCGATCGATCGAACGGAAGTGTACTAGCTGGCAGTGGTGGAAAACGGAAGTATGCACTGCCCGCTCGATCGATCGAACGGAAGTGTACTAGCTTGCAGTGGTGGAAAACGGAAGTATGCACTGCCCGCTCGATCGATCGAACGGAAGTGTACTAGCTGGCAGTGGTGGAAAACGGAAGTATGCACTGCCCGCTCGATCGATCGAACGGAAGTGTACTAGCTGGCAGTGGTGGAAAACGGAAGTATGCACTGCCCGCTCGATCGATCGATCCAGCGGGCAGTGGTAAGACCCAACTGGCAGTGGTACGAGAAACAATGAGCGCGCGGTGTCGGAAATTGATACCAAGACGTACTATTGGCCATGTGGAATGTATATGACATACTGAACGGAAAACGCTCATGCGAACTCTGGTGTCAAGTGATTGAAACAAATGACATGGCACATGTTCGAAGTCTTCGTATCAGTATTTAAATGGTAAAATGCCTTAATATCAAACATTGTAAGTAGTCGGCATTGCCGGTATTATGTTTCTGCACAATGGCTATTCAAATATTAACCCACATAACGGTAATGCAGTCATCAACATACAGTAATATAATCGTTGTGGTTATACGAGAATTGAGCAAGCCTTCATGAACTATTACTGAATACATTCTCTTTACTCACAAGAGGGCCTGTTCAACAGGCATTTTAAACTCAATTTCACGCAGGAACATTATCGAAACAAGCAAAATATAAATAAAACTTAATTCCGTAATGCAGTATTATTGGAACGTGGAAATAAGTCACCATCTTGTGCACAAAATTTGCGTAGTCGAATATAGCCGCGGGGTTAGTGCTTATGACTGTGAATCTAGAGATCTTAGGTTCGAATCCCGGACGGGGTAAATATTTTTGCTACCAGATTATCATTTTAAACGATATTTATCATATCAATATGACTCATTTTAACAGAACCGGTTGAGTTAGCCGTGGTCGTTACGGCATGACTGTTGGCAGTCGCTCACATCCGGGAGGCGGGGTGGTTCGAATCCCCCTTAGGCAACATTGAAGATGGTCTTCTGTGGTTTCCCATCTTCCTTCCAGGCAAATGCCGGGGTTGGTCCCAAACTATAGGCCACAGCCGCTACCTTCCAACTCCTCGTCCTTACATTCAAAATTTCCTCCCCAACAGTACTTGTAGCTCACCCATTGGGTGTCCGTCTCGAAGCAGCTACAACACTGGCGAGCCGAACATGTCCTCGGACACTCCCGGCACTAAAAGCCATACGCTAAAAAAATTAAAAAAACAAAGTTTTAGATACGAACCCAGTACCGACAATACCTGGTCCCCTCAGATGTGGCTTATCTGGGAATCCAGTTTTAAAATATTACTCAAATATTTAACCCAACAGAACTTTACTCATGAAAAGCGACAAGCTGGGTCCGTGGTTCAAATCCCGGTCACTCCATGTGAGATCTGTGCTGGACAAAACGGAGGCAGACAGGTTTTTCTCCGGGTACTCCGGTTTTCCCTGTCAAAAATGTCATTCCAGCAACACTATCATTTCATTTCATCTGTCATTCATTTAATCATTACCCCAGAGGAGTGCGTCAGGCCTCGACATCCGGCACAGTTGATATCCTCGCCGCTAGATGGGGGCTTCATTCATTCCAAGCCAAGCAAGATGGCGGCGCGTGCCTGCATCAAGGGAAGTGTGCTCCGTGTGATTTTAGTAATTTTAATGGTAAAATGTGCAGTGACTGTGGCAAGACGTGTTCATTCTGTGACCGTTAATGGTGAACAGGATCTGAAGATTCAACCCCTTATGGAAAAACTTCTGGTGAGTGACAAATGCACAATACATTCCTGGACATGGTGTGGCAGTGAAGGTCTGGGGCTGGCCACCATTAGCCGGCCACGCCGAGCGGGAGGGGAAGGTGTCGCAAGGCTACCTGCTACTGGGTTCTCGCTCTGCTGTCTAGCGCTTGCTCTAAGCGGCGACATAGAACTCAACCCTGGACCTTTGCAATGCGCAATATGTGAAAAAATCGGCCGAAAAAATCAATTATATATTCAGTGCAGTAATTGTAACATGTCGAGTCACAGGACGTGTGCTAAAATCAGTACCTCTGAGTTCCGGTGCATTAAAAAGGCACGCGAACGTGGACATGTTGGCAATGTGCTATGCCGCCGTTTACCGACTCGTTGTGCAACAATACCAGTGATATTCCCAGTGACTCTGTAAATAGTGTAAATAACCTGAATAGTTCACTTGTAAATAAACACTTATCACTGTTCGCCTTCAATGCCCGCAGCATCACGCGGCCGGGACGGAAACAAAACATTCATGCTACAATTACCGCCCTAGATCCAAGTATTGTGTGTTGCAGTGAAACGTGGCTCTCTGGGGTGGTAGGTGATCGGGAGGTGTTACCAGACACATACCAGCTGTTCCGGAAGGACCGAACACGGACTTCAGGGGGCGGGGTTCTCATTGCTGTGAAACCTGAGTACAATGCAACTCGCGTCCATCAGCTGGAAACTGACGCTGAGGCCGTGTGGGTTGAGGTTCAATGCAGTAATGGTAAATATCTGATCGGATCAGTCTATCGCTCTCCTAAATCGTCCCAGCTGATGAATGATGAGCTGATTCTCTCCCTCAAACGGGTGCAAAACCTTCAACAAAATTATGACGCTGTCTACATTGTTGGTGATTTCAACCTACAAATCACATGGAATAGAAATTCCGCTCCTATCCCAAATAATCCTATATCCAACAACTTCCTTACAGCATTCTATGATCTATTCCTCCATCAACTCATATTTGAAGCTACCCGTATCACTGAGACCTCCCGTTCAACCCTCGATCTCTTCCTAACAAACTCTCCATCCTCAATTCAGTCTCTACAAGTCATCCCTGGATTTTGTGATCACCAAGCCCTCCTAGCTATATTTACCCACAAAAAGAACAGTCCAAAATTGCAAACCAGAACAGTTTACAATTACTCCCGTACCAACTGGAAACTCCTTTCTGACATCTTACTTGACAGATTACCGGTCATTACACCTTCAGTCACCAACAGTGTAGATATAGATGGTACCTGGCATACTTGGAAGGAAATCTTTTTTCAGTGCGTCGATGAAGTGATCCCTAAGGTTACAATTAAAAATAAGAAAAAAACACCTTGGATCTCAAAGGACATAATATCCAAAATAAGAAAGAGAAATCAGCTCTATAACAAGTGGAAACAGTGCCCAAGTGACAGCAGGTGGGAAAAGTATAGGCTGGCTAGAAATAGTACCAAATCTGCAATTCGTGAAGCCTACAGTACGTATATGGACAAATTAAGCTTTAATCCCAAGGCAATGTGGACATTCATTCGGAGCATAAGTGGCAACACCGCACCACAGAGCTTTAAACATAACGGACTTTCTATTTCCAACCCACTAGACATAGCCAACTCATTCAACTGTAAATTCCAAAATAACTTCTCTCCACCTGACACCAGTGAAGGAATGTTCCTACCAAGGACATCATCCCCTCTCTTTCCCCTAGCCAGTCTATATTTCACACAACAGGAAGTTCGAGACAGCTTACGGAGAACTAGACCCCATGCCGCGACAGGACCAGACTTAATCCCTGCTCGGATCCTTCATTACTGTGCAGATGCCCTAGCACCCTCATTGTGCGCACTTTTCAACCAGTCCATCTACACCGGGACTCTACCACAAGAGTGGAAACATGCTAACGTGGTCCCTGTGTTCAAAGATGGTGACAAGGAAGACATGGACAACTACCGCCCGATTTCTCTGACGTCTGGTATCTGTAAATGTATGGAGCGCCTGGTTGCTAAGAACATACTGGAATTCCTGAGTGAGCGAGGCCTGTTAAATCCAAGCCAACATGGCTTCGTTCCGGGGAGATCTTGTACAACTCTTTTGACAAAAGTGATTGATGACTGGCAGAACTCTTTGGATCAGACTAACGTCTCCCAAGTGGACTGTGTGGCCCTGGACTTAAGCAAAGCTTTTGATCAGGTACCTCATCAAAGACTCTTGTTAAAGCTTGGCAAATATGGCATCGGAGGCAAACTGATTGCATGGTTGACGTCATTCCTGGTAGGTCGAACGCAGTGTGTCGTGTTTGGCGGGGCCAAGTCACCGAACATAGTGGTAACTTCGGGAGTATCACAGGGGTCGGTGATTGGGCCTTTGTTGTACATGGTTTTTACCCTCGACCTTCCAAGCTGTGTGACGTCCACGATGGCGCAGTATGCAGACGACTCAATAATTTACAGAGCCATAAAAAAGAATGATGACGTCAAGGCACTACAGGAAGATCTGGACAGTGTGGCACTGTGGTGTGATGTAAATAAGATGACCTTGAATGTAAACAAGTGTAAATATATTCGGCTAAGTAGGGCCAGACAGCCTATTGCACATAGCCTTTCACTGAGCGGCAAAGTTCTTCCCATGTGCAATTCACTGCGAATGCTGGGAATACACATTTCCAGCAATTTGAAGTGGAATGTACACGTTGAGGAATCTAGGTGTAAGGCATTTAGAATTCTAGGATTTGCAAGACGTAATCTTCTGGGATTCAGAAGCCGTGCACTCCGAGCGGTGTATCTCTCCACGATACGGCCCATTCTTCTGTACGGACTTCCTGCCTGGCATCCCACTACCGAAGAAAACATGAGGAAGTTAAGTGCAGTCCAACGTCGAGCAGAGCGACTCATTTACAATCAGGGTAACAAAGTTTTGACAAAACCATTAACATCCATCAATGACATATGTAGCCAAATAGATCTCACCTTTCTCCGAAAATCTCTAGCTGGCACCATTATACTGTACCCATTTCACCGCCTTCAGCTGTCATATCGTTCAGTCCGTAGAGCACAGGGTGTCACACTTGTTCCTCCATTCGCTAGGACAACAGATTATCAATCTGGATTCTACAATCGCTCTGCTCGACTTTGGAATGACCTGCCTCGTGAAATAAAAGACCTTCCTCCACGACAATTTTGCCGCAAAGTGAAGGCTCTAAAGGGACTAAAACCCCATGTAAATTGAATTATATACTGTATAATGTAACTTTGTGAGTGATTGGGAGTGGGCGCGTGCGTGTATATATGTATGTATGTATGTATGTATGTATGCGTGTGTGAGCGTGTATATGTGTGTGTGCATGCCTGTGTCTTCCCTTTTATTTATGAATTGTATGATATAGACGTCATGTACAGCAGATTATGTGTATATAGCAAATGTAAAGGTGTAAATTGTATTAATGTAACATTTGAGATTTGTTTAGATTTAATGAACGGAGATGGAGACACTGATGTGTATGTGGGGCTTGCCCTTTCTCTATCTGCCGTCCATAAATTGTAGGCACAATTTTTGGTAAATAAATAATAATAATAATAATAATAATAATAATTCCATTTCTGACCTGGTCGGAAACTGGGAGCAGGATGTGCATTTTCATTTCATTACGTCTGTTATCACCTAACTTAGTTGACTGATTCTCATTTTGTGTTTTGCTTCTTTTATTGGAAAGTGTCTTGATGTTGAGGGTAGTGAATTGAGTATGGTACTAAACCTCTCAATTTTTGTTTGCCATATGGCGTAATGTAGAGGAGACCAGCGTCTGCATTCACCTGTCAAGGTGCTATGCTTGTCCCAGTCTGAGAGTAGGACGTATTCTTTTAATTTGGTTTTCTTACGTCCTTGTGTCCGTACTCTGTATCTACCATCTCTATAAAGTTTTCGATGTACTGTACTCTTAAATAAGTGTTCAATAGGCAGGAATTACTTTTTACCTTTATATTTATCTGTAACTAGTTTTAAAAATTATTTTGCACATCTCTTAGCATTTTAATTAAACTTCCTGTCCCCACCCCAAGCTACAATGCCATTATCTAGATACTGATTCTACAAGTGCTGACTAGGTCATTATATTCAAATTTGGAGGGGGCACGGTGAGCAGGGGAATGAAAGAAGATTAAAGTCATTCTCTGGTTCTTCATCATCATTATCATCTTCATTTCCCGTTTCCAGCTTCCTGGGTCGGGTTGTGAATTAAGGACCTCCAACGTTTCCTGTCTCTCCACCACTCCTCTCCTGATTTTAGTACTTCTTCAGGTTTTCCTCCTCTCTTCTCTACACACTCCCACACTGTATCTGCCCATCTCTTTCGGGGCCTTCCTCGTGGTCTCTTCCCTGTCATCTTTTCACAGAAAATTTTCTTTGGTACTCTCTCCTCTCCCATTCTCATCATATGTCCATACCACTTTAACTTTGTTGTTTCTATCCTGTCCTGCAGCTTCAAGATTCCTGTCCTTTTTCTAATCTCTTCATTTCTAACTCTATCTCTTCTGGTCTTGCCCTCTATACCTCTTAGGAATTTCATCTCCGCGGCTTGTATTCTACTCTCCTCTCTTTTTGTAGTAGTCCACGCTCCAGCTGCATATGTTAGTATGGGTCTGTAGTAGGTTGAATATAATACATTTTTACATTTCTTTGGGACATCTCGGTTCCACAGAATACCCCTTATGCTCTGGTAAAAACTGTTCGCTTGTTGTATTCTCTTTCCAATTTCCTCAGTTATCCTTCCATCTTCTGTGATCACACTTCCCAAGTACTTGAAACTTTTAACCACTTCTAGAATTTTCCCATTCAATTCTATCTTTCCTCTTCCTTCCTTCCTTCCTCTTGACATTACCATTGTCTTGCTCTTCTCTGTGCTTACTTTCATCCCAAATTTCTCTATTTCTTGATTTCTCTGGTTCTTCAACAGTTCCATAATATGATCGTCCCATTTAAAATGAACATCCACCAAGGCTGCTACATTTTTATAGTAATGCACACATTGAATGAAATACAGTGAAACCTCTCTGAAAGACCACCCCTAATAAAAGACCACCCCTCTTAAAGACCGATTTTTCTTGCAACCGATTTAAAACCTCTATTTAAGGACCACCCCTCTCCCCTACCAAAGACCAGGCATTTTCTCAGTCAGACCTCTTTCAAAAGACCACTTCTCGACTGCCTTCACATTGGAGATGGTGATGAGGGTGATGATGTAACAATGGTTCTGTTGGCACAGAACTGCATCAGCATACAATGTCATTAGAAAAAGTGTTATGTAACGTATCAAAATACAAAAAAAAACAGCTCTCCTAGAAGATTGTTCGAAATCAGATCAAATTAATGGACTTCCGAACTCACTCAGAGATATTCTAGAAAGTTAAATTGTTCAAAGAAAGATGTGCTCATCTGCAACAGAGATCAATTCGTGACTTTTTTAAATGACACAGCTCAGAAAATTATTAATTGTAATTAATTTGTACTAAATGTGAACCAATGCAGATACAGTAATCAAGTGAGTGTTCCAACTCTACTTTATTAATAATGAAATGAAAATCCTCAGCCTGCTTCCAGTCTCCGACCGGGTCAGGAATGGAATGAATGAAGCCCCCATCTAGCGGCGAGGATATGAACTGTGCCGACTGCCGAGGCCTGACGCACTCCTCTGGGGCAATGATTAAATGAATGGCAGATGAAATGAAATGATAGTGGAGAGTGTTGCTGGAATGAAATTTTGACAGAAAAAATCGGAGTACCCGGAGAAAAACCTGTCTGCCTCCGTTTTGTCCAGCACAGATCTCACATGGAGTGACCGGGATTTGAACCACGGACCCAGCGGTGAGAGGCCGGCGTGCTGCCGCCTAAGCCACGGAGGCTTCGTACTTTATTAATAATGCAGTATAAAATTATTTTTAATGCCTACCCCTATTAAGACATCACCCCTCTAAAAGACCAGTTTTCCATGGAACCGACACTGGTTTCACTGTAGTTACAATTACAGTAGATAATTTATTCTTTGCCAGCATTTAAGTACAGACAGTGAAAGTTGTGGAATTTCAATTTAATTTCTTCCCTTCAAAAAAGTAAAAGCAGAAAACACAAAACAAAGCAAGGAAAGCAAAAAGTAAAATTCAAAAGAATAAAGCAAACACAAAACCAAAAACACAAAGCAAAAAGTTGAAAACAACAAACACAAAGGATACGCGAGGCAAAGTCCAGAGAAACGTTTCTCATGAAAATGATTCTTATTCACAAGTGGATTAAACCAGTTTTGTAACTGAACGACTCATTTAAGATTTGACTGCCGCTCAGTTTGGCTGCGCCAATGTTTGTTGTTGACTGTAACAGCTGCCCCGCGGAGAACACAGAGATGACAGAGTCTACTAGAGCTGAGTCATATCCTACTCGCGCAACTGTACCTGTCAACGAAGCAGGCGTGACACAAGTAAACAAAGAATAGTTCCCAACTCGACCGCCGGCAATCAATTTGTGAAAGGGATATAGGTAGAGCCCTGCGTGGATAAGCAAAACGTTATCCGCATCCGCCCCGCATCCGCACGACTGTTATCCGCATCCGCCCCGCATCCGCACGACTGTTATCCGCATCCGCCCCGCATCCGCACGACTGTTATCTGCATCCGCCCCGCATCCGCACGACTGTTATCCGCATCCACCCCACATCCACACGACTGTTATCCGCATCCGCCCCGCATCCGCACGACTGTTATCCGCATCCACCCCACATCCACACGACTGTTATCCGCATCCGCCCCGCATCCGCACGACTGTTATCCGCATCCGCCCCGCAACCACACGACTGTTATCCGCATACGCCCCGCATCCGCACGACTTTTATCCGTATCCGCACGTTTTTAAACCAAATCCGCTGATATTATATTATTTATAATTTATTAGAAAAAGCATAAAGTATTAAAGCAACACATTTAGACATTTGGCATTTGAGGAGAAATTCGTTCCCCTAGGCTAAGTATGAGTTGCAAGGCAATGTTGACAAGTGTTTCCCTCTGAATAACGCCACCGAGGGTGGCTAATTATATCACTTACATCACGCAAGCAAGCGCAGGTATAAAGCATTTTTTTGGCAAAAGTCAACACTAATTGAGAGTATTTCCATGACTGGCTTCTCTCACTTCTCTATTATTCTCACACAATCCAAGCGAAGGCAAGGGGAAATAACAAGAAATGTCTTAGCAAAAACGAAAATTATTTTAAAAAATCCAGTTCAACATTGTATTCTAAAACTATCCGCAAATTTACTCTAAACATTATCCGCAGCTTATCCGCTATCCGCACAGTCATACAAACTATATCCGCATCCGCGCACGGCTTTAGTTATAGGCTATATGCTCTCCCCCCCCCCTCCCCCCCCCCCTCCTCACAGCCACCCTCAGTGGCCAACATAAGGGTTATTTTTCTTAACTTCACCGTATATGGGGATCTAGCCTGCTCCAACAGTTAGATCTGGTAGTTGCCAATCCCATCTACTGTAGCCTATTTGTTACGGACCTCACCTGTCTGCTTGAATATTTATAAGATTAATTCAGCCCACTCTGGCAGAGCCCCCCCCCACGAACCATGGTTCATTCTACACAGACCCGGAGGCGAGATTGCAAATTCTAGTTCAGTTTTAGGATGAGGAGGATTATGGTTCTCTGATTGGCTGTTGTGAGAGAACATGGTGGCCAAAATCAGTTGCGCGGTGGTTGCAAGGCTGCTTGCTGCTGCAGTTCATTGAAAGTATAAGAATAAACTATGCATTTGGTATTGTTACGCAGTTCAACTTGATCATAATGTTCGGAATGCGTTGTTAGTAAGAATATTCCACCAGTAATTATGTTGGGAGAAAGTGTTGTAATTAAAGCATTAGGCCACAATATTGAGACTTGCCAGTGTACACTTAATTATGTGTTTCTGGAATAATAACTCAGGTTTTAAAGGCATGGGACACCGTGGTCATCAGTGTATTAAACTTTCTGTCTGATAAATAATCTGTGACTAAGGTTCGGATAAAAGCAGCCATAGATTTCTGGAAGGGGCTATCCCAGCATTTTTCTGAATACAAAATGTAAGAACACGGAATACCTTCCATTTCTCGAACCTGCTCTATCTTAAGATCAGAAACACGCACTTTTTAGCCTACTTTCGATTTTTGCAAAAAAGGAAAGTACACTTATGAGATCACTACAGGGTGAAAAAAAAGTGTGTCTGTCTGTGTGTGTGTATGTGTGTGTGTATGTGTGTGTGTGAGTCTGTGTGTGTGTGTGTGTGTGTGTGTGAGTGTGTGTACTCTGAATGTCTTTCCCCCCTATCAATTCGAACACGGTGAGCGCAAATTGAACGAAATTTGGTACAAAGGTAGCACTAGCGAAGGACACCTCAGTGTCATGTTTTATATCGCCGCCATCTTGACGGAAACGTAATGGCGGCCACACAAATGTTCAAAGCTTAAATCAAATTACGACTAACCTAATCATCCGATCTCTACCAAATTTTGCAACAACATACCTTTATGGGGGCAGCATCCTTTGACCAAACTAATAGGTCATCAGCCTAATAGTTTGCGGATGGCGGCCATCTTTGTGTGAAAATAGATTGCCCCTATTAATTCGAACACGGTGAAACCGAATGGAACGAAATTTGGTACAGAGGTAGTACTAGCAAAGGGCACCCCAGTGTCATGTTTTATATCGCCGCCATCTTGACGGAAACGTAATGGCGGCCACACAAATGTTCAAAGCTTAAATCAAATTACGACTAACCTAATCATCCGATCTCTAACAAATATTGCAGCAACATACCTTTATGCAGGGAGCATCCTTTGACAAATCTAATAGGTCATTAGCCTAATAGTTTGCGGATGGCGGCCATCTTTGTGTCAAAATCGATTACCCCTATTAATTCGAACACGGTGAAACCGAATGGAATGACATTTGATACAGAGGTAGCACTAGCAAAGGGCACCCCAGTGTCATGTTTTATATCGCCGCCATCTTGACGGAAACGTAATGGCGGCCACACAAATATTCAAAGCTTAAATCAAATTACGACTAACCTAATCATCCGATCTCTACCAAATATTGCAGCAACATACCTTTATGGAGGGAGCATCCTTTGACAAATCTAATAGGTCATTAGCCTAATAATTTGCGGATGGCGGCCATCTTTGTGTCAAAATCGATTACCCCTATTAATTCGAACACGGTGAAACCGAATGGAATGAAATTTGGTACAGAGGTAGCACTAGCAAAGGGCACCCCAGTGTCATGTTTTATATCGCCGCCATCTTGACGGAAACGTAATGGCGGCCACACAAATATTCAAAGCTTAAATCAAAGTACGACTAACCTAATCATCCGATCTCTACCAAATATTGCAGCAACATACCTTTATGGAGGGAGCATCCTTTGACAAATCTAATAGGTCATTAGCCTAATAGTTTGCGGATGGCGGCCATCTTTGTGTCAAAATCGATTACCCCTATTAATTCGAACACGGTGAAACCGAATGGAATGAAATTTGGTACAGAGGTAGCACTAGCAAAGGGCACCCCAGTGTCATGTTTTATATCGCCGCCATCTTGACGGAAACGTAATGGCGGCCACACAAATATTCAAAGCTTAAATCAAATTACGACTAACCTAATCATCCGATCTTTACCAAATTTTTCAACAACATACCTTTTTGGAGGGAGCATCCTTTGACAAATCTAATAGGTCATTAGCCTAATAATTTGCGGATGGCGGCCATCTTTGTGTCAAAATCGATTACCCCTATTAATTCGAACACGGTGAAACCGAATGGAATGAAATTTGGTACAGAGGTAGCACTAGCAAAGGGCACCCCAGTGTCATGTTTTATATCGCCGCCATCTTGACGGAAACGTAATGGCGGCCACACAAATATTCAAAGCTTAAATCAAAGTACGACTAACCTAATCATCCGATCTCTACCAAATATTGCAGCAACATACCTTTATGGAGGGAGCATCCTTTGACAAATCTAATAGGTCATTAGCCTAATAATTTGCGGATGGCGGCCATCTTTGTGTCAAAATCGATTACCCCTATTAATTCGAACACGGTGAAACCGAATGGAATGAAATTTGGTACAGAGGTAGAACTAGCAAAGGGCACCCCAGTGTCATGTTTTATATCGCCTTCATCTTGACGGAAACGTAATGGCGGCCACACAAATATTCAAAGCTTAAATCAAATTACGATTAACCTAATCATCCGATCTCTACCAAATTTTGCATCAACATACCATTATGGAGGGAGCATCCTTTGACCAAACTAATAGGTCATTAGCCTAATATTTTGCGGATGGCGGCCATCTTTGTGTGAAAATCGATTCCCCCTATTAATTCGACCACGGTGAAACCGAATGGAACGAAATTTGGTACAGAGGTAGCACTAGAAAAGGTCACCTCAGTGTCATGTTTTATATCACCGCCATCTTGACGGAAACGTAATCGCGGCCACCCAAATGTTAAAGGCTAAAATGAAATTACGACCAACCTAATAATCTAGTCTCTACCAAATTTTGCAACAACAAATCTTTATGTGGAAAGCATATTCTGACCAAACTGCTAGATCATCAGCCCAATAGTTTGCAGATGGTGGCCAAGTATGTGTGCAAATCGATTCCCCCTATCAATTCGAACACGGTGAAACCGAATTGAACGAAATTTGGTACAGAGGTAGCACTAGCAAAAGGCACCTCAGTGTCATGTTTTATATCGCCGCCATCTTGACGGAAACGGAATGACGGCCACCCAAATGTTAAAAGCTTAAATCAAATTTCGACCATCCTAATAATTTGATCTCTACCGGATTTTGCAACAACATGCCTTTTTGTGGAAAGCATCTTATGACTGACTACAAGGTCATCAGCCCAATAGTTTGCAAATAGCGGCCATGTATGTGTGCAAATCCATTCCCCAGATCAATTCAAACACGGTGAAACCGAATTGAATGATTTTTTTTACAGAGGTAGCACTAGCAAAGGGCACCTCATATTCATGTTTAATATCCCTATAGCACGTTGTATTTCAACAAGCTACTACAACCAACATTCAATTATACTCCTTGAAAAGGACAAAGAGTTGTAACAATACCCATGCATTTAGGAGAAAGTAGGCTATATGTTCTTTACTGAACATCTTGTTTTTATCATGATTGGTGAGTAAAGTAGGTTATTGATTTGAAAATTTATATGGATATTTAAAATCTCTTTAGTCGCCTGGTCTGTTTACGAGAATGGGGGACTGATGACCTCGCTGCTCTGCCCCTTAAACAAAAATAGTCATAATTACAAGAATGGTATCTGATTGGTTCACGGTGTTTACTACACGGACTAACCACAACCAACGATTTCTTGTGAAAGCCAATTAGGAGGCCTTATTCCTCCTATTGCTAAAAATGAACTAGAATCTGCAATCTCGCGACTCGGAGTACCAGCCCCATTAACTTGCTGGGCTCTAAGGTTTTGAAAGTCCCCGCTTGGACCACAGGGTCCAGTAGCACAAGCACCATTGAACTGGCCCCAGCGCCTTCCTCGCCAACTGGCCCCACCTTGGCCAATATACGACAACAAAGAGAACCAATTACGCCTGAAATAGGCTTTAGCGAGAGCTTCAAAAGCTGTGCAACAATGTAGCTTATGTCCCCGCCTTCAAATACCCCGTTATTTACCACCGAGAAGACTCTCTCTCCCCAGACCTCGCCCCGATTCTCCTCAAGCAGCTCTACAACTGCCCCATCCCCCCGGGATTCACCAGAATCTCCCAATTCCAATGAAGTAACATCTACAGATGAAGCCGATGATGACAACACTGGCTGACAAGAGTTCAGGTAAAGAAGAGGAAGAAGAAGGACGTTAAGCGAGGCGCCCAGCCCCTTCAAGCCTTCCACTAACCAATACTCTAGCTGTACAACCTGCCTAAGGACCAATTCACTGGTCAGCATCTCATACCAGCTAAACTTGGTCCCGCGGCATCTACCTCCCGGGCCACGGCCGCCCCAAAACCCAAAGTTCACCCGGTCTAAGTTAAGAACGTAGCCGATATTAACGTCCCCACCGACCACCTGGTGAGAAGCAAAATAAGCTTCAAATACAAGACTCTCCCGAACACCGTCCGCATCACTATAATCACCACTGATGAGCACAGGGCTCTTACTGAGCTCCTAACCCGCCTCAAAGGCGAATTCCACACCTGCCTACCCTGCCCTAAAAACACTAGGAAAGTCGTAATAAAAGGCCTGCACGAATCCACCTCATGTGACAGGATCCTACAAGCCCTCACCACCCTCGGCTAGACTGTCGAGAGGGTGAACCAACTCACAGCCAGCAACGACAGAGCCAGAAACCTGCCACTTTTCCTGGTTACACACTCCACCTCGGCTCCAGAGATCAATATATACAACCTGACTTACCTACTGTACAATCAAATTACAGTAGTCAGGTACCAAGGCCCTCCGGGGCCCGTTCAGTAGTATCAGTGCCTAACCTATGGCCACTCCTCCAATGGCTGTCACTGTACGGCCCGGTGTGTTATATGCGCCGAAACCGTCGTGCACAAAATTGCCCTCAATATGGCAATCGCAATACTCCCCGCTAGTGCGCAAACTGCGCCCAAGCCCACACGGCCAATAATTATCGTAGTTGTAACACTTACCGCCAACTGGTAAGCACGTTCAACCAGCGCCTACCCTCTGCTAGAAAAGGCCCAGCCGGCCCAGTGACAACTAAACGAAACATGATCCGTAAAGGCAGCAGTTTCGCTGCCAGCCTTAACCCCGCTACCTCCAACGACGCCGGCCTAGCCGCCAGCGCCACTCCTACTCAAAACGTAAATCCTCCCGCAACAGCGCCTCCTGCCCTCAATAACATCAACTTCCCAGCCATTCCCCCCTGTGATCCAAACCCCAATCCAGCTTTAACTACCTCACGCTCGAACGACCTGTTCGAGATCGTTAAACTTCTTTCTGACCCGTCTCTTCGCGATCTATTTCAGATCGTGAAGACCACCCTCAGACGCTTAGTAGGCGCCCCTGATACCTCTGCAAGGCTCAAAATTATCATGGAAGTAGCCTCCCAGTATCTCTTTGGTAATGGGGATCCTTAGAGAGCAAGCTGGTGCCAGCTTTAAGATCATGGCGTCGAATGCATATGAAATCCCAAGAGGGAGAGCTGGGCGATACATTAAGTAGACCTTGCTCTGTTCAATGAAACCAATTTAAAACCTGATATTTCTATCTACCTACCTGGCTATAAAATGTATAGAAATGATCGCTGGAGGAGGAACGGCCGAAGCCATTAAAACTAGCCTAATGTGGTGCATCACCGCATACCCATCCCGAGCAACCTCCAATTTATAGAGGCCACTATCTTGGCTTAAGGATGAACATTCGCAAAACAAAATTCATGGTTGTCAGCAAAGAAGTAATTGATACCACATTATCAGTTACTGATAAAGTCATCGAACGAGTTCATTCGTATAAATATCTAGGGTGCTACCTGAATGACAAATGGGACTGCAGCCATGAAATCAAAGCTCGCATTGAGCAAGCCAGGGGTGTCTTTATCAAAATGAAGAATCTGCTGTGTGACCGAGATCTTAGTCTGAGAACGGGACTACTTGGCCTCAAGTGTTACATAATTCCCACACTAATGTATGGACACGAGGATTGGACCAAAACCTTGGAGAATAAGTTGGAAGCATTTGAAATGTGGCTGTATCTATATCGTGGACCGACAAGGTGAGAAACACCGAGGTGCTGGATGGGATGGGCAAGGAGATGGAGGAGCTCTACAACATCAAGCGACAGAAGATACAATATTTTGGCCACGTGATTCGAAATAACAAGTACCGACTCCAGCAGCTAATCATGGAAGGCAAGATTGAAGGACTGCGCAGACCAGAGAGGAGGAAGATCTCCTGGCTCAAGAATTTGCGGGAGTGGTTTGAACTTGACTCAGCATCTCTGTTTCGAACGGCAAACTCGAGAGAAGGGATTGCAATGATGATCGCCAATCTTCTACGAGGAGACGGCACATAAAGAAAAAGAAGAAGACTATCGCACAGGTTCAGTTAGATAAGGGACCATACCAAATAGTTTCCTGCTATTTCCCCCCGGGTTCCCCGTTTATCCCAGCCGATTTGGAATCATTATTGCCTGCCAATATGCCCGACATATTAATTGCAAAAACATGCTTTGGATTAGCCGGCTTATCCGCAGAGATGGCAGATCACTTGAAAAATTCTGTCGGGACCTCGATTGCCTCACTCATGCGCAACCAGGGTAAACATATTATCATTTTGATGCCAACTAACTGCCGGACGTCTTGGACATTGCTCTCAGTGGGAACCTGGACGTCCATATAGACATTGCCAACTTCGGTGTACTCAATTAAGATCACGACCCCATCCTTATTACACTAAACACATCACACCACAACCTTACCAGTTCCGAAATCCCTCTCCATCTTAGAACAAGAAGTTCCGTGACGAACTAAAGAGCCTACTTTTCTTAAAATTTAAGATTCATGCCAATGATTAATCTATATTGATCTATCTAGAATAATGACGAAATTAAGTTGGTAATATCGACATTTCTAATTACTTCGAAATACTGTATACCTCGCATAATGTAGCCTAATAAAGCACTACAGTTGGCAGCCCTGGTGACTGGATATATTCTTAGATCCATATCTTAGGGTACAGAATACAAAATTTGGTTGAAGTCCAATGGATAGCATGGACGTTACATGCAGTTAAACATTGGATCTAACAGCGCGCGTAAAATCATGTTGGCAACAATACCATGCATGTATTGGTCAGAAATAATATGATCTATTGTTGTGCCAATTTTGAATGAAATCCATTAGTTAGTATAGAAGTTACATGTATTTAAAGTTGGAACTCACAGCAGGCTTAGAATCATGTTGGTAGCACTGACGTAAATAAGTTACTCCAAATTAATGTATAATGTCAGGTACTATAGGTGTGCATAGTTTAAAGCTGTCGGCTTGCATACTTTTGATATGTTGGTATTTGGATTTAAAAAAAATTGAGAGCATTTATTAACAGTTGGCAGCCCTGGTGGCTCTGAAGAATACGCTCAGTCATATCCGTTTATGTACACATAGCACATGCGAAATTTGGTTGAAATCGAATTGATACAGCAGAAGTTATATGCATTTAAAATTTGGACTTATCAGCAGGCTTATAATCATTTTGGCAACACTGCCATGTATGGCCTCCTGGAAATTAAACTGCAATGTTATTATCTATACGTGTGCTAATTTTGAAATAGCTCCCATTCATACCTTCCAAGATATCCAACATGGAGCTCAAATTTCAATTGCGATTTTTCAGCAGTTGGTAGCACAGACATCGTTTTCAAATAGGGCCGTGAGATATTCAGTTATAGATCTTTACTCCTACCAAATTTTGTTTCGATTGCTTCAGCCGTTTAGGAGTTGATAGGGGGGGACGCACACACAGCCAGCCAGACAGACAGAAGGACAGACAGACAGACAAACAGAAGGACAGACAGACACACATTTGCCCGATCTCATAAGTCTACTTCTTCCTCATTTTTAGCCTATTTTCAATTTTGAAAAAATAGGCTTATGAGATCACCTTTTGTCCGTGTGTGTGTGCGTGTGTGTGTGTGTGTGTGTGATTCGTGTGTGTGTCCCCCCCTAATAAAATCTAAACGGCAGGAGCGATTTCAATTAAACTCGGAAAGTTCATAGCACTATTCCCGGCGACGTCAACCGTGACCTTCAAATTTTGTTACGACTCACCAATCCAACATGGCGGCTGTGCGAAATATTTCACCAGCATTCAATATCTCCGAAACTATTACCAATATTACCCTGACATTTTCTATGGTGATAGAGGGAACTACTATAAGTTTACTTATGTGACTTTTGAAAACCTGGTAACAACAAAACCAACATGGCGGCCAAGCGAATTTGCGACTTTTAAATAGACGTTTCTCGCGATTTAACCAACCAAACGCAATGAAACTTGGTACAGTATATGTTTATATATATTGTAATGCACCGACATCTAACTTCGTTCAATTGTTTACATAATCACAAGATGGCGGATGTGCGAAATATTTCACCGGCATTCTATATCTCTGAAACTATTAGCGGTAAACCCATGAAATTTTGTACGGAGATAAAGGGTATTACTGGAAGTCCATCTATAAGACTTTCAAAAACCGGTTAACTACAAAACGAACATGGCGGCCAAGCGAATTTGAAAAATTTAAATAGACCTTTCTCGCGATTTAATGTTCCAAGCGCACTGAAACCTGTCACAGGAAATATTTATACACATTGTAATCCACTGGTATCTAATTTAGTTCAATTGTTTACATAACCTCAAGATGGTGGCAGTGCGAATTTTAAAATTAAGATTTTATTTATTGTGATGTAGTCATGCGATCGAAGTGAAAGTTTGAATAATGAACCTACGCAATAATTTTCCTTTAATGGTACATGACCCTATGGCCTATACATTTAACAATCCAACATGGCGACCATCCGAAATATTTAGACGATACTGAATATCTACGAATCTATTTTAGCAATCAAACTGCATTTTTAATGTTCATAGGGGCTATGAACTTAAGTTCACCTATAGGACTTTAAATAACCTGGTGATCACAAATCCAACATGGCGGTGACGCGAATTATAAATATTCACATGGACGTTTCTCGCAATTTAACCATCCGCGTGCAGTGAAACTTGGTACAGTAAATCCTTATACGAATGTTAATCCACTGGCATCTAATTTACTTCAATTATTTCCATAACCTCAAGATGGCAGCTGTGAAAAATTATAAACTCTCCTTGTTTTTTCTTGTGTCCTAACTATGCGATTGAAGTTTGAATACTACACGTTCACAATAATCTGCATGTAACAGTACATAACTCTAGGAACTACATATTGAACCCATGTACCATTGGTTCAAAAGGGGTCGAATCCACGTATATTTGTAAAAGGAAGGAAATAAATATACAGTATTAAATGGAACATAGATAGATTTCAAGCAAGGAGGCTAACATCACGTTGTGTAAGAAGTTTGACCCAGGTGGCCAGGAAATGAGATCATTCCTGACTCATTGATAAAGAGCCAGTCACGAGTATAAATAGACTGAGTGGAAAGTTTCGGCTGTATGAGAGAGAAGCACGTCTCGGAAATAGCCCTTACCTTGCATTAAAACGGCAACAGCGCAACTGTGCCAGAAGAAGAATAATTAGATTTAACCCATTTGAAAGAATAAAAGTAGGTAAATAAATACAGCATTGTGAATGATTTTAGAAGAGAGATATTTGTGTGGAGAAAAAGCTTTTAATAACTGTCCAGGAAAGAAGTGCAAACGTGGCCATACGTCATAGGGGAATTACCGAAGCCCGAGGAGTGGGGAATTGAAAAATCGACAGCAACACCCACACAGCTGAAGACTGAAAATTATTTAATATCTCAGAAATGCACGATCGATTTTCATGCGCAGTGAGATCATTTTACGTTTAGAAGACGAGCTTCCTGGAGATATAATTTTTATAATTTTGCGACAATTATTTCAAAAGTTGGTCACGAAAAGGACTAGGATTTTATCTTTTTTTGACTAAAGAGTATAAAACTCCTGGAAGCACCAAGCTAAGCATGCAGTATTCCGACAGCCCGAGAGGGGGCGTCACGCTGTATCACATCGAATGCAGTTATTCCGACAGTCCGAGGGGGCGTCACGCTGTATCAGTACATGCAGTTTACGACAGACTCCTTGAGGGGAGATGCTACATCACGTCAGGCAGTTTACCAGTATTCCTTGAGAGGAAACGCTGTATCACATCGTACAAACATTATCCGATAGCCAAGAGCGTCGCGGTATCGATAACCAACGAGCATCCGAAAGGAGTAGCCAAGAAGTATTATTACAGTATCGCCGTGTGGAGAATTAGGAAAATCCTAGTTACAGGATTTAGTTCCGACAGTATAAAGTTTACAGTGAAAAGTTCAGAAATTACAGTGAAAGCAGGCTGCGAACTTAGAACCCAGGGCGATAGATCTTAAATTAAACGATCAAGAGTATCATAACGTATTGAAGTAACGTAACAGCGAGATAAACAATCTATCAACTTTAAAGAACCCGAGTAGGGACGGACAGAACAAGGTTCGCATGGTATTCCTGACAGATAGGAATTCGAGAACCGAATAAGCGGAAAGGAAAAGGAAATTATAGACATTGCTTCAAGAAAGCAGACGAATTATTAAAAAGCACTAAGTTACGAGGAGTATTAGTTGCTAGAAATCAATAGGTCACCGATAGATTATCTGGGGGACCGTGGACAGAATAGACTTTCGCTAGACCAACCAATAGGGTCTAAAAGAGAGCCGTTCGAGTCAGAGATAATAGCAGATCGTCAGGAAACGGGATTTGAAGGAGAACTATTCCAGGGAGGAAATAGATGGTTCGAGACTTTCACATTCTGACAGGATAGGAAGCCGGCATTTACTAAATTTCACCCTTGGAGACGGGAGGTCAAGAAATCACGTGTGAAAGGCTTAATAGCAGCCTCAGTGATTAGAATCTGTGAAGTGTAAATATATAAAGATTTGTGTTAAAAAGTAATATTTTCAGTGTTTTTATCGTGTATTCTAAACGAATACACCAGTGTATTTTAAAAATGTTATCAGTGTTAAATGTATACGAGTTAAAGGTGTGTCAAGATATGTCTGTACATGAAATGAATTTGTACAAGATGGTGTAATTCCAAAATAGTGGGCAAAAATGAAACATCACAAGAAAAGGGAAGGTCAGGGACCGACCTATAACATGTGAGTAAAGATTTTCATTATGTTTTGTATTGGGAAAGTGTTTGTGTACAATCCACCGGAGTTTGAGACAGAGGGATGTTTCTAAATAACAAATAACAGTATAAGAGCGCGGTCTGAACAAATAAAATTTGAGAAATTATAAATAATTGTGTGAAATGAATAAATCCTGTATGAGGAAATGTATGAAATAAAATGTCAGTGTATTTGACAAATATGACAAAAGCAAGCGTAATAAATAATAATAATAATAATAATAATAATAATAATAATAATAATAAAAGAAATATAAATAAAGATTAAATTGAATGATATGAAAGTAAGAGCGTTTGAGCCTTAATGAAAGTATAAGACATGGTGTTAATGCATGTTCTTAAAATATAGCGATTATTGTCAAGGGAAAGGATTAATATAAAAATTGAGATATGGATCAATTGTTAATGTGGAATTTATCAGTTCTTTGGAAGACGCTAGGCCTTAAAATAATGTATAGCGCAATGTAGCGCATTAAAGTAAAATGTCACGCTAGGAATGCGTAGAATCTAAATGTACTTGGTAAATTACTTATGAGGGTAGTTGATTGCGGTAATTGAGCCATGATAAAGTCCTCCAATAGTGACGTAGATCACGAGGCTATGTGTGTTATGTTGTATAATAGGGAGCAAATGTATGGTATTATGAGCGCAGGTAATGTAGGCCACGGCCGACCCTAAGTCGCATTTATATAAGTCCTCCAGTATGGGAATGGTTCCCGAGGCATGTTCAGAGAGTCAAACCTAGACACGTCTAGTTGTTGAAGCCCCTAAGTATTCGTCGTTGTATGTGAATTACTCTTACCAATCAATGATGACCCTTCATAATTAATCAATGCCGAGGTTACGAAAGTGGTTTATGAACCTAATAATGTTTGTTGAAAGTAAATGAGAGAAGTAAAAACGCCAGGTCTCCCCAGAGAACTGAAGAAAGAAAGATCTGTTTTAAAAGCATTGAGTATAGCTGCCACGCGCGGGCTAGGCAGGAGGTTCCCCTCTCAGCCAGAAATCTCGCCCAAGTAATTACGGTCCACCCTTGTTATTGTAAGTTGTGTTAGGTCGGAAAGGAATGTTTGAAAGAAGTAGTAACACAGCGTGAGTGTTTAAAAGTTGTTAAAGACCCGGGGTTTGAACCGAGGTCCATGTAGATGAAATATCGCTTGCTAGTTCAGATCGTAGCTTTCTTGTGTGATAATGGTCTTATAAGACAAATAAATAAATAAAAATCCCTAATGTAATGTTGTATGGATGTTGGATGCCATGAGTTTAATGAAGATAACTAGATTCCGGGAGTAATCATAGTTTTTGACTTTGTCAAGTAATCTTTTGTAACTCTGGAGTACACAAGTATTTTCCCGATCACTGTAGTGGATTTGTGAAACTTGAGAGAGATGGAAATGTTGAGAACATTGTGGAATGCCCAAACATTTAAGTGGAGAAGTAATATGTACTTTAAATATGATTATATGTATGTTTGATGAGAAGAAAACTCATAAAATAGTTATTGAGGTGTGTGAAAGAAGGACACCGTCATTTTGGAAAGTATCGAGTCATTAGAGCTCGTGATTACATTGGACTTTAAGATAGATACTTTATGGAAGTGAAAATAATTATGAGTTGTTGGTTTGAAAGAAACCATTTATTTTAATATAATGTTTGTTTAATTTTTATATTTTATTGTTCATTTTGAACAAGTTTAGAAGGATTTGGTCAATAGTTTATTTGTTTTATTTGTTTGTAGCGCCATAATTTTGGTTAATTAAATGTTATAAAATAGGAGTTGATTCTGTTGTTATTTTTGGAAGTGTATCCTCTATTTAATCCAAAATGTGTAAGTCACAGAGTTGGAGAACGTACCAAAACCCTGAAAATCCCGATTTGAGCATTGCTGGCATACTGTGATTTGCATATTTCTTGCTGGAAGGGCACAGGGGGGCATAGAAGTACTGTGCTTGGATTAATAACTAGAGGAACACTTAAGACGGTCATTTCATGTAAAGTAAAAATGATGATAGGAATAGCTACAACATCTAAAGTTAACTGACCGCATGGGTCCCTAGAAACTCACACCGAGCAGCCCTGAATATATTAAAAAACCCCTAGCAAATCTAAGATTTTGGCGCCCAGTACGCAGAGCTGAGTTTCCTAGGGAAAACCCGAGTTTTCTCGAAAAATCAAAATTTTCTTAAAAAAAATGGTTTTTCAAAATTTTGAATTTTAAATACTTCCATAAAGGTTTATGAGATTGAATAAAGATATCAAAATGGTACGTTGTAATAAACACCCGTACCAAAGTAAATTTTTTTGAAAATTGGGACACAATGGTTCAGATTACCATCTCTCAAGCATGTACCAGCGATGTGGCATGAGTAGCCCACAATATTTTAATAAGTTGTCATTAAGTGAAGAGAGACGGAGGCTCTCGGAGGATATAAGGGTAGAGAGTAAAGATAAATGTAAAACTACAGGTGATAAAGAGTACCCAAGTAATGAAAATGTAAAGGTTTCTTTAGAAAGCATGCGTGCACCTGGAGACATAGTTACACGAAGAGAATGTAACATGTCTGCAGACAATAGGGTGAAAATTGAGCCTTTAGAGCTCCAAAAGGAAAAAGAAAAATGTGAACCGATTCCAAGGAGAAATGTGTTTAGTACAGAAAATACTAATGGTAAAGGAAATTCAAAGTCTCACGTAGTAAGGCAGGTTAAAGTAGGCTCGGAAAACGAAGGGGAAAAGAACGATAGTCTTTGCGTTCAGGATCAGGAAAAGGTAGAAATGGCGACCTGGAAGGAAATAGAAAAATTCTTGGATATAATTGATGAAATACGAAAAGAGCACTATAAGATGAGGAATGAACTTTGGGAATTAAGGGATTTCAACTTAAGAAAGAAGGAAGGAATTGAGGAACAAAAAGAAAGTAATTGCGACGAAATTGAGAAAATATTCGAACTTCGTAAGAGGGCATGTAAAAATACCTATGAGATACCCAAACTGGAGTTAGAAGAATTGTATAAAGAAATTCCTGAGATTAAAAGGTCATTTAGAGAGACGAAAAAGGAATTTGCGAAACGTATGGAGAAAGAAGGAAAAATAGAAATAGCTTCGTGGAAACAGATAGATACATTGGTTGGGGACGTAAAGGAAATAGGGCACTCATTACGGGATAGTGAAAGAAAATGGAATAAGATCTTGTGGAATACTGATTACGAGGATCACGATAGGAAGAAATATCTTAAGGAACAGATGGAGTATATAAAGGAAAAAGGGGATAAGATGCATTACTTTAATTTGGATATATATGATAAATATGGAATAATAAGTGTTCAGGAGTTAGCTGAAATAAGAAAAGTCAAGATTCAGGAATATCAAGAAATATTAGAGGCCGTCCAGAAGAGATGTGAGGAATACATGTTGGAGCAGAACCGTCAGTCAGATGAAGCCGCTGCCCAAGTTGAAAAGCAAGTAGAAATTGAAGAAGAAAAAGAAGTAACGGTGCCGAAAGAGCCCGAAATTGAGACTAAAGAAGTCGAAAAGGAAATAGAAATCGTAATGACTCCAGTGGAAAGTGAGAAAAACTTTGAGATCCTTCCTGAAGAACAAATGGAGACTCAAGAGGAAATGAGAATTCCAGACCAGGAGGACAGCCGAAATAAAAATGAACGGTCAAGTGAAGAAGAACATTTTCATGGAAAGGTGGAGCTGAAAGAGCAAGAAATAATCCCAGAACAGGAGATAACAGAAGAAACGAAAGTTGGAGAGATGGAAATAATAATTCCTGAAGATATGGAGAAAGTAAATGAAACAATAATAGAAACTATCGCCGAAGCACAAATGGAAACAGAGGTTCAAGATTTCATAGAAATTGGAAAGGAAAACTTACAAGAAATTCAGGAGGATAGGAAAGATAGGAAACAATTAGAAGAAGAAGAAAAATTGAAAGCACAGATCCTTGAATTAATGATAAAATGTCAGGAGTGCCAACGAAAGAAAAGAGAAATGGAAACAGATCCAAACGAGAGCCAAGAAAACCTCAAAGGAAAAGTTGAGATTGTTGGAAATAATGAAGAAAAGAGAGGAGATGCCTTTGAAAATAATCAGGAAAGAGGAAGAAGACCGCAATTGGTAGTCGATTTACAAGAGAATAGATACCCTATGGAAATTAGGAGAGGAGGAGAGACGACGTACAATGCCTTGGAGAAAGAGGACGCTCAGGCGTATTTCAGTTGGAAGCTTCGTAAAAAGAAAAGGAATGAAAGAAAGGAAAAATGGAAAATGGGAGATAGAAGGAGAGCACGCTTATGGACAAGGATGAAAGGAAGACGGAGATGGTTCATAAAGCAAAAGAGATATAGAGTGTGGAAAAGAAGGAATAAAACTTATATAGAGATAAGAAGACGAGAGAATATGGAATGTAAGGAAATAAGAGAAGAGGGAGAAAGAGTAAGGGATGAAGAGAGCAAGAAAGATGCTGAGATCATAAAGAAAATAGAGCATTATATAAGAGCCATAGAGAGATGTGAAGGAAATGAAGAAAGAACGATGCATTGTTTGAAACAATTATATAACTTACCGATAAATGATCAGCATCTGGAGAAAACAGGAATTGGCAAGGTTGTAAATGGAATGAGAAAAAGAGACGGTTTGGTAGGAGATGTATCCCGAGCCTTGATAGAACTTTGGAAGGAAATGGTAATGGAAGACCAAAATGATGAAGAAGAGTGCGAAAGTGAAGAAACAGAAAGAGATACTATGGAAATAGAAGATAATGAAAATTACGAAGAAGAATTCGAAGGTGAAGAGAAAGAAAGTGATGAGATGGAAACAAAAGATAATGAGAGTGAAGAAGAAGATGAAGAAGAAGAAGAAGAAGAAGACGAAGAACAAGAGATGGTGGGATATGAAAGTATGGAATTAACAAATACCATCATTTGTTATCAGAAAGCCATTGAAAGGTGTATGGGTAATGAAAATGTTGTGTTATATTGCCTAAGCATATTAAAACATTTACCCATAACTGTTCGACAGTTAATAGAAACAAATGTTGTAGAGACAGTTGAAGATATTCACGAACAATGAGGGGATGTGAATATACGAGCTCAAGAGTTGCTTATAAAATGGGAAAATGAAATGATAGAAGATTTAAGAGCAGGAGGAGAAGAAGTTATGGAAATGGGAGATATGCTCGAGGAAAATAATGAGGAAGATTTAGAAGAAAAAGAAGAGAATGAGGAAGAAGAGCAAGGAGGAATAATAACAGTTGGAGATGTAAGGTGGAGGCACAAAGGATAGAAATAGATTATTCCAGCATAACTAACGGGTTAAGCCGCATGCACCCGTTAAAGAATGAGAGAATAAAGGAAATTTTGCTTGAAATACCATCTCAAGAAGAGATGAGGAAAACAGAAGAAAACCAAGAAGAGTCGGGTGAGGATAGACCGAGCTCTTAAAAAAACAAATGAAAATTTTACAGACTTGGAGTCTGAAAACAATAATGAAGCAGTAACGGGTAAAGCCATTTGCACCCGTAAGGTATTTAAAGAAGGTCAATAGGTTGACAGTACAAAATAAGAAAAGAGAAACAGACCGGCAGAATGCCCGTCTTATGAAACGAGGAAAGAAATAGAGCTATTCGACTCAAGTTTGGAGAGTGCACACCAGACTAGGGGAGAATCGTAAACACCCGAACGTGACGAGTAATTTATGACCCTGAGTGGAGACGTCCGCTAAGGAAAATGAATGAATGGGATCTTTGAAAGACCAAAGACAAGCCAGAGAGGAAGAGGATTTTAAAGGAATAAAGAAACAAAAGGTACGGATAACGTTATGATGGCTTCGAATGTTAAAAGAAAAAAAATAAGATTTTTATGAATAATTGAAGTAAATTTCCTCAAAATTTTTCGAAAATTTATTTACCTAAGGAGGGGAGAGATGAACCCATGTACCATAGGTTCAAAAGGGGTCGAATCCATGTATATTTGTAAAAGGAAGGAAATAAATATACAGTATTAAATAGAACATAGAAAGATTTCAAGCAAGGAGGCTAACATCACGTTGTGTAAGAAGTTAGACCCAGGTGGCCAGGAAATGAGATCATTCCTGACTCATTGATAAAGAGCCAGTCACGAGTATAAATAGACTGAGTGGAAAGTTTCGGCTGTATGAGAGAGAAGCACGTCTCGGAAATAGCCCTTACCTTGCATTAAAACGGCAACAGCGCAACTGTGCCAGAAGAAGAATAATTAGATTTAACCCATTTGAAAGAATAAAAGTAGGTAAATAAATACAGCATTGTGAATGATTTTAGAAGAGAGATTTTTGTGTGGAGAAAAATGTTTTAATAACTGTCCAGGAAAGAAGTGCAACCGTGGCCATACGTCATAGGGGAATTACCGAAGCCCGAGGAGTGGGGAATTCAAAAATCGACAGCAACACCCACACAGCTGAAGACTGAAAATTATTTAATATCTCAGAAATGCACGATCGATTTTCATGCGCAGTGAGATCATTTTACGTTTAGAAGACGAGCTTTCTGGAGATATAATTTTTATAATTGTGCGACAATTATTTCAAAAGTTGGTCATGAAAAGGACTAGGATTTTATCTTTTTTTGACTAAAGAGTATAACACTCCTGGCAGCACCAAGCTAAGCATGCAGTATTCCGACAGCCCGAGAGGGGGCGTCACGCTGTATCACATCGAATGCAGTTATTCCGACAGTCCGAGGGGGCGTCACGCTGTATCAGTACATGCAGTTTACGACAGACTCCTTGAGGGGAGATGCTACATCACGTCAGGCAGTTTACCAGTATTCCTTGAGAGGAAACGCTGTATCACATCGTACAAACATTATCCGATAGCCAAGAGCGTCGCGGTATCGATAACCAACGAGCATCCGAAAGGAGTAGCCAAGAAGTATTATTACAGTATCGCCGTGTGGAGAATTAGGAAAATCCTAGTTACAGGATTTAGTTCCGACAGTATAAAGTTTACAGTGAAAAGTTCAGAAATTACAGTCAAAGCAGGCTGCGAACTTAGAACCCAGGGCGATAGATCTTAAATTAAACGATCAAGAGTATCATAACGTATTGAAGTAACGTAACAGCGAGATAAACATTCTATCAACTTTAAAGAACCCGAGTAGGGACGGACAGAACAAGGTTCGCATGGTATTCCTGAAAGATAGGAATTCGAGAACCGAATAAGCGGAAAGGAAAAGGAAATTATAGACATTGCTTCAAGAAAGCAGACGAATTATTAAAAAGCACTAAGTTACGAGGAGTATTAGTTGCTAGAAATCAATAGGGCACCGATAGATTATCTGGGGGACCGTGGACAGAATAGACTTTCGCTAGACCAACCAATAGGGTCTAAAAGGGAGCCGTTCGAGTCAGAGATAATAGCAGATCGTCAGGAAACGGAATTTGAAGGAGAACTATTCCAGGGAGGAAGTAGATGGTTCGAGACTTTCACATTCTGACAGGATATGAAGCCGGCATTTACTAAATTTCACCCTTGGAGACGGGAGGTCAAGAAATCACGTGTGAAAGGCTTAATAGCAGCCTCAGTGATTAGAATCTGTGAAGTGTAAATATATAAAGATTTTTGTTAAAAAGTAATATTTTTCAGTGTTTTTATCGTGTATTCTAAACGAATACACCAGTGTATTTTAAAAATGTTATCAGTGTTAGTTAAAGGTGTGTCAAGATAAGTCTGTACATGAAATGAATTTGTACAAGATGGTGTAATTCCAAGTTAGTGGGCAAAAATGAAACATCGCAAGAAAAGGGAAGGTCAGGGACCGACCTATAACATGTGAGTAAAGATTTTCATTATGTTTTGTGTTGGGAAAGTGTTTGTGTACAATCCACCGGAGTTTGAGACAGAGGGATGTTTCTAAATAACAAATAACAGTATAAGAGCGCGGTCTGAACAAATAAAATTTGAGAAATTATAAATAATTGTGTGAAATGAATAAATCCTGTATGAGGAAATGTATGAAATAAAATGTCAGTGTATTTGACAAATATGACAAAAGCAAGCGTAATAAATAATAATAATAATAATAATAATAATAATAATAATAATAATAAAAGAAATATAAATAAAGATTAAATTGAATGATATGAAAGTAAGAGCGTTTGAGCCTTAATAAAAGTATAAGACATGGTGTTAATGCATGTTCTTAAAATATAGCGATTATTGTCAAGGGAAAGGATTAATATAAAAATTGAGATATGGATCAATTGTTAATGTGGAATTTATCAGTTCTTTGGGAGACGCTAGGCCTTAAAATAATGTATAGCGCAATGTAGCGCATTCAAGTAAATTGTCACGCTAGGAATGCGTAGAATCTAAATGTACTTGGTAAATTACTGATGAGGGTAGTCGATTGCGGTAATTGAGCCATGATAAAGTCCTCCAATAGTGACGTAGGTCACGAGGCTATGTGTGTTATGTTGTATAATAGGGAGCAAATGTATGGTATTATGAGCGCAGGTAATGTAGGCCACGGCCGACCCTAAGTCGCATTTATATAAGTCCTCCAGTATGGGAATGGTTCCCGAGGCATGTTCAGAGAGTCAAACCTAGACTCGTCTAGTTGTTGAAGCCCCTAAGTATTCGTCGTTGTATGTGAATTACTCTTACCAATCAATGATGACCCTTCATAATTAATCAATGCCAAGGTTACGAAAGTGGTTTATAAACCTAATAATGTTTGTTGAAAGTAAATGAGAGATGTAAAAACGCCAGGTCTCCCCAGAGAACTGAAGAAAGAAAGATCTGTTTTAAAAGCATTGAGTATAGCTGCCACGCGCGGGCTAGGCAGGAGGTTCCCCTCTCAGTCATAAATCTCGCCCAAGTGATTATGGTCCACCCTTGCTATTGTAAGTTGTGTTAGGTCGGAAAGGAATGTTTGAAAGAAGTAGTAACACACCGTGAGTGTTTAAAAGTTGTTAAAGACCCGGGGTTTGAACCGAGGTCCATGTAGATGAAATATCGCTTGCTAGTTCAGATCGTAGCTTTCTTGTGTGATAATGGTCTTATAAGACAAATAAATAAATAAAAATCCCTATTGTAATGTTGTATGGATGTAGGATGCCATGAGTTTAATGATGATAACTAGATTCCGGGAGTAATCATGGGTTTTGACTTTGTCAAGTAATCTTTTGTAACTCTGGAGTACACAAGTATTTTCCCGATCACTGTAGTGGATTTGTGAAACTTGAGAGAGATGGAAATGTTGAGAACATTGTGGAATGCCCAAACATTTAAGTGGAGAAGTAATATGTACTTTAAATATGATTATATGTATGTTTGATGAGAAGAAAACTCATAAAATAGTTATTGAGGTGTGTGAAAGAAGGACACCGTCATTTTGGAAAGTATCGAGCCATTAGAGCTCGTGATTACATTGGACTTTAAGATAGATACTTTATGGAAGTGAAAATAATTATGAGTTGTTGGTTTGAAAGAAACCATTTATTTTAATATAATGTTTGTTTAATTTTTATATTTTTATTGTTAATTTTGAACAAGTTTAGAAGGATTTGGTCAATAGTTTATTTGTTTTATTTGTTTGTAGCGCCATAATTTTGGTTAATTAAATGTTTTAAAATAGGAGTTGATTTTGTTGTTATTTTTGAAAGTGTATCCTCTATTTAATCCAAAATGTGTAAGTCACAGAGTGGGAGAACGTACCAAAACCCCGAAAATCCCGATTTGAGCATTGCTGGCATACTGTGATTTGCATATTTCTTGCTGGAAGGGCACAATATATAAAATCCAACATGGCGACCATCCGAAATATTTAGTCGGTTCTCAATATCTACGAATCTATTACAGCAATCAAACTGAAATTGTGTATGTTGATAGTGGCAATTAACATAAGTAGGATATATGAAAATAGGCTGTATAGTTCTTCACGGAACTACTTGTTGCAAAATGTGATAAGTAGGCTAATAATCGATTGGGACCTCTACAGGCACGCCCTACAATCTACCGTCGCTGGCAATCCCAACATTCGCTGCGAGGGTGACATCGACACCCTTAAAAAAAGAATATCAAGCTCATTCCTACACGCAGCCCGCTCAGCTACCATTGGTCCAACACACAGGAAATTACACAGCCCATTCACAATAGCACATGTCTGGCTGCGTGGCTCAGGGGTAACGTTCTCGCTTGCTGAGCCCAAGGTTGCAGGTTCGAAACCTGGCGCAGTCAGCTGGCATTTGAGGGTGCGCAAATGCGAGGGAGCCGTGTCAGTACATTTACTGGCACGTTAAAGATCCCCTTTGGGGAAAAATTCCGGCACCCCGGCGTCTCTAAAAGCCAGTGTAGTTAAAAGGGACGTAAAACCAATAACATCATCATCAACAATAGCACATTCACTCAGGGCACTAATTAAAAGGAAAAATATGATCCGTTGGCGATGGCAAGTCACTCGAGACCTCAGACAGAAGTAGGATTGGTTCCGTTTAAATTGAGAAATTCGCACTGCCATGCTAGAAATACGAAACAAAGCATGGCGCAATAAACTAGTTAATATGGCCGGAAACTCCGGTACCATGTACGGTATGGCCCGGAAATTTCTCCGGAAAAGGACAGGCATTGCACCATTACTCGGGGAACGTGGAATAGTCTTTACTAATGAAGACAAGGCTGACGCCCTGGTGGATACTTTCGAGAAAACCTGCGAGCCAAACGACGAACCTTGCGATGAAGACTTTATAGGAGAGGTCTATCGCGACCTTCGTGGTGGCTTCCAGAGAAAGCTTCCGCCAGATTTTAAACTGCTCAAGCTCATTAAAAAGCTGAAAAACCGTAGGGCCCCTGGGCCTGACTGGGTAGCTACTTCTTTCATTAAAAATATATCTAAGAACGTTCTCACTAGCCTCACTAAGCTTTTTAACGCAATATATAGATTTGTTTACTTACCCACTGCCTGGAAAGTTGCCAAGGTCATTATGATATGGAAACCTCAGTCCGATGGTAAATTCCCCCAAAATTATAGGCCCATTTGTCTTCTCTCTATCATTTCGAAACTTTTCGAAATGACATTACTTTCCAGGCTTCATGTCTTTATTGATGACACAATTAACGATGAGCAGTTCGGCTTTCGGCAAGGCCACTGCACAGTTCAGCAACTACTCAGACTTATTGAGATTGTCACGCGTGCTTTCAACGAAAACCGAATGACAGGAATTTGTTTTCTGGATATCAGTCGTGCATTCGATAAGGTATGGCACAGCGGCTTGCTGTACAAACTAAAGCACAAAGGACGCCCAGATCATTTACTCAAGGTACAGTATATAATTCATTCCTATGCTTAGGAAAAGGAAATTATACATCCAAGTGGAGGATGCCCAGTCTTCTATAAGGAAGATCTGAGCTGGTGTACCTCAGGGAAGTGCTATTTCTCCCGATTTATTCAATCTATACGTCTCTGACGTCCCGAAAGCGAAGAACACTAACTTCCATCTGTACGCGGATGATACCGCGATCTCCACCACTTTCCGGAGAGGATGTAAAGTTGAAGAATACCTACAAGGCGCTCTAAAGAAACTCGAACCCTGGTTTGAGAAATGGCGCATTAAAATTTACGTCAATGAATGTTATGCCACACTATTTACTAAAAAACGTAAATTCACGGTTGTCAAGGATCTGACCTTTTTCGGTGAAGTATTCAGATGGCACTCAGTCAGAAACTGAATATTTGGTAGTCACGCTACACAAGGGACTTACTTTCGCCAAGGAAGTAAAACAGCGTGCAAACATGGCGAAAGCCTGTCTAGCGAAGCTCTGGCCTTTCATGAGGTCCCAGAGCTACTCCGATTCATTTAACAAACTCCTGGCTTACAGTACCATTATACGGCCAGTTATGGAATATGCCAGGCCTGTGTGGGTGTACGTAGCCCCCACACATCTTAATAAACTGCACGTTGTTCAGAACAAAGCGCTTCGCACGATATCAGACGCCCCTTGGTACGTGCGAAACGCCCAACTACATGCTGAATACAACCCCCCCCTCCTCAAATTGAGAATTAAGAAACAGGCAGGCAACCTCTATAAACTAAGTGCTACCAACACCAACCCTCTAATTAAAAGGTTGGGTGATTACCGAGCCACAGGGTCCCGTTATAAGCGGCGCAAAAGTCTAATACGAGTAGAATAAGTTTCACTTCCATATAGCTACTACAGCTCTTTGACTTACGAGTCCCTCTCAATTTTCAACCTGCTTCTCTTAGCAAATTAACGTTTCACCCTCACCTTGTGTATTTCACCGTGCCTCGAGCACAAGGTCACATTCTAGCCAATTATGACACCTCGGTGATTACCCTCAATCCCTCAAACAAATACAGTAAGATCACTACCGCATTTGATATAGCTCTTATAGCCCAGGCAAATTAAGTTTTAACCAAAAATAAATAATGTAAAGCTGAAATTTGGCATAGATGTTCCCTAGTACCCTAGTAAAAAATCCTGAAAAGTCCCCATCTCTGCGTTGTCTGCGTCATAGTTTTTGGAGAGTTCAAAAGGGCTTAAATGGGGCCTAAGTGCCAAAAACAGCATTTTTCCGTCCTGCGTTCAAAATATTGATCCAAAATCAGTTCTAATGAGCTTTGATAGTAATAAGAGAAGGACTGCGTTAAATATAACGCTCTTATTGGTCGTAATTATTGCCATACATTTAAACAGACGAGTAATCAAACATTTTTAGCTCAACTTTTCTCACGAACATTTAGCTAATTTGTCATTAGCCGGGACTTATCGTGTAAACAGCTGCTGATAGCGACTAATGACCCGAAGTAAAAGTTGTAAAGCACACTTGTAGCTTTAAAACGATACATTGCCCATGTTCATCCGACAAAATCAGCAGCAGAGATACAGTTACAAATATAAAAGTGCAAGTCTGGAGGTCGCTTTACGAACGAACGCCCATTTACGCTGATGAGCTCCATCTATTCACCTTTGCTGACACCATTTTGTATCTTTGATCAAGAGCTTTTAGGATGGTATTCCTTTGAATCCAGGTAAACTAGCAGAAACAGTTTGCATAGAACAAAACGAGTTTAATGCAGTTAGCAGTTAAACGTACATTCATAATATGCATAATGCAAATAATAACAAAACAGAGCTTAAAAATCTTTCTTTAGACTAAGAACACTTGCAAAACAAAGCTTACATAGGACTCAAACGTCCTCCTCATCGTCTGAGCCATCAAATGTGACGTTGCCACACGCTTTTTCACTGCAATGTCCACTCATTAAGGAGCATTCTAACCGGAACGTACACACTCACACCGGCTGCCACAAGAGATCTTGCAGTTGCAGGACACCAAATTGAGGAGATGATCTCGAGCAGCTGGAAGATGAGTTGTCACTGGTACTAAAGCTGAGTGTTGGATTTTCCATCCCAATTGGGTCGCGTCCAAAGAAAGTCCTAACCATTCCTGAACTTGCAAATATACCCGCAGTGAATGTTGTTTGCATGCCGCCGAAGTCGGCGAAAGTGAAGCCAGCTGAAATGATGCTGTGACCGGTTGTTTGGCAATTTTTAGCTGTATTTCACTACCCGAAGTTCGTCGAGGCTTTTGCACTCCAATTTGGCACCATTTACTGTTTGATGTACTCTACCCACAGCTTTCCTGTGCGAAATTTCTGGCTCATTGAAGAAAATGTGTCACGAAGCGACTCTTTGAGACGTTGAAGGCAAGGATATGATAGCAAGTCGTTGGCGGTGCCTTCTTGCAATACGGTATAAAGCGCCTGTATTTCATCCTTGTCATCCTTCAGCCCGTCGTTCATGTTGAGTAACATTGTCCCGACAGTCTGTTTTGTCAGAAAATGCGCTCTGTGGGCCCTAGAACATGCACAGTTTCACGTTATTGATACATTTGAAATTGAAGGCATAACGTAATCATTAACAGCGAGCTAATTGCAAGCCTACCTAGAATATGCGTGTCCAGACATCATGTAAGTCACTGACGATTTAGCGTATATTTCCGCCCAGAGCTCCTCCCAACCGCTTCCATTCATCACGTAGCCGATTGCCCCAAGAAACGACATCAGAAGGTGAAATCCGCCTAGACGAACAACCACGTTTTTCAGTTCCTCTGAAGTGTCCGATGCTACTATCTCTGCAGCTTTCGCGTATAGGGGCTGGTCAATGGTTACGAAACAAGTGCTTTCTTTCAGTTCCGCGCACTCTCTTGCGGCAAACTTCAACGCGGAATATATAGTTGATGGATAGCTCGGTTCCAAGTTAATGAACGGCAGGGCATCAACTGACGTTGTCTGGGAAGCTGGTTGAGCATGAGCAGACAGTGACGTCTTCATAAAGCCGTTCCACGAAGCGGGTAAATTAATACCTGACCACCGTCCAGATAACCACAATGAGTGCATCATCAACGCAATAGCCACAGAGTTTGGGGCTTCCACAGTTAACTCCTTAATCTTGACGTCCTTTGAACCAGTAGAAGAGGGTTTCTGATACCACGAAATTTTGAACTTTCCCATCGCTGCAATCACACCACCATTAGGAACTTCTCGTGTACGTGGGAGTGGAGATATTTCACTGTCAGTTGCTGGACCTGTGCACTTGATGCCTCACATGCAGTGAAATGTGTTTCGCCCGTCCAATGTCCTTATGTTATAGTCAGCGTTGTCAAATCAAAACTGCGTGAACGCTCCAGCATTCGGGATTGGACGTTCTTCACGAAGCGCTGAAACTTCGTACCTGTGGACTTCCGCCACATTTACTGAAAATCCAAGACTGTTTAGAAGCTGAATTAATTGTTTTGAGTATTGTTGGCCTGCTCCGATAGGCCGAGCGCTGTCACCTAGAAACGCGATCGGGTGCCCTTTCAACAGCTGTTATGCTTTGGGACCGTAACTCGGTAACCGTTTCTCGCATAGACATGGGTAATATACCAATGTAAAGCTAAAATTATGCTTTATAACTTTCATTCTGGGTCTTTAGTCAATATCAGCAGTTGTTTAAAAAATAATGACCTGCTAATAACAAATTAACGAAATTTTCGTGTAAAAATTGTGCTAAAATGTTAAATTAGACGTTTTTTTCTTTCATCAATAGCAATAATTATGCCTGATGAGTCCGTTATCCTACTGGTTCATTTTTATTAATTGATAAAGCTCGCGAGAACTAATTTTGGATCAATATTTTGAACGCAGAAAGCAAAAATGCTATTTTTGGCACTTAGGCCCCATTTGAGCCCTTTTGAACCCTCCAAAAACTATGACGCGGACACCGCAGAGATGGGGACTTTTCAGGATTTGTGTTTAGGGTACTAGGGAACATCTATGACAAATTTCAGCTTTACATTTTTTTTTTAGGTTGGCCGTGTTTTTTGCATATAATGCCTGAGCTATTAAGGCCCTCGGGCTGACAGGCTAAAATTCACGCGCGTAAAGCCAGCGAGACGTCGCCGGATTCAGATCGGATCGGAATATGCCATCGTGACTTGTGATGGTCATCTTACTACTCAACATCATCATGGTGGCCTGCTATTTAAGGCTGGCTTGCGCCGTAATCAGCGTCTATCTTCTTCAAGCAGCCAGCAACTCTACCGCGCCCAGCTCGGGCCATTTCTACGGGGTCCAGGATCTACAGTATATTCACTTCCCCATGTGATGTTTTTCAAAGAAAACAAGATATTTCAGCCCCTGTGAGTTATTTTGATGTACGGTTTGCAAACGTTCTAACCAATATGTGTGATGGAAATCTGCAACAAATCTTGGACAAATATTTGAAAGGAAATCTTTCAGTGAATAATAGTTTATAGACACTTAAAACTGGCTTACAACTATGTTCCACGGGCTCTGTAAATCAGGCTACTTATATTGAGAATTGAAGTCAACTCAATGTAGTTCAGTACATAATCTTCTCTTTAAAGCTCTAAGTGCTTGTCTTAAATGTGTGAGAACATCAGCCTCCATCACCAGTCAAAGTTGCTATTTAAATAAAAACAAGTAGTTCCGTGAAGAACTATACAGCCTATTTTCATATATCCTGCTCATGTTAATTTCTTCTAACAACATACAAAATTTCAGTATAATTGCTGTAACAGATTCGTAGATATTGAGAACCGTCTAAATATTTCAGATGGTCGCCAGGTTGGATTTTTATTTTTGTACTATTACATTAAGATTATTGTGTACGTGTGGTATTCAAACTTCAATCGCATGATTAGAACACAAGAAGTAAAAACGAGATTTTAAAATTACGCACAGCAGCCATCTTGTGATTATGCAAACAATTGAAATAAATTAGATGCCAGTGGATCAACATTTGTATAAGCATTTAACGTGCAACGTTTCACAGCACTCGGATAGTTAATTCGCGAGAATCGTCCATTTAAATATTTATACTTCGCGTCGCCTCCGTGTTGGATTTGTGCTCACCAGGTTAATGAAAGTCCTATAGGTGAACATATGTTCATAGTCTCTATGAACATAAAAAATTCAGTTTGGTTGCTGTAAAAGATTCATAGATATTGAGAACCGTCTAAATATTTCGGAAGCTCGCCATTTAGGATTGTTATGTGTATAGGCCATAGAATTATGTACCATTCAAGGACAATTATTGCCTAGGTTCATTATTCAAACTTTCACTTCGATCGCATGATTACGACACAAGAAATAAAAACTTAATTTTAAAATTTCGCACAGCCGCCATATTGAGGTTATGTAAACAATTGATTTAAATTAGATGGCAGTGCATTACAATCTGCAAAATCATTTACTGTACCACATTTCACTGCGCTCAGAGAGTTAAATCACGAGAAAAGTCTATTAAAATATTTCAAATTCGCTTGGTCGCCATGTTCGTTTTTTACTTTAGGAGTTTATGAATTATACATAGATAAACTTGTACCAGTACCCTTTATCACCGTACAAAATTGCAGGGTAATATCTGTAATAGTTTAGGAGATATAGAATGTCAGTGAAATATTTCGCACAGCCGCCATTTTGATGTTATGTAAACAATTGAACTAAATTAGACTCCAGTGCATTACTATGTGTATAAACACTTGCTGTACCTAGTTTCATTACGTTTGGATGGTTAAATCGTGAGAAAAGTCTATTTAAAAGTCTCAACTTCGCTTGGTCGCCATGTTCGTTCTCTACTTTACAAGTTTATGAAATATACATAGGTAAACTTGTATCAGTACCCTTTATCACCGTACTAAATTGCAGGGTGATATCTGTAATAGTTTCGGAGATATAGAATGTCAGTGAAATATTTCGCACAGCCGCCATTTTGAGGTTATGTAAACAATTGAACTAAATTAGACTCCAGTGCATTACAATGTGTATAAACATTTGCTGTACCAAGTTTCATTACGTGTGGATAGTTAAATCGTGAGAAAAGTCTATTTAAAAGTCTCAACTTCGCTTGACCGCCATGTTGGTTTTGTAGTCACCAGGTTTTTGAAAGTCTCATAGGTGAACTTCTAGTAGTACCCTTTAACACCGTACACAATTTCAGGGCGATATCGTTAATAGTTTCGGAGATATTGAATGCTAGTGAAATATTTCGCACAGCCGCCATTTTGCATTGGTGAGACGTAACAAAATTTGAAGGGCACGGTCGAGGTCGCCGGGATTAGTGCTATGAACATACCGAGTTTCATTGAAATCGCTCCAGCCGTTTAGATTTTATTAGGGGGGGACACACACACGAATCACACACACACACACACACGCACACACACACGGACAAAAGGTGATCTCATAAGCCTATTTTTTCAAAATTGAAAATAGGCTAAAAATCCAATTTTAGTTGGATTTGTTTATCCTTTCCTCAAACAATGTTGCCTACTCTTTTTTACCTGATTAAATCTAGTAGAATTAAATAATAAGTGACAAAATATTGTACTTGTGATCAGTTCCCCATTTTCCTTACATTTTTCATTTGTCATTACAAACATTAATTACACCCTTTCCAGCCAATTCACTCATCCTTTTGTCCGAGATTGGCCTTGCCTCTTGCTCCGTCTGTTGTTGCATAGTATTGTTACTCCAATACAACCAGCAGGAGATATCATAAACAGGTCTGACCCCTTGAAGAATCAGGGAAGATGAAATAAGGACCAATTAAGACGAGAAAGTGCAAGACACCCTAGGCCTTGGATACCATGATACTGTTACAACCCAACACTAAAAGGTGTTGCAACTCCTCAAAACTCCATAAATCCCACAACTAATACAGGAACTACACAGAGCAATGAGCGGATACATGAAGCAATGTGAAGCAACATTATAAACAACACGAAGTTACACACCTACATGGAAGTGACAACTGCTAACACAACACAAAGACTGCTATCACAACAAATAAGAGCGATCCTATAAATAGGAAGGACACCGAAGGCTCCAGGAGAATGGCAAGAGCAGAGAGCAGAGAGGAAGGTGGCTCGTTCCCATGGACCGTCCGCTAGGCCCCTGCTTCGGCAGGCGAGGCTCCCCCCCCCCTCCACTCACCGGTGACGGAGAATCGGTACCAGGGACCCTATGGAGATCGGGTAGTGGCGCAGGTTCTTCGGATACTTGTTCCATTGCTCGGTAGCCGGCAAGGCCCGCGCTTATCCCAGTAGTGCCGAGTTCCAACGGATTCCCCGGAGACGAACTGGCGAGAAGACGGACATGGATCTGGTGCATGATACCTTCTCCCAACTAACAACAACCTACTCATTTCCATACCCACATTTCCTTGCATGTGGCAATAACCAAGCCGCCAGGTTTTACGTGTAGGCAATCTTTCCTTCCTGCCTATGCGGTTTTCCCTGGCCCTACAATCTTACCCTTATATATGTGTACATATTTACATGTGCCCATATATAAATGAAATGAAAATCCGCATCCTGCTTCCAGTCTCCGACCGGGTCAGGAATGGAATGAATGAAGCCCCCATCTAGCGGCGAGGATATGTAGTGTGCCGGCTGCCGAAGCCTGTCGCACTCCCCTGGGGCAATGATTAAATGAATGACAGTTGAAATGAAATGGTAGTGGAGAGTGTTGCTGGAATGAAATTGTGTCAGGGAAAACCGGAGTACCCGGAGAAAAACCTGTCTGCCTCCGTTTTGTCCAGCACAGATCTCACATGGAGTGACCGGGATTTGAACCATGGATCCAGCGGTGAGAGGCCGGCGTGCTGCCGCCTAAGCCACGGAGGCTCATGTGCCCATATATAATATATACCAATGTTAATATATGCTAATTATGCCTGGTAAATCGCGACCGCGATCGGACAGGCACTAAGTCCTAAATGACATTCCTTCTATCCAATCCCCTATGCTTTCCCTTCTACTATCGTAGATTAACTGCATGTTTAGGAGTTCTCCTGACCACATGCACAATTTGCCTAACAGTGGTGGCCAAACGGTAGGATATCTTACAGGGGAGTCTTCACTCTCGTTTACGGTCGGCGGCAAGCTTTTATGAAGAAGGTATCCAAAAACTTGTGCCACGCTATGACAAATGCCTGCAAAAGTTCGGCAGTTATGTGGAAAAGTAGTTTAAGAGGTGTAGAATGTTGTGCAATAAATAATTTTTCTGTATCTGTACACAATTCAATTTTATTACCAAACGGAACTTATTTTCTGGACGTGCCTCTTAAATAGTCGCACAAACCCTTGCTCACTTTCTCCATTATTTACGCACAGCTGTTCTTCCGCCTTGCGCAACGTTCCACCTTGGACCCTCCCTTCCCGCTTCCCGCAAGGTCAGGAATACCGTGTGGTCAGCTACTCGGCTAGCTCTCTCGCCCGCGCCTGGCAGAATCCCTGTTCCTTCCTCCCCTAGTTGCATCCCCCTTCGTTTGCTGGAATACCTCTCCAAACCCAAGACAAGCGAGTTAAATGCCCTTTAGAAGAGACACCTGAAGGGGGCGCAAAAATACTGGCGGGGTTGAAAGAGAACAAGAGATGACCAAGGGAGATTGGCAGGATAGAAGAGACAAAGGAGCCCGGCACAAGTGGAAGCAATGCCGGACTCAGCCAGGGACCCGTGGTTGCCAACCCACGTCCCACTCGTTGTTAGCCTCTGGTTATACATACGACTATTTTAATTAAAATTTGTTAATTTTCTATAGAAGATCAAGAACATCGCATTTATTTCTCAGAAAACGAATAGTTTGGTATTTTGAGATAATTTCGTATCGCCTAATAAATATTGCTAAAATACACTCCTTGTGATCACAGAACATGAAGTTTCCAAAATCCCTTCCTTGACCCGCCTTGAAAAGAAAGAAAATCTTGACCATTGGCTGCATTTATAATAATCATAATAATAATAATAATAATAATAATAATAATAACAAAGGAGAAACATCCCCTCTCCATCGCACTGAATCTTCAGCTGATGATAATTATACATCGCTTCATTTGGCATCTTTAGATTCACCAGTAAATGAAATAAAAAATTCCTCTTGGCACGCCGGAAGAAGGAGGTAGATTTCACCGGGCAAACTAGGGGATAGGCTATAATAGACAAAATATGCAGGTTTTCGTAGAAGGATTAGACCTCATTTATTGCGAGAAAGTATTTTACAATTGGAGCTTAATTAACTTTTTTTCGTCTTTGTATGCATATTTTTAACGTCTTATTGTCTTATGGGGACGGTAACCTTCTTGTCATTTGGGGTCCATTTTTAGCCTATTTTCATTTATGAAAAAAATAGGCTTATGAGATCACCTTTTGTCCGTGTGTCTGTCTGTGTGTGCGTGTGTGATTCGTGTGTGTGTGTGTCCACCCATAATAAAATCTAAATGGCTGGAGCGATTTCAATGAAACTTGGTAAGTTCATAACACTATTTCGGACGACCCCGACCGTGTCCTTCAAATTTTGTTACGTCTCACCAATCCAACATGGCGGCTGTGCGAAATATTTCACCAGCATTCAATATCTCCGAAACTATTACCGATATCACCCTGGAGAGGTGCACCTATGTGACTTTTGAAAACCTAGTAACTACAAAACCAACATGGCGGTCAAGCGACGTTGTGATTTTAAATAGACGTTTCTCGCGATTTAACCAACCAAACGCAATAAAACTTGGTACAGTATATGTTTATACACATTGTAACACACCGACATTTAACTTCGTTCAATTGTTTACATAACCTCAAGATAGCAGCTGTGCGAAATATTTCACCGATATTCTATATCTCTGAAACTATTACTGGTATCACCCTGAAATTTTGTACGGAAATAAGGGGCACTACTGGAAGTTCATCTATGAGTCTTTCAAAAACCGGTTAACTACAAAACGAACATGGCGGCCAAGCGAAGTTTAAAGATTTAAATAGACTTTTCTCGCGATTTAATGATCCAAACGCAATGAAACTTGGTACAGCAAATGTTTATACATATTGTAATGCACTGGTATCTAATTTAGTTCAATTGATTACATAACCTCAAAATGGCAGCTGTGCGAATTTTAATATTAAGTTTTTATTTCTTGTGTCGTAATCATGCGATCGAAGTGAAAGTTTGAATAATCAACCTATGCAACAATTTTCCTTTAATGGTATATGACTCTATGGCCTATACATATAACAATCCAACGTGGCGACCATCCAAAATATTTAGACGGTTCTCAGTATCTACGAATCTGTTACAGTAATCAAACTGATTTTTTTAAATGTTCATAGGGGCTATGAGCATAAGTTCACCTATAGGACTTTCAATAACCAGGTGAGCACAAGTCTAACATGGCGACGACGCGAAGTATATATATATTGACATGGACGTTTCACGCAATTCAACCATCCGAGTGCAGTGAAACATGGCAGAGTAAATCCTTATACAAATGACAATCCATTGGCATCTAATTTATTTCAATTGTTCCATAACCACAAGATGGCAGTGTGCGAAATTCCGCAATATTTAGTCGGTTCTTAATATCTACGAATCTATTACAGCAATCAAACTGAAATTTTGCATGTTAATAGTGGCAATTAACTTAAGTAGGATATATGAAAATAGGCTTTAGTTCTTCACGGAACTACTTGTTATACTCGTGGTCACACTGTCCGTATGCAAGGTTTCGACACTGATGTGTAACTATCTAACAGAACTTCCTCACGCAAAATTTTATCTCTCGCATATATGTTGGTTGGTTCCTCAGTTTAGGGGCTGCGACAACGTGGCCATGTAGCCCCGTGTACTTTGGGTGTGTGTAGAATATCTCTGATAAACTGTGTTAATTGTGATGGCAGTATTAGTCTGTAATTTAGGTAAGGACTGCAGACGGTCAATCTCAAGTAGTAATTCCTAATTTTGGTACCAAATACTACCGTCAACGACACCTACAGTAGCTATGAACTTGGCAACTAAATGCCACTGCAACCATCAACATGCAGCGATCGTTGAAACTTCCTCTGCGAAGGAAACATACTGAGGGATTTTTAGTGCTCTTAGAAAATCCGACGACTTAGTCCAGGTTTGAACCCGCGACCTTGGGCATGGAAGTTCAGCATGCTACCAGTTACGTCACCGAAGCCGCTTCCACCAGAGTCAGATGGAAAACTGAATGTGATGTCGTGCAATGGTGATGTCATGGCAACCTCTTATAGCTCATCCCTCATCAATTTAGAAGCGTTGTCATGGTAACCTCTGATGGCTCTTGGCATTTTCTTATAAATCCGAAATAATTTTTCTCATCCCTTGGCGTAATGGTGGGTCATATCAAAATTTATTTCAGACAAACGATTTAGGTAATTATTAGGGGAATATTGTCCATTTTGTACAGTTTTGATATTGAATTTGAATTTATTTATTTGTTTCTCTTATACAGGCCACTGAGGCTACAACGCCTCTTTATGCAGCTCTCTTCATTCAGAGGGCGGTTACATACAATAGAATAAATGAAGAAAGAAAAAACTTAACCTATACATACAGTTGACAATAGAAGTTCTTGTTATTACACCCGTTCACCTTGAACATCATAATTATATAGCTGATAGATTACAATGAAGGGAGTGTTTTATCGCTCTGATAGGAAGTCCTGAATACTGGTGCAATTTATATTTATTCCAGAGAATACTAGCTGAAATACGGAATGAACCTTTGCATTTTTCGGTTTTGTGATGAGGTATCTGGAGCATTTGTGCAGTGTGTCTATTCGCACCGTTATGCACCGATTGCATGGGAGTTAGTGAGCAGTAAATAAAAGACGGAATTTTGAATTTTAGAATTTTTATCACAGTCAGAGCCATGGCATACTGTCTTCGTTCCTTTAACTTTAGCCATCCAATCTGGACGTAAAATGGAGTTATATGAGACTCTCTTGGTACATTGAGAACAAACCGCAAGCAAGCATTTTGCTTTCTTTGCAATTTTGTATTGAGGACCTCTCCCATATCATGGTAAATTATAGATCCATAGTCAAATATTGGTAATATCAAACTCTGTATCAGTATCTTTCGTACATTTTGAGGCAAATAGAAGCAAGTTCGCCTAATTTGATATAATGACGATGCAACCCTTTTCAGAATCATGTTTGTGTGATCCTGCCACGATAATCGAGAGTCAAAAATAACTCCCAGATTTCTTACTGCTGACTGGTACGGAACTGTTTGGGATGCAAGCTGTAAAGGTGGTACTGGGTCAGGTAGGGAACTGAGTAATTTGGTATAGCCGATGATGATCGGTTGCGTTTTTTCGAAGTTAAGTATTAGATTATGATCGAGTGCGTACTGAGATAGGCTTTGAATGTCACTGTTAATTAGAGCTACCTTCAAATGAATGGATTTCAGATCCGTGTGTAGATATAGCTGAAGGTCATCTGCATACATATGATGTTGACAGAATTTAAGGATAGATGGAAGGTCATTTATATACACGGAGAACAGGAGTGGACCAAGGACCGAACCCTGCGGCACACCTGTTGTTACTTCACACCATTCTGAAACATTGTCATCTGCTAGGACTACTCTCTGACATCTGCCTGTTAGGTAAGACCTAAACCAGTTCGTTACTGACTTTGAAAGGCCTAGATTTCTTAATTTAACTAGTAGGATCTCATGGTGAACTCTGTCAAAAGCTTTGCTGAAATCGAATAGAGATAATATAGTTATTTCCTTCCGGTCCATTGCTAGACGAATGTCGTCTGTGACTTTGATAAGGGCTGTCAGAGTACTATGTTTTGATTTATATCCAGATTGGTTCGGGTTTAGGATATTGTTGGAATTTGTATATTCATAAAACTGATCAAAACAATCCGTTCTAACGCTTTCCCAATTGCACACAATATACTTATTGGTCTAAAGTCACTACAGTTTAAGGCGTTCGTGAATTTTGGTATTGCTTTGATGTTGGCTTTTTTCCATTGTGTCGGATAAATACCCATTTGCAGGCTATAGTTAAATGTATGCAATAAAACTGGCATGAGGAGGTCCATATTCCTTTTCAATAGCGTAATAGATATATGATCTGGTCCTATGGCTTTTGAAGTTATCCTAAATATGGCTAAATGAATGTCCTCTGGATATATATAGCCAAAATGAAATTCTTCCCGTCGGTCAGTAAAATTTTCCCTGTAGTTAGCAACAGTTGACAAAACTCTATTGCTGTCTACAACGGTTGATACGTTTAAATAATGCTTATTAAGCTCATCAGCGCTCATTGTTGGGTTATTGCTTTTGTGTCTGGATTTTCCAACACCGAGAGTTTTTATAGCTCTCCACAAAGCCGAAGAGTTTTTAGCTGAATTAATTAGCGAATAAGTGTAACGTATCTTTGTATTACGAATAACTTGCTGGGTTCTGTTGCGTAAGCTTTTGTATTCAACAATGTCCTCGGGTTTCTGTGTTCTGTTGCACTTCTTTCTGGTTCTATTTCGAGATCTTATTAGATCTTTTATTTCTGTGTTGATCCAGGCAGCTGGTGCGTGCCTCACTTTATCTGAGCGCACTGGGGCATGGCGATCATATAAATCAATTAAAAATGTGTTGAATGTTTCGACCTTCTCATCTATAGTTTGCTGCTCGAGAACAGTGTGCCATGGAACTGAGATGGCATCAGCCTTAAACCTTTCATAATTAAACCTGCTGAAGTCTCGAAAAGTTCGAATACTGGGCTTATATTTTGGAGTTGACAGGGTATATACTGCGTATAAGAGACCATGTGCTGAGAAGCCAGAAGCAGCTGTTTGGCCAAACTCAATCACGTGCTCATTGCAGTTGGATGCTATTAGATCCAGAGTAGAAGAGGAGGTTGCAGTGTGATGTGTATCTTGATACGGGAGCCACGACAGATTGCAAGTATTTAGAGTTTCTACTATGTTTTTCGTTTCAAATGTAGCCGACCCAAAATGGGCATTGAAATCACCGGCTAATATTACATATTTATAACGAAAAATGTGTGAAAGCATGTCATTTAATAGTAGTTCCATAAAACCGACTGTGGGTGCTCTATAAACACAAATAAATAATACTTTAGTATCTTTCAGGCAAATCTTTACGAATAGGTACTCAGGTCTGAAATTCTCATTATTTGGGGATTTGCAGATAACTCGGCACTTAATGTGCTGTCGAACATACACTGCTACTCCACCCCCTTCTCTACGTTGTCTGTCATTACGGTAGATATTATATCCTGGCAAGGTTACAGATGAATCAGTAATGGACTTATTGAACCATGTTTCACTAACAGCGATTACATCAATACCGGTGTTAACAAATGTGTATTCAAATTCTGCGAAATGTTCTAGCATTTTAAGTGACTGCGTGTTCAGGTGAGTTACTTTAAAATCATTGGGTAACCTATCAGCTATATCACAAAGATAGGCATGCGTATCATACTCATTGGTACAAATATCCATGCAAAAGATAATTGAAAGTTATTGCAAAATTGTTAAACAAGAAATATCAAAAATTACAAAATCTAAAACTTAAGCTATTTTCTAAATATTAATCAATAATATCGGCTTGTATTTTGGCTAGACACTGTAGTTAAAGTTCCACCAGTAACCATATTACATGTTTGTGCTTACACTTGTAACTTTGATCAGTTAAGCCCCCTCACACTGGCACGTATGAGGGTCCTTTACGTATGAGGAGCGGGAAACTTTTTCTTCAAAAAGTCCAATTCTCGGAGTGTTTTCACACGATGCCTCGTGTCATCAATGCGAATCAGAACAACGCCATCTGCAGTCCAGACACCGTGTAACCCAAAGTGGCTTACTGCTTGTTTTACAATATCAGTCCGGGTTTTCGTCAGATCTTCTCTTACAGTTATGCCGGTATTCCTTAAGTATTTCTTCGACCTGAAGAGTGCTGCTCGATCTGCATAGGACACGAACCGCACTATTATTGGCCGCTACTTTCCAGCATTCCGGAGTCCTACACGATGAGATCGGTCTATTCTTTGGGGATCGATTGTCTCATTCAACTTGGCAGCAACATCCATTACACACCTGTTGGTGTCCTCGCCTGGAGTTTCTGGAATACCAAAAATTCTCAAGTTATTTCGACGCTGGTACTGCTCGAGTTCATCAGTGCGGTCATTCAGTTGCAGCTCAAGTTGATTTATAGTGTCGTCCCGCCTGGCAAGTTCATGTCTGAGTTCATTGATGACCTGGGTGTTAAAATCTATTGTTTCTTTTAGTTTATCAATCACCTTATTAGCAACTCGATCCACGAGCTCCTCGATTAGGTTCGTATTACTCAGCAGGCTTAAAATGTCAGCTGAGTCTCGGCGCACATCCTGCGTAGTTTGATTGTGGTCCGCTGAAGAAAAAGTAGTGCCACTGTCCTTCCAGTTTCTTTTTGAGCCGTCAGCTTCGCTAGCATTGCGACAACCCCCATCCTGACTGCGATCCACGGTCTTCAATTGTTCTCCCGAGCTGCTACCTGCTCCGTTCCTCTCTAGGGCGCTAGGGTCGTCTGCTTTCACTTGCTTGCGCTGTCCACCCTTCGTTTGTTCACGAACTCCGCGCTCCCCACTGCGGTCAACTGCCTTCTTTTGTTTGTCTTTGCCCGTCATTTTGTAGTTTTCAACTCTAACCTCTCACACATTTTAATACTTGTTTATCAAAATAACAGCAATATTTCAACTTACTGCGTTTATCACCGAACGTTCTGCTGTTGATTTACTTCTCACTGATCACTCTTGCAATGCACAGCTTCTACTTTGTCACCTTCTAAAAGCAATTCTGGCTAGGAACTATCACTCATGTTTATACCGCCATATGGTTGCGCGGATTGTGCCTATTAAGAGAGAGATGATAAATGTTTCCCGAAAAACCCACTTTTTTCCACCCCTTTAGTCAATGGCTGGTGCTATCAAAACCTTTTTAAACACACATTTTTGGCACTTATCCGATACATAGTATGAACTTTGATATTTCAAATATTAGGAGAGTTAAAGCGATATTTCACTTTTACGAAAAAGGCCCCCTTTGACCGTTTGTGCCCGTTAACGAACTCGACCGAGAGTCGGTTACTACATTCCCAATAATTGTATCGTGTACGTGAGTTATACCCAAAACTCTCCACAGTAGTCTATCAATATTGAATCTGCATCCGCAGATACATTATTGAACTACGGAAGGCATGGCCGTGAATGCATATATACCATCTTTTTGGAAGCCTTCATAGGGAGGTTATGGCTGCTTGAGATTTTAGTTCTCGCAGTTAAGAGGCGCAGGTGCGCTTCATAAAAAGGGAGGTAGCGCGCAGTTCGCTACTCCTGTGGGGGTTTGGGCGGGGACACCAAGAGCCCGCTGATGAGCCAGCTTGGTGTCCTAGGCGAAACCCCACACAAGAGATGGCAGAAACCTAGAAAAACTACTGAGTTTTAATTCACTGGCCGTGAAAGCCAATATACCATCTATTTGAAAGCCTTCATAGGGAGGTTATGGCTACTTGAGTTTTAGTTCTTGCAGTTAAAAAAAAGGGGGAGTAGCGCGCAGTTCGCTACTCCGGTGGGGCTCCGGGCGGGGACACCAAGAGCCCGCTGATGAGCCAGCTTGGTGTCCTAGGCAAAACCCCACACAACATACGGCAGAAACCAAGAAGAATATTGCTGAGTTTTAATTCACTGGCCATGAAAGCTCATTGTCGCTGCAAGTCCCTCTACAACATGAATCTAGCACGCAGGGGCCATGCGCAAATTTCGTAATTTAACATTAATAATTTTCCATTTCTTTGAAGGATAATAACGAAAATTAGTGATAAGGTGGAAATCTATATGGAGTATTGTATGCAAAAAATAAAATAAAAATTACAGCAATTTTAATTTCAAGATGGTGTCTGGGCGTACTATTAACCCGTAATAGTGATTCATTCTGTTCGTAACTGCGCGATTGAAACGAAACTTAGTAATGAAGATGTACCTTATAAGGGACCTTGCTGAAATAATCTATAAGAAAATATAGAATATGATAATTATTAGCTCAAAGTATTTTTAAGATATAACAACGAAAGTAATAGTACTGTAGAACCAAGTAAGCGACTTCCTATGGCAAATTCAAAAGAACAGCGACACACAACGTTCAAGATGGCTGCTGGGCGTATTCTTAAGAATTGAATGTATTTAACTCACGATAAAAACGCACAATTAGCGTGAACTGTCGTGAGAGAGGAATACTATACAAAAGAACTCGCTTCCTTTATTCATAGTAATATCACACTGAATCTTGAAATTAAAAATACTCAGACAAATAACTCGTTACATTTTGGAGATGCAATATCACAAATTTGCAGTAATGTGGGCTTTGTATGCCAAAGCCAAATAACATCCCCGCCATATATTCATGATGGTGCCTAAGCATTTTTAAGCAATTTTTATCTGGACATGGGAAATTTTCGTCATACTTTGAGCGATTTCACAACACTAAACATGACTATACATGCTTTTGTGGCTTCGCTCATACTGTACATCACCTGCATTTTGACTTCCCAGCATTTGAAAGAGAAAGATATATTATAAAATGTCACATGAGTTACTACAATAATGAACTGACTAAACCTCTGTATCTATATTTAACAAATCATTTTGTTATTCTCATTTTCTTACATTCATCCACCACATGTAATTATTAGGGCTCGGATTTTTAAGTAAATAAATATTTTTTTTATTTAAATACATATTTTTAAGCATTTTTTCTATAAATGCATAAATTCCTGCTTTTCACTTATTAGCACATAAAAGACATAATATTTACATTTTTAAAATCAGTATGCTAGATCTTTCAGTTTATGGCATTTTTGTTTTGTTATTTCAACGGGGAAGAACCTGTGAGCTATCTAATCTTCATGCAGAGCGAATGTCAGTTTGCAACTGTGTTATTCCTAACTTGTCGCCCCGTGCCACTCACTGTGGAAGCCGGGGATTTCCTTGTCCATAGCCATATTGCACCATGTGCTAGAACTACCTGGAACCAGTGTCACTCACATGCAGTTCATTTTGGTACTATGAAGTGTAAGGCAGTTCTACGATGCCTAAAGTAAAAACATCTACAAGTTATCGTCTGTTGCAGAAATTAAAGATAATTTTACTTCTGATGGGGGCATTCTGTTCTGCCAACCATGTGGGAAAGCAATCAAGGATAAACACCACACCTCAAGGGCAAGAAACATATTGCCGCAGTTTCGTGCCGTCAGAAGAAGTGTTTCGAGATAATCGTCGGTCATGTGTGATGGACAACCTGAAGATGTATCTCGTTGTGTATTGTAATGCTTCAGCAGTCAGTGAGACATAGAATAAATTGCATTCGTGAGTGCTGCATATTGTTTATATTCACATTAATAAACTAAAATATAATTAAATATTTTTACTTTCTTGTCACATATTTCAGGTATTTTTAAACACATAAAAATAAATATTTTTCCGATTTTTAGCACCTGAAAATCCGAGCCCTAGTAATTATAATGTAATACAAGCAGTAAATATTTTGTAATTGTTGAACTATAACCCTAAAATGTGGGTCAAAATAGGGGTCCTTCTATGTTTTGAAAACGTAATGTAGCAAATATGTAGTCTCTAATAAAGGACTTTCTTTGCAGAAGACGCAATATAAACGATTCTCTACATCCAAGATGGTGGTTGGGTGTACTTATCTAATGCTCCAATCAATTACTCTGAATGAAAAAGCAGAATTACAACGAAACTTAATAAACGGGGAGTCTTATCTAGGGCACAACTATTAACGTTAATCACAAGAACATTCAATGCATTCGTCCACAGTTATAGCTATAGAAAGTAGGCTACATGTTCATTACTGAACAGCTTGTTTTATTTATTAATATTTTACCATCTAATATTTTGCGTGAACCTGTTAATAACACATCTAAAAAAAATCATCTCGGCACGCCGGAAGGCGGAGGTGGATTTCACCGGGCAAACTAGAGGAAAGGCGAAAATACGCAGAATATGCGGGTTCTATTTATTGCGAGAAAGTATTTTACAATTCGAGTTTAATTTTTTGTTTTTCGTCTTTTTATGCATATTTTTAACATTTTATTGTCTTATGGGAACGGTAACCTCCTCGTCATTTGGGGTCCATTTTATACTTTTGGTCACACTGTCTTTATGCAAGGTTTCGACACTGATGAGTAACTATCTAACGGTCTGTTACTTCTTCACGCAAAATTTTATCTCCCGCAGAGATGTTGGTTGGTTCCTCAGTTTAGGGGTTGTGACAACGCGGTCATGTGGTGCCGTGTACTTAGGGTGTGTGTAGAATCTCTCTGATAAACGGTGTTAATTGTGATGGCAGTAATAGTCTATAATTCAGGTAAGGACTGCACACGCTCAATCTCAAGTAGTAGTTCCTAATTTTGGTACCAAATACTACCGTCAACGACACCTAGCTGTGAACTTGGCTACTAGATGCCACCACAACCAGCAACTCGCAACGAACGTTGGAGCTTCCCCTCCGAAGGTAAGCATACTGAGGGATTTTTAGCGCTCTTAAAAAATACCACGACTTCAACCCACGACCTTGGGCATCGAAGTTCAGCATGCTACCAGTTACGTCTCCGAAGCCGCTTCCCACCGATTCAGATGGAAAACTGAATGTCATCTCGTGCAATGGCGTTGTCCTGGCAACCTCTGATGGCTCATCCCTCACCAATTTAGTAGCGTAGTCATGACAACCTCTGATTGCTCTTGGCATTTTCTTATAATTCCGATATAATTTTGCTCATCCCTTGGCGTAATGGTGGGTCATATCAAAAATTATTTCGGACAAAAGTTTTAGTTAATTAATAGGGGAATATTTTCCATTTTGTGCGGTTTTGATATTGTGCCTTTAAGAGAGATATGATTAATGTTACCCGAAAATCCCATTTTCCCACCCCTTTGATCAATGGTTGGTGCTATAAAAATCCTTTTCAAACATAAATTTTTGTGCCTTATCCGCCACATAGTATGAACTTTGAATGGATTCGATATTTCACATATTAAGAGAGTTATAGATATATTTCACTTTTACGAAAAAAATCCCCCCTTTGATCGATTCTGCCCGTTAACGGACTTGACCGAGATTTTAAAGGGATACATATTATGTAAAACATTCAAAGTGATTGGTGCAAAATTGCGGTAGTTATCGTGTCCACCAGAAAGTGATATACATATATACATAAATTATGTATAAACTTTTGAACTGACGGTGGTTTTGTAGTCTAGGCAATGTGAAACGCGAAGATATGTCGAAATATTCCGGAAGTCGAACCAAGGTACTGAGCCCTGATTTTGAATTATTCATGACCAAAATGAGAGTATTATTACAAGCCCATAGTAAAATTTAGCATTGGAGAATTGAATCTGGATTGTGTCGGACAACGGGTTGGTTGGTGAGATACAGTCGTGCCACGGTATAGTCACGTGATCTGGGAGGCCAGAGATGGTGCGTGACAAAGTCAAACGGCCCATAGCAACATTAATTTGCCACAGTTCTGCAGTATTAATTGTTATAAATTATGCTATTGAATATAAGCAGACAGCCAATGAGGAGAGGTCTAATGGAAGTCAATGTTACTGAAAGCCTCGTCCTCATGATGAAATAATTACTTTTAGGCCCTAAGAAGGTGATTTAGAATAATGTAGAAAATAAGAAGATGAATTTAACAGTACTTTAAAAGTCACTGAAGGTCCACAGTAGACAGAAATAAGCTTTTAAACAAGTACAAGGAAAGTTTTAGCGCGAAGTCAAAATGGCGCGGACGAGAGTCTAGCAGGGAAGCTCCGACTAAGGTCATCTTCAGAACTCATGGCGTACGAACGTAGTTCCCAGACAAGCTCGAGGCTAGTGAGCCCGATATTTAGTGCGGAGAATCTTGACCGCCAACGAGACTGCCGTTGCGGGGCAAAGCTAGGCATCGCCCGGTGAAGCGATCTAGTGCAAGTCACTCACAGTCAAGCCGATTATTTTATTAAGGCTTGAGAAGTTAATCTTCGGTAATACTACAGTATATTCTGTAATAATATATATTGTCGAGTGTCCGCTATTGTTATAGTGAGGAAATTTACCGCAGTTTACGAATTAAAGCGAGTTATAGACAGATATATTCCTGTAGAAGAAAAGTGTTTATCTCAGAGCAGAACAGAACGTTTATGTATAGCAAGTTAGCAGTGAAAGCTATAAAACATTACAACTCCAGGAGAACGTAAGTCATTGAACTATATTAAGTGTTATATGAACAGGAAAGTGAATTGTTACTACAGAACAGACATTATGACTTCGATTATGAACATGAAGATGAGAAATACATGAAACAATTTAGAGATGATTTCGAATATGGAGTAAACTAAGCTGCGCTTGGGATATATCATGACAGAGATATGAGTTGACGACTTAGAACAACGCTAAACATCAAACCATGTACGACATCATGTTTGGCTACGATGTCGAATACATTATGTACTTTGCCAACTTGTACATTAATGTATTCTCGTGTACTTCTACTACAAGTTTAAGAGCATTATACTGAATTCATAGAACAACTATATGAACATTTCATCAACATTTACGATCCGATCTACAGTTTTCGAACTTTATTTTCAACAATGGAGCTCGATCGACAGTATTGCTCGAATATGACACGGTCTTTTGAAATGAGAGGACGTCGGCGAGATCATTATTTGAAGAAAGAAGCCGCTATGGTGTCCCAGCGATTGCTTCAATATTGGAATCCAGAACGGGAGGAAGTTCCGCAGTTCGAATCCCAGTGGATGCGTGGAATCATTCCGGGGAGGAACCCAGTCCTACCCGAGGTCGCAGATTCATCATCGAGGGCAGTTATGCAGCCTAGCCTTTCTTCAATGAAACATCCAACACCAGGGTATTTCATAATAGTACATTATGCAACGAGCCTATAATGGCTATAATTAAGACACGAGTATTTTTTATAAAACGAGCGTATGCGAGTTTTATAATTTCCATACGAGTGTCTTAATTACCATTATAGGCGAGTTGCATACGAATGTTTATGTTCGACGATAATTATAATTTTATTATATGTTTTAACATAAATATTCATAAATATCTGTTGAGAGTCAGCCACAAGAATTTTGTTAACGGAGAGCGAGTGCGAGACACCTCTCTGTCTTTCAAGATCTTTGAACGACCGACGCATGGGCTCTGTGTGCTTGCAATGCCATATGCAAGCCACATGTTTACATCTGCCGTCCCTCAGTAATATTGTCACCGGAGTCGTTTGAATGCGCTGTGTAGAAATTAGTGTTGGTGATTTTAAGGTACAGTGCTATTTCTTGTTTCATATTCGCCAGTTTATTTACGCGAACATATGGACGGTGCGTATTCCATGTCGGTAATTTATTATAGTTCGATGTTGTGTTTATGTCAGACATGTTGGATTTTGAGCGCATGCGCGAAGGTATCGTTACCTAATTGGTCAATTAACGAGCTCTGATTGGCTGGAGAAACTGTATCATAATGAAAATAAGTGTTATAATGACCATCATTATGACACCGTTTTCTGACACATAATAGTGAGGGTCGAACATAAATACCTTTCTTGACCTTCGAGAAAATCTTCATAAAGTGACCCTGTGGAGTATTTGTGTAGTGTAGTATTTTGGTGACATTATGAGCAACATTTCTCCATGTATTCGATGTATTTTCAGTCGAAGTTTATTGAATTTAAACTTCAGTAGCATGTGAGATGATGGTCTTTATTCATCTGTACATGTAATTTCAACGATGCAGTTTTGAATTAACTTGATTTATATTTGGAAATTTATTTAATTATTCTTAATAATTTAAGACTTTCTTAAATTATTCTAAGATGTCTGTATTTATGATTTAAGAGAATTTCAGAGAGTTTTTGAGTCTTGGATGCCCATTTAGATTCATTTTGGATTAAATGACTTGGGTATCTTATCTGTAAGAAGCAACATTAGTAGGCGGAGAAATACGCGTGTGATATTATTGTTAAACATTAGATACGACGATCTGGCAAGAACTATTCGTCATGTATAGACAACGGACATTGATGTATGCAATGATATTCCTACAAGGAATTTAATTCATGATTATGACCAACCATTTTACTTCGAAGAAAGCTTTGAACTTTCTTAAATATAACTTTATAGAAAGAGAGGTCTTCTTAGAAGACATGATTTCAATCGACTTAGGATATTATAGGCAAATACTTATTCCTGTCGCAATTGATCTTAATTCAATACTTCCATAACATTTAATGATATATAGCACAGTTTGTAACGTTATGTAATTTGTGAACATAACTTTACAACAGTGTATGAAGAAAATCAGTATGGAGAGACACTATGCAGTATTTTTATTACATTTTGGAAACAGAGGTTAATAGGACAAAGTATCTTTACCTAGTAAACCATCAAATGGTCTTTCCATTCGCAACTTCAGATGTCGAGAGTATGAGTACTGCAGAATATCAGTAGAGTAGTGGAGTAGTGGCGCTTCTGCCCCACTTCAAAACCCCCCTTGCTCTACTACTAAGCCTCAGCCATGTTAAATATCTCTTGAACGCATGGTCCGATTTTGACAAATGAGGTATTGTTGGACTCGGGCTGACGTCCTCTTTGCTATGGACCACTCATTATATTTTTCAAAATTTTTTTGAAAATTTTTGTTTTCGAAAATAGGCGATAGTTTGAAAACCAAACAGGATAGAACGTTGTGCCATGGCTCAAACGAACAGTCTTTATGACCTTTATTTTTTGTAATAAAAAATTTTTATTTTTTATATTTTTTTGAAAACACTCGAATTTTGAAAATCCTATATTTTGGAAACTAGGAACTCTACAAAAAAAATTGTTTAACGTAAATCAATGGTCCCTACCCCCTCTACCCCCAAAATAAATTTCAAATCTCTAGAATGAAAACCTGCAGTAGTGGGGTAGTGGGGGAGCTGCTTATAAAAGCAAGTGGTGAGCCCCTGCGACCTTGGAATGGAAAGAGCCATGCTAGGAGGGCGTGCTTGGATTCGTTTTTTTCGTCTCGTCGTGCTCTTTACGGGAATGTCGGTGTCGAAAATGTGAAAATCTGGAAACACAGTCTTTTTGGGGTAAAAACGTGATTTTAGACTTTTTGCTATATCTCACGAACCAATAACGCTAGAGGCGTGTTCGACAGGTCCAAGGACTCGGGGTAACGTCCTCTCTCTTATGGACCACTCGTTATAATTTTTAATAAAATTGGAAACTCGATTTTGGGGTAAACACATGTTTTTTGTGATTTTGCCGATATCTCACGAAGCAATAACGCTAGAGGCATGTACGATGGGTCCAAGGATTCGGGAAGACGTCCTCTTTGCTATGGACCACTCGTTGTAATTTTAAAAAAATTGGGAAACGCGATTTTGGGGTAAACACGTGTTTTTTTATAATTTTTGCCGATATGTCACGAACCAATAACGCTAGAGACGTGTACGAGGTGTCCTAGCACTCGGGCTAACGCCCCCTTTCAAATGTGGTAGATATTTTTTTCGAAAAAATAATTCACAAAGGGCCTAACGCCATACATGTTGAAAAAAAATCATTACCGTTACCTGTTTATAATGTTTATAAAGCTTGGTGGTTGAGAGAGACGATACGGCTGGGTGTGTGTGTGTTTCAACGAACCTGTCGCTGACCACGGTGGCTGTGTTCAATAGATCAATCGCTATTTCGACGGGTCGGTGTATGACAGAGCGAGGGTACGTTTTTTCACACTTTTTACCTTTAACGTGTAAACGGTGATGAGAACTTGGTTCTATGTTGGTCGAAGTGAGTACAGAAAACACACTTGCCGAGGAGCAGGAGGTGAATGTCATTTGAGCTTATGGGAAGGCGTTGATCTGACTTGACAACAGGTGACGCTTGAAGGTGAAATAATCTGACCATTGTGCTGGCAGGGAAGTGCGAAAGGCGTGCACACATGTGTGAAACCACAGGCACGCTAAACCAGTGACATTCTGTCTCGCTTCGTACGTGACAAAATGCAAGTCCATGTGAAATTTGATCTACCGCAGGTGTTCACCTGGGACGTTATCTGTCCACGTGCGCGATAACTGTTAACAAGTTACATTCTGTTTTGCTTCGTACGTGACAAAATGCAAGTTCATGTGAAATTTGATCCGGCACAGGTGTTCGCCTGAGACGTTAGCTGCCCACGTGCACGATAAGAGAATGTTCAAAGCGTGGGAAAAAAAAAGATTATACATGCAATGTGATATATAAAGACACGTCGCTGACATTTCCACTCGCACTTATGTGACTACTTTTGAACACGCTACAGCGTTGTGTGAAACACTTGGCCTTGTTTAACAGTTTTGGTGTTGGTGGAAAATACTTATTCTTGTTGTGAGGTAGGTATATATTTATTCATTTATACATTTATTGATTTATATATAAATACATGCAATTATTTATTGATTAGGTAATTAATGATTTTATTTATTTATTTGTTTGCAGATAACCGGCATACCTTACATGTCAGAGGGAGAAGAAACTATTGCACTTTTGAGCCCACTAGAAGGGAAGAGTAACAAGTCACTGCAAGTAAAGGTGAGATGATTTTTTTTAAACTAACTTGTTTCATTTTTTTTGTTTTATGTTTTATTTTATGAAATGTATGTATTAACTTGAATTTAGGTATTTATAGCGGTTTATTTTATTTATTTTTAGAAACTTGGAAAGAATAGCCTTACCGCCGTAGCAGTCGCTGAAAAAAACCAGAAACGCACTAAAGCGAAACCACTGCCAAAGAGTGAACTGTTTAAAACTCAGGTAAGTCCAACTTAAAAATGCTATTCCATTTTACCACTACTGAAAACTCGTAGACAAAAAAAAAATTCATTACCTGTACATGACTGGGACAATGATTGCTTTCTTGATTAATGGCTATGTTGTTGTTGTTGACTGGGAAAAGTACAAGGCCATGTTGGATTTTCTAAAAATAAAATAATAAATTTAATTTATGGGTGGTTCCCTATGGACTCAACGAATATCCACAGGTTTGAACATGATAATGTGAACAAAATGACATGACATTCATTTTTGTTTATATATTGGTTAAAGGGAGGGTGGGGGAATGTAAATGACTGTAGCTTTATAAAAAAGAAAATAAGTACATGGGTTACTGTTTGTGCCAACATACAGTTTATTTTTAATGGTGTTTTGATATATTAATGCCAATTAACGTTAACGTTTTATTTACAAGTATTGATTGATTGATTGATTGATTGATTGATTGAGTGATGGGTTATTTTGTTTGCTTTTAGGTGTCGTCATGTGCCATTAACGTAATGAACAGACAGTGAACAAGCATGCATTATGCTTTAAAGTACTCTGTGCAATGTTAATAACTTACAATAAGAAAACGTTTTATTATAACACATGGCGTTAGTACCAAATACAATAAGTGAGCAAGTTGGTTTACCACGTGGGTTAAATTTAAAATCAGAACATGATTGATGGTTAACATTTGAATCCTGGCCTGTAGGCTTTTTGTCGACGCATGAACTTGCAAAAGCCGGTTTTTTTTACTTGAACCGAGGAGATGTGGTGCGCTGTGTGTTTTGTCGTATTGAACTTTCACACTGGGAAGAAGGGGATGATCCCTTTAGAGACCATTTGCGATGGTCTCCTCACTGTCCTTACATGCTTGGAAAGCAAGTGGGTAACCTACCCGTGCATTCATTTTACCGAACCACAAGGCCTATGGCCGCTACTTACGTTGCTGAATCACAAATAAATAATAATAATGATGTATTACCAGCCAACGGTAGTGTCGATATATGTGGTCCATATGCCATAGACAGTGTTGAATTGGCGTGTGCTTTTGAAAAATTGGGAGTTTGCAAGACTAAAGCACTAGCACACCCAGAGTACAGCTCTGTTGAAAAACGTTTCGAATTTTATAAAAATGTTTGGCCATTAATATTAAAACACTTTACCAAACAGCTAAGTGAAGCTGGATTTTTTTATACTGGTGAAGGGGATAAAACAATATGTTTTTATTGTGGATTTGCTTTAAAGGATTGGCAAATGACTGATGACCCTTTTGTGCAACACGCTCGTTGGTTACTAAACTGTAAATACATGGTGTTGCTTAAAGGTCAGGAATTTGTGAACACTATTCGTAAAGAAAAAGTGATTGCAGCACAAGACATAAAAGTGCCTTTAGAGTTAGAGCACGTGGAGCAAATACATAAGGCTGAAAGAAAAGACTTGTCTCACGAACAGATACAAAAGTGTGACCAACAATTATGTAAAATTTGTTATCAAGATGAACTAGGTGTTGTATTTTTACCCTGTGGACACATGATAGCCTGTGTCAAGTGTGCATTAGAACTTAACACTTGTGCTATATGCAGAAAAGTAGTATCTGCAACAGTTAGGGCATTTCTTGCATAACTAGTATAATTTATTCACCATGGATAGTGCAAAATCCCCAATAGCACAATATTATTAAAGCTGTTTTAGAGTGTAATAGATATGCTTTTGTTTTGTTTATAGACTACTACAATGAATGTTTTGAATGCTGTGGGACAATCATGTGGCTTAGAGACAAAGAAGCTCAGCGAATTGCCAATGCATATTCCATTCCGCATTATCAAGATTCGGAAATTGAAAACAGCATATGGTGATCGTGTACTTTGTGTATGTGAAAACTTTGAGACATTTCTGCCTATACGGTTTAATGATATGTCGGAGAGTGTTTTTGATGAAGTCAATAATGCTGTGCAACCTGTACACTTAATTTATGAAGGTTTTAAAAACAATAGGTGCATGGTTCGTTTTAATTAAATAAATAAATAATGTGAAATAATAATGGAAATTATAAGTAATGACAATATACTGAAAAAGAAAGAAAATATGTGCATAGAATAGTAATGTTTTAGTGTTTAGTGTTGTCTTTAAAAATATTATGATGAAACCAAAAAAAATGTATATAAAGTTTGTAAATAAATGCAAAATGATGTTACAATGCTGTTTTATTTTATACAAAGTTAGTATATTTAACATTGCAGAGTATACATGATTATGACAATAAATGCATACTGAATACAAGCCTTTCTCACATTACAATAGTCTGTTATAGTTTTAAACACAAGGCTTGTTGTAGATCATTTTATAGCAATGTCCCTTTAATGTTGTTTTCGAAAAGTGGGGAAGCCACAATGGTTGTATTGACATAAAAACCTTATGGTTATTACTATTTAGTCACTTTGATCCCCTTGCAGATCAACAGCAGATGACCTAGTTGTTCCACTCTTTAAAACGACAACAACAACACTACCTCTTGCATAGTTTGTGATGTTGATGGCTCTTGCGACGTGGAAGATGGATTAAAAATAACTTTGAGAACAGGGGTTAAACGTTGATCATTAAACAATGCACTATTTTGAGTAGCAATATGGTTTTCTTGATTTTTTGTCGACGGCAACTGTGTTTCATGCGGTACACTACATTGATGATCACTGACACTTAAAACCTCACTATTTTTACTTTTTAGGTCACCACGACAATGTTTGGAACGTTGCTTTGAACAACGCCAAATAACAGTTCCATTTTTATTGGTTCGTTTCACAATATATGAATATCCTTTATAGTATGCGTAAGGCTTACCATACCTAGTCACTGATACTTCCATATCAACTGTCGAGCATAGACTAAGCTCTAGTAAAGTCAACTTGGTAATAAGAATACTAGTTTAATGTGAGAGCAAATATGGATCCAAAGAGTTCAGGTAAAAGTGAAAGCAAATAAGCAAATATTAGAAACAAGAGTTGGGGTGAAAGTGGTCGCAAAGTGGTAGACCCATTACACAATAATTTCAGCACGACGAAGCTCTTGTTCAATTTCTTTGATTTCCCAATCGTGACCAGTATGGCCAGATTGACGTGAGGCATGCAACAACTGTAGCCGCTGGACGAGCTTATTGGGATTGTGCCAGTATACAAATTTAACAAATGGATTTTTAGGTGTAAACAAAGCATTACCATTATCATGATCATTATCATCATCGTCATTATCATCATCATGATCACCATTATCATCATGACCATCATCACTGTTACTATATAGTCCTTTTTGATCCTCTTGCAATACCACTTTATTTATAGTCTGAGTTGATTTTGACAGTGTTGAAGGTTTCTTGGACGTTGACAACTGTCCTAACATGACGTTTTGAGGACATGATAAGTCCTTTTGAACAAACACTGTACTATCTTTAGCCGCAATATCGTTTTCTTGAACTTGCTTTTTAGCATTTTGATAATTGTTTGTAAACAGTAAGCGTGGTTCGTTTCGAGCACTACATTGATGAACACTCACACTTAAAACCTTTCCATTTTTTACTTTTCAGATTGCCTCGACATTTTGTTGACCTCTCTTTTGAGCATCGCCAGAATATTATTCCATTCACATTCTGGCGATTATAGTTATAGGAGTAGCCTTGATAGAGTGCACGTAGCCTACCTTTGTTGGTTGTAATAAGTTCCATAGTAGTAACTGACCTGTCAGTACGATGTTCACACTACAAAGGTTACAACTGTTTTGCTGATGGAGTGACCTACTATAAGCTTATATATTGGCTTATGTGTTGGCTTTTTGTGTTGGCTTTTCGTGTTGGCTTTTGTGTTGGCTTATGTGTTGGCTTTTTGTGTTGGCTTTTTGTGTTGGCTTTTCATGTTGGCTTTTCGTGTTGGCTTATGTGTTGGCTTTTTGTGTTGGCTTTTCGTGTTGGCTTTTGTGTTGGCTTATGTGTTGGCTTTTTGTGTTGGCTTTTTGTGTTGGCTTTTCATGTTGGCTTTTCGTGTTGGCTTATGTGTTGGCTTTTTGTGTTGGCTTTTTGTGTTGGCTTTTCGTGTTGGCTTTTGTGTTGGCTTATGTGTTGGCTTTTTGTGTTGGCTTTTTGTGTTGGCTTTTCATGTTGGCTTTTCGTGTTGGCTTTTCGTGTTGGCTTTTTGTGTTGGCTTTTCGTGTTGGCATTTCGTGTTGGCTTTTGTGTTGGCTTTTCGTGTTGGCTTTTTGTGTTGGCTTTTCGTGTTGGCATTTCGTGTTGGCTTTTCGTGTTGGCTTTTTTTGTATTGGCCTTTCGTGTTGGCTTTTTGTATTGGCTTTTCGTGTTGGCTTTTTGTGTTGGCTTTAGTATTGGCTTTTGTATTGGCTTATTTGACAAGTTATTTGTGTCAATGTATTTAGTGGATTTTTTCTTGGTGTTGGAAAGTAGTTGAAAGAGAGGGAATATTTAAAGACTTAACCTCAGCTCACTAACCTAACCTAACCTTTCAACTCTCAGATGTTAATTAAATTCTGTGCATTGTCGAGTTGGAGCCCAAGACCTCAGGGGTAAAAAAAACAATTATTTTTGACGACTTATTTTGGTAACTTATTTTAATGGCTAACCTAACTTTACCTAACCTAACCTAACCTAACCTAACCTCAGCTCACTTTGGATATTACTAGTAAGTGTTCATATCCTCTGCTAGGTAGCATGCTAGTAGTACAGGTAGTGCTCATATTTACCGCTAGATAGCGGAAACATACTTTGCATGTTGCATGTGACACTTGTGAAGTTTAACCACATGCAAGACGTGCTTGTATAAGTTCTCTATTTAAACTCAATATACAATTAACCACTAAATGTTCAGAACTAACATGTATAGCCATGTTTAGGGTATATAGGAGACCCTTAGCAAGAAAGGCTGTCTAACCCACGAGTGTACAGCCTTGTCATACGCAGTAAGCCCCTGTTGGCAGAAAACAACAACAACAACAATTTGAGAAAGCCAACAGGGGCTTACTGCGTATGACAAGGCTGTACACTCGTGGGTTAGACAGCCTTTCTTGCTAAGGGTCTCCTATATACCCTAAACATGGCTATACATGTTAGTTCTGAACATTTAGTGGTTAATTGTATATTGAGTTTAAATAGAGAACTTATACAAGCACGTCTTGCATGTGGTTAAACTTCACAAGTGTCACATGCAACATGCAAAGTATGTTTCCGCTATCTAGCGGTAAATATGAGCACTACCTGTACTACTAGCATGCTACCTAGCAGAGGATATGAACACTTACTAGTAATATCCAAAGTGAGCTGAGGTTAGGTTAGGTTAGGTTAGGTTAGGTAAAGTTAGGTTAGCCATTAAAATAAGTTACCAAAATAAGTCGTCAAAAATAATTGTTTTTTTTACCCCTGAGGTCTTGGGCTCCAACTCGACAATGCACAGAATTTAATTAACATCTGAGAGTTGAAAGGTTAGGTTAGGTTAGTGAGCTGAGGTTAAGTCTTTAAATATTCCCTCTCTTTCAACTACTTTCCAACACCAAGAAAAAATCCACTAAATACATTGACACAAATAACTTGTCAAATAAGCCAATACAAAAGCCAATACTAAAGCCAACACAAAAAGCCAACACGAAAAGCCAATACAAAAAGCCAACACGAAAGGCCAATACAAAAAAAGCCAACACGAAAAGCCAACACGAAATGCCAACACGAAAAGCCAACACAAAAAGCCAACACGAAAAGCCAACACAAAAGCCAACACGAAATGCCAACACGAAAAGCCAACACAAAAAGCCAACACGAAAAGCCAACACGAAAAGCCAACATGAAAAGCCAACACAAAAAGCCAACACAAAAAGCCAACACATAAGCCAACACAAAAGCCAACACGAAAAGCCAACACAAAAAGCCAACACAAAAAGCCAACACATAAGCCAACACGAAAAGCCAACATGAAAAGCCAACACAAAAAGCCAACACAAAAAGCCAACACATAAGCCAACACAAAAGCCAACACGAAAAGCCAACACAAAAAGCCAACACATAAGCCAACACGAAAAGCCAACATGAAAAGCCAACACAAAAAGCCAACACAAAAAGCCAACACATAAGCCAACACAAAAGCCAACACGAAAAGCCAACACAAAAAGCCAACACATAAGCCAATATATAAGCTTATAGTAGGTCACTCCATCAGCAAAACAGTTGTAACCTTTGTAGTGTGAACATCGTACTGACAGGTCAGTTACTACTATGGAACTTATTACAACCAACAAAGGTAGGCTACGTGCACTCTATCAAGGCTACTCCTATAACTATAATCGCCAGAATGTAAATGGAATAATATTCTGGCGATGCTCAAAAGAGAGGTCAACAAAATGTCGAGGCAATCTGAAAAGTAAAAATGGAAAGGTTTTAAGTGTGAGTGTTCATCAATGTAGTGCTCGAAACGAACCACGCTTACTGTTTACAAACAATTATCAAAATGCTAAAAAGCAAGTTCAAGAAAACGATATTGCGGCTAAAGATAGTACAGTGTTTGTTCAAAAGGACTTATCATGTCCTCAAAACGTCATGTTAGGACAGTTGTCAACGTCCAAGAAACCTTCAACACTGTCAAAATCAACTCAGACTATAAATAAAGTGGTATTGCAAGAGGATCAAAAAGGACTATATAGTAACAGTGATGATGGTCATGATGATAATGGTGATCATGATGATGATAATGACGATGATGATAATGATCATGATAATGGTAATGCTTTGTTTACACCTAAAAATCCATTTGTTAAATTTGTATACTGGCACAATCCCAATAAGCTCGTCCAGCGGCTACAGTTGTTGCATGCCTCACGTCAATCTGGCCATACTGGTCACGATTGGGAAATCAAAGAAATTGAACAAGAGCTTCGTCGTGCTGAAATTATTGTGTAATGGGTCTACCACTTTGCGACCACTTTCACCCCAACTCTTGTTTCTAATATTTGCTTATTTGCTTTCACTTTTACCTGAACTCTTTGGATCCATATTTGCTCTCACATTAAACTAGTATTCTTATTACCAAGTTGACTTTACTAGAGCTTAGTCTATGCTCGACAGTTGATATGGAAGTATCAGTGACTAGGTATGGTAAGCCTTACGCATACTATAAAGGATATTCATATATTGTGAAACGAACCAATAAAAATGGAACTGTTATTTGGCGTTGTTCAAAGCAACGTTCCAAACATTGTCGTGGTGACCTAAAAAGTAAAAATAGTGAGGTTTTAAGTGTCAGTGATCATCAATGTAGTGTACCGCATGAAACACAGTTGCCGTCGACAAAAAATCAAGAAAACCATATTGCTACTCAAAATAGTGCATTGTTTAATGATCAACGTTTAACCCCTGTTCTCAAAGTTATTTTTAATCCATCTTCCACGTCGCAAGAGCCATCAACATCACAAACTATGCAAGAGGTAGTGTTGTTGTTGTCGTTTTAAAGAGTGGAACAACTAGGTCATCTGCTGTTGATCTGCAAGGGGATCAAAGTGACTAAATAGTAATAACCATAAGGTTTTTATGTCAATACAACCATTGTGGCTTCCCCACTTTTCGAAAACAACATTAAAGGGACATTGCTATAAAATGATCTACAACAAGCCTTGTGTTTAAAACTATAACAGACTATTGTAATGTGAGAAAGGCTTGTATTCAGTATGCATTTATTGTCATAATCATGTATACTCTGCAATGTTAAATATACTAACTTTGTATAAAATAAAACAGCATTGTAACATCATTTTGCATTTATTTACAAACTTTATATACATTTTTTTTGGTTTCATCATAATATTTTTAAAGACAACACTAAACACTAAAACATTACTATTCTATGCACATATTTTCTTTCTTTTTCAGTATATTGTCATTACTTATAATTTCCATTATTATTTCACATTATTTATTTATTTAATTAAAACGAACCATGCACCTATTGTTTTTAAAACCTTCATAAATTAAGTGTACAGGTTGCACAGCATTATTGACTTCATCAAAAACACTCTCCGACATATCATTAAACCGTATAGGCAGAAATGTCTCAAAGTTTTCACATACACAAAGTACACGATCACCATATGCTGTTTTCAATTTCCGAATCTTGATAATGCGGAATGGAATATGCATTGGCAATTCGCTGAGCTTCTTTGTCTCTAAGCCACATGATTGTCCCACAGCATTCAAAACATTCATTGTAGTAGTCTATAAACAAAACAAAAGCATATCTATTACACTCTAAAACAGCTTTAATAATATTGTGCTATTGGGGATTTTGCACTATCCATGGTGAATAAATTATACTAGTTATGCAAGAAATGCCCTAACTGTTGCAGATACTACTTTTCTGCATATAGCACAAGTGTTAAGTTCTAATGCACACTTGACACAGGCTATCATGTGTCCACAGGGTAAAAATACAACACCTAGTTCATCTTGATAACAAATTTTACATAATTGTTGGTCACACTTTTGTATCTGTTCGTGAGACAAGTCTTTTCTTTCAGCCTTATGTATTTGCTCCACGTGCTCTAACTCTAAAGGCACTTTTATGTCTTGTGCTGCAATCACTTTTTCTTTACGAATAGTGTTCACAAATTCCTGACCTTTAAGCAACACCATGTATTTACAGTTTAGTAACCAACGAGCGTGTTGCACAAAAGGGTCATCAGTCATTTGCCAATCCTTTAAAGCAAATCCACAATAAAAACATATTGTTTTATCCCCTTCACCAGTATAAAAAAATCCAGCTTCACTTAGCTGTTTGGTAAAGTGTTTTAATATTAATGGCCAAACATTTTTATAAAATTCGAAACGTTTTTCAACAGAGCTGTACTCTGGGTGTGCTAGTGCTTTAGTCTTGCAAACTCCCAATTTTTCAAAAGCACACGCCAATTCAACACTGTCTATGGCATATGGACCACATATATCGACACTACCGTTGGCTGGTAATACATCATTATTATTATTTATTTGTGATTCAGCAACGTAAGTAGCGGCCATAGGCCTTGTGGTTCGGTAAAATGAATGCACGGGTAGGTTACCCACTTGCTTTCCAAGCATGTAAGGACAGTGAGGAGACCATCGCAAATGGTCTCTAAAGGGATCATCCCCTTCTTCCCAGTGTGAAAGTTCAATACGACAAAACACACAGCGCACCACATCTCCTCGGTTCAAGTAAAAAAAACCGGCTTTTGCAAGTTCATGCGTCGACAAAAAGCCTACAGGCCAGGATTCAAATGTTAACCATCAATCATGTTCTGATTTTAAATTTAACCCACGTGGTAAACCAACTTGCTCACTTATTGTATTTGGTACTAACGCCATGTGTTATAATAAAACGTTTTCTTATTGTAAGTTATTAACATTGCACAGAGTACTTTAAAGCATAATGCATGCTTGTTCACTGTCTGTTCATTACGTTAATGGCACATGACGACACCTAAAAGCAAACAAAATAACCCATCACTCAATCAATCAATCAATCAATCAATCAATCAATACTTGTAAATAAAACGTTAACGTTAATTGGCATTAATATATCAAAACACCATTAAAAATAAACTGTATGTTGGCACAAACAGTAACCCATGTACTTATTTTCTTTTTTATAAAGCTACAGTCATTTACATTCCCCCACCCTCCCTTTAACCAATATATAAACAAAAATGAATGTCATGTCATTTTGTTCACATTATCATGTTCAAACCTGTGGATATTCGTTGAGTCCATAGGGAACCACCCATAAATTAAATTTATTATTTTATTTTTAGAAAATCCAACATGGCCTTGTACTTTTCCCAGTCAACAACAACAACATAGCCATTAATCAAGAAAGCAATCATTGTCCCAGTCATGTACAGGTAATGAATTTTTTTTTTGTCTACGAGTTTTCAGTAGTGGTAAAATGGAATAGCATTTTTAAGTTGGACTTACCTGAGTTTTAAACAGTTCACTCTTTGGCAGTGGTTTCGCTTTAGTGCGTTTCTGGTTTTTTTCAGCGACTGCTACGGCGGTAAGGCTATTCTTTCCAAGTTTCTAAAAATAAATAAAATAAACCGCTATAAATACCTAAATTCAAGTTAATACATACATTTCATAAAATAAAACATAAAACAAAAAAAATGAAACAAGTTAGTTTAAAAAAAATCATCTCACCTTTACTTGCAGTGACTTGTTACTCTTCCCTTCTAGTGGGCTCAAAAGTGCAATAGTTTCTTCTCCCTCTGACATGTAAGGTATGCCGGTTATCTGCAAACAAATAAATAAATAAAATCATTAATTACCTAATCAATAAATAATTGCATGTATTTATATATAAATCAATAAATGTATAAATGAATAAATATATACCTACCTCACAACAAGAATAAGTATTTTCCACCAACACCAAAACTGTTAAACAAGGCCAAGTGTTTCACACAACGCTGTAGCGTGTTCAAAAGTAGTCACATAAGTGCGAGTGGAAATGTCAGCGACGTGTCTTTATATATCACATTGCATGTATAATCTTTTTTTTTCCCACGCTTTGAACATTCTCTTATCGTGCACGTGGGCAGCTAACGTCTCAGGCGAACACCTGTGCCGGATCAAATTTCACATGAACTTGCATTTTGTCACGTACGAAGCAAAACAGAATGTAACTTGTTAACAGTTATCGCGCACGTGGACAGATAACGTCCCAGGTGAACACCTGCGGTAGATCAAATTTCACATGGACTTGCATTTTGTCACGTACGAAGCGAGACAGAATGTCACTGGTTTAGCGTGCCTGTGGTTTCACACATGTGTGCACGCCTTTCGCACTTCCCTGCCAGCACAATGGTCAGATTATTTCACCTTCAAGCGTCACCTGTTGTCAAGTCAGATCAACGCCTTCCCATAAGCTCAAATGACATTCACCTCCTGCTCCTCGGCAAGTGTGTTTTCTGTACTCACTTCGACCAACATAGAACCAAGTTCTCATCACCGTTTACACGTTAAAGGTAAAAAGTGTGAAAAAACGTACCCTCGCTCTGTCATACACCGACCCGTCGAAATAGCGATTGATCTATTGAACACAGCCACCGTGGTCAGCGACAGGTTCGTTGAAACACACACACACCCAGCCGTATCGTCTCTCTCAACCACCAAGCTTTATAAACATTATAAACAGGTAACGGTAATGATTTTTTTTCAACATGTATGGCGTTAGGCCCTTTGTGAATTATTTTTTCGAAAAAAATATCTACCACATTTGAAAGGGGGCGTTAGCCCGAGTGCTAGGACACCTCGTACACGTCTCTAGCGTTATTGGTTCGTGACATATCGGCAAAAATTATAAAAAAACACGTGTTTACCCCAAAATCGCGTTTCCCAATTTTTTTAAAATTACAACGAGTGGTCCATAGCAAAGAGGACGTCTTCCCGAATCCTTGGACCCATCGTACATGCCTCTAGCGTTATTGCTTCGTGAGATATCGGCAAAATCACAAAAAACATGTGTTTACCCCAAAATCGAGTTTCCAATTTTATTAAAAATTATAACGAGTGGTCCATAAGAGAGAGGACGTTACCCCGAGTCCTTGGACCTGTCGAACACGCCTCTAGCGTTATTGGTTCGTGAGATATAGCAAAAAGTCTAAAATCACGTTTTTACCCCAAAAAGACTGTGTTTCCAGATTTTCACATTTTCGACACCGACATTCCCGTAAAGAGCACGACGAGACGAAAAAAACGAATCCAAGCACGCCCTCCTAGCATGGCTCTTTCCATTCCAAGGTCGCAGGGGCTCACCACTTGCTTTTATAAGCAGCTCCCCCACTACCCCACTACTGCAGGTTTTCATTCTAGAGATTTGAAATTTATTTTGGGGGTAGAGGGGGTAGGGACCATTGATTTACGTTAAACAATTTTTTTTGTAGAGTTCCTAGTTTCCAAAATATAGGATTTTCAAAATTCGAGTGTTTTCAAAAAAATATAAAAAATAAAAATTTTTTATTACAAAAAATAAAGGTCATAAAGACTGTTCGTTTGAGCCATGGCACAACGTTCTATCCTGTTTGGTTTTCAAACTATCGCCTATTTTCGAAAACAAAAATTTTCAAAAAAATTTTGAAAAATATAATGAGTGGTCCATAGCAAAGAGGACGTCAGCCCGAGTCCAACAATACCTCATTTGTCAAAATCGGACCATGCGTTCAAGAGATATTTAACATGGCTGAGGCTTAGTAGTAGAGCAAGGGGGGTTTTGAAGTGGGGCAGAAGCGCCACTACTCCACTACTCAGTAGGTATGTGTATCAACAATATAAAGCAGTTGTATAGACAACAATTATGTGGAACAGGAAGTTTAAATCAATGCAATTCTAGTATGAGGTTGAAATAGACCGTTGTTACTCAATTGCATGAGTTTGTAAATGATATACGAGGATGGTAATGCCGTATATAACGTTGGGTTTTTCTGTGGAGAGATTATATTATAGCAATACGAGGGTGTATTCCGTATTGGCTTTGATTGCATTTAAATACTGTAGTGTTGTATATTGAAACAATGTCAAGTGTATATTGAGTTTATTATTACTCAGAGGAGTGAGTAAAGCTCCGACATTGAGGGGATTGACAGCAGAGTTGATTGGCTGGAAATGTAATTGCGAAATGAAGTACAACCTTCCATAATTAAACCTTAGATAAACTTGTATTAAACCGGAACTGTAATAATCAGATGCCTTATCTTAATTGATTGGTCATTTTAGACTTGAAATCGACATTTTACCAGAGAATGACCAAAGGCAGAGCAATCTTAAATTAGAGATAATCTTAAACGGAGATAGTTTAAACTGAGATAGTTTTAAACAGAGATAGAGGAAGGATTAATACTATTGTAAATAGTAAATTTAAACTATTAATCATTATAAATATTAATATCACAAGTTGAGATATTGTTATAAACAATTAAACTTTCGTGATAATTTAGTGCAAATATTATAAACATTTCTTTTCTATTTAATTAATTAGTCCATTATTATAATTATTTCAAGTGTATTTAATTGTTTTGATAGCATCCGAGAATGCCAGGACAGTCATGTATATAGTTTGTTTGAATGGTATGAGAGATTGCAAGAGTTCCGTTAGTCTAGAATAACGTGAACTGTTGTAAGCATGTGTGCATTATAACGTTTTATTTTGAGTGTATAAGATTGATACACTCCACTTTTAGGAAGTGTGAATGATTGTAACACAGTTGGAACAGCATTGAAAGGAGACAGTGTGTTAGCAAGTTTTACGCGGTGAGCTGACAGCAGCTGCGAGTGTATGAAACCAGTTGTGGGGTTGCGCATACTAGCGGGCTGAGGTTTTGTAACTCATAGCAGGTGTGCCGGTTGAATGAACCGAGTAGAATGTAAACAAAAGCCTGTCAATGGAGACGCGTAATGCCAGCTTCCTTGTTAAAAGCTGTAGGGGTAGAAGAATTTATTATTTGATTGTTGGGAGTTCAACATCACATTAAACGGTATAAAGGTAATAGTATACGTGTTGTGATGTCGTGGAGATTATAATGTATGTGTTTTGAAGGGAGGAGTTCGATCCTCTGTATATATTGTTAATTTTATTTATTGTTGAATTAGTTTTAGGTTTTTGTTAATGAACTTTTTTCGTTCTTCTCTACATCTTCGTGGCGTGGATTATTTTAACTATAGTGGAGAGATTGTGTTATGGTTGCCCCTGAACAGGTAAGGATTCCTTCCAACTCTTAACTCTCCGAGAAATGGTAAAATTCTCATTTTTACCGCCCAGTGTTTTTAGCCTACTTTCGATTTTTGCAAAAAATGAAAGTAGACTTATGAGATCAACACAGGGCGAAAAAAGTGTGTCTGTCTGTGTGTGTGTATGTGTGTGTGTGAGTCTGTGTGTGTGTATGTGTGTGTGTGAGTCTGTGTGTGTGTGTGTGTGTGTGTCTGTGTGTGTGTGAGTGTGTGTACTCTGAATGTCTGTCCCCCCCTATCAATTCGAACACGGTGAAACCGAATTGAACGAAATTTGGTACAGAGGTAGCACTAGTAAAGGACACCTCAGTGTCATACTTTATATCGCCGCCATCTTTACCAAAACAGAATGGCGGCCACTCAAATATTCAAAACATAAAATCAAATTACGGCTAAACTAATCATCCCATCTCTACCAAATTTGGTGACAATATACCTTTATATAGGACGCGTCTTTCACCCAAAATTCAAGGTCATCGGCCATGCCATTTCAGGATGGCGGCCGTGTGAATTATGCAACCATTTTAATAAATAGCTTAAGACCCACCAATTCCGATTATCGAGCCTAAGGGGGTTTAAGCTATCCTGAAGGTCATGATCCGTTATTTATTATAATTTAATATTATAATATTATACAGTACGAGTGGCTTAAAAGAGCTGAGCTGTTTGTGTCACACGACAAGATGGCAGCTGTCCTCATGTGCCTGTCTTATATTTCAGTAGTTTTAGTATGTTGTATGTGATATACCGTACTGATACAATAATATAAACTTTGTATGAAATGATCTTTAATGAAGATGTACTCCAGTGAAGAAATCGTTTATTTAAAGTCATTATTTGCCAACAGTTTGTATCTAATATGTCAGTTAAGAACAACTGACATCATGGGTACGGTTAGCTCTGGGCTAGCATGTTAGTCTGACACGCAGTTGACTGGGGATCGAGTACTGCTACAGTTAGGTTTTTTTTTCTTGAATTCTTTTACAAATGATGTGCACGAGCTTTTCCCACAGATACTGAATAAAATGTCATTTAGCTCAAAGGAGAGGATAAAGTATACACTCGTATATTAATAAAATCACAGTCCCAGCATCGCACATAAACAGAAGACATTAGAAAAAGGAGAATAGAAGAACTAGATACACGTTGTCATTAACCACAGCCTTCTTAATGCCTCTGTACGGTGCTGTCCTCTTGTGGGTTATGTGGGTAATATTGTTCCAAACATAACGCTGTGTAAATGCCTGAGCTGGCCTCCTGAAGTATGGCAATTTTGTAATACTGGTAGTTCAACTATTAGCCACGATCGCGCTCCGAATACCTTTAAACACTGCCAGCTGGATCGCCTCCCTCTTGGCTACTTTAAACTGCCTACTCATTCAACACCCATAGAACACTGCCATCGTAGTACATTACGATGGCAGTGCATAGGCGTACAAGATAAAGATTAATTCACTGATAGGTCGCAGCACCACCTACTGTGATTGGGGCGGAAGATTCTTAATTTTGCAGGCTGGCTTAATATAGAGATTAACGGACGTGAATGCATTACAATAAGTTAGTAGTTTTGTTATTCAATCATCATAAAGTATATAATATTGATCTTGACACTTACTGGCTTATTATCAATATAAAAGGAAACAAACAATACATTGTGGTTGGGGTGATTGTTTTAGGGATGAGGACAAAGAGTCATAAAGATACCCATACATTTAGGAGAAAGTAGGCTATATGTTCTTTGCTGAACATCTTGTTTTAATACCATAACATGATCATTGCAACTGTGTGTAGTCAAGGAATACTTGCTGGTAGGTCTATGAAGGTGTTTCTAGCCGGGGACTTTCAAGATCTACGATCCTGCAGATCTTCGGATTCCCAGTAAGAGGCTCCTTGATTTATACGGTACAGTACCCATTGCAATAGTTAGCTTTTTAATGAAATATACCCAAAACTGTCATTCGATGGACAGATGACCTTATATTTGGACTCTTTAAAGCTACTACAACAATAGTTTAACGAAATGAACATCTACCTGTTGGTCTCCAAAGTGTGTTGATCAGCCGTCACAATACCGACTGCCATCGATGAATTAAAGTCCTTGCTGTATGACCATATCAAAAATAGCTCAGGAAGCATTTCGTACCGAATGGTATACTTTTCCAATCCCACACAAGTGGTGAACACATCCGTGTCTGGTATCTCGTTCAGTACTTTAAATCTTGCTTCCATAGCGAAACGGGTGCCCGAATCTGAAAATAAAATAAACACACATTGTCAACAAACATCAGTCAAACACTGTGACACGGGTATGGTTTTGAGCTAGTGGTCTATCTGGGATTAGCGTCATTAATTTCCCGACTCCATTGTAACCATGACAACCAGTGTTCGTCATCTATACACATCAGGTCAGTAGCGTCATCCATACGTTGCTATATCAACCCAAGCTCTTAGTTACGGGTTATTTGTGTCGTTTCGAATTAGTTTCTTTCGCATATTGTTGAACGCTGGAAAGTATAAAAATTATCGCGAACGGAAACTAGCGGAGGAGGAAGAGAACTGGTTTATAAAAATATCCTCGATGCACCATTATCGTCTACAAGTACCGATATAGAATAGTACAAAGCGTCTCAGGGATTCAAAGAAGTTCAAGTCCAAAAAGTGGTAAACATATCCATGATCCTCAGCTTTTCCGTGCTGCGGAGAAAATGTACATTTTAGTTTATTAGCGTCAGGAAGGGCACCCGGCTGTAAAACACACTGCCAAAACCGTACAAATATGACAAGTTATGTAAATGTAGCCTCGGAAACTGCTAGCGTGTTCCCCGGAAGCGACGCGCGAGGGTCCCTCCTGCCCCTTGTGAGAAATGAGCAAAGGCTACCGAGTCATGGGCGGGCTCGGCTGAAGAAACAAGTCCAGATGAGAATTGGAACTCTGAATGTTGGATCTATGACTGGGAAAGGAAGAGAGGTTGTGGATCTAATGATGACAAGAAGAATTGGAATTCTATGTGTTCAAGAAACTAGGTGGAAGGGTAATAAAGCAAGAGAGCTTGGTAGTGGCTTTAAATTGTTGTACAGTGGAGCAAACAGAGCGGGAAGAAATGGTGTTGGAACTATCCTGGCTAACGATTTGATCCCCTCTCTAGTCAGTGTAAACAGAAGAAGTGATCGCTTGATGAGTGTGAAGCTGTGTGTAGGGGAAGAGTTTAGCATTTTAAGTGCCTATGCTCCTCAAGTTGGCTATGAGGAGGAAGAAAAAGATGTTTTTTGGAGGGACCTGGAGCAGGAACTTTCCAGTATATCAGCAGATGAAAGGGAATTTCTGGGTGGGTATCTAAATGGACATGTTGGCACCAGTGTCGAAGGGGAAGTAGTCAGGAGAGTGCATGGAGGCTGGGGATTTGGTACGAGAAATGAGGAGGGTGAGAGAGTGCTAAGTTTTGCCTTGGCATTAGATCTAGCAATATGTAACACCTTCTTCAAGAAAAACGAAAGGCATCTGGTGACCTACGAAAGTGGAGGAAGAGAGAGTCAAATAGACTTCCTTTTGTGCAGAAGAATGCATTTGTAGGAGGTTAAGAATTGTAAAGTTATTATGGGGGAACATGTTACACCACAACACAGAGTGCTAGTTATTGATTATGAATTCACGGGCATTACGAAAAGAACAGCAAGGAAAATTACTCCAAGAATTAAATGGTGGAAATTGAAAGATCCTATTTTGAGAAGTGAAAGCCTCCGTGGCTTAGGCGGCAGCACGCCGGCCTCTCACCGCTGGGTCCGTGGTTCAAATCCCGGTCACTCCATGTGAGATCTGTGCTGGACAAAACGGAGGCAGACAGGTTTTTCTCCGGGTACTCCGGTTTTCCCGGTCAAAATTTCATTCCAGCAACACTCTCCACTGTCATTTCATTTCATCTGTCATTCATTTAATCATTGCCCCAAAGGAGTGCGTCAGGCCTCGGCAGCCGGCACAATTCATATCCTCGCCACTAGATGGGGGCTTCATTCATTCCATTCCTGACCCGATCGGAGACTGGAAGCAGGCTGTGGATTTTCATTTCTATTTTGAGAAGTGAATTCAAGGAAAAGGTGTTGCAAGGAACACGGCCAGTGGAGGGAGTTCAGAGATGGTGGACAGTAAATGCAGAAACAATCAGGAAAGCAGGTGTGGAAGTTTTGGGAAAGACTTCTGGGAAAGGTGCTCCACTGGATAAAGAAACATGGAGGTGGAATGATTTGGTTCAGGATGCCATCAAGGCAAAACGACAAGCAAAAAAGAAATGGGATGAGTCTGGAAATGGCGAAGATAGAGAACACTATAAAAAGGCAAATAAAGTTGTGAAAAGAGCTGTAGGGAAAGCAAAGGCAGCTGCATGGAAGGAAGTCTATGAAGAACTAGAGACCACAGAAGGGGAGGCCAAGCTTTTCAGAATCGCTAAGGCACGAGACAGGGCTTCAAAATATCTCACACACATCAGGCAGATGAAAAGTGAACAAGGAATTGTAATTTAAGATGAAGAGCATATTAAGAAGAGATGGGAGGAATATTTTATAAAATTGCTAAATGAGGAAAATGCCCGGCTTGTGTTTGAGGATGGTATCCCAAATCACAACGTAACAACTGGCATATCCAGGGAAGAGGTTGTAACTTCTATTAGGAAAATGAAATGTGGAAAAGCAACCGGCTCCGATGAAATTTCAGTGGAGGCTTGTAAATGTCTGGGTGTAGAGGGCATAGATATGTTGTGGAATCTATTCCAACAGGTACTTCAAGAGGAAGTAATGCCCAAGGAATGGCGGGAGAGTACCATAATTCCCATTTATATGGAGAAAGGTGACACTCAGGATTGTGCAAATTACAGAGGAATAAAACTCATGTCGCACACAATGAAGATCTGGGAGAAAGTTATTGAAAGTGGGCTTCGGGTGGAGACGACAATAGCAGATGAACAGTTTGGATTTATGCCGGGATATGGAACAACAGATGCTATGTTTGCACTTAGGCAGGTCATGGAAAAGCACAGGGAGAAGAGAAAAGAACTACATATGGTGTTCATAGACCTAGAGAAAGCTTATGATCGGGTGCCCCGTCAGGAGGAATGGAGATGCATGCGATCCAAGGAAGTACCGGAGAAGTATGTGCGCATTGTTCAGGATATGTACTGTGGAGCAAGGACACGAATTAGAAGCAGTGTAGGATTGTCAGATACTATACCGGTTCAAGTAGGCCTACACCAAGTATCTGCACTAAGCCCCTATATTTTTGATCTAATAATGGATGTTTTCTCTGAAAGCTTAAGAGAACCTGCTCCTTGGTGTATGCTATTTGCAGATGATATTGTCTTATGCAGCACAAACAGGGAAGAGCTTGAATATAAACTGGAATGCTGGAGAAGGGCCATAGAGGACAGAGGCCTTAAAATCAATAGGAATAAGACCGAATACCTGTGTCTTGGAGGAACTGGAAATGAAACTATTCAGATGGATGGTAGCCAGCTACAGGCAAGGGACAGTTTCAAGTATTTGGGATCCACTGTATCTGACGATGGCAATCTAGATCTGGAAATTACCCACCGAATTCAGACTGCCTGGTTAAACTGGAAAAGGTTATCTGGTATTCTCTGTGACAGGAGAATGAATATCCAAGTAAAGGGTAAAGCCTATAAATTTGCACAGTGCAAGCGACTGGAAGTAGCTGAAATGAAGATGCTAAGATGGATGTGTGGTGTAACAAGAAACGATCACATCAAAAACACCTTCATACGAGGCAGCGTAAAAGTGACTGGAATATCATAAAAGGTGCAAGAAAGACGCTTGCTCTGATATGGCCACATTAAGCGCAGGGATGTGAGTTATGTAAAAAGGCGAGTGCTTGGTCTGGAGGTGGAAGGCAAAAGGAAAAGAGGCAGGCCTAGAAGAAGATGGATGGACTGCATGCGGGATGATATCCGGGAGAAACACCATTTGGGACCGAGGAAAATGGAAACGACTTGTCAGTAACGTCGACCCCGCATGAACGGGAAAAGACGAAGAAGAAGAAGACGTTTATTAACCACGCTTTCCTCATTCACATAATGCTCACTTAACAAAACAGGCAGATTGATGTCCAAAAATATGATATTTCAAGAGCAATGTTTTGGACTACGTAAATAATCCGATAGGTTTTCGGGACGAACTATTTTTAAAAAATATTTTCCTCCTGTGTTTCAAGATCTTCACTTTCATATTTCCTAGCTTATTTGTCGCCATATTATGATTTTCACAACTTAACTACTCAATCCAAATTTGAGCTGGGGTGGTTTTGTAATTAATTGCGACCCAAGATAGGATATATTCCGGCGAAATGGCGTTTGCCGGAGTCACAGGAAAGTCTTTAATTATTTAGAACACGAAATTAATAAATTCAGTTTTAAACGTGTTGCACCTAGGATAATATGACTTGATATTTTGATGCTGAAATTTCACGGAGGAAGCTAGAGATGTGTATTACTTACTTACTTACTACGTTTCCATAATATGATCTTCGGCATGTTATGGTAATTTAATGTCGAATCTGGGTTCAACCTAGTTTATACTTGATATATTGGCTTTCAGGGCCGAATAATACAACTTAAGCGAATCTCTAGTTATTGCCGTATTTTTTAGTTCAAGTCTTAAAACACACCCTTTGTACTAACCTTTATAAAAGGTTCCTTTGCACTCCACAAGACCGTGTTCCGAGATATACTCTGGGGTACAGTTGTGTAAACTGGAAAAGTCTGCCATATCCCTGCTGGCCGTGTCCGAGCAGGTCAGGGGCGGCAGTTGTTTGCGGGAGACACCTACTGCGAGCACCAGTACCAACTGCAGTGCAGCATAGTACTGGACAAAAACAACTGAAAGGATGTCCATGGTCGATGGCTTCAATCAGGGATGTCCACCTTGAAGCTTTGCCTAGAGTTGCTACTGAAGTGAGACGTCCTCGGTTGCTGCAGGGAAGAACGTGCGTGGTCTGTTGAAAAGCAATGAGATGAGAAATATAAAGCATTCAGTGGCTTCAACGCAGCAGAACTAACACCACAATTTGTTAATTTATGAGAGTTTGTTCTATATGATTTTTCAATCGCATTTGGAGCTGTATTTAAATCAACAAAGACACACAATCTAATTATAAGATGCGTTCAAAAAGTAACGAGCCGGAGGCTGGAATGCGCAAACCGGTGACGAATCGGCAAATCGTGGCGTGTGTAACGAGGTGTGGTTCCGACCAGAGCGTGGAATGTCACAGCCCGTCGCTAGAGGAAACACGTGCACGTCACCTGACGATACAGAGTGAGCAGCATCACGCATCAATCGTCCAACGCTGCCAGTCGCTTTGAAAACAGCGACATGGAAGCGTCAAACGATGAGCAAGGAGGTGTTGTTCGGTTTCTGACAGCGGAAGGAGTGGGGGGAACGGACATTCATCGCCGAATGTCACAAGTGTACGGCGAACACTGCATGTCCCTTGCAAGGGTCAAGGCGTGGCACAAGTGCTTCAGAGAAGGACGGATGTCGTTAGCCGACGATCCCCGGTCTGGGGAACCCCCTGCATTACCGATGACAACGTCCTGCTGGTTGATGCACCCATTACCCAGGACCGCCGAGTGACAGTGAACGCCATAGCCACCGTGGTCGGATTGAGCGTCGGAAGTGTGCACACCATCATGAAGGATCGACTGCACTTGCTCAAAGTGTGTGCCTAATGGGTGCCCCACAGTCTTCAAGCACACCAGGAAGCATGTCGAATGGCCCACTGTCTTGGTCATCTGCAGCGCTATGCGAGGGAAGGGAATGGGTTCCTGACACGAGTGGTGGCTGGAGATGAGTCATGGTTTCATCACTTCGAACCTGAATCCAAGCGACAAAGCCTCCAGTGGAAGCATCCCGGGCCACCACCACCCAAAAAAGGCAAGGCCATCCACTCGAGTGCAGGAAAGGTAATTCTGACGTTCTTCTTTGACCAAGATGGCCCCCTTCCGATACACCTCTTGCCGCACGGGATAACAGTGAATGCCCAGCTTTACTCGCAAACCTTGACCATCCTTCGCCAAGCGATCAAAACAAAACGACCAGGCAATCTCACCCGTGGGGTCATTCAGCTCCACAACAAAGCACGACTTCATTCGGCCAACACAGACGCGGCACTCCTGCAGAAATACAAATGGGAGGTTCTCGGCCACCCTCCATAGAGTCCAGACCTCTCTCCCTGTGATTACGCCATGTTTGATCCCATGAAAAGGGCTCTGCGGGACCAAGGATTCACCTCGGACGTCGACGTCCAGCTGTACGTGCGGAACTGGTTCACATCGCAGCGCAGGGAATTTTATGAGACAGCCATTCACCGCCTCGTGTCACAGTGGGACAAGTGCCTCAACAGCCAGGGCCAATGCTTCTAACATACAGGTACTGGTTTCTGTAATTATGCCTCCGGCTCGTTACTTTTTGAACGCACCTTATATACTGAGTTAATGACTCACAAAAATATTATTGCATACACTCATAAACTTGTTGAGAAAACAAGCAAACGATTTGAGGATGTAGCAGTGTACAGGATGCATCATAAATGGATGGGCTAAACACACACCCTGCCTCCTTTAGAAACTCCTATAATAGACAGGAGGTTCTGTGAAGAGAAAGAAAAAGAGAGCTGACCGCTCGAATAATATCGATAAACGAATACTGTGCCCGTTTATACCGAAGTCCAACGACCACATATGCATTTCACCAAAAATCAGTCATCACGAGAATCTAAACATCTCAGGGCGCCATATGGGTTAAAGTTACAACAATAAACAAGATCGAAAAAATGCTTTACTGATTTTCGCCTCGATGCAACAATAAGGATAGAAGGGAGACTTTGAAAATATCACAATTCCTAAAATAATCCCATTTTATTCATAATTTAAAACTTGACTCTAAAATAATGCCATAAAAGCATTGAGAATGCATGAAAAATGCAAACATTTCATATACAAAACACAGAATCATCAATACATGAACACTATTGGATTTGAACAAAAGCCAGAATAGCAGTCCTGTTGACTTTGTCCAAATTATTTTTATATACAACGGTAGAATATTCGGGTCAAATTAAATCGTCCAGCCTGAATCCTACTTGACTAGAGTTCACTTGTTGAAAGAAAATTAATATTTAACTGTTTCACGTGTTGTCAAAATCACTTTGTTTATGAGTTCATTTCTTTAAACGAAAAACTATCATTTTCCAGGAATCATTATTCAAAATTGGTACATTACATATCATAGCCATGAGTTAAACACAAAATATCGATTTATAGGACATCTGAGCATCGTTAAATAACAATATTTAACCCTGGAACAGTACAGTGGGGCACTCAACGCCCCAGAGAATTTTCGTTCCCCGATTACGTTATGCTGATACTCCTGATAGTGCCCACCTCTTGTGACTTTTACTTGTCTTGGAGTGTCTTTCAGTCAATGTGCATACTTCTTAGTAGTGACAGCTAAAATACCCAAAGCGCTGTCCCCAGGCCATTGAGTGCTCCATCTGCCCACGATCCAAGGACACCAATACCACTGTGGTGTGCTCAGAATGCAAGAGGTTTGTGCGTAAACGTCATAGATTGGTGTTTTGTAGCGAATGTGAGAAGTGAAGATGGTGATTATGATTATGATGAAGAAAGAAAGAAAGAATATATACAGTAACATTGAAATATTGCTAATATTTTCGTTTTCTATTATATTCACAGTTATTTTCATTTTACAGCCTTCATAGTTAAATTAGTCTGTGCTACAGGGTTGATTTCACTCATTTGTAATTGCGGTTATTAGTAATACGTTATTTTAATGCATCAGAGTTGTGTTTCTGTCCTGGGGTACTCAGTGCCCCAGGATACCTTTACTGTTTCTGGAGAATAAGGGTACTGTTCCAGGGCTAAACACTATAAGCATGGATTCGAAGAACTTCGATGGTGAGCAGAATATTTATTACATCATCTGTTCTCGATCCGATATAATAATTATGAGTGCATGACTCAGCTACAAATTCATGGTTCAAAAATATTAACCAAAACATTACTTTAAATGTTAACTAAAACATCCAAACATTAAGCTTTCAAATAATTGAAATTATTATTCTGAAAATTGTCATCAAAATAGTAGCAAATACTATCACCAAAAATTTCTTTTCTTCAGAAGAAAATGAACATATTATTCTTTACAACATTTTATATTTTATGATATTTATAACTCCAATAGGATCACAAATATCCTTTAAATGGTAGTGGCTGTTCATTAAATAACAATATAATCTTTAGCACCGGCCCATTCTATTAATGTGCGAATAGTCACTGATCACATTTTATATTTGACAATCGGTAAGGTATCATCGAAATTAAAGGTTTATCTACGATAAATTCGGGTTGACAAGTACTGGGAAAATATCTGTAGAACACGAGAATCAAATGTGAATCATAACTGTGATGGTTGCATGAAATAACCATTGGTCATCTAACTCGACGAAAGTGTGATTCGTAATTATATTTTTAACTTCCATATATTTACAACATATTTTATAAAAGCCATCTAACCCTCACAATGGTTGATGCTTCACGTAACGACGATTTCATTCCTGCGACTTAATTGCACAATTTGAATGACAAAATTCAACTATTTCCACACACAACATTTATCTTCATATTATACATTATTTGTTACCTAACTGGAAGACTAGGAAGCTAGTAAGCTCCTCAAATGAGTTTAACACAAATTTCACCATCACATTAAATCTTAGTATTTTTTATATCGTGTCTTTTTTCATCAAATGACGTTACCCAAGTAATCTATTATTTATATAAACTCTAGCAAGCCCTTATTGATACATTCAGTTTTCTTCCCATTGTGATAACGTTCCGTGTCTCTACAGGATTTGACTGGGATAACGGAATATTATTAAATGCTTCCAATATTATTCTGTTGTTTCAGAATGTGGGCGTGCGACTAACCACTAACCTTCGGAAAAACAATGATCCGAAATTGTTGACTGTTTCGGATATCCAATTGATAAATCCACATAACATGACATGAATATTATAAGTTACCAAAATATTAGTTTTAATATTTCAGAAAATGAAAATAATAATTAGTATTATTATTAAATCATCATTATTATTATGTCCAAACTGGAATTAGCCTCACAAAACAATTCGAGAAACGATCAAGCTCGTATTCTGAAAATAGGAAAATATATCCATTCCTCAACCTAAATAAATTTTTATATTAACAGATCCGACGGCTGATGACCGCGATTAGAAAAATGACAAAATCAAACTAAAATGCTCATGATGCTTGTCCATAGATTCAAATTATCGAATCCATATATCTGAACACAGGAAATGTCCAGACTTAGGCCTCCCATGCCTCGAAGACTAATTTGCGACAGCAAATTAAAGAAGAAAAATACGTGTTGAAAAAACTGTAGAAATGGAGAATTCCGAATGACTAAGCATAAGAATAATTCAAATGTAGCTTACATTCTAGTAGATGTTGACGATGAAAATCAGCTTAAAACCAGACTATTCCATTCTTCGGTCCCATTTGGACCCGTACCTAAATCTTGGTATCGGCCTCCATTTTCTACCCGCAATATGTCTAGCAAGACATAACGGCTAGATTCTTCATTGCCTCGACATAATCTTGAAGAATACTGTCCATGTTGAAAGCTCTAATAGCTGAAACTATTTTCTTGAAAGGGACTTGATCTTTAAGATCCATTGTAAAAAATACCAGACGTAACATAGACGCAACAGTGACACATTCAGTACAATTTCAATTCTCTTACAATCTTATTCAGCTGTGGTAAAAGATCAGATGTTCTTGTTGTCCCTGGGTAGAGTTATGCATTCCTCAGACAGCGCTATGTACAGCTGGTCCCGATATCGGCTAAGTGATCTTCCAAGCAAGAATGGTATTTAGTAAAGTACTGATATGCTGTCGTGGTTGTTCTTTCTGTTACCAAGACAAAGCTTGCCTCTGGTAATTGGAAGTAAAATACTCCAAATAATTGAAAGTGGATTGTGTAGACTAAGTCAACCATATGTCCGTCTGCAGTTGGATTTTGCCAAGTGTTGATTGCACGATAATGTCTATCACTTGAAATGTTACCTTTGAAATACACACATCAAAAAAAGTTTTGCATCACCTCGGTTCCAAGAGTTCCGGAACCGTTAAATACAAAGGGAATAGAGATCAACACAAACAACATTTCAGCTCGTTTTATTGCTCATGAGACCCACACATTGCATGTTGTACCATCATACAGCTAGACTTTCAGCATTTGTGGTCCAGATTGCAGTACACACCACTACCTCTAATACCCAGTAGCACGTCCTCTTGCATTGATGCATGCCTGTATTCGCCGTGGCATACTATCCACAAGTTCATCAAGACACTGTTGGTCCAAATTGTCCCACTCCTCAACGACAATTCGGCGTAAATCTCTCAGAGTGGTTGGTGGGTCAAGACGTCCATAAACAGCCCTTTTCAACATATCCCAGGCATGTTCGATAGGGTTCATGTCTGGCGAACATGCTGGCCACTGTAGTCGAGCGATGTCGTTATCTTGAAGGAACGCATTCACAAGATGTGCACGATGAGGTCGAGAATTGTCGTCCATGAAGACAAATGCCTCTCCAATATTCTGCCGATATGGTTGCACTATGGGTCGGAGGATGTCATTCAGGTATCGTAAAGCCGTTTCGGAGCCTTCCATGACCACCAGTGGCGTACGTCGGCCCCACATAATGCCACCCCAAAACATCAGGGAACCACCACCTTGCTGCACTCGCTGGACAGTGTGTCTAAGACGTTCAGCCTGACCAGGGTGCCTCCAAACACGTCTCCGACGATTGTCTGGTTGAAGGCATATGCGACACTCATCGGTGAAGAGAACGTGATGCCAATTCCGTGGGGTCCATTCAGCATGTTGTTGGGCCCATCTGTACCGCGCTGCATGGTGTCGGGGTTGCAAAGCTGGACCTCGCCATGGACGTCGGGAGTGAAGTTGCGCATCATGCAGCCTATTGCGCACAGTTTGAGTTGAAACACGACGTCCTGTGGCTGAACGAAACGCATTATTCAACATGGTGGCATTGCTGTCAGGGTTCCTCCGAGCGGCAATCCGTAAGTAGCGGTCATCCACTACAGTAGTAGCCCTTGGGCGGCCTGAGCGAGGCCTGTCATCGACAGTTCCTGTATCTCTGTACCTCCTCCATGTCCGAACAACATCGCTTTGGTTCACTCTGAGACGCCTGGAAACTTCCCTTGTTGAGAGCCCTTCTTGACACAAAGTAACAATGCGGACGCGATCGAACTGCGGTATTGACCTTCTAGGCATGGTAGAACTACAGACAACATGAGCAGCGTACCTTCGTCCTGGTGGAATGACTGGAACTGATCGGCTGTCGTACCCCCTCCGTCTAATAGGCCCTGCTCATGCATGGTTGTTTACATCTTTGAGCAGTTTTAGTGACATCTATGAACAGTCAAAGGGACTGTATCTTGGATACAATATACACAGTCAACGTCTATATGCCGTAGATCTGGGAACCGAGGTGATGCAAAACTTTTTTTGATGTGTGTATAAACTATGTTCCACTGTCTGAAAAAAAGTATTTAACAACTTCGACCATCACTTGGTCCGATATTTTAAAGTATGAAGTAACGTAGTACCAGTAACCATGTACTGTTTGAAGATTCACTCGGCGAACTATCAGTGAAGATTTGGCGACCATGCGCTTCGAAGAAGTGAATATGCACGAAGATTCAGCGACCGTGCGCTGTGAAGAAGTGATTATTGAGTGCTGCTGGGCCAGTAATTTATACTGTACAGAGCTCTCCTGTGACGTCACAGCGGAGTAAGTCCTTCATCATTAAACTGCTCTTATCTCGGCTTCCACTGATCCGATTTACTTCTGATATGGCTCATTCTTCTTCTATTTCACGTGCCAGTAAAATGGTATGCCTTCCAAGTTTGCATCCAATCGGGAAATATTTAATCAAAAATATATCCTCGATGGTGACGCGGCTCGCGTCACTAACCTTTCTGTTGCCTGCATATTCCTTCGATTCCAATCTAGAACAAATGTCGCGCGCTCTTCAAATCTTCTGCCTGGGACTTAGGAGATGTGCCTGTGATCCCCAATCTACACAAGTGGATTTGGGTACAATACATTGTTCTGTGTTATTGTTGTTTCATATTCTAGGGGCTATGGCATTGTGGTCATTCATCCCCGTGGCCTTGAGTGTCTGTAGAATTTGTCCGATAGCATGTGTTACCGTGGGGTCTGTAGTTGTGGCGTGCGTATTTGTAATTCAGGTGAGGATTGGAAAGGAGGCGGTTGTGGCCTTACGTCAGGAATCCTTCTGGCATTTCCCGGGTGTAAAAGTGGCTAACAATGGAAGACCACTTCCAGTTCCTCTTAGCTCTGCTCTCGAGGTCGAGTAACACCGTTCCAGCCCTCACACCAGAAATAATATTCTTGTCAGGGACGTGAGTCGAACCCGGATCTAAAGAATGTTGGCCTAGCCATGCACGTTAAATCGTTCACCACGACACTGAAGGGGAGATGCAGCAGATTGGAGGTTCGTATCCCGGCACTGATAGTGGCTATCTTGAGTGTGGTTTCACCACACTCCCTGCAGACAAATGCTTGGATGGTAACTTAGTACATGTCTCGGGGCACACTACTTACTGCAGTCACCATAGAAACACAGGTTATCAAACTCCCAAGTACACTGAGCTGAAGTTTAAGATGTTTCAGGCCTCTGAAGTGAGTTTACAACACCAATAGTGCTTAGTAGAGACCACTGAGTTGGCTGTCACCCCGGAGTTCCGGGTTTGATTCCCTCTCTGCCAGGGGAATGTATTTCTGTTCTGTTGGCTGCAATAGGCTACACTCCGAACTGAAAAGAGGTGGGCTCGAATCCCGCCGCAGCCAACCTGGAAATGGATTTTCTGTGGTTTTCCCCACATATAGTCCAGGAGAATGCAAGGATGGTTCCTAACTCAAAGCTACTTACGAAGCCCAGGTTCACAGATACGAATGAAGTCACACCCTACCGAGTGGGATATGATTTAGACATAAGGAAGTTGTGGCCGAGGCCGGATGTTGGACAATAGCATATCAGGGATGGTTAGGCTCGCCAACACGTTCATACAGAAGGCCAGAAATGAATACGCGAGATGTAAAATAGAGCATAATTCCTTCCGGAGAGGTCTGTGTATATGTAATTTGTGCAGCAGGTGGCAGTGGCCAACATTTAGGTACCAATCGCCTGGAATAGAAGTGTGAAACCACGGAAAACCACTTATAATACAGCTCAAGTAGGAACCAAACCTTGCTCCTCTCGAGATTGAGTATATCCCGTTCCACTCCTCAGACCAGGGGATTGCAGGTTCGAATCCTGGCACTGACGATGAGGGTTTTCCACACTTCCTCTAGGCAAATGACCGGATGGTAACTTAGTATATGTCTCGAGGCACAGCTAAACACACTCACACACTACTACAGTCACCACAGAAACACAGGTTATCAGTCGCACACCCAAGTACACGTGGCTGAAGGGTAAGATGCCCCAGGCCTCTTAAGTGATTTAATAACATCTACAGAACTTCGGGGTGCTGAGTTCGGCATTCTTGGTTGTCACCCCGGAGTTCCGGGTTAGATTCATGGCCCTGCCAGGAAATTCAATTCTGGCTGGAACGGGGCACACTCAACCTCATGAGGCAAAACTGAGAAGTGGAGGGTTCAATTCCTACCTCAGCCATTCGGGAAGTGGTTTTCCGTGGTTCCCCCACTTCTACTCCAGGCGAATACAGGGAAGGGAAGGCCATGGCCGCCTCCTTTTGTAATCCTCAACTGAATTACAAATGCACACACCGATACTGCCAATACAATAACACCGGTTATCACACAAACTTATACCCCCCACACCCATGTACACGGAGCTACGTGGCCACCATGTTCAAGCCCCTCAAATGAATAACAACAAACGTAATCATTCCATGATGATCAAACATTCATCTACAGCTTGTCTAGTTCTTGGACTAATTATTATCGCTATAATATTTCATAAAGCCTAAGATCACAGTTCCATATCATTGACATCTCCACTACGCGCTGTCTTTTGAAGAATTTGTTATCTCATCATTAACTTGAAGAAATCTGTAACGGATAGGATCTTTAATTTTATTTTTTTAGATAATTTTTAATCATTTTAGGTGGTTAACGTTTTGGATTTTTTTAACTCATACTTTTAGTAAAACTATATGCAACCTTGCAACTACATTCGTATAATATACAGTCTGTGCCAAAACCGATACAGTGTACTCAAATATCACATTTCCTTGACTGAAGGTAGCTTTTCCTATTTCATTAGTAGTATACTACTTGTTTGTCATTATACTGTACACTTATATACACTATAACCCATATCATTAAGTGCAGTTGACCTAGATGTTTTGCCTTATTTCTTGTACTGGACTACCTAACCCCTACTAATCCTCAAAAACAAATATGTCCTTACGCTCACTGCTACAGTCATCAAAATAATAATAGCACAGGTTGTCAGATAACCTACATACCTAGCGCGTACATACACAAAATATCCTTAACCCCAAAATGAATTAAAACAACTACTTTCCAGTACTCACGAGGCTGAAGTCCACGGATAAGAATGAAGAGGCACACCTTGTGTACCGAGAGATATATGATTCAAACATAAGGAAGTTGTGGCTAAGGCCGGATGGTGGAAAGGAAAAAACAATAGCTATCAAGATTGGTGGTTCTGCTGGTTAGACTCGTCAACACGTCCATGCAGAAGACAACAGAATTCTACGCGAGGTTAAAAAAGCAAGGATCTTTTATACTTCCGGAAAATAAGTTAAAGTTAAATGTATTATGGAATATCTTTACTTTTTGATTTGCACATTTGCACTGAAAATTTTGACAGTCTTCGCATTTTATTTTGACCACGGCTTTCTTGCAAAATTGCATTAATTATAATAATAATAATTGTTATGGTCAAATTAAAAGTAACCAAGTGTACAATGTGAGAAAAGCAAGATGCGTCAGAGTTATGCGGGTTTTAAAAGGGGAATCTGAACCCTGGGGGTTCCTCTAGCAGAAGCACTGATTCATGGACTCAAGAAATACTGGGAGGATGTCAAAGCAATAATACTAGTGGTTTCCATATGGTCCAAACCCGACCCCATGGTGTTGGGGTAGCTCGCTGGGTTTGATTCCCGGCTCCGTCAAGGATTTTAGAAACCGACGTGAGGACTGGAACGGGGTGCACTCAGTCTCGTGAGGACAATTGAGTAGCTGTCTGATAGTGAGGAAGCGCTCTGGTCACGAAAACCAAGATTGATTGGTTGGTTCCTTAGTTTAGGGACTGCAGTCATGTAGCCCGTGTACTTTGGGTGTGTGTAGAATCTGCCTGATAACCGGTTTTAATTGTGATGGCTGTGCTATTGTGTGCTATCTGTAATTCAGGTAAGGACTGCAGACGATCAATTTCAAGTAGTTCCTACTTTTGCTACCAAATGCTTCCGTCTACGACACCTAGCTGTGAAATTGGTTACTAGATTCCATCGCAACCAGCACCTGGCACCGATCGTTGGAACTAATATAGCGTTAATCCAATCTAACCTACTAATTTTAGCTTCCCTCATGTTTAGTTAGGGGAAGGTTCTTTTACATGCCATACATCTATGATATTGATGATGATGATGATAATTGTTTTTAAGGGGCCTAACATCCAGGTTATCGGCCCCTATCTATGACATGGGCCCGCCGGCTTTACTTCCCCTCCGAAGGAAGGCATACTGAGGGATTTTTAACACTCTTAAAAATCCGACGACTTCGTCTGGATTTGAACCCGCGACCTTGGGCATTGAAGGAAAACCATGATTAACGGCGAAGGAGACCCGATGCGCTGACCACGCGTCACCCTTTATCGGCAGGCTTGGTAGTATCACGTTTCTTTTTTCATATGTTCCAAAAAGCCTCAATTCGAAAATAATAATAATAATATAAATAATAATAATAATAATAATAGTACTAATGGACATAAATTTGCTGAGAAACCAACATGGAAGAATACAGACTGCGAGGAAGAGCCCAAGAGAGGGAACATTGAGCTAAAGAAGTTCTAACGTGTTCCTTAGTTGGGCAGCACGAATCAAATTAATAATAAGTGGCTGCACCAAGGGAGTATATTACAGTATATGGCATCGTCGCCAAAATCATCCATGATAAACTCTACAGTAAATGGTTTGCTGGTACTACAATTACGACCCCCAGGCAGCACATAGGAACAACACTGCAAAGCTCTACTGGAATACCACAGTAGCCACTGACCATTCTGCAGGAAGTAACACACCTGACGTCACCTTGATCTTGAGAGAGGATGAAACAACCTTCCTCTTTGGTGTTGCTATCCCAATGCCCCGTAATCTTGTAACGAAACAACTGAGAAAATCGAGAAACATTCACAACTCTCTGAGGAGATTATGGAAGCAAGAAAAGATTGTTATGGTCCCGGTGATAAATAAAGAAAATGGGGAGATTCTACGGAAAATCCACAACTCCTTCGCTAAGCTCGGCTTACCAAAGACGCTGAAACTAAAACTACAGAACGCGAAAATTTTTGGATCGTTCCGTACTGTGCGGAAAGTTTTAGCTGTGAATGAACTGGTGTAGTGAATGGGCTAAAGTACTATAAATAACCGAAAGACAGCTGAAATTAAAGCTTGTGTATTTTGCCATTTGTAGCCAGTCGTTTGCAAATTACTAGAGAACCCCTGTGAGAAGTAAATAATAATGAAAATAATGCAAATTAAATCGATAATAATAAAGGCAATAATATTAATCCTTTAACACTCACCTCTTCAGATTGCAAGAAGCCAAAGATGTTAGCCACTAAACCACGAGGACGTCCATCGTAAACCTAATAACCGAATTAAACATTCTGTTAATGTTATAGGCAGTGCTTCTTCGTCAATAGAGACTCCGGGGTGCCAGAACTTTGCCTTGGAGGGGTTCTCAGTAAATGTAACTTTTAACACCCTTAAATTCCATCAGACTATCTTTAATAATTGCCTTCCCTGAAACCATGCCGTAACCTAATAATAATGATACTAATAGTAAGTTAACTAATGTAATCCACTGGTCAGGAAGGAGTCTTCGAAACTTACACCACTTAACTTAGCTGACATCCACGCCAATGATACAGTTTCACTCCCTCATACCAGATTTAAGTTTCTTGACATAGCTGATAATCGAACCCGGGCCTCTGGGCTGTGAGTCAACAATGCTAACCTCATAAACACTATGCGTTCATAATAATAATAATAATAATAATAATAATATTTTTTTTAGCGTATGGCTTTTAGTGCCGGGAGTGTCCGAGGACATGTTCGGCTCGCCAGTTTTGTAGCTGCTTCGAGACGGACACCCAATGGGTGAGCTACAAGTACCGTTGGGGAGGGAAGGAGGGAAGTTGGAATGTAAGGACGAGGAGTTGGAAGTGTAATTTAGAAATGAAAATCCACAGCCTGCTTCCAGTCTCCGACCGGGTCAGGAATGGAATGAATGAAGCCCCCATCTAGCGGCGAGGATATGAACTGTGCCGGCTGCCGAGGCCTGACGCACTCCTCTGGGGCAATGATTAAATGCATGACAGATGAAATGAAATGATAGTGGAGAGTGTTGCTGGAATGAAATATTGACAGGGAAAACCGGAGTACCCGGAGAAAAACCTGTCTGCCTCCGTTTTGTCCAGCACAGATCTCACATGGGGTGACCGGGATTTGAACCACGGACTCAGCGGTGAGAGGCCGGCGTGCTGCCGCCTAAGCCACGGAGGCTTTACGTGTAATTTAGTACGGACCTTAAATTAAATAGAGAACAGCGCAATTCATCCTTTTGAAATTTAATTTTAGAAACACAAAATTTCTGCAAAGTACAGAAGCATCTTATCGACAATAAAGCAGAACAGTTCCTAAAGCACATTGTTCTTAATATTATGTGAATATCCCTACTTCATTCACACGGCCACTGAATCCCGGGCGGATGTCAATACGTCATCGACCACTTCAAGATGTGTGTAATGAATGACTCCTGTCTCAAGCAACACATTGGGCTCCTCGTCCTTACTAAATTAAGTACAGTGGGCCTATATTTAATTTCGCGGACGTGCGGTCAATTTACTTGTGCTATAACGAGTCTGAGGTGCACATTGACTCTCAGGATTGCCGTAGGTCTAATTGCAAAGTAATGCCCTGCCCATTGTGGATGCGTGTGGCTAAATTGCGTATAACTCCATAATGCAATACACCCTGCGGTAAACAAGTTGCATAAACATGAATGCTAGTACCACATGACCTGCTCAGCCAGTAAGAAACGAGACCCTCAACTGTCATCACTGTCTTAATAGAGTCACTGTACACTAGACGAAATACCAGCACGTGACCAGTTTACGCTCGTCTTCTGTTTGGTTTCCTTCTTCACTTGATGAGTTACAAAAACTGTTTTATGTTACAGTTAGTAACAAATTGTAACATATTCTAACATTAACCATTCACAGAGAAAACACATCTACTCTACTCTGGAAAAGGCTCGCTTGCCAGCTCCTCAGGTTCTTCATTACGCATTCCTGCAAACTGCCGGATTGGTCCCAATTTCGCCCCTAATGGTGCGAGCTTTGGCGACCACGGGATTCCAGCATTTGTTATCTTATCGATCTCTCCCTTGCTTGACTGTTCCACCCCCATGTGTGTCTTTCAATTTCCTCCCTCAGTTGGCCATTATATTCGCATAAACAGTGACCAGCATTCTTGGCTGCCACCCATCCCGTTCGTGTTCCATTCCCGGTTATACCCAGTTATGTTATTCTACTTAGTTATTGTTGCATTAAGGGGTGGAACTACGAGGTCATCTGCCCATAAAATAATGTTATCCTGCTCTGAGGCCTGGGACGGGGGCATGCTGAGCCTCGAGAAGAGGTTTGGTTCGATTCCAACCCTAGTCATCTTGAAAGTGTCTTTTCACTGTTTCTCACTTCTACCACAGGTAAATGACATAAGGCTACGACCGCCTTCTTCCTAATTGTCACTGGAATTACAAGAACACACACCGCTACTACAGTTGCCACAATAACGCATGTTATCAGACAAATTCCACACACACACAATTATACAGGGCTGAATGACCATGAAGTCAAAACCCTTAAAAAGTAAGACAACGACAACCTCAAAATAATGTGTTTTTTTTTTTCAATCACATTGTTCAAGCAGTCAGCTCTCCCTAAAACGTAATTATTCATACTGAGGGGATTAACAATATGTGTCACAGAAGCAGTAAGGCATTTAGTGTGACATCACCACACACACATCCTTCAACTGCAAACTATGTATACGTGTAATAGAGATGACAAGTCATTCGGGTAGTCATTTCAGAAAGACACTCTATGGATGTCATAATTGCGATGGGACATTCTAAACTGTAGCCAAACATCCAAAGGGGACAGAAGGGACTACCTGATACAGAAGTATCTGAAACCACGCCGAGAAGTAGCATGTGCGCCTACGCTAGGACAACGGGAACACCTGGACCAAACTTGCTCACCGGTTGAGTAAAAACTGAGCACTGTCCCTGCAATGCAGGAGGCCATATCCTTCATATGGGATTTGCAAGGCGGGTTTATTTATTTATTTATTTATTTATTTATTTATTTATTTTATTTAAGTTATTTACGTGCCCCGGGGCCCAGCTACTCACACACAATTAGAGTCACCACAAAAGCGCAGGTTACCAGTCGCACGCCATAGTACACGTGGCTAAAGGGTAACATGTCCCTGGCCTCTGAAGATATTTAACAACAACAACAGAACTTAGTAGAGAGCACTTCGGGGTGAACAGAATGGCAATCATGGCTGTCGCCCCATAGTACACGTGGCTGAAGGGTAACATGTCCCAGGCCTCTGAACAGAACTTAGTAGAGAGCACTTCGGGGTGCACAGAATGGCAATCATGGCTGTCGCCCCATAGTACACGTGGCTGAAGGGTAACATGTCCCAGGCCTCTGAACAGAACTTAGTAGAGAGCACTTCGGGGTGCACAGAATGGCAATCATGGCTGTCGCCCCATAGTACACGTGGCTGAAGGGTAACATGTCCCAGGCCTCTGAACAGAACTTAGTAGAGAGCACTTCGGGGTGCACAGAATGGCAATCATGGCTGTCGCCCCATAGTACACGTCGCTAAAGGGTAACATGTCCCAGGCCTCTGAACAGAACTTAGTAGAGAGCACTTCAGGATGCAGTGAATGGCAAACTTGGCTGTCACCCCGGAGTACCGAGTTTGAATTCCCGGCTCTGGCAAGAAGATGTATTTACATTGTATTGGGTAGCCTACACTCGGGATAAGAGGTGGGCTAAATTCCCGCCTCAGCCATTCTGGTAGTGGATTTTCGTGGCTCCCCCACTTCTAGTCCAGGCGAATGCAGGAATGGTTCCTAACTCAAGGCTACGGCCACCTCCTTCCCAAACCTCAACTGCATTACAAATACACACACTGGTACAGACATCACAATAGCACAGGTTATTAGACAAGGTTTATACATTTACAAGTATAATAATTCTAGTACTTACGAAGCTGAAGTCCACAGATACGAATGAAGACACTCACTCTTGTTTACCGAGAGGGATATGATTCAGACATAAGGAAGTTGTGGCTGAGGCCGGATGGTGGACAGGAAATGAACAAAAGCATATCAGGGTTGCTTGTTCTACTGATTAGATTCACCAACACGTTCATACAGAAGGAAAGATAATAATACTCCAGATAGAAAAAAGGATCGTATTTTATCCGGTGGGGTCTGCAGTAGAATTCTTCCTGGAATAGCTTTCCTTTTTGGGTATACGTAAATTTGGCAGTCGTTTCACTGTATTCTGACCATGATTTACTTATAAAATAGCATTGATAATAATAATAACCAAATGAAAAGACATTAAGACTCATCAAGGAAACTCTCACGGACACGAAGTCAAAAGTAAAATTTCTGGGTGAATTATCAGAGCCCTTTGCGATTAAGACCGGCGTGCGACAGGGTGACAGATTGTCACCACTGCTCTTCAACCTTGTTCTAGATAAAGTCATTCGAGAATGGGAGAAGGACTTGAATGCCCAGAAGCTCTGGAAACCCATTCAACTTGGACGAAAGAATGATGACATCAAGGTCAGTTGTTTAGCTTTCGCAGACGACCTAGCGATACTAGCAGACAGCGATATTTTAGCGATCAAACAGATTGAAGTCCTCAAGGAATGCGCTGAGAAAACTGGGTTGCAAATCTCATTCGAGAAGACCAGGTTTATTTGCACTAGGTTCGACATCCAGGAACTACAAACAAAATACGGGCACATCAAACGGGTTCCACACTTTAAATATCTCGGTGAGATCCTAGAACCAACAGGATTGCAAAAGGAAGCTCAGAAAGTTCGATTACAAAAACTCAAAAGAGCGTATTGGAGAACTCGTGACATCTAGAACAAGAAATGCATGTCCATACATACAAAAATCAAACACTATAATACGGTGATTAAACCTGAAGTGCTGTATGCAAGTGAAACCTTGGAACTTAATAAGAAAGGTGATTTCGAAAATATCTTGAAGGAGGAAAGAAAGATCTTGAGGAAAATTCTGGGCCCTGAGAAAAGTGAAGAAGGGTATAGACTCAAATCACGCAAAGCCACGGAAAAACTAACCAACCTCGCCGCAGACATCAGGAAACGAAGACTGAAATTCTATGGACACGTTCACAGACTCTCATCTTCAAGGTTAACTCACAAGATTTTGGCATACTCTGGAAAACTGAAGAACGTATCTTGGATACAAGATGTTAAAAATGACCTGGAAAAGGCCCGGATAGAAACGTCAGAAATACTAGACAGAAATGTCTACCGTCAGAAGATAAATAAATGGGTGGTACAGCCAGAGAATGAAGTCCCCAGAAGATCGGGGACTAAGTGGTCAGAAGAAAGGAAACAAGCGCACAGTGAAAAAATGAAAGCAATATGGTCTATTAGAAAGGCGAATCATAAATGTAATGCGTGATCCAATAGGGTCCATACGCACATAATAATAGTAATCACCAAATGAAGTGTCAATGAAAGTTACAAATACATGGCTGCCTGAAGTTGGAAAAAATCTTAAGGAAGTAGGATTCACAATTGCCATTGTACTAGACGGAGCTAAGTTCAGAAAATTAGTCAATGATCACCGCTTTGCAGACCATCCAAGCACTATCACTAACAAAACCTGGTCAGAAGATCGCAAGTAAAGCCACAGCGAGAACATGAAGAGACTTTGGGAGAGGAGAAAGTCAATGCCATCAGCTAAATAGGTTCAATCGCACTCCTTAGTCGGGCATGACGAAGAAAGAAGTAGAAAAACCAAATGAAGATAGTTCCAAGACTTGATGCAGGTTGGTACTGCAGGAAGGAAAACTCACATCAGAAAAATTTAAGAGCCGTGAGGGTTTTAAAGGGGAATATGAACTCAGAAGACTGGGTGGGTCCATGCCGAAAGTACGACACAAGAGTCTTGGAGGATGTCAACACCAGTAATTCCCAACCTTTTGAATTGCTCTTGGGGATAGCGTTCAAAACTTGGGGCATCCTGTATTGAATTTAAAGAAAATTGTAATTAATATGTTAATCATTGAGTGTTGATATAATAAGTACCGTAAAACATCATAACTTAAAACATTAAACATTAATACAACCTCTGAGTAAACATATATCAATGGTGGTTCGTTCGATTAATCATTAATGTGAAACTTGTGATTGATACTTCGAGCACAGACATATGATATCGGGCCTTACAGTTGACAATGAAATACGCAAATCAATAAAATGGATTTCCAGCCTTTTTCTTGCCTTGGATTTCAATGTCATCATAGCATGGATATTATGTTGAGAGGGGAAAAAGTGCGATAATTGCTCTCTTCGTTAAACTATGGGAAAAAAGAGCCAACCTTGAAAAAACTGTAACAAAAGCAAATCCCTCGTAGTTAATCTCAATAATATGTGCTACAAAATATATCAATATCCGCCAAAATCCATCCACGGGAAATTAGATAAATTACCGCGTAGTGTAAACTTTAGTTCACATCGAATATTGAATATCTCTGAAACTACTTGAGCTATATTTATGGGATTTTGAAGAATTGTTGCAATGACTTGCGGGTATATATCTGTTGAATTTCGCGCTGATGGATTGAAACGATGAGCAGTGGTGAAAGATTGTTGTGATTTAGAAGACTCAGAACCACCACGTTCATATTTATGGTTAACAGCATATACCAGATTTCTATTGATGGGCTTCATGGTTGATTTTTAAGAAGACATCTAATCGAGCAAATATTTTGAGCATTTTGTAATAGAATTTTTTGGTTATACTTCATAATCTCATTAACTACTAATAGTTTCAAAGCTATTCTGCTACAGTCTATGTACTGATACTTGCAAAGTATGTGGTAGAAATGACTTGCCATTGCCCCATCAATAGACTAATAACTGCATCTAGTACCCCAATATTCAATGCATGCAGCCCCATAAACACGTTTTAGGCACACGCTCCCAGATACAAGTATTTAAGCTTTCGATTGGGTTCTGGGTCTTGCCAGGTTAACATTTCTTCACTACATGTAATTGACGTATCCATTGTTACATTAAAATGTCAATAATCACCTCAAATATGGTTTCTATACCAATGTGATATATATTGGTGTATTCGGGAAAGAATGGAGACTGTTTTGAACCTAAAAGCAAAAAATGCTATTTTTGGTAAATCCATACTACCCGGTTCATTTAATTATTGGGAAAAGTGAATGTGACGGATGTTTCTGAGGAATGTCGATAAATCTTGTGTGATAGTTGAACTTTCAGTTTCATTTTCCAAAAGGACAAAAGGGATACAACACAATAATTGAGCAATAAAGAAGTATGATGTGAAGTCTGAAATATGTCAAAATGAACTGGATATCTTCTAAAATGAAAGGAGAAACCACTGTCCTAAGAATGATACAACGGCAGATTGAGCAAGTTAGTATCTTCTCCCAACACAACGGTATTCATACATTTATACGACGCAACAGCTTCTCTTACAATGACAACATCGGCATCGCCATTTGCATAAATAATATAGCATCCTTTGCTACTGAGATGATCACCAATGAGATGTATTATATTGGTCTTGTCCACAGCATTCTGGAGAAATTGTTCTTTTTTGCCATTAAAAGGGGTGTCCGGGAGAGAAGCTCACTATTGGTGATAGTGTTGAGTTCATACCTCGTCTCCTATGTGTGCAATCTTTTATGGATGGGGTGTTAGCACAACTGTGACTGATCCATACCTTTTCATTGTGATCTCTGGATAAGAACTTGCGATAAAGCCGCATGTGACTCCTTACTTCCAAGGCATTCGATAAAGTAATGACCCTCCATCTAAGACTTACTTAGTTGTCGCTTGCGGTGCTTCTGTTGGGGTACTCGACATCTGGTGACTGATCCATGTTCGCAATATGTTTGTTAATGCAATGTGCAAGTTGTGATTTTTCACCCTTTCTGGGAATTGTTGAAGACTCAAAAAGAGACTGTGGATAGGCACAAAGTTCGTATTGCAATGCATCTTTAAGGATAACAAGACCATTGCTTGCAACAACAATTGGATGTTGAAACAAAAGTAATGGGTCAATGCTTGAATCGTCAGTGTCATCAATTTGCACTCTTGTAATTGGAGCTATTGTTTTTACATTATGAGATTTTTCACAGGTGTATGAAAATACATAGTTTCCAGGAATTTTAGCAACAGTTCCACTGCCAATTTTAACTGCATCATGAACATTAATATTATCAACGTCAAAGGTAACTCCGTAACTATATTTCGAAGTGATGAATCGGAATTGAATGATGAACAATAAGTAAAACCTGAATTTTCCGCCGAATCAATACTTTACTTATAGACAACTCTATGGGTACATGTTTCGGAGACCCTACTGTCTCCTTCCTCAGCCCTCTTTTGGTACTACAAACATCGTATAACACATTCGAAATCCCCTAATAAAACAACACAAAATACACATCATAAATTACAAAGCCACAACATATTAAAAACTACGAGCTTAAAACACATTAATTAAAATTCAACAACAACCATAAATAAAGCATGTAATGCTCCTCGCATTTTCAGTCATTCAGTTCTTGTTTAGTTTATGTCTTTGGACACGTTAAAATATTGTTTATGCACAACCATTTATTTTGTTCACAGTGTCTTCAAACTCTAAAATAAATGTAATCAATCTATGGAGATTCTTGCGTACGTAGGGCTTGTTGAATTGAAAGCATCTAGAATTTGCCTATTGTCGATGGACACTTGTTGTTTGAGGTAGAACATCAAATATTATGGTGTTCCCTCTCTATAATACTTAACAACATGCCGTAGTGAAGCGACTGTTGTTTATGAATAACAGTCCAATTAGATAGCTAATATACACACATCAAAAAAAGTTTTGCATCACCTCGGTTCCCAGAGTTCCGGAACCTTTAAATACAAAGGGAATAGAGATCAACACAAACAACATTTCAGCTCGTTTTATTGCTCATGAGACCCACACATTGCATGTTGTACCATCATACAGCTAGACTTTCAGCATTTGTGGTCCAGATTGCAGTACAAACCACTACCTCTAATACCCAGTAGCACGTCCTCTTGCATTGATGCATGCCTGTATTCGTCGTGGCATACTATCCACAAGTTCATCAAGACACTGTTGGTCCAAATTGTCCCACTCCTCAACGACAATTCGGCGTAAATCTCTCAGAGTGGTTGGTGGGTCAAGACGTCCATAAACAGCCCTTTTCAACATATCCCAGGCATGTTCGATAGGGTTCATGTCTGGCGAACATGCTGGCCACTGTAGTCGAGCGATGTCGTTATCTTGAAGGAACGCATTCACAAGATGTGCACGATGAGGTCGAGAATTGTCGTCCATGAAGACAAATGCCTCTCCAATATTCTGCCGATATGGTTGCACTATGGGTCGGAGGATGTCATTCAGGTATCGTAAAGCCGTTTCGGAGCCTTCCATGACCACCAGTGGCGTACGTCGGCCCCACATAATGCCACCAAAAAACATCAGGGAACCACCACCTTGCTGCACTCGCTGGACAGTGTGTCTAAGACGTTCAGCCTGACCAGGGTGCCTCCAAACACGTCTCCGACGATTGTCTGGTTGAAGGCATATGCGACACTCATCGGTGAAGAGAACGTGATGCCAATTCCGTGGGGTCCATTCAGCATGTTGTTGGGCCCATCTGTACCGCGCTGCATGGTGTCGGGGTTGCAAAGCTGGACCTCGCCATGGACGTCGGGAGTGAAGTTGCGCATCATGCAGCCTATTGCGCACAGTTTGAGTTGAAACACGACGTCCTGTGGCTGAACGAAACGCATTATTCAACATGGTGGCATTGCTGTCAGGGTTCCTCCGAGCGGCAATCCGTAAGTAGCGGTCATCCACTACAGTAGTAGCCCTTGGGCGGCCTGAGCGAGGCCTGTCATCGACAGTTCCTGTATCTCTGTACCTCCTCCATGTCCGAACAACATCGCTTTGGTTCACTCTGAGACGCCTGGAAACTTCCCTTGTTGAGAGCCCTTCTTGACACAAAGTAACAATGCGGACGCGATCGAACTGCGGTATTGACCTTCTAGGCATGGTAGAACTACAGACAACATGAGCAGCGTACATTCGTCCTGGTGGAATGACTGGAACTGATCGGCTGTCGTACCCCCTCCGTCTAATAGGCCCTGCTCATGCATGGTTGTTTACATCTTTGAGCAGTTTTAGTGACATCTATGAACAGTCAAAGGGACTGTATCTTGGATACAATATACACAGTCAACGTCTATATGCCGGAGATCTGGGAACCGAGGTGATGCAAAACTTTTTTTGATGTGTGTAGAATTAAAGACGATCAATTCAGGGCTTCTTAGATGATGGTTAGCTGACGGTCGGCGGCATCGATTAAAAATTTTCATTACTATTGTTTTGGTCCTGAAATGAATGAAGTACGTTTTAGAAATTGAATGCCAAGAATGATGAACATTGCTTAAGAATTCCACTATTATTTTCCCATCTGCTCTATCTCGTAATAGTCTTCACTTATGTATGTCCTTATGCTGGTCACTTGTTGAGTATGATACACTTGTGAATACCTGCATTGCACTATTAAATTCACAACAGGCAGACATTAAGAGAAAACAAAGTTCGCGCTGAACATCTTAAGGCGACTGCCTCTTGTCGGACCACCAGTAGTCTTGAGGGTACTCATTAACTATTGCTCTATGACAAGGTCACTCCCCAGGCCTGTCCAAGATGTATCAGTTCCATGTATTATATGTAACCGATTTTGAAAAGAAGCATACAAATGGGGTTTCTTCTGTGGAAGTTGCTGCATATCTTGAAGGTAAAGGTACCCAGCTTGCTGCATTCATGTATCGCCAGTAAGTGCAAGTTCCAGGAACCAGTTCGAACTGCTTGAAGCAACTTACGCCGCAATGAAACCATTGACTGGTTCTGTATCCACACTTCACTTGTCAATGACGTTTGCTTCAGGTCATCCCTTTTTGCTTCAATATCCTTAATAAGTTGATTTAATTGAAGTAATGGTTCATATGTAGCGTTATATGTCATTAACAGATTTTGACTTTTTGATGAGCTCTTCATGAAAAGTCTAAGAATTTTTGTTCTAAACCATAATAGTCTCCATTCAAATCACCTTCCTCACCAAGTACATTTCCAAGTGTCAAGGACGTTAGTGAAGGGTCTATCAACATGTGACCACAAAATGCTCTTTAAATATGAATCAGCGTTAAAAATCATGATAAATAGATGTATCACAAGCCTGGTTTCGGAATGGAATACAGTTTGCCATTTCAAGCAGGCGGCCATATTGGAAATAGTTAAGTACCACGATGTTCCAGAGGAAGGATCTCGTCCGAATTTGGATATGTGTTAACCATGGATACGTCAATTACATGTAGTGAAGAAATGTTAACAAGGCAAGAGCCAGAACTCAAATGAAAGCCTAAATACTTGTATCTGGGAGCGTGTGCCTAAAAATGTGTTTGTGGGATTGCATGTATTGAATATTGGAGTGCTAGATGCAGTTATTAGTTTTAATGATGGGGCAATGGCAAGACATTTCTACCAGATACTATGCAAGTATCAGTACATAGCCTGAAGCAGAATGGCTTTGAAACTATTAGTAGTTATTGAGTTTATGAAGTATAACCAAAAAGTTATATTACAAAATGCTCAAAAGGTTTGCTCAATTAGATTTCTTCTTAAAAATCAACCATAAAGCCCATCAATATAAATCAGCTATATGCTGTTAACCATACATATGTAAGTACATGTTCCAATATAGGTGGTTCTGAGTCTTCCAGATCACAAGAAATAGGTACACAAACACAGCAACCTCTTCTTTTGATGTATTCTTCCGCCACTGCTTATCGTTTCAATCAATCATCGCGAAATTCAGCAGATATTTATCCTCAAGACATTGCAACAATTTCTCAAAATCTCATAAATATAGCTCAGGTAGTTTCGAAGATATTCGAGATTTATTGAGAACTAACGTTTACGCTACCCGGTACACTTAAAGTTAATTTTAACTGATTTCCCGTGGATGAATTTTGGCGGATTTTTTATATATTTTGTAGCACATATTATTGAGACTAACTACGAAGTATTTGCTCTTGTTAGAATTTTTTCAGGGTCAAATCATATTTTTACCTTACTATTAGGTCGAAGCCAAAAGTCAGCCACCGGCGGCCTACTGTTGCTGAACCTATCTTTGAATGTGGAATCACTACAAAGATAAAGAATTTCATTTCGTTCATGAGCAGTGAAATCTACTTCCTCCATAATGTCTACGAAATCTAATAGTCAGACAACCCAGCCAAGATTCACAGTGGGAATACTAGGTGGAAAGTACGTATCTATTGCATCATGCATTCTTGGTAAGTTTTCACAAATGCGCTTATCTCCTGCCAGATTGAGAAGTGATGGAAAGCTCGACACATCTCCTTTCTGAACTGCAGACTTCCAAGAACTAGGTTTTATTTTAAAACTTTTCATTTTATTAGTAGAGAAATGTAGTGTTTCCTGTCGACCCTGCATTGACATAGTCGAGTTCATTCAGCTCCCTAAAAGACAGCGATAGACCACAGGGCCAAGCTTTCTGCGGACTCGGTAGACGTGTGTCGGAGCCCCACCGTCGGCCGTCCTTTAACCGGTTTTCCGTGGTTTCCCATTTTCCCCTCCATAGAAGGGGGAACTGTCGACCATGCTGGCATCAGATGTTGGAAATGTGGCCGAAGACTGGAAATATAATGGGTGGAAGACTCGCCCGGTATATGGCGCCTATTAAAGGTGTTATTAGTTCATTCTTGTTAGAAATTTAGCGAGATTTTCAGACTGTGGCAGAATTAATTATTTCTCTATTTATAATGTAACAATCTGAACATTTTCAAGTTGGTTTTGCTTTATTTTTGTTGGTTTAAGTTGGCGACATAGTTACGCCTACCAGAACGAAAATACAAACTATCAGGTTTGTTAACTTTTCTGGTGGTATTGCATGTGTTTAAGAATAGCGACGTTAAATTCGAGTATATCCCTACCAAGTTTAGATCAGTATATGTAAAGTACTCTTGACGGCAGGCATAATTATTTCTTCTGCTTATTCCGCGGTGGTAGCTGAAATTGTGTCAAAGTTGTGTTGCTGTTGTTGTACAATTACGCAGTTAAATACTGTGATTTTGTAACTTGTAGCATAACATTATGCACTGTGTACTTGCAACGCTTAAACTATTTGAATGCAGATGTTGAATTTGCTGACACCACCAAGAGAATCATCGCCAGCCACCACTGAGTAGTACTCTGCGTTATAGACAAGTCCCAAGCCCTAAGTGAACCTCACCAGATGATGCTCGCAGGACGCACGAAACATAATATCATCCAAATAAATTCTTTACTAAGTATATCTAAGTGTACAATTAACCCGTGTTATTGTAACTAGGTTAGTAAGTGTTATTCCTCGCCCTATTTAACACTGGAGGTAGAAGAAGAAGAGTTAGGCAATAGGAGTGAGCTTAAGGGTAAGTACTTCTCTGGAGCCGCCTTTCCCGTGCCTTCTCATTTGCTGGCGAACGGTGTAGATTTTGACATGATCAAGGAGAATAATGCCATTGATCAATGGAGCATACGCTTTTCGGTGGAAAGGATTTGGCACTCTGTGGTTATGTCTGCTAATTGGCATTCGACACCATTGGTTGGTTCCTTAGTTTAGGGCTATGGCAACCCGGTTATGTAGCCCCGTTTACTTTGGGTGTGTGTAGAATCTGTCTGATAACCGGTGTTAATTGTGATGACTGTATTAGTGTGTGCTATCTGCTTTTTAAATTCAAGTAAGGACTGCAGACGATAATTTCAAGTATTTCCTACCTTCGCTACCAAATGCTACCGCCAACGACACCTAGCTGTGAACTTGGCTACTACTAGATGCCATCGTAACCAGCACCCAGTAACGAGCCTTGGAACCTAAGAGAATTAATCAAACATAACCTACAAAATTTGGCTTCACACAAGTGTAGTTAGTGGAAGGTTCTTTTTCATGCCATAAATTTATGACATGGGACCGCCGGCTTTACTTCCCCTCTGAAGGAAGGAATACTGAGGGATTTTAACGCTCTTAAAAATCCGATGATTTCAGCCGGGTTTGAACCCACGACCTTGGACATAGAAGCTCAGCATGCTACCATCTACGCCACCGAAACTGCCTATTCGACTCAGTATAAAGCAACAAGCCGTTCTACCATGCGGCATATTTGGAGCATAGTCACAGAGTGCAAATTCCATTGCATATAACCGATTAAATTAAAATATATTTAGAACTTTCACTTTTATCCTCCAGGGGAGCCACTACACTATCAGTTGTAAAATTTAATGTTCAACATGGCATAACGCCAAGTTGTAATAACACCAACTTGATTAAAATAATATTCCTGCAATCCTTCTAGGTTTTGGACTTATCTGTTGCGAGGTTTCAACTAGGTGCAAAAAGTCAGGCTCTTCGGCGACACTTAGAGACCCCTGTGGTGTTTTGGGCAGGGACACCAAGTGTCTGCTGAAGAGCCTGGTGTGGTGCATTTAACTCCCCTACAGTAACTTCTGCATGAGTGATTTATTTGTCTCGTAGAATGAATAAGTATCCATATGAGTGGAGTGAATGTGGAAATGGAAGTGGTTACGTGAAGTAGTGAGTTAATTAAATTATTTATTATTAATATTCAAAGTATGTAAATACTGTGAATATCATTGTAAATCTGGTTTAATATTGTATAAACGAAATGTAGATATAAGTTGTGACAGTGAATCATCAATTATATATGTGGGGATTTACCTTTTTCACGAGGCCTTACATACTTCTTGTTTGATCATCGATACATAAATAATATTATTATTAATTTTTTTTAGTCGTTTTACCCTCCAGGTTGGTGGAACCCACGGACTCAGCGAGGGAACTCACCACTACCGCCTCTACGGGCAGTGTCCTAGAGCTGGGAACATCGAATCGGAAGGGATACAACTGGTGAGGTGGGATTGGCACCTCGCCCAGGCGGCCTCACCTGCAACGCGAACAGGGGCCTCATGAGGGAAGGTAAGGGATGGTGAGAATGAATAGGCAAGGAAGAGGGAAGGAGGCGGCCGTGGCCTTGAAGAAGGTACCATCCCGGCATTTGCCCGAAGACGAAGTGGGAAACCACGGAAAACCACTTCGAGGATGGCTGAGGGGGAATCGAACCCCCTCTACTCATTTGGGCCACCCGAGGCTGAGTAGACCCCGTTCCAGTCCTCGTACCACTTTTCAAATTTCGTGGCAGAGCCGGGAATCAAACCCAGGACCTCCGGGGCGGCAGCTAACCAGGCTGACCGTTACGCTACGGAGGCGACATTATTATTAATAATTGTAATAATTATATACTGAAAGGTTTGCTGGAGTATCCTTCATGGTCATGAAAGCCGAATCTTTTTAAAACCTCTATCGAGAGGAGAAAATCTGTGGGAACTTGGATCCATGGCTATGTTTTTATTCACATTGATATGATACCTAGTAGATACACCCATATTGAAGTATAAATTAAAGAGCCAATAACTAAGTAAAATGCTTTTATTTCCATCCAAATCAATACACAAATTACAACTAAATTACAATTATAGCACCAGTTTCAATTAACATGTAATCATCTTCAGCTAATTTTGATGTTTAAAATTAAAGTGACATTAAAATCAAACTAGGTGAAAACAACTATAAGTTAAACAAAATTATACACAGAATAAGACAAAAAAATTACAGTCAGTCTGAAAAACTAGACATTCTATCATTTCAAATGACGCATGCTACAAATGCTACACATGTTAGAAAGGCTCAGGACTCTTTCAACAGACTCCATTACCCATTAACTTAGGCTTCCCGCGCGGGCACCTCTTTAAGGGTCACCCTGTATTTGAGTCTGACATCTTTTACAACTCTTTAAGAGTCACCCATTATTTGAATCTGATATCTCGCAAACCTCTTTAAGGGTCACCCTGTATTTGAATTGAATCTAACATACTGGACACCTCGTTAAGTGTCACCCTGTAATTTGCTCTGACATCCTGCACACCTCTTTAGGAGGCACCCTGTATTCTTATCTGGCATCTTGTATATCTCTATAGAAGTCACCCTGTATTCTTGTGTGACATCTTGTACACCTCTTTAGGAGTCACCCTGTATTCTTCTCTGCGATCTTGTACTGTATTCTTCTCTGCCATCTTGTACACCTCTTTAAGAGTCACCTTGTATTATTATCTGGCATCTTGTATATCTCTTTATGAGTCACCCTGTATTCTTATCTGGCATCTTGTACTGTATTTTGCTCTGACATCCTGCTCACCTCTTTAGGAGGCACCCTGTATTCTTGTCTGACATCTTGTGCACCTCTTTAGGAGTCACCCTGTATTCTTCTCTGCCATTTTGTACACCTCTTTAAGAGTCACCTTGTATTCTTATCTGGCATCTTGTATATCTCTTTAGGAGTCACCCTGTATTGTTATCTGGCATCTTGTACTGAATATTGCTCTGACATCCTGCACACCTCCTTAGGAGTCACCCTATATTCTTCTCATTTTGTACACCTCTGTAAGAGTCACCTTGTATTCTTATCTGGCATTTTGTATATCTCTTTAGGAGTCACCCTGTATTGTTATCTGGCATCTTGTACTGTATTTTGCTCTGACATCCTGCACACCTCTTAAGGAGGCACCCTGTATTCTCATATGGCATCTTGTATATCTCTTTAGAAGTCACCCTGTATTCTCGTGATCGCTTCGCTAAAAGCCCCAGGTTGCTCGACGCCCCAGGACTCTTTCAACAGACTCCAATAACCATTAGCTTCTGCTTCCCGCGTGGCTGCATGACGTCACGCAATCGCTTCCCGCGCGGCTGCATGACGTCACTTCCGTCTCCGTCTCCGTAACACATAACGTTGGACCAAGCATAACGACGAAGTCGACAAGATCTTTTGAAATGATAAAATACATTATAAAAAGTTTTATTTCTGTTGAATAATCTTCTGAATTATAAAATACTAGCAGAGGTACCCGTTCTTCGAATGGTATTTGGTATTAATAGCCAGACGTTAACAATTGGGCTATTGTTGCAATGGTTAGAGCTTGTCATTCCTTCATCACTTTACCACAGCAAATTTAATTTCCTAGCAATATCACAGACACTGTTAAATTTAGGACCTTAAAATGTGGTTTGCGGAGACTCTTTATAGACTCCCGAGCTTTGTGTCCCACATTCAAGGGCTCAAAATAAGCTTTGGAAGTCCATCTAGGATATTGTTTTATATTTCACTTATTTTAGCATGTATTTTGAAACCTTTCACCCAATTGCCACATTTTTATAAGAATAAAAGTGAAGAGTTACATCAATGCTTAGTGTTGAGCCTCTAAAGGATATGTGTACAAAATTTTACGTCGATCCCCCGGGCCGTTCTCTAGTTAAAAGCGTACAAACGTGTACAATGACAAACAAAAAGTTTGTTCTTGCTCGCAACGGAACGGTCATAAAACAGTCCGAAACGTGTTAATAACGCATATTTCCGCGAATATTCTGAAAAAACAGACAAACTTTCATTTTATAGATACAGGGATAACCTGGCTTAAACTAATCTTCGATGTATAAACCAAGAAAATCCGTCTACATTTAGTCCAATGGAGAATGTATATTTCCTTGATTAAAAAGTTGTAAAGAACATGCTTTTACTTAACATTTTTTATATAAGATACAGAACTGTTACAAATGAGCATTGAATGAAAACTCGTAAACGTACAGTATATAATAAAATATTGCTAAAGTGATCAGAGAGGGGCAGAGAGGAAGAAGACAATAGACGTATTGATTTAACGTGCTCTGTTAAGGTGCTATTCGATTAAATAATAAAATATTGCTAATTAAATCTGTCGAGGTTCAAAATAAATCTATCTGTTTACTCAAACATACTTTAAAAAAATGTGTAAAAGTCATGAATAAATTAAATGACTTACTTACAAACGACAAGTATGATATCCACGTTTGTCATCAAGCATGCGAAAGATTGTGATATTTACCATGTTATTTCATAGATGATGTAGTACAAATGATCTTCACAGGTTAAACCATTCTACAACCGAATCCAAAAGATAGGGTTTATAATTGAAAATCCGCGTGTCATATTATAAAGAGAAATGTATGAAATTTATAAGAAAGACTATTCATTATTAAAAAGATGAAAGAAACAGGTTGTTTCTCAATACAATCAGGGAAGCTCTTTGTGTTACCAACGGAACGATGTTACAATCGGTTGGTCAAAAAATTATTAGTTCTTTTTACGGGTTCTTAATGCCTGCGGCCCAATGGCGAATTGGTTAGTGCGCTAGGCTTTGGCCCGATGAGTTCCGGGTTCAATTCTCGGCTGGGTCATCAGGGATTTTAATCTCCTGGGGTTAATTCCGTGGCTCGGCGGCTGGGTGTATGTGACGTCTTCAACATTACTTCATCTGCATTACGTCGTGCAGTTCACCCACAGGCGTCAACTAGAGTGACCTGCACTTGGCCTCTCAGGAGGCCACATGATCATTCATCAATGTCTTAACATTTATCAGTAATATTTACCAGACTTACTAAGTTTTCTGACGGGTAATTTGATCCTTGTTTTTGGAGGGCAGAGACTGTTCGTGGGTATCAGTGTTTTGTCTGGTAGAGATTGGATCTAATGATGCTCTCTTGACAAGCGAAACATGGCATCCCTTCTTCAATAGTCCATAACAATATAAATGTTAATCACATTTAATGTACTTCAGGTTATTTTTCACATATTCCAGCAATTGGAATTTTCGTGTCACTAATTATCCAACTTATCCTGTGAATTCGGCAAAACCAAACGATGCCTGGAGAGTGGAAAGAATCTCTCATAGTGCCCCTGCATAGAAAGGGAGACATGGAAGATATTCAAAATTACCGTGGAATAGGGATATCTCTTGTTAATACATATTTTGTTATACTAAATCGCTTGAAACCATATGCAGAAAGCATCATTGGTGATTATCAAAATGGCTTTCGCAGAAATAGGTCCACTTCTGACAACATATTTGCTATCAAAATGATAAGTGAGAAAGTGTGGGAATATAATCAATGTATTCAATATTTGTTTATTGATTTCCTCAAGGCATGTGATTCGATTCATAGAGAAAGCCTGTGGAATGTCATGACGGAGATTAGTTTCCCTCCTAAACTTATTAACCTGTGTAGATTGTGTTTGGATGACAATATAAGTAGAATTCTCGTGAATGGGAAAAGATCTGACCCTTTCACAAACAGAACCGGTTTAAGTCAGGGCGATACTCTGTCCCCTCTTCTCTTCAACATTGCTCTCGAAATAGCTATCAGATCACGTGTACAAGTCACTAAAATTAGTTCCGGCTGGCATGCATCGCAGACAGTATCATAAAGTGCTTGCATACGCAGATGATATCGTACTCAAAGGAAGAAATGAGATTGAGATAAGGCAATTGTTTGTTGAACTTGAGGAGATTGCTTAAAAATTAGGCCTTTGAATTAATGACCAAAAAACTCAGTACATGTTTATGATGAGGAATATAGACGTGATTGGGAATCGGTTACCTCTTCTTATTGGCAAGCATAGTTTTGAGCGGGTTGAACATTGCAAATTATTAGGAGTCATGATTGATGAACAGAATCATAGAGAAGTGGAAATTAAAGTTAGAATACAGAATGCTAACAAAGTGTACTACTATCTGCAGTTTTTATTGGGTTCCAAATTTTTGACGAGAAATTCAAAACTGGAAATGTACAATACCATCATTAGGCCAGTTCTAACTTTTGGTGCAGAATCATGGAGATTAACAAAACAGGAAGAACACAAGTTGCAGGCTTTCGAAAATAAAGTGTATAGGGAAAGTGTTGGCCCATTCTTTGACCCCGAATCTCAAAGCTGGAAGAAATTATCAAATAATGACGTACATTCACTATTACAGCAAGCACCAATAGACAGAAGACTTCAATGGGCTGGTCATTTACTAAGGATGGGAGATGATAGGATGATCTTACAAATCTTTAATGAAGAACCAAGGGGAAAAAGGCCGGTAGGAAGACCACGAAGTCCTGGAAAAATAAAACTTTGTAGACATCTGAATGTGGACAACTGTCAAGAACTCGCCCAAAACTGAGTTCAGTGGAGGCATTTTGACAGATAGGCGCAGGGTCACCGTTTCCCATAGAAGCCCTCTGAGTGAGTGAGTGTGACTAACTGAAAGTTACAATATTAAGCATTCGGGTTTGTAACCATTTTTGACAGCAATTTGGTTCATTATCTTCAATTCCTTGCGACATAGGAATATTAAAGGTTCTGTGTTAAAGGCACTTTTGTGGGCTCCTGGATGTGTCATATAAATACGTATTATGCTATCTGATGGAGTTGCATTTCTGAAAATATTGTAATAATGTAATCTAGTCATGCATACATTAAAAATTTAAGCGCGTTATTAATTTCTGTTTCGAGTGTGAATTTAATGTGTCTGATAGCTTTGTATATGACGTCTGAAACTTGTGCTGGCTATGATGGCAAAAATGTCATCAGTGCGTCCACGAAACTGTATACCAAGAATTTGATCAATGATGTTTAAATGTGCATAGGTTTCTAATTTTAGATAAAATCCCCGATGCTGGAGAACCCAGCCCCATACCGCTTTGTTGTTGGTAAATGTTATCATGAAATCTGATTTAAAAAAAGGTTGTATGAAATGAATTGCACGATGTGCATGAATTCAGTGATTCCAACTTGGCTTAACCGATTGTCAAAATATTGTGCCGAATTTTTCGCATTTCTACAAGAGGGATGTTAAAATAATCCTTTATGCCGAAAGAATTTACGGTGTAATTATATCCGTCAGTTTAATGATCTTAGTTTAACTGCAGAAAAATATGGTATTAAAATAATTATGTGTTTTAGTCTGAAATGTGCAGTGTTTCATTAAAATCGTTTGTCTGTATTGTGTCAAATAATAAGTTGACTATTGGACGTATAAATAACGTAGGCAAGCGCTAATTCATGATGGTTAGATATAGCTGTCTTTATCGTCAGGAAAGAAGATGGTGCTCTTTGTTAATTGTTTAAATTTCTTTGGTATATTTGTGTTTGGTCTTTGGAGACAATTTGAAATTTAAGCTTATTGAATCCCTTTATAGGTCCTTGGGATACTATCTTCCCACCATGTATATATAGAACGGTGCAGGGAGAGAATCTTCTCACCCCTTTCATTTAAACAAGTTCCACATGCATCCACAAGATAGATGCACAGAAATATTGAAAACCCATTAAATTGATGTATACTGTCATCAGAAACAAAAGGTGGGAAGCATAGCCTATATCCCAGTGGTCTCTACAGTGCACGTACTCGCCTGTTCAGTTGTGTTGAGGGAATACAATGCATTACTTTACATAAGAAGGTGTCTTCATTGAAAATAAGAGATTTGTAAACGTTGGTATATAACTGAAATACAATGTAAATAATGGTTTTGATCACTTCAGTAAATATATTGCAGCTAGAATGGAAATATTATCCTCCTCAGGGTGATTGCCATAGAATAGAAGATTTATAAAATTAATTTTCCGTGGTTTTTAGCAAATACTATTTTAAAATTATTGATTTATATTCGAATATACTAACTTTTAACATTCCAAAATCACTTTTATATCTTTTGTGCAGGTTTCGGCAAAGATTATATAGGTCACTGACCTTGTGTTGCGTGGGAGTTACTTCTTTTTTAATTATAGTGCGTGGTGGGTGTTTTTATATATTATATCCTGCTAAATAAACCTCATTATTGAGTGATAAACACAGTATCATAATAATTTGGAGGTGGGAGATTATTACCCCATTGCTCATTTAAGAAAACATGCTGTCGGGAGTGGGCAGTGGGATAATAATTTCCCACCCCATTTTCATAAAATAGAATCCACACCCATATAATTGTTGAATATTCCTACTCATATATCACCCCCAGTTACAAATGCGCAAGAAATAAATATTTTGTCGCCCCAGTCTTATGCCTTATAAAGGGATAATCTGTTGGGGATTTCTGTTGTGTTACCTTTGTCAGCCTTAGTTACTTTTAGATCGTCTTTATTTATCTTTGTCTGTTTAATTTCACGAATAACTTGTATCTAAGGTAAGGTATCATTCTATTTTATTGCTTTTGTTAATGAGTGATTTTATTTTCCTTTTCGCTTCATAGGTATATTGTAGTATCACGTTCTTCAAATGGTAAATTAAAAATTGCTAACTCTGTTTTTGCTTGTTGTGTCTATTGGAACAATAATTTGCTAGAAGGAATTTGAATACCTTACGTAATTTTCCTTGCTCTATCAACATTGAGTTTGCTTTTTAAGTGAATCTGAAACCAATCCCATTCTAATGCGGTGAGATTAATGACTGTTAGGATATGGTTGTCTTAGAGTTCAATATTAAGGTTTGACTTTTTGATGTATACAAATTTTATCTTTCTCTGTAATACAAAGTTGTTGCCTGCACCATCAAGATCTCTTGCGATTATATGAAAACAATATCAGTTTCGAGGAATATTAAAAAAATCCTTATTTTTTGTCTAATATACCATTTAAAAGCTTCATAGCAGTGCCATGGCTGGGATCTAGAACGGGTTCACACATCAATAAATGGAAGCTAGAGGTAATTCTTCCATGAGTTTTGTGAGCATGTCTGAGTAATTGTGGTTATTGACAGTTTGATAGTGTCTTCCTCATTTGTGTTGACTGGCTGCGTGTCTCAAATGGTAACTTTATCGCCTCCTGAGGCCGAGGTTGCAGGGTCGAATCCTGACACAGCCAGTTAGCATTTGACGGTGCGAGGGAGCCGTGTTAGTAGATTTACTCGCACTGTGAAAGTTCCGGTACCCTGTTGTCTCTAAATGCGGCAGTAGGTAAATGGGACGTAAACCGATAACACTATTACATTTGTGTTTGTGTTTTGTATTGTTTTGGTTTAGTTTGTACGTCGAATGTGGATAGTTACTCTATCTCTCTGAGAATGAAGAAAACATACACACACATACATAACTTACATACTTAGAGAGTGTCAACTAGTTCATCTTCCCGTTAGAGGAGAAAAGTCCTATGACAGAGAAATTGAGTAAATGTTGTTATCAATGCACAATGGGTTGTATGCACCCCATGTATATCGACTACCCAACCAGCCCTAATGCTATGCGGGCTGGACACGACACAGTTCTGCCCACAGGTCTTGTTCATTATTTTAAACACACCTTTTTAAAAAAGTTCGTATATTTCAGTTGACTTTTCAAGAAATGCAAGATATTTCCAGTACTATTGAGACGATTGGGAAGATTTTGGTACAAACCAAACATTCAAACTCCTTCTGCTTCAGGAGCATGAGTTTTTGTCCGATGAACTTATCGGAATATACAGATATGTTATATAGATTTGTAAGGAAGGACGAATTAATTTGAGCAGATGAACCATTCTATGAACTTAAACTTGGTTTATGTTTTCTCTCCATAGGAGGATAGATGATGATGATGATGATGATGATGATGATGATAATTGTTGTTAAGGGGCCTAACATCTAGGTTATCAGCCCCAAAGAGGGATAGAAAACGAGATTGAATGAAGGTGTAGAAAGTCAAAGCAGCGAGTTCTCAGTTGTAATCTACTGTATTCTGAAAGGAAGAAGTTAGTGTAGCGAGCAACGTTTCCCTACTGCACTCAGTATAGATATAATAACTGGATATGTTCAGGTTATCTCACACATAAACCAGAGGCAAGTGATAAGAGGGTAGCAAGAATTATTGCTGGCATTAATGAATTGGAGCAATGGCTGGAGAGTACTTGTAATGAAGAGATAAGGGCTAAGTTAGAAATGAACATGTTAGATGAGGCTGTTCGGATGAGCCGATTCAGATGTTGGGTCCTGTGAAGAGATTGGGAGAGGTGATATTACCAAAGTGGTAATAAAGAGTAAGAGAAGCAGAGGGGGACATAGGAGGTGATGTTTAGATTCAGTGTTAAACAATTACACGCGGAAATGACATAGAAGCATAGAAAAATCGCGGCGATAATTGTTAAGAGGGTTAAAGAAGGTGGCTCATTCGCAAACAGAAGCTTGCAAACTAGAATGGACACAGAAAGGTAAAACAGTCACAAACGAAAATTGATAAATAAAAGAATGAGTGCACCTAAGCGAAACCCAACAAAAGTGACCCTTACTGTTATCTGCGGGCCAGAAGAATTGCTTTGGAGCTTCCTGTCAGCATTTTGCTTTTATCATAACACCAATTTCTCACGTTTAGATTTGCTAACTTATGGAAACAAGCCTTTCAATTCAAATGATAGAATATACAAAGGGGTGTAATGGCGCAGTAGGCACGCTACTTGTCTCCCACCAAGCCAGACCAGGTTTGATGCACGGTTAACACTGAAATTGTCCTTTAGACCGGGCAGATTTTTTTTCTGAGATTTATTGACGCTATATCTGTCAACCTTCACCATCATCTTACAACACCAAGCATATATTATCCGTTTCGTCACCCATTCCTATGTTATGTTCAAAATGTATTGTAATTTATAAATAAGGTATACTCTAAAAACAGCGGCTTCGGTGGCGTAGTCGGTAGCATGCTGAACTGCTGTGCCCAAGATAGCGGGTTCAAACCCGGCCGAAGTCGTCGGATTTTTTAAGAGCGTTAAAAATCCTTCAGTATGCCTTCCTTCGGAGGGGAAGTAAAGCCGGCGGTCCCATGTCATAGATTTATGGCATGTAAAAGATCCTTTCACAGACTAAACTTGTGTAAAGCAAAATTTGTTAGGTTAGATTTCGTCAGAACGCTCTAACAAAGTTCCAACGTTCGCCACTAGGTATCATTGATATCTGGTGGCGAAAGTTGGAACTACTTGAAATTGAACGGAACTTGTAGCTCACCCTTTAGGGTGTCCGCTAGAAGCAGCTACAGACTCAGGCGAGCCGAACATGTCCTCGGACACTCCCGGCACTAAAAGCCATACGATAAATAAATAAATAAATAAATAATACTCTAAAAACATGATAATCGTTTATTTTTTGATATTTACGTCCCTTTCGGCTTTCAGTGGACCACTTTAGTCAATTCTAAATACAGGATTTTCGTTTTTTAATCGGCCCAGCATTTACTCATTCTGTTAGATTCCAATCCTTTTTCTGCGTCTGAAATCAACTATGTTATTGATTTTCCTTTTGTTGATCGTAGATTGTAGTGAGGTTTGTTTATTTTGGAGGTTATTAATTTTGATGTTTTGATTTATAAATCCTGAATAATAATTTCTAATTCCCTCATATCTTTCTTAATTTCCATAATTCATCTAATATCACTCTTACTGTTCACAATGATATCAATTCTTCTACTAAATCTGCTTTCAGGTGTCCTGACTTAATGTCCAAACATTGATATGCATTTTTTCATAATTGTGCGTATTGCCGGCTATATATTCATGTAGACTGTTTCATTATTATTATTATTATTATATTCTTCTTCTTTCTTTCGTCGTTATGCCCATTCAAAGAGCGCGTTTGAACCTGGTAGTAGGTTTGATCGTTTTCGCCTTTTTATCCTCCCAAAATCTCTTCATGAATGCACTGTGTTGCATCTTGCGTTCTGTCGACCACTTCCTACCAGTTTTCTTCATGGGTTTCTCCCTAAATGTATGATGGCTAATTTTGTCCTTAAAGCTCTACGATTGTCTATGATGTCGTCTGTAATATTCATTTCTTGGAGCTCCGCCTTAGTTTCTTCTAGCCATTTTATCTTGACCTTCTTTGAGTTGATTATTTTGAATAATCTCTTAGTTAGTCTGTCGCTGTTCATTCTGTAGATATGGCCATAGAATTTCAGACATCGCTTCCGTATGGCACCAGTGAACCTGTCAGTGAAGGAGTAGAGGACCGCTGTTCTCCTCTTAATCCATATTCCATTTTCTCTCGTGAGACAATGAATTTTCCGGAGAATTTTCCGTTCATGTTTTTCAATGTCTGCAATTTTAGAGTGGCCACCCAGGCATATGGTTTCTGAGGCATATAAAGCTTCCGGCAATATAACTGCCTTGTAGTGTCGTAATTTTGCATTACGCGATATGACTCTTTTGTTGTAGTAATTCCATGTCAGTCTGTACGCCTTATGGAGTTTGGTGGTTCTTTCTACATTGGCACTGCTGTCTAGTCCTGATGGTAGTATGATTTCTCCAAGATATTTGAAGGAGGAAACCTGTGAAATTGTGCCGTTTTCCAAATCTAGCGTAGTTCTTTTGCTATTTTGATGTAGATTTACCATGTACTTGGCTTTCTCGTACGATATCTGGAGGCCTACCTTTGATGCTATATTGTGTAGTCTCTGTATGGAATATCTTGTTTCTTCCTTGGTCTTAGTAATGATTGCTAGATCATCAGCAAATACTAAACATTGCACATTGACCTTGCTTTCCAAATTTCCGATGTTCACTCCCTTGATTTCCTTTTCCCATTCTCTAATAACTTTGTCTAGAACTAAGTTAAACAGAATACGGAAGATGCCGTCTCCTTGACGAACGCCCGTACATATTTCAAAGGGCTCAGAGATTTCTCCAAGGAATTTCACTTTAGAGGTCGTATTCATGAGAATCTGCCGGATAAGTGCTCTTATTATTATTATATTATGTTTCATTATTATTTTCTGAATGGTTAAATGAAAGGAAACGATTAAAGCTGTCACTCTCTGATTTGCAAGATGCAGTATACTATCACTCCCCTTCATTGGAATTTTAAAATAATATAAGTGTTTTCTTGCATAACTAAGGTATATTGTCTCGTTTGCTCGTAATGGGTCATGAAGGTTTAGTAACTTTACCCTGCTTTTAATAACACATGATATTTTAAGTAAAATACCAAATGTACGCTCAGATTAATTGCTGTTTGTTTATACGTTGTGGGCTTGCGCCAAACCGACTGGAGTGAATGGCATGAATATTCATATTTAAGAAAAAACACTCCCAAAATAAACAAGAATACAAATTACTTATGTAATACAAAGGCGATAAAGAGGAAGCCTAATACCCCAACAGTAAGGCAGTTGAAGCAGTTCACATCCATCTCGGGACATGAACTCGTGGAAATTGCAAGGAGATGGCTACAGATCCTTCACCACTCCCGCAATTAAACGAGAAGCACATCCTTCTGACATGCATGTGTCCCTATCCAGCAAAATGAACCAGGAATAGTCACTAGTTACAGTCACTGTAGATGATATCGGAGAGAGATATTGGCGGCTCATGCGTCGTATCGATGATACTCGGACCCAGAGCCCTCTTCAGCCTTTTGCATATCTGTTCATCATTCTTATGGTCCTCAGCAGGCCACTCCAGGTATGTCCTAGTGGACATTAAGACCTTCAGATGAAGTGGCAGTTTGCTTCTGTCCAACTCCCCCAACTGAATAAGGATCAGGAAATGGTCATCCTCGTTGAACATTTTGTCATGAGCCATACCCAGCTCCCAGTTGCACCACTGTAAATAGAAGATAACGCTAATCAATTTCTCCAAAGTGATCAGAATCTATTTCATCTCCAGTTCCCAGTTGCACCACTGTAAATAAAAGATAACGCTAATCAATTTATCCAAAGTGATCAGAATCAATTTCATCTTCACTTCCCAGTTCACCAGTGTAAATAAAAGATAACACTAATCAACTTGATAAAGAAATGTTGTCATCGTTGAACATAATTATGATGCGCTATCTCCAGCTCCCAGGCGGACACTGTAAAAGCTAGAAAAACTTTAACTTTAAAAACTTATTAACAAGTAAAGCCGTCACTAGAAACGATTACTTTTTGATGGCAATGGAGCATAACGACGTTATTGAATTTAATTAAATCAAGGGATGGTACCGGTAACGCTATTCCTTTCAAGCAATAGTGATTAACGAATCAACCCTTCATTTTTACTTTAGTCCTAAGCCGTGAACCGTTTGGGGAAAATAGTTCAGCCGTTAAAAATTAATATTTCTGCTTCATATTTTTTTTCGTCACAATCGTCCTTCAAAAACACTGAATGGAATAGACATCGAAATATTCTCCACGCCCAAGGAAGGCTGAGAAAATGTAACTTCAAAAATAATCAGTACGGTGTCATTCACTGTTAATTCCACGTTAAAACATGACGCTCACTTATTCGCTGTGTTATTCGATCTCTTCTGTCAATTTGGTGACAGAATTCTCCTACATTTGTTCGAGACCAAAGCCAGATAGCTAATTATATTGTAATATTTGTTATGTGCACATTTTATGAACAGCAGAGAATTAATAATTAATATAATATACACAGGGTTTGTTTGCAAACTTTTGGGCACTCGACTACTAGAAGCTGCCGCGTTTCAATCTAATTAGTGATTTTGTTACAATCACTCTGAAAGGTGTTTGTATTTACTCTGCTAGGTTATTGAGACTAACTACTATAATTTCAGGAAGCACCACATTCACACTTAAATACGGAAATTATCTACTTTTACCTCCGCGTAATCAACTGCCGAATTATTTTTTATGAAATATGTCCGGTGGAAGGTAAAACAATTGGTCTATGAAGGTTCCAGTATGTAGAATGCAGCTGTTATTTTTCCTACTATCCCCGTACCCTTGAAAATGACACCCGACTCTCCGTTGCACAAAAGTTACTGATAGGGACACAGCAGACCTAAGCGACTCCATGTTTCAAACCGAGCTCCAATTACTGCGCCAAAACCCAATCATGTTGTCACTACTGAAAATATGCAGTGACACCCTCCAGCGATTAACTGTTCCACTCCTCTATCTCTGTCACATTACCAATATCTAGAGTAAATTTTCATGGCAGTAATATTTTAATCAGTTACTTTTTGTTGTGTTAAGGGGCGGAACTACGAGGTTATCTACCCTTAGTATAATTTTAATTGGATTTTTATCATTTCAAATGATCTTGTCGACTTCGTCGTTATGGTTGGGGTCCATCGTTATGCATTACGGACACGGACACGGTGACGGACGTGACGTCATGCAGCCGCGCGGGAAGTGACGTCATGCAGCTGCGCGGGAACGTGACGTCATGCTCACGCGGGGAGCGAGAACCAGACGCTAATGATTATTGGAGTCTGTTGAAAGAGGCCTGGCGTCGAGCGACCTGGGGCTTTGAGCGAAGCGAACACTAGAATACAGGGTGACTTCTAAAGAGATATACAAGATGCCATATAAGAATACAGGGTGCCTCCTAAAGAGGTGTGCAGGATGTCAGAGCAAAAAATTACAGTCAGTCTGAAATAAGAATACAGGGTGCCTCGTAAAGAGGTGTGCAGGATGTCAGAGCAAAGCATCGAACCAGTCCCAATATTCCATCCCTACTCTCACTCAAAATAGCCCTCCCCCCCCCCCCCCCCTAATGTTCACCCCACCACTGCTCGCTCCCAGGTTCTACAACTCATCTCCCAACTCTCTACCGCTACACTAGTCTAGCCAGATCGAACACAGGCCTGCCTGGGGCAAAAACACTCCTTTTCAGAGAAATAACAACTCCGCAACAAGCTTCACGAAAACCCAAATTAAAATCGAAAATTACATTCTACGAACACCAAATTCAGTAAACTTCCCTCATTTCAGTTACTCTATACTTTAAACAGACACAGAAGGCATAGTCATGACTCCTTCATGGAGTAGGCTATTGTCTAATCATGTTCACCTCTCCTTCACCTTTACCATAAATTTCATAAACTCTATTTAAAAATCAGAAACTCACTCCACAAATCTGTAAATCAGTATTCTTCCCTTATTTCAGATCACTATTAATTAAACAAACATATAAGGCATAGTCATGACCCCTTCATGGAGTAGACTATTGTCTAAATCTGGACACTCATACTACATCCTTACACTAATTCAAATTTACGGCCAAATGATCCTTCTGACAGGGAGGCAAAGGTTTCCGCCGGCTTGCCTGGGATGATGGGCCACAAAACCGCTATCAAAAAGTACACAATTTACGCTTGATTCAACCAAACACATCTCTAATACAAGTACAAGAAACACATTTCTTCCCGTGACCCTTAAAGAGGTGCCCGCGCGGGAAGCCTAAGTTAATGGGTAATGCAGTCTGTTGAAAGTGTCCTGGGGCTTCGAGCAAAGCGAGAAGCCCCCCTGAGCCTTTCTAACATGTGTAGCATTTGTAGCATACGTCATTTGAAATGATACAACGTGTAGTCTTTCAGACTGACTGTGGTTTTTTGTAAGTAATAATAATATAAATGCTTGCTTCCTTCCTCTAATGATTAACTAACTTCACTTCAAGCTGTACATTCCCTAAGCACTGGAAAATGTTATTCATCAAGAGAAACACACTTCCCGTGGTGATGCTTTTTGTTTTAGGGGACCCTGATCATTCTTTAACACAAAGCTCAAATATCATCGGTATGTGTCATGGAAACTATCGTTTATGTTTGGTGATATTTAACATGACGATACACTCGCAGACCTGTTACCTACTGGTGGCAATTTCTGATCTTATTTCACTCTTCTCCCTGTACTCTTCAAATGCTTTTCAACGTACCTTGCTCTTAACAAAATGTTCTGACAGCACGATGATGGTTTTGCGGCTGTGTTGAATGGTGCCCACGATGTTGTCCACGATGCGTGAGCCGAGTGGGAAGTCTCGCTCATGGAGACACAGCTTATATCGCTCCTCCCCTTTCTCCAGTAACGGTGCCAGGCGGGTCAGGACAAATCGTCTGTCGTGGGAGCTTGAAACAGACGTTAAGACATATTGCTTATCCACAAGACATTTCTGTTCAATAAAATTAAATGAGCTATGAGTAATTAATTTGAATTAATTTTAAGGACAGCCATGAGGGAAATATGGAATTTATTAATTATTAATTCTGTGATTATCAAATGTTAACCGCTTAAGTAGGCCTATTACTATGAGTTATGAACTCTCTAACTAACTAACCAACTAACTATTACTATCAGTTGCATGACATTGCTATTATAGTTTCTGAGTTACTAATTATTTATTAAATTATTACTTTCGTTTGAAACAATTTTATCATTTCACTCTTATATTTTGTCTTAATTTACATTTGGCATTTAGGTGCAGTGATTATTATTGTCATTCTAGTTTTTTTTTTTTTTTTTTTTTTTTTACGTATTCCTATCCCTTCACGTTTGCACCGCACCCAAGTAAATCCTTACCGGTGCCCTTCATGGGATGCATAGCAAATTCTATTCTATGTAAGGTGACGAACACTTGAACAACAACAACAACAACATGGTGAGATCACACACCAAATTGTTTTAAAAATGACATTTCATTTGATTTTCTATGCCAATATTTACGGATATATTTTTATTTTGGTGGATCATTTTTGTTATGTATCCATTCGTGTGTATATTTAATAGTAATTTACATTTTACTTGCCACAACAACATGTCTGCATCCTTTCTGATTTATATTCACATTCCAGATACTACATGATCTAGAAGGCTGTGGTTTTGCTTCCTTCTCTTTGGATTTACTTTGCACACATTGGCAACACTACATGTGAATGTCAATTGTTTAGAGCCAGTAAAGCATTATAAACAATGCAAATATTTTGATTTTGGTATCTTTCCTAGTTTATTGTGAAATTTGTGTGTGTGATATCTCCCGTTTCACAATGACTAAACCAAATGGTATCTTCAAGAGACGCTATAGCTTGGGAAACAAGAAAGGAAGTTTGTGGTTTTACGTGACTGTTAATCTCGCGATCATGAGCCAAGGGACCTCCTTTTTACGTGGAATCCGAACCACAGGTTATGGCATTTAACTTTGAAAATCTCACATGCTTTGACCGGGAATCCAACCCGGTCCACCTTGGTGAGGGGCCAACAGCTTGACCGCTGAGCCACTACGCGCCCTGGCAACGGAAACAAGTTCTAGGCCCATAGAACACACCAGTTGTGATAAGTAATGAAACTGTGCGAAGTGGTAATTGTAGTGTTGAGAACAATATTAATACTTCTCCTAATGCAAAAAATTAGTGTCAGTGTTTTTAATATCAGTGTTGAAAGAGACTGTAGCATTGTGGTTATATTGTAGATATGAAGCCAAGGAATGGACACGTCTGTAAACTGAAAATTATAAGCATATTCTGTGGCCTTGATAGGTCATTTCTAAATGCTGCCAGAAGCTCTAATAGCTTTGTAAGGCTAATGTGAGATTGTTGTATGGACTACGGTGTATTGGAAAAGGTAGGTTTGGTGATATACTTTGTGCTCTCCTGAATCTCCTAAACTTACCCACACAATATAACAATGGAAACTGAAATTATTGCTAATGCATAGACTCTGTTGCAACAGAATCTTTATAAGTTGCAACTGTATAAGCAGTTAATTTAAATAGTGGTGTAGTAAGTGACATTAGTGCAACATTTGATGCGTTATGGCCAAAAAATATATTTGTAGGGTTATATTTTAAACTAGGTGTGTGCGAAGGATCTTCAATGATGAATTTCTGTTCAACAAATAACCTAAGTGGCAAGGAAGAAGCTCGGTCATAAAGATGAAGAAAAAGCATCATACTACGAATCAGGGTCCTTTAATTTGTCCTTCAGGAAGAAAAATGCATGGTTCCATATATTAATTTCTTTAACTTGATTTTCCTTGACATTTTCAGATGAGAGCTCCATTTTATCAGAAATTAATTGAGATAGAACCCTAAAATTTGTTCCAGTTATTCATAAAGTAGAGTTGATTATGTGAATCGTCAGTGGGTTTTCTTGGAGCGGTATTGATGCAGAGTTGTGTATATAACCTGAAAGAAATGCTGAAAAGTTGGCATGTGTAAGAGGAAAATTTTATTTCCAACCTTTTAAATAAAGTAAGCCTTGTGTCTGAACATTTTGAATTTTTTCCCCAAACTTGTATTTTCCCGGATGAGCTGGATAATGACCAAATATTCCCTGAGTTTACTTGTTGTCTGATTGTTATGGGTTAGCGTCAAAAAGACTGAGCGAATGGCATGAAAGCTCGTAAGTAGGCTAAGTAGAAGACACCCCTTAAATAAATCTAGGGTAGAAATTATTAATGTAATGCTAAAGAGTGAGGGGGTTAAAAGAGGAAGCCTCCAATTTGCCAGTAGGGCAATTCCGCAATTCATATCCACCTCATGGCTTGCAGCTTTAGCCTCAGTCAGGATTTCGTGGAAAGCGCTCGAGATAGTTGCTAATCAATCGCTGCTTCCGCGATGAGGCGAGAAGCAAATTAGGCTTGTTTCTGTCATGTATTTAAGGAGTTATATACCGTAGTGAGTCCATACGCTACTGTCTATATACTGCGTGGCGCAACGGTAACGTTCTTGCTCGCTTTGCCCAAACTAATTTGCCATTTAAGGGTACGCAAATGCGAGAGAACCGTGCCAGTAGATTTAAAGGCACGTCAAAGATCCCCATCGGGGCAAAACTTTGGCGTCTCTAGAAGTCTCAGTACCGTAGATAAAAGGGTGTAAAACCAATAACATTCTCTTCACAGCTACTTTGTATTATTTTATTACAGTCACTTTTTCTCCATTGTTCTTTTTCTCGCCGAAGGATGTGCTAATATTGATTTGTTGCTATAGATTACACTGTTAGTAATTACTTCAGCTTACAAGGTAGATGACCTCGTAGTTACGCCCCTTAAAACAACAATAACTAACAAACTAACATCAAGTTAGAGTAATATACCCCGCGATTAGCTATTTAGAGGGCAAAGCTATCCTCCGTCTTTCTGTCATAAGACTTTATGTTCTTGTCGTCAGCGACCTTGTAGTCTACTGTATGTAATGACAACTACAGTAGTTTCCTCACTTAAGGTCCGTGAACTAAAACACACATTTGTTTAAAATGGTAGTGATTTCATCACTAAACATAAGAAATTAGCATTGTCAGCACAGGGGTCTGATCTCACCCCAAGGAACTTATTGTGAGAATAAAAGCACGAAAAAATTCAGTTTTGAATAAATAGCAGATAAACATCAATGCATTTGTTGTTGTTGTTGATTTAATTGAGGGCCTTGAACAACGTGATCATTTAACCTCTCGTACTGGGCATTTATTGCAATTGATTGATATCCTTTGTCGTTGTGGTGTCTGTATTAAAGCGTGTATTTCCAATTGAGACTGGGATTAGGATGGAGGCTGCCGTGGCCCTGCGTTAGGAACCATCCCAGCATTTGCCTAAAATAGGCGTGGGATAAAACAGATAACCACTTCTCTGTTGACTGAGGTAGGAATTGACCCAACCTGTTTTACAGTTTTGCCTTTCGAGGCTGAGTGGATCCTATTCCAGGCTTATTCCAGATTTATATTACTTAGCAGAGTCAAAAATCGAACCCGGACCTCCGGGGTGACAGCCAAAAATGCTAACCACGAGGTGGTCCTGCAGCAGTGAGTATTACGCTAACCGCTGATACATGGGCATCATTTTATGAACCTTGATCCCTGAGTTTTACTTTTCTCCTTGTATGAATATCAGCACATTCTTCTTCACGCTGTCGATTATACCTGAACCAGGAATCACGACCTGGTGTAAATGTTATCCAAGTGCGTCCCCCTTAAATGCTTGCTCCCCGACACTTATACAGGGCAAACTGTTCCGTGTAGAGGTAGGGTGAGGAATATGTTGTAAAACAAAAAAGGCACTTCTGTGTCGAATTTAAGTGAAATTTCAGTCATAGCTACCATTAAATAAGGTTGATATATCTTCCCAGAGAATTTGGGCTGCCAAATAAGACAAAGTTTCGGTACAATATTATCACGAGAGAAACGAATACAGGAAGACACAAATCAAAGGATCAACGCTGCTGATTTCACTTTGGAAGGTCCTTTACACATTGATTGACATATTTTAATGAACAGATATGAGATGAATTGACACCTCATGGCAGATTGGCAAAACGGTTAATGGACTGATTGTTGTAAACAAAAATAAATAAATAAATACATCAAGATAAAAAAAGAAATTAATTTCATTAGAGATTGTTTTGCTTTTTAATAATAATTAAATATGTATATAACTAAATGTAGCCTCCGTGGCTTAGGCGGCAGCACGCCGGCCTCTCGCCGCTGGGTCCGTGGTTCAAATCCCGGTCACTCCATGTGAGATTTGTGCTGGACAAAACGGAGGCAGACAGGTTTTTCTCCGGGTATTCCGGTTTTCCCTGTCATAATTTAATTCCAGCACCACTCTCCACTATCATTTCATTTCATCTGTCATTCATTTAATCATTGCCCCAGAGGAGTGCGTCAGGCCTCGGCAGCCGGCACAGTTCATATCCTCGCCGCTAGATGGGGGCCTCATTCATTCCATTCCTGACCCGGTCGGAGACTGGAAGCAGGCTGTGGATTTTCATAACTAAATGTATACATAAATAAATAAATCGTTGGATAAGTAACTAAATACTCTTGTCAATAAAACAAACAAAAATCAATGATAGTATACAAGAATAATAATATCTCATGGCCTCGGATGCCGGGTGCAAGCTTCGTTAATTGACACCCAGAGGGCAGCTTGCATGTCGAATTTCGTCGTTCCTTTGAACGCTATGAAAGTCAAGGAGGTTAGATACCTAAGATCCTTGACACTACAGCGCTTTCTAGTAGAGAATGGAGGAACTTTGTGTTGGCGGAAAATCCTATATTAATTTTGTCATTGAACATAGAATACAAAAAAAGGCTAGAAATAAAATAAATTAAACATCGGGTGTTGTTTTTCTATCCTGTAGCTTTGCGACATGGTGGTCATGTGCCACGGGTAAACAAACACATACAAACATAGACAGTCTCTAAAATAACGACAATTGCAACTGTTCAGCCCACTAATGAATCTATGAGACAACAATAACAAAATAAATAACAAAATAAACAAATGACCAAACAAAGGCTAACAACATACCTGTAGCAAATGAAGGCATCGAAGGCATATGTGTTGAAATTTGTTTGGGAGTAATCCTGTGCTCTTCTCTTGATGTTGTACAAATGTAGCATGTAGGTGATCTGACCTCGATACTTGATCACAACTGCACCCACAACGCAAGCAGCAAAGACCAAAATACCAAGATGGATTCCTACTGAAAGCCATGGTCCTTCTTGTATCTTCAGGCATGGCTTCTCGTCAAACTGCACTTCACTGATTGCATGCGCTCGGTAATGATATGGAGATGAACAAAGTAGTGGATCTGAGGTTCCCAAATTCATGACAAGCACGGACGATTCACTGAGGAATTTCTGTAAAGGTATCATGCGACAGTCTTCACAATCAAACTGATTATCACCTAGATCCAATAACTGTAAGCCAGTTGTGGATTTACACATGAGTTCCGAAAAATAGACGATTGCATTATTTGAAAGGTTCACATTTTTTACCCACATGTTATTCGGGCATTTAGCAGATTTCTTAACGGAGAAAATATTAATATCCTTCCAATTATTAATTTTGTTTGAAGAAATATTCAAATATTCGACAGTAGTTTGATTACCTCCAAGATTGTGAATATACGTCAAAGAATTGTGCGATAAATCCAGAAGACGTAGTGAGCAATCGAATGCTATTGGCCAGTTATTTAAATTATTGTTTGATAGATCTAATACTGTCAAATTATTTAAATGGTAGAAAGTATTTTCTTCCAAATGCCTCAGTGAATTGCTGGAGAGGTTTAAAAATTCCAATTTTTGGAGATGAGTGAAATTAATTTGATGTAGATTCTTCAGAGAATTGACGGAGAGATCTAATAATTCCATGTTTTTAAAATTGGTGATACTATTTTCTTCTAAAATCTGTATCTTATTGCCGGAAAGATACAACTCTTTAAGCTGAGGAAGATAATAATCCTTAAGTTCATATTCTACATTTTTACATTCACATAGAGACAATCTTTTAAGCGTTGTTAGTGGTGGTATATAGTACATAGTGTTAGTAAGATCTTGTTTGTTAATTTCTATGTCTTCTAGGTGATTCAAATTTAATAGAGTACGGAATGGATCATACAAGCGACCATTATTATTTAAAATGTGGAGGGTTCGCAATTGAGGAATTCGTTTTAGAGTTTGTGGTATTTCTTCCAGATTACTCCCATCGATTATTAAAGATTCCATTTGAGGCATGCCAATGAAGCTTTCTGAAATTCAAAAGAAAAAAACATGTTAGTTGTTTCGCAATGATTTGCACAGGAGGAATTACATGAACACGTCTTCTGGTAAAATCAGTTCAACTACCTAGAATTAGCATATAGACGCGACCAAACTGTTAGTAATAATAATAATAATAATAATAATAATAATAATTGCAATGAACAGATAGTTATTGATTCTTTGATAACACAACAGGCGATACATGATGAAAGGAATCTATATACGGCATACATAGATTACCAGAAAGCATTTGATTCAGTCCCGCATTCATGGCTGAAAGAAATCCTCTATCTGTATAAGATTAACCCTGCTATAATTCACTTCCTGGAGATCACGATGGATAATTGGAAAACAGTACTTTATACAAAGACAGACAATGAATGCGTCATATTTGACACAATAAAAATTGAGCATGGTACCTATCAAGGAGACTCGCTAAGCCCATTACGGTTTTGCTTAGCCATCATTCCTCTCTCTAAAATTCTAAAATCCACCAGTTTCGGATTTGAAATCAAATACTACAACATGAAATACAGAATATCCCATCTCCTTTATATGGACGACCTCAAAGTATATGCACACTATGAGATTCAAATGAATGCCACGCTAAATATAATAGTTTCCTATTCATCCGATGTCCGAATGACGCTGAGAGTGAAGAAATGCAAGCTTTTGAAAATTGAAAGAGGTAAATATGCAACTTATGAACCACATGAGCTTCGCAAAGGATCTCTAATTGAAGGAATGACTGAAATAGAAACCTACAAATATCTGGGATTTGCTCAAAATACAACTTTGGATAATAAAAGTATCAAAGATGAACTCATTGGCAAGTATACCACAAGACTACATCAAGTGCTGCGAAACAATCTCTTTGCAAAGAACAAAATTAAAGCTATCAACACATACGCTATACCCACCCTAGTATATTCATTTGGGATTCTGAAATGGTCAGCAACAGAAATAGAAAGCCTGCAGAGGAAAACAAGGACCCTTCTCACTAATTACCATTTACATCATCCAAACGCCTGCAAAGAAAGGGTCACTCTTCCACGAAAGATGGGAGGTCGAGGAGTACTGGATTTACAAAATTTGCTCCAGAACCAAATTAAAACCCTTAGAAGATATTTCTATCAAAGAAAGGAAAACAGCATTCTCCATAAAGTCATTGTACTTGCTGATAAGGACACTGTATTGAACCTTCGTACAACCTCTGATGATCATATCAGCCAGCAACTACACTTACATGAAAAGGAAAAGGAATGGGGGAGAAATGACCCTCCGTGGAAAATACTACTGCAACCTATCCCAACAGAGTATTGATAAAAACGCACCGTGTATGTGGTTACAAAGTGGTCGACTGTTTCGAGAAACAGAGGGATTCGCAATTGCCATCCAAGATCAAGTCATTGCTAAAAAAATATAAGAAATACATCATCAAAGATACCAGTGTAATTTCAGACAAATGCAGGCGATGCGCCATTCATCTCGAGACAATTGACCATGTCACTGCAGGTTACCCAATACTTGCATCAGTTGAATAGACAAGACGGCACAATCAGGTTGCAGGCATCATGCATCAAGAACTGACGAGTATATCCTTTACTACAAGTATCATCCACCATCCATCCTCGAAAATGAATTGTGTAAAATATATTGGGAACTGATATTGTGACAGACAGAACAATAGATCACAATCGACCAGACATCATAGTAATAAATAAGGTTGATGGCACTACATTTATAATAGACATAGCAGTCCCCAACGACACCAATATCCAACGGAAACACAATTAAAAAACCACCAGGTATGGACCGCTTGCAGAGGAAATCAAGAGGATATGGAAGTTGAACTGCGTCCGGATAGTGCCTGTGATCTTGTCAGTCAACGGCCTCATACCTCACACACTCCACAAGAGTCTGGATGAATTGGATCTTCAGCCGACCATCTACAGGGGTATGCAGCATTCTGTCCTATTGTCCACATGCAATATTGTGCGATCCTTCCTGGCAAGAGAATGAGTGACAATGGACTCTATATTTTGTATATACATGATATGTATCTATTATATAAAACAAAGTGTCATGACTGACTGACTGACTGATTGACTGACTGACTGACTCATCATCGCCCAGCCAAAACTATTAAAGTTAGAAACATGAAATTTAGGGGATATGTTCGTTGTAAGTAAAAAACGCCCTCTAAGGAAGGATTTTTGGATATTCAGGTTCTAAAAGGGTGTTAAGGGGGTACACCTGCATTTCATTGAATAACTATATCTCCGGCTTGGTTTCATTGAGGGATGTGATACTCGGCATATAAACTCATCATTAGAAATAAGAAGACACATGTCTGAGGGTTTTTCGATGTGGTGTATATTATGAGGTGAAAGGGGTGAAAAGTGGTGGTTGAAGGATTCCTAACGGAGCGTGTATCTCTTAAACGACATAGGCGAGGAGTTTTAAACTCGGCGGAAAAAAATCAGCTTAAAAATAAGTAAATAGGTGTTTGACCGTTTTTTTTATAAATACAATTTAAGGGGCCCATGTGGAGGGGTGAAATTCTGGGGGAAAACACAGGAAAGAAAGGGTCCTAACTGAATGACTGACAGACTCACTCATCAAACTCAGGGAGAAAACTGATTAAAAATAAGTAAGTACGTGTTCGGCAGTTTTTTTTTCATAAACCCAATTTAGGGGGTCATGGGGAGGGGTGAAATTCTCAAAAAAGAAAATTAAAAGAAAAAGTCCTGACTCACTCACCATCGCCCAGCCAAAATTATTGAAGTTAGAAACATGATATTTTGGGGATATGATCAATGTATGTCAAAAACCGTCCACAAATGGAGGATTTTAGGATATTCAGATTCTAAAGGGGTCTTAAGGGGGTTAAACCTGCATTTAATTGAATAACAATAACTCCCGATTGGTTTCATTGGGGGAAGTGATACTCGGCATATAAAGTCATCTTTAAAAATAAGAAGACACATGTCTGTGGGTTTTTCGATGTGGTGTATATTATGAGGTGAAAGGGGTGAAAAGTGGGGGTTGAAGGATTCCTAACGGAGCGTGTATCTCTTAAACGATATAGGCGAGGAGTTTGAAACTCAGCGGAAAAAAATCCGCTTAAAAGATAAGTAAATAGGTGTTCGACCGTTTTTTTTTTCATAAATAAAATTTTGACTGACTCACTCACTCACTCTTCAAACTCAGGGAGAGAAAACTGCTTAAAAATAAGTAAATAAGTGTTCGACTGTTTTTTTTTTCATAAATCAAATTTAAGAGGTTCATGGGGAGGGGTGAAATTCTGGGGAAAAAATTGAAAGAAAATGTCCTGTCTCACACCCTCATCATCGCCCAGCCAAAATTATTGAAGTTAGAAACATGACATATTGGGGATATGTTCGTTGTATGTCGAAACCGCACACTAAGGGAGGATTTTCGGATATTGTTGTACCTCTAGGGTACGCCACGTTATCACAAGCCACACCTCTCACGTGACGAGTAACTAGCGGGCAGCCATAATTAATATACTCTCGCGCGCTGAATTCAAACGACAGTGAGGTCGAGACATATAATTCTTGGAATATACCACACCCACCAGGGTAACCAAATATTTTTCTTTCGGTTCACACCCTTCATCCCTCACTGCTTAACACCGGGACAGTATATTTCACGGCAAGAAGCCATTGTTATCGGTGATATACACACAGCGTATCGTCACACGAATACACCTTATTTTATCTTTCATCGGGCTTTAGTGAACATTTGCCCTCGAATACACCCCTATATGGACACACCCTCCGACATATGAAAACACGGGCATGTCTCCGTGACCATACAAATAAATAAATCTACTTCCCAATTAGGAGGTTTTAATTTATTTTATTCGCGGTACAGCGATATTGAACAAAATATTCTCTTCCAGATTCGGACCAGCAAACTCATCTACAGCGATAGCGCATTAATATTCCCCCCCCCCCGCGCATTTTACCCCTCTTGAACTCCACAATTAAAACACCACAATTAGTGGAATTTCTAGCCCCGTTTTCCACATAGATGGCATTCACATATACCATCCCCCCAACTAATAGAATGGCAATATACACTTATGGATCCCCCACATTTCCGCAGGGCGGATAGGATATTTTTTGCAGCAATAAACCCCCCTATAGGAAGGACTTAGGCCACACATATAGTGCGCTGAAATGTAACCTGGTTTAGAATATATATATACATATAAGACAGAATCTCTAGCTTAAGGAATCATATTATATAATAATCCTAGATGACCATTTTTAGAATATAGGCTTCATAGTATATAAGTCTAGAATGTATATTTTACGAGTACAGACAGCAGTCTATTATTTTTATGGCCACAGATGCCATATATTGCGACTAGTGGGTCCAAGCTTAAAAGCACATCTCCCTCCCAATAAACATTATTAACACTCTACAATTACACACTTGTACAATTGTCCCCTATTAATGCACGGCACTTGGTAATCATGCAATTACCAGGGTGTCGAACATGCTATATCGCTCGTGGCTAACTCTTAATAAACATTCGGAACTTTAAAGCTAACAGCTTAGCGTCCCAGGTATAACCTGCTAACACCAGTGCATGAATTGTTTTATTTTTATAACCAACATTTTTACCCTTCATGCCACTTAAAGCATAAATGCCACCCTACCTCCTTCAGTAAGGTATCTAACAACCACGCTGAAAACCCAGTTCCTAACCAATAAAATCCTCACCCACACCGGTCGAGAGATCCTACCACTTAACGTTTCCCAACATCCCCATAGGACCACGATTCCATGGACCTATCTTACCATCCATTTACCCGCTACTTACCAAATTCTAACATACTTACAACTGCCCATTAACACGGGAATACCCTTCCAAATCCTTAACTTACCCACTAACATGTGAGAGGGAATTATACGCAGCAGACATTAGCTGGATATCCGACAGCCAGGCGCAACGGAAGTGCACTGTGCCACTACAGTCACCCCCCCCCCCGTATAACTATAACACCCCACACAACACAATACCGCTTGACACTCTCTTTTCGTGGTTTGTGCACGGAGGTGCACTATGATAGATGAGACCCTATTTTCCAGCGGAAAATAGGACTTGGTAAGTTGTACCCAGGACTGAGGGCAAGCATAGCCCAGGACCTGACATGATATGACTTCGACGTTGACGACCGACGGGAGGTCATAGTGGTGACGTGTTAGGGTGGGCAAGCGCCCGTGTTCGAGGACGTACCTAGCCTGTCTCCCCTAGCACGGGGTCTGTTATACCCATTTTTATGCCCTAACGTCGTCTAAGCTATACTCTGCGGATGGAGGCTTGATGGTTCGATGAGGGAATTAACTACCCCCACATCGGACAGGATACATCCTCCTTCCCAAGACGACCCACTTGACTTGACGTTAGTTAGCATGTAAGATTAAGTAAATGCATCATCGTGGAAGCAAGACCTGTTTTCGAACACAGGTGAAGACATAAGTCCTGCAGCGGCAGGTGAAGATGAATAACAATGAAATAATGAAATAATGAAATGAAATACTGAATAATAATGAATATATCATCCCCCGGGCCGAGGTATCTAACACCGATGTTCTCCTCTGTTCATACCCCGGAGGGTATCACCTATGATATTTGAGACTTAAGATATACGACGAAGCGACGATTCTCTCCCTGGCCGAGGTTACAACTACTGTTGAGTGCTCTGGTTGTGCCCCAGGGGGAGGAATATATTGATATTGCCTAGGTGGCAATATATAAGCGCCGAATGCGGTCTTACGCAGATGCGTAAGCCCGATTGGAACGGTCCATGCCGTTCACGTGAGTGTCCTTCAATGGAAGGGCCGATAGCATAAAGAAATACTAAGGTATAAACAATATTGAACAAAGGAAGAAGTCGCGCAAAGATATAGGAAAGAGATGAATAGATATAAAGTAACGCAAAGATATAGGAAATAATGAGTAAGGAATAAAGAAATACAAAGATATAGGCAATAATGAATAGAGAATAAAGTAGCACAAAGGTATAGAAACATGATGAATAAAAATGAAATAACGCAAAGGTATAGGAAATAATGAGTGAAGCATTATGAAATACAAAGATATAGGCAATAATGAATAAAGAAGGAAGTAGCACAAAGACATAGGAAAATGGTGAATAAGAATAAGGAAATGCGGAGGTATAGGAAATAAGGAATAATGAATAAAACAAACAGGAAGGTATATGAAAGTATAAAGTAAGAAATGGCCAGTATTAATTTTAGGTCTATATTTTATGCTTATATTTATGTCTTAATTTTTCAGCGCAGGTTGAAAACCTGAAGCGCCAAATCCTGACACAGCGCACACAGTGGTGCATACTTTGCGCAAATGCATCGGGAGTAGCTCCATTTTGAGCACTCGCCGAGATAACCGATTAAAGTGAAATAATATCATATATTTTCAAGATGACATGTTTTTTTCTGTATACATCCACAGATTCACCCCACAGATGCCGAGGGAGGACACCCTACATTGTAATTGTATGTATCTTTTTGTCCCAACAGATGGCGACACGATATATCTAATAATATATGTATTTTTTACTACACAAATTTCCCTCTCCCACATTTCACACTCACACGGCCAATACACGATCCCCCCACACATGATATATGTTTCCAGGTGTACATCCGAACCACGGTGGAGATATACCTGTGGGATATCCCCCCACTGGAGGTCGGATCAACAATAACAATTTGACACCTGCAATGAGAGGTGAACTACGGCCACACAGCTCGCGCCTATTTATGTGACGGACGAGTTGTGCTGCCAATATGACTTCGCTTGCCCACAGGGAGCGAGTCATACTATAGTCATACTATAGACATGTGATTAAATAGCCTGCAGGTCTTAAATAGTAGTTTAAACATAGATATTGGATAAGAGTGCACTCAAGGTAATATTATAATTGACAGAGTACGGTATTTTTGTAAATGTGAGCATATAATAGTAATATAGTTGCGCAAATTGGGTATTATTAGAATGTTGGTATAGTTAATAGAGTTTTGTTCCAAATGACTAAATATGGTATTGTTACGATAAGGTTATTGTTGCGAGAATTTGAAATTATTATGAATAATGGTATTGTTACGATAAGGTTACTGTTGCGAATGTATGAAGTTATTATGATTGATTGTATACACATTGTTTTTCCTTTGTATTCTTTTAAACTCCCTGTTGTAAAAATGTCGTATTTCTTCCCCACAATAAAACAATTACAAATATTTTCCCTTAAACTACACCCTGAGACATTTCTTAGTTTCTTTCTCTCCACCCTATCTCTTTTACACACGTTCAGGGCACGCGAGGGCAGTTTTTCATCCGCACCGGAGGTACGTTGCTTGTATATCCTCCCCCCACCCCTAGGATGTTTTTTCCTCTCGTTGTGTTCCTGCACCCCTTTAGTTGAATTGGCGATGATATGTTTTATTGTTTATGATGTATTTATTCTTTTGTTTATATATGTACTTTGTAATTTGTTATACATTCCAATACGGACACATGTTGTATCCCGCCAGTATAATCATGTTATCGTCAGAGTGAATATTAACAAAGCATACATGTAAGCTTCACACCTTAATGCTGCACTTTTTCGACACACACTGTAAAGAAATATTGTTCCCCTCACCATGTACACCTACACATGATCGCTGAGCACTACCCGGAGGCACACTCTATAGAAGGCACTTCTACACAGCCTTCCAATACATTTCCGGAATAAATTTAAAGAAGAGAAGAAAAGAAGATAGAAGAATTACAAGAAAGAAGAAGATGCCCTATTTTTCAAAAAACACCCCCACGTCTTCGTCCAGTTATCGAGGACGATAACTAACCCAACAAAGGGGGTTGTTGTACCCCTAGGGTACGCCACCACCATACCCTAATACTAAAATCCCCGACAAATCCAAATGCCAAACACTTACTTCAGAAATCTACAAATACAGTTACAGAATTATAAACCCAATAAATTATCACCTCAATGAACTCAGGTAGCCTCGTGTCCCAACCAACGACCCTAGGGAGGGCTATGACTTAGGAGAAATGTGCGGATTCCGCAGACGTAGCATGAGGCGTCTATAAGAACTCCGGAAGGTCATGCCCCCGGATCAGTCTGTCTAAGTGCTACCTAGGTGACGAACCGCTGCTGCTAGCTGAAGAGTAATTGTCTCAAGCGATCACCACACACACAGTCACACTACACTCCCATCCCCCTGTGCTTGGACTGTAATAATTATCTAATTTTATTATCTGAACTGCTATTTGCCAGAGTACCTCAAACTCGAGGTACACATTAAATTTAAACATAATAGAAATCACTGGTCTTTTCCTTTATTTAATTAGCTGATAAGATCCTACCCTCTTAGCTTCCCCCAGTAGGTAGGATCTAGAATTAGCACTATTACTTAATTGTTTCGTGACGTCAGTAGAGCGCCATAGCACAGCGCAGACCGTAGCAGGGTCTCTCCTAGTTAGCTTGTTCACGACTTACAGCAGACCGCTTGGTACCGTTATCGCGCATTGAGTACCAATTAAACTACCCTTCTTTCCACACTCGTACCCTGAACTACCCCGCTAAGCAGTACATTGGGGAGTTATCCTTTCAGATCGTACTGACGATGGCAGACCACTAGGTAATCCATACCTCTTACAAGTAATTGCCAAGCTTTCCCCCTTATCACACTTATTTCGTCCCTTAGGTTAAATCTTTGTACAGGCTACCCTCTCAAGTACCTTACAATATTCAGGTTCTAAAGGGGGGCTTAAGGGGGTTAAACCTGTATTTTATTGAATAACAATATCTCACGAGTGGTTTCATTTGTGGATGTGATACTCGGCATATAAACTAATCATTAACAAGAAGTTCCGTGAAGAACTATACAGCCTACTTTTCATGCCAATGATTATTCTACAGTACATGAACCCATCTAGAATAATGACAAAATTAAGTTGGTAATATCGAAATATCTAATTAGTTCAAAATAAATCTGCTATAACGCAGCCTAACAGAGCACTACAGTTGGCAGCCCTGGCGACTGAATATATTCTTAGTTCCATCTCTTAAGGTACAGAATACAAAATTTGGTTGAAGTCCGATGGGCGTTACATGCAGTTAGACACTGGATCCATCAGCACGCGTAAAAGCATGTTGCCAACAATACCATGCGTGTGCTGGTCAGAAATAGTCTGAAATATTATGATATCTTGTTGTGCCAATTCCGGATGAAATCCATTTGTTAGTATGGAAGTTACAAGTATGTTAAAATTGGACATATCAGCAGGCATAGAATCATGTTGGCAGCACTGCCTTGTATTAATTACTCCAAATTAATCTAGAATGTCAGGTGCTATACGTGTGCAAAGTATAGAGCTGTTGGCTTGCATACATTCTGATATATTGATATTAGGGTAAAAAAAATATAGACAGCATTTATTAACAGTTGGCAGCCCTGATTGCTCTTAACAATACTTATAGTCATATCTGTTATGGTACACATAGCACATACGAAATTTGGTTGAAATCCAACTGATAGTATAGAAGTTACATGTATTTAAAAATTGGTACTATCAGCAGGCTTATAATCATGTTGGTAGAACTGACGTATATAAGTTACTCTAAATTAATCTAAAACGTCAGAATATACGTGTGCATAGTTTAAAGCTGTTGGCTTGCATACTTTCTGATATATTGGTATTTGGATTTTAAAAAATAGAGAGAGCAATTATTAACAGTTGGCAGCCCTGGTGGCTCTTAAGAATACGCTCAGTCATATCTGTTTATGTACAGATATTACAAACAAAATTTGGTTGAAATCCAATTGATAATGTAGAAGTTACATGCATTTAAACATTGGACCTATCAGAAGGCTTAAAATTATTTTGGCAACACTGTCATGGTTGGAAATTAACCTGAAATAGTATTATCTACATGTGTGCCAATTTTGGAATAGCTCCCATGAATACCTTGCAAGATATCCAACATGGAGCTCAAATTTCTAGTGCGTTTTTTCAGCAGTTGGTAGCACTGACATCACTTTCAAATATGGACGTGAGATATTCCGGTGCACATCTTTACTCATACTAAATTTGGTTTTGATTGCTGCAGCCGTTTAGGAGTTGATAGGGGGGGGACACACACACAGCCAGACAGACAGACACACATTTTCCCGGATCGATCTCATAAGTCTACTTTTTCCTAATTTTTGCAAAATGTGAAAAGTAGGCTAAAAATAAGCAGACATGTGTCTAAGGGTTTTTCGATGCGGTGTATATTATAAGGTGAATGGGATGAAAAGTGGGGGTTGAAGGATTCCTAACGGAGCGTGTATCTCTTAAACGACATAGGCGAGAAGTTTGAAACTCAGCGGAAAAAATCGGCTTAAGAAATAAGTAATTCTGTGTTCGACCGTTCTTTTTTCATAAATTCAATTTAAGGGGCCAATGGGGTGGGGTGAAATTCTGGGGGGGGGGGGGGGGAGGGAGAGAAAGTGTCCTAACTGACTGACTCACTCACTCACTCATCAAACACAGGGGATAAATACAGCTTAAAAATAATTTAATAGGTGTTCGAGCGTTTCTTCATAAATCCAATTTAAGGGGTCCATTGGGAGAGGTAAAATTCTTGTAAAAATAATTGAAAGAAAATGACCTGACTGACTCCCTCACTTATCATCCTCCAGCGAAAACTATTGAAGTTGGAAACGTTAAATTTTGGGAATATGTTCGCTGTATATCGAAAACGCCAATTAAGGAAGGATTTTTGTTTATTCGGGTTCTGAAGAGGTGTTAAGAGGGTAAACGTGCATTTCATTGAATAACGATATCTCATGAGTTGTTTCTTTGGGGATGTGACATTCGGCATATAAACTAATCATTAAAAACAAGATGTTCAGTTAAGAACATATAGCCTACTTTCTCCTAAATCCATGGTTATTGTTATAACTCTTTGCCCTCTTCAAGGAGTACAATTGAATGTTGGTTGTAGTAGCTTGTAGAAATACCTATAGGCTACAACGTGTTATACGGATATTAAAATTGAATATGAGGTGCCCTTTGCTAGTGCTACCTCTGTACAACATTTCATTCAATTCGGTTTCACCGTGTATAAATTGATATGATGAATCGATTTGCACACATACATGGCCGCTATCTACAAACTATTGGGCTGATGACCTTGTAGTTCAGTCAAAAGATGCACCCCACAAAAAGGTATGATTTTGAAAAATTTGGTAAAGATCAAATAATTATGTTGGTCATAATTTGATTTAAGCTTTTGACATTTGGGTGGCCTCCATTCCGTTTCCGTTTAGATGGTGGCAATATAAAACATGACTCTGAGGTGCCCTTTGCTAGTGCTACCTCCGTACCAAATTTCGTTCAATTCGGTTTTACCGTGTTCGAATTGATAGGGGGAATCAATTTGCACACAGATATGGTCGCTATATGCAAACTATTGGACTGACGACCTTGTAGCTTGGTCAAATAACGCTTTTCACATAAAGGTATGTTGTTGCAAAATTTAGTAGAGATCGGATGATAAGTTTGGTCGTAATTTGATTTAAGCTTTTAACATTTGGTTGGGCGCCATTACGTTTCCGTCAAGATGGTGGCGATATAAAAGATGACACTGAGGTGCCCTTTGCTAGTGCTACCTCTGTACCAAATTTCGTTCCATTCGGTTTCACCGTGTTTGAATTAATAGGAAGAATCGATTTTCACACAAACATGGCCGCCATCCACAAACTATTGGGCTTATGACATTTTAATTCGGTCAAAGAATGCCCCCCACAAAAAGGTATGTTGTTGCAAAATTTGGCAGAGATGGGATGATTAGGTTAGTGGTAATTTGATTTAAGCTTTGCACATTTGGGTGGCCGCCATTACGTTTCCATCAAGATGGCGGCAATATAAAACATGACCCTGAGGTGCCCTTTGCTGGTGCTACCTCGGTACCAAATTTCGTTCCATTCGGTTTCACCGTGTTTGAATTAATAGGAGGAATCGATTTGCACACAAACATGGCCACCATCCGCAAACTATTAGGTTGATGACCTTGTAATTTGGTCAAAAGAATGCTCCCCGCAAAAGGTATGTTGTTGCAAAATTTGGTGGAGATTGGACCATTAGGTTAGTCGTAATTTGATTTAGGCTTTGAACATTTGGGTGGCCGCCTTTACGTTTCCGCCAAGATGGCGGTGATATAAAACATGACACGGAGGTGCCCTTTGCTAGTGCTACCTCTGTACCAAATCTCGTTCAATTCGGTTTCACCGTGTTGGAATTGATAGGGGGGACAGACATTCAGAGTACAAACACACACACACAGACACACAGACAGACACACAATTTTTCGCCCTGTGTTGATCTCATAAGTCTACTTTCATTTTTTGCAAAAATCGAAAGTAGGCTAATAAGCAGACATACAGTATGTCTAGCGGCTTCGGTGGCGTAGTCGGTAGCATGCTGAGCTTCTATGCCCAAGATAGCGGGTTCAAACCCGGCCGAAGCCGTCGGATTTCTTAAGAGCGTTAATAATCCCTCTGTATGCCTGCCCTCGGGGGGGGGGGGGGGGGAAGTAAAGCCGGAGGTCCCATGTCATAGATTTATGGCATGTTAAAGAACCTTCCACTAATTACACCTGTGTGAAGCTTAATTGGATAGGTTAAGAATGTGAACAACGCTCTTAGGTTTCTACGTTCGTTGCCAAGAGCCGGCTGCGGTGGCGTCTAGTTTGCTAAGTTCTGAACTTGGCCTAGTAGTCGTTGACAGTTGCGCTTGGCGGCAAAAATAGGAACTATTTGAAAAATTATAAGTTGCAGTCTGTACTTAAATTTAAAAAAAACAGATAACACACACTAATACAGTCATCACAATTAACACCGGTTATCAGACTGATTCTACACACACACAAAGTACACCGGGCTACATGACCGCGTTGTCGCAGCCCCTAAACTTAAGAAGCAACCAACCAGACATATGTCTAAGAGTTTATCGATGTGGTGTATATTATGAGGTGAAGGGGTGAAAATTGGGGGTTGAAGGTTCCTTAACGGAGGTGTATCTCTTAAACGACATAGATAGATAGATAGATAGATAGATAGATAATGTCTTTACTGGTGGCGAAGTTAGGGCTCAAGGCCCTCTCTTACACTTAACCACTAGAAGAGCATACATCTACATGACTTATAATTACAAATACCAATAGCACAAATAATATTAATAGCAATAAGAATAGTGATAATATGAATAATGGTAGAATCACATATTTCAAAAATACACAAAGTAAAGTACCCTTAAATGACGTAACTACAGTAATCCAATCATTCATCTTATTCATTCATTCGTTCATTCAACATTTATCCAGGAAGTCAGCGGGATCCACCCAGCAAATACTCGCAGCAAGCCACTTTATACTTGCGATGAGAGGGATTGTCTCTAATGTTCGCAGGTAGCAGCGAATTCCATGACCTGGACGCAGAGATTATGAACGAGCGGTTGTAAACAGCAGTACGGTTTATAGGTATGGCAAGAGAGGAGCCAGATCTCGTACTGTGGTCATAATAGAACGAGAGGTAAGAAAACGGTGAAACAAGATAGTTAGGGGTATTAGTGGAAAGTATTTTGTGCAGTAGTGATAACACGTGGAGTTCACGACGCTGGTGCACTCGAAGCCACGACAGCTCCTTATAATAGGGTGGTATATGATCATCATATCGCAGACCAAAGATATATCTTACACAGTTGTTGAGGCACCGGTCCAGTTTCTTGTTACTGTCGCAGGTTATTTCAGTCAACACAGTGTCACAGTAGTCAAATATAGGTAGTATCAGAGAGCGAATTTGTTGTCGAACAGAGAATACATTACCGAAGCGTTTCGGAGGATATAAGCATTTATGTACTTTATTACATGTGCTTATCACTTGTTTAGTCAAATTTAAGGTCTCAGTCATAATAATTCCTAAGTTTGCCACTGAAGTAGAGTAGGGTATGATTTTATTGTTTAAAATTATTGGAGCGATGTCACGTTGCTTGAGGGAATGTAATTTTTATGGTACCGACAATAATCACTTGAGTTTTATTTGGGTTTTTTAATAAACTGTTTTTATTAGCATAGTCACTAAGATGTTGTAGGTCAGAATTTATTTTAATAATTGCATTATTGATATCACTCGGTTTTGAATGATAGTAGATCTGTACATCATCTGCATACACTTGCAATTTGCAAAAATTAAGGGCTTTTGATATGTCATTTATTTGGGATGATAAATAACAGTGGCCCAAGAAACGAACCCTGAGGGACACCGAGGCTCTTAATTTGCCATCCCGAACTCGCATTTCCCTCATAGGCGAGAAGTTTGAAATTCAACGAAAAAAAATACAACTTAAAATATAAGTAAATAGGTGTTCAACCGTTTTTTCATAAATCCAATTTGAGGGGCCCTTGGAGAGGGGTGAAATTCTGGGGGGGGGGGGGACATGAAAGAAAGTGTTCTAACTGATTAACTCACTCACTCATCAAACTCAGGGGTGAAGAACAGCTTAAAAATAAGTAAATAGGTGTTCGACAATTTGTTTTCATAAATCCAATTTAAGGGGTCCATGAGAGGGGTGAAATTCTGAAAAATAAATGAAAGAAAATGTCCTGACTCACTCACTCACTCATAATCGCGGAGCCAACATTATTGAAGTTAGAAACATGAAATTTTGGGGCTATGTTCGTTGTATGTCAAACACGTCCACTAAGGAGGGATTTTTAGATATTCAGGTTCTAAAGGGGTGTTAAGGGGCTAGACCTGCATTCCATTGAATAACAATACCTCCCGATTGGTTTCCTTGGGAAATGCGATACTCGGCATATAAACTCATCATTAAGAATAAGAAGACACATGTCTGAGGGATTTTCGATGTAGTGTATATCATGAGGTGTATCTATGAAAAGTGGGGGTTGAAGGATTCCTAACGGAGCAAGTATCTCATGAAAGACAGAGGCATAAAGTATGAAACTCAGGGTGGAAAGTCAGCTTGAAAAATAAGCAAATAGGTGGTCGACGATATTTTCATAAATCCAATTTAAGGGGCCTATGGGGAGGGGTGAAATTCTGGGGAAAGAAGTCCACTAAGGAAGGATTTTTAGCCTACTTTTCACATTTTGCAAAAATGAGGAAAAAGTAGACATGAGATCGGGCAAATGTGTGTCTGTCTGTCTGTCTGTCTGTCCTTCTGTCAGTCTGTCTGTCTACCTGCCTGTCTGTCCTTCTGTCTGTCTGTCTGTCTGTCTGGCGGGTTGGCTGTGTGTGCCCCCCCCCCTATCAACTCCTAAACGGCTGGAGCAATCGAAACCAAATTTGGTAGGAGTAAAGATCTATACCTGAATATCTCACGGCCATATTTGAAAATGATGTCAGTGCTACCAACTGCTGAAAAATCGCAAATGAAATTTGAGCTCCATGTTGGATATCTTGGAAGGTATGAATGGGAGGTATTTCAAAATTGGTACACGTATAGATAATAATATTGCAGTTTAATTTCCAGGAGGCCATGCATGACAGTGTTCCCAAAATGATTATAAGCCTGCTGATAGGTCCAAATTTTAAATGCATATAACTTCTACACTATCAATTGAATTTCAACCATAGTATGTGCTATGTGCACATAAACAGATATGACTGAGCGTATTCTTAAGAGCCACCAGGGCTGCCAACTGTTAGTAAATGCTCTTACTTTTAAAAATCCAAATACCCATATATGCAAGCCGACAGCTTTAAACTGTGCACACGTATAGTACCTTACATTCTATATTAATTTGGTGTAACTTATATACGTCAGTGCTACCAACATGATTCTAAGCCTGCTGAGAGGTCCAACTTTAAATTCATGTAACTTCTATACTATCATTTGGATTTCAACCAAATTTCGTGTGTGCTATGTGTACCATAACAGATATGACTATGCCGATTCTTAAGAGTAACCAGGGCTGCCAACTGTTAATAAATACTGTCTCTATTTGTGTTACCCTAATATCAATATATCAGAAAGTATGCAAGCCAATAGCTCTAAACATTGCACACGTATAGTACCTGGCATTCTAGATTAATTTGGAGTAAATAATATAGGCCTACGCCAGTGCTGCCAACATGATTCTAAGCCTGATGATAGGTCCAATTTTAAAATGCATGTATCTTCTATATTAACTAATGCATTTCATTCAAAATTGGCAAAAAAATAGATTATATTATTTCAGAGTATTTCTGACCAATACATGTATGTCATTGTTGCCAACATGATTTTACGCGCGCTGTTATATCCAATGTTTAACTGCATGTAACGTCCATGCTATCCATTGGACTTCAACCAAATTTTGTATTCTGTACCTTAAGAGATGGAACTAAGATTATATTCAGTCACCAGGCTGCCAACTGTAGTTCTCTATTAGGCTACATTATGCCAGGTATACAGTATTGCGAACTAATTAGAAATTTCGATAATGCCAACTTAATTTCGTCATTATTCTAGATAGATCCATATAGATTAATCATTGGCATAAATCTTAAATTTTAAGAAAAGTAGGCTCTTTAGTTCGTCACGGAACTTCTTGTTGGAACTCATCGTCCCCCAGCCAAACCTATTGCAGTTAGAAATTAGAAATTTTGGGGATATGTTCGTTGTAAGTCGAAAACGTCCACTAAGGATGGAATTTTGGATATTCATGTTCTGAAGGGGTGGTAAGGGGGTTAAACTTGCATTTCATTGATAACAATATCTCACGAGTTGTTTCATTTGGGGATGTGATATTCGGCATATAAATTAATCAATGACAAGATGTTCAGTAAAGAACATATAGCCTACTTTCTCCTAAATGCATGGGTATAGTTATAACTCTTTGTCCTTTTCAAGGAGTATAATTGAATGTTGGTTGTAGTAGCTTCTTGAAATACAACCTGCTATAGGGATATTAAACATGAATATGAGGTGCCCTTTGCTAGTGCTACTCTGTAAAAAATTTCATTGAATTCGGTTTCACCGCGTTTGAATTGATATGGGGAATGGACTTGCACACATACATGGCTGCCACCCGCAAACTATTAGGCTAATGACCTATTGATTTGGTCAAAGGATGCTTCCTCCATAAAGGTATGTTGTTGCAAAATTTGGTAGAGATCGCATGATTAGGTTAGTCGTAATTTGATTTAAGCTTCGAACATTTGTGTGGTCGCCATTACGTTTCCGTCAAGATGGCGGCGATATTAAACATGACACTGAGGTGCCCTTTCCTAGTACTACCTCTGTACCAAATTTCGTTCCATTCGGTTTCACCGTGTTCGAATTAATAGGGGGATTCAATTTTCACACAAAGATGGCCGCCATCCGCAAACTATTAGGCTGATGACCTATTAGTTTGGTCAAAGAATGCTCCCCCATAAAGGTATGTTGTTGCAAAATTTGGTAGAGATCGGATGATTAGGTTAGTCGTAATTTGATTTAAGCTTTGAACATTTGTGTGGCCGCCATTACGTTTCCGTCATGATGGCGTCGATATAAAACATGACACTGAGGTGTCCTTTGCTAGTGCTACCTTTGTACCAAATGTCGTTCAATTCGCGTTCACCGTGTTCGAATTGATAGGGGGGGGGGGGGGGACAGACATTCAGAGTACACACACTCATACACACAGAGACTCACACACACACACACACATACACACACACACAGACAGACACACTTTTTTTTCGCCCTGTGTTGATCTCATAAGTCTACTTTCATTTTTTGCAAAAATCGAAAGTAGGCCAAAAATAAGCAGACATATGTCTATGGGTTTATCGACATGGTGTATATTTTGTGGTGAAAGGGGTGAAAATTGGGGGTTGAAGGATACATAACGGAGCGTGTATCTCTTAAACGACATTAGCGAGAACTTCCAAATTCAGCGGAAAAAAATCAGCTTAAAAAATAAGTATATAGGTATTCGACCGTTTTTTTTTCATGAATCCCATTTAAGGGGATCATGGGGAGGGGTGAAATTCTCAAAAATAAATTAAAGCAAATGTTCTGACTCACTCACTCACTCTCATCGCCCAGCCAAAATTATTGAAGTTAGAAACATGAAATTTTGGGGATATGTTCGTTGTATGTCGAAAACGTCCACTAAGGAAAGATTTTTGGATATTCAGGTTCAAAAGGGGTGTTAAGGTGGTAAACGTGCATTTCATTGAATAACATTATCTCACGAGTGGTTTCATCTGGGGATGTGATACTTGCCATATAAACTAATCATTAAAAAGAAGCTGACACATGTCTAATGGTCTTTCGATGTGGTGTATATTATGAGTGAAAGGGGTGAAATGTGGGGGTTGGAGGATTCTTAACGGAGCGTGCATCTCTTAAACGACATAGGCGAGGTGTTTGAAACTCAGAGGAAAACAATCAGCTTAATAATAAATAAATAAATAATTAAATAAATAGGTGTTCGACCGTTTCTTTTTTCATAAAACAAATTTAAGGAGCCCATGGGGAGGGGGGAAATTCTGGAAGAAATACGTCCACTAAGGAAGGATTTTTGGATATTCACTCTCATCGACCAAACAGAACTATAAAACTTAGAAGAATGATGTTTTGGGGATATGCTTGTTGTGTGTCGAAAACGTCTAGTAAGGAGGGATTTTTAGCCTATTTTCAATTTTAAAAAAATAGGCTTATGAGATCACCTTTTGTCCGTGTGTGTGTGCGTGTGTGTGTGTGTGAGAGAGAGAGGTGTGTGTGTGTGTGTCCCCCTAATAAAATCTAAACGGCTGGAGCGATTTCAATGAAACTCGGTAAGGTCATAGCACTATTCCCGGCGACCTCGACCGTGCCCTTCAAATTTTGTTACGTTTCACCAATCCAACATGGTGGCTGTGCAAATATTTCACTAGCATTCAATATCTCCGAAACTATTACCGATATCGCCCTGAAATTGTGTACGGTGATAAAGGGCACTACTAGAAGTTCACCTATGAGACTTTCAAAAACCTGGTGACTACAACACCAACATGGCGGTCAAGCGAGGTTGAGACTTTTAAATAGACTTTTCTCGCGATTTAACTATCTAAACGTAATGAGACTTGGTACAGCAAATCCTTATACACATTGTAATGCACTGGAGTCTAATTTAGTTCAATTGTTTACATAACCTCAAAATGGCGGCTGTGCGAAATATTTCACTGACATTCTATATCTCCCAAACTATTACAGATATCACCCTGCAAGTTCGTGCGGTGATAAAGGGTACTGATACAAGTTTACTTATGTATATTTCATAAACCTGTATAGTATAAAACGAACATGGCGACCAAGCGAATTTGAAATATTTTAATAGACTTTTCTCGTGATTTAACTCTCTGAGCGCAGTGAAATGTGGTACAGTAAATGATTTTGCAGATTGTAATGCACTGCCATCTAATTTCATTCAATTGTTTACATAACCTCAAGATGGCGGCTGTGCGAATTTTAAAATTAAGTTTTTATTTCTTGTGTCGTAATCATGCGATCGAAGTGAAAGTTTGAATAGTGAACCTAGGCAATAATTTTCCTTGAATGGTACATAACTATATGGCCTATACATATAACAATCCTAAATGGCGAGCTTCCGAAATATTTAGACGGTTCTCAATATCTATGAATCGTTTACAGCAACCAAACTGATTTTTTTATGTTCATAGAGACTATGAACATATGTTCACCTATAGGACTTTCATTAACCTGGTAAGCACAAATCCAACATGGCGGCGACGCGAAGTATAAATATTTAAATGGGCGTTTCTCGCGAATTAACAATCCGAGTGCCGTGAAACGTTGCACATTAAATGCTTATAGAAATGTTGATCCACTGGCATCTAATTTATTTCAATTGTTTGCATAATCACAAGATGGCTGCTGTGCGTAATTTTAAAATCTCGTTTTTTACTTCTTGTGTTCTAATCATGCGCTTGAAGTTTGAATACCACACGTACACAGTAATCTTAATGTAATAGTACAAAAATAAAAATCCAACCTGGCGACCATCTGAAATATTTAGACGGTTCTCAATATCTACGAATCTGTTACAGCAATTAAACTGAAATTTTGTATGTTGATAGAGGCAATTAACATGAGCGGGATATATGAAAATAGGCTGTATAGTTCTTCACGGAACTACTTGTTGGATATTCAGGTTCTCAAGGGATGTTAACGGGGTTAAACCTGCATTTCATTGAATAACTAATATGACACGACTATGACGCGAGCGAAGCCGCGGGTTCCTGCTAGTCTTCTTCTTCTTCCTCTTGTTCGCGAATGGGTCGCTTAGGACCACCCGAAATCAACACTGTCTAGCCTTCCTGTTGGCCCAGTATTCCTTCATTCGCAACGAGTGGGTCTGTTTCCGCTGCTCTGACCATCAATGTTGTGTAGTCACCTTCTCTTCTTCCTCGAAACCCCGCGTCTGAGTGATTTTCCTGATTTCCTTCCGGTCATGTAAGTTTGGTGATCCTAATTCCCTTAAGTCTCTCTCTGTAAATTTATACCAATTTGGTCTAGTAGCATTGTTCTTAAAGAAACTATGTATTTTGTGTGTCAGTCTGTTCGGGTCCATTCTTTCTATGTGTCCCATAAATTGGATTCTTTGCATTCGCATTGTGTCTGTGATTTTGGAAACTTTTTGTATATTTCTGTACAGTATTAGGCTTTGGATAATGTACACCATCCTTTGTTCTCTCTGCTAGTCTATTATAGTTTGGTCTGGCTGCGTGGCTCAGAGGTAACGTTCTCGCTTGCTGATCCCAAGGTTGCAGGTTCGAAACCTGGCGCAGTCAGCTGGCATTTGAGGGTGCGCAAATGCGAGGGAGCCGTGTCAGTACATTTACTGGCACGTTAAAGATCCCCCTCGGGGCAAAATTTCGGCACCCCGGCGTCTCTAAAAGCCAGTGTAGTTAAAAGGGACGCAAAACCAATAACTATTAACTATTATTATATTATAGTTTGTATTATAGTTTTTATGTATTGTTGTAAAGCACTTGGTTTATCCCGTGCTTTGGAGTAACCCATGTTTGTAATGGTGAATTGAATGGCTTATACATGTAACAATCCAACATGATACATTTAGACCGTTCTCAATATCTACGAATCTATTATAACAATCAAACTGAAGGGTTTTATGCTTATAGAGGCTATGAAAAAAGGTTCACCTATGGGACTTTCAATAACCTGGTGAGCACAAATACAACATGGCGGCGATGCGAAATATAAATATTTAAATGGGCGTATCTCGCGATTTAACCAACCGATTCCAGTGAAACTTGGTACGGTAAATGCTGATACAAGTTTTAATCCACTGGCACCTAATTTGTTTCATTTGTTTTCATAACCATAAGATGGCAGCTGTGCGAAATTTTAAAATCTCGTTTTTATTTCTTGTGTCCTAATCATGCAATTGAAGTTTGAATACTATACCTACACAATAATTTTCGTGTAATAGTACATTACTCCAAGACCTACATTTACAAAAATGCAACATGGCGACCATCCTAATATTTAGCCGGTCTCAATAGCCACGAATCTATTACAGCAATTAAACTGAAATTTTGTATGTTGATAGAGGCAATTAACATAAGCAGGATATATGAAAATAGGCAGTATAGTTCTTCACGTAACGACTTGTTATTTCTTGTGTCCTAATCATGCGATTGAAGTTTGAATACACCACCTACACAATAATCTTCATGTAGTAATGCATAACTCTAAGTCCTATACATAAAAATCCAACATGGTGATCTTCCGAAATATTTAGACGGTTCTCAATATCTACGCATTTATTACAGCAATCATACTGAAAATTTCTATGTTGATAGTGGCAATTAATATAAGTAGGATGTATGAAAATAGGCTATTTAGTTCTTCTTGGAATTACTTGTTGATCTTGGTTACACCACTCAAAGGCATCATCATTTCCGATTCACTTTTCCAATGGTGGCTCGAGTTCAGTGATATTTACATTGATTAAATTATATTCACTTTGACACCTGATAATACTTATGTTATCTTCTTTAATGTAACATCGCTTCGGCCCTTCAGTGGGGTCAGCTTTGGTTGCTTTACTTAACTTACACTACGTAGGGCGTTTGAAGAAAAGAATAACAATTTAAAATTACATGTACATTGTTCGAACCCGGTAATGTTACGTTGGATTTCTCTAAGCCAAACAGCTTTCTCCATGTTTAATTTACAACAACTCCCTCGGTTAATCCGTAGCCTTGATTAATCGCGAGTCTACTGTATTGGGTTATAATAATTTGCTAAAGTTGCTAACAGATTTCCACGAAGAAAGGTTTTCCAGTCACTGCCTTGTCGTGAAGATTTTAATGCTGGTATGAGTTTGGTCAGCCGGGCCCGTGGTGTTAGGGTAGCGCTGCCTCTTACCTGGAGGCCACGGATTCGATTCATGATTCCGTAAGGGATTCTAGAAATTGACGTGAAGGCAGGAATGGAGTGGACGCAGCCTCGTGGGGACAATTAAGTAGCTGTCTCATTGTGAGGCAGTACCACGGTCACAGAAACCGATTATAACGGCTGAGGGGACCCTACGCGGAGATCACGCGTCAATCCGCAATCTGAAGGCTGAATGTATGGACAGCGGTCGCTTAGTAGGCTACGGCCCTCCATGGGCTGCGATGCCACGGGGAAGAAGAAAGCCTCTAGAGAACAGTTTGTTCTCGGTCATTCTAGAAGTGGTTTCCAATAGTAATGTACAGTCACTACAACAACGCAGGTTAGTACTGCCCCCGGAAATTGAATTATTTTGGGACAAAATGAGAGTATTTTCCGTCCCCATGATAAAATTTAACCAGCAAATATAATTTCTGGTTGTGTGACACAGGAGGGTAGTGTTACAAGCTCGAGGCTGTGGGAGAGCCCGATCACGTGATTTATTGCACAATAGATGCTTCTAGAAGGCTAAAATTGGCATAGCAACAGCGAGTTTGGAAATTAATATTTTAAATATTGTTATAAATTATGCTATTGGATCCCAGCCCAGAGCCAATGAGAAGAGGTCTTATTGAAGACGGGATCAACTTCAATTACATAATTTGATGAAATTGTGCATTTAGGTCCTTAGAAGAAGATTTTCTTATTTGGAAATGAAGATAATATTAAAAGAAATTATGTCTGATACTTTAAAAACCGCAGATCTGTTAATTTACGCAGTAATAAGCATTAGTAATCTACGCGCTAAAATTATGGTGGGAGATTGATATGGCCGCCAAAATTTTGACTTGGAGGGGAAGATCCAAGGATCGAGGTTCTTATTCCAGCAGTCTTTGAAGAGTGAGGAAGTGTTTTACTGGGTTAACGGAGATCCCAAGGCTTTGTCCGAGTGCGACGACTGTCGACTTGTGGAGACGCGAGGATAGCTAGGTGGAACGTAGGAGATTACCGCACTTCCATTTTATGTGAAGTTGTGAGGAACATTGCATTAATTATATCTCTTATATAATTGAGATTTGAATTTAACTAAGCGAATATATATATATATAAAAAGAACAGGTCGAATACTACATTCTGTGAAAGGTCGAGCGTTTTAAAACTCACAGTTTCGACAATATAAGCCTGTTAAGACAGATTTCCAAATGTGTTGGAAATAAAGCTGAATATCATTTTAAATTGCAACGTGAAGTTGGCGAGCGCAGTTCAAGTGAACAGTAGCGGAGAACTTTTAACATTGGCGCAACACATAAACATTATCAGAATGACTATTATTATTCTTCAAATGTTTTCATTCAACTTAATTAACATTGTTGATATGATGAACTAAATATTCATGCACCAGAGACATATTCGATAACAGGAGTTAAGATACACAGATGGACCTTCGTTAGAGAACGTATTCTTGAATACAGACGTAATGTACGGTCCATCTTGTACATTTTTGTCAGTCTACGAACACTAATGTAACATCAATTAGCAATGAAAATATTTCATTCACCATTTATATGAATATTTCTATAAATTATATTCCCATGATGAGGCTGATACATATTTACGACGGAGAATGAAGACTCTACAGAAGAGATTTGTCAAGATGCTAGGGGTAGCCCAGCTACACAGAAGAATTTGCCAGAAGGATGTCGTTCGAGTCCAGGTGAATGTTGGTGAATTCCAGAGAGGGACGTTTCCTATCTCTGAGGTCGCAGATCCGAGGTTCGAATACAGATCCATCTCAGTATCTTGTACTGAGGAAACATCTAAATTATTGTGGGAATACTTACTTAGATCTTCAAGTTTTCGTCCAAATAAGGTAGCAGTGTCTCTCATTTGTAGTATAGAGCTTGATTAGTGACATCCTGAGCCAACGATCTTACTCCATATTTCCATATTTTCACATTTCATGTATCTGTGTTCTCACGTAATTTACACTTCAGATGTGTGTTAAGATTTTTAAGCTTCAAGATTATTTAGGAGATGATTGCCTTTCACCTATTTTTCAATTTTATTCTACGGATCAGTTGTGGAACTGACATTAAATTTTGTTTGAGGAATCATATTGCCTCATAGAAGACTAGTCGTTTCGACTCTCGAATTTTAATAATTTGATTTAAACCAAGTATTCTTGCATTGTGTCATAGCTTCAAATTAAGTTCTTATTAAATTTAATTTGAGCACTTTAATTTAACAACATCTAACTTCAAGAACAGAAGAAACATCGAATGCTATTTTTATATCATTATTGTACATAAACTGTCGACGATCTAAGAAATACTAGTCGTTTGATTAGACCGAAGTCTTAATCCCTATAAACATTCTTTGTGTAGAGTGGAAAAACATTACGACATTGACAAACCTTTTTATTATTTATAAAGCTGAGAGCTTTGTTCATTTAATATGATAGAGGAAATACCTTTTGATTGAAGATTATTAAAATCTTTGGCTAGGAATTCAAAGCTAGTTTATCCCGGTCAAGATTGAATTCTATTTGACACAAGCCTATACATAACATGTGTGTTATTTTACACTATTTGTGTAACATCACGTCATTTGTGGAACTGATATTACAACGATAAACGATTTAAAGCTTGACAAGTGAGGTGAGACATGAGTATTATTTGTATTACATGTATTTGCGACAGACGAGTCAACAGTTAATTATCTTGTTGTGGAGTTAACTTTAGGAGGTTAATCACGACAGTCTAATATCGTTCATGACAATTGGAAGTTTCGTTTGAAGAACTTAAGCATGTATAATTGTAGTCTTAATCTTGCAGTCAAGTAAATACGCGCCATTTCCGAGCTCCACGGTTTTTGGATCCGTTACAAGGTAAAACTATAGCAGCGCAGCTTAAAAGTGAAAAAGTACCCGAGGAAAACGTACACAAGGAAAGAAAACCAGGAATCAACCAAATTGGAGGTAAATAAGTAAATATCTGAAATTAATTACATCGCACAACAGAAGGAGATTAGTGAGGTTATATAGCACAAAGCTCTCCAAAACACTAATCGCATACAGCGACAAAGAACCGTCTGAATGCCATACCGCAAAAATAACATGTGACCAGAAGAAACTCTGTATGGACAATGAGACATACTGGTTACAAGACGCTGGCCTGTCAACAATGAAGGAGGACATTCGTCGCATAACGAACGTTTTACAGCACAAAGCACAGGCATAGTATCAGCTCACACAAGAAAACCAGCAGTCTGCTACTAAGGTGTGAAGACTTTTAACAATATACATAGACATATTTTAGCACTAAAATAGAAGCGAATGAGTGTGAGAGGAACTATATTGCAAAAACGAAGTGAATGAAGCAAAAGCAGATTAATACACTATACGCGACAAAAAGAGGAGTAAAATATATCACAGTACGTAACTAGCAAATATAACAACATGCCACCCAAAACACAGCCCTCAACTAAGAACATAAAGCAAAATCAGAGAAAAAACAAAATATCAACCTCAGAAAGCTCGGGAGAAGAAGAACACACAGACAATGCAAACCCCCAAAGAGACGACATTAAAGATATGTTTTCTGAAATACTATCAGAACTTAAAGATTTGAAAAAGCAAACTGAAGTGTTTAAACAAGCAACAAGAGAGGAAATTCAGTCCATGAGAAAGAAAATTAAAAAAAGAAATGAATACTGCGAAAGAGCAAATGATTCATTAGAACAAAAAAACACTAACATAGACAACACAATACAAGAAAAGATAGAAACATTATCCAAAAGAATAAGTTACCTAGAAGAACAAAAAGAACAACTGGCGAAAAGAGAAAGGAGGAACAATATAGTGATAAAAAGTAAAGAATTCACTAATGATGAAAGTAACAAAGAAGAACTAAAGAACAAAATCAAGAAGATATTGGACACGATAGAAAAAGAAGTGACGGCAGAAAAATCAACCTACGTCGGTAAAGACAGAAACAATAGAGGTATAGTGAAAGTCTGTTTCACAAATTTTGCAGACAAACTAAAAATAGTCCGAAACAAACACAAACTGAGAGGACAAGACATATTCATAGATGATGACCTCACAATAAAAGAAAGAGCAATCCGAGCATCACTCAGACAGAAAGCCAGGGAAGAAAGGGAAAAGGGTAATAACAATGTAAGAGTTGGATACCAGAAAATCCTGTTAAATGACCAGAGGGTGCACTGGAAAGACTTAACCTCAAAAAACGGGGAAGAAAAATCAACCAAACACAACGATGAAACAACCCTCACACAAGGAAGAAGAACTCATACTAGGTACACTAAACGTTAGAACCTTAAGAACCCAAGATAAAGAAATAGAACTCGAAAGCGCACTCGAAAACGTAAGGTACGATATATTAGGCCTCAGTGAGGTGAGGCAATACGGCGAAGACATAATAGAGAAAACAAATGGGGATGTCTTTAGCTTCATAGGGGAAACAAAAGGACAAAAAGGGGTAGGTCTTTTGATTAAAAAAAAGACATCTAAAACACAATATAAAAGAAATAAAGGGAATCTCAGAAAGAATCATAGTATTATCTCTAAAATTAAATGACAACACATTCATAATAATTCAAGTCTATGCTCCCACAGAAGCAAGTACGGAAGAAGAAATTGAAGACTTCTATATGCTCCTCGAAGACACATCAGCCGAGTACGAAGCACACACAACATTCATAATTGGAGACTTCAACAGCAAGGTAGGAAGAAAGGAATATGAAGAAGAAGAAGAAGCTATGGGCCCTCACGGATACGGAACAAGGAACGAAAGAGGAGAAAGACTAATACAGTTTGCACTGGGACAAGGACTTAAAATTGTGAACACGTTTTACAAGAAAAACCCAGAAAGCAAATGGACATGGAAATCTCCGAATGGGAAAATCAAAAACGAAATAGACTTCATCCTAACCAATAGACTAACAGAGGTGAAAAACATACAAGTGATAAATGGTCTGAAGTTTGACACAGACCACAGAATGGTACGATTGAAAGTGAGAATAAAGAAGAAAAGGAGACACTACTTCAACAACAAAACTACACATCCAGGATGCATAGACAGGGCGGAATATGTAAAAGCACTACAACAAAACCTACGAGAAGTCAACCAACAAACGGAGCAAAAAGTCCAACAACACTATACAGAGCTCGTAAATTGCATATCCCGCGCAGCCAAAAAATCGTTAACACCTGGAAACGGTATGAAAAATAGAATAAAACTGTAGGAAAGCACCAAATGTTTGATCGAAGAAAGAGAACGTCTAAAATCACAAGCCATAGAAAACGAACACAAAAAGCTGGAATATGCGAAAGTCAATAAACAATCAAAAAGGGAAATCCGAAAAGACATCAGAGAACACAACACTAAAGTGGTCAAAGAAATCATGGATACCACAAAATCAATAAAGAAGATTAGAAAAGAATTAACTCCAGGCAAACATTGGATGCTGGGAGTAAAAGACAACAACGAGAAAAGACAAGCCTCAAGAGAAGAGATAATGACGCAAGCGACAGAGTTTTATAGAACACTATACTCAAGTAACTCTTAAAGAGCCAACTTGCATCAGGACCAGAATACATCAGAAGAAAACCTAGAGGAAGAAACACCTCCAATACTACCCAGTGAAGTAAGAGCAGCCATTCGACAAACGAAAACCGAAAAATGCCCAGGTGAAGATGGAATTTACAATGAATTTCTAAAATGGGGTGAAGAAGACCTAATCCCAGTCATCACAACATTATTTAATACAATACTCACATCAGAAGACATACCAATGGAGTGGAAACAAAGCATTAACATACTTCTACACAAAAAGGGAGCCAAGGACGACATTAACAACTACAGACCGATCAACCTAATTGTAAACCTCTACAAGCTATTTATGAAGATCCTGACCATTAGAATGACAAAGGCACTGGACGAACAGCAACCGATAGAGCAAGCAGGATTCATAAAGAGTTTCAGTACATCAGACCACTTGCAAACAATAAATCAACTCATGGAGAAAGTTCAGGAATTTAATCTAGAGGTGTATATAGCATTTGTGGATTAGAACAAAGCATTTGACTCCGTAGAGCAGGAAAGCGTCTTAGAAGCACTGGAAAAACAAGGCATCCCAAACAAATTCGTTAGAATCCTAGGCAAACTCTACGACGGTAACCAAGCCAGAATAAAGACAGAAAGAGAAGGATGTAACATCATGATAGAAAGGGGAGTAAAACAGGGAGACCCCCTCTCACCAAAATTATTCACCTGTTTGCGGGAAAATCAGTTTAGAAAACTAGACTGGGAAGAAAAATATGGCATCAGAATCGATGGGACAAGACTAACACATTTACGGTTCGCAGACGACATTGTTTTGGAGGCTGAATCAGCGAAAGAGCTGGAACAAATTATAAAAGAATTAGACAAAACAAGTAAAGAAGTGGGCCTTACAATGAACCCGAAGGAAACGAAGCTGATGACCAATGCGTTAGAAGCCCCAATTAATGTGAACGGAGAAACACTGGAATATGTTGAAGAATATGTATATCTCGGTCAGAACATGTCATTTTCAAGTCGTTCAGAGAAAGAGGTCAAACGAAGAATAGGACAAGCATGGAAGAGCTTTTGGTCCCTAAAGTTTATACTGGCGGACAAGACCCAAAAACTCACTTTAAAGGCTGAAGTTCTGGAAAAAAGCGTGATACCGGTGTTACTATATGGTTGCCAAACTTGGGCATTAACATCGAAACAAAGACAAATGATCCAGAGATGTCAACGGAAAATGGAAAGGAAGATACTTCATGTCTCATTGAGAGATAGAATACGGAACGAAGATTTAAGAAGGAGAACTGGCATGAAAGACGCTATGACATCAGCAGACCAGCTCAAATGGAGATGGGGTGGACATGTAGCGAAATTAGATCCTAACCGAAGGACGTACAAAATGACGATGTGGGACCCAAGAACAGGAAGACGAAACGTTAGGAGTCAAAGAATCAGATGGGCAGACTGGTTCGTAAAATGGGGAGGAAAACAATGGACAAGAACAGCGAAGATGAGGCAGGAGTGGAAAGACCTAGGCAGACTCGCATGCAGAGACCAATAAAACAATGCATCAACTAGAAAGACACCGTTCATTGGACATGCAGCAAAGCGGTACATATGGTGTGCAATAAAGGCTTCTCACAGAGCGGTGACCTCAAGAAGCACAGCGTTGTTCATACTGGAGTGGAGGAATACACTTGTAGCACATGTGAGAAGTCATTTGCACGGCGGATAGAGCTAATGGAACATTTTGTCGTTCACTCAGGGAAGAGACCGCATTGTCTATTTGTTGCGCCCAAAGCGATTCAACCCGCGCTCTTAATTTGATGAAACATCATAGTGTTCACTAGGGAAGAAATAACCTTACTGCATCACCTGTTACAAGGAATTCAAAAGGTTCGACTACCTTGCGAAACATTTGTTAATTCGTTCCGGGACCACATGTGCACAACATAGTGAATGATTTGTGGGATGTTAAAGAACGTGTATAGGTATCTGCATCCAAACTAGATGTTAAAACTCCACCGGTAATGTTTTGTATTGCATTTTAAAAACACCTTCTATTTGAAACGGTTCAATATACGTAGATTTTACTGAAGAGTGAAGACTTGGCAGTTTCTGTCATTGTTCAAGTGCTTAGACAGGGTAAGCTTTGTGCTTAGTGGCAATGGGAAGCTCCCAGATATTGGTTGATGGCTATTATGATTTTCGTAATACTAATGGATATTTGAGGCATTGATATCGCCAGGCTCAGAAATGAAGATTGTAACGAATGTTATACCAGCGTAATATAATTTTCTTAATCTTTAATCAGCTGAACATCCATATGGAAGGCCCAATCAGAAAGAATAACCCCGAATGCTCCTCAGGACTTTCTCACCTGATGAGTTGAAACTGAGCAATTCCCTGCAAACAGGAGGCCATAGCCCTTATGGGATTTGTACGGCTATTTATTATTATATTATTATAATTATTATTATTATTAGTCATGTGGAATGATACTGAGGGTCATGCAATTATTTGAGAGAAGTTCCTACCGAAGATACGTTAATAACAATTAATCCGTTTTTGGTTATTGTTTAACATAGTGGATGATAATTGTTTATGCCATATATACTGTTATATGAGGATTTGTAGAGCTATGAAGAAGGCTCGTGCGAAGGGAGTTCCGCAATTTAAAGGAAGTCAAAGTACTATTGTTATTTGATACGAAAGCATGGATCATGATGAGAACCGTTGTATACACGTAGTCCAGTTCATGTGAAGTAACGATTTAGCTGTGTTGACAGAATGGTTCTAGCGGAAATACAACTTGAGAACGATTGTCTACTTATGTCAATAATACAATTATTATATTTTATTAAACCCAAAGTTATGTAATTACGTACAGTTAACCTTAATTATTCGACTGTATTATACCGACAATGTAATGAAACCTATATAAGACGATGTGTAAGCAGTATATCAAAACTACGGAACGTTAGAGAATGGTTATGTGGAAAACCAGTGTATATAATTAGTTGAGAATTGTATTGTAACAGAGAAGCCAGAATCTCGAAAGTATCGTGTTAGCAACACTAATGTATATTATTAAGAGCATATAACATGTAAATAATTCTTTGGAAATGATTTAATTAGTTAATTAATTTAGTAGGATTTATTAATCGATTGTTTTGGAATAGTGTGTGTTTGATGAGTGGATGTTTTTGGTATGAATGATTGTTCACTGCTAAGAGTAATTGTGGAACCGAATTGGTCATGAACAATTTCGGGGTGCGAATTAAGGAGTGTATAAAAATTTTCAGTATGATTGTTTAAGAAACATAGAAGTTATGCGCATTTTTGTAAGATCTAAATGTTAATTTTACGTGTTTTATAAACGCACTCAAAAGCAGTCTCGATATGGGCTGGTTAGAATGATTCACCGTTAGAGTTCGAGAGCGATATCATGATATGAACAGGTGGAGATTCACCGCCTTGTATAAAATTGTATTCAGTTCCGAGTGCAGCGTGGCGCGGGCTAGTGAATGAAATCAGGTGTCAGGAATGCCACGAATGTAAGAGCCTTCATTAAACGTTTTCTTTTTACGTAGTGTAGGCCTAAAACAAGCCAAGATTTTTATGCTCATAATTCTTTTTTACACAGCATTGTAGTAAGATGTGGAGTTGAAAGGAAATGTGAATGATTGAGTGTTTTTATTTTAATTTGATTGTTAAATTAGTTTATTGTTATTTTGTTTATACTAGGTTAGTTTACACCATTGTTAATACATTTTATTCAGTTCGTTATTTGTCGTTGTTGGCGTGTGATCCATTTTAAATATAAGAACTAGAGTATTGTGGATGTATTGTAGGCGAAGCTGAATTCCCAGTCCCCGAGAAGGTAAGTAAAGGTAGCTGTGCCCCGTGTAGTTGGTTGTTGATCCACAATATTCTTGTAACTGCTGTATGTAAATCCCTAAAGGCCTTGTTGGGAGCGATTTCTAATGTACTAATTTGCCGGTGCTGTTAGAAATAGGCAATCCAGCTGGGGCAATGGATATTCCAACAGGCTCCTTTCCGGATTTTCGGGTACAGTACCTCGGCTTTGGTATTCATCACTGTTCTGTCAAGTAAATAACTCCTGCAAAGAAAGTCCAGTGGCGTAGCTCATTAAATCGTGTGGCTATCCTGAGTGTCTTTTTTTCACACTCCCTACATGCAAATGCTGGGATAGTACCTTACTTCATGTCTCGGTGCAACTACCTTATCCCAGTCCACTACCACAGTCATCACATCAACACAGGTTATCAGACCAGTTCAACACACATACCTAACTACATGGGGCTGATGATCAAGATATTCCAGGATAATCCCTGAACTAAAATGTGAAACAACAGTGACGTCGATTGCTCCATTTTCGTTACTTCATTATTGTTCCAGTTCCTTATTTAATATCTTAAAAATAAGTGTTATTATATGTAACGGTGTTTCAAGTAACAACCGTGATATACAGTGTCGTTTATGCTAAAGCTCTCAATGGATATCAAAACTCACTGAACTCACCTTCATGAAACAATCTTATGTCACTTCGGAGAATCAACTTCTTAAGACTTGGCATATTGTTGATTAGGAGTCCAACTCCATGCCCACTACGCATCCTGCCGGTGACATTCAACAGCTGTAAACTAGTGTTCTGTAAAATCTGGAGCATATCTTCAACAATGTAAAAAGTATGCAGGCCTATTGTGTACCGTAGGAACCACTTCAACTTCATCCCGTAGAATGGAGAGGAGAAGTTCGAGGAGCCTTTTTGGTCGAACATCAGCAGTTGGAGGATATCTTTCAGTATACTGATGTTGCAGATCCTGAAGAAAATTCGACAACAATAATAATAATAATAATAACAGTAATAATACTAATAATAATATAATGAATCGGAACGGAATGGAATGCAATACATTCCGCAAATAGGCGGAGGGTCCATTCCGATTATTTGTGGGATATGTTGTTAATTAATAATAAACATACATCTTTTCAAAGAAATTAACAAACACAAGTAAAATATTACAGCAATGATTATGATCATGTCATCCCAATATAGCAAAGTAATTATCAATTAAACTTATATGAAAAGAAATATTCATATCATTTGTAGGGAGGCTAATCGGGTGCCCACTCAAGTACCGTTATTTATGCAAATAAGGGGAGCATGGCAGGTCATTGACCTCAAGGACATTCACCCCAAGATCGACCACCCTTAAGGTCATGAGGATCATCGACCAGGAACGAGTGTGTGGGTGGGGGAGTTCAAGGAACGGGAATGTAAACAAAGTGGCGGGGGTGGGGGGGGGAAGGGATGGTTGAAGAGGCTCTCGAGAGATCCTCTCCGGTCCAGCCTGGTTGGTGGACTGAACGAATAGTCTGGTAACGGCTCGCCCTGTATAGCTTTGCTTTGCAGTCGATTAGTTTCGAGTGCAGCCGACGGATTCCGAATCTCAATTCGTGCCAACCCGTGAGATTTCATTGGCTTACATTCACGTGACATGGCTGGGGAGATGGAGCTGAGGCTGTGGAGAGGAAAGCGTGAGTGGATGGTCAATGAGCATGGGTGGGTGTGTGAATGAATAATCAGATTTGAACGGACAACCGGGGTGTGACGTCATGGGGTTGCTGACCTCCGAGCTCAGCAAAGGGTTGTACCGTAGGTCATGGACGGGAATGTCTTCAATTGGTTGGAGAGGGGGAATGGGCGGTAAGGTAAACAAACATGAAGTATGAATGGAGATGGACCTGTGAATGCAGTGTGTGACGTCACGGGTTTTACTAACCTCCGAGCTCTGCAACGGGTTGTAATAGATGGAAATGTCCTCATGTGTGAATGGGATCGAGAGGGGGAGAATGGACGGTTGGGAAGCGAAATTTAGAGGGGAATGAACTGGAGGCTGTATGTCCTCAAAGGTAAACAAACAATGACGTCAGAATGAAGCTGGTACACTTGGCTTGTTTTGTGGGAGGGTTTGAATGTTCCTAAATGTAAACAAACATGACTGAAGCTGGACCATTTTTATTGTGGAACTCTGTGGTATTTGAACTAATGGGCCGGAGCTGGGCCAGGGGCAAGTGGGCAAGATGGCTGTCGTGCGCAACTCCCCCATATGGTTCTTTTGGAAGGTGAGGTAAAGCTGGGCCAGGGACTACTGCGCCAGATGACCACCACGTCCTGAGTCAGTAGGATGACGTCATCAATAACATTTACGAGGAGACTGATGGCCTAGTAGTTGATTAAACGGGGGATGACGTAAATCAAGCACGCGTTCTTGGCTGACAACCTGGAGATCTGGGTTCGATTTCCAACTGCTAAGAAAGTAAATTAGGTTTTGAACGGGATACACTCAGCCGTGAGGTGAAAAACTGAGCAGAGGCAGGTTCGATTAACATCTCAAGCATTCTGGAAGTGGATCTCTGTGCTTTCCTCCAGGAAAATGCTTGGATGGTTCCTAACTTAAAGTCACAGCCACTTCCTTCCCATCCCAGCCCGAATTACAAATACATGAACTACTACAGACACCACAATAACGCAGGTTAACACACATGCTAGTACACGGAACTATTGCCTACGATCTTACAGCCCTTAAATAAGCAACAACAACAAAACTTTAAATCCTGAGTGTTAGATATTAGTGATTTTTTGTGGATGATTATTAGGTTGAGAATTGTATAATTATTTAATTACATAGGTCCATCTCAAATTTTTGGTTGGAAAATTAAGCTGTTTTGACAGTGGTTGATAGGAAAATACACCGACATCACAATAACGCAGGTTAACACACATGCTAATACACGGGACTAATTGCCTTCGATGTTACAGCCCCTAAATTAGCTACAACAACAAAACTGTGAATCCAGAGTGGTAGACATTAGCTATTTTTTGTGGATGTTGAGAATTGTATAATTATTCAATTACATAGGTCCATCTCAATTTTTTGGTTGGAATATTAAGCTGTATTGACAGAGGTTGATAGGAAAATATAAGGTGTGAGTAGGTAGGTAGAAGCGCTCTTTAAGATATCTTTATTTACAAGAAGGAATAACTTGAGCTGTCTTTTTCCAGTGAGTAATTGGGAGAACAGAATGCTGTAGCAAGCAAACCAGAACGTTATCGAGGGTAAAGCAAGCTGGAATGTTGTGCCAAAGTCACTTTTATTGTAGCGACTTCGGTGGCGTAGTTGGTAGCATGCTGAACTACTGTGCCCAAGATAGCGGGTTCAAACCCGGCCGAAGTCGTCAGATTTTTTTAAGAGCGTCAAAAATCCTTCAGTATGCCTTCCTTCGGAGGGGAAGTAAAGCCAGCGGCCCCATGTCATAGATTTATGGCATGTAAAAGATCCTTCATCAGACTAAAATTGTGTGAAGCTAAATTGTTAGGTTAGATTTCATCGGAACGCTCCTTTGATGTTCCAACGTTCACCACTAGGTATCATTGATAATTGGTAGCGAAAGTTGGTACTACTTCAAATTGAACGTAACTTGTAACTCACCCTAAGGGTGTCCACTGGAAGCAGCTACAGATTCAGGCGAGCCGAACATGTCCTCGGACACACTCCCGGCACAAAAAGCCATGCGAAAAATAAATAAATAACTTTTATTGCAACTGCGAGTGAGCAGTATAGTCAATAATTGTACATTGTATATATTTTCACCTGTATTTTCAAACATATATTTTATAGCCTAATTGTAATGGTTTTGATGATGATCACTTGACGATCGAAACTGGTCATCCTGGTGTATTTATTTATTTCATGTAGTTTTTTTTTACGGGATTGGGGCATAACCCAGCTCTTTTGGGTACATTCGTGTTGACCGACTTTCGTTTACTAAGGCAACACTGGAGAATGGCTTCAAACCCCTCAGAACAGTACATATTTTCACATACACATTTCCTCATTTCTAAGCTCTTTTTCAATACATTTTTTATGCTTAATTAACAAAATTATTGTAACAGATCTGTGTTGTTGTTGGTTTTTGTTGTTGTTGTTGTTGTTGAAATTTTACTCTGTGAACTCAGTTACTCATCATTAGGGCCCGGATGATGATGGCGTAATAGTACATTATGCAACGAGCCTATAATGGCTATAATTACCATTATAGGCGAGTTGCATACGACTGTTTATGTTCGACGATAATTATAACTTTATTACATGTTTTAACATAAATATTCATAAATATCTGTTCAGTAACTAGAATTTTGAGATCTGGTGGTGCGCTAGGTAGCATATCTCCATGTTCCAAGCTCTCTGGCCGACCGACGCAAGCGCTCTGTGTGCTTGCAATGCCATATTATGCAGGCCATATGTTTACATCTGCCGCCCCTCAGTAATATTGTCACCGGAGGCGTTTCAAGAAAATGCGCTGTGTAGAAATTAGTGTTGGTGATTCTAAGGTACAGTGCTATTTCTTGTCTCATATTCGCCAGTTTATTTACGCGAACATAATATGGACGGTGCGTATTCCATGTCGGTAATTTATTATAGTTCGATGATGTGTTTATGTCCGACATGTTGGATTTTGAGCGCATGCGCGAAGGTATCGTTACCTAATTGGTCAATGAACGAGCTCTGATTGGCTGGAGAAACTGTATCGTAATGGAAAACAGTGTTATAATGACCATCATTATGATACAGTTTTCTGACACATAATAGTGAGGGTCGAACATAAAAAAGTTTAAAAAATGCACTTAACATTTTCAAAACTGACTGTAATAAATGACCTTAAAAATTACAGTCAGTCTGAAAGACTAGACGTTATATCATTTCTAATGACGCATGCTACAAATGCTACACATGTTAGAAAGGCAGGACTCTTTCAACAGACTCCATTACGAACTTATAACAAAATATTTCAACAATCAGTTCCATCCAATAAGGGGTTAAAGGTTTCAATCTGACATCAGGAACACCTCTTTAAGGGTCACCCTGAATTTGAGTCTGACATCTTTTACAACTCTTTAAGGGTCACCCATTATTTGAATCTGATATCTTGCAAACCTCTTTAAGGGTCACCCTGTATTTGAATTGAATCTAACATATTGTACACCTCGTTAAGTGTCACCCTGTATTTTGTTCTGACATCCTGCACATCTCTTTAGGAGGCACCCAGTATTCTTATATGGCATCTTGTATAATCTCTTTATAAGTCACCCTGTATTCTTGTGTGACATCTTGTACACCTCTTTAGGAGCCACCCTATATTCTTGACTGACATCTTGTACACCTCTTTAGGAGTCACCCTGTATTCTTCTCTGCCATCTTATACACCTCTTTAAGAGTCGTCATGTATTCTTATCTGGCATCTTGTATATCTCTTTAGGAGTCACCCTGTATTCTTATCTGGCATCTTGTACTGTATTTTGCTCTGACATCATGCACACCTCTTTAGGAGGCACCCTGTATTCTTATATGGCATCTTGTATATCTCTTTAGAAGTCACCCTGTATTCTTGTGTGACATCTTGTACACCTCTTCATGAGTCACCCTGAATTCTTGTCTGACATCTTGTGCACCTCTTTAGGAGACACCCTGTATTCTTCTCTGCCACCTTGTACACCTCTTTAAGAGTCACCTTGTATTCTTTTCTGACGTCTTGTATATCTCTTTAGGAGTCACACAGTATTCTTATCTGGCATATTGTACACCTCTTTAGGAGTCACCCTGTATTCTTTTCACTTCGCTCGAAGCCGCAGGTCGCTCGACGCCCCAGGACTCTTTCAATAGACTCCATTAACCATTAACTTAGGCTTCCCACGTGGCTGCATGACGTCACGCACTGGCCGTCCTTTACCCATTAACTTAGGCTTCCCGCGTGGCTGCATGACGTCACAGTCTCCGTCTCCGTACCGAAACCGTCTCCGTCTCGCATAACGTTAGACCCAAAGCATAACGACGAAGTCGACAAGATCATTTGAAATTACAAAATTCGAAAAATGCATGAGTTGCAATGCACTACGAAAGTAATTCTGATGTCGTCAAATGTAAATGATCTGCCGTTATCAGCCAGCAAGTTTTTATATCACGAAAAGCTGCGTTCAACATCAACTGATGTGATCGCGGCGTACTTGAAGTCAGGATGGTCGTTAGCTGTTAAATCCTTCTCTATCCCATCCATACAGTGGTTTTCACAAGAAAAAATGTCTGAGATTTTGCATAATGTTTGCATCTGTATACCTACGGTACCGTTCTTCTGCATCCACGATATATTTCTACTAATAGCAAAACTGAAATATTTTTTTTCGATATTTTAAATTATCTTCTATCAGCTACTAGCTTCTTCTAACTCTGAGAGACGTGACTCCATCATATTTATTTATTCGTATCAGAAGCATTAATACTATATATGTATACATTAAAACTCTTACTGGATTAAATACATTTTATGCAAAGTCACACTAAACAAACAAGAGTCTATACTACTTTTGCCCAGAAGTTAGCGACATCCAGTGCATTTTATCTCGCCTGAAGCAAATCTTGTACTGTGCATGTTTGAGGGCACCTCCTGCACTGCAACAAATGAGACGCAGTCTGGATTACATCACATTCACACTTGAGGACTCGATGTTGAAACCCCACGTCTGCAGGTTACTTTTACATCTTGTCACGACTGCCCGTAATCTGTTCAGTGATCTCCAGGTACTCCATTTTTCCATATGACCAGGTGGTAGTTCTTCACTAGGTGTCAGCCTTTATTCGGAGCGATTGCAGCTTGCACGCTAAAGATCGATTCGGGATTGCTGATGTGTCCCCTTAAGAGCCTCGGTAGTTCTGAGGAAACTTTTCCTTTTCCCTCATATAAAGATGTGACACAACTAAATTGAAAAAATTATATTGAACAAGCTGACCCGCAGACGTTGTCCTGCCAATCAAAGGAAGTGTTGTAACTTTGTTTCTTGAAGTGCTTTTGGATACACAATATTTTTTTCAATTTCTGTTAACTGCCTCTAAACTATCGTGAATTGAATTAACTAATTTAGAAACATTCGTTGGAGAGTGCACAACAACTCTCCAAAGTTTCATCGCAAACGGATAAATGGCATTTAACGCATACTCGATTTGGTTTAAATGATTCGTGCGCTGTCACTCATTTGTTGAATCTACTCGCGCTCTTCCAACTGCGAAATGGATTTACTAAGTTAGAAAGCTTCACGTAAGTGTGCACAACAACTCATCAATGTTTCATCGCAATCGATGAATAGTATATGAACGCATACAGGATTTTGTTGGAACGCTTCGCGCGTCGTCACTCATTTGTTACATCTACTCGTGCGCTACCAATATTGTAAAATGGATTTACCAAGTTGAACACCTTCCCTGGCGTGTACACAACAACTCATCAAAGATTCATCGGAATCGGATGAATGACATATGAACGCATAAGTGATTTTCTTTAAATGATTCGCGTGCCGTCACTCATTTGTTGAACCTACTCATGCGCTACCTATTGTGAAATAGATTTACTAAGCTTGAAACCTTCTCAGGCGTGTACTCAATGATTCACCAAGGTTTGATCGCAATCGGATGAATGATATATGACCGCATACGGGACATTGTGGAAACGATTCGCGCGCCGTCGCTCATTTGTTGAATCTACTCGTGCGCTACATATTAAAAACTGGATTTACTAAGACAGAAACATTTCCTGGAGTGTACACAACAATTCACCAAAGTTTCATCGCAATCGGATAAATGGTAACTTATATGGACGCATACGGTACTTTGTTGAAATGATTCGCTTGCCGTCACACATTTGTTGAATCTACTCGTGGGCTACCTATTGTAAAATGGATTTATTAGGCCAGAAACCTTCCGTAGGGTGTACACAACATCTCACCCAAGTTTCATCGTAATCGGACGAATGGTATTTGAACGCATACGGGACCTTATTGAAACTCTTCGTGCGTCGTCGCTTATTTGTTGAATCTACTCGTGCGAAACCTCCTGTGAAATGGATTTACTAAGTTAGAAACCCTCACGTAAGTGTACACAACATCTCACCCAAGTTTCATTGCAATCGGATGAATGGTATATGAACGCATACGGGACTTTGATTAAAAGTTCGCGCGTCGTTGCTCATCTGTTGAATCTACTCGTGAGCTACCTATTGTAAAATGGATTTACTAAGTTAGGAACCCTCACGTAAGTGTACACAACATCTCACCCAAGTTTCATCGCTATCGGACGTATGGTATTTGAACGCATACGGGACTTTGTTGAAACGCTTCGCACGTCGCCGCTCATTTGTTGAATCTACTCGTGCGCAACCTCCTGTGAAATGGATTACTAAGTTAGAAGCCTTCACTTAAGTGTACACAACAACTCATCAAAGTTTCATCTCAATCTATGAATGGAATATAAACTTATACGGGATTTTGTTGAAACGCTTCGCGCGTCGTCACTCATTTGTAGAATCTAGTCGTGCGCTACCTAATGTGAAATTGATTTACTACGCCAGAAGCCTTCCCTGGAGTGTACACAACATCTCACCCAAGTTTCATCGCTATCGGACGTTGGTATTTGAACGCATGCGGGACCTTTTTGAAACGCTTCGCGCGTCGTCACTCATTTGTTGAATCTATTCGTGCGCTCTCTATTGTAAAATGGATTTACTAAGCCAAGCACCTTCCCTGGAGCTCACTCAACATATCACCCAAGTTTCATGGCAATCGTATGAATGGTATATGAACGCATACGGGACTTTGAAACGCTCTAACGTGCACAGACAAACAGTAGAAATCGACATCACTGCCACCTTTGGTATAAAACACAACTTTTCGCCACGGGCGGAGTGTAAGAATTGGCGGTAGTTGCACAGATTGCGACCAGGTGGCTCTAACGTGCAGAGACAAACCGTCCAATGACATCAGCTTTCACGAAGGCCAAGGCTAGTGGTTTCCATGACGACTGTTTTTGACTGTATATTGTGGTTCTAAAATTATGTGTAAATTGTGGTTCTAAAATTGTGTTCATTCCACCTACCGGGTCGGATTGTGAATCTAAACCATACATGGACCCACACTACTATACATACCAAATTCCATCAAAATCGGTTCAGTCGTTTAGGAGGAGTTCAGTCACATACACACGTGTCGAAGAATTATATATATAAAGATATTAATAATATTAACATTAGAAAATGTGGATAACTCCTTAATTGAGTATTATGGCTTCATAACAGAAGATATGGGCCGAGGCTAAATATCTGACGTCACAGAACAAAGGTAGGGGCTACCCTCACACCAGCTGAGGGGTGGCGAGTCACGTGTTTAGCGAGGAGAGTTGTCGCAGCACAGTGAAACGAGGAATCAGTCTATTATATTCTGCTCTAGTAGCAAGTCGAAAGTATTACAGTATACAATACAGTGCAGTGCACTAACTATCACCTGTCTGGCAGGTTCACTTCGTAAAGTTATCATTATGTAAATTTGGGAGCACGGCAGAGTCGAGCAGGCTGACCGGAGATTGTATCGCGATGGCTGTGACCAGGGCGAAGGCGGCCAGTGATAGGGAACAGCATAGTTTAGAACAGTGGAGTTGCGTTAGCATGTGTTTCAAATAGCAACGCATTTACCAGCTCATAATCTACAGCAGAAATAAGCAGTTATGGTAGCCTACTTTCGATTTTTGCAAAAAATGAAAGTAGACTTATGAGATCAACACAGGGCGATAAAAAGTGTGTCTGTGTGTGTATGTGTGTGTGTGTGAGTCTCTGTGTGTGTGAGTGTGTGTACTCTGAATGTCTGCCCCCCCCCCCTATCAATTCGAACACGGTGAACGCGAATTGAACGAAATTTGGTAAAAAGGTAGCACTAGCAAAGGACACCTCAGTGTCATGTTTTATATCGCCGCCATCCTGACGGAAACCTAATGGCGGCCACACAAATGTTCAAAGCTTAAATCAAATTACGACTAACCTAATCATCCGATCTCTACCAAATTTTGCAACAATATACCTTTATGGGGGGAGCATCCTTTGACCAAACTAATAGGTCATCAGCCTAATAGTTTGCGGATGGCGGCCATCTGTGTGCTTGCAATGCCATATTATGCAGGCCATATGTTTACATCTGCCGCCCCTCAGTAATATTGTCACCGGAGGCGTTTCAAGAAAATGCGCTGTGTAGAAATTAGCGTTGGTGATTCTAAGGTACAGTGCTATTTCTTGTCTCATATTCGCCAGTTTATTTACGCGAACATAATATGGACGGTGCGTATTCCATGTCGGTAATTTATTATAGTTCGATGATGTGTTTATGTCCGACATGTTGGATTTTGAGCGCATGCGCGAAGGTATCGTTACCTAATTGGTCAATGAACGAGCTCTGATTGGCTGGAGAAACTGTATCGTAATGGAAAACAGTGTTATAATGACCATCATTATGATACAGTTTTCTGACACATAATAGTGAGGGTCGAACATAAAAAAGTTTAAAAAATGCACTTAACATTTTCAAAACTGACTGTAATAAATGACCTTAAAAATTACAGTCAGTCTGAAAGACTAGACGTTATATCATTTCTAATGACGCATGCTACAAATGCTACACATGTTAGAAAGGCAGGACTCTTTCAACAGACTCCATTACGAACTTATAACAAAATATTTCAACAATCAGTTCCATCCAATAAGGGGTTAAAGGTTTCAATCTGACATCAGGAACACCTCTTTAAGGGTCACCCTGAATTTGAGTCTGACATCTTTTACAACTCTTTAAGGGTCACCCATTATTTGAATCTGATATCTTGCAAACCTCTTTAAGGGTCACCCTGTATTTGAATTGAATCTAACATATTGTACACCTCGTTAAGTGTCACCCTGTATTTTGTTCTGACATCCTGCACATCTCTTTAGGAGGCACCCAGTATTCTTATATGGCATCTTGTATAATCTCTTTATAAGTCACCCTGTATTCTTGTGTGACATCTTGTACACCTCTTTAGGAGCCACCCTATATTCTTGACTGACATCTTGTACACCTCTTTAGGAGTCACCCTGTATTCTTCTCTGCCATCTTTTACACCTCTTTAAGAGTCGTCATGTATTCTTATCTGGCATCTTGTATATCTCTTTAGGAGTCACCCTGTATTCTTATCTGGCATCTTGTACTGTATTTTGCTCTGACATCATGCACACCTCTTTAGGAGGCACCCTGTATTCTTATATGGCATCTTGTATATCTCTTTAGAAGTCACCCTGTATTCTTGTGTGACATCTTGTACACCTCTTCATGAGTCACCCTGAATTCTTGTCTGACATCTTGTGCACCTCTTTAGGAGACACCCTGTATTCTTCTCTGCCACCTTGTACACCTCTTTAAGAGTCACCTTGTATTCTTTTCTGACGTCTTGTATATCTCTTTAGGAGTCACACAGTATTCTTATCTGGCATATTGTACACCTCTTTAGGAGTCACCCTGTATTCTTTTCACTTCGCTCGAAGCCGCAGGTCGCTCGACGCCCCAGGACTCTTTCAATAGACTCCATTAACCATTAACTTAGGCTTCCCACGTGGCTGCATGACGTCACGCACTGGCCGTCCTTTACCCATTAACTTAGGCTTCCCGCGTGGCTGCATGACGTCACAGTCTCCGTCTCCGTACCGAAACCGTCTCCGTCTCGCATAACGTTAGACCCAAAGCATAACGACGAGTCGACAAGATCATTTGAAATTACAAAATTCGAAAAATGCATGAGTTGCAATGCACTACGAAAGTAATTCTGATGTCGTCAAATGTAAATGATCTGCCGTTATCAGCCAGCAAGTTTTTATATCACGAAAAGCTGCGTTCAACATCAACTGATGTGATCGCGGCGTACTTGAAGTCAGGATGGTCGTTAGCTGTTAAATCCTTCTCTATCCCATCCATACAGTGGTTTTCACAAGAAAAAATGTCTGAGATTTTGCATAATGTTTGCATCTGTATACCTACGGTACCGTTCTTCTGCATCCACGATATATTTCTACTAATAGCAAAACTGAAATATTTTTTTTCGATATTTTAAATTATCTTCTATCAGCTACTAGCTTCTTCTAACTCTGAGAGACGTGACTCCATCATATTTATTTATTCGTATCAGAAGCATTAATACTATATATGTATACATTAAAACTCTTACTGGATTAAATACATTTTATGCAAAGTCACACTAAACAAACAAGAGTCTATACTACTTTTGCCCAGAAGTTAGCGACATCCAGTGCATTTTATCTCGCCTGAAGCAAATCTTGTACTGTGCATGTTTGAGGGCACCTCCTGCACTGCAACAAATGAGACGTAGTCTGGATTACATCACATTCACACTTGAGGACTCGATGTTGAAACCCCACGTCTGCAGGTTACTTTTACATCTTGTCACGACTGCCCGTAATCTGTTCAGTGATCTCCAGGTACTCCATTTTTCCATATGACCAGGTGGTAGTTCTTCACTAGGTGTCAGCCTTTATTCGGAGCGATTGCAGCTTGCACGCTAAAGATCGATTCGGGATTGCTGATGTGTCCCCTTAAGAGCCTCGGTAGTTCTGAGGAAACTTTTCCTTTTCCCTCATATAAAGATGTGACACAACTAAATTGAAAAAATTATATTGAACAAGCTGACCCGCAGACGTTGTCCTGCCAATCAAAGGAAGTGTTGTAACTTTGTTTCTTGAAGTGCTTTTGGATACACAATATTTGTTTCAATTTCTGTTAACTGCCTCTAAACTATCGTGAATTGAATTAACTAATTTAGAAACATTCGTTGGAGAGTGCACAACAACTCTCCAAAGTTTCATCGCAAACGGATAAATGGCATTTAACGCATACTCGATTTGGTTTAAATGATTCGTGCGCTGTCACTCATTTGTTGAATCTACTCGCGCTCTTCCAACTGCGAAATGGATTTACTACGTTAGAAAGCTTCACGTAAGTGTGCACAACAACTCATCAATGTTTCATCGCAATCGATGAATAGTATATGAACGCATACAGGATTTTGTTGGAACGCTTCGCGCGTCGTCACTCATTTGTTACATCTACTCGTGCGCTACCAATATTGTAAAATGGATTTACCAAGTTGAACACCTTCCCTGGCGTGTACACAACAACTCATCAAAGATTCATCGGAATCGGATGAATGACATATGAACGCATAAGTGATTTTCTTTAAATGATTCGCGTGCCGTCACTCATTTGTTGAACCTACTCATGCGCTACCTATTGTGAAATAGATTTACTAAGCCTGAAACCTTCTCAGGCGTGTACTCAATGATTCACCAAGGTTTGATCGCAATCGGATGAATGATATATGACCGCATACGGGACATTGTGGAAACGATTCGCGCGCCGTCGCTCATTTGTTGAATCTACTCGTGCGCTACTTATTAAAAACTGGATTTACTAAGACAGAAACATTTCCTGGAGTGTACACAACAATTCACCAAAGTTTCATCGCAATCGGATAAATGGTAACTTATATGGACGCATACGGTACTTTGTTGAAATGATTCGCTTGCCGTCACACATTTGTTGAATCTACTCGTGGGCTACATATTGTAAAATGGATTTATTAGGCCAGAAACCTTCCGTAGGGTGTACACAACATCTCACCCAAGTTTCATCGTAATCGGACGAATGGTATTTGAACGCATACGGGACCTTATTGAAACTCTTCGTGCGTCGTCGCTTATTTGTTGAATCTACTCGTGCGAAACCTCCTGTGAAATGGATTTACTAAGTTAGAAACCCTCACGTAAGTGTACACAACATCTCACCCAAGTTTCATTGCAATCGGATGAATGGTATATGAACGCATACGGGACTTTGATTAAAAGTTCGCGCGTCGTTGCTCATCTGTTGAATCTACTCGTGAGCTACCTATTGTAAAATGGATTTACTAAGTTAGGAACCCTCACGTAAGTGTACACAACATCTCACCCAAGTTTCATCGCTATCGGACGTATGGTATTTGAACGCATACGGGACTTTGTTGAAACGCTTCGCACGTCGCCGCTCATTTGTTGAATCTACTCGTGCGCAACCTCCTGTGAAATGGATTACTAAGTTAGAAGCCTTCACTTAAGTGTACACAACAACTCATCAAAGTTTCATCTCAATCTATGAATGGAATATAAACTTATACGGGATTTTGTTGAAACGCTTCGCGCGTCGTCAGTCATTTGTAGAATCTAGTCGTGCGCTACCTAATGTGAAATTGATTTACTACGCCAGAAGCCTTCCCTGGAGTGTACACAACATCTCACCCAAGTTTCATCGCTATCGGACGTTGGTATTTGAACGCATGCGGGACCTTTTTGAAAACCTCCTGTGAAATGGATTACTAAGTTAGAAGCCTTCACTTAAGTGTACACAACAACTCATCAAAGTTTCATCTCAATCTATGAATGGAATATAAACTTATACGGGATTTTGTTGAAACGCTTCGCGCGTCGTCACTCATTTGTTGAATCTATTCGTGCGCTCTCTATTGTAAAATGGATTTACTAAGCCAAGCACCTTCCCTGGAGCTCACTCAACATATCACCCAAGTTTCATAGCAATCGTATGAATGGTATATGAACGCATACGGGACTTTGAAACGCTCTAACGTGCACAGACAAACAGTAGAAATCGACATCACTGCCACCTTTGGTATAAAACACAACTTTTCGCCACGGGCGGAGTGTAAGAATTGGCGGTAGTTGCACAGATTGCGACCAGGTGGCTCTAACGTGCAGAGACAAACCGTCCAAAGACATCAGCTTTCACGAAGGCCAAGGCTAGTGGTTTCCATGACGACTGTTTTTGACTGTATATTGTGGTTCTAAAATTATGTGTAAATTGTGGTTCTAAAATTGTGTTCATTCCACCTACCGGGTCGGATTGTGAATCTAAACCATACATGGACCCACACTACTATACATACCAAATTCCATCAAAATCGGTTCAGTCGTTTAGGAGGAGTTCAGTCACATACACACGTGTCGAAGAATTATATATATAAAGATATTAATAATATTAACATTAGAAAATGTGGATAACTCCTTAATTGAGTATTATGGCTTCATAACAGAAGATATGGGCCGAGGCTAAATATCTGACGTCACAGAACAAAGGTAGGGGCTACCCTCACACCAGCTGAGGGGTGGCGAGTCACGTGTTTAGCGAGGAGAGTTGTCGCAGCACAGTGAAACGAGGAATCAGTCTATTATATTCTGCTCTAGTAGCAAGTCGAAAGTATTACAGTATACAATACAGTGCAGTGCACTAACTATCACCTGTCTGGCAGGTTCACTTCGTAAAGTTATCATTATGTAAATTTGGGAGCACGGCAGAGTCGAGCAGGCTGACCGGAGATTGTATCGCGATGGCTGTGACCAGGGCGAAGGCGGCCAGTGATAGGGAACAGCATAGTTTAGAACAGTGGAGTTGCGTTAGCATGTGTTTCAAATAGCAACGCATTTACCAGCTCATAATCTACAGCAGAAATAAGCAGTTATGGTAGCCTACTTTCGATTTTTGCAAAAAATGAAAGTAGACTTATGAGATCAACACAGGGCGATAAAAAAGTGTGTCTGTGTGTGTATGTGTGTGTGTGTGAGTCTCTGTGTGTGTGAGTGTGTGTACTCTGAATGTCTGCCCCCCCCCCCCCCCCTATCAATTCGAACACGGTGAACGCGAATTGAACGAAATTTGGTAAAAAGGTAGCACTAGCAAAGGACACCTCAGTGTCATGTTTTATATCGCCGCCATCCTGACGGAAACCTAATGGCGGCCACACAAATGTTCAAAGCTTAAATCAAATTACGACTAACCTAATCATCCGATCTCTACCAAATTTTGCAACAATATACCTTTATGGGGGGAGCATCCTTTGACCAAACTAATAGGTCATCAGCCTAATAGTTTGCGGATGGCGGCCATCTTTGTGTGAAAATCGATTCCCCTAATAATTCGAACACGGTGAAACCGAATGGAACGAAATTTGGTACAGAGGTAGTACTAGCAAAGGGCACCACAGTGTCATGTTTTATATCGCCGCCATCTAGACGGAAACGTAATGGCGGCCACACAAATGTTCAAAGCTTAAATCAAATTACGAATAACCTAATCATCCGATCTCTACCAAATTTTGCAACAACATACCTTTATGGAGGGAGCATCCTTTGACCAGTCTAATAGGTCATTAGCCTAATATTTTGTGGATGGCGGCCATCTTTGTGTGAAAATCGATTCCCCCTATTAATTCGAACACGTTGAAACCGAATGGAACGCAATTTTGTACAGAGGTAGCACTAGCAAAGGGCACCTCAGTGTCATATTTTATATCACCGCCATATTGACGGAAACGTAATCGCGGCCACCCAAATGTTAAAAGCTAAAATGTAATTACCACCAACCTAATAATCTAGTCTCTACCAAATTTTGCAACACATATCTTTATGTTATCTTTATGTAGGAAGCATATTCTGACCAAACTGCAAGATCATCAGCCCAATAGTTTGCAGATGGTGGCCAAGTATGTGTGCAAATCGATTCCCCCTATCAATTCAAACACGGTGAAACCGAATTGAACGAAATTTGGTACAGAGGTAGCACTAGCAAAGGGCACCTCTGTGTCAGGTTTTATATCGTCGCCATCTTGACGGAAACGGAATGACGGCCACCCAAATGTTAAAAGCTTAAATCAAATTACTACCATCCTAATAATTTGATCTCTACCAGATTTTGCAACAACATGCCTTTTTGTGGAAAGCATCTTATGACTGACTACAAGGTCATCAGCCCAATAGTTTGCAAATAGCGGCCATGTATGTGTGCAAATCCATTCCCCATATCAATTCAAACATGGTGAAACCGAATTGAATGAAATTTTTTACAGAGGTAACACTAGCAAAGGGCACCTCCTATTCATGTTTAATATCCCTATAGCACGTTGTATTTCAACAAGCTACTACAACCAACATTCAATAATACTCCTTGAAAAGTAAAAAGAGTTATAACAATACCCAGGCATTTAGGAGAAAGTAGGCTATATGTTCTTTACTGAACATCTTGTTTTTTCATTGGGAAAAAACGAACATTATTGCAGCAGTATTCACAACGAATAGTCGCATTCAACATGGGTAAAATGAGGCTGGTTATTAACTTCGTGTTACACACAGATAGTGAAGCAGGAAATGTCATGTATTGGGCGATATTTGGTGGCAGTTTAGTGGTCACGTATTGGAACATTACAGTCGACATTTTCACGTTCATGATATTTGGACTTAGACTTTCAGCAGTCAAGATACTTATTGCATTTACAGTTCATACACTCTCAAAGATAATCAAATTGATTTTGAAGTTATTTCACCGATATTACGGCGTACAAAAATGATGTATTTCAGCATCGCATATTTTAAGCGACCATGGGGCAGCTTACACATTGCTGCGTTATGCAAAATGGGACAGTAGATTTCATGCACTTTATACAGTAGTGAGGTGTTCACTAAATGACTTTAGTTCATGAACAATTACGGAAATAATTACGACTTAGAACACAGATACAGGGTGTCTAGAAAGCATGCTTACATTCTGAAATATTTTTTTCTATTAATGCAATTCAACCACAGTGGATAAGAACATTGTTAACGAATGTCAATCGACAATACCTTCATATTCCTGATGTTTAATAGAATTTATTCCAACATCGGCGAAAATCCAATTGTACACAACAGATTTCTCGCAAAAAAAAAAGTATCTGCAGAAGGCGCTAAATAAACGATTCCATACAATCAAGATGGTGGATGGGCGTACTTATCTAATGACCTTGGAGTTGGACCCTTTAAAGCAACAGCAACAATAGATTAAGGAAATTAACACCTACCTGTTGGTCTCCAAAATGGTGTGTTGATCAGCCGTCAGAATACCGACTGCCATTGATGAATTAAATTCCGCGATGTGTGTCCATAACGTGGTTTCTGCTTCAAAGTTCGTGGTATACTTTTCCAATCCCACACAAGTGGTGAACACATCCGTCTCTGGTACCTCGTCCAGTACTATAAATCTTGCTTCTATAGCGTAACGGTGCCACTCTGAAAATAAAACAAGATGTTCAGTAAAGAACATATAGCCTAATTTCTCCTAAATGCATGGGTATTGTTATAACTCTTTGTCCTTTCCAAGGAGTATAATTGAATGTTGGTTGTAGTAGCTTGTTGAAATAAGTGTCGTACGGATATTAAACTTGAATATGAGGTGCCCTTTGCTAGTGCTATCTCTGTACCAAATTTCGTTTAATTCGGTTTCACCGTGTTTGAATAGATAGCGGGAATTGATTGGCACACATACATGGCCGCCAGCCGCAAATTATTCGGCTGATGACCTAGTAGTTTGGTCAAAAGATTCTTCATACATAAAGGTATAATGTTACAAAATTTGGTAGAGATCAGATAAAAAGTTTGGTCGTAATTTGATTTAAGCTTTGAACATTTGGGTGGCCGTCATTACGTTTCCGTCGAGATTGCGTTGATATAAAACATGACACTGAGGTGCTCTTTGCTTGTGCTACCTCTGTACCAAATTTCGTTCAATTCGGTTTCACCGTGTTTGAATAGATAGGGGTAATCAATTGGCACACAAATATGGCCGCCATCCACAAATTATTGGGCAAATGACCTCGTAGTTTGGTCAAATGATTCTTTATACATAAAGGTATAACGTTGCAAAATTTGGTAGAGATCAGATGATTAGGTTGGTCGTAATATTATTTAAGATTTTAACATTTGGGTGACCAGCATTACGTTTTCGTCAAGATGGCGGCGATATGAAACATGACACTGAGGTGCCCTTTGCTAGTGCTACCTCTGTACCAAATTTCGTTCATTTTTGTTTCACCGTGTTTGAAAAGATAGGGGGAATCGATTTGCACACAAATATGGCCACCATCCGCAAATTATTGGGCAGATGACCTCGTAGTTTGGTCAAAGGATTCTTCATACTTAAGGTATAAAGTTTCAAAATTTGGTAGAGATCATATGAATAGGTTGGTCGTAATTTGATTTAAGCTTTGAACATTTGGGTGGCCGCCATTACGTTTACGTCAAGATGGCGGCGATATAAAACATGGCACTGAGGTGCCCTTTGCCAGTGCTACCTCTGTAACCTCTGTACCAAATGCCGTTCAATTCGGACTCTCCGTGTTCGAATTAATAGGGGGGGGGGGGGGACAGACATTCAGAGTACACACACTCACACACTCACACACACACACACACACAGACACACAATTTTTGGCCCTGTAGTGATCTCATAAGTCTACTTTCATTTTTTGCAAATATCGAAAGTAGGCTAATAACCACACATTGTCAACACACATCTGTCAAACACTGTGACACGGGTATGGTTTTGGGCTAGAGGTCGGTTGGTTGATTGGTTCCTCAGTTTAGGGACTGCGACAACGCGGTCATGTAGCCCCGTGTACTTTGGGGGTGTGTAGAATCTGTCTGGAAACCGGTGTTAATTGTGATGGCCGTATTAGTGTGTGTTATCTGTTTTCAATTCAAGTAAGGACTTCAGACATTGAATTTTTTCAAGTAGTTCCTACTTTCGCAGCCAAGCACCACCGTCAACGACTACTAGTTCAGAACTTGGTTACCAGATACCACCGGAGTCGGCTCCTGGCGACGAACGTCGGAACCTAAGAACATTTGTCAAATCGTTAACATGTATTTTAGCATCACACAGTTGTAATTATTGGAAGGTTGTTTAACATGCCATAAATCTATGACATGTGACCACCGGCTTTATTTCCCCTCCGAAGGAAGGCATACTGAGGGATTTTTAACGCTCTTAAAAAATCCGACGATTTCGGTAGGGTTTGAACCTGCGATCTTGGGCATAGGGCTAGAGGTCTATCTGGGATTAGCGTCATCAATTTCCCGACTCCATGGTAACCATGACAACCAGTGATCGTCATCTATGCATACCAGGTCGTTAACGTCATCCATACGTTGCTATTTGAACACAAGCTGTTAGTTACGTGTTGTTTGTTTCCTTTCGAATTAATTTCTTTCGTACCGGTATAATGTTGAACGCTGGAAAGTGTAAAAATTATCGCGAATGGAAACTGGTGGAGAAGGAGGAGAACGAGTTTCAAAAGATTGTTCTCGATGCGCCAATCTCGTCTACAACTGCCGATGTAGAAAAGTACAAAGCGTTTCGGGGATTCTAAGAAGTTCAAAAAACCGTAAACATATCCATGATCCTCTGCTTTCCCGAGCTGCGGAGAAAATGTACATTATAGTTTATTAACCACGCTTTCCTTATCCAAACAAAACTCACTAAACAAAACAGGTTTATATACTTAAACAGTAATTTTGATATTGATGTCCAAAAATATGATATTTCAAGAGCAATATTGGTCCCTTTGCAATGTTATGGACTACGTCAATAATCCGATAGGCTTCCATGACGAACTATTAAAAAACAAATATTTTCCCCCTGTATCTCAAGATTTTCACTTTCATATTTCCTAGCTTATTTGTCGCCATAATATAATTTTCGCACCTTAACTATTCAATCCAAAATTGAGGTAGGGTAGTTTTGTATATAATTGCGATCCACGATAGGCCATATTCCGGTGAATTGGCGTTTGCCGGATTCACAGGAGAGCCTTTAATTATTTTGAACACAAAATTAATACGTTCACAATTTTAAACGAGTTGCACCTAGAATAATATGACTTGATATTTTGATGCAGAATCTTGACAGAGGAGGCTGGAGATGTGTATTACGTACCTAATATGTTTTGACAATGTGATGTTATGGCAATTCAATGTCGAATCTGGGTTCAAACTTGTTCATACTTGAAATATTGGCTTTCATGGCCAAATAGTACAACTTCAGCAAATCTCTAGGTTATTGCCGTATTTGTTAATTCAGGTATTAATACGCAAGCCTTTGTACTAACCTCCAACCATAATGGTTCGTTTGCACTCCACAAGACCGTGTTCCGGTGGGGTACAGTGGTATCTACTGGAGATGTCCGCCAGATCCCTGCTGGCGGTGTCTGAGCAGGTCAGGGGTGGCACTTGTTCGCAGTAGGTACCTACTGTGAGCACCAGTACCAACTGTAGTGGAACAAAGTACTGGGCAAAAACTACTGATCGGATGTCCATGGTTGATGGCTATAATCAGGGATGTCTACCTTGAAGCTCTGCCTAGAGTTGCTACTGAAGTGAGACGTCCTCGGTTGCTGCAGAGAAGAACGTGCATGGTCTGTTGAAAAGCAATGGGCTGAGAAATATAAATAAATAGCATTGAGTGACTTCAACGCAGCAGAACTGGCTCCACAATTTGTTAATTTATGAGAGTTTGTTCTATATGATATTTCTGGTCGCATGTGAAGCTGCATTTAGATCAGCAACGACGCACAATCTTAGCATACTGTTCAATAAATACATGCCTAATTATATTGAGATAATGACTCACAAAATTATTATTGCATATACTCATAAACTTGATGAGAAAACAAGCAACGAATAGTTCCTCTAAAATGCAAGATGTAAACAAGTTTGTTATTCAATTAATCATTTTTCCCCTTTATCGAAGATTTCAATCTCCTGGGGTAAGTTACACTGGCCTTAGGCCTTCATCCGCTACAGGACTTCCACCAGCACCCAGCCTCCTAGGAGGCCACCCCACAATATTATATACTAGAATGACAAAGTGACTCTTCCCACAGATATAAATCTAATACAAGACAGCGGATAAGAGATGCCCTAAATATTCGAGAAATGAGGATTCAAAGACTTGGAAGGAAATTGAGCCATGTAAGGCCGACTGGAAAACTCCCCGTAATCACTGATAAAAGTGGGAAAAGGTGCCGATATCAGGAAATGTTTTGGGGGCACAAAAATCCAACCTCACCAGCCATCAACCCTTGAGGGATTACCAGTATACATGGTGCAGCATCTGTTGTGCGGCTAAACACACCCCCTGTCTCCTTTAGAAACTCGTACAGTAGACAGCAGGTACCGTGAACCCTTGAGGGTGTAGCAGTATACAGGGTACACCATAAGTGGTGGGGCTAAACACACCCTCTGTCTCCTTTAGAAACTCGTACAGTAGACAGCAGGTACCGTGAACCCTTGAGGGTGTAGCAGTATACAGGGTACACCATAAGTGGTGGGGCTAAACACACCCTCTGTCTCCTTTAGAAACTCGTACAGTAGACAGCAGGTACCGTGAACCCTTGAGGGATTACCAGTATACATGGTGCAGCATAAGTGGTGGGGCTAAACACACCCTCTGTCTCCTTTAGAAACTCGTACAGTAGACAGCAGGTACCGTGAACCCTTGAGGGTGTAGCAGTATACAGAGTGCACCATAAGTGGTGGGGCTAAACACACCCTCTGTCTCCTTTAGAAACTCGTACAGTAGACAGGAGGTACTGTGAACCCTTGAGGGTGTAGCAGTATACAGGGTACACCATAAGTGGTGGGGCTAAACACACCCCCTGTCTCCTTTAGAAACTCGTACAGTAGACAGCAGGTACCGTGAACCCTTGAGGGTGTAGCAGTATACAGGGTACACCATAAGTGGTGGGGCTAAACACACCCCCTGTCTCCTTTAGAAACTCGTACAGTAGACAGCAGGTATCGTGAACCCTTGAGGGTGTAGCAGTATACAGGGTACACCATAAGTGGTGGGGCTAAACACACCCTCTGTCTCCTGTAGAAACTCGTACAGTAGACAGCAGATACCGTGAACCCTTGAGGGTGTAGCAGTATACAGGGTACACCATAAGTGGTGGGGCTAAACACACCCTCTGTCTCCTTTAGAAACTCGTACAGTAGACAGCAGGTACCGTGAACCCTTGAGGGTGTAGCAGTATACAGGGTACACCATAAGTGGTGGGGCTAAACACACCCTCTGTCTCCTTTAGAAACTCGTACAGTAGACAGTAGGTACCGTGAACCCTTGAGGGTGTAGCAGTATACAGGGTACACCATAAGCGGTGGGGCTAAACACACCCCCTGTCTCCTTTAGAAACTCGTACAGTAGACAGGAGGTACCGTGAACCCTTGAGGGTGTAGCAGTATACAGGGTACACCATAAGTGGTGGGGCTAAACACACCCTCTGTCTCCTTTAGAAACTCGTACAGTAGACAGCAGGTACCGTGAACCCTTGAGGGTGTAGCAGTATACAGGGTACACCATAAGTGGTGGGGCTAAACACACCCCCTGTCTCCTTTAGAAACTCGTACAGTAGACAGCAGGTACCGTCAACCCTTGAGGGTGTAGCAGTATACAGGGTGCACCATAAGTGGTGGGGCTAAACACACCCTCTGTCTCCTTTAGAAACTCGTACAGTAGACAGGAGGTACTGTGAACCCTTGAGGGTGTAGCAGTATACAGGGTGCACCATAAGTGGTGGGGCTAAACACACCCTCTGTCTCCTTTAGAAACTCGTACAGTAGACAGGAGGTACTGTGAACCCTTGAGGGTGTAGCAGTATACAGGGTGCACCATAAGTGGTGGGGCTAAACACACCCCCTGTCTCCTTTAGAAACTCGTACAGTAGACAGCAGGTACCCTGAACCCTTGAGGGTGAAGTAGTATACAGGGTGCACCATAAGTGGTGAGGCTAAACACACCCCCTGTCTCCTTTAGAAACTCGTACAGTAGACAGGAGGTACTGTGAACCTTTGAAGGTGCAGCAGTATACAAGGTGCACCATAAGTGGTGGGGCTAAACACACCCTCTGTCTCCTTAAAGAACTCGTCCCGTAGACAGGAGGTACTGTGAACCCTTGTGCGTGTAGCAGTATACAGGGTGCACCATAAGTGGTGGGGCTAAACACACCCCCTGTCTTCTTTAGGAACTCGTATAGTAGACAGGAGGTACTGTGGACCCTTGAGGGTGTAGCAGTATGCAGGGTGCACCATAAGTGTTGGGGATAAACACACACCCTCTGTCTCTTTTAGGAACTCGTACCGTAGAGAGGAGGTACTGTGAACCCTTGAGGGTGTAGCAGTATACAGGGTGCACCATAAGTGGTGGGGCTAAACACACCCCCTGTCTCCTTTAGGAACTCGTACAGTAGACAGGAGGTACTGTGAACCCTTGAGGGTGAAGTAGTATACAGGGTGCACCATAAGTGGTGAGGCTAAACACACCTCCTGTCTCCTGTAGCAACACGCACAGTTGACAGGAGGTACTGTGAATCCTTGAGGGTGTAGCAGTATACAGGGTGCACCATAAGTGGTGGGGCTAAACACACCCCCTGTCTCCTTTAGGAACTCGTATAGTAGACAGGAGGTACAAAAAAACAAGCAAGCTTGTAGTTTAACGTGACCGTTAATCTCGAGATCATGAGCCACGGGACCTCCTTTTTACGTGGAATCCGAACCACAGGACATGGCATTTCACTTAGAAAATCTCACATGCATTGACCGGGAATCGAACCCGGACCGCCTTGGTGAGAGGCATACAGCTAGACCGCTGAGCCACCACGCCCCTCAGGAGGTACTGTGAACCCTTGATGGTGAAGTAGTATACAGGGTGCACCATAAGTGGTGTGGCTAAACACACCTCCTGTCTCCTGTAGCAACACGCACAGTTGACAGGAGGTACTGTGAACCCTTGAGGGTGTAGCAGTATACAGGGTGCACTATAAGTGGTGGGGCTAAACACACCCTCTGTCTTCTTTAGGAACTCGTACAGTAGACAGGAGGTACTGTGAACCCTTGAGGGTGTAGTAGTATACAGAGTGCACCATAAGCGGTGGGGCTAATCACACCCTCTGTCTCCTGTAGCAACTCGTACAGTTGACAGGAGGAACTGTCAAGGGAAAAAAGGAGAGCTGACCACTCGAATAATGCGGATAATCGGATACATTGTTCAGTGATTCTTGTTGTTTCACATTCTAGGTGCTATGGCATCGTGGTCATTCATCCCCGTGTACTTGAGTGTGTGTAAAATTTATCTGATAACATGTGTCACTGTGGATCTGTAGTTGTGGTGTGCGTATTTTTATTTCGGGTGAGGATTGGGAATGAGGTGGTGTGGCCTTACGTCAGGAACCATCCTGCCATTTCCCGGGTGTAAAAGTGGCTAACAATGGAAAGCCACTTCCACTTCCTCTCAGTTCTGTTCTCGGGGTTGAGTAACCCCGTTCCAGCCATCAGACCAGAAATAAAGTTCTTGTCAGGGACGAGAATCGAACCCGGACCTCAAGAATTTTGGTGTAGCCATGAACGTTAAATCGTTCACCACGACACTGATGGGGTGCTGCAAGAAGTCTGGAGATTGGGGATTTGTATCTCGGCACTGATAGTGGCTATCCTGAGACCACACTCCCTGCAAGCAAATGCTCGGACGGTAACTTGGTACACAGCTACAAACATTACTTACTACAGTCACCACAGAAACACAGGTTATCAGTCGCACACCCAAGTACACGTGGCTGAAGGGTAACATGTCCCATACCTCTGAAGTGGTTTAACGACATTAACAGAACTTAGTAGAGAGCACTTCGGGGAGCACAGGGCGTCATTATTGGCTGTCACACGGGAGTTCCGGGTTCGATTCATGGCCCTGACAAGAAATTCAATTTTGGTCTGAGAGCTGGAACGGAGTACACTTAACCTCTTGAGGCAAAACTGACAAGTGGCGGGTTCGATTCCTAATTCAGCAATCCTAGAAGTGGTTTTCCGTGGTTCCCCCACTTCCACTCCTGGCGAATACAGGGAGGGAGAGGCCACGGCCGCCTCCTTTTGTAATCCTCAACTGAATTACAAATACACACACCGATACTGCCAACCCAATAACACCGGTTATCACACAAAATTATACAAACACACACCCATGTACATGGGGCTACACGACCACACTGTTCAAGGACGTTAAACGAACAAAAGCAACAACAACAAACGTACTCATTCCATGATCAAACATTCATCTATAGCTAGTCTAGTTTTTGGACTAACTATTATCGCTAGAATAAGCCTAAGATCACAGTTCCATATCATTGACATCTCCACTACGCGATGTCTTTTGAACAATTTGTTCTTTCATCATTAACTTGAAGAAAGTTGTAACAGATGGGATTTTTAATTTTTAACATATTTTTAACCATTTTAGAATGTTAACGTTTTGGAAATATTTTTTGAACTCATACTTTTTGTGAAATGAAATGCAACCTTGCAACTACATTCGTATCATATACAGTCCGTACCAAAACCGGTACAGTGTATTCAAATATTACATTTCCTTGACTGAAGGTAGCTTTTCCTGTTTCATTAGTAGTAGTTGTTTGTCATTATACAGTACACTTATTTACTATAACCCATATCATTAAGTGCAGTTGACCTAGCTGTTTTGCCTCGTAAAACAACAATTACCTTCACCTTATTTCTAGTACTGGAGTACCTAGTCCATACTAATCCTTAAAAAACAACAAGAAGTTCCGTGAAGAACTAAAGAGCCTACTTTTTTTAAAATTTAAGATTCATGCCAATGATTAATCTATATGGATCTATCTAGAATAATGACGAAATTAAGTTGGAGATATCGAAATTTCTAATTTGTTCGAAATACTGTATACCTGGCATAATGTAACCTAATAGAGAAACACAGTTGGCACCCCTGGTGACTGAATATATTCTTGGTTCCATCTCTTAAGGTACACAATACAAAATTTGGTTGAAGTCCAATGGATAGGCCAGACGTTACATGCAGTTAAACATTGGATCTAACAGCGCCCGTAAAATCATGTTGGCAACAATGACATACATGTATTGGTCAGAAATGATCTGATATAATATGATCTATTGTTGTGTCAATTTTGAATGAAATCCATTAGTTAGTATAGAAGTTACATGCATTTTAAAATTAGACCTATCAGCAGGCTTAGAATCATGTTGGTAGCACTGACGTATATAAGTTACTCCAAATTGATATAGAATGTCAGGTACTATACTGTACCCAACTCTAGGAATGGGTATTCCAAGATTCAGACACCTAGATATCAAGGGAAAGGCTACAGCCGCTTTTGAAAGTTGAGATATTTGAATATCGCGCTACATTGCTTCTCGAAGCAATTGGAAAGAATTTACCGATACTTGCATGTCAAGTGACGTAGCGAGTAATAGCAGAGGTCGAGGCTATTTATTGATTAAATAGTTAACCATGGAGTAGAGACTTGAGACATGGATCAGATTAATGGCACGGCCAAATGAATGAGAATGCAATTAGTATCAAGTAAATCGGACCAGGGATACCAGAGATATGATGATTTCCAGATATCAGCTGATGACACGTGACCCTGGCAGTTTTGAATAAAAGCCGGCCGGCCGAGGCATCGATAGCTCACTTCAACACAAGCACTTGCAGAGCAAGTTGCTGCTACGCTGAGCCAAGGCACATGGTTGCCGGATCTACGCAGAAGTAATTTTCAAAGTTGTGATAGTCACAAAAGTGCTGCGCTACGAGGTGGAACTTAGTAAGTTTCCGGCGAGGAGAATCACTGAGGTGATTGATTTTTTTCTACAGACATTAGTGGAAATATTTATGTTTTCACATGGACATATGCTAGACTTTGTCTAGAATTAGTATTTTGTCACAGTCCAGTAATAACCTAATACTTGGATGTTTAGTCCATTTCAGTCAGTTTTCATATTGGTAACTTGCTAACCACTTCGATCTATCAGTACACTGAAGACCAGTCTATCACGGTGGTGTTCATTAGTCTACGCAAGGGAAACTACAGGTTGCTTAGCGCTTGGTAGATGGCGAGAAGCCATGCCCAGGGAACGATCTTCAGGACAGCCGTTGATTGGTTAGACTGTCAGTGTCTTCTTGTATTGATAAGATTACCGTGAGTTATGTTACAACTGACATATCTAAGAATAGATCACTTAGATCTGACCCCATTTAAACAAACTGTTATGGCTTTGATAGAAGCCCATATTAAAATGGAACAACAGTTAATTCAAACGTCAAGAGATACTACCACTATGTCTTACTAGACGGATTGTGGGTATATAATGGCGGCCGATACTAGGATTATACGTGCTTGTCCGATAGGGCATGTCTATGGATAAATCTGGTACAGACCAGGTTCGCTACGCTTCAAGACCATCAAGAAATTTAAGCCACATTTGAATTATATTATGCCTAGCTAATTGGAACAAACTATTTTTCTGCAGATGACCAACACATTTATTTTTCTTCGTATTTAAATCTTGCAATGATTTACGCAAAACTTATTAGAGTTATTCTGAGTATTTTCAGCACTCAGAACAGTTTAGGATCGATGACCGAGCATTTCGAGCATTTATTTGAATATTTCATATTTTTGGGAAATCACGGTAATCAGCCGATGTAACTGTAAAAGTTAATAATTATTTTTGTTGAGGAATGGATATTTTTTCCATATTCGAAGGTTCGAACATGTGGATTCTCACATAATGAGATGATAATTAAACATATTTAAAATAATATAACTAATAATAATAATCCACTAATAATAATAATAATAATTTTTATAATTTTTCTAAATAATTCTTGGATATTATATTTTCTAATAATCATATGTATTGAGAGAGAGCCTATGAAGTAGTTTAATCATTTCTAGTTTGGAACAGGAGATTTTCCGAAGGAGAGTGGTTAGCGCAAGCCCGCATTCAACCAACATTTCAGTTCTGGTTGAACAGTTGATATTTGCAATGAGCAAAGTATATTTTTCAGATAACACGGAGAGGCATGAAACGGGAAGCAAATGCTATTTGTATCAAATAGGATATTTTTGTATTTATATAAAATCATGACGTAAATACACTCGAAAGTGAAATAAAGATTTTCATAAGTATGGTAAATTCACGGGTTGAACTGAATGGTAAAATAAAATAAACTTGTAAGTTTATTAATCTTCCAGTGTTGATAACAAGCAGAGGCTTGATTTATTGTATACATTTTGGGAAGAAAATTTATGTGTGTGGAGTATTTGAAATGCCATTCCCAGGTGCGCATGTTTAAGTCGCAGGAATGAAGAGGTTTTTTCGAGCATCAATCAAATAGCAGGTTCGATGGCTCAGGTTTATAGGAGTATTGGAACTACACATTTCGTCGTATGAATGACCCGAAGGTTATTTCTTGAAAACCATCAGTTCTTATTTCAACCTTGTTTACGAATTCCATTTAGACTTTGATTTTGCTAGAACCCGGATTTGTCATGATAGTAGTTTATTCTTCTTTTTCAGAGGAAGACCTTTGCCGTTGTTGTTGTAATATTGTGTTCTTACACAAATAATAGAATGGGCCACTGCCAATTAAAAAATAATTCTTTAACCACGAATAATTTGAAGGATGTTTTCAATCCTAGTGCCATGAACTAAATGAATTTATTATGAAATTACAATTCTTATTTCCGCATTCTTTCGAAGGATTGCAAGTTGTGAAAGTTACTAAAATGGCCATGAATATATATATTTTTTTATAATAATGATTCCAAGTGGAAAATCAAATAGTTGAATGGTTCAACCATTTATTGATCAAGTTGATGATTCAGAAATCATATATTTTGTGAGGAACTTGAAGTTCATAATCGAGTCACTTCTCGAAATGTTTAATGTCAGAAGAACAATTGATTTTTTTTGTTGTGCTTCGCACAAGTTCTTCGATGCTATGCTCAAGGTCAAATACTTTTCAGATGTTATTAATAAGTGTAAATAATTTGTGTTGCTTCAATGATAACAATATTTTTCGACAATATTTTTGAAACTGGAAAAATAAGTGAAAGTTAAAAATTCTATGAACATTTATTCTACGAGTGTTAATATTATGTAAAAATTCAAACAGTGAACTACGATATTTCCAGTAGAGACAATTAAATTTGAACTGGATTTAATCATAAATACTTTTGGAACACAGTCTACAGGACTAACAATCAGACTTGTGTTTCCAAAAAATAATTGTCAAATGTGTTTGGAAAATTTCTGTATATTGTGTAAATAGGAGTGTGGATCGCCACACGTGAGTGATGCTGCTTTGAGCATTTTTGCAGTCAATTTTAAATTCAAAATAAACCGAGATAATTTTACAGGATGTGTTATACCCAATTGAATCTCCTTCTATCCTTATTGTTGCATTGAGCCAAAAATCAGTAAAGCATTTTTTTTATTTGATGTCGTTTTTGCGATTTGCTTTAACCCATTTGGCGCTCCGGGATATTTTGACTCTCGTGCTGACTGATTATTGGTAAAATGCATATGTGGTCGTGCGAACTCCGGTCTAAACGGGCACAATACGTGTGCATAATTTAAATCTGTCGGCTTGCATACTTTCTGACATATGGGTATTTGGATTTAAAAAATGAGAGCATTTATTAACAGTTGGCAGCCCTGGTGGCTCTTAAGAATACGCTCAGTCATATCTGTTTATGTACACATAGCACATACGAAATTTGGTTGAAATCCAATTGATAGTGTAGAAGTTATATGCATTTAAAATTTGGACCTATCAGCATGCTTATAATCATTTTGGCAACACTGCCATGTATGGCCTCCTGGAAATTAAACTGCAATATTATTATCTATACGTGTGCCAATTTTGAAATAGCTTTCATTCATACCTTCCAAGATATCCAACATGGAGCTCTAATTTCAATTGCGATTTTTCAGCAGTTGGTAGCACTGACATCATTTTCAAATATGGCCGTGATATATTCAGGTATAGATCTTTACTTCTACCAAATTTTGTTTCGATTGCTGCAGCCGTTTAGGAGTTGATAGGGACACACACACACACAGCCAGACAGGCAGACAGAAGGACAGACAGACAGACAGACAGAAGGACGGACAGACAGACAGAGAGACACACATTTGCCCGATCTCATAAGTCTACTTTTTCCTCATTTTTGCAAAATGTGAAAAGTAGGCTAGAAATGTCCTTAAGATCACTGCTACCGTCATCAAAATAAAAAACACATGTTGTCAGATAACCTACATACACACACAAAATATCATAAACCCCAAAATGAATTAAAACTACTAATTTCTAGCACTTACGAGGCTGAAGTCCACGGATAGGAATGAAGAGGCACACCCTTGAGTACCGAGAGATATATGATTCAGACAAGGAAGTTGTGGCTAAAGCCAGTTGGTGGAAAGGAAAAAACAATAGCTATCAAGATTGGTGGTTCTGCTGGTTAGACTCGTCAAAATGTCCATACAGAAGAAAAGAGAATTGTACGCGAGGTTAAAAAATCAAGGATCGTATTTTCTTCCAGATATTAAGTTACAGTAGAATTTATTATGGAATATCTTTAGTTTTTGATTTGCACATATGTACTGTAAATTTTGACAGTCTTCGCATTTTATTTTGACAATGATTTTATTGTAAAATTGCATTAATAATAATAATAATAATATTAATAATAATCAAGTGAAGATGGCTCATGAATGTGAGAAGAGCAAGGTGCGTCAGAGAAGTTGTTAGAATTTACGCGGGTTTTAAAAGGGGAATCTGAACCCTGGGAGTTCCTCTGGCTGAAGCACTGAACCATGGACTCAAGAAATACTGGGAGGATGTCAAAGCAATAATACTAGTTGTTACCATATGGTACGAAGCCGACCCCGTGGTGTTGGGGTAGCGCGCCAGGTTTATTTCCCGGCTCCGTCAGAGATTTTAGGAACTCACGTGAGGATTGGAACGGGGTTCACTCAGTCTCTTGAGGACAATTGAGTAGCTGTCTGACATTGAGGAAGCGCTCCGGTCACGAAAACCTAGATTGGCTGGTTGGTTCCTTAGTTTAGGGGCTGCAACAACGCGGTCATGTAGCCCCGTGTACTTTGGGTGTGTGAAGAATTTGTCTGATAATCAGTTTTAATTTATTTATTTATTCGAGTCTAAAGCACTACAACATACACAGAGGGATGATACACAATATTAAAAATGAATAATACATACAACAATGTCTCGCATTAGATTGCCTTCGCCCAGAAACGGGCCACTGTCACACCCTTTTCATGACCTTCCATTAACTCCGGCTTTGTGCAAGAGCACGGGCACAGTTCACAGGAACACAGGTGTATCATGGTCTGTCTCTCCCCACACTCACAGAGTTCTGATTCCTGTAGGTATCCCCATTTGTGGAGATTAACTTTGTGTTTTAATTGTGATGGCTGTATTAGTGTTAGCGTTCATCAAAAGTACCTTACAAATTATAGCTTCCCACAAATATAGTTAGTGGAACGTTGTTTTTCATGCCATAAATCTATGACACGGGCGCGCTGTCTTTACTTCCTCTCCGAAGGAAGGCTCACTGAGGGATTCTTATCGCTCTTAAAAAATTCCAACGTTTTCGCCCGGGTTTGGACCCGCGACCTTGGGCATCGAAGGAAAGGAAACAGGGTGTGTGTTCAGCCCCACCACTTATGGTGCACCCTGTATATTGCTACACCTTCCATGGTACACAGTACTTCCAGTTTACTGTACGAGTTCCTAAAGGGGCCAGGGTGTGTTATTAGCCCCACCATTTATGGTGCACCCTGTATACTGTTACACCCTCAAGGGTTCACAGTACCTCCTGTCTACTGTACGAGTTCCTAAAAGAGACAGGGTGTGTGTTTAGCCCCACCACTTATAGTGCACCCTGTATACTGTTACACCCTCAAGGGTTCACAGTACCTCCTGTCTACTGCACGAGTTCCTAAAGGAGACATGGGGTGTGTTCAGCCCCACCGCTTATGGTGCACCCTGTATACTGCTACACCCTCAAGGGATCACAATTCTTCCTGTCTACTGTACGAGTTCCCAAAGGAGACAGAATGTGTGTTCAGCCCCACCACTTATGGTGCACCCTGTATTCTGTTACACCCTCAAGGGTTCACAGTACCTCCTGTCTACTGTACGAGTTCCTAAAGGAGAAAGGGGGTGTGTTCAGCCCCACCACTTATGGTGCACCCTGTATTCTGTTACACCCTCAAGGGTTCACAGTACCTCCTGTCTACTGTACGAGTTCCTAAAGGAGACAGGGGGTGTGTTTAGCCCCACCACTTATAGTGCACCCTGTATACTGTTACACCCTCAAGGGTTCACAGTACCTCCTGTCTACTGTTCGAGTTCCTAAAGGAGACAGGGCGTGTGTTCAGCCCCACCGCTATGGTGCACCCTGTATACTGCTACACCCTCAAGGGATCACAATACTTCCTGTCTACTGTACGAGTTCCCAAAGGAGACAGAATGTGTGTTCAGCCCCACCACTTATGGTGCACCCTGTATTCTGTTACACCCTCAAGGGTTCACAGTACCTCCTGTGTACCTTACGAGTTCCTAAAGGGGGCAGGGTGTGTGATTATCCCCACCATTTATGGTGCACCCTATATACTGTTTCATCCTCAGGGGTTCACAGTACCTCCTGTGCACTTTACGAGTTCCTAAAGGAGACAGGGGGTGTGTTCAGCCCCACCACTTATGGTGCACCCTGTATTCTGTTACACCCTCAAGGGTTCACAGTACCTCCTGTGTACTTTACGAGTTCCTAAAGGGGGCAGGGTGTGTGATTAGCCCCACCATTTATGGTGCACCCTATATACTGTTACATCCTCAGAGGTTCACAGTACCTCCTGTGCACTTTACGAGTTCCTAAAGGAGACAGGGGGTGTGTTCAGCCCCACCACTTATAGTGCACCCTGTATACTGCTACACCCTCAAGGGTTCACAGTACCTCCTGTCTACTGTACGAGTTCCTAAAAGAGGCAGGGTGTGGTAGCTGTATACTGCTACACCTGCTACCTTAAGAACTTCACTGTTGCGGTCAACGTTAGACCGGGAATAGTAAGGGCGAACGACCTGTGGCCTGTCTCCGGCCACGTTAAAGAAATCAGGAATGAGAGAATGTTCGACTCTGTCAAGTTGTATTGCATCATGTTTATATTTTAAAACTCGGCAGTTTTTCTAGGTTTATGCCGTGTCTTGCTCTGTTTTCATTCCTTGGCCGTGAAAGCCAATATACCATCTCTGTGGAAGCCTCCATAGGGAGGTGAAATGCTTCTTGAGCGTTTACCTCTTAGAAAGAGGAAGCGCAGGTGCGCTTCATGAGAAGGGAGGTAGTGCACAGTTCGCTACTCCTGTGGGGACCGGTCAAGGACACCAGGAGCCCGCTGATGAGCCAGCTTGGTGTTCCTACGCAAAACCTCACGTAAGACACGGCATAAATCTATAAACATTGCTGAGTGTTGATTCACTGGCCGTGAAAGCCAATATACCATCTTTTTGGTAGCCTTGATAGGGAAGTAATAATAATAATAATAATATCGTATGGTTTCGGGTGCCGGGTGCAAGCTTTGTAATTTGACGCCCAGAGGGTAGCTTGCATGTCGAATTTCGTTGTTCCTTGAATCACTATGAAAGTCAAGGAGGTTAGATATCTAAGCTCCTTGAACAGTATAGCGCTTTCAAGTAGAGAAATTAGGAACTTTGTGTTGGCGGAAACTCCCGAGATTAATTTTGCCATTACTAACACGCCCTACTGAATTCAAATGGGTTCTTTGACATGCCAACATCGTATGACATGCGTGTCGTATTTTTGCCGCCTTTCAAAAAAATCACTTACCACGGCCACGTGCTAACCTGCAATCTTGGGGTTGGTAGACAGACACGCTATCCACTCACCCACCGTGGCAAGGCTGCTTGAGTTTGAGCTTTCTTTAGTAAAGAAGCGCAGTTGTGAATCATAAGAAGGGATGTAGTGCACAGTTCGTTAGAAGCTCAGTGAGCCTGCCCAAGCTTTCTTTCCACAACTGTAATACCATATCTCTGTTCCGAATATTGTTTTTTCGTTCTTCCTTTATTTCTTCGTGCCCAACACAACAAACACAACAACAGAAGAGTATAATGCTCCGTTCCCAGTGAATAGTGAAACTACTACCAAAAAGTGTTAAAAAAATCCAACGTGTGCCATAATAGTGTCAAGTGACAAAAAGTGAAACTTTGCGTATTTTCTACTATTAATTTTTTCATTAACAATGGACACAAACTCTGCAATGACAGATGAACTTTCTAGATGAAATGAATTATATTTGTTATCGCTCTTTACATTTTGTTCGTTGGTTGGTTGGTTCCTCAGTTTAGGGGCTGCGACAACGCGGTCATGTAGCCCCGTGTACTTAGGGTGTGTGTAGAATCTGTCTGATAACCGGTGTTAATTGTGGTGGCTGTATTAGTGTGTGTATCTGTTTTTTAATTCTGGTAAGGACTGCAAATTTGAATTTTGAATAGTTCCTATTTTTGCCGCCAAACGCCACCGTCAACGAATACTAGGCCTAGTTCAGAACTTAGCTACTAGACGCCACCGCAGTTGGCTCGTGGCAACGAACGTAGAAACCGAAGAGCGTTGTTTACATTCCTAACCTATACAATTTAGCTTCACACAGGTGTAATTAGTGGAAGGTTCTTTTTTTTATTATTTAGTCAATTTACCCTCTACGTTGGTGGTTTCCACGGACTCAGCGAGGGAACTCACCACTACCGCCTCTATGGGCTGTGTCCTGGAGCTTGGAACATCTGGTGGGGATGGATACAACTGGGGAGGTGTGATCAGCACTTCGCCCAGGCGGCCTCACCTGCAAAGCGAACAGGGGCCTCATGAGGGAGGGGAAGGGATGGAAGATAGGGATGGATAGGCTAGGAAGAGGGAAGGAGGCGGCCGTGGCCTTACAGTAGGTACCATCCCGGCATTTGCCCGAAGACGAAGTGGGAAACCACGGAAAACCACTTCGAGGATGGCTGAGGTGCGAATCGAACCCCCTCTACTTATTTGGATCACCCGAGGCTGAGTAGACCCCGTTCCAGTCCTCATACCACTTTTCAAATTTCTTGGCAAAGCCGGGAATCGAACCCAGGACCTCCGGGGCGGCAGCTAACCGTGCTGACCGCTACGCTACGGAGGCGACACAGGTTCTTTAATATGCCATAAATATATGACATGGGACCGCCGGCTTTACTTCCCCTCCGAAGGTAGGCATACTGAGGGATTTTTAACGCTCTTAAAATATCCGACGGCTTCGGCCGGATTTGAACCCGCGACCTTGGGCATAGAACTACAGCACCGAAGCCACTCTTTACATGTTGTACGGTCTGTTTATTTCTCATGTTTGATCCCTGTAAAGATTTCTATGTATGCATATGTTTAGATGCTTTAAACGGGGGACTAAGAGGATGTCGACCCGAGTGAGGTGCGGTGTGCGGGGCCTTCCCTGTGGGACCGCTTTGCTGGTCGGGGTGACCTCTGCACAATCTGATTAAATAACCCATACGTACGCTATGACATACTCCTTGCAACAAATAAATCTTCAAATAATTCAAATTTACTATGGTCCAAGGCTAATAGTATAGCCGACGGCCCGTCTGCTGCCGTGCTTCGCGCGGGAGCAGGAATGGAAATATATCTTATTTAGATTTAGACAGTTCGCTACTCCTGTGGAGATCCGGGCTCGGACACCAAGAGCCCGCTGATGAGCCAGCTTGGTCTTCCTACGCAAAACTCCACACAAGACACGGCATAAACCCAGAAACATTGCCGAGTATTAATTCACTGGCCGTGAAAGCCAATATACCATGTTTATATTTTGTTTGAATTGTTACTGTGAGCATTTTTGAACTACCGGTAAATGTAGTGGGCCAATCTCGATTTTGTATTTGCTTGTCGTTGGAACGTGCCATTGTTGGAATCCTTTTGTTTGCCTTGTGGGATATGGTTAACGTAATTGTGACAAGCCCCAACTACAGGATGTAATATTCCACTTCAAATATCTCTCGTGTATTGACCCAGAATCGAACACCGTACTAACCCATATCATTAAGTGCAGATGACCAAGGGGTTTATTCCCTTTAAAACAACTATCACCCTCACCACATTTCTAGTCCTGGGGTACCTAACCAATTCTGATACTTTAAGAACAATAAAAACACTTTTACACACACTACTACAGTAATTACAATAACACAGGTTATCAGACAACCTTTATACACATACAAGCACACGAAGCTGTTAACAAAGAAAATCCCAACCCAAACAAGAAGTTCCGTGACGAACTAAAATGCCTACTTTTCTTAAAATTTAAGATTCATGCCAATCTAAATAGACCTATCTAGAAAAATAGCGAAATTAAGTTGGTAATATCGACATTTCTAATTAGTTCAAAATATACCTGTAGGCTAACAGAGCACTACAGTTGGCAGCCCTGGTGACTGAATATATTGTAGTTCCATCTCCTTAGATACAGAATACAATATTTGTTTGAAGTCCAATGGATAGTATGGATGGTACATGCAGTTAGAGATTGGATCTATCAGCGCGCGTAAAATCATGTTGGCAACAATGTCATACATGCGTTGGTCAGAAATAATCTGAAATATTATGATCTCTTGTTGTGCCAATTTTGGATGAAATCCATTTGTTAGTACAGAAGTTACATGTATTTTAAAATTAGACTTATCAGCAGGCTTAGAGTCATGTTGGCAGCACTGACGTATATTAGTCTCTCATAATTAATCTAGAATGTTAGGTACTATACGTATACAAATTTTAAAGCTGTTGGCTTGCATACTTTTTGATATATTAATATTTGGGTAAAAATATAGAGACAGCATTTATTAACAGTTGGCAGCCCTGGTTGCTCTTAAGAATAGGCATAGTCATATCTGTTATGGTACGAATAGCACATACGAAATTTGGTTGAAATCCAATTGATATTATAGAAGTTACATGTATTTAAAAATTGGTCCTATCAGCAGTCTTAGAATCATGTTGGTAGCACTGACGTACATAAGTTACTCTAAATTAATTTAGAATGTAAGGTACTATACGTGTGCATAGTTTAAAGCTGTCGGCTTGCATACTTTCTGATATATTGGTATTTGGATAAAAGAATAGAGAGATCATTTATAGACAGTTAGCAGCCCTAATGGCCCTTACGAATACGCCCAGTCATATCTGTTTATGTACACATATTACATACAAAATTTGGTTGAAATCCAATTGATAGTATAGAAGTTATATGCATTTAAAAATTGGACCTATCAGCAGGCTTAGAATCACTTTGGCAACACTGCCATGCATGGCAGTATAGTACCTTACATTCTAGATTAATTTAGAGTAACTTATGTACGTCAGTGCTACCAACATGATTCTAAGACTGCTGATAGGACCAAAAGGCTGAAAATTAAACTGAAATATTATTATCTATACGTGTGCCAATTTTGAAATAGCTCCCATGCATACTTTCCAGGATATCCAACATTGAGCTCAAATTTCAATTTCAATTTTTCAGCAGTTGGTAGCATTGACATCATTTTCAAGTATGGCATTGAGATGTTCCGGTATAGGTCTTTACTCATACCAAATTTGGTTTCTATTGCTGCAGCTGTTTAGGAGTTGATAGGGGGGGGGGGCTCACACACACAGATAGACAGACAGACAGACAGACAGAAGGACAGACAGACAGACATTTTCCCGGATCGATCTCATAAGTCTACTTTTTCCTCAATTTTGCAAAATGTGAAAAGTAGGCTGAAAATTAATTAAAACAACTAAAATAATCCTAATACTTACCAGGCTGAAGTCTACAGTTGAGAATGAAGAGGCACACCCTTTTATACTGAGTGAAATATGATTCAGACATAAGGAAGTTATGGCCAGGACCGGTTGGTGAGCAGCGAACCCAATGGCACATCCGGATTGGTATTTCTAGTAATTATCTCGCCAACACTTCCTTCCAGCATGGCAAACCTCAGAAGATAAGAAAATTGCGCCTTGAAATGAAGAAAAAGAATAAGGATCGTATTTTATCCCGGAAGGTTTAGAGGAGAATTTATTATGAAATAACTTCATTTTGTATATACCTAAATTAGGACTGCCTTCGGTCTTTATTTTGACCACGATTATCTCGTAAAATTGCAGTAATAATTGGGAGTGACACACCCAGTCCTCGGGCCAAGGTAATTAACTCCAGGATTTTAAAATCCACGATGCCCTGGCGGGGAATTGAACCCGAGAACCTTGAGGCCAAACTGTAGCTTGCTATGGGGCTGGAATTCTTCTAGTGTATATATTAGCTAGTATATGCTGCTGTTGATTAATTTAGGGGATTTGAGGCTTTGGAATGAAAGAGACCTTATTAAAGATTTTTACTTAAATCAAAGAGTTAAAATTGGCGAAGAAATGACGGAAGAAATAGGACTGGGGAAAGGAGTGAGACATGGATGTTGTTTATCACCTTTTCTATTTAATATATATTTAGAAGAAAGTATTAAAGAATGTTTCGATGGAAAAAGAGGTGTATGCTTAGGAGGTAAAATATTTGAGTGTATGGAGGTTATGGGTGAGAGTGAAAGACAACAGACACAAATGTTGAAAGACCTATATAAAATTTGTAAAATATATGGGATGAAAATAAATGAGAAAGAAAAAAAATGCATGGTCACAGGTGGAAAATGAGAAAAAATTACAGTAAAATTAGAAAATAAAATTGAACAAGTAGACAGTTTTAAATACATAGGAAGTTGGGTACACGACAAATGACATGCACTAAAAAAATAAATACGATTGCATTAGCAAAGCAAGTCTTCAGTAAGAAAAGAAAATTATAAGGTGCGTTCAAAAAGTAACGAGCCGGAGGCATCATTACAGAAACTAGTACCTGTATGTTAGAAGTATTGGCCCTGCCTGTTGAGGCACTTGTCCTACTGTGACACGAGGCGGTGAATGCCTGTCTCATAATATTCCCTGGGCTGCGATGTGAACCAGTTCCGCACGTACAGCTGGACGTCGGCGTCCGAGGTGAATTGTTGGCCCCACAGAGCCCTTTTCAGGGGACCAAACATGGCGTAATCATAGGCAGAGAGGCCTGGACTATATGGAGGGTGGCCGAGAACCTCCCATTTGAATTTCTGCAGGAGTACCGCGACTGTGTTGGCCGTATGAGGTCGTGCATTGTCGTGGAGCGACCTCGGTGGTTTTGGCGGTCCTGGGTAATGAGTGCATCAACCAGCTGGACGTTGTCATCGGTAATGCAAGGAGTGCCCCAGACCGGGCATCATCGGCTAACGACACCCGTTCTTCCCTGAAGCGCTTGTGCCACGTCTTGACCCTTGCAAGGGGCATGCAGTGTTCGCCGTACACTTGTGACATTCGGCGATGAATGCCCGTTACCCCTACTCCTTCCGCTGTCAGAAACCGAACAACACCTCTTTGCTCTTCGGTTGACGCCTCCATGTCACTGTTTGCAATGCGACTGGCAGCGTTGGACGATTGATGCATGCTGCTGCTCGCTTAGTATCGTCACGTGACGTGCACGCGTGCCCTCTAGCGACGGGCTGTGACCTTCCACGCTCTGGTCGGAAGCACACCTCGTTACACACGCCACGATTAGCCGATGTCGTCACCGGTTTGCGCATTCCAGCCTCCGGCTCGTTACTTTTTGAACGCACCTTATACTTGAGGAGCAATGAATGTAGGCCTAAGGAAGAGATTAGTGAAATGTTTTGTTTGGAGTGGAGCAATGTATGAAGCGGAAACTTGGGCGCTTAAGAAAGAAGATGAGAGAAGAATAGAGGGTTTCGAAATGTGGGTATGGAGAAGAATGTAGAGAATAAGTTGGAAGGACAAAGTGAGAAATGAGGAAGTATTAAAGAAAGTAGGAGAGGAAAGAATGATGCTAAAGTAGATTAAAAAAAAAGAGAAATGAATAGGATTGGACACTGCCTACGAGGAGAGGGTTTGGTGAAAAGTGCCTTAGAAAGGACAGTCCAAGGGAAAATCCGAAGAGTTAGGAGAAGATTTCAGATGCTGGATTCCATCATGATTGATAAATTTTATGAACTGATGAATCTGTAATAATTCAATTTTGTTGTATTAGGGTTTACTTGAGGTCATAGTTGTTGTGGCACAATTAGGGAATATTTCCTCCTACAAAAATCAACTCTCTCCGTCTTGGACACACCTCCTTCTTGTCTGATAGCAATTATTTGTATTTATTTATCTCACATTCCATATTCCACAATTGTAATTTCTTCTTCTATATTTTTCGTTTAAAACAAGGCTTCATACATCCATTATCATATAAAACATAACCCAATCTTCCTTCTCAGCAGCACCATCCAAGCCCATACTTTTTCCTTCTTCCTTCATTTACAATAATCAGACCTAACAATCTAAAAGCCAAGAGTAAAAAAAAAACCAAAGATATATAAAAAACAAAACAGCATCAAAAATAGAAATAAACAAGAAGTTCCGTGACGAACTAAAGAGCCTACTTCTCTTAAAATTTAAGATCCATACCAATGATTAATCTATATGGATCTATCTAGAATAATGACGAAATTAAGTTGGTAATATCGAAATTTCTAATTTGTTCGAAATACTGTATACCTGGCATAATGTAACCTAATAGTGAACTACAGTTGGCAGACCCGGTGACCGAATATATTCTTATTTCCATCTCTTAAGGTACAAAATACAAAATTTGGTTTGAATTCCAATGGATAGCATGGACGTTACATGCAGTAAAACATTGGATCTAACAGCGCGCGTAAAATCATGTTGGCAACCATGACATACATGTATTGGTCAGAAATAATCTGAAATAATATGATATATTGTTGTGTCAATTTTGAATGAAATCCATTAGTTAGTATAGAAGTTACATGCATTTTAAAATTGGACATTATCAGCAGGCTTAGAATCATGTTGGCAGCACTGACGTATATTAGTTTCTCCAAATTAATCTAGAATGCCAGGTACTATGCGTGTGCAAAGTTTAGAGCTATTGGCTTGCATACTTTCTGATATATTGATATTAGGGTAACAAAAATAGAGACCGCGTTTATTAACAGTTGGCAGCCCTGGTTACTCTTAAGAATCGGCGTCATTTCTTTTATGGTACACGTAGCACACACGAAATTTGCTTGAAATCCAAATGATAGTATAGAAGTTACATGTATTTAAAGTGTGACCTCTCAGCAGGCTTAGAATCATGTTGGTAGCACTGACGTATATAAGTTACTCCAAATTAATATAGAATTACAGGTACTATACGTGTGTATAGTTTAAAGCTGTCGACTTGCATACTTTCTGATATATGGGTATTAGGATTTAAAAAAAATTGAGAGCATTTTTTACAGTTGGCAGCCCTGGAGGCTCTTAAGAATACGCTCAGTCATATCTGTATATGCACACATAGCACATACGAAATTTGGTTGAATTCCAATCCATAGTGTAGAAGTTATATGCATTTCAAATTGGACCTATCAGCAGGCTTATAATCATTTTGGCAACACTGCCATGTATGGCCTCCTGGAAACTAAACTGCAATATTATTATCTATACATGTACCAATTTTGAAATAGCTCCCATTCATACCTTCCAAGGTATCCAACATGGAACTCAAATTTCAATTGCGATTTTTCATCAGTTGGTAGCACTGACATCATTTTCAAATATGGTCGTGAGATATTCAGGTATAGATCTTTACTCCTACCAAATTTTGTTTCGATTGCTCCAGCCGTTTAGGAGTTGATAGGGGGGGACACACACACAGCCAGACAGACAGAAGGAAGGACAGACAGACAGACAGACACACACACATTTGCCCGATCTCATAAGTCTACTTTTTCCTCATTTTTCAAAATGTGAAAAGTAGGCTAAAAATAGAGAAGTGTCACTCTATGGTTCATGGCCCCCTCCCACCTCACTACTAGATCATTACAAGGAATACCATGGCTCAGGCTCAATACTCCTTGCAATGATCTATCAGCCCAAAGGTAGCCATGCTATAACCTTAACCTATAACTCCAAGGACAATGAACGGTGACAATTCGCCCCTCTGTGTGATTCTCATGTGAGAAACACATAAGGATCACACACATATAAAATACATAAATAAAACATAATATACATCAAGCATACACTAAAAACACACCGAGTACAACAAATTATAGATTATCAACATCACATAACTTTGTATCACTCTCCTCAGATGGAGCAGCCAAAACTATATCCTCAAGTCCATCAGACACTCCTCCTCCATCAGAAAATCGGACAGCATCATAATCAGAATGAACTACATATTCGCATCAAACCATTTCACTCCGTTATTACCATCAGCCTCGTCCTCCCATTCATCGTCGTCTGAAGAACCTCCATCATCTTCGTCCTCCCATTTCTCCTCCTGCCTCTACGTCTTCGCCGTCGTTTGCAACTCCTGGTCTTCTACGCCTTCCACCTCGTGGTCATCTACGTCTTCTACCTTCTCAATGTCTCCTGTCTTCCAAATCTCTCTATTTCTTCTTCCTTTGGTCTGTCTCCTCTGATTCAGTGTCATCATAAAACATGTTGTTGAAGACCGCATAAGGTGGAGAGACCGACCATGAAGAAACTTGCCATCAGGCAGAAAAACTGATGATGATGATGAGGCATTGTGTTCATGTAGCCGCGTGTACTTGGGTGTGTGTATGGAACCTGCTTGATAATATGTTTCACTGTGATGGCTGCAGTACTGTGTGAATATGTAATTTATGTAGGCGGCGGCCGTGGCTATCATTTAGGAACCATTCGCCTGGTGTAGAAATGGGAAACCCCGGAAACCCACTTCTGGTATGACTGAGGTAGGAGTCAAACCCTGCTTCTCTCAGTTCTTCCTCACGAAGTTGAGTAAACCCCATTCCAGACCTTAGACAAGAATTAAATTTATTGTCAGAGACGGGAATCGAACCCGGACCTCAAGACAGTTGGCATAGCCACGCGCTATGACACAGGAGGCCAAGGTTATTCAGTGACTGTAGCGCCGATCAGTAAGTAAGTAAGTAAGTAAGTAAGTAAGAGATCACGCATACAAAATTAGGCCCAAAATTCAAAAAACAAATGTAGATAAGTATTCTTTTATGAACTGGAGTATTCAAACATGGAATGAGTTACCTGAAGAAGTCTTAGAACCTGTTCCTATTCTTATAAAATATGGTGGGCTGCAGATTGGAGGTTCAAATCCCGGCACTGACAGAGGCTATCCTGAGTGTGGTTTTACCACACTCCCTGCACGAAATTGCTCGGATAGTAACTTAGTACATGTCTCGAGGCACAGCTACACACACACTACTACAGTCACCACAGGAACGCAGGTTATCAGACAAGTACACGGGGCTGAAGGGTAAGATATCAAAAATATCAACGGAGCTTAGTAGAGACCACACCCCGGAGTTCTGGGTTAGATTCCCGGCTCTAGCAAGAAAATGTATTTATATTCTGTGGGTTGCAACGGGGTGCACTCTGGCTCGTGAGAAGAGTTCCACCTCATGCATACTGGAAATTGTTTTCCGTGTTTTCACCATGTCTAGTCGAGGCGAATGCAGGGATTGTATCCAACTCAAGGCAACGATAGCCTCCTTTCCAAATCCCAAATGAATTGCAAATACACGCACCGATACACCCATCACTAGAAACACAGGTTATCAGAAAACCCATATACTCGCGGCTAAATGATCATCCCTCAAATGAAACAACTAAGCGCCGTGCTATAATTTTGAAGAAACTTATTCCAGAACACGACCTCAAGCTGCTAATGGTTGACGTTATTATCCTTCTTTCTTTCTTTCTTTCTTTCTTTCTTTCTGTCTCCGTTAGGGTCTTCTGAGGTTCACGAACCAATTTCAATATTTAGTACCTTGTTGTTCTTTCTTATTCCTCCAGTGCTCCTTCATCTTTTCGCTGTGTGTCTTCTTTCTCTCTTCCGACCAGATATTATTATTATTATTATTTTACATTCATTTCACCACATAAGTGGGACATATCAACATATCGTCGGCTTGTTTGCAAGACGGTGTGGTTAAATCTCTCAAGGTGGCACATTGAGAAACGAGCGAACAATGGAACAGGTCTCCAAGATGACGGCCTTCTGCATGGTGATACGTAGACCAGGATGTATTCCCAATATTTGTAGATTGCGAGCCAATGATTTGGGGATGATGCCGGTAGAAGAAATTACTATGGGCAGAACCACTACACTTTCCTGTCTCCACATTTGCCGTATTTCCTCAGCCAAGGGCAGATATTTGGTGATCTTATCACAGCAGGTTTGTTGCAGATTATGGGAATTGGGCACTGCAATATCATTGAGGAAGGTTCTCTTCTGCACTTTGTCCGCAAGAACGATATCTGGCAGGTTTGTTGGTATGGTTTTATCAGTAATAACTGATCGGTCCCATAACAACTTGTGGATAGGACTTTCCAAAACGGCGTCAGGAACATACTGATAATAAGGCAAAATATTATCAGAAAATAAGTGCTTTTGAGCAAGGTGTAGGTGCATTATTTTGGGCACTTGGTTGTGACTTTTCATGTAATCAGTACAGGAGATTGCTTGGCAGCCTCCTGTGATATGTTTATTATTAGTAGTAGTAGTAGTAGTAGTAGTAGTAGTAGTATTATATGTCCTGGCAATTGAACACCATAACGTCGTAGCCTAATAATCAATCAATCAACCAGTACCTCATCAATCTGTGAGTAGTATCAAATCAGAGACGGTCATCCACAAGCCATGGAACGTGTCCTCCTCTGCCCAACCATCTGTCCAGGAAGATCACCGTCAGTGAGGTGCGAACAAGGTGACTAAAGTGTGCAGGAGCCCCATCATGCATCCACCACATACGTAGTCGTATTTTCAGGGGCACATTGTCATGCAGTAAGTCTGAAAGGGTGTTCTGGAGACAGCACCTGTAAGAAGTGCTGGTAGAACGTATGGACCTACAATGTCAGCCCACACATTAATCCTAAACGGGTGCTGATGGCGAGCCTGTCTGGAACACCTGTGCATTTGACAGTTTTTCCATCTGTCGATGTCAGGAACATTTTTTGATATGAGTTCATGTGTTAAACACTTCCAAACAGGCTGTCAATTAATGTGTCACTCTACAATGTTCTTTCATTAATAAATCGAAAACGAAGGATTTTGGGACATATGTACTCTATATGAACTTGTTTTTCTTGTTTTGGTGTAAGGAACCAATCCCCAAAGTTTGTAAAAGTATTTCTGAAACAAGATTAGTACTTGGCAAGGTCTACCAAATTGACAGCGTCTCTGACATGTTCAAGTCATAGGGATGGGAATCCCTACACAGCAGAAGACTCCAGGAGATGTACAAAGCATACACAGGGGGCCAGCCAGGAACGAATTGGGAAACAGAATGCATGAGCCAAATTATTTGGGTAGGAGAGATCAATCATACAAAATTAGGCCCCAAAATTCAAAAAACAAATTTAGATATTCTTTTATAAACAGGGGTATTCAAACATGGAATGAGTTACCTGAAGAAGTCTTAGAACCTGTTCCTATTCTTATAAAAAATAAAATAATTTTCTTATTCATTTAATACAGACAAACAAAACAATAATTTTTCTATCATTCAACACAGAGGTCGTGCTAGGGATCTAACTGTACCTTGAGCGATTTTGTTCCTTGATGGTGTTCTCAGTCACAACGCGGTCTCTAGCTGCTGGTCACGTGTAGCGATATCTCTGGTTCAGCTTGGGGTCAAACTGTACCTTGAGCGATTTTGTTCCTTGATGGTGTTCTCAGTCACAACGCGGTTTCTAGCTGCTGGTCAAGTGTAGCGATATCTCTGGTTCAGCTTGGGGTCTAACTGTACCTTAAGCGATTTTGTTCCTTGTTGGTGTTCTCAGTCACAACGCGGTCTCTAGCTACTGGTCAAGTGTAGCGATATCTCTGGTTCAGCTTGGGGTCTAACTGTACCTTAAGCGATTTTGTTCCTTGATGGTGTTCTCAGTCACAACGCGGTCTTTCTGCTGCTGGTCAAGTGTAGCGATATCTCTGGTTCAGCTTGGGATCTAACTGTACCTTAAGCGATTTTTTTTCCTTGAGCGATATCTGTGGTTCAGCTTGGGGTCTAACAGTACCTTGAGCAATTTTGTTCCTTGAGCAATATCTCTGGTTCAGCTTGGGGTCTAACTGTATCTTGAGCGATTTTGTTCCTTGATGGTGTTCTCAGTCACAACGCTGTCTTTCTGCTGCTGGTCAAGTGTGGTCTTTCTGCTGCTGGTCAAGTGTAGCGAGCTCTATGGGTCAGCTTGGGATCTAACTGTACCTTAAACGATTTTGTTCCTTGAGCGATATCTCTGATTCAGCTTGGGGTCTAACTGTACCTTGAGCGATTTTGTTGCTTGATGGTGTTCTCAGTCACAACGCTGCCTTTCTGCTGCTGGTCAAGTGTAGCGACATCTCTGGTTCAGTTTGGGGTCTAACAGTACCGGTATAGTATAAAAGTGCTCATGTCCACAGAGTGAATACTCAGCTCAATCAGTCCTTAAGGATCATAAAGATCACATTAATATCATCCCCTGTGCCATGGTTGCTCGTCCTGGCAGGCATTCCTCCTCCACTACTGAGACGAGAACAAGCAGCTGCCCACGCTTGGAAAACTTACAAATGTTCTGACTTCAAGCACCTTCCGGCTCACTCAGTACTGAGTACTGCGCCTGAAATCTAGGAATCCTATTTGGGGTGCTGGCATTATTAAGCAGCCAGGGCCTTACAACATCAACAGAATCTGGAAGGTAAGGTGAGACTTTTCTTCACCTCGGCAAATCCACTTAGTTGATCCTTCCCAGCATATCCCAAGAACTGATCTACCAAGAGCTGCGTGGTGCCAACTAAACTGTGCTCGAACAGGTCATGGAAGGTGTAAAGCAATGCTACACAAATGGGGATGGCTAGGATGACTGCGGAGTTCAAGAACAGACGATGAACCACATAATTCGGGAATGCCATCAGGGTAGCTTTGCAGGCGAATGGAAAGAGTTCATGAAAGCATCAACTCCAGCGTTTTCCTGGTTGAAGAGTCTTGATGTTCATTTATGATTATTATGTGCATAATTGTATATATAATGAAGATCATTTGTACCATACGAAAAATAAAATAATAACTAACAGCATATAAATTAGGACACGAAATTATTCCACAAGTCAAATCATCCAGCTATCTCGGGATTGCTATAAATAAAAGGTTACACGAAGAGAATGTTGGTAATAAGCCGCAAAAGTCGTTATACTTCGTTATGATAGACATGAAGGGTAGGAGCATTGGATTACAAATGTCACGAGTGAGTGGGAGCCCAACTCTAACGGACAAATTGGAGATGGTGCAAAGGAAATGCAAGATTCGTACGTGGCAAATTGCCCCAAACTGAATTTTGAATTTGAATTTAGTATTTCTCTTATACAGGCCACTGAGACTACCAAGCCTCTTTATGCAACTCTCTTCATTCAGAGGGCGGTTGAATACAATAAAATAAATGAAGAAAGAAAAAAAAACTTAACCTAAACATTCAGTTGACAATAGAAGTTCTTATTACATCTGTTCACCTTGATCATGATAATTGTATAGCTGATAGATTACCATGAAGGGAGTGTTTTATCGCTCTGATGGGAAGTCCTCAATACTGGTGCAATTTATATTTATTCCAGAGAATACTAGCTGAAATACGGAATGAGCCTTTGCGATTTTCGGTTCTGTGATGAGGTATCTGGAGCATTTGTGCAGTGTGTCTATTCGCACTGCTTGGGAATTAGTGTGCAGAAAATATAAGACGGAATTTTTAATTTTAGAGTTTTTATCACAGTCAGAGCCATGGAGGGCATACAGTCTTCGTTCTTTTAATTTTAGCCATCCAATCTGGACGTAAAATGGAGTTATATGAGACTCTCTTGGTACTTTGAAAAGAAACCGCAAGCAAGCATTTTGCATTCTTGCATTTTTGTATTGAGGACCTCTCCTAGAACATGGTAAATAATTGATCCATAGTCAAAAATTGGTAATATCAAACTCTGTATCAGTCTCTTCCGCACATTTTGCGGCAAATAGAAGCAAGTTCGCCTAATATGATATTGTTAAGCTTTTCATCCCCTCGGGTAGGTTCGTGCTATAAGGGGGATAGTAGCCGTACAAGGGGATGACGCGCCCAACGGGGTGTGATAGTGAGGGAAGTGTATGGATGTTGTGGATTTAGGGAGGAGTGAGTGTAGAGGGGTTTGAAGTAACTTCAGGATGGGCACTTACCCTGGGGTTAGCACGCTTATGCAGTGACATACGGGCAGACGTGAGGTCTTCGTAACACCAGCTGGCTGAATATGGTATTGGCATGCCGCGGACCGTAGCTTAGTTATGAAGCAGGGAGCCGGGATTGTGATAGCGAGGGTGAATGAAAAGAGAGATTGCTTAACTGCAACCTAGGGTTTAATGTAATAAATAAGGGGAGAAAGTGTAGTTAACGGGCATAGAAGGAATAAAAGGACAGCCGACACACTTACCGTAGGGCGTCTGGCAGTCTAGAAGTTGTCCATGTTGAGGCGGCGTTGGGCCGCCGAAGGGCGCAGCCTTCCGGGGTCCGTTGCACTCCTCTGCCTGGCACCGTCTCACTGTTAGAATGGATGTCCCAATGTCCCCAGGCGCGAAAGTGTCTTGAGTATTTGAGGGCTTAATTAGGTTATTCCTCGTCAGCGGAATTTAGCTAGTACACTTGCTATTGTTATTGTTAGGTAGTTAGTTAGTTATTGTTGTTTTAAGGGGCGGAACTACGAGGTCATCTGCCCCTCTTAACACAGATTAAAGAATACAAATTTTAAATTGAATTTAAAATTTTGAGGTGGACATCTAAATTTAAAAAGACCAAAAATTAATAAAACAAAAACAAAAAGAAATTAAATAAAAAACAATATCATAAAAATAAACAAAATTTACGGAAAAAACAAAAACATTATCATTCAAAAACGAACAAGTCGTTGAGTCAATGTTCACTGGAAAATTTAGATTGCTGGCCCTAACCCACTCTCTCTTATAAAGCGGATAACGCGATCAGCAGCCACCGCATCATCGGCTAATATAAGTTTGAGTGTCATCTGCAAACCAAGGTTTCTTCGTAAGTCAGCAAGATCCACACACTCGGTAAAAATGTGGGCCACGGTGAATACGGCTCCACAGGTACAAAGTGGGGGGTCTTCACTTCTCATTAGGTACGAGTGGGTGGATCTTGTATGACCTATCCTTAGCCTACACAAAATGACGGACTCTCTCCGGGCCCGGAAGGAGCTCCGCCACACGCGAGTAGTTCCCTTGATCGCTCTCAGTTTACTGGGCAGTGGGTCAGCTAGCCACTGACTCCCAAAAAGCCAGAACTTGTAGGCGTAACTGAGAGCGAATATCTCTAGCGGGTACCTCCATTGGTCGAGGTGGTAGTGATACCGCCTCTTTTGCAGCTTGATCTGCTAACTCATTTCCCGCAATTCCCATGTGGCTTGGAAGCCACAGAAAGGTGATTCGAGTGTCAGCGTGGCACAGCCCGGCTAGTAGGTCGTGGATTCGCTGCACTAGGGGGTGTTGCGGGAAACATGTAGCAATTGACTGCAACGAACTCAAAGAGTCGGTACACACGAGAAAGTGGATTCGAGCAACCTGTAGTGCAAACTGCAGAGCTTCATAGATGGCAACGAGCTCCGCAGTAAACACACTACAGGCCTCAGGCAAAGAGATCTTGGTATTTGCACCATCAATAACGTAAGCACAACCCACCTTCTCGTCCACCTTCGAACCATCCGTGTATAGAATGCCAGCGTCCGGAAATTGGTGAACTATGCTGTGGAACTGCCTCCGGTAAACGGAGGCATCCGTGTTCACCTTAGGACCTCGGTGCAGATCTAACCGAATTTCCGGACGCTGGACTTGCCACGGAGGCACCTCGCTAGATGTCCGGATCATACAGGGACCTACAGCCACTCCTATTCAGTACACGAGCTATCAAGTCTAATACCAACCGGCCGAGTGGCACGAGGCCGGTTGGTATAACCCTGGTGGTTTTGGGTACCGAAGAGAGCTTGATAGGTCGGATGTTGCGGCATTTGACGCACATTGGCAGCATATGCTAAAAGCATATGTTGGCGTCTATAATTTAAAGGTGGAACACCCGATTCGGCGAGTAGGCTGGGTATCGGGCTGGTCCGGAAGGCACCGGTAGCCAGCCTAACGCCACTATGGTGGATACTGTCCAGCATTTTCAAGGTTGCCGGCCTTGCTGAACCGTATGCCGCAGAACCATAGTCTAGCCGGGACAGGGCTTGGTAGAACCGTAGCAACACCGCACGGTCAGCCCCCCACGTAGTGCCACTAAGAAACCTGAGCATGTTCAGTTTCCTGAGACATGTCATTTTCAATTGCCGTTATGGTGCTGCCACGTTAACTTTCTGTCAAAATGGAGCCCCAGGAAGCGATAAGTGTCAACCAACGGCAACCCAGCATCCCTGAGATGTAGTTAAGGGTGTAAATGTAGCCTTCGGAGCCGACAAAAATGGACGACGGAGGTTTTCGCTGCTGAAAAACGAAAACCCCGGTCGTGAGCCCACCTGTCGACCCGGTTGATGGCTAGCTGCAATTGCCGTCCCACGACTGCCATGCTTCCAGAGCTGTAATGCAGAGCTAAATCGTCTACATACAGCGATGGAACTACCGCGGACCCGGCGGCGGCAACAATGCCATTAATGGCAATCGCGAACAAGGTGACACTCAGCACTGAACCCTGAGGAACTCCATTTTCTTGGGTATAGTATTGCGATAATGTCCTACCGACCCTTACACGGAAGAGTCGGACGGACATGAAATTCGCAATGAAAGTCGGTAAGTTACAACGGAGTCCCCACTTGTGAAGGGTGGAAAGGATCCCGTAGCGCCATGTGGTGTCGTAGGCTTTCTCGAGGTCAAAGAAAACCGTGACTAGGTGCTGCTTTCGGAAAAAAGCCTCCTGTATGGCGCTCTCAAGTCGCACCAGATGGTCAGTGGTGGACCTATGAGAGCGAAATCCACATTGGTACTCAGACAGGAGACCTTTATCCTCCAAGAACCACACCAGTCGACGGTTCACCATCTTTTCGAGCAGCTTACATAGGCTATTTGTCAAACAAATGGGCCTATAGCTGCTTACAAACTTGGGATCCTTTCCAGCCTTAGGAATCGGTATCACGATCCCCTCTCGCCATTGAGATGGAAACTCCCCTTCAATCCATATACGATTAAAGAGGATCAACAGTTGTTTTATACTGGATTCGCACAGATGCTTTAACATTTGATTATGTATGTTATCCGGTCCAGGAACCGTATCCCTGCACAGTGCAAGCGCACTGCGCAGTTCCCATTCAGAGAATGGTACATTATAGGACTCCGAAGCAGCAGTGGCAAAGGACAAGGGGTGAGTCTCTGCCTCCCGCTTCAGAGTCAGAAATGTAGGATCGTAACTCCCGGAGCAGGATACATCGGAGAAGTGCGAGCCAATGCTGTTGGCAATGGCGAGATGGTCCGTGATGATGTCTCCATTGATGGACACTCCGGGTATCGACAGTGATGTCGGGAGTCCGGAGATCCGACGAAGCTTAGTCCACACTTGAGATGAAGGAGTATGCGCCGTCATGGACGACACATACTTTTCCCACGTCGTTTTCTTACTCTCCCGAATCAGATATCGGGCTCTGGCACGCATCCTTCTGAAGGTGATAAGGTTGGCTATGGTGTTTTGCCTCCGATAGCATTTGAAAGCACGTCGACGATCTTTAATGGCTGCTGCAATCTCGGCTGTCCACCAAGGGACAAGCTTCCGGCGTGAGTTGCCGGATGAGGAAGGTATTGTTTCCTCAGCAGCAGCCAAAATACCATTCGTTATGTGAATGGTATGATCGTCGACACTCTCAAAGGTATCTCCGGCAAACACCGCACGTGCCATGAAAGTTGGCCAATCAGCCCGACGGAGAAGCCATCGACTTGGTAACTCGATGGCTCTTTGGTTCGGAAGAGTAACGATAATTGGAAAATGGTCACTATTACAAAGGTCATCGTGTACACCCCACTGTAGCAGGGGAACCAGCGCACGACTGCACAGGGTAATATCGATACTTGAATAAGTACCGTGTGCAATAGAGAAGTGCGTAGGTTCCCCGGTGTTCAACAGACACAGGTCCAGCCGCCTGATCAGCCTCTCAAAATCTCTCCCTTTACCGCTAGTGGTAGCGGAGCCCCAGATGGTGTTGTGGGCATTAACATCTCCCAGAAGGAGAAAAGGAGGGGGGAGCTGAGAGACTAGATCCACCAGCTGGTCGTAATCTGGCTGAGAATCAGGCGGGATGTACACGTTACATACTGTTGCCATTACTGGCAACGAAGTACGAACTGCAACTGCCTCTAGCTGAGTACGCAACGGCACCTCTTCACTAAAGAGGCTAGAGTGGACGAGAGTGCAGACGCCACCAGCGGCCACAGCTCCGTCCACCCGGTCTCTAGAGAAGAGTTTGAAGTGACGCATTGTTGTCTCATGTCCAGGACGAAACCTGGATTCCTGAAGACAGACAATGGTTGCCGAAAACGAAGATATTAATTGTCGTAACTCAGCGAGATGAACAGAATAGCTATTACAGTTCCATTGTAATAGTGCCATGGTGTGGACTTAAGTAGAAGTGGGTCTTCTACTTATGCTTGACCGTTTGCCACCCTTCCCCATCTCTAGTTGGAGATGATGGGGCAGGAGAGCACACCTCAATCTCCACATCTCCTTCCGAAGACGAAGAAAATGGAGCGGGCGCTCTCTTGGGTGCCGCGCGGTCGTCGTCGGACCTCACGAGTCTCGCTCTTGGAGAAGAGCGAGAGCGGTGTCTAGGGACTTTCTCCCTGTCCGAAGACTGGGTACTTGTCCCCGACACGCCCCGAGCATGCTTCTTTCTAGACCGACGCAGACGTCTATTCGGGGAAGTAGGTGGTCCCTTCCCCACAGACGTCAGGTCCTTGCAAAACGAGGCCGCTCCAGCTGGCACCGCTCCTTCGGTGATGGTAGGAGTGGAATGGCCAGCAGATGGCATTGTTAGGTAATACTGCAAGCTTGTGGTTACAGTGTTGTGGATATGGGGCAACTGTCTGTCCATCTATCCGTAGTCCCTTCCTTGTAATAATTATTAATTATGGGTTTCTGTCGTCACATCCCCTGTGGTGTATTCTTGGAATACACGGTACGAGAGAATATAATTTTTAATGCTCTTTGCATGTTCATTCCTTCCTCTTTGTCAAACACCATCAGTGATCTTCTATTTTCTCTTTGTTGGTCATGTCTCTTATGTTCTTTGTGAGTCTGTTCTAGATATATATCTTCCATGACCCACCTAGCGTCATCTAGCAACGAATCTCTGAAGCTCCTCAATTCTTCCTGGTGCAAGAGGACTTCCTTTTCCATTTGGCCATCAGATCTCGTTACCATCGCCCGCTATTATCTCCATGAGCAAGAGAACTTCGTCTACTTTTTCACTCACCATGCTGTGCTTGTATCGCCTGCTATCAACTCTTTGAAGACCATTCATCAAGAAGAACATTTATTTTTGGTAAGTTGTCTATTCTGATATGTTTTCCTTTTGTCTCCTACCCCCACTCTTTTCCCTTCCTTGGACCCTCCGCGCTTCGCTGAGTGAGTCTCACTTGTAAGTCGGCAGTTGACTCGGTCAGTCAAGGCTCAACTAGAGCCAGTCTCCTCAAACCAAGAGGCACTCTCTACTCTCTACGCCATGTTGGCACATTAGGTATCCGTCAAAGGGAACTTCACCTTCGATATGCAACCAAGATAAGTACAGACTTAAGGTTTTAACCTCATCTTCATCAGTTTTATTATCTACATGCTTTTATTGATTATTTTATAGACAGCGTGAGAATACTTATTTGGGGCGGTAATCATTCTTCGCGGGATTTGCCATGTTGAGCTTTTGTCTGTTTAAGCCAACCTTAATAGAAAGTAGCTTTTCTTAAGCTTCTAAATGAGAAATCTTCTCACCACGTGGGATATTATCCAATACCCGTTGTCTATAAATCACCAAGCTAGTTCCTCCGCTGGATTAACTTTGCCCCCATTCTTCTATTCAGATCGTTCTGGAACCTTCCAGATCCTGTACTTTATCTACAAGTCCTGCCGTCATGTATTTTTCACTCACTTGTGAGAATACTATTTAAAATTGAAGAATCTCACTTCTGAATTAAAGCTCAATAGCGAATTTTCTTCCACCGTTGGAATGTTCTATGGCGCATTTAATTGTAATCCACAACTTTCTCAACCAATAGACTTTCGCCTATCTAGGGCAACCAGTCCTTTTTCATCATTGCAATAACTTTCTTTGCCATAAACTTTCGTGTTACTACAGTGAATTTTTCATCTATTCAAAAGACTATAGTGATAACTAGTGCTTGTTCAACTTTTCTACTGCGTCGCGATCGTCCGTTTACATTAAATAAGGCCATGAACATTGATCCTAAATCCCAATTGATATTTCCTCAACCTTCTACTAACAAAACATATTAATAAAATTGTAACTCTAGATCATTTTCTATGAGGTGTCACTCTAACGAAGTGCCCTTCCATTTTGCTTGTTTATCATTAATTAATTTCTGCATAACTACGTGTCTTATACACGGTTCAAGCTTACATTGTTTCTACCCTATAATCAGGGAAAACAAATCTCTCAACTCATGAGTGAGTTATTTCTAGGTCTCACGAAAGGGAAACTGCCCCATTTGGCTCATGATTCCTACTTAAACATAGGAGGTCGAGAACCTTCCTTTTGACTTTCTCATCAGGTTTCACAGTACGTGACCTGCCCTAATTTGTATAATAACCAACAGTAATTCTGTATAAATATAAGAAGTTATAGGAAATTCTCCTTTATTCTACCCGCTTTCTTTTTTGTTATTTTCGAAGTTGTAACTTTTTCTAAAATAGTTACCTGGAAATTTCTTGAAGTACACTCCTTGTACTCAATTTAATGTTTAAACTTTAATCACTTCATTTGTCTTTTTTTAAATCTTACAAAGATTTTAGTACATATATAAGGTTTGAAACCTAAAGAATTGTTAACTGCCTGGAGCAAACTTTAAATGTTAGGAGGTCTGCGACCCCAAATTGTTACTAAAAATTGAAACTATATACTTGTCAAATTTATTAGACTCTTTTGCCTTGTTAAATAAATTAAATATTTGTTTTTGGATTTATCGTTTCTCTAATACAACGGTTAGGCAAGATCCTGTCTTCCTTGGCTCTTCCTACTCAATGCCATTAAATCTATTGATAGGGCTTTCACCACTCGTTGCAATTGAGCAAGAACTCTTAGTGGTAATCTCTTTAAAGTTTCTCTTAGCTTTAATCGCTAATTCTAACTGGCCAGTAAGGCAAGTAAAGCTCTCTACGCCAGCTACCTGCTTGTGGAGATTCTCTCCGAAAACTTATGGTTGGTTTTCTAAAAGATAAGTGTTTCTCTTTGTCTAAACTTTTAGCCGGCTCCTTGCTGAGTAAAAGCTTAGCCATTTCCAAATGCAACTATTGGTTCACGTACCAAAATTACTCCCCAAGGTATAACTTTTTTATCACAATCCTTCTTGGAAGCACTTGGTCGCTTTTGCGGAACTCCACAACTTCGAAAACTGGAAATATCAAAATCGATGCAAATTATTGGCATTCTTCGAATTACTTGGTTAAAAAGAATTCCTTTGAACAGATCTACAATAAGTCTGTTACTATTTGTCTTGCCAGACTATCACCCTTCCCCATAGTAGTCTTATGCATGCTTGAGAGGGAATACACTAAAGCCTTTCTCTGGCAAACCGCCCAAGTCCTAGCTGCGGTTCCCGTCAGCTTCGACCAGGTCCTTACCCATTTTAGGTATCAGAGAGCGGATTTGCGGTGGCAACCGCCTCTGAGTGCATTTAAAGTTAAATTCATAACTTTTGTGGGACTCTCATCCTATTTCTCTCCAGTCCGAAACCCACCTCATTTTCTTTATCATCTTCCCTTGGTGGTTAGGTTATTCCTCAGCCAATAATCTATCCACCCTGTATTAGGGCTGGGGCCATAACAATATAATGACGATGCAACCCTTTACAGAATCATGTTTGTGTGATCCTGCCACGATAATCGAGAGTCAAAAATAACTCCCAGATTTCTTACTGCTGACTGGTACGGAACGGTTTGGGATGCAAGCTGTCAAGGTGGTACTGGGTCGGGTAGAGAACTGAGTAATTTGGTATAGCCGATGATGGTGGGTTGTGTCTTTCGAAGTTAAGTATTAGATTATGATCGAGTGCGTACTGATGGCACTGTCAATTAGGGCTACGTTCAAATGAATGGATTTCAGATCCGTATGTAGATATAGTTGTAGATTGTCTGCGTACATATGATGTTGACAGAATTTAAGGACAGATGGAAGGTCATTTATATGACAGCGTATCTGACATGTTAAAGTCATTGGGAAGGGAATCCCTACACAGCAGAAGACCCCCATGAGATGTTCAAAGCCTACACTTGGGAGCCGGACTGGAATGAATTGCGAAACAGAATGCATGAGCCAAATTATATGGGTAGGAGAGATCACGCATACCAAATAAGTCCGAAAATTAAAAAAATAAATTTACACAAGTATTCCTTTTTAAACAGGCGTATTCACACATGGAATGAGTTAACTGAAGAAGTCTTAGAACCTTTTCTTAACAGTATAAGTGTTTTTAAAAATAAAATAATGTTTGTAATCATTCATCACAGAGATATTATGAAAAGAAACAAAACAATAAATATGTTATTCATTTAACGCTTTGACCGACAACGTCCGATTGATCGGACTTTCTGGAAACATCCTTTCCCAAGTTACTTATGCGTTCTAATAGTTCATAATACATGTTTTGGTCTGGTATTGGATTAAATAAGACAATATACAACAAGTTTTTAAGTTGGTCACACTCAAGAACTTGCTGCCGAGTGACTTCGTGACCAAGCGCAAATTGAGCTATCGCGGCCGGGCAACGAACCCCTTCACCGTACACAGGAAAAAAGAACGCTTTTTTCGATATGCAGAAAGTTTAGTACAAGTCAAGGTGGTAAAAGGAAAAATACCAGATACATTTGTTAAGACTGTATAATAACGGTGTGCATTATTTGTGCCTCCCTAATCACAATTGCTAGGGTGTGTCATAAAAATGTGTAAATATTAGTATTTAGTTCCTTTTCATCCAAAAGTGAATTCTGATGTGTTCAGTTTGTGTGAAGTAGTGAAATAGACATATTTTCTTAAAACTAGCCTGAACTGCAGCCATTTGCGTAGTATGTAACAATTATAAAAGTTCACGTTAATGCAATAAAAATAATTTTTATTTTTAAACTAAACATTCATTTTAATTATCACTCCAGTTATAAATTTATACATAAAAGTACATTAAGTTAAAAATGTCCAGACGCCTCATCTCATCTGCCAGTTTCACTTGTCTACCTTTTCTGCCTCGAGGACTTTCAGCTTGAGCATGTCGTCTTGATAATGTTCTCAATGCGTCTCTGGTTCGTTCGCCTCCTACGCTATAAAATCCATCTTGGATTTAACTGAGCATCGCCCTCGTTTGTGACGGGAAATTCAAATTTGAAGATATCTTCCTTCTGCTCTTGGATGGTGTTCTTTGGAGTGGCTGTCTCTTGACTTCTAATCTGCTTCCTGTTTAGTGGTTGTGCGGAGAGCCATCCGTCGCTGAGCATTTACCAGCTAGTTCTTGAGGTCATCCCTCTGCTCCTAGATGGTGTTCTTTGGCGTAGCTGTCTCCTGACTTCTAATCTGATGAGGCTTCCCCTTTCCCTGTTTAATGGTTCTGCGAAGAGCCATCTGTCGCTGGTTATTTACCAGCTAGTTCTTGAGGTCATTCTTCTACTCGTGGATGTTGTTCTTTACCGTGGCAGTCTCTTGACTTCTAATCTGATCAAGCTTCCACTTTTCCTGTTTAGTGGTTCTTCGGAGAGGCATCGGACGCTGAGCATTTATCAGTTGGTTCTTGAGGTCATCCTTTTGCCCCCGGATGGTGTTCTTTAGCGTGGCAGTCTCTTGTCTTCTATCTGCTGAATCTTCCCCGTTTCCTGTTTAGTGGTTCTGCGAAGCGCCATCTGTCGCTGATTATTTACCAGCTAGTTCTGCTCGTGGATGTTGTTCTTTACCGTGGCAGTCTCTTGACTTCTAATCAGCTGAAGCTTCCCCGTTTCCTGTTTAGTGGTTCTGCGGAGAGCCATCTGACGCTTAGCATTTACCAGATAGTTCTTGACGTCATTTTTCTGCTCCCGGATGTTGTTCTTTGCCGTGGCAGTCTATTGACTTCTAATCTGTTGAATCTACACCTTTTCCTGTTTAGTGTTTCTGCGAAGTGCGATCTGACGCTGAGCATTTACCAGCTAGTTCTTGAGGCCATCCTTCTGCTCCCGGATGGTGTTCTTTGGCATGGCTGTCTCTTGACTTCATATCTAATGAAGCATCCCCTTTCCCTGTTGAGTGGTTCTGCAGAGAGCCGTCTGTCGCTGAGCATTTACCAGCTAGTTCTTGAGGTCATCCTTCTGCTCCTGGATGGTGTTCTTAGGCGTGGCTGTCTCTTGACTTCCAATATGCTGAAGCTTCCCCTTTTCCTGTTTAGTGGTTCTGCGGAGAGCCATCTGTCGCTGAGCATTTACCAGCTAATTCTTGAGGTCATTCTTCTTCTCCTGAATGGTGTTTATTGACGTAGCTCTCTCTTGACTTCCATCCTGCTGAAGCTTCCCCTTTTCCTGCTTAGTGGTTCTGGCGAGAGGCATCTGACGCTGAGTATTTATCAGCTAGTTCTTGAGGTTTTCTTCTGCTCCCGGATGGTGTTCCTTGGCGTGGCAGTCTCTTCACTTCTAATCTGCTGAAGCTTCCCTTTTTCCAGTTTAGTGGTTTTGCGGAGTGCGATCTGACGCTGAGCATTTACCAGCTAGTTCTTGAGGTCATCCTTCTGCTCACGGATGGTTTCCTTTATCGTGGATGTCCCTTGACGTCTTATCTGCTGAAGCTTCCCCTTTCCCTGTTTAGTAGTTCTGCGGAGAGCCATCTGTCGCTTAGCATTTAGCAGCTAGTTCTTGAGGTCATTCTTCTGCTCGTGGAAGGTGTTTATTAGCGTGGCTGTCTCTTGACTTCTAATCTGCTGAAGCTTCCCCTTTTCTTGTTTAGTGGTTCTGCGGAGAGCCTTCTGTCGCTGAGCATTTTCCAGCTAGTTCTTCTGCTCGTGGATGGTGTTCTTTAGCGTGGTTTTCTGCTACTTCCTATCTGATGATTGAGAACAGCGATATATCGGATTTGCTATCTGACGCTGAGCTTTTTCCAGCTGCTTCTTGAGCAGTCTATTGCATCTATTGCGTTCCCCTGGTTGGCTGTGATTTTCTCCCAGGTAGTTTGACTAACTATATCCTTCTGCGTATTGAACAGTTTGGTTGTACCAGTATCCTAAAAACTCTCAAATGTATCCAAGTACCGAAATAGTACCCTCTAATAGACCACAAACTTTACCTTCCATCTCCTAACCCTGTTCTACCTACATACCTCCTACCTAATTACCTACCTACCAACTGCCTACTTACCTACCACCAACCCACCCACCTACATGACTACCGACCCACATACCTACCTATCCAAGACCTAATTACCTATCCAACACCTACCTAACTACAACCTGATATACAGTATACACTAAACTATCTACACTTTATACACTATACTATAAGTAGGGGAGTGAAGCGGGATCTGCCCCACTCGACGTGGCTGTGCTCATAAAACAAGCATGGCTGCCGCGCGTGTCCAACCCAATATCTCGCAAACCCATGGTCCGATTAGTATATAAGAGGTGTCAAGTTACTCAGGCTGACGCCTCCTTTCCTATGAATTTCTCGTTATAATTATATTTTTGGGGATTTTTTTGTTTTTGAAAGTAGGTGATACTTTTAAAACCAAACACGATGGACCGTTGTGCAATGACTTAAACGAATGGTCTTTATGTCCTTTATCGTTAGAACGAAACTTTATACTTTTTTACATTTTTTTCAATAAATTTCAGTGTTTAATAACTCTATTTCTTCTAAAATTTTTAAAAACAAGTGTATTTGCCGTAAATGAATTTACCCACTATCCACAAACCAAGTTTCAAGTTTCTAGGACAAAAAAATAGTAGGGGAGCAACAGAGGTTCTAACGCAGGAGCCACTGAATAGGCCACTCTCAACACATGCAGTATAAAATAACTAATATCTCTCCAACCCAAGGTTGGTTTTCAACATGCGACATGTCGTAGGACTCGGGGTGACGCCCCCTCTTTTCCTATAGCTCCGTAATGCAACCAAAAGCAGTTAAAGCTAATAGGTCATCGGCTTTTTAATATCTCGCAAATCAATAAGGCTAGAACAAAGTTTGAAGTGTCATTTTTTTCGTCGTGTTGTTCTACTGACGAGGATGCCTGTGTCAAGTAGGTGTGAAAATGGATTTTGGGGTAAAACCATGATTTTAGAATTTGATATATCTCGCGAACCAATAAGGCTAGAACGATGTGCTAGGGTTGACGCCATCCTTTTGAATGACGTATTTATTTAAAAAAATTGACAACGGGCTTAACGTCATACATGTTGAGAAAAAATTGATTTTAAGATCTTTCTTTGCCTGTTAAAAATTTTAATTAAGAGTGGTTGTCAAGACAGACGGTACCACTGGCGTGTGTTTCAACGAGCCTGTCGCCGGCCACGGTAACCGTGGTCAATAGAGCAATGGATATTTCGCCGGGACTGTTCATTTTTCGATTTTTCCTTTGCCGGAAGGATGGATGCTAATATTCCAAAACGCGTGAGGCGTGCTAGGATTTTTTTACCCCTGAGGGGATCCTTACTGTGCTAGTCGATGTAGTGACACGGCTCTGTGGCATTGATGCATGCCTACAGGCCAGCGGACGGTTGTAGGATATGAAGCTATAACGTTCAGTCGACCAAGCAATTGGAATGAAGGCAAGACATTAGCGTCAATGCAAATTATAATTCTGTGATGAGATTGATGTAGGATGAAACGCAAGCTCTGAATGGTTAAATGAAATGTATGATTTAACTATTGTAACTGGAAGCCAGCTAAATAGACCCAAGTGTTTGTAGCTTGAAGGCTAAAAAGAACAAACTGCCCTGCTAGCTAGCAGGATCCATTCCCCACTACCACCACTTGATAACGCTATCTCGGGAATGCGCGGACCTCACTTGGCAACAAGGCTAGCTTGCGACAGAGGACAGATAAAGGTCAAACGAGCTGGCAACCGTGTCAGAGAGATAACGGAGTGAGCGAGTACAAATCCTCCCCCTACCATTGCCAGAGCCAATTGCCGGGCAAGAGCAGTAAACTGCTGTGGTGGGTGGGGACGAACGGGGAAGAGTGGGGAGGGAAGGGGGAAACCCAGAGAGTTCTGTATTCCATGACGGCCAATAGCCGGACTAATGCTGTGTGTGAACAGGCAGTGGTGGTGGGAGGGGAGGGGAGAGGAGGGGCGATGAGTCATGGAGTGGGACAGAGGTGATGAGAGTGTGAGAGTAAAAGCTGTGTTGCTGATGATACATGTGGCGTGTATGTAGAGTAGAGGGCAGTACACAAGGCTATAGGTTGAGTACAACATGAGCGAATAAATAAATAAAGTGCACACGAGTTCACACAACATTTAATTTAATCATCCAAGAATTGTAGGCTGAGTTAAATCCCAATAAATTTTCATACATTTTATCATACACTTTTTCCTTTTTTTTCAAAACTTTTAACCAAGTTAATGTTTTGGAAACTGTCTTGTGGAGCTCTTGAAGATAAAACTTGTCTTTTATGGGTTGATGGTTGAGGTCCTCAAGTAAGTAGGTGACTTTGCTGTCCATGTAGACTTGACGAATTCGAAATATTTCGGTTCCACAATTCGGTGTGTAGCCTTTACCGAAGACAGACTAGCGGGCCAGACGTGCGAATCACAGGTTGTACAAATGCCATTTTTGAATACACATCAAAGCCAGTCAATATATAGCGTACACCACCGTTAACGCAAGCGTAGGGAATTATTTCCACCAAATCGGCTTGCCAAAGTTCATGCACACCCCGTGAAATCATTTGGAGTCGCTGATAGTGACGCCTAGCTTGGAGATGCTACTCGTGAGCGATGCCCACTCTGATGGGTGAGAGGGTGAGGGCTTTCCAAGTTCTTGTTCAATTTCTTGAATTTCCCAATCGTGACCGGTATGGCCGGCTTGACGTGAAGCAAGCAACAACTGTAGCCGCTGGACGAGCTTACTGTGATTATGCCAGTAGGTAACATCCACAAGGGGTTGTAATGGTTTAAATTTCACTCCCGAAGCTGACACTCCACTTTGACTGGTTGGAAACATTCTTGCAATGATGGTTTTATATTTTTGAGATATATTGGCATTCACTTGTTGAGAAGGATCATACTGTCTTTTGTGGGCAAGGGTGTCCCATAAAATGGATTGACAGGGTTATCCGTTTGGGATATCAGAAAAGTATAACTTAATATCTATTATGTTAATGCATATATATCTATGCAATTTTCTGTAATGTACGTTACAATGATGGGAGTTAACAATGATTCTCTTAGCAACAATGACTTCCACGGGACAATGCAGCAGGGTAGTTTTTAATGCAATCACCAGATGTCAGGTACAGAGAGGTACACGTTAGAGCGCACTCAGTGCTCAGTGGTGTTCCAGAGTTGAATGAAGATAGTCGTTATACCACAACAACGCACTCAGTGTTTCGTAAGGTATGCCAAATTTTCGAATGTAGTGAAGACCCAGCGAGCTTCCAGACGTCGGTATAACGTTAGGGATGTCCCATCACATCGGGACATTGTTAAATGGTACAACTTTTTTTTGAAAATGGATAGTAGATGCCTCACACAGGGGGAAGGCGGCGTGATAGCAACAAGGAGGAAGATATTTGACAAGCCATGACGCAGAGTCCACGAAAGTCACTCAAGCGCTAATCAACAGTGCACAATACACCATACACAACATGTCACAGGATCGTTAGGCGTTATCTTCACATGCGTCCATACCGTATGCAACGCCTGCAAGCATTGACACATCTGAATTACGGAGCTCGGCTCAGTTTTGTTACGACGATATGTGAGCGGCAGGAAAGTGACGATCAATGGTTAAAACGATGGATGTTCACGGACGAAGCCACATTCCATGTGAGTGCCTGAGTCAACATGCATAACTGCATCTTTTGGGGATCAGAAAATCCACATGTCTCATACGAACTCGAAAGAGCCAGCCCTAAAGTGAATGTGTGGTGCGGAGTGACCTCTGAGAAAGTCTACGGACCATTCTTTTATGCGGAGGAGACTGTTCGTGCCGTCAATTATCTTGACATGATCGAGCAGTATGTGGTCCCTCAATTACAGCAAGATGGGATACTGGACATGATTATCTATCAAAAGGATGGTGCTCCACCGCATTGGGCTATCATGGTAAGGAAAGAATGAAACCTCATATTCAACGATCGCTGGTGCGGCCGTGATGGACCTATCCCATGGCCTCCTTATAGCCCTGACCTAACTCCTCCAGATTTATTTGTATGGGGCTACGTCAAGTCGACAGTGTACGCACAAAGACCACAGAATCTGGCTGACCTACAGAGGGAGATTACAGCGGCCTTTCAGCAAATAACTCCAGAAATGCTGCGTGCCACGTGGCGCAACATGGATTCGAGGTATCATATGTTCCACGTGCGCGATGGTGGACATGTTGAGTGCTAATGTGCAGTGATACAAACTCCAGACTCTCCTTAACACGTATGTACCGTCAACAAGCAATAAATGTGCACAGTTTCTTGTGTATAGCGTTATACTTTTCTGACATCCCAAACGGATAACCCTGTATATTTATTACGGTCCTTTTGCGTATAATCATGTGTAGATGGGGTACGAGAATATAACAGCTTTAACAGACCTGGCGTTGAAAGAGATGGTTTATGTTTTTAATTATGACACAAGTACGAGCAAATTTAATACACAAATCACCAATTTTAAAACCATCATCCTCATATCGAACACCATACGTCGTATCCGTCTTTCCAATAAATAGATCTGTGAGATGGGATTCCAGTGTTGATCCATAATATTTTATTAAAATGTGTTTTAATTGATCTTTATGTCGAGGACTGGCTAAGAGTTGTGACAATGGTGCTTGCTTGGAAGTGGAAGGTGTTTAGACCGTGGTCAATGATTTCTGTTTAAACAACTCTGCAAGGGGTGAGGAGTAAACGCTTGATCATCCTCATCCTCAACATCGCTAACACTAGTCAATTCTTCTTCTTCCTCTTCCTCTTCAACGGGGTCCTGGTGTAGAGTCTGCATGGCTTGTGAAACCAGTGGGTGGCGTTTCAGATGGCTTGATGAGGGTTTAAACATGGCTTTTAGACGAGGTGCTATATGTTGTTGAATAAACAAAGCATTATCCGCACGTGATTGTTTCAATTGACGATTCTTTGGGCGAATGTAATTTTTTGCTATAAAAATATGATTTCCAATTGACTCTCTGCTAACGCCATGGTGCCTTGACAAATGACTTAAGAGAGAATGAGACACGCCCTTAAATAGTAATAAAATGATCAATCCCTCAGCGATAACGTCCTTGGTTGAGTTCGCTTTGTTTGTCAATTATCAAACAGGCATGGCGTTGGGTTTTCCAGCACTTGGCACACAATTCAGTAAACGTTTCAAACGTCATATCAGGATTGTCATGTCCATTATAAATGTGGTGACTATTCCGCTCATCCTGGCGAAATAAAACAATGGCATTGGCATAGTCACGAATATGTTGTTTGGACATTTTAGAGTGAAGACTCAAACAACAAAAACAACATTTTAGAATACATTTGTCCAAGATAGAAGCAATCAATATGTTTGTGACGACGCATGCTGAAATAGCTTTGAATGATGGCTTGTCGTTCAGTGGATACATCATCGAAAATCATGACTGATTCAGGCCTCACCGCATCCGGGGCAATAATATTTTCTTGCATAGAAAATGTGAAATAACCCACATTCTCGCTTTGTAATTCAGACATGACTTGATCCAGGAACACGTAGAGGGGTTGGTAGAGAGATTATGCAAAAATTAACATAAATTGTAAACGCAGACCATTTGGCACTGTGATGAGCGTGAGCAAAAGATTGGTCTTTCCACACCCGGAAGGCCCCACAATGATGCAGCGAATGGAAGACGGAAACGAAGAACAGGGACGTTGTTAACGTGATGTGGGATAGAGAATGGAAACCATATCCCCCACCGGGAATGACTCTTGCTGCTTAATAATCTTCATATCAACTAAGGGTCAGAGAGGGCTGGCTGTCTATATACATGGAACCAAGCCTTGTGATAGAAACAGTAGACCAGTAGGCCTACTACAAGTTGAAGATGGATGTCTTTGGACGTGCGTGAATGACAGGAACCATTTACCGCTAGTCAATGACCACCTTACGTATGTGCTTTCTTCAGGTTTAAGACACTATCATTTACTCTATGATGGTGTCATTCACATTAAACAATCGATGCGTTAACATGTAGAGATAAACCGTCATAGGATGTTGGTACATAACCATCAAACAGTCAATGCAGGTGATGAATTATCATTTCATCTCATTCTTACATGGGATGAAAACCAAGCTCGAAACACGATAAACGATTTCCCGATTAATGTGGAACTTGAATATACAGCCATGAAATAATGATCACGTGCCAGTTGTTACTCAAACTTTCTTGTGAAAGGTTGTTCATCTTCATCATGGTGAAACAAAGATATGTGGCGAAAAGGACTCAAAAAAAGACCCTGTCATCGCCAAAGAATGGGGTTGAGGCATTGGATGACAACAAGCCCTTGCGAATTTAAAAAAATGTTTTGGCGATAAAGAAAGCCCTTCGAGCAGCACAGAGACGTGTTATTCCAAAACGTCAACGACAGGTTTCGATACAAGGCCGAGTGATTACCGTCCCCAATCGATCCGGATTTTTACCTGCTTTATTCGCTGGCCTAGCCGCCCTGTGTACACTTTTGGGCGGTGCAAGCGCGGTGGCTAAAACCATTAAAGCTGTACTGCAGGGCAAACAACAATTGAAAGAAAGTCAGCGACACAATGGAACATTGGGAGCGATTGCTGTGGGGTCTAGAAAAGCTCATTTAAAACCAGCCTTTTATCGACAAGGACTTGGCATTCACTTATCTCCAAATAAAAATATTTTTTTTAACCACAGCCATAGCAAGACATTTCCTGACCCATAAAGGAGTCGAAAGCTATGCCAACAACAAAAGCTTTCCCATTTCCAAGGTGTGTTTTTGCGCAACCAATTACGGCCACGACCATGGAAACAGGAATGTGCTGTTCTAAATCTAGATGATTACCAATGGCCAGGAACCATCCTATGTGAAAGCGGGGTCCACGGTATGGAACTTTGACAGATTTGGGAATTTACCCCATGGAACTAGTCACATATTTTGGAAACAGGACCAAGATATATTATAATGTGAAACGTCAGCAAAAGTTGAACAACCAAGAGTGTGGGCGTTTGTGTCTAATGTTGTTATATGATACAGCATAAGTTAAACTAGCAACAGTATGTCGGCAGAAAGTAAGACGTTGACACTGCATGAACGTGGACCTGAAGTCAGCCTAGACTTTCACCCTCCTATTGAATTAATTTAAAGGCCTGGTTTGGGACTTGTCTCTCTTGAAACGTGCAATAGAATATACAACTTACGTAAAAATGTGATCAACAAGTTTTACTAGATGATTCTGTGCTAACCCTGAACCCTGGTGGATATACGATAGATGATATTTATGACACATTTATGTGGTGCTGGTCAACCACTATGGTTTAAATTCATTTCTTGATGGAACACACAAGTTTGAACTTACAGGACATACCAACAATCATCGCTGCAGTATTTCGTCCACGTTTAAGATTGACTTTGAAACACATCCCGATTCTATTGGTCCTTTACTAGGATTTAAACCACGAGTATTGGATCCCAACAAAAACATGATTCAGACTATGAATTGAAATTGATTGAGGACCATCACTTGTCGGTGACGTGTAATATTATTAGCAATGTGTACACCAATCAAGAGCCATCGCATTCGCTTTATGATTTTATTGTGACATCGCCCATTGGCTATATTATTCGTGAAAACCCTCCAGTGGTGCTTTTTCATTCCGTGGCTGTTGATCATATTAGTAATAGAACTTTAAGACAGATCCATATAGACCAACAACTCATTCAACTAGATTCTACCACACCAGTGACTTACAAGTTGGTTTTAAAGCAACTGAGAAGTTGGTGCATAAAGCAACAACACCGACTAGGAATGGTGTTAGTTGTTTGCCACGTGAATACACGTTAACACCTAAGGACAAGCAGATTTTACAACATCTGGGTTAGGACGTAAACCTACATGATGAATTCTATCCTAGAAGTGGTGAACCACATCGAGGAGCAAGAACAGGTGGTAAGAAGGTCAAACACCTGGACTAAATAACAATGATGAAAGTCAATTTGTTATCAACAACCAAGATATTTACACCCTAGCGTCATTCAGATTGAAGGTCAGCTCACAAAAGCCGATGGCTCTACCCACGACATCCAAGTTAGCCAAACATGCTTTTGCCTTTCTGTTATCTGAGGTGCGCTATGTGATTAAATATATTATGGTGGATAGCACTCGAAATGTGGGTATTTCAAGTGTCATGAAACTATACCCCTCTTATAGTGAGGAATAAGGTAAAACACTTTGTATGGCAGGTTGGTCCCCAGACTCAACCAATGACTGGATGGTTCACACCGATGGCACCTTTACTAGATTTTTACCTCTTAAAACCATTTCAGGCTTTGCCGAAGATCACCTGCGTATTGTGGTCAATGCAAGGCAAGTGCATTATTTGGTCGGAGACAGGAGTGATAATAATGCACTCAAGGGAACCGAAGATGCACCCACAGTTTCCAAATGAATGACAAAAGAATGTAAAACTTGTTATGCCAATAAAATTATGTGATAAAAATAGGTTGTTGTTATTAATATTTCTAATGTCATCTGTCATACCCTAAACTAAGAGAGCACAATGATAGTGGGCTCATATTTTTTTACTATAATGCGATGTGAGTAAATGCCATTGGCACACCTTATTCGTTGATAGACAGTCAGTGGTCAGTTGGACTAGGTCCAGGCAAGCGTCTACATGTTGCGCACACTGACTGTGGATTGCCAAGGTTTAAAGTTGGAGATAACAAATTTATATTTAAACAAGTGGCCATGATCGATTGTTCAACATTTTGGATATCATAAACTACCCATTTGGTGTTTAAACCACCCTAAGCTTTTGATTTGTTGTGTGAAAAAGACCGTAAACAAACCCAATGGATTGAAAATCATTTGCAACTAGACTGGAATCAAGGAACCATTTCATATAAATATCTAGACATGGTGATGAAAGCCCATTTGGCCTCAACCAATGTGGTATTTTTAAAAGGTAATAAAAAACGCTAATGGCTACAACAATTTTTGGCTCCTGACTGTCAATGTGTGGATCTCATGGACTTGAGGTGTTCCTCGCTGCAAACACTCATGGACCGCTGTCCCCGCGGCAACATTACCAATAAACCCCTGGCACATGTATGGCATCTCGTTCATTGGTTAACCACCAATGCCTGCTGGGAGTTGTTAAATAACATTATAACTCAAGGTTTACCCGTGGATGAGAGCAGTGAGATTCCTACAAGCGACGTGTATACATCTACGTTATACCATGGAGAGAGGGGATGCTCCAATAAAGCGATTGGAAAATACTTGGTGTGCCAAAAGAAACTAGACAGTTTTACCAAAGAGGAATCATTGGTGCTTCCAAAATCTTTCATTAATTATGTGGCAGCAAATGCAGGGAAAGAAATCTGGCAACATGTACCAAAATCATGGACACAAGACCCTGTTTTAAGTGAATTGCAACCATGTACGGATTACGATCACCATAAGTGGCCATGGCAAAAAATACTGTGTACTACTTGCCAGCTGGTCAAACTGTATCACGGTCATAAAAGTCAGTGTAAGGACTTTGTTCCCTCATTCCACGGGTGTGATGGCGAGAAAAAGCAACAACCACAAACATCGTCCACAGAAAGTTAAAAAACATCGAGCTCTGGTAAACCTTGTTTTTATTTCATAGCAAATAGGGCTTTACAAAAATAGAATACAAAGAAATACCAATTCCTCATTCCTTTTTTCAATGTTCATGTCCACGCATCATTAACTTTCCTTTCATAGCACTCATTACAATCAAGGCTCTCTCCCACTAAGGCACCACAGTATTCCAAACGTTGTTTAGCTTTCTTCAACAGCATTTTATCCGCCACATGTATTAATGCAGGATGACTATGGCGATAAGAAAGATCATATTCTTTGCATGCTGGATCCAAAGGATTAATGGTACATCACCACGCTGCAAACGTTCTTCAAGGCGAGTTCCAGGACCACAAAAACGGTAACCAAGTAAGTGGATTTAAAAAGGTAAGTATTGAATGACTTTACCAATGACGCCATTGCCACTACAAGTTTGATATATCCTTTTCCATCGAATGCGAAAAGGTTTGATCTTCCTCCACCTCCTGGTTATTAGGAGCGGTTGGGGTGTTTTAGTAGTTGCAGTTGCTACAGCAGTAAAGCTTTTTCCAAATATCTACCAAAGAAATAAACCACCATAAATATATCAATTCCAAATAGTACATACATTTCATGAATAAAATATATCAAAACAAATCAAAACAGGTTATTAATACAAAATCAAATCTCACCTTGATTTTCCCATTTCGTGGGCTAGGGTGAAATAGTTTCCGTCTCTCTCTCTCTCTGTCTCCCCCTCTTCCTCCCCCACAACAGGTATACAGGTTATCTAAAACAACAAATAAAACAATCCATTCATTAATTAATTAATCAATAAATCAATGATTGCCAGTAAATATATAAATAAATAAACAAATACGTACCTTATAACGAGTTTACCACCACTGCCTGTTCACACACAGCACTCGTCCGGCTATTTGTCGTCATGAAATACGGAGCTCTCTGGGTTTCCCTCCTCCCCTCCCCGCTCTTCCCCGTTCGTCCCCTCCCACCACAGCTGTTTACCACTCTTGCTCAGCAATTGGCTGTGGCAATGGTAGGGGGAGAAGTTGTACTCGCTCACTCCGTTATCTCTCTGACACGGTTGCCAGCTCGTTTGACCTTGATCTGTCCTCTGTCACAAGCTAGCCTTGTTGCCAAGTGAGGTCCGCGCATTCCTGAGATAGCGTTAGCAAGTGGTGGTAGTGGGGACTGGACCGGGCTAGCTAGCAGGGCAGGTTTGTTCTTTTCAGCCACCAAGCTACAAAACACTTGGGGCTCGCTAGCAGGCTACCAGCTGCAATAGTTAAATCATTCATTTCATTTAATCATTCAAAGCTTGCCTTTCATCCTAAATCTATCTCATCACAGAATTATAATATGCATTAACGCTAATGTCTTGCCTTCATTCAAATTGCTTGGCCGACCGAACGTTATAGCTTCATATCTTTCAACCGTCCGCTGGTCTATGAGCATGCATCAATGCCACAGAGCCGTGTCACTACATCCACTAGCACGTTAAAGATCCCTTTCAGGGTTAAAAATCCTTGCATGCTTCACTCGTTTTGGAATATTAGCATCCATCCGTCCGCCATAGGAAATATCGGGAAACGAACCGTCGTAGACCACCCCGCCATCCAGCCGAAATATTCATTGCTTTATTGAGCACGGTCGCCGTGGCCGGCGATAGGCTCGTTCAATGATGATGATGGTGATGATGATAATTGTTGTTTTAAGGGGCCTAACATCTTGGTTATCGGCCCCTAAACACACAGGCTCGTTCAAACACACGCCAGTGGTACCGTCTGTCTCGACAACCACTCTTAATTAAAATTTTTAACAGGAAAAAAGCTTTTAAAATTAATTATTTTTCAACATGTGTGGTTTTAGGCCCTTTATCAATTAAAAAAAAACGACATTCAAAAGGGTGGCGTCACCCCAAGTCCTTGAACACCCCAAGCACATCGTTCTAGCTTTATTGGTTCGCGAGGTATAACAAAATGTCTAATATCATGGTTTTACCCCAAAATCCATTTCCACAACTATTCGACTCAGACATCCTCGTCAAGAGGACAAAACGACAAAAAAAAGACACGTCAAACTTTGTTCCAGCCTTATTGTTTGCGACATATTAAATTGCCGATGACCTATTCGTTTTAGCTCCTTTGGTTGCATTAGGGGGGCTATAGGAAAAGAGGGGGCGTCATCCCGAGTCCTGCGATATGTCGCTTGTTAAAATCCAACCATGGGTTCGCGAGATATGAATTATTTTATACAACATGTATTGTGGGTAGCTATTCAGTTGCCCATGTGTTAGAACCCCTGTTCCTCACCTACTAATGTTTTGTCCGAGAAACATGAGACTTGGTTTGTGATTAGTGCATTTACGCCAAATAAACTTGTTTGTAAAATTCTTAGTTTCCGAAATAGAGTCAATGTTAAAAATTGAACTCTTTTGAAAAAAAATCTTAAAAAAAACTAAATATTGTTTTAACCATTAAGGACATAATCACCATTCGTTTAAGCCATTGCACAACGTTCTATCATGTATGGGTTTAAAAATATCGCCTACTTTCAAAAACAAAAATTTTAAAATTTTAAATATAATATATGTGATATATATATATAATGAGTCGTTCGTAGGAAAGAAGCACCAGCCTGAGTAATTGGACACCTTATATGTCCAAATCGGACCATGGGTTTGCAAGATATTGGGTTGGACTCCCGCAGCTGCCATGTTTGTTTTATGGGCACAGCCGCGTCGAGTGGAGCATAACCCACCTCACTCCCCTACTTATAGTATAATGTATATAGTGTATATAGTATGGTATAGGGTATATAGTTTAGTGTATATAGCAGGTGGTAGGTAGGTGGTGGTTAGGTAGGTATGTGGGTCGGTAGGTATGTGGGAGTTAGCTAGGTAGATGGTAGGTAGGTAGGCCGGCGGTAAGTAGGTAAGTAGGTAGGAGGTATGTAGTTAGGGCATAGATAGGAGATGGAAGGTAGAGGTTGTTCTCTTAGAGGGTACTGTCCTGGTATTTAGATAAATTTGTGGGATTTATAGAATTGGGGAATTTTAGACAAATTTGCTGTGTCATGAAGGGGCACTCTTTCACCATGTGGTCTAGATTTAACTTCAAGATATGGAGTTAAACGATCTCCACCTTGACCTTAAGCGATTCAACCTTGGCCTTTTTTGACATCCAAACCTCCTTTCATTTTCATCCAGTAAAAAAGTTATTCTTAACATACCACATCTCAATCAGCCTTGGAGTAACTGTACAGCACCAGGACGCTGTACCAGCCACAGATGAATATGCCAATATCGATGAATATATTTATGAAACCAGATTTTGTGTTGCCATCGTGTATATCGATGCCGTTGACCATCAAGGACGACACGAGGAATACTATCGCAATAAGTAATGCACACACTTTAAGAAGGCAAGCCGATTTCTTGCAGACAACGATGATCAGTACCACTCCGAGAATCACATATGCTGCCGCAAATATAAAAGCATGTGTTATTTCGGCAGAAGATGAATCTCCTTATTGTCTTGCACCAGCGATGATCTCGATGATGGCCCATACAAACAACAAGAGGGCGTGAGGAAGCTTCCTCCGCAGTGGAATACAGCAAAAGCAAGCCTTTAACGGGTAACACATATTGATACTACTTGAACTGTAGCAAACACACAGAGTTCGTTATTGTTAACTCATATTTCTGAAGATCTTGCCAAGGCCAACCAGAAGTTCTGTCAAAAGCTTGGCTTAGCACACCACGGGTTTGCCAAATGCTTTTTCATATTCTCCATCTTTTGTATCAAATCCTTTACCTGTGGAGTCTCCTGGCCCTTGCTCTGTTCCTGGAGGAATTCCAGCCGGCTCTTGTAGATTTTAAGTTGCCGTGTCAGCTGATCCGCGACGGGATTGACCTCCACCCTCTTATCGGGTGGAGCGTCCCGCGCGCACATGGGTTGCTGGAATTCCTCAGCCTTCGGTTCCTACAATGAAAAAGTCAAAGGAGATTAGTAAGTGTTCTTTGGGGATTCTGGCTACGGCACAACGACCATTTCATTTCAGGGATCTATTTAGCTGTTAGCAGCAGTCATTTTCTGTTTTTCTTTGATACAATCTTAGTTACAATTAATGTTGTTTCAAAGTGCGGAACTATGAGGTCATCTGACCCTCTTTTAGAATTAAGTTAAAATTTAGACGTGGAAGCCTATTGTGAAATTGTCTAAAATAATAAAATAAATAAAACTAATAATTATAATAATATACAGAGAGTCCAGTTTGTATGTATCGGAGACCCTCGCTAGCCCGCTCGCCCGCGGCGCGAGCCTGTCTCCCGCCACGCACTTTGCCGTTTTGCGGCGCCCGCGTGGCACTGAGTCATTGAGTATAGGAATTTGTACTTACCTAGTTTACAACTGGTGCTGAAAATGTTCGCCATTCACTGCTACACATGGCTGGCACCTTTTTATGAAACTGGCATTTACTCTCTGAAGTTCCTCAGCACCGATTGACTGTATTTCAGCTATAATATGGTCTTTAAGCTCATTTATAGTGTGAGGGTTTCTCGCATACACTCTACTTTTAAGCGTCCCCCACAAATAAAAGTCACATGGTGATAAGTCTGAGCTTCGTGGGGGCCACACGTTCCGACTAATAATCCTAGTACCAAAAATGCGACGCAATTCTGTCATGGATGCTTCGTCATTGTGAGCAGTGGCAGAATCTTGTTGAAAATAAGTTGACAATCGTTCTCCATAAGTCAGTTTTGGTCAAGGATCACATTAAAGTACAAATTTAAGTACAAATTCCTATACTCAATGACTCAATGCTGCGCGAGCGCCGCAAAACGGCAAAGTGCCTGGCGGGAGACAGGCTCGCGCCGCGGGCGAGCGGGCTAGCGAGGGTCTCCGATACATACAAACTGGACTCTGTGTACAAAAATTACGGAATAAACAAACAATTCAGAATTCAAAAAAGGAACAAGTCGTTGAGTCAATGTACACTGGAAAATTAAGATTGCTGGCCCTAACCCACTCTCAGTTATAAACCGGATGACGAGATCAGCAGCCACCGCGTCATCGGCTAATATAAGTTTGAGTGTAATTTGCAAAGCAAGGTTACTTTGTAAAGCAACAAGATACACACTCTCGGTTAAAGTGTGGGCCACGGTGAAAACGGCTCCAGAGGTACAAAGTGGTGGCTCAGGAATTTCTTCTCATATACCCTAGCCAAAGGACAAATACCACCAGAATTCAAAATAGCAAAAATCATCGCAATCCTTAAGACTGGGAAACCAGCAGATGACCCAGCAAGCTAACGTCCGATTTCACACCTCAGCGTTTGCTAAAACATTCTGGAACGCCTAATTTATAATAGAGTTTATTGCACATTATACAGCAGAATACCACCAGAACAGGCTGGATTATGAAGCTGTTGTGAGCAAGTCTGAGCTCTAATATCTTTTATAGAAACAGGATTCGAGAGAGGACTGGAAACATCTGTGTCATTCCGCGACTTAACTGCTGCCTGTCATACAATGTGGATTGAGGGTTAAGTTAGTTAGTTATTGACGTTATAAGGGGTGGAACTACGAGGTCATCTGCCCCCCTTAACACAGATTAAAGAATACAAATTTGGAATTGAATTTAAAATTTTGAGGTGGACACCTAAATTTGAAAAGACCTAAAATTAATATAACAAAAAATTAAATAAAAATAATAAGTATAAAAATAATGATATGAGTTCATGTGTTAAACACTTCCAAACAGGCTCTCAATTAATGTGTCACTGTACAATGTTCTTTCATTAATAAATCGAAAACGAAGGATTTTAGGACATATGTACTCTATATGAACTTTTTTTTCTTGTTTTTGTGTAAGGAACCAATCCCCAATGTTTGTAAAAGTATTTCTGAAACACCCTGTATAAACATAATGTGCACTCGCTGTATTATGGGTATGCAATTACGGATAACACTTGAAGTGTTTCTGCCATGTGGGCAATATGGCACCACAGAAATTCATCAGATGACGAACCGATACACTATTTTTGCTCTAAGCGTCTTGAATCGTGGTGTTCTTATTGAAAAGAAGGTCAGGTAAAACTTAAGAACAATCTTCCTCATGCAAAAATATGGAAAATTTGCCTTAAATCAGGTTTTGTCGGCACAGAAAGTGTAAGGATTGCTCTAAATCAGGGGCGGTGCTTCATTTAGGCCCCACCCTCCCAGGGCCGAATTGTACAAAATGTGTTTAATTATTAAATTGCATTTATTTTACTTATAACAAGTAGTTTTCCCTTCTAATATCTCCTCAAAGAATTCATAACACCTAAGTCATCCCTAGCTGAAGATCCTGACAGTCTCGCACGGCGAGGGCCGCTCTGTAGTACAGTATATAGCTTGGAGTCAGGGTGGGAAAACTGTGAATATAGCACTGTCTTGCACAAGAATGAAGGACCCATAGCGAAATAGAAGATCTCTCTATTCCACTTGCTGCTTCTGTCTGTGTTTTAAGGGACAAGGGTCCATGCCCTTAAAGAGCCATTGTTCACAGCTTGCTGACAATTCTCAGGCGTTCCAAGTGTTTTAGTAAATTCTGTCGATCAAGTTAATTTCTCTAAACTAAAGTGTTTGTATTTTTGTGGTACAATAGATAGTATTTTTATTTAAATTACTCATGATGGTTCCGCTTTGATCTACTAAATAGTATTTAACAACAATTATACAACCGCCTTAATCAATACAAAAACGAAAAGAATTATTATTGGTGTTGCTCCTGGTACATGTTTCAGGGATTAATCAAAAACATTTTTTATCCCCTTCATCAGGCAATTGTAAAGCAAGGAAATTATGAAGTAGCATGGTTATTAAACCTAATATGATGCACCATATAAGTAAGTTGTAGAAAAAAATATTTTAAAGTATAGAGCAAAATGAAATATGCAGATTACGGCATTCACGGCCCGGATTACTAAACAAACAAGAAGTTCCGTGACGAACTAAAGAGCCTACTTTTCTTAAAATTTAAGATACATGGCAATGATAAATCTATATGGATCTATCCAGAATAATGACGAAATTAAGTTGGTAATATCGAAATTTCTCATTAGTTCGAAATACTGTATACCTGGCATAATGTAGCCTAATAGAGAACTACAGTTGGCAGCCCTGGTGACTGAATATATTCTTAGTTCCATCTCTTAAGGTACAGAATACAAAATTTGGTTGAAGTCCAATGGATAGCAAGGACGTTACAAGCAGTTAACCATTGGATCTCACAGCTGCGTAAAATCATGTTGGCAACAATGACATACATGTATTGGTCAGAAATAATATGAAATAATATGATCTAATGTTGTGTCAATTTTGAATGAAATCCATTAGTGAGTATAGAAGTTGCATGCATTTTAAAATTGGACCTACCAGCAGGCTTAGAATCATGTTGGCAGCACTGGCGTAGGCCTATATTAGTTACTCCAAATTAATCTAGAATGCCAGGTACTATACGTGTGCAAAGATTAGAGCTACTGGCTTGCATACTTTCTGATATATTGATATTAGGGCAACAAAAATAGAGACAGTATTTATTAACAGTTGGCAGCCCTGGTTACTCTTAAGAATCGGCATAGTCATATCTGTTATGGTACACATAGCACACACGAAATTTGGTTAAAATCCAAATGATAGTATAGAAGTTACATGTATTTAAAGTTGGACCTCTCAGCAGGCTTAGAATCATGTTGGTAGCACTGACGTATATAAGATCTCCAAATTAATATAGAATGGCAGGTACTATACGTGTGCATAGTTTAAAGCTGTCGGCTTGCATAGTTTCTGATATATTGGTATTTGGATAAAATAAATTAAGAGCATTTATTAACAGTTGGCAGCCCTGGTGGCTCTTAAGAATACGCTCAGTCATATCTGTTTATGTACACATACAACATACGAAATTTGGTTGAATTCCAATTGATAGTGTAGAAGTTATATGCATTTAAAATTTGGACATATCAGCAGACTTATAATCATTTTGACTACACTGCCATGCATGATCACCTGGAAATTAAGCTGTAATATTATTATCTATACTTGTGCCAATTTTGAAATAGTTCCCATTCATACCTTCCAAGATATCCAACATGGAGCTCAAATTTCAATTGCGATTTTTCAGCAGTTGGTAGCACTGACATCATTTTCAAATATGGCCGTGAGATATTCAGGTAGAGATCTTTACTCCTACCAAATTTTGTTTGGATTGCTGCAGCCGTTTAGGAGTTGATAGTGGGGGACGCACACACAGCCAGCCAGACAGACAGAAGGACACACATTTACATACAAAATGAAATAGTTTGTGACGATGATGGAATTCAGCCATCAAATATAAACGAAGACATATGATGAAAATCAGTGGACAGTTCATTCGCATTTCCGCTCCAAGCAAAGGTAAGTAGCTTGAAATGACATACGTGGCATTACAATACTTCACCATCCGTACAAACTTGGCTGAAGGCACAGGAGGTAACTTTCTATGACAGGGGGATTGCTAAGTTAATACCACGTTACGGAAAGTGCTTAAGTCGGAGTGGCGACATTGTAGAGAAGTAGCTAAATGTTGTAAATAAAACATGTTTGATTTTCACTGTGGTGTTCATTTCACGAATGATCGGCCCTTGAAAGATTTGCCCTCGTATCTTACCTTATATTAATTTTTATGAATTCTAGAACGTAGCTCTGGCGTACTTAGGTGGCATATTTTTAGCCTATTTTCAATTTTGAAAAAAATAGCCTTATGAGATCACCTTATGTCCGTGTGTGTGTGCGTGTGTGTGTGTGTAAGAGAGAGAGAGAGAGAGAGGTGTGTCCCCCCCCCTAATAACTTCTAAACGGCTGGAGCGATTTCAATGAAACTCGGTAAGTTAAGTTCATAGCACTATTCCGGACGACCCCTACCGTGCCCTTCAAATTATGTTATGTCTCACCAATCCAACATGGCGGCTGTGCGAAATATTTCACCAGCATTCAATATCTCCGAAACTATTCCCGATATCACCCTGGAATTTTTACGGTGATAAAGGGAACTACTAGAAGTTCACCTATGTGGCTTTTGAAAAACTAGTAACTACAAAACCAACATGGCGGCCACGCGAATTTGCGACTCTTAAATATTCGTTTCCCGCGATTTAACCAACCAAACGCAATAAAACTTGGTACAGTATATGTTTACACACATTGTAATGCACCGACATCTAACTTCGTTCAATTGTTTACATAACCACAAGATGGCGGATGTGCGAAATATTTCACTGGCATTCTATATCTCTGAACTATTAGCGGTATCACCCTGAAATTTTCTACGGAGATAAAAGGCACTCCTGGAAGTTCAACTATAAGACTTTCAAAAACCGGTTAACTACAAAACGAACATGGCGGCCAAGCGAATTTGAAAATTTTAAATAGATTTTTCTTACGATTTAATGTTCCAAACGCAATAAAATCTGGTACAGGAAATGTTTATACACATTGTAATGTACTGGTATGATATTTAGTTCAATTGTTTACATAACCTCAAGATGGCGGCTGTGCCAATTTTAAAATTAAGTTTTTATTTCATGTGTGGTATTCATGCGATCAAAGTGGAAGTTTGAATAATGAACCTACGCAATAATTTTCCTTTAATGGTACATGACTCTATGGCCTATACATTTAACAATCCAACATGGCGACCATCCGAAATATTTAGACGGCTCTGAATATCTGCGAATCTATTATAGCAATCAAACTGATTTTTTTAATGTTCATAGAGGCTATGAACTTAAATTCACCTATAGGACTTTAAATAACCTGGTGATCACAAATCCAACATGGTGGCGACGCGGAGTATAAATATTCACATGGACGTTTCTCGCAATTTAACCATCCGAGTGCAGTGAAACGTGGTACAGTAAATCCTTATACGAATGTTAATCCACTGGTATCTAATTTTTTTCAATTGTTTCTAAACCACAAGATGGCTGCTGTGCGAAATTTTAAAATCTCCTTCTTACGTCTCGTGTCCTAATCATGCAATTGAAGTTTGAATGCTACACGTACACAATAATCTTCATGTAACAGTACATAACTCTAGGAACTACATATATAAATTCCAACATGGCGACCATCCGAAATATTTAGTCGGTTCTCAATATCTACGAATCTATTACAGCAATCAAACTGAAATTTTGTATGTAGATAGAGGTAATTAACATACGTAGGTTATATGAAAATAGGCTGTATACTGTAGTTCTTCACGGAACTACTTGTTTACCCCTGCGTTACTCGCGCACGGTCTCACGGTCCGCGCGTAGGTTTTTAGCCTACTTTTAACATTTTGTAAAATAAACAGGAAAAGGTAGACTTATGAGATCGATCCGGGCAAATGGGTGTCTGTCTGTCTGTCCGACTGTCTATCATTCTGTCTATGTTTGTGTGTGTGTGCCCCCCCCCCCCCCTCTATCAACTCATAAACTGCTGCAGCTATTGAAACCAAATTTCTTATAAGTAAAGACCTATGCCTGATTATCTCACGTCCATATTTGAAAATGACGTCAGTGCTACCAACTGCTGAATAATCACAATTGAAAATTGAGGTCTATGTTGGATATCTCCTAAGATATGCATGGGAATTGTTCCAGACACACATATAGATAATATTACATGAGACTAATTTACAGGAGCCCATACATAAGAGTGTTGCCAACATGATTCTATGCCTGCTGATAGGTCCAATATTTAAATATATGTAACTTCCATACTATCTATTGGACTTCAACCAAATTTGGTATGTGATTTGCGCACCAGAGCAGACATGAATATGCATTTTCCTAGTGTCAACAGGGATGCCAACTATAATGCACTCTATACACCTTAGTCCTAATCTCAATACCGTATATCAGAAAGTATGCACGCCAACAGTTCTAAACTTTGCATACATATAGTACCTGAAAATGTAGGTTAATTTTCAGTAACCGATATACGATAGTGCTGCCAACATGATTCTACGCGTTCTGATAGGTTTAATGTTGAATCACATGTAACATCCATACTAATAAATGAAGTTCTTTCAAAATTGGCACATACATAGATCATAATATTTCAATTTAGGTTTGAGCATCCAATTTATGGCAGTGTCGCCAACCTGAGTTTACGCATGTTGATAAATGCATGTAACTTCCATACTATCTATTGAATCCCAACCAAATTTTGCATGTGAATTGAGTACGGTACCTTAAGAGATAGAACTAAAGATATACTTAGAGTCGCCAGGTCTGCCAACTGTTGATATATGGTCTCTATAACTTGAAGAAAAGTAGCCTCTTTAGTTCGTCACGGAACTACTTGTTTTCGTTATTACATCGCTATAAGTTGGCAAAACGTGCGACCCACCGGTATAGCTTCCGTTTCCAACCCCCCATCCCTACTGCGGCGCGACCTTGAGTTGTAACAGTGCTGTTCTCTCCAAGCCCATTTTGTCATTCCGTGCGTGGGTGTTCGTGTAACAAAATACCGGACTCTGATTCCGTGCGTGAGTAAATGTGTTTTTGCCTTTTAATATAGACTGTTATGTCTACATCATAAACAAAATGGATCCTAATGAGGAGAATAGGATTCTTCGTCTACTAAATGAAGTGTCAAGTGAACCTGATTCGTCTGACCCAGGAGATGACTTCGTTGAAGATGATAAGGAAAAGTAAACTACAACTAAAACTATTAACTTATATACTAGAAGAAGAAATGGAAATCGAAAGGAGAATAAGGCAAATAAAGGACAGGAAGAAAATAAATTCCCTCCACCCTCGAAGAATGTGGATTGAGGGACTTGGAGGAAAGGAGAGCCATGAAAGGCAGATAGGAATGTGAAAGAAGATAGGGTCCGCCCCAGAGGTAATGAAAAAAGGGAGAAAACCGAACCCAGCTCAGGAATCCCGGGGGTCGCCAACTCCCGAACTCACCAGCCGTGAGCCCCTGAGGGTGTAGCAATACCCAGGGTGCACCAGAAATAGTGGGGCTACATACACCCTGCCTCATTGAGGGCCCTGAGGAGAAGGCAGGAGATGACATGAAAAGAAAAAGAAGGCTGCCCCTCGTAGAAGGAGGGGTTCAGAAAAGATGAGACAAGGGTCAATTAAGGCGGGAAAGGATGAGACCCCCTAGGCCTCGGATACCCTAATACCTGCGGGGTAGGAAGAGAACAAGAGTTGACCAAGTGAGGTCGACAGGAAAGAAGACGGAGAAGAGCCCGACACAAGTGGAAGCAATGCCGGACTCAGCTAGGGCCCCGTGGTCGCCAACCCACGTCCCACTAGATGTGAAACCCTAGGGGGGAGGGGTTCGTTGAAGAAAGTTAGTTAGTTATTGTTATTTTAAGGGGCGGAACTACGAGGTCATCTGCCCCTTCGTTGAAGAAAGTGAACCTGATTCGTCTGACCCAGGAGATGACTTCGTTGAAGAAAGTAAACATGATTCAAATAGTGACATGGCAGCAGATGAAGCCGAAGCTATCGGACCCTGTAATTGCAGCTCAGCGGCCAGCAGGACCTATACCGACACACCAGGAGACCGGAAGAGCAAGTGAGGGGGCAGCATCTACTGCCGGAAGACCACACATTTTGGGAAAGGGTAAGTCCACTGTTTGGTGTGTACACCAAAATTCCAATCGTCGGGTTAGAACACAGCGACGTAACATAGTCACCCACTTGCCAGGTGCAAAAGGGTTGGTTCGCGATGCAGAAACTCCAGTTGAAGCATGGATGCATCTTTTTCCCTGACGACATGTTTCAATCTACAGGGTGTCTCAAAAATGTACTAAAACTTTGAATGACTATAAAATAATTATTTATGAACATAGAGACAAGTTTAAGGTCTTCAATTATAGAAGAGACATGTAATTAAAGACTATGTTCGCAATTGTCCAAATTGATCACCGTCAGTGTCCAGAAGTTCGACAAACCACCACCAACACACCAGATCATTGCTCGCATCAGATATAAATTTGAAACAGATGGAACCGTTCACAACGACAACAAGAAACGTTCTGGATGACCACGGACATCCACCAGTCCTGGAAATGAAGATCAGGTGCAGGAAGCCTACACTCGATCCCCACCGAAATCACTACGACAAACGTCTCGAGAGACACACATCTCAAAGGATAGCGTCCATCGTATCATGAAGCGTCTGCGCTGGAAATCCTACCTTCCAACAGGAAATTGCAAATTGACAGACAATGTCATGAAATTGCAAAAGAACTTTGTCGTAACGGTTGTGAATCCATTGCTTCGCGTTATCAGCTTTATCTGGACACTGACGGTCATCAATTTGAAAATTTGCGAACATGAGTCTTTAATTACATGTCTCCTCTATATTTGAAGCCCTTAAACCTGTCTCTATGTTCATAAATAATCATTTTATAGTCATTCGAAGTGTTAGTACATTTTTGAGACACCCTGTATTGTTAACAACACTAATGCTTGGATTGAAGCACACAAAGCCTATTACAGTCGTGAAAGGGAGGCTTGTTTGGCAAACGACAGAAATTAAAGCCCTTCTTGGCCTATTGTACATGAGTGGAGTTTTGCGTTCGTCACATCAAAATGTAGACGACCCCTATGCAATGGGTGGTACTGGCATAGAAATTTTTAGAACTGTGATGTCAAAATATAAATTTAAATTTTTATTTTAAGCACTAAGGTTTGATGATCGTTACACAAGACAAGAGCGAAAGGCTTATGACAACCTTGCACCCATCAGAGCTATTTTTAAGCAGTTCAATGACCTTTGTAAGGCCAATTACATTGTAAGGGAAAATACTACAGTCGACGAAATGATAGAGGCCTTTAGGGGAAGGTGTTCCTTCAAACAATAGATGAAATCTAAGCCAGCGAAATACGATATTCATATTTCCTCTCTAACAGATGATCGAGTTTGTTATGCATTAAATATGGAAATATATGAAGGGTACAGGGGAAAAACGATGAATCTCACATGAATCTCAAGCTGAGATAAATGAATTTTAGTTTTTTAAACGCTATAACTCTTATAATATTGCTTACAGTTATCTGAAATTTATGTAGTACGGAAAGGATTGTAAATTATGTAACAATTCATCCAGCAATGTATACCTAAAGGTTAATTATTTTATATTATTGTCTTTAACTGCACAATTTAACGTGCATAAACGAAAAACGTCCATTTTCTGGCAAACTAAAGTGCAAAAGCGATGAATGACCATTTTTTCCTAAAGAATGCACACCAGTATTATTTGAGTCAAAACTATTGTTAATCACAAATACTTCACAACTTACACTACTGAGTAAACGGTACAACATAATCCTCACGAAAATAATAACAGGAAGATTAAGTGAGGAATTAGACGATCACCTGCCAGAAAATCAATTCGGGTTCAGAAAGGGAAGATCAACCCTGCAGGCAATCGAACTCTTACTGAAACACATTTGGGAAGCCCTAGAGAAAAAACAAAAATGTTATACTGTCTTCATAGACTTCACGAAAGCCTTCGACCTACTAAGCAGGCAACTAGTGATAGAAAAACTCAAGGAAACACTAGGGGAAAACAACATATGGTCGAAACTCATTAACACACTGCTGAGCTGGAACGAAATATGCGTCTCAGATAACCTTGCCATGTCAGAACCGATCATACAAACAAATGGAGTACTACAGGGCGACCCACTTAGCCCTCTGCTGTTCATACTAGCAACCGAAGAAATCCTTGGAATTACCCGCAAAGAGGGAATCTTCTCGTGCGCATACGCAGATGACATAGTAATTGGCTCCAAAGACATAACAGAACTCCAGGCAACAATAAACGAGGTGGATAAATGGTGCTCCAAGAATAACTTGGTCATTAACATATCTAAGACGAACACAATGATCTTTAGAAACGGAGGAAGAGCCCCCGCATCAGCTAGGATACACATAAGCGAAAGAAAACTGAAAATAGTACCAGAAATCAAGTATTTAGGAATTACTCTACAAACGACCGCAAAATGCTTCACAAAACACATAACAGAAAAGGCAACTAAAGCGATAATGACAATGCACGAAATAAGAAACATTCGATCCCTCAGCCTAGAGACGGCGATGCTGCTATTCCGGGTAAAGATTTTACCAATACTGACGTATGGCATAGAAATCATCTGGTCACACCTAACATTGAAGAATCTATCTACGTTGGAAGGAGTAAAGGCAAGATACATAAAGAAAGCGTTAGGAGTGTCAAAAATGGCGCACTCAAGATACACATATCTGCTGGCGAAGGAAACATTCCTCATCGAAGATCTCAGGACAAGCATACTCCTACCTAACACGTGCGCCTCACAGAACCTGCTAGCAACACTGAATAGGAAAAGAGAGGAAATTCATCCGACATTCTACAGCACAGGAGCCATGGTAGACCGTGCGTGGACAAAGGAAAACGTCGAAATCAGACACGTCATCACTAGGTTGGCAGTCCATGGATTCCACCACCTGATATGCAAGAACACAAACTTCCACGAACCAAATATAGACTGTGAATGTAGGCTGTGTGAAACGGCATTTGATCGTTATCACATCGAAATATGCACAAAAAGGACAAAGTCATTATCTGAATATGCAAACATGTAAAATTTCTATTTCAACTTGGCTATTTGGCCGCAATAAAGATTTATAATCCTGAAATATTAAGCTGCTCTTTTATAGGGATTTAATGTACTATCATCGTTATTGCCTTGAAAGCCATGGATGGACCTTCATCGTTTTTCCGCGGCACACATTATTTTCAAAGCTTCATAAATCGTGGCTCTCAGTGTTTTTAACCAGTTTTAGGCTCTTGAATGTTACTAGGGAACAGTACAATCATTAACAATAAGAAATCTCAATTTTTGTAATTTTGTGACATACATCGTTTTTCTCCTGTACCTTTCATATTATATGCAGGCACCCAGCCAGCAGGTCCGTATCAAGTGGACAACAAGCATCACCAAGATCTTCTCCGAATGATTGAATCAATATCTGGAACTGGCCGTTATATAACGATGGATAATTGGTTTATGTCGTTCCCCTTGGTAGAAGAATTGAAAACAGATCATAAGTTGAGTGCAGTTGGTGCGCTGAGGAAAAATAAACGAGGAATCCCAGATGTATTAACACAGGCGAGAGCCAGACCCCCCCCCCAGAGCAGCCTTTCCGCTTTTTCTGACCATGCAACTTTAGTATCAGAGTACCGGAACGTGATCCATGTATCATCTATGCACACAGTTGAAGAATCAACAGGAGAAGCAAAGAAACAAGAGATACTTATCCTATATAAAATACTCTGGATTTGAAGTTTTAGAGTATCCAAAACAATCAATAATAATGATAATGGAGTAAAATCAAAGTGCAGGTCATTCACTGAATCAAATGTTACATATTTCAATGACTTATTAAATAAGGAAACATGGTCAGAAATTTATGAACTAGAAAATGTAAATGTTAAATTTAATACATTTAACAGTACCCTAAAACACTATTTTGAAATAGCATTCCCCTTTAAACGAAGAACTGTTCAAAATAACAAAACTAGCAATTGGATAACAACAGGGATTATAAATTCATGTCAAAGAAAGAAATTTCTACACAAATTATATAAACAATATACCACACAACACCTGAATTCTATTTATACTACAAAAAATACACTAGCATATTAAATAAGGTAATAAGACTAGCAAAGAAAATGCATAATGATAATTTTATTTCCCAATCATCTAATAAAAACAGGGCTATGTGGTCCGTGATAAAGAAAGAAACTGGAAAATCTGCTAAAATACAAAGGAACATTACACTGACCAGAAATAATAAAGTGATTAATAATCCAGAGGAAATAGCAAACACTTTTAATGACTATTTTCTGGAAATTCCACAAAAATTATTAAATAAATCACAGGTAAATACACTAAATTCTAATAATAAAATAAATATATGCAGTGATTCTTTATTTATAAATCATGTCACAAGTGAAGAGGTAAGAATAGTTATAAAAGAGCTAAAAATAAATTCTGTGCTGGCATTGATGGCATCCCTGATGCAATTTTAAAGAAATGTGCAGAAAATATAATAAATCCACTTACGCACTTAATACACAGTTCAATTCTCTCAGGAACTTACCCGGATATTTTGAAGTTATCAAACGTAATTCCAGTGCACGTAAACGGTTCAAAAGATGAATTAGATAACTATCGTCCTATTACCTTACCAACTGTGTTGCAAAAATTGTGGAAAAAATTATGTATAAGAGACTGATAACTTTCATAGAAAAAAATAAAATATTATCAAACTCACAACATGGATTCAGAACGGAAAAATCTACACAGACAGCAATTTACGAATGTAGTAATTGTATACTGAAATTAATTGACATTAAGGAACATGTAACTGGCCTATTCTTGGATTTATCGAAAGCATTTGATGTTGTTGACCATAAAATCATCCTTACCAAACTAAATCAATGTGGTATTAGAGGTCTAGCTAATAAATGGATCGAGTCTTACTTAACAAGGCGTAAACAAATAGTAAGCTTGAGACACAAGGATGATGGAACCAAATTACTTAATGAAACATTGTCCAATGAGGGAATTATTGAATTTGGAGTACCCCAGGGATTGATTTTGGGCCCACTACTCTTTCTTCTATATATCAATGATATAACACAGAACGTTCATTCACATAAGGAAATTTTGGTTGCGGACGATACAACACTCGTGATAAAAGGTGAAACTAAACAGGTCATACAGCAGTCTGCTGACTCCGTTACAGGAGAGTTAACCAAATGGTCACAAGATAATCGCCTCATAATAAAGTATAAAAAACAGTATGTCTAAATTTCCACACTATACAGAATAGGAATCCTGCGAAACCCAATATAACATTAAATGGTCATCAAATAGAAAATAAATCAGAAACAAAGTTTTTAGGACTATGGATACAACAAGACTTGAAATGGAATAAACATATACAATATCTGAATACTAAACTGAACTCGATGTGCTTTGCGTTACGTATTTTGAAAACCTGCACTAGCATGCACACATTAAGAAATAATTATTTTGCTTATTTCCATTCATACTTAAGGTATGGGATCATATTTTGGGGTATGTCGCCAGATGTACTAAGCACGTTTAGGATACAAAAGAGGGCGATTAGAATTATGGCAAATGTAAACTCTAGAGAATCATGTAGACCTCTGTTCAAAGATTTAAACATTCTCCCACTGCCCTGCATATATATGTTTGAAAGTATTATGTTTTCTTTAAAGAATTTAATGAATAAAGATGTTTTTCTTAAAACAAACAATGATGTTCATAGGCATAACACAAGACAAAATCAAAACATTCATATTTCACACACACACACAAGCATATATCAAAAAGGAACTTTTCACATTGGAGTTAAATTATACAATAAACTACCCCAGTATATAAAACTGGCCCCAAAAATAAAAACCTTTGATAGAATGTTGAAAGCTTATCTGCAGTGCCATTGTTTTTACTCAGTAGTTGAATATCTTAGCGTATAGGAGCGATGAAATCTATAATTATATTTTACTTTTTTAATTTAATTGTAATACCTAGCTGTATGTTGATGTATTTATAGAATTAAGTTTTCATATTAAGATAATAGAGTGAGGTGTAAATAGTTGTGCAATAAGATTGTATCTATTAAGATTTGCTATTATAATAAGTTAAATAGTTATAATATTAGTAATATACCTGTTAGTTCTTTTATTTTATAGATGTAAATTCTGACGTGTCCTATATCAAAAATGTATTGAATGCATGTATTTGATCAAATGGAATTAATAAAAATCTATCTATCATGAAAGGCACATATTCAGTATCTAGAATCTTTATTGAGTGTTGTTCCGTGCTCAACCTTGGGTGGGATTAATAGTTTTAGTTTTTACTAAGGAACACCCAATCTGATTCAAATAGAAGGGATTTCCCGAAAAATCTTTTGCAAGTTAGAGCAGCAAAGACAAGCCTGAACTACATATGAGGGTTCGAAAAGCCACTGGAGTTCCAGATCGTCAGCAACCAGAAATTGTCGAAGGCAACCCTGGGAGATGTTCGTTTTATTCGTGGAAGCAGAACAGGAAAAACAGATTTACATGTGCTACATGCAAAATATACATCTGTGGAGAGCCACGAATGTCCTATTGGCAACGTGGATCTTCTGGAAGAAACAGATTCGGACTAAAAAGTTTCAGAGTGTCAGTGTGTATGTGTAAAAGTGTCAGATGTTTACAGAGTTGACATTATGCTAACCAAACAGATATCTTTACATTCACGTTTTCTAACATGTCATTTTCCAAAGCAATGTTGTTTGATAGTCTAAGTTATTTCCAGTAAAAAGATTTTTCAGTTATTAGGTCTTTAGTTATACGTTTTTAGTTTATTATTGCTTGCCACGGTGGGTGAGTGGTTATAGTGTCGAACTACCAACCCCAAGATTGCAGGTTCGCTCCTGACCGTGGTAAGTGATTTTTGAAAGGCGACAAAAATCACGACACTCATGTCATACGTTGTTGGCATGTTAAGGAACCCATTTGAATTAAGTAGACCGTGTTCATTGGCAAAATTAATCTCGGGATTTTCCGCCAACACAAAGTTCCTAATTTCTCTACTTGAAAGCGCTGTAGTGTCAAGGAGTCTAGATATCTAACCTCCTTGACTTTCATAGCGTTCAAAGGAACGACGAAATTCGACATGCAAGCTACCCTCTGGGTGTCAATTAACAAAGCTTGCACCAGGCACCCGAGGCCATACGATATTATCATTATTATTATTAGTTTATTATTACTCATATTATTATTATTGCCCGGTCCCAAGTCCGGGATGAGAAAGGAGGAGGGTTCGATGGCAGGCTTAACAACAAGCTGGTCGGTAAAACAAATTCTGTTGTATCTCAATGCACTGGCTAGAATAAATATTATGGATGAAACTGCTAGGGCGTTCTCCGCTGTAGGCGACGCGCATCATCATCGCCCGAATGGTGTGAGAAATGTGCAAGGGCTCCCCACTCAAGGACGGGGTGGGCTAAAGAAGCGAGTCCAACAAATCAGAATGGCAACCATTAACATTGGTACTCTTACGAGTCGAAGCCGAGAACTTGCAGATACCTTGAAGAACCGACAAGTAGATATTGCCTGCATCCAGGAAACCAAATGGTCTGGCTCAAAATCCAAGGATATTGGTGAAGGATACAAATTATTCTACCACGGAAAGATATCAGGCAGGAATGGCGTAGCTATAGCTGTGAGTACAAAGTTCATAGATCATGTCTCTGAAGTAAACCGTCTTTCTGACAGATTGATGTCTATTAAGATCGACACTGGTACGAAAACCTTACGTGTGGTTTCATGTTATGCTCCACAAACTGGGTGCACGTATGATGAGAAGGATGAATTTTGGAACAACCTCGAAACTTACCTACAGTTTGTTGAAGAAGAACTCCTGTTCATTGGTGGTGACTTAAATGGCCACGTTGGAGAGAATAGAAATGGTTTCGAGAGAGTACATGGTGGACAAGGCTTTGGAGAGCGAAATGAGGATGGAAACAGAATCCTGGAATTTGCTGAGGCCTTAGACTTAGCTGTGACAAACACCTTTTACAAAAAGCGACCATCGCACCTCATTACCTACAGTAGTGGTGGAAGAAATACGCAGATTGATTATTGGCTGGTACGAAGGAATGATCTGAAGTTTGTCACTGATGTAAAAGTCATACCATCAGACATTATTGCACCCCAACATCATCTGCTTCTCCTCAATTTTAGGATTCGCCTTGATCTCAGCAAGAAAAGTCTTAAATCTACATCGGAACGAATTAAATGGTGGAAATTAAAACAACATCACATCCAGCTGAAAACATCTATAGGTTCTTTATCTATGCCAGAACAAGGTCAACACGTTGATGAAATCTGGGCAAAGGCCTCCACACATATTACGACTTGTGCTACTGACATCATGGGTAAATGGAATTCTCATGTCCAAGATGCCATCAGGATGAAGAAGTTAGCGTATAAGACCTGGCTCCAATCGGGACTGGATCTTGATCGTCAGCAATATAGAAGATTGAAGTCGGTGGCAAAACAGGAAGTGGCAAAGGCTAAAGCAGACCATTACAAGAGCATGTACGAAGAGCTCAACACACCAGAAGGAGCAAATAATTTCTACAGACTAGCGAAGAATCGCCATCGTTCCACTCAAGATGTTGGACATGATATGATCATTAAGAATGAAAATCAACAACCTCTACGGAAACCTAATGAGATCCTTAACCGATGGAAACAGCACTTCGAAAATATTAGCAACGAAGAATTTCCGCATCCACCACTACCAGCTGTGGATCCTGTACTTGGTCCAGTACCAGCCATCACGGTTGCCGAAGTGGAGACCGCTATGAAGAAAATGAAAAATGGAAAGGCAACTGGACCGGATGATCTCCCATCGGAGGTGTGGAAGATGCTTGGATCACAAGCAGCTCAGTTTCTAGCAGATCTCTTCAACAAGATCATCAATGAAAACGAAGCTCCTCTTACTTGGCTCAGCAGTGTAACAATACCAATATGGAAAGGTAAAGGAGATGTGCACAACTGCTCAAATTATCGACCGATTCGCCTGCTTTGCCACACTATGAAGATATTTGAGCGTATCGTGGATACACGCCTTCGTGACATAATCAAGATTGCCTCAAACCAGTGTGGTTTTATGAAAGATACAGGGACAATCGATGCTATTCACGCCGCTCGTCTTTTGATGGAAAGCCACCTAGAAAAGCGGAAACCACTCCATATAGCCTTCTTGGATCTTGATAAGGCCTTCGAAAGGGTACCTCGTGATCTAATATGGTATGCACTACGACAGCATGGGGTACCAGAAGCATATGTTCAATGGGTTCAGCTTCTTTATCGGAATGTCACCAGCTATGTCCGATGTGCTTCAGGAAACTCCGCAACTTTTCCCATCCGAGTTGGTGTTCATCAGGGGTCAGCTTTGTCCCCGCTCCTGTTCATTATCTGTCTTGACACCATCGCAGCCGAACTACTGCAACCACATCCCTGGACCTTGCTCTATGCTGACGATATCATTGTAGCCTGCAAGTCTCGCCAAGAATTGGAACAACATGTTCAATGTTGGAAAACTGCACTAGACACCCATGGCCCACGACTTAATATTGGGAAGACAGAGTATATGGAGTGTGGAGTACCAAGTGAAGGATCTATTCACATTGATGGCACTGAACTCCGAAAATCATCTGCATTCAAATACTTGGGTACGCTAATCTGTTCAGATGGCCGAACACTCCCAGATGTCCGAAACAGAGTCAACGCTGCATGGCTGAAATGGCGCCAAGTTACTGGAGTCCTTTTTGACCGGAATGTGCCACTATATCTGAAGTCGAAAATGTACAGAACCATCGTTCGACCGGTAGCACTGTACGGTACTGAATGCTGGCCTGTAACGAAGAGACATGAACAACAACTACATGTCATGGAGATGAAGATGATTCGCTGGACACAGGGACTTACTAGACTGGACCACATCATGAATGACAATGTTCGAGCTACATTTGGTGTGGCTCCAATCCATGAAAAATGCGGGAGAGCCGTCTGCGTTGGTATGGCCATGTACTGCGTAGCAATCACTCTTCAGTCGCGAGAACTGCACTTGACATCAGTCCAGAAGGCCGACGACCACGAGGGCGACCGAGAAAGCGCTGGCTGGATACTATGCGGGAGGACATGCAACTAGTGAATGCCACAACTAGAGACGCTCAAGATCGAGCAGTATGAAAGAAAAAGTGCAGAAAAGCAGACCCTGCAATAAAGCGGGATTAATGCTAGGAAGATGATGATTATTATTATTATTATTCATATTATTATAACCTTATACCTACGTAATACGGGTAATAACCACAGACGGTACCACGTTTATACATGTCTCACAAGATACGGGAAGAAATGGGAGCAGCTGCCAACCTGCCTCAAGGCTGTTAACCACAGAGAGATACTCACAAGATAAACATCGCTATGGTTACCTCTATATTAGCGTACGTATTGTTGGAGATTGTTGCGCGCACCACGGCCTGTCAGTGGCGTGCGGTGAGACTAGTGGATACCCACTTAGAATAATAATAATAATAATAATACAGTAATAATAATAATAATTAATAATAATAATAATAATTTATAATTAATTTCGAAACGAAATCGCGATATGATGATGAAAGATCACATGTAGGCGTGCCATATAAAGCTCTGTCATTGTGCAGGGGCACATTCAAACCTAATATGTTTGCCTTAAAGATAGCGTAATTACAATAAATCATGCATCAGATTGTTCAGGAAGAATTGTAAATTTCTTTAAGACCCCGTTACACTTTCCGGTTTTATTTCATTATATTATCCACAGTTGGCCTAAACGACAGAAGAGAAGAAGAAGAAGAAGAAGAAGAAGAAGAAGAAGAAGAAGAAAATTCTAGTGTTGCTAACCTAATTATTGACTTGTCATTACAGATCACTTAAAATGCATCTACAACAGCTCTAAAAATAAAAAATGAACGTTAAATAAATAATAATTATTATTATAATAATTATTTTAAATATATAAATATTAATTAATTAATATTCAACTAAGGTAATAGGCGAGATTTGGGAAACAGAAAAACTTCTTGGGGGCTGGACTTCAGCCGTTATTCACTCTCTTCATAAGAATGGCGACAGGATGGATGTAAACAACTAACGTGGTATCTCGCTTCTCCAAATAACCAACAAGATCCTCTCCAATGCTCTCTGGCTAGAGTAGAACAACAACTGGAGTCAATACTGGGAGAATACTAAGGAGGTTTTAGGAAAGGACGTTCCTGTGCTGAACAGATGCTGAATATGAAATCGGTCCTTTCATATCTCAAGATTAGAAATAAAGAATTTGTTGTGATCTTCATTGAATTTACGAAAGCATATGATTCTGTTGATCGATTCACTCTATTTGAAATCTTAAACGAACTAGGCTTGGATAACAAGACAAGGGCAATCATCCAGGAGACCTTAACCAACACTACGTTCAAGGTAAAGTTCAGAGGAGAAATTTCCGATGACTTTGACATAAGCACCGGTGTAAGGCAGGGGGATGGAGTATCACCTTTGCTCCTCAATAGTGTGCTTGACGGTGTCCGGACATAACGTACCACGGACAAAACGTATCACTTGTTTTTCAAGGACATAACATACCACCTAGGTCGTTATCTACCTAAGAACGGTTTTCCCGTAACCCCCAAATATTTACGCTAGGACATAACGTACCACTTGATATCAGACAGGCATTCCAGTTACAGGTTCATTACCACATAAACATCAGTGGCGATCACACTGTGCGGCTTTAAACATTTTGGTATTGTAACATGGAGTTGTGTACAACGAATAAGGGCGGTTTATGTGCGCACTTCGACGGATGAATTACGAATTGTATATAGAAAGTTCAAAGAGAAAGAAGAAATATGTCAAGTATGATGAACAGCTTGACAGAATAATGAAGCGGTATGAAGAGAATGGAAACTTGAAATCTTGCGTGAGAGCTCTTTCATATTCGCAGAACTTGGAATAAAACTTCACATGGCGAACTTGCTATTCACTTAGAATGAAACATCCCATGACGAACTTGCTATTCGCTATGATATAAAACCCACAAAAACAATTTAATGTTTTTTAATTAAAAAACATAGTAAGGAAAACGAAAAATGATCAGAGTTTAACCACAGCTGATTTTAAACACGCCAAAATGTTTATAAACATTTTGCCAGTCCAAAGCCCGGATAAAGTGTGATGGTAATACAAAAACTTATCATATTTTATGTTATGTTATTGCCGACGTATTTATTACCAGGATTAATTGAGCAATACCGAGCAAGTGACCGTGCGGTTAGGGTTTCATGCACCCTAAATACTTCCCACTCTTTCAAGTGGTACGTTATGTCCTCTCCTAAGTATTTAAAGTCATTAGCTGACTCTTCGCAGGTAATCAGCCGGCCAAGTGATACGTTATGTCCGGTGGTACCGTGCTTAACAAAGTCGTCCGTGAGTGGCGGTGAGAATTGAGCAACAAAGGAGTTGAAAATAGCGTGAGACTGGGATACAAAAACATGAATCTGATAGTTGATTGTCTAACGTTCGCGGATGATCTCGCATTTTTTTCTCATTCCATGAGTACAGCCATAGAACTAATCAGCGAACTCCAGAAACAAGCAGCAAAGGCAGGCCTCAATATCTCCTTCGAGAAACCCGAATCTATAATATAAGGCTGGCACTTAGAGAACTAGCCATTGGAAGGTGAAAGATCAAGCGGACAGTTAAGTTAGAATACCTAGGTGAATGGATAGAGCCTAATATCTCTGAGAATGAGGCCTTCACATCACGAATGAGAACATGAAGTCCGTGAAGAAATATACAGCCTATTTTCATATGTCCTACTCATGTTAATTGCCTCTATCAACATACAAAATTTCAGTTTGAAGGTTGTGATAGATTCGTAGATATTGAGAACCGTCTAAATATTTCAGATGGTTCGCAGGTTGGATTTTTATTTATGTGCTATTACATGAAGATTATTGTATACGTGTGATATTCAAACAACAATCGCATGATTAGAACACAAGAAGTAAAAACGAGATTTTAAAATTTCGCACAGCTGCCATCTTGTGGTTATGAAAACAATTGAAATAAATTAGATGCCAGTGGATTAACATTTGTAAAAGTATTTAAAGTGCAATGTTTCACTGCACTCGGATGGTTAAATCGCGAGAAACGTTCATTTAAATATGTATATTTCGCGTCACTGCCATGTTGGATTTCTGCTCACCAGGTTATTGAAAGTCCTATAGGTGAACTTATATTCATACCCCCTATGAACATTTAAAAAATCAGTTTGATTGCTGTAAAAGGTTCGTAGATATTAAGAACCGTCTAAATATTTCGGATGCTCGCCATTTTGGATTGTTATATGTATAAGCCATAGAGTTATGTACCATTAAAGGAAAATTATTGCGTAGGTTCACTATTCAAACTTTCTCTTCGATCGCTTGATTACGACACAAGAAATAAAAACTTAATTTTTAAATTTCGCACAGCCGCCATCTTGAGGTTATGTAAACAGTTGAATTAAATTAGATGGCAGTGCATTACAATCTGCAAAATCATTTACTGTACCACATTTCACAGCGCTCAGAGAGTTAAATCACGAGAAAAGTCTATTAAAATATTTCAAATTCGCTTGGTCGATATGTTCGTTTTGTACTTTACAGGTTTATGAAATATACATAGGTAAACTTGTATCAGTACCCTTTATCACCGTACAAAATTGCAGGGTGATATCTGTAATAGCTTCGGAGATATAGAATGTCAGTGAAATATTTCGCACAGCCGCCATTTTGAGGTTATGTAAACAATTGAACTAAATTAGACTTCAGTGCATTACAATGTGTATAAACATTTGCTGTACCAAGTTTCATTATGTTTGGATGGTTAAATCGCGAGAAAAGTCTATTTAAATGTCTCAAATTCGCTTGGCCGCCATGTTGGTTTTGTAGTTACCAGATTTTTGAAAGTCTCGTAGGTGAACTTCTAGTAGTACCCTTTATCACCGTACACAATTTCAGGGTGATATCGGTAATAGTTTCGGAGATACTGAATGCTGGTGAAATATTTCACACAGCCGCCATGTTGGATTGGTGAGACACAATAAAATTTTAAGGGCACGGTCGGGGTCGGCCAGAATGGTGCTATGATCTTACCGAGTTTCATTGAAATCGCTCCAGCCGTTTGGAAGTTATTAGGGGGACACGCGCACACACACACGGACAAAAGGTGATCTAATAAACCTATTGTTTCATAAAATGAAAATAGGCTAAAACTAGTAACTGCATACCAGTTAACCAAGGGAACCTATAACAAAAAATCATTATCCCTAACCTAATGCCAAGCTTCTACATTACTGCACAGACATCCGACCCGAAGCCCTATATGCTGCAGAGTGCCTTACGATGCACAGAAAAGGCCTTATGGGGAAACTTGAAACCAAAGAAAGGAAGATCTTACGGAAAATCTTGGGCCCAGTCAAGGAAAACGGTGATTACAGACGGTGGCACAACCATTGACGCGTTTCTATCGGCCTCATCAGTAAGTACGCTTGTGATTATGTCTAGTGAAAAGAACTTCTGACTTGATATTACTTGTATGATAGTTCCTAACTGAGACGCTCGAGGTCAGGAGCGACTGGATTCTCCGTTTGGTCGCCGATATCTGCTCTCTCTGGTGAAGACTTGCGAACTTGTTGCTTATTGGTCTGACATTTGTAGCTGGTTAACCTTCACTGCGGTAATTGTAAAAGACACAGTAGAACAACGTTGATTATTATCGATGTAAAAAATAAAAGAGTGTAAGATTTTCACGAAGACAAGGGAGACGCAAAATGTAGCAGCTAATCGTCGAGATCATAAACCAATAGCCTTTGGCTATTTTGGTGGTTACTCATTACTCTGAACTTAAAGAATTATGGCCTACTAACTTTTAGACACCGTGGAATAGTTTGCAATTTAATATTTTTATTGTGAAAGGCAAAGCAGTTTTATCTTGTCATCGTGTGTACCTACTGATGGATGACTAGTGATCGGAGATTTATGTGGCGGGCTGATTTGAAGTGAATTGTGCTGTTTTGAAGTTCCTACTTAGTAATATTAATTATTTATTGGTTAGTGCCAGTTTATGGAATCTTCGAAAGGCCATCGTTTTATGTTGGCATTGCTTCATATTTTGCAACTGAGGTACTTGTAAGTATCGATCCGGTTCTAAGAGAAAGGTAATGTGTAAGTCATCTTTATTTTGGTACATATGTTGTCTTGGAATCTGTTAGGTTATTTTCTGTGTCCAGCCCATGATTTCTCATGTGATGTTGGCAACTCATTTAGGTTCAGTGAACAGGGTTTTTAAACTTGCTTTTCATTTGTAACTTCCTTTTATCCCTTTCACTCAGAGGCGTCGAGAGGATGTGCGGGGCCTGCCGCGTGAAAGTGCGCGGGGCCTAGTAGGCATGAGTTCACGGGTGGGGGGAAGGGGGAGTAAATGCAAATTTTAGACTATAAGTGGCTGTGTTGTACGGAGAGTGATGTTTTAAAAGAAATTACAATTTTAGGCTAGGCAAAACTCATTTTATTACATTTCTAGCTTCTAAACAAACCTCAACAAATAGGATAATCATAAAATTGTATACAGGAAGCACCTGATCAGATAAAAGCAACAAGCAATATCAGTGGAAACCTGATATAATGAGCTAACACAGGTGATTTTTTTTTGCATAAATAATATATTATGGAAAACGAAGCATGTGCTTGATCTACTTTCTTACCCAAACGCACATAATTAATAATTGCGACACCCGTGCAATGACACCGCCGCATGACCAGCAGCACGTCGGTAACTCGATAACCAACGCTCTGCTTCACCACTGCGACACCTGGAATCACTGCTACCTGGAATGGGGGCCCAACTTACCTTGTTTGAGAGGTCCGGGTCGCTTCCGCAGCAAAATCACCTCCAGAAGACATGTCCCAACAGAAGAGCTCCAAAAGGGGTGGAAGGAAAGTGGAGAAGGGGACAACGCACAGGCTATTCAACAGACACCCCCTACTAACCGACAGAACTGCTGCCGGTGAAATAATGCCACAACAGTAGATTTAAAAATTTACCATAAAATTTAATTGTTAAAAATTTCAAGAGAAAACACCTCCACCAGGAACAGAACATGCGTGCTTGCAAACAAAAGACAAGGATTAAATTGAAATTTAAAAAGTTAAAAAGCCCAAAGCTTAAAATAAAATTATATATATATAGGCATAATTAAATGACAACGGGCTGGGTAATTTACAAGGCAATGCAATATCGATCCGACATGCAGAAGCTCAGGCCACGCCGAAAAAGAAAGGATTGAAATTAAATTAAATAAAATAAAATGGGATTAGAAAATAAATAAATGTTATGCACGACGGCGGAAAACACAAGGACATTCACCAAAAATCACAAAATAAAAATCAACAAGATTACATTTAAAAATATATATATTAAGCTAACACACAACACGTTTGCTTTTCGAGGCCGGCGCCAATGGACTGACATCGAGACCATCATGCATCACGGCATAACAACAAAACATGGCCACTAAAAACACAAGGAAACCGCATGCCTGATCGAAATTACGGCAAACAATTAATAAAATTAAATTTAAACATTAGCAGAAGGAAATGAACGGCGGAAAACAATTATATCTAAAAACTATTAATGCAAGTCGCTTTTATGACTCGACGGATCTTACATTAGATTTAAAAAAATATGACAATCCCAAGATTGCCAAATGAAAATAAATAATAATTTAAACGCAAAATAAACGTATAAATGTGTCTCCAGAAGGTACAAGAAATAATAACAAAATAAATAAATATAAGGAAACGTTATTAAAACATAAAAGAAATTTTTGGCCTATCATGCAAACAAACATGCATCTCCGCGTACATGCAAGGCCAATATAGGAGCTACATAACAATATAAATAAGATATAATAAAGTAACGTACCTTAAATTTTTCAGTGGAGACACAATAAAAATAAAATATTTAACACATTCAAAAAAAAACATAAAAGATATGAACTGCCTGCACATTGCTTCGGTAGAACACAGAATCCGCTTCGATCATCCAGGAGGCTTCCCTTGTTGTAGGCGGAAAATACACGTCATCTTCCAAGCAATTTAAGAAATAACAGTCTAGGAGGACATGCCCTTCCGGCACGGAAGGGCACTTATGGAGTTTAGGTGGTACGGAATATTGTACTTCTTTTACAAGTTCGTAAACTTACCAACTGCGCAGGCGCGCGTTACGAACAAATGACATGCGGCTGACTACGCATGCGCACGTGGCAACCAAATGAATAGCGGCGCATGCGCGCAGTGGGTAACTAACACAGATGTTGGATAGCAACACAATCGCACAGCACTCTCTTAGCTCTGCAGAAGTCATCTGTTCAACTCTGCGAAGACAAGTAAATCGAGGGTGCCCGATCACGAATCTACTATTAAATCACACTATCACATGGTTATGAAAGCCGGACGTCCCCGGAAGTGGAAAATATCATACTGCTGTAAGTACATGATTCAACTTATTGAAAAGGTTAAAACGAGTAATTATAGATACTTTTCCGTAGAATTCAATTAGACCATAAGTTGAATTTTTACCAGTTGTTATATACATTTGGGCCCCATTTTTTTTTTCAAAAACCAAAACATTTAATAACATCAAAACGGTGAGAGATATCAAAATATGATAAGGGGTAGAAAAGTTGCAAATCACTGAGATCTTACACCTGTAGATTTAACTTTTTTCGATAGGATCGACGCTTCCCGAGATATAACGATTCGAAAAAAATAATGAAATTCACGGCCCCAAAAAGGGAAAATGGTGAGAGATCAAAAAATCATATGAGTTAAAAAAAGTTGCTAATCACTGAGGTCCTAAATTTGTAGATTTTACTTTGTTCGATACGTTCAACCGCTTCCCAAATATAACGGTTCGAAAAAGAGGAAGAAATTCAGGGCTGCAGAAAATCAAATCGGTGAGAGATATCAAAAAATCTGAAGGGTTGAAAAAGTTGCTAACCACTGAGATCTTACACCTGTAGATTTAACTTTGTTAGATACGGCCAACCGTTTCCCAGATATAACGGTTCGAAAAAAGGAAGACATTCAGGGCCCCAGAAAAGAAAAACGGTGAGAGATATCAAAACATCATCAGGGGTAAAAAAAAGGATGAAATTCAGGGCCCCAAAGAATGGTCCGGCCATGCACCAATTTTAACGCCCGACAAGAGTTCCTGACAGGCCCAATTTCTTTCCCCGTGACACATTTCAGCTCGATATACGTACATTTTCAGGGCCCCAAAAAAAGACAACGCTGAGAGATATCAAAAAATCGTTATGGGTAAGATCGTTGCATACCGCGGAGATTTAACACTTGTGTATTTAACTTTTTTCGATATGACCAACCGTCTCCGTGATATATCGATTCCAAAAGAGTTTCAAATTCAGAGCCCCGAAAAAAGATCCAGCCCTGCACCGATTTTAACGCCGAAAAATAGGGTTCCTCATAGGCTCTAGCTCTTTTACCGTTCCAAATTTCAGCTTGATATCTTGAAAATTGCGACCTGTACTTTGCTAAACCCAAAAACGACACGCACATACGCACAACTTCAGGGCCCCAAAAAAGAAAACGGTGAGAGATATCAAAAAATCGTTTTGAGTAAAAAAGTTGCATACCGCAGAGGACTTACACCTATACGTTTAACATTTTTCGATACGATCAACCATTTCCGAGATATATCGATTCCAAAAAAATGTTTGAAAGTCAGGGCCCCAAAATGAGATCCGGCCCTGCACCGATTTTAACGCCCGACAACAGGTTTCCTCACAGGGTCTAACTCGTTCACCGCTCCAAATTTCAGCTCGATATCATGAAAATTAAGACCTATACTTCGCCCAAACCAAAAATGTCATGCACAATTGACTTTTTCAGGGCCCCAAAAAATCAAAACAGTGAGAGATATCAAAAAATCGTTTTGAGTAAAACAGTTGCATACCGCGGAGATCTTACACATGTAGATTTAAAGTTTTTTGATAAGACCAACCGTTTCCGAGATATATCGATTCAAAAAAAAATTGAAATTCAGGGCCCCAAAAAAGATTCGGCCCAGCACCGATCTTAACACCCAATAATAGGATTCGTCAGTCACTAACTCTTTCACCGTACCAAATTTCCGATTCATATCTTGAAAATTGCGACCAGTACTTAGCTAAAAGCAAAAATGTCACGCACAATGGACATTTTCAGGGCCCTAAAAAAGACAACGGTGAGAGATATCAAAAAATCGTTTTGCGTAAAAACGTTGCATACCGTGGAGATCTTACACCTGTACATTTAACATTTTTCGATACAACCAACCGTTTCCGAGATATATCGATTCCAAAAAAAGGTTGAAATTCAGGGCCTCCAAAAAAAAGATCGGGCCCTGCACCGATCTTAACTCCGAACAATAGGATTCGTCACAGTCACCAACTCTTTCACCGTACCAAATTTCAGCTTAATATCTTGAAAATTGCGACCAGTACTTAGCTAAACGCAAAAATGTCACGCACAATGGACATTTTCAGGGCCCCCAAAAAAGAAAACGGTGAGAGATATCAAAAAATCGCTTTGAGTAAAAAAGTTGCATACCGCGGAGATCTTACACCTGTACATTTAACATTATTCGATACAACCAACCGTTTCCGAGATATATCGATTCCAAAAAACAGTTAGAAATTCAGGGCCCCCAAAATAGATCCGGCCCTGCACCTATTTTAACGCCCAACAATAGGATTCGTCACAGTCACTAAGTCTTTCACTGTTCCAAATTTCAGCTTAATATCTTGAAAATTGCGACCAGTACTTAGCTAAACGCAAAATTGTCACACACATTCGACATTTTCAGGGCCCCAAAAAAAGAAAACGTTGAGAGATATCAAAAAATCGTTTTGAGTAAAAAAGTTGCATACCGCGGAGATCTTACACCTATACGTTTAACATTTTTCGATACGATCAACCGTTTCCGAGATATATCGATTCCAAAAGAAAGTTTGAAATTCAGGGCCCCCAAAAAAGATCCAGCCCTGCACCGATCTTAACGCCCAACAATAAGATTCGTGACAGTCACTAACTCTTTCACCGTACCAAATTTCAGCTTCATATCTTGAAGATTGCGACCAGTACGTAGCTAAAAGCAAAAATGTCACGCACAATGGACATTTTCAGGGCCCTAAAAAAAGAAAACGGTGAGAGATATCAAAAAATCGTTCTGAGTAAAAAAGTTGCATACCGCGGAGATCTTACACCTGTTCATTGAACATTTTTCGATACGACCAACCGTTTCCGAGATATATTGATTCCAAAAAACAGTTAGAAATTCAGGGCCCCCAAAAAAGATCCGGCCCTGCACCGATTTTAACGCCCAACAATAGGATTCGTCACAGTCACTAACTCTTTCACGGTACCAAATTTCAGCTTAATATCTTGAAAATTGCGACCAGTACTTAGCTAAACGCAAAAATGTCACACACAATGGACATTTTCAGGGCCCCAAAAAAAGAAAACGGTGAGAGATATCAAAAAATCGTTTTGAGTAAAAAAGTTGCATACCGCGGAGATCTTACACCTATACATTTAACATTTTTCGATACGATCAACCGTTTCCCAGATATATCGATTCCAAAAAATGTTTGAGTTTCAGGGCCCCCAAAAAAGATCCGGCCCTGCACCGATTTTAACGCCCAACAATAGGATTCGTCACAGTCACTAACTCTTTCACCGTACTAAATTTCAGCTTAATATCTTGAAAATTGCGACCAGTACTTAGCTAAACGCAAAAATGTCACACACAATGGACATTTTCAGGGCCCCAAAAAAAGAAAACGGTGAGAGATATCAAAAAATCGTTTTGAGTAAAAAAGTTGCATACCGCGGAGATCTTACACCTATATATTTAACATTTTTCGATACGATCAACCGTTTCCCAGATATATCGATTCCAAAAAAATGTTTGAGTTTCAGGGCCCCCAAAAAAGATCCGGCCCTGCACCGATTTTAACGCCCAACAATAGGATTCGTCACAGTCACTAACTCTTTCATCGTACCAAATTTCAGCTTAATATCTTGAAAATTGCGACCAGTACTTAGCTAAACGCAAAAATGTCACGCACAATGGACATTTTCAGGGCCCCAAAAAAAGAAAACGGTGAGAGATATCAAAAAATCGTTTTGAGTAAAAAAGTTGCATACCGCAGAGGTCTTACACCTATACGTTTAACATTTTTCGATGCGATCAACCGTTTCCGAGATATATCGATTCAAAAAAATAGGATGAAATTCAGGGCCCCAAAAGAAGGTCCGGCCCTGCACCGACTTTAACGCCCAACAATAGGGTTCGTCACAGGCCCCAACTCTTTCACCGTACCAAATTTCAGCTCGGTATCTTGAAAATTGCGACCTGTACTTTGCTAAACGCAAAAACGTCACGCACATACGTACATACGTAAGTACGTACGTACATACAGACAGACTTTTTCTGAAATATTTTTTTTTCGACTCTGATTCGATTGGAATAGGTTTGAACACTGGGTGGCGCTTAGTTTCCGAGATCTCGAAAAATCCTACCACGGCTATATGAAAGCCTATAGGATCTAGATCCGGCTTTCATAACAAGGGTCTAAACCTCCACAATCCGTTGCTGGTAACCCCAGCATTCGCTGTGAGGAAGACATCGACTCCCTCACAGAGAAGTTCACTCAATCACTCCTACACGCCGCCCGCACTGCAGCCATTGGTCCTCAATACGAAAACCTAAGTCCTTCACCATCTTGCCACAATCAAGCGGAAAAATATGTATAGGTGGAGGTGGCAAACTACTCGTGATCTTCGCCTCAAGCATGAATGGTACCGTCTTAAACGCATCGTTCATACTGCCATGCTTGACCTCAGAAATCAATCATGGCAAACCAAACTAGGGAACATGGCTGGCAACTCCAGCTCTCTGTGTGGTATGGCCAGAAAATTGCTAAGGAAAAGGACTGGCATCCCTCCATTACATGGCACACGTGGAATGGTCTTCAATAACGTCGATAAGGCTAACGCCCTGGCGGATACCTTTGAAAAAGCCTGTGAGCCTAACCAGGAACCTTGTGACGACGACTTTGTTCACGAAGTTCGACATGACCTTCGTGGCGGCTTCCAGGGCGGACTTCCCCAGGGCTTTAGATTTGTCTCGCCTACCGAACTGCTCAATTACATTAAGAAGTTGAAGACCCGTAAGGCCCCTGGCCCCGACTACGTCTCAGCTTCACTTTTGAAGAACCTGAGCAAAAACGCTCTCACATGTCTCACTAAACTCTTCAACGCCATCTACAGATTTGGTTACTTCCCTTCAGCCTGGAAACTAGCCAAAGTAATAATGATTCTTAAACCAAATTCTAACGCCACATTTCCGCAAAATTACAGGCCCATAAGCCTCCGTTCTATAATTTCTAAACTTTTTGAATTGACTCTTCTTGCCAGGCTGAAGATCTACATAGATAATATAATTAATAACGAGCAGTTCGGCTTTCGACAAGGCCACTCCACGGTGCACCAACTACTTAGACTCATTGAACTCATTACACGCCAATTTAATGAAAATCTTATGACAGGAGTTTGCTTCCTAGATATTAGTCGTGCTTTCGACAAAGTCTGGCACAGTGGTCTGCTGTACAAGATGAAGCACTTTGCCTTCCCAGACCACCTATTAAAGGTCGTGCAATCATACCTCAAACACAGGAAATTCTATGTCCAGGTGGATGATGCCCATTCCTCTATAAGAAGGATCAAAGCCGGAGTACCGCAGGGCACCGTCATAGCTCCCTCCCTCTTCAATATCTATGTCTCTGACATGCCCACTACAGACGCTACCAGTCTCCACCTATATGCAGATGATACTGCCATCTCTACAACCTCCTGGAAAGGACATAGAATCTGCAATAATCTCCAAGTCGCTCTCGACACCTTAGTACCCTGGCTAAGGAGATGGGGAACTAAAATTAACGTCAGTAAATGTTCTGCTACTCTGTTTGCAAAGAAACGTAAACACACCGAAGTCCAGGATCTCAACTTCTTCGGTGAAGCAATCAGATGGCAGTCAGCCACTAAATATCTAGGTGTCACGCTGGATCAAGGCCTTACTTTCGCTAAGGAGGTCACAGATCGCGCGAATCAAGCGAAAGGGATCCAAGCTCAGCTCTGGCCCTTACTGAGGTCTCAAGGAGCTCTAGACGACAAAAGCAAACTCCTTACCTACAAAACCGTCATACGACCTATTATGGAATATGCCAGTCCGGTATGGGGATTTGCTGCACCCTCCACCATCAACAGACTCCAGGTTGTTCAGAACCGTGCGTTGCGAATGATCTCAGGCGCCCCCTGGTATGTTCGTAACGCACAATTACATTTAGATTACAACCTCGCTACCATCCAGGAGCGAATCCGAGGACAGGCAACTCAATTCTATCGTACAGCTACACAAAACAGGAATCCACTCATTAACAGATTGGGTGATTACCGAGCCAGGGGGAACCGCCATAAGCGCCCCCGTATACTTATTGAATAAATTTCTACATGCTACTATAGCACTTTAACTTAACATGCTATCTAGCACTTTTACTTTCACTCCAAATTTAACACTTCTCTTTCTGAATTTCTCTCTTGAATCTTCTACTTCTACTATCCTTTCTAACTTCTGTCTTCCAAATGCTTAAATGCACTAGGTCACATCCTGGCCAATTAGACTCACGGTAATCACCCAAGCCCCCACAATCAAATGCTGCTGGTCGAATCATCTTTTAGATAAGACACTTAAGGCCCCTTTGGGGTCGACAGGTCAAATTAATACGCAACGAAGTCGGCGAAGCCGACTTCGCTTGCGTGGGCCAGGCCACAACACCTCAACAATTCAACTGGAAAAATCACACCGTCAACAACTATCAATCAGTAGCGAAATCAGGGGATACTCCTCGCGTGGATTACTACTGATTGAGACCCCAGACTGACGAACCACGAACCACGAACGACGAATGATAAGGGCCTCCCCATAGCACAGATTAATTATAACAACAACTATAATGCAACTATGGGTGACAAATGCCAATTACATCAGAAGGAAAACTTGGCTAATTGCTCCAGGTACAAACATCAAAATTCAGTCTACACACCCTACTTTTCGAGAAACTTCACCCCAAATTTAATTACCACCTACAGCTGTGTCGGCCATTAAAACATCTACGAGCTACCCCCATCATCACTGTATTAAGCAAAAGTCATTTCAAGTTCTTAAGACACACCTAAAAGCAACACGTAAAAATTTTTACTCTAAAATCAAATCCTACTCGCAAAATTATACTACCCAAAATTACTAACTCTATCTCCCTCATACCTGACGAGGCGATAAAGTTTATTCCACAATTTTCAATCCACTCATAACAGGGTAAAAGGAGCACCATTAGGAGCAACAGTCCCTAACACCATCGTATGGGCGCTTGGTCGCGCTTCGCGCTCCCAGCGCCCGCTTGCGCGCTTCGCGCGCTAGACGATGTTACTGCCTCAGAACTTGACTTGACATTATTATTTTAAAAAATCAAAACCTACTAAAGGTCTGTTATTTCTCCTTCTACAAAACCATACCTAACTAGAGGTCTATCACTCTTCCGTAACAATTAATAAAACTCATCTACATAAATTTTAACCGTTCTATCATAATTATTCACCCCGCTGAAGCAACTGCTGACAGGCCATGACAGCGAACTGAATAAAATAACATCTATTGCCGCTACGATTCGGATGATCAATAGCCTAGATGCTGACCCATTATCCATACTCGCAGCTCATTCAGGCATTAAATTCGTATTAGCACTCTCAAATCCAATGAACAGAATCTTCTAAGAATATTAAGCATTCCACCACGACGGAAAAATCACCAATGGAAAAAAAAACCCTCATATTGTATTATCTTTAATACAATGAGGGATACATTAATCAACACCAATATAATTTTAAAGTTAATCCAATCAAACATCAGAATTATTAACCATTTCACATTGGAGTGAAAGGAGCCCATTAGGGCACCAGACTCCAAGCACTTTTCTATCGCCTAAGCGAAACAGGACTGAAAGGGAGTACTACTAGGACGTTGCTGCCCAAGAACTTGACTTGAAACACTAGTCGAAGTAGCAAACCAATAGAACATCTCAAATAATAAATAGGTATCAACCACCTAAACCACTTCTGGAATTTTAGAACCAAAATGTCTTTAAAAAATCTAAAAATAGCCACCTGGAACGCCGATGGAGCAAATTTTCTATATAAAAAACTAGAACTAACACATTTCGTTAATAACCACAAGATAGATATACTGCTAATACCAGAATCTAAATTAAAACCCACCAACAGATTCACTATTCGCAACTACACCATCTAAAGAAATGATAGGGATGGATTAGGACGAGGTACCCTAATCACAATTAAAAATAACATCTCCAAATAGCTTAATATGATAATAGTGGAAACTCTCGCCACTTAACACGCAGAGCAGCGGCGACAGCACATAGTGCTACTATCTAGCGGGTCGAATAGATAACTACGAACTATTGGAGTTTATCACAATTCGACTTAAAAAACGCAAAAAAAACAGATTTTTAGTACTTTGCGTACTTATTGCAGCATAATACAAGGAAGGGAGATGGGCGTTGTTCCGAAAGGGGCAGCAATGAGAATGAAATACATGTATTATTTTATGACAGCAGTTTGACAAGCCTACAAATATCCAAAAGCAAATTACATTACACGTGAAATATCTTATTGAGCTTGATATTTTTAGTGGGAAGATTTTTCACTGATGAATCATTAGTTCCATTCACATACCGGTATGCCTTTTATGCTGGCTGCGTGGCTCAGCGATAACGATCTCACCAACACCTTGGGAACACCTCCCAAGATTGCAGGATCGAATCCTGGCACTGCCAGTTGGCATTTGAGAGTGCGCAAATGTGAGGGAGCCATGTCAGTAGATTTACTGGCACGTTAAATATTCCCTTCGGGGCGAAATTCCGGTACCCCGGCGTCTCTAAAAGTCGCAGTACTTAACAGGGACGTAAAACCAATGAAAATGAAAATTAAACACATACCGTAAGCCTTAATAGTGACTTTGAAATACTCGTCAGTCAGTAATTTTGTACAGCTATTACAGATGCCTTCATTAGGGTCATTAATTGATAGAAAACCAGTTAATCTGCTTCAAATCCCATGGGTGCTTTCAGACAAAAAAAAATGCATGACATTTTGGAAGGCAAACCCCCCAAACACATTTGGAAACAGCATTGTGGAGTTATCTACTCTTCACAACCCACTGAGCGCACTTGGAAAAGGATTAAATGGATAGGTTTAATCACAACAATGATTTAAAGAAAGACAGAGGCGGCCCTAGCAATATTTTCAGGTGGTGCGAGATCCCCCCCCCCCCCCCTCTCCCCTGTGGAGACTAAGTATAACAAACATTTTCTACAGATATAGGACCTCAGTGATTAGCAACTTTTTTTAACTCTTATGATTTTTTGATATCTCTCACCATTTTCCTTCTTTGGGGCCGTGAATTTCATTCTTTTTTTCGAATCGTTATATCTCGGAAAGCGTCGATCCTATCGAAAAAGTTAAATCTACAGGTGTAAGATCTCAGTGATTCGCAACTTTTCTACCCCTTATCATATTTTGATATCTCTCACCGTTCAGATGTTATTAAATGATTTTGGTTTTTGAAAAAAAAATGGGGCCCAAATGTATATAATAACCTGTATAAATTCAACTGATGGTCTAATTGAATTCTACGGAAAATTATCTATAATAACTCGTTTTAACCTTTTCAATAAGTTGAATCATGTATTTACAGCAGTAAGATATTTTCCACTTCCGAGGACGTCCGGCTTTCATAACCATGTGATGGTGTCAGCATTACCTAGAATAACATTTTATAATTTTCCTACATTTCCTCGCAACCGGGTCGAAGGTCCGAAATGCAATTCCGCAGGCCTTGCTGCCAACAAAGTTCCTTGAGATTATAACCCCTCTTGCTGGCCCCTTACTGCTGCGCCACCGTCTCATCAAAAGCAGGTCGTGCTGCGTGGACTCCTGTACTTCGCTAAACCCAAAAATGTCACGCACAATGGACATTTTACCCTTCAGCAATGTACAGATCGCAATGTTGTTTTAAGGGGCCTAACATCTATGTTATCGGCCCCTGGTTATGAAAGCCGGATCTAGATCCTATAGGCTTTCATATAGCCGTGGAAGGAATTTTCGAGTTCTCGGAAACTATGCGTCGCCCAATGTTCAAACCTATACCAATCGAATCGGAGTTGAAAAAAAATTCAAAAAAAGTCTGTCTGTATGTATGTACGTACGTATGTGCGTGACGTTTTTGCGTTTAGCAAAGTACAGGTTGCAATTTTCAAGATATCGAGCTGAAATTTGGTGTAAGATCTCAGTGATTAGCAACTTTTTAGACTCTTATGATTTTTTGATATCTATCACCGTTTTTAGCCTACTTTTCACATTTTGCAAAAATGAGGAAAAAGTAGACTTATGAGATCGATCCGGGAAAATGTGTGTCTGTATGTCTGTCTGTCTGTCTGTCTGTCTGTCTGTCTGTCCTTCTGTCTGTCTGGCTGTGTGTGTGTCCCCCCCTATCAACTCCTAAACGGCTGCAGCAATCAAAACCAAATTTAGTATGAGTAAAGATGTGCACCGGAATATCTCACGTCCATATTTGAAAATGATGTCAGTGCTACCAACTGCTGAAAAAACGCACTAGAAATTTGAGCTCCATGTTGGATATCTCGCAAGGTATGCATGGGAGCTATTCCAAAATTGGTACACATGCAGATAATACTATTTCAGTTTAATTTCCCGGAGGCCAACAATGACAGTGTTGCCAAAATAATTTTAAGCCTTCTGATAGGTCCAATGTTTAAATGCATATAACTTCTACACTATCAATTGGATTTCAACCAAATTTTGTATGTAATATTTGTACATAAACAGATATGATTGAGCGTATTCTTAAGAGCCACCAGGGCTGCCAACTGTTAATAATTGCTCTCTCTATTTTTTTTAATCCAAGTACCAATATATCAGAAAGTATGCAAGCCAACAGCTTTAAACTATGCACACGTATATACTGACATTTTAGATTAATTTGGAGTAACTTATATAAGTCAGTTCTACCAACATGATTATAAGCCTGCTGATAGTACCAATTTTTAAATACATGTAACTTCTATACTATCAGTTGGATTTCAACCAAATTTCGTATGTGCTATGTGTATCATAACAGATATTACTATTAGTATTGTTAAGAACAATCAGGGCTGCCAACTGTTAATAAATTCTGTCTATATTTTTTACCCTAATATCAATATATCAGAAAGTATGCAAGCCAACAGCTCTATACTTTGCACACGTATAGCACCTGACATTCTAGATTAATTTGGAGTAATTAATACAAGGCAGTGCTGCCAACATGATTCTATGCCTGCTGATATGTCCAATTTTAAAATACATGTAACTTCTATACTAACAAATGGATTTCATCCAAAATTGGCACAACAAGATATCATAATAATTCAGATTATTTCTGACCAGCACACGCATGGTATTGTTGGCAACATGCTTTTACGCGTGCTGATAGATCCAGTGTCTAACTGCGTGTAACGTCCTTTGGACTTCAACCTAATTTTGTATTCTGTACCTTAAGAGATGGAACTAAGAATATATTCAGTCACCAGGGCTGCCAACTGTAGTGCTCTATTAGGCTACATTATACCAGGTATATTTTGAACTAATTTGATATTTCGATATTACCAACTTAATTTTGTCATTATTCTAGATAGGTTCATATACTGTAGAATAATCATTGGCATGAAAAGTAGGCTGTATAGTTCTTCACGGAACTTCTTGTTATACTCTGGGGCCCTGAAATTCATAATTTTTTTTGAATCGTTATTTCTGAGTGCTCAAGTACAGCCGAACTATTAATACGGGTGCAAAACTAATAGTATATTCGTGATCAGCACCTTCGAGTTACCCATTTATTCATGTAAGGAAGTCTCATTTCGAGAAAAAATGTCCGTACCAGTTAAATTCCATAAGTTACTAAGCCCAAGGTCATAAATTCGAATTTGCGGCGTGTAACCCAGAAAGTAACTGTATGGTGTACATAAAAATAGTTTGGAGACGTTCCTTACGTTGCATGAGCGAAAAGCCACACCTAACACCCTTGGGGACGAGGATTCGATTCCCTCCCAGATACTGAGTCATAAATTCGAATTTGCGGTGTGTAACACAGAATGTTACCGTATGGTGTTCATAGAAATAGTATGGAGACGTTCCTTACATTGGCTGTGCAAAAAGGCACACCTAACGCCCTTTTGGACTAGGGTTCGATTCCCCGCCAGGCTCTAAGTCATAAATTCGATTTTGCGGCGTGTAACACAGAATGTTACGGTATGGTGTTCATAAAAATAGTATGGAGACGTTCCTCACATTGGCTGGGCAAAAAGGCACACCTAACGCCCTTGGGGACTAGGGTTCGATTCCCCGCCAGGCACTAACTCATAAATTCGATTTTGCGGCGTGTAAGCCGGAGAGTTAAGGTATTGTGTTAATAAAATTAGTATGGAGACGTTCATTACGCTGGTTGTGCTAAAGTCACACCTAACGCCCTTGTGGACGGGGGTTCTATTCCCTCCTAGGTACTAAGTCATAAATTTAATTTGTCGCGCGGTGGTCTAGTACAGCCGAACTATTAATGCGGGTGCAAAACTAATAGTATATTCGTGATCATCACCTTCGAGTTACCCATAATTCAAGTAAGGAAGTCTCATTTCGGGAGAGAATGTCCGTACCACCTAAACCCCATAAGTTACTAAGACCCGGGCATAAATTCGAATTTGCGGCGTGTCAACCAGAAAATTACGGTATGGTGTTCATAAAAATAGTATGGAGACGTTTCTTACATTGGCTGTGCAAAAAGGCACACCTAACCCCCTTGGGGACGAGGGTTCCATTCCCCCCCCCCCCAGGCACTAAGTCATAAATTCGAATTTGCGGCTTGTAACCCGGAAAGTTAAGGTATTGGATTAGTAAAAATAGTATGGAGACGTTCTTTACGTTGGCTGTGCAAAAAGTCACACCTAACGCCCTTGGGGACGAAGGTTCGATTCCCCTGCCAGGCCCTAGGTCATAAATTCGAATTTGCGGCGTGTAACCCGGAAAGTTACGGTATTGTGTTAGTAAAAATAGTATGGAGACGTTCCTCATGTTGGCTGTGCGAAAAGTCACAATAAACGCCCATGGGTAAGAGGGTTCGATTCCCTCCCAGGTACTAAGTCATAAATTCGAATTTGCGGTGTGTAAAACAGAATGTTACGGTATGGTGTTCATAAAAAATAGTATGGAGACGTTCCTTACATTGGCTGTGCAAAAAGGCACACCTAACGCCCTTGGGGACTAGGGTTCGATACCCCTGCCAGGCACTAAGTCATAAATTCGAATTTGTGGCGTGTAAGCCGGAAAGTTAAGGTATGGTGTTCATAAAAATAGTATGGACACGTTCCGTATGTTGGCTGTGCGAAAAGTCACACCAACGCACTTGGGGACGAGGGTTCGATTCCCCTGCCAGGCCCTAAGTCATAAATTCGAATTTGCGGCGTGTAACCCGGAATGTTAATGTATTGGGTCAGTAAAAATAGTATGGAGACGTTCTTTACGTTGGCTGTGCGAAAATTCACACCTAACACCCTTGGGGACGAAGGTTCGATTCCCCTGCCAGGCCCTAAATCTTAAATTCGAATTTGCGGCGTGTAACCCAGAAAGATAAGGTATGGTGTTCATAAAAATAGTATGGAGACGTTCCTTACATTAGCTGTGCAAAAATGCACACCTAACGCCCTTGGGGACTAGGGTTCGATACCCCTGCCAGGCACTAAGTCATAAATTCGAATTTGTGGCGTGTAACCCGGAAAGTTAAGGTATTGGGTTAGTAAAAATAGTATGGAGACGTTCCTTACATTGGCTGTGCAAAAAGGCACACCTAACGCCCTTGGGGACTAGGGTTCGATACCCCTGCCAGGTACTAAGTCATAAATTCGAATTTGTGGCGAGTAAGCCGGAAAGTTAAGGTATGGTGTTCATAAAAATAGTATGGAGACGTTCCTTACATTGGCTGTGCAAAAAGGCACACCTAACGCCCTTGGGGACTAGGGTTCGATACCCCTGCCAGGCACTAAGTCATAAATTCGAATTTGTGGCGTGTAACCCGGAAAGTTAAGGTATTGGGTTAGTAAAAATAGTATGGAGACGTTCCTTACATTGGCTGTGCAAAAAGGCACACCTAACGCCCTTGGGGACGAGGGTTCGATTCCCATGCCAGGCACTAAGTCATAAATTCGAATTTGCGGCGTGTCTAACACCCTTTTGGACTAGGGTTCGATTCCCCGCCAGGCACTAAGTCATAAATTCGATTTTGCGGCGTGTAACCCGGAAAGTTAAGGTATTGGGTTATTAAAAATAGTATGGAGATTTCCTTACGTTGGCTCTGCGAAAAGTCACACCTAACGCCTTTGGGGACGAGGGTTCGATTCCCTCCCAGGTACTAAGTCATAAATTCGTATTTGCCGCGCGGTGATCTAGTACAGCCGAACAATTAATACGGGTGCCAAACTAACAGTATATTCGTGATCAGCAACATCGATTTTCCCATAATTCATGTAAAGAAGTCACATTTCGAGAAAAAATGTCCGTACCACCTAAACTCCATAAGTTACTAAGTCACAGGTCATAAATTCGAATTTGCGGCGTGTTACCCAGAAAGTAACTGTATGGTGTACATAAAAATAGTTTGGAGACGTTCCTTACATTGCATGACCGAAAAGCCGCACCTAACGCCCTTGGGGACGAGGATTCGATTCCCTCCCAGATACTGAGTCATAAATTCCATTTTGCGGCGTGTAACACAGAATGTTACGGTATGGTGTTCATAAAAATAGTATGGAGACATTCCTCACATTGGCTGGGCAAAAAGGCACACCTAACGCCCTTGGGGACTAGGGTTCGATTCCCCGCCAGGCACTAACTCATAAATTCGATTTTGCGGGGTGTAAGCCGGAAAGTTAAGGTATTGTGTTAATAAAATTAGTATGGAGACGTTCTTTACGTTGGTTGTGCTAAAGTCACACCTAACGCCCTTGTGGACGGGGGTTCTATTCCCCCGCCAGGCACTAACTCATAAATTCGAATTTGCGGCGTGTAACCCAGAAAATTACGGTATGGTGTTCATAAAAATAGTATGGAGACGTTTCTTACATTGGCTGTGCAAAAAGGCACACCTAACCCCCTTGGGGACGATGGTTCCATTCCCCCGCCAGGCACTAACTCATAAATTCGAATTTGCGGCGTGTAACCCAGAAAATTACGGTATGGTGTTCATAAAAATAGTATGGAGACGTTCCTTACATTAGCTGTGCAAAAAGGCACACGTAACACCCTTGGGGACCAGTGTTCGATTCCCCCGCCAGGCACTAAGTCATAAATTCGATTTTGCGGCGTTTAAGCCGGAAAATTACGGTATGGTGTTCATAAAAATAGTATGGAGGCGTTCCTTACATTGGCTGTGCAAAAAGGCACACCTAACGCTCTTGGGGACGAGGGTTCGATTCCCCTGCCTGGCACTAAGTCATAAATTCGATTTTGCGGCGTGTAAGCCAGAAAGTTAATGTATTGTGTTAATAAAAATAGTATGGAGACGTTCCTTACGTTGGCTGTGCGAGGGTTCAATTCCCCTGCCAGGCCCTAAGTCAAAAATTTGAATTTGCGTCGCAACGTCCTTGGGGACGTGGGTTCGATTCCCCCGCCAGGCACTATGTCATAAATTCGATTTTGCGGCGTGTACCAAAAGTTATGCCTAACGCCCTTGGGGACGAGGGTATTTTAGAAGACGTTTAATAATACATGCTTATTACATATGAACAAAAGACTGCAATTGTTGAGAGTTGAGAGAGTGCCGCGAGATTGTGTTGCTATCCCGCACCTCTGACGTTTGTCTGACGCATTTACGTGCTTCATTTGTTCGCAGTCGTCCGGTTCTCTAAAGTAATAGCATATTCGTGATCAGCACCCTCCTTTTACCCATAATTGATATAAAATTGATATAAAAATATCACATTTCGAGAAAAAATATCCGTACCACCTAAACACCATAAGTGCCGCATTTCCTTAGTTGAATAGGTATTCATATTTTCTGTTGAATATATTTATATTTCGTAGAGGATGGGGGCCCAGGTCCCCGTCAGCGGTGACACCTTTCACGACCAGTCGGTTTGTTGCTTCTTCACGACAGCTAATGGACTCCACAAAATGGCGGAAAATTTTGGCGTCAAACGCCGAACTGCATTCATGTAAATAATATTGTCCAATCACGGCTTGACACCTCAATCAACAATGTCATAATTAAGTACATAATTTGGCGGTATCATGAATACACCGGCATTTGTTTCATGACGAAGAATATAATTGTCTTTCACACAAGACTGGAATTGGATGAGTTGAATAAGGTACAACCAACGCATTCTATTGGAGAGAAACAGGAACCACGTTCAGACTTCCAAAGTCCGACAGCAGCTACCATCTCGTGGTCACAGGCGGAACTGAGCGACGAAGCGGTCGTTTCAAAAATGTCAAGAATGCATCCAGGGGTAAATACATGTTTGAAAACTCTTGGGACGGGCACTTGCACGTAACAATAATAATACGCAATCACGTTTACATATTTCAACATTTCTACGGCTATACAGTTTTTCATATACTAAACTATTAAAAGTGCTATAAGTCCACTTTCACCGATAAATATGAGCTGAATCCCTCGGGGTCGCCATCTCCCAGTCACCAGCCGTAAGCCCCTGGGGGTGTAGCCTCGTTCTTCGAGGGTTGAAGGCATTTCTTTTCTTCCTGTCCTTTATTTGCCTTATCCTTTCTTAGTTTGCCATTTCTTCTTCTAGTATGTAAGTCGATAGTTAGTATTAGTTATAGTTTTCATTCTCATACCATTAGGGACCGATAACCCACGGTATTCCCTGACTGTTGTACGAGGCGACTAAAAGGGGCGACCTTGGCTATTCTTTTAGGTTTCCAGCTTGTCTTGCGAATTGGACCTCCCGTGGGTGGGAGGGATGGAATACACTCACAGGTATACCCTGCCAGTCGTAGAAGGCGACTAAAAGGGTTTCTTACCCAGGTCCCCTTTATGGGTTTGACAGCCAGCTCTAAACGTCACATTTGTGCGGTATAACCCCCATAAGGTTATATCGCACGCTTTTCGTACATGTTTTTGAGGTCTGGCCCTCAAAATTAATATGAGCGTGCTGTCAGGGGAAGGGCCACCTAAGTGTGCGACTACGCTCGAGAGCCTGTTCGGTCTGGCCACACCGACAGGTGGGTGCGCCTTGTACCCTGCAGTAGTATCCGCCTGACAACGCAGCTCCCCGCACAGCTGCATGCCTGTGCTGGAAAACTCTCTCGTATACGCCAAGGGGTACATGCTATGTGGTATGTCAAACATCGAACCCCGGGCAATGCCTTCCAAGCTAGGCGGGCCTTGCCTTGGCTGGGTAGCGCCTACAGAGACAGACCGTGATTGCAGTCGGTGGCAAAGGGGGGATGAAATGGCCATGGGAAAAAAAAGAAACAGCTCCCAACAGGATGGTCCGCCACCCAAGTCTTTAACTTTTAGTGCGATCAAGGGTTCAACCTCATGGGAACAGTCCGTTCATGAAAATCTAGGTGCTAACACCCCCAAGTTTCTGGTAGTGACCGGAACAGACGGGGGTGATTTCAGGCTGGTAAAGAGTATTTTGTTTTCTCGCCACATTGAAGGTATCTATGGTGAGCTTGAGAAAGTACAAAAGATGAGAAACGGTAGCTTGTTGCTTAACCAGGACTGCTGAGCAAGTCGACCATCTTCTGGAAGTATGGTCCAGCGTACGCACGACCTGCTAGTCAGTGCGTGTAGCGCTGGGACCGGGGTGACCTTTGTGTGGCTTCCCAGCTACATGGGTATTGCGGGAAACGAGCTTGCGGATCATGCGGCGAGAGAGGCAGTCGCACTGCCCTCGCTACCGTATAAGGTGTCTGCTAGTGATGTACGCTCTCGGTTGCGACATTCTATCCTATCGCATTGGGAGGAAGCGTGGCGTGCCACGCCTCTGCCCAACAAACTGAGAGGCATCAAGAAGACAACGAAGGTGTGGAAATCTTCCTTCCGATCAATCCGGAAGGAAGCTGTGGTACTCTGTCGACTCCGGATCAGCCATGGAATTGCTACGCACTCCCACGTAAAAAAGAGAGAAACGGTAGCTTGTTGATTAAGACCAGGACTGCTGAGCAAGTACTTGCGGTGCCCACCTTACCGTGGCACACATTCTCTTGGAGTGTGTGGACCTGGCCGATCTACGAAGGACTCTCATACTGCCTAACACCCTGTATCTTAATCCCCGTGATGACGAGCCGTCAGCATACTTTGTCATCTGGTTCATGAGGGACAGTGGTTACTTTTACTTTTTGAAGTTTTAATGTGAGTTAATTCAGGTTAAGCCTGTTTTATGTTTTTTATTGCGTTCATCTATTTTATTGTTTACTATGCCTTATTTTTATTTTAATTTTTTTACCACCCCACTTTTGCTATTTTTATTCAAATAAGGCATAATTGTTGGGGCTCACTGTCTGTTTTATATAAACCATTTTCGTTTCATCCATGGCAGTGAACTGTTTTTATCTTCATCCTTTCATTCCATGCCATTCCATTTCAGTAGGGGCCGATAACCTAGATGTTAGGCCCCTTAAAACAACAATAATCATCATCATCATTATGATTACTTGGATGTAGGTCCCCATACAAACACAGTATATTTTACATTGTCGGCTTATTTTAATTTGGGCTGGACTGAATCAAACACACTATCTTTATTTTTTTTCATTTATGAAAAAAAAAATGGTGTGAAACGCGGGGCCTTTCTGAGCGCGGGGCCTGACCCGACCACACCTCTCGCGACGGCCCTGCTTTCACTAGTAGTATCATGACGAATGAAAGAGAAAGTGAGAGGACTCCTCAAGTTCAAGCGCGCCCTACTCGGCAGCGCTAGTGTGGGCAAGTTCCACGCTGCCGGTCAGCTGGTCTTAGGGATAATGCCAAGGGAAACGAATTACTTTGTAACTGATACTCTTTTAAAACGTAATTAGCGATTACAATTAAAATAACACGGCAGGGCACAATGGAAAATATAATTCACGGAAATAAGTACTACTGTCTCCATTACATGTTACGGAAAGCTCAGATTCCTGAAGTAGGCTATACAGACTGTTACTTTTGTTGTTTCTTGTTGTGGCAATTTAGTTTCCTCAGATTGAGAGACTAAAGAAGGTGAATTTGTGGGTCTGAATCTAATTAATGAAAATGGGGGAATGGCAGAGCGGCTCCTGAGAACACTAGTGACAGAGTTGAGATGGCTATTCTCAGAGGGAGTGATGCCTATGTGGTGATTACCTAATTCCACAATGAGGGAAATAAATTGGGCTATGGGATTGAGCGCGTTAATTACTGTTTGCCTGACTGATTTACAAAGGCTGCGGGAATGAGACGTGGCCCGGTGAGGGAGAAGGTGAGCTAGAGAGTGAGGAATCTGATTTTGGTGAAGCTGGTTTAAGTGGAACGAGTGTACCATCTCCTTTGTGGGTAGGCCCACTCGGAATTAGTGTTTTTTGGATTAACAGGGGTATAATTTGTGCTTTTAGGGTCATCAGGGTCCTGAGTTATCAGGAATGTTATGCCCTGGTACGTTAATGTGCGAGGTTTAGTGTCAGTGCGCGACATGTTTGTGTTCGTGAGTGTAGACTATAAGCGCGTGTAATGAGTAAGAGGTGATGAGAGATAGTGGTCAAATACCTTGGTCGACCAGAGAATAAGGAAAGAGAAAAACAAATTTACCTGTCACTCAAAGTTATCCAGTTTAAATACAGTTGGAGCTATGACGTTGAGTGCGCTGATGAAATTTGAAGTTACTTGAAATAATTAATTAAATAATTAATTATTGGCTGCTTGGTAGGGAGAGGGGATGAGCTAAACTTGTATTAAAACTCAAGGGAGACAGGAGTTGCTTGACTAGGATGGTTACAGGGTGGGTATGGTGTTGGATATTTGAATGGTAGAGGAGTGACTTAATCTGCACTGTTACCTCGGGGGATGCAAATTAAGCCTATAGGAACGTAGTGGAATGGCTTGAAATATCGAATTCGAGGCGATAGCGAGGCCTAGGCTTGGTAGAAAGGCTGGCAAATCATCGATTTCATCAATTGGCGTTAGAAGACGGAGCTTGGAGCAGTGGCGTGCAGTTGCTTGGATGCTGGAATCGGAATGAGATAATCAAGCTTGTAGGCATGAGTGCATTGCCTAATAGAATGGGAACCTGGTGCTCTCAATGAGCTCCTTACGCCCCTTTATATAGTGAAATTTTTGATTTTAATGAATTGTTTTAGGTGAAATTTGTTGTATTAAGTGATTTTACACCGTACCGATTTGATAGGTCGGCAGTGGGTGCAATGATTGATTGGATATATTTGTTTGAAATGATACGGTATATATAATTTAATTACTGTTTGCTGTTTACTGTTTGTTAATTATATATATACAGTATAACCTGTCATATCCGGACTAATGTGGCGACCGGCCGATCCGGATATGGAAAAATCCGGATATCACAAGGCTATTTTTACAAATAGCTAGGTGACCAGAAATAATTCACGAGTTTTTTGTTGATTAATTTTAATGTTTTTAACGGTTGCTTCACGCACTGTACATCGTAACAACAGTTTTTCTTCCTTTTTTCAGACATTTTAGCAAAAAAAAACTAGGTTAAAAGATAACAATAACGATAACAACGGTAAACAATAACAGTAACAACAGAAACACACTCGCAAAACAAACTGTCGCTTCAAGACTCACGCACAGACTGAAGGGTAGAAAGAGAGGCAGCCTCGTGTTGACGTTGGTGGCAGGCAGGCAGAAGCCGTGAATGGGATATCGCTTATTCACACAAAGGGATGAGTTTACGGGAAGATGTCGTTGACCGAGTCAGGCCACAACCCCTTGCGGTCAAGCACGCGCACAGCCTTCCAGCGCTGCAACTTTCACTCGTCCTCCCTGGCTAGAACACTAATGTATCCTCGCTCTCAACTACGACTTAAAAATTCATTCGGAGATGTGTCTGGATATGGGAGGGTTCGGATATCACAGGTCCGGATGTGACAGGTTGTACTGTATATATATGAATAAGATTATCTCTCAACAGTAATTCGCCATGGCTTTGCCCCTCAGTTTCTGAACATATGAGTCAAGGTAGACCGTCTGTTCGCTGAGGCACAAGCACAAAACAGTAATATTAACAAAGAAATAGGCTATGTTTGAAGTAGGCCTACACAAAACTTAGAACGCTGATGTACACAAGACACAATGAACTGAATTTAAGAACTGAAAGCAAAGAAAATTCAATTTAATTCACACAAATATCTCACACAGTAGCTTCTCCCGCACTTTTCTATGACCCGGTTCGACGGAACAACAGGACACTTGTTGCACATAATCGCTTGCAGTGCTTGTAGCGGCGGGACCACGAACTACCGTTCTATAATGACGGAGTCCTCACACTAGGTCCTTCTATTCGTCATGGTAGTATACCGGCATGGTCTGCAATATTAATTAAGTAAAGTAATGTGAAGTAGTCAATTGCTAGGCGCGCTAGACATTTGTCATCGGAATGGAATCTTGTTGTTGTTGCTTGGTCTCCAACAGTCAGCTCTTGGGTAAAGAGAAGAAGATCACGGTAGCCATGATGGGAAGAAAGTTGATTTTTATGCTGGTCGAGAAGTGAATTCTGATTTGAAACCAAATCTTCTGGAAATGGTGAATTATTTGTCTAATACGACATTATCCGACATTAGTGTGATATTAAATGACATCGTGGAAGAATATTTGATATAATAATTGAATCTACAGACCAGATCGACTGGTCTGCACTTTAAGGAGTTGGCTTAGTCTACGTATCGTGAAGTTGGTAGCTACTATGAAGCAAGTAACAGATAATAATAAGGTTATGGCACTGCCATCGTAATGTACAGGCCATCATGCAGCGACTCTTAACGATTGATCAGCTGATCGGTAGGGGGTAGAGATGGCGACCATTTTGCTTTGTGCTGTGTTGTTTATATCTTTTATGAATGAGTATCCGCATGAAAAGTGATACTTGAGAACGCTTCTACTTACGCCATCTAGAATGAGGATTATTTATTTTCTGAAACAAATGTTCATTTTGTAGGTAGGTTATTGTATCTACGCAAACTTTGCGTTGCATGTTTGTCATCACACAGAAGGTTATGTTTTAGTTAGGACCTCTATATCACTTATTATTTCGACTCATACAAGGTTTTTTCGATGGTAATAAAATGTTGTTAGTTCCGGAAACCTCCTTCCCAGGTCACAGGTGTGTCAAATGTTTGTTTATAGCAACTACAGGTATTATGAAAGAAATGATAATGTGGCTTGCTTCTCCTTCCCCACCACGACAATTTAAGAAAGCAATGCATACACAACATTCCTAGAAATTATTTGTACATTACGGGGAATACAAGAATGTGTGTTAACATTTCTCTGAAAGTAAGATGCCATTCTTCGGGAGAGAAGAGCTAATCGCCTTGATGGTAGGTTGTTAGTTAATATGGCTTCAATTATTGTAAGAAGTTCCCAAACTTCAGCCTATGCTAAGACTGGAAACATTTCGAATATGATAATGCTGAGGTTAAGTTACTTACCATATGTAAATCAGAGAAGCGATATCCAGTATTCAGTATCTTGAAGTCAGTCCAAGTTACATTATTTGTGAGAATGGTCTCTCGATCAAGCTCAAGTGAATATGGTAATGTTTTCGTGGCAGCATTTGTGTAGGCTACTGTATTTACATTAATGGGATTGTTAGCACCTGGTGTATGTACTATAGGTAATAATAATATCGTATGGCCTCGGGTGCCTGGTGCAAGCTTTGTTAATTGACACCCAGAGGGTAGCTTGCATGTCGAATTTCGTCATTCCTTTGAACGCTACGAAAGTCAAGGAGGTTAGATATCTAAACTCCTTGACACTACAGCGCTTTCAAGTAGAGAATGGAGGAACTTTGTGTTGGCGGAAAATCCCGAGGTTAATTTTGCCATTGAACACGGCCTACTGAATTCAAATGGGTTCTTTAACATGCCAACAACGTATGACATTAGTGTCCTGATTTTTGTCGCCTTCAAAAATCACTTACCACGACCAGGGGCGAACCTGCAATCTTGGGGTTGGTAGTCCGACACTATAACCACTCACCCACCGTGGCAAGCTTACTGTAGGTTATTGATACCTGATTTCAAAATTACAACCCATTGTAAATTCTTGATGCAAGAAACAAGTTAGATTGAGTCATAGAAAATACGTGCTGTTAGGATAGGCCCTGTTTAAGTCACCTTGAGGGTGGCCTGTGCATTGATTACAGTTAGAGATAGCTTACATTGTGCTTTGTCATCCACGAGCAGTTTAGGACGTGATCTGTTGAATAGCCAAGAGTGATATGGGGTTTTCTCAGGCATCTACCATAAACCTTTTCAAAGCGGTGAACAACGAGAAAATGGCCAAGAATAGACCTTATTCTCGACGTCAAAATACTGCAATTTAGCCCTGTTTGTGTGTTTCAACGTCCTAGTAAATGTACCGGTAATGTACCATTTTGTTCACTCTCAAAATGCCAGCTACATCGGCCGGATTCGAACAAGCGGAGCGATAATTAGGCGTATGTAGTGGTAACGGATGGAAGTGCCAATCAGCCCTAAATAGCATTGCTATTTTTCTACGTCTTGAAGCAGGAGCGTAATTTTTATTAGGTTTGAAGAGACTGCGTGTGACTTGCTGCGAACGACCCTAGGCGTGACGCCACAGTAGGAGCCTTACGGCCTGTACATTACGATGGCAGTGGTTATGGACTACATATTTGACGGAATACCGTATTATATTGAGACTGACATCCTTTCCTGAATGTCATATGATTGAAGCTACACGTTTGAAAGTAAGTGACTGTACCTTGTGAAATCTACGCCTTTATATATTATTTATATGCATGTCTGGTATTTTATATTTATGTTGAAAAATGTACGGAAATGTTTTAATAGATGTTGTCATGAAAAGGTATACTCTGTTTTCCTTTCTAGGCTTTAGGTCCTAAATTAGTTCCAATTGTAGTATCCTCTGGGAGTTTTATTTTTGGGTCAGTCCTTCCAATTAAGTTACCGTCTTCTTATGTGGGGGCGTGTGTCAACCATGGACTCCACACACATGTTACCAAAATCACTGATGTGATGTGGTCATTTGACAACACCGAGCCCAATGCGATTGTCAAATAAAATCTTTACTTACTTTCTGTGTAAGAAAACCAAGGGAGCGTGGTTCACAGAGGTAGAAAAGGATTTAAAAGAAATGCGAATTACATACAACGATATTCAGATGCGTACACCCCTTAACTAAATGAACACCCGAGTTTCCAGGAAACTAACAACAGCCAAGGAGTGGACTGAAGACAGGAAACTGCAGCATCGAGAACATATGAAGCGTTACTGGGCGAATATTATAGCTTGAGGAAGAGAGCAGTTGAATAAGTGAGGTCCATAGCTGAACACCAAGAGCCCGCTGATGAACCTGCTTGGTGTCCTAGGCGAAACCCCACACAAGAGATGGCAGAAACCTAGAAAAACTGCTGAGTTTTAATTCACGTTCCGTGAAAGCCAATATACCATCTTTTTGGAAGCCTTCACAGGGAAGTTATGGCTACTTGTGCTTTTGGTTCTCGCAGTAAAGAGGCGCAGATGCGCTTCATACATGGTGGCCACTCAAATAGGTCAACGATTTTCCAGGAGTTTTCCAGGAATTTTTCAGGAGTAATTCTCAATTTTCCAGATTTAAAAATAAGCGCGAGTGCGGGGGGGGGGGGGGCGGGAGGGGGGGGGGGGGATGGGGCTTTATTGGTTGCCTACATCAAGACCAAAATAAAGCAGTTGTGTTTGGTTTACTTATACAGATGTTGACAAAAATAAGTGGTGATTGCGTTATTGATACGCAAGCCTACACACAAATGATTTAATTGTTGTTTTAAAAAAGCCTCTGTGACTCAAATATCCGCTTTAAAAAGTTAGTTATTGTTGTTTTAAGGGGCGGAACTACGAGTTCATCTGCCCCTCTAGAAAAAAGAAAAGAGAAAAGAATGCTGCCTGCAATTTTGTTGCGGTAAAGTTGTCTATACTCAATATGTTTAAAAAAAAACTATCGCGTGTTCTCACACACAGAAACAGCTATCCTGAGGAAATTTATTTCGTTAACGATAGAGTGCTCACCCCAAACCGCAGCGGGAGTATGATTTAAGATGGAAAGAATTTTATAATTAATTAACTTAACACTGACTATTTTCCAGGAGTTTTCCAAGAGTTTTCCATACCTAGTAAAAGTCCAGGAGTTTTCCAGGATTTCCAGTTCTTCCAGGAGTAGTGGCCACCATGTTCATAAGAAGAGAGGTAGCGCGCAGTTCGCTACTCCTGTGGGGGTCCGGACTGGGACACCAAGAGCCTGCTGATGAGCCAGCTTGCTGTCCTAGGCGAAACCCCACACAATACACGGCACAAACCTAGAAAAACATTCACTGGCCGTGAAAGCCAGTACCAATAAATAAATATTTGATATTCATCATCTTCATCTTCATTTCCCCTTTTCCAGTTGACCCTGGGTGGGGGCAAATATGGTTCCTCTCCACTTTGTTCTGTCGTTCCACCACTCCTCTTCCGACACAGTGTTCCAATCCAGGTTCCGTTTTCTAATACTATTCTCCACCGAGTCCATCCAACGCATTCTTGGTCTTCCTCGTCCTCTCTTCCCAGTCATCCGTCGTTCCAGTGCTCGTCTTGGTAGCATTACTTCATTCATCCGTTTGACATGTCCAAACCATCTCAATCTGTTTTGCTCCAGTTTGTCATTTAGTTTCTGTACTCCCAGTTCTTTCCGTATATCTTCATTTCTCACTCTGTCCCTCCTCGTTTTCTGGACCATACTTCTCAGGAATCTCATCTCAGCTGCTTGTACTCTGCTCTCATCCCTCTTAGTCATTGTCCAAATTTCTGCTGCATATGTCATTATAGGAACATAATATGCTTTGTACATAAGTTCTTTAGCCTTAATTGGTATATCCTTGTTCCATACTAGTCCCCGTACCTGTTGGTAGAAAGCACTCCCGAGTTGTATTCTTCTGCTAATTTCCAAATCTAGTCTTCCATCTTCAGTCAGTTCACTTCCCAAGTGTTTGAAGTGTTTCACCACTTCCAATTCCTTATCTCCTACTTTGATTACTCCTTTTCCTTCTTTCTCATCTCAACTCACCACCACTATTTTACTCTTCTCCACATTTATCTTCAATCCCCATTGCTCAAGCTTTTAATTTATTACGTCTAACTGTCCTTGTACCTCCATCTCATCCTCGCCCCAGATCTCAACATCATCTGCAAGCAACAATACATTCATCTTTGCCTTACTATAGTCTTTCATTGCTGCCTTCATGATGTCATCCATCACCGTTAAGTTCAATAATGGTGACAACACACCTCCTTGCTTTAGTCCAGTGACAATTTTAAACCATTCCGATGTCCCGACTCTAGTCTTCACACTACTGTGGCAATCCATGCACATTCCTTTTATCATGTCTCTCAGTTCCTTGCTTATCCCCCTATTTGTTAAGCTTTCCCAAACTTTTGTTCTAGGGATGCTATCATAGGCCTTTTCTAGATCAATAAGAGTCATTACCATATCCTTCCCATATTCCCAACTCTTTTCAATGTTCTGTCTCAGAATGAAAATGGGTTCCACTGTTGACCTGCCCCCTCTAAATCCAAACTGCTCCTCTCCTCTATTTGGCTTTCTACCTTTACTCTAATTCTTTTTTCTAGGATTCTTTCCATTACTTTGGCAACATGCGAGATATGGTGATTCCTCGGTAGTTACCACACACCTTCCTGTCTCCTTTCTTGAATATTGGCAATATTATTCCCTTTTTCCAGGCTTCAGGTACTTTCTTCTCCCTCCACACACTCCTGAGAAGTCTGTATGTCCACTGCAGTCCCACTTGTCCTGCCACCTTGATCATTTCTATTGCCACTTCGTCCGTTCCCACAGCTTTCCCCATCTTCATCTTCCTAACTGCCCATTCCACTTCTGCCATAGCAATGTCTGGTTCTTCTTCTATTTCTTCCTCCGCCGTTTTGGCTGTTTGCGTGACTTCTCCGCATGCCTGGCGTCTCACCTTCAACAGCTCGCTGAAATATTATTTCCATCTGTCCGTTATCTCTTCTGGTTTTGTCAATATTTCACCTTCTTTGTTTTTCACGAACCCAGTGTCCACCTTTTCATTCCTTCTGCTTTTTATAATTCCAAATAGCAATTTCTTTACACAATGTAAATCCTCCCTTATTTCCTGAGTGAATTCTTTCCAGCTTTTCTTCTTTTCCTCTGCAATTACTTTCTTGCAATCTTTGTTTGCCTCTATATGTAATGCTCTACTTTTTTCAGTCTTTTTTGTTTTCCATTCCTTCCAAGCTTTCTTCTTCTCTCTTACCTTTTCTTTCACTCTATCAGTCCACCATTTTGTCGCCTTTTCCCGTACCTTTCCTGATGTTCTACTACATGTTTTCTCTGCACTGTTTACAAATGCCCTCTTAAACTTCTCCCATTCTTGTTCCACATGGGTAATATCTGTCCTTGGTATCTGTACTTGCAATTCTCTCTTAAACTCTTCTGCAACCTCCTTTTCCTTTAGTCTCCAGACTTTAATCTTTCTTTCCCTTTTTTCTGGTAATCTCATGACCTTTCCTACTTTTAATTTTGCTACCACTGCCCTATGATCTCCTCCAAAGGCTTCCTCTGGCATGGCTGTGACATCCATTAGCTCTTTCCGATGTCCTTTATCGACTAATACATAGTCTATCAGAGTTTTCGTTCTTCTATCTCCCCATCCATACCTCGTTATCTTCTGACTATTTTTCTTTCTGAACCACGTATTCCCTATAATTAATTGGTTCCGCTGACAGAAGTCCATTAAGAAATCCCCTTCTGGATTTTTACTGCCATAACCATATGGTCCCAAAATCTCCTCTCTACTTGTCTGTCTCTTCCCACTCGTGCATTCAAATCTCCCATTACTATTATTTCCTTATCCTCTATATATTTTTCCACATCTTCTAGGAATTCTTCTAAGTTCTCTTCTGTATTCCCCGTTTGTGGAGCATATACTTGAAACAGATCTTTTTTTCCTGTCGGGAACTGTATCCTTCCTATGATTATCCTGTCACTTATCTTCACCTCTTCCACATACTCTAGGACATCCTTTCTTATAATCATTCCTACTCCATTTTTTGCCTCTTGACCTCCACTGTAAAACAGCATGTATCCTTCCTTTAGTTTTATTTCCCCTTTTCCTTTCCATTTCGTTTCACTGAGACCGAGTTAAATATGTGCAATAAAACTGGCATGAGGCGATCCATATTCCTTTTCAATAGCGTAATAGATATGTGATCTGGTCCTATGGCTTTTGAAGTTATCCTAAATATGGCTAAATGAATGCCCTCTGGATATATGTGGCCAAAATGAAATTCTTCCCGTCGATCAGTAAATTTTTCCCTGTAGTGAGCAACAGTTGCTGTCTACAACAGTTGACACGCTTCTTCTTCTTATGACGCCGTTTCCCTCCGAAGGTTGGCGATCCAACTGATTATGATTACACGCGAAACGGCAGCACGGAAGATTTCTATCGACGTATGTCCATACCACCGCCGCAAGTCTTTCATCCAGGAATTTCTCCATCTTCCCACAGATCTTTTCCCATCAATCTTCCCTTGAATGATCAGCCGGAGAAGTTCATATCGTTCACCTCTCATGATGTGCCCGAGGTAGCTGAGCTTACGTTCCTTGATGGTTGTGAGAAGCTCTTTCTTCTTGTTCAAGATTGAGGACTTCTTCATTTGTTTTCCTCTCTACCCAAGATATTCGGTGTATTCTTCTGTATAAGTACATCTCAAAAGATACAATCCGCTTCTCCAATAATGGGCGGAGCGTCCACCCTTCGAAACCATACAAAAGGACAGGAAAACATAGCAACGTAATATTCCAACTCTGAGCTGGAGGTTGTGTTCTCGGCTGGTGAATAAGGTCCTCATGGTATTGAACATATTTTTTGCTTGTCCAATCCTGGATAAGATTTCACTCTTTGATCACAATGCTGGTTTACTGAAGTTCCAAGATATTTGATGGAAGATACTTGTTGGACGATGGTGTTGTTGATGTGTCGGGAGGCCTGTTTTGGTGTTTTCGAGAATACAATCAGCTTGGTCTTGTTAATATTCAAGGGTAAATCGTTGGTTTCCCTGGTCCTCACAATATTGTTTATAATAATTTGAAGATCACTAGAGTTGCTGGCTAGCACAATCGTGTCATCAGCACATCGGATGTTATTAATAACATAGCCATTGATCTTGATGCCTAGATTAACATCTTCAATAGCCTCTCTGAGCACAGCTTCAGAGTAGATGTTAAAAAGGATTGGGGACAGGACACATCCCTGGCGGACACCTCTTCGTATAGTTATGTCCTCAGTAGTAATTCCTTCTATTTTGACCTCTGCCATTTTATTCCAGTAACTTACAGATGGGTAATTATACAAAGATCACCAACATCTGCACCAGTAGATTTTAAAATCTCAACAAGTTTTACATGAGATAAGTTACTCAATCGAAAGCTTTTCGGTAGTCAATGGAGCAAGCGTGCACATCTACATTCATATCTAGGCATTTCTGGGTCAGAACATTCAAGGAGAAAAGAGCCTCGCGAGTACTCAGTCCATTCCTAAAGCCGAACTGAGTATGACCAACATAGCGTTTGCATTTAAAGTAGATTCGAGTGTGGATGATACGCAGAAATACCACTAGCACATGGGACATTAGGCTGATCATACGATAATCATCACAATGTGATGCACTAGCCTTTTTAGGTATGGTGACAAAAGAAGATCTTAGCCAGTCAGATGGAATTCCACCAGATTTATATATTGCGTTGAATAATGCAGTTAGAAGCTCTAGTCCCCAGCCATCGCCTTCAGCAATAAGTTTGAGAGCTTCTGTATGTATCTTGTCCGGACCTACAGCTTTTCCATTCTTCAGGAGTTTGATTGCATACAGTACTTCCTCTTGGCTTATACTTGGACTCGCTTCGCTGCATTCTCCAACACAAGGTGGTTTATCTGGCCTTACATCGATAAATAGGTTTTCAACATATTCTTTCCAACTTGTCTTCGACTCCTTCAAAAATGGTGTTATCGTCATCCCCCCGTATAGCTCTGCACGGCCTGTGATATTTCCCTGCAAGTTGTTTGATCTTCTTGTGGAGATTAAACAGGTCATGTTTCTCTTGGAGATGTTCTATTTCTCTGTATCTCTCCACGAGCCATAGTTTTTTTGCTTCCCTGCACTTCCTCCTCATAGTCCTGTTTAGTTCTTGGTATTGGACTTTATTAACATGTTTCACTTTCCGTCTTTGGTCCATGAGTTGTAGAACTTCTTCTGCCATCCATGGCTGCTTTTTTGAGCTGTTCGAATGTCCTATATCACTCTCTTGAGTATCGGTGAGTACGTTCTTTAATGCAGTCCATTGTGATTCAATATACTCTGTTTGCAAGTTGTTAATTGTACTCATACGTTCTTCGAGCTACAAGGTTGTTTGAGCCCGAACTACGGGGTTGTCAAGGCACTTTGTATCGATGCGCTTAGGACTGTCGGAGCGTATGTTTTTGACGAAACCATAAAGTGTTAAGTCCATGACGACGGGATTATGGTCGCTGTTAACATCCACCCCAGGGTCGGTTTTGACAGCTTTCACGCATCTTTTCAGATTACCTTTGATGAGAATAAAGTCTATCTGATTCCTGACAATATGACCCTCACAATCTGCAGGAGACGTCCATGTATACAAGTGCCAGGGATGAAGCTTGAAAAAGGTATTAATAACAGAGAGCTGTTGTTCTGAACAGAACTGAACTACGATCACCTCTGGTATTCCTCTCGCCAAGGCCATATTGTCCAACAATTCCATCCTCAGCACCGAGACCTATCTTAGCATTGAAATCACCAAGGACAACAGTTACCTCCCCTTTCTTAGTAAGGGACAATGCCTCCTCTAGAATGGAATAGAAATCGTCTTCCATATCGCCGGTTCGAGCATAGGCCTGGATAATATTCATGGGACGATGGGAAGTTTGCAGTTTAAGAAACATGACTCGCTCTCCAAAGGGAATGAAATCAATGACAGACTTCACCAGATCAGACGAGAGGAACACAGCTACTCCATATTGATGTTGAGGATCATTACCACTAGAGTAATACAGAACTTCATGACTAGTTTTTGTGTTCCTGACCCAAGCCATCGAACTTCACTAAGGCCCAAAATCTTTATGTCCAGGCGTTGCATTTCTGATTCAACGTTTACAAGTATCCCATCCATATATACACTTCGCACATTCAATGTGGCAATTCTTGTTCTTTTGTTGTAAATTTGAAACTTCTCACTACTTGACTTCGGGGAGATTCTTAGCACCCTCTCCCCACTTAAGGGGTACTGTTGGAGCTGCTGCCCTCCAACAGGAAATGTCCATTTAGCCCTGGACAATTAGGCTGCCTCTTCCATCAGCCCCATCGTAATGAAGTCCATCTTCTCCGCCGTTGCTGAGGAAGAGCCTTTTACTCATTTTAACCCGAGAACTAGGTTGCCTCTTTCGCCATCTATGCTATACCGAAGACTAATCTCCTCCACCAAAGCTGCCATTGAGGTCTTCACCGTAACTCTGGCAAGGGACCCTTACCAGATGCTATACACCGGGTCCGTGTGTTCTGGGTCTCGCATAGACAGGGGCGTCATTCCCTGGGTAGGGCTGCCTCAAGAGGGTCCCTACCTGCTAAAATAATGCTTACTAAGCTCTTCAGCGCTCATTGATGGGTTATTGCTTTTGTGTCTGGATTTTTCAACGCCGAGAGTTCTTACAGCTCTCCTCAAAGCCGAAGTGTTTTTAGCTGAATTAATTATCGAATAAGTGTAACGTATCTTTGTATTACGAATAACTTGCTGAGTTTTGTTGCATAAGACTTTGTATTCTACAATGTCCTCGGGTGTCTGTGTTCTGTTGCACTTCTTTCTGGCTCTATTTCGAGATTCTATTAGCTCATTTATTTCTGTGTTAATCCAGGTAGCTGGTGCGTGCCTCACATTAGCCGAGCGCACTGAGGCATGGCGATCATATAAATCAATTAAAAATGTGTTGAAAGTTTTGACCTTTTCATCTATAGTTTGCTGCTCGAGGACAGTGTGGCATGGAACTGAGATGGCATCAGCCTTAAACCTTTTGTAATTAAACCTGCTGAAGTCTCGAAAAGTTCGAATACTGGGCTTATATTTTGGAGTTGACAGCGTATAAGAGATCATGTGCTGAGATGCCAGAAGCAGCTGTTTGGCCAAACTCAATCACGTGCTCATTGCAGTTGGATGCTATTAGATCCAGAGTAGAAGAGGAGGTTGCAGTGTGATGTGTATCTTGATACGGGAACGGGAGCCACGACAGATTGCAAGTATTTGGAGTTTTTACTATGTTTTTAGTTTCAAATGTTGTTGTTGTTTCCTATGGCTAGCCTGGATTCCAATCCGTCAGCTTTCTTGCGTTCCAATAGAGTTGTGTGAGGTTTCCTGAAGTTCTAGCAGTCACATCAAGTTTGTTGCAATGTAGCAGGTGCCCCTTATCCATTTGACTTCCAGGTTCGTGACAAAGTGTGCATTCTTCAGATCTCAGGATTTTGATTCGTTTCAGATGAGCTGCAAGGCAGTCATGGCCAGTGTTAAGTCTGAACAAGGCTACAGCTTCTCTTCTTGGTGTTAATTTATATTGATCCCATTTTTCATCAATGTCCTTCCATAATTTGGTTTCTGCTGTTTTCTTTGCCATTTCTTCATACCTGTTTTTGATAGTATTTTTCAAGATCCCTTTTGCTGACATAAAATCAGTCTGACTGACTGGTTGTTGTAGTGTGGTATCTTTTTTTGCTAATCTGTCTGCCTCTTCATTACCTGCTATTCCAACATGAGAAGGGATCCACTGAAATGAGATCTGTTTGTGGAGTCTTTGAAGGGTTTTTATCATACAAAAAATGTATTTCATTTCTTTATTTTGAGGCTTATAATTTGACGAGACGGCTTGGATGGCTGCTTTTGAATCTGTTATGATAACACATTTTTGATAATCATTGTTTCTGCCTAATAACTGATGGAGTGCATGTGAAATTGCTCTTATCTCAGCATCAAAGTTTGTTTTGTTTTGGCCTTCTGGGAAGTAGAGTGAGAAGAGAGATGAATGTATTCCTGTTCCAGTTCTATTTTCTTTGTCTTGTGAGCCATCTGTAAATATTTTTAGCCATTGATTGGACGGAAATCTTTCTTCTATTGTACAGAGGGCCAGTTGTTTTAGATCATGTGGTGAAGAGTCTTTCTTGCAGACCTCTTCTAGCAAAGTAAGATCTGTAGTCACTTGTATATATTCAATGGGGTTGACTGGGTTTCAAATGTATCCGACCCAAAATGGGCATTGATATCGCCAGCTAATATTACATATTTATAACTAAAAATGTGTGTAAGCATGTCATTTAATAGTAGTTCCATGAAACCGACTTTGGGTGCTCTATAAACACAAATAAATAATACCTTAGTATTTTTAAGGCAAATCTCTACGAAGAGGTACTCAGGTCTGAAATTCTCATTATTTGGAGATTTACAGATAATCCAGCACTTAATGTGCTGTCGAACATACACTGCTATTCCACCCCCTTCTCTACGTTGTCTGTCATTGCGGTAGATATTATATCCTGGCAAGGTTGCAAATGAATCAGTAATGGACTGATTGAACCATGTTTCACTGACAGCGATTACATCAATACCGGAGTTAAGAAATGTGTATTCAAATTCTGCGAAATGTTCTAGCGTTTCAAGTGACTGCATGTTCAGGTGAGTTACTTTAAAATCTTTGGGTAATCTATCAGCTATATCACAAAGATATACTTTAAAATCTTTGGGTAATCTATCTACTATTGGTGCTACTATCCATGCTAAAGTTACTAATAGTCAACAACAACCCCTGGCACTATCCAGCCCATGACGGGCTAAGGCCGACCAAGCGACCGCTGCCCAGCCATTTGGCCTGCAGATATTGGGGTGACGCGTGATTAGCGCGTCGGGTCCCCTCGGCCGTTAATCTTGGTATTCGTGATCGGGGCGCTGTTTCACTGTCAGACAGCTACTCAATTGTCCTCACGAGGCTGAGTACACCCCGTTCCAACCCTCACGTCAGTTTTAAAATCCCTGACGGAGCCGGGGATCGAACCCGAGGCCTCCGGGTGAGAGGCAGGCGCGCTACCCCAACACCACGGGGCCGGCCTAAAGTTACTAATAATAATAATAATAATATCGTATGGCCTCGGGTGCCAGGTGCAAGCTTTGTAATTTGACGCCCAGAGGGTAGCTTGCATGTCGAATTTCGTTGTTCCTTGAATCACTATGAAAGTCAAGGAGGTTAGATATCTAAACTCCTTGAACACTATAGCGTTTTCTAGTAGAGAAATGAGGAACTTTGTGTTGGCGGAAACTCCCGAGATTAATTTTGCCATTATGAACACGGCCTACTGAATTCAAATGGGTTCTTTGACATGCCAACATCGTATGACATGCGTATCGTATTTTTGCCGCCTTTCAAAAATCACTTCCCACGGCCAGGAGCGAACCTGCAATCTTGGGGTTAGTTGACCGACATGCTATCCACTCACCCACTGGGGCAAGCTGCTGAAGTTACTTAAAAGTTATTGTAGAATTGTGTACAAGAAACATAAAAAATTACAAAATTTAAAACTTAAGCCCTTTTCTAAATCTTCTCTTCTTCTTTCTCTTCTTCTTTTCCCGGTTCCAGTGATCTGGGTCGGGGCGGGAATCAAGGACCTCCATCCGAGGCCTCGACTCGCACACTATCATATTTAGGCTATTTGTACGATGGGTTCGCCACACCCAAAGGCTTTTCTAAATATTAATTAATAATATCGGCTTGTATTTTGGCTCGACACTGTAGTTACATGTTTGTGCTTGTACTTGTAACTTTGATCAGTTGAGCCCCCTGACACTGGCACGTATGAGGGTCCTTTACGTACAAGGATTGGGAAACCTTTTTTTCTAAATGTCCAATTTTCTGTGTGTTTTCACACGATGCCTCGTGTCACCAATGCAGATCAGAGTAATGCCATCTGCAGTCCAGACACCGTGTAACCCAAAGTGGCTTACTGCTTGTTTAACAATATCTGTCCGGGTTTCCGTCAGATATCCCCTAACAGTTATGCCGGTATTCCTTAAGAATTTCTTCAACATGAAGACTGCTGCTCGATCTGCATAGGACACGAACCGCACTATTATTGGCTGCTTCTTTCCAGCATCCCGGAATCCTACACGATGAAATCTGTTTATTTTTTGGATTGTCACGTTCAACTTGGCAGCAACGTCCATTACATACCTGTTGGTGATCTCACCTGGAGTTTCTGGAATACCATACCAAAAATTCTCAAGTTATTTCGATGCTGGTACTGCTCAAGTTCATCAGTACGGCCATTCAGTTGCTGTTCAAGTTGATTTATAGTGATGTCTCGCCTAGCAAGTTTCAGTCTGAGTTCGTTTTGTTGAAACAGGCCATCTGGTGTGAATTTAGCATATTTTTCTAAAGTGCAGAAAGTGTGTGCTGTTTGCAGATGGATTAGGGTTGAAAATCTCCAGTATAAGGAACTTAGGCAGAAATACATGGAAATGATTGATTAGAAATTCCAAAGAGTAGATGGTAAAGAATTGCAGGACCTGAAACAGAGTGGACATGATACAGGGATGCAGTACTGGAAGAAGCAAAGGCATATCCTGCGACAACAGTGCGTAAGGGCAGGAAAGAGTGTACATCCAGGTGGAATGACATAGTGGATTCAACATGTTTGAGTAAAAAGAAGTGTTACAAAAGATGGCTCGAAATAAGGAATCTGGCAGGATATGTATTGATGGGAGCTAAAGAGAAGCATTACGGAGGAATGTGGTCTAAACCCGCCTCTCACCCCTACCCCCTCACTTCCGTCCATAAGCTTCTGTATGTACCTGAGTGACAGGCTTGAGAGAGAAAGCTGCTTCCCCGTCGCACCTCCTATCCTGCGAGTCAACTCTTCAGCTCACATCAATACCCTCTGACTGGACAAAGGCAGTATTTGCCCCAATTTATAAGCATTGTAACAGAAAAGATTGGAATAATTGAAGAGCTCGTTTCCAAAACTCACTAAGTCAAAAATGATGATTTTTCAGGACAGACATTTTTTGAACCGGAGCCTATTTTGGCAATATGAAATAAAGAGACGTATTTCAAATTAATATGAAGAACAATGATAACGAACCAAAGCCCTATTTTGAAGTTATTAACGTTAAAATGGCAATTTTCCAAATGTAAACTAAGTCACTTGGACTTAGCAGAGTTTGGAAGACATCACGGTCTGGCGGAAAACAGGAGTTTACTCATAAGCATGCACATTAGACTTAGCAGAGTTTGGAAGACATCACGGCATGACATAGTACAGTTTTGGAAAAAAAATACAATATCCTACAAGATGGTATATTGGCTTTCACGGCCGGTGAATTAAAACTCAGCAATTCTTCTAGGTTTGTGCCGTGTCTTGGGTGGGGTTTCGCAAAGGACACCAAGCAGGCTCATCGGCGGGCTCTTGGCGTCCCCGCCCGGACCCCCACAGGGGTATCGAACTGCGCGATACCTCCCCTTATATAGAGTGCAACTGCACTCCTTGACTGCGAGAACCAAAAGCTCAAGCAGCCATAACCTCCCTATGAAGGCTTCCAAAAAGATGGTATATTGGCTTTCACGGCCGGTGAATTAAAACTCAGCCGTGAAAGCCAATATACCATCTTTTTGGAAGCCTTCATAGGGAGGTTATGGCTGCTTGAGCTTTTGGTTCTCGCAGTCAAGGAGTGCAGTTGCACTCTATATAAGGGGAGGTATCGCGCAGTTCGATACTCCTGTGGGGGTCCGGGCGGGGACGCCAAGAGCCCGCCGATGAGCCTGCTTGGTGTCCTAGGCGAAACCCCACCCAAGACACGGCACAAACCTAGAAGAATTGCTGAGTTTTAATTCACCGGCCGTGAAAGCCAATATACCATCTTTTTGGAAGCCTTCATAGGGAGGTTATGGCTGCTTGAGCTTTTGGTTCTCGCAGTCAAGGAGTGCAGTTGCACTCTATATAAGGGGAGGTATCGCGCAGTTCGATACTCCTGTGGGGGTCCGGGCGGGGACGCCAAGAGCCCGCCGATGAGCCTGCTTGGTGTCCTAGGCGAAACCCCAACCAAGACACGGCACAAACCTAGAAGAATTGCTGAGTTTTAATTCACCGGCCGTGAAAGCCAATATACCATCTTTTTGGAAGCCTTCATAGGGAGGTTATGGCTGCTTGAGCTTTTGGTTCTCGCAGTCAAGGAGTGCAGTTGCACTCTATATAAGGGGAGGTATCGCGCAGTTCGATACTCCTGTGGGAGTCCGGGCGGGGACGCCAAGAGCCCGCCGATGAGCCTGCTTGGTGTCCTAGGCGAAACCCCACCCAAGACACGGCACAAACCTAGAAGAATTGCTGAGTTTTAATTCACCGGCCGTGAAAGCCAATATACCATCTTTTTGGAAGCCTTCATAGGGAGGTTATGGCTGCTTGAGCTTTTGGTTCTCGCAGTCAAGGAGTGCAGTTGCACTCTATATAAGGGGAGGTATCGCGCAGTTCGATACTCCTGTGGGGGTCCGGGCGGGGACGCCAAGAGCCCGCCGATGAGCCTGCTTGGTGTCCTAGGCGAAACCCCACCCAAGACACGGCACAAACCTAGAAGAATTGCTGAGTTTTAATTCACCGGCCGTGAAAGCCAATATACCATCTTTTTGGAAGCCTTCATAGGGAGGTTATGGCTGCTTGAGCTTTTGGTTCTCGCAGTCAAGGAGTGCAGTTGCACTCTATATAAGGGGAGGTATCGCGCAGTTCGATACTCCTGTGGGGGTCCGGGCGGGGACGCCAAGAGCCCGCCGATGAGCCTGCTTGGTGTCCTAGGCGAAACCCCACCCAAGACACGGCACAAACCTAGAAGAATTGCTGAGTTTTAATTCACCGGCCGTGAAAGCCAATATACCATCTTTTTGGAAGCCTTCATAGGGAGGTTATGGCTGCTTGAGCTTTTGGTTCTCGCAGTCAAGGAGTGCAGTTGCACTCTATATAAGGGGAGGTATCGCGCAGTTCGATACTCCTGTGGGGGTCCGGGCGGGGACGCCAAGAGCCCGCCGATGAGCCTGCTTGGTGTCCTAGGCGAAACCCCACCCAAGACACGGCACAAACCTAGAAGAATTGCTGAGTTACAATATCCTACGTTACAATTTACGATGACATAGTGAGTTCTGGAATAAAATATTAGTAACACACATAGGTCTACACATTACATACAAGATCTAACGGGTCTCTCAATTTCGTCCAAAACTGACTTAGTGAATTTTGGAAACGAACTCTTCAATTATAGAGGTATTTCTTTGATAAGTGTCCTGAACAAAGTGTACACAGGTATTGAAGAAAGGACAGTTCAATTATTGGCCGAGAGTAAGGTGGATGAAAACCAGTGTGACTTCAGACCACGAGGATGTCAAGATCAAATTTTTAGTATGCACCACGTTATTGAGAATGCTATGAGAGGATTAGGCAGTTGTGTTTGTGTTTAATAGATCTAGAGAACCCAGGAAAAAGATCCTCAGCAACTTCAGGGTAGCTAGGAAAGGTTGCTACAGGTGATCAAAAGTATTTATGTTGACAATCAGATTGCAGTGAGAGTAGATGGTAGGATGAGTTCTCGGTTCAAGGTTGTTACAGGAGTGAGGCAAAGTTATAACCTCTCACCACTACTGTTTATTTCATATATGGACCATTTGTTGAAGGTCATAAACAGACTGGGTGGGATTCAACTAGGTATTTATATTTATTCGTGTCAGAAGTACAAAGTATATGTTGAACAGACGACTTCAAACAGTTCCTGCCCAGAACTTAGCCACTTCGATAGCACTTGAATTAGCTTCAACTAGGTGAAAACCAGGTAAGCAGCCTTACCTATGCTGATGACCTGGTAGTAATGGCTGACTCTGTCGGAAACTTGCAAGCCAATATGGTAGAACTTGAACAGAGATGTAGGGAGTATCGTATGAATATCAACAATTCAAAGACGAATGTTATATCAGTAGGAAAGAAATGTATGAAAATAGAATGACAGGCTGGAGGAACTAAATTGGGGTAGGTGGAACATTTTAAGTACCGGTACTTAGGCTGTGTGTCCATCTTTGTAGCTCCAATACTGCTTCTCAAGAACCTCATCTCACTGGCCTGAATTTTCCTCTTCTCCCTTCCTTTCATAACCCAGGTCTCCGAGGCATACATCAGGATAGGGACATAGTACGTCCGATATGTCATCTTTTTGCTGTTCTGAGGGACATCCTTGCTCCATAACATGCTTCTCACACTCCTCTGGAATGCTTCTGCCTGTCTCCCCCGCTCATTTATTTCTCTATCGTTTCTTCCATTATCTTGTATCAGGTTTCCCAGATACTTGAACTCTCCACTTTCTTCAGCTGTTCCCCACCAGTTGTTATTCCTGTTGTGGTTCTTTCCTTCTTCCTTGTTGTGATCAGCATCTCACTCTTATTTATGCTAAATTTCATCCCATATCCTTGTATTATTCCTTCCCACATGTCCAACTGTTCCTGTACCTCCTCCTCCTTGTTGCCACAAATCAACAAATCATCTGCAAACACCATTGCCTTCATCTTTCCTTCCCCAATTACTTGTGCCACTCGGGTCATTATGTCATCCATCACCACAATGAGAGGACCAGAGAATTAATGAAGGAGGAACCATTACAGGATGGTATAGAGAAATCTAGACTTAGATGGTATGGACATGTAAAACGAATGGAGGAGAAGAGGATAACCCAGGAGGATACACGAGATGAAGTGGGACGGAAAGAGACCGAGAGACAGGTGGCTGAAGGGGGTGGAAGAAAGTGTGAAGAAGAGAGGAGAAGACTGGACAAGGGTGGAGGCTGAGAGATGGTGGGAAGACAGAAGAAGTTGGAGAGGCTTGTGTTCCAAACAGACCCGGCCAGTGGCTGGAAACTGTGCAAGATGATGATGATGACTTAGGCTGTGTGTTCTCTCAGGATGGTAGTAAAGGGCACCAGGAAATGTTCTCCACAGCGGCTGCGAGAGGTAGCGTCAGCAGTTTAGTTGGCAGCATGGTGAGTAGCGGTACAATTAAGGCTACACCTGTGGGTGTAGGCTGTCGGAATCATCAGTGTGTATTGCAGTAAGCGAGAGTTCAGATAGATTATTGGAAGAGTGCAACAGTATACAGGCGGCAGGGGTGTATATAGAGATTTATTTCGAGGGGTGCCCAACCGAGGGTTAGGGGGCATGGTATAGGTCGCAAAGAATAGGGGGCCCGGGAAATTTCTGTATTATTTGGTGCAAAATGATGAATTTCAAGGCTATCTGGCATCACTTTTTCTACCAATTTGTTGTAATGTTTTAAGTTTGGTTAATGTCAAACACAACTAAGACCATTTTATGATACCGTACTTTTTATTAATACAATCACCATGCTCACTTGATAGTGTTTACATGGAAAGAATTAATGTTACTGTTTTGATTTACAACTTACACTATAATATAAAGACAAGGTTTCTTGAAGCATTACCAAATCGGTTTATAACTTCATCGTCAGTGAGATGTATGTCTCTGTGTATAGATAACAAAACTAGACAGTTGAGTCTGTTTTCAGAAGTAGAATTTCTTAAGTATGTTTTCAACCAACTCAAACTCCGTTCGGCAGTACCAGTAGCTACAGAGAGAGGGAAATTTGCTAAAAGTTTGATGAGGGTATAAAAGTTAGGGAAAAAGAATTGTCAAACGCTTCAAGGGCACTTGTTTCTGTTCTTGGTATGTTCATAAGAGCGAAGGCACTGGAGAGTAATAAGAGGTTATGTTGTTACACATAACTGATTGTCACACTGTTTACATCTCTCTTCCGTCGCTTTGCTTTGCAACGTTGCCATACATCGCTTAGTAAAAGTAATACATGATAAGTACGAGTATATTAGTTTCTAATGTTTGAATTCATAAAAATTATATGAGCCTTACAGTAGTGGCATATGATGTGTAACATGTGATATGTTATCCTGCTATGTGTGTCCCGGGAGCGCAAATCCCTTGTTGACAGTGAACTCTGTTGGTCATTGAAATAACTACTTGTAAAACTCCACTGCCAAATCCTGACCCTAATGAATCTTAATTGTTATTTGCCATGGCGGAAGCAATCCACTGCCTACTTGATGCGAGCTGCGCTCTATACCGGGCAGTTAGTGAACCCATGCCAGCGATGTTATTGAAAATGGCCTCGTTTTGCCGATCAGCGCACTGCCAAGTATGGGCGCGATTAAAAATTAGGTGTGCGGAAGGTATATTAAATGTGTTTCTCCCAGTGATATGTTTAGACCAAGTTTCAATTATTGTTATTAGTCGGCGTTAATATACTGAATTCCTACATTGTTTGGAATCTTTGTTGATGCGATATAGATTCCACATAGCTACATTGCCGACAGTACATCGAGTGCTCACATTAAATAAGAATAAAGCAAAAGTATGAAGATTTAATAAATCGTAATTGTTTTCAGCAAATATGATAAAATGAATATATTTACACCAAAGAACGACAACTTGAAGATGATTTATTGTAGGAATATCTTAAATGGGGTCTCCAAACCTTGAACTAAACTGTATGCGATACACATTCCCCATAGCCACATGGCCTACAGTACGTCGTTGTACCGATCTCCGCCATCACGCGCGCTCATTGTTTCCGTCCCATGCACTTCCGTCCCTTTTCCAAAATCACTCCCACAAAAATGTCCAGCTACCGAGTGGAAAGATGTTACACATCAAAAAATAATATACCGGTATGTGACAAAAATTTCAGGGGCGGAATATCATTAATTATGTACAGCCCATTATGCAAGAAACTTCAGTGAAAGTCTTCGACAATGTGTGTAGACGTGTTGAAGTCTGTCTTCGAATACAAGGACAACACTTCCAGCATCTGTTATGAATGGCTGTGGTGAGAACAAACTTTACTGTTTGTTTTGATACAAGCGACAGCCGTGCTGCCAACATAACTGCTGACGCTACGTCTTGCAGCAGCATGTAGTCGTTGTGGAGAACATTCCCTGGCGCCCTGTATAAGGAAATAGAATCGAGGTGTGGAAAGGCCAATGCAGTGAGTTATCAGTTGCGATGTACAGTATTCTGCAAGAAAGAAGTTAGTCTAGTAACAAAACTCTCCCTACATAGCCCATTATTTAGACTGAGCTTGCTGCATGGAAGTGAGAGCTGGGTAGATTCAGGATATCCGATACCGGTACATAAGCTAGAGTTAACTGATATGAGGGTAGCATGAATTGTTGCTGGGACAAATAGATGGGAGCAATGGTAGGAAGGTAGAGAGATAAAGGATGTGTTAGAAATGAACACGCTAGATGAAGCTGTTCATATGAGCCGACTCAGATGGTGGGGTCATGTGAAGAGAATGAGGGAGGAGAGATTACCAAAGAGGTTAATGAGTTCGGCTGTAGAGGGTAAGAGAAGCAGAGGTAGACCTAGGTTAAATTTAGTGTTGAACGATTTTAAAGTAACGGGTGTAGAAGCTGTGGAGGCTCCAGTGCTAATTGCTAATAGGTGATCATGGAGACGTCTTGTTTGCCAACAGAGGCTTGCAGACTAGATTGAACGCTGAAAGGCAAAATAGTCTCAAATGAAAATGTAAGTAATGTTATTATTATTATCATTATTATCATTTAGACTTTCACAGCCCGTGATACTATCCATAATGTAGAATTTTGGGCTTATGCCGTGTTTTATTTAATCAAACTCAACGCGTTTCGAAAGAAACCATGTCTTTCTTCATCAGGAATAAATGGAAATACGACTAAATTGTTGCTAAGAGAAAGCAACAGAGAAACTAAAAAAGTGCTCTAAGATGGACGCCATTTTAGAAAGTAATACACTGTTGCTTTTCGTTGTCCCTAACATGGGGCTAAAATGGCGTCCATCTTAGGGCACTTTTTAGTTTCTTTGTTGCTTTCTCTTAGCAACAATTTAGACGTATTTCCGTTTATTCCTGATGAAGAAAGACATGGTTTCTTTCGAAACGCGTCAAGTTTGATTAAATAAAACACGGCATAAGCCCAAAATTCTACATTATGGATAATGTTATTATTATTATTATTATTTATATGTCGGCACTGACGGGGATATGACCTAGTAGTTATGTCATTCCTTGCTCTATGAGCCTGTCTACAATGGGTAGAGAAAGCTACTGAATGAATAGTTTATTCAGTAATTGTCGATAACAACAGAGAGAGATAGCTGAGGCTCATTAGTTGTTTCCAAGATACTAGGACCCAGAGCCCTCTTAAGTCTTTTGCAAACATATTCCTCGTCCTTATGACCCGCAGGGGGCCACTCCAGATAAGTCCTAGTGTCCATGAGGAACTGCAGATGACGTGGTAGTTTGTTTCTGTCCAACTCCCCCAACTGGATCAGGATCAAGAAATAGTCATCATCGTTGTCCATTATATTGTTCGCCATATCTAGTTCCCAGTTGCACCACTGTAAAGAGAAGATAACTATAATCTACTTATCTAACATGATAGTTATCAGCAAGTAATACCGTTACTCGAAACAGTTATATTTTGATGGTAACGCAAGGTAACATAACGGTAACGCCGTTTTTCTTTTACTAGTAATGAGTAACAATCAGCTCTTTACTATTATTTTAGTCGTAAGCCATTAATAACCAATATTCCTGCTGGATGAATTCTGTAATTCGTCAACATCAATGAAAATTAGTAAACAGAAAATTGCGGTAATGCACTGTGGAAAGGAAAATAAGAAATTTCGAATCAACTTAGATGGGCAACAGTTGGAGAATGTGGAAATATTTACATATTTAGGCAGTGTTATTAACAGGGATAATGAAATTAATACAGAAATAAACCACAAACAACAGATTAAGTAAAGGTACCTCATTTTATCATCAAGTTCGACAGCTGTTATGGGATGTTAAAGTACCACAAAGAACACAATTAACATTATATAAACAATATTTTACCCCAATTGTAACCTACCAAGGATGGATATTACCCATATGGAACAAGAATGGGAAAAGTTCAAGAGTGCATTTGTAAGCAGTGCAGAGATAACATGTGGTAGAACATCAGGAAAGGTACGGGAAAAGGCGACAAAATGGTGGAATGATAGTGAAAGAAAAGGTAAGGGAGAAGAAGAAAACTTGGAAGGAATGGAAAACAAAAAAGACTGAAGAAAGTAGAGCAAAATATATAGAAGCAAACAGAGATTGCAAGAAAGTAATTGCAGAGGGAAAGAAGAAAAGCTGGGAAGAATTCACTCAGGAAATAAGAGAGGATTTAAATTGTGGAAAGAAATTGCTGTTTGGAGTTATAAAAAGTAGAAGAAATGAAAAGGTGCACACTGGGTTCATGAAAAACAAAGAAGGTGAAGTATTGACAAAACCAGAAGAGATAACGGACCGATGGAAAGAATATTTCAGCGAGCTGTTGAATGTGAGACGCCAGACATGCGGAGAAGTTACGCAAACAGCCAAAACGGTGCAGGAAAAAATAGAAGAAGAACCAGACATTACTATGGCAGAAGTGGAATGGGCAGTTAGGAAGATGAAGATGGGGAAAGCTGTGGGAATCGACGAAGTGGCAATAGAAATGATCAAGGCGGCAGGACCAGTGGGACTGAGGTGGACATACAGACTTCTCAGGAGTGTGTGGAGAGAGAAGAAAGTTCCTGAAGACTGGAAAAAGGGAATTATATTCCCAATATTCAAGAAAGGAGACAGGAAAGTGTGTGGTAACTACCGAGGAATCACCATCATCTCGCATGTTGCCAAAGTAATGGAAAGAATCCTAGAAAAAAGAATTAGAGTAAATGTAGAAAGCCAAATAGAGGAGGAGCAGTTTGGAATTAGAGGGGGCAGGTCAACAGTGGAACCCATTTTCATTCTGAGACAGAACATTGAAAAGAGTTGGGAATTTGGGAAGGATATGATAATGACTTCTATTGATCTAGAAAAGGCCTATGATAGCATCCCTAGAACAAAAGTTTGGGAAAGCTTAACAAATAGGGGGATAGGCAAGGAACTGAGAGACATGGTAAAAGGAATGTACATGGATTGCCACAGTAGTGTGAAGACTAGAGTCGGGACATCGGAATGGTTTAAAATTGTCACTGGACTAAAGCAAGGAGGTGTGTTGTCACCGTTATTGTACTTAATGGTGATGGATGACATCATGAAGGCAGTAATGAAAGACTATAGTAAGGCAAAGATGAAGGTAATGTTGTTTGCAGACGATGTTGTGATGTGGGGCAAGGATGAGATGGAGGTACAAGAAAAGTTAGACGTAATAAATGAAAAGATTGAGCAATGGGTATTGAAGATAAATGTGGAGAAGAGTAAAATAGTGGTGGCGAGTTGAGGTAAGAAAGAAGGAAAAGGGGTAATCAAAGTAGGAGATAAGGAATTGGAAGGGTGAAACTCTTCAAATACTTGGGAAGTGAACTGACTGAATATGGAAGACTAGATTTGGAAATTAACAGAAGAATACAACTCTGGAGCGCATTCTACCAACAGGGACGGGTACTAGTATGGAACAAGGATATACCAATTAAGGCTAAAGAAGTTATATACAAAGCATAAATTGTCATTTAGACTTTCACGGCCCGTGTTACTATTCATAATGTTGAATTTTGGGCTTATGCCATGTTTTATTATACTAAAATTCGACGCGTTTCGAAAAAAAACATGTCTTTCATCGTCAGGAATAATCTGGAATACGACAATGTTGCTAAGAGAAAGCAACGAAGAACATATAGAAGGTGCCCAAAGATGGACGCCATTATAGCCCCATGTTAGGGACAACGGAAAGCAGCAGTGAATTACTTTCTCAGGGTTCTGATAATAGGTAGCCAGGATTCACTGAGATTGTAGCCGGTGTCGAGGTTGAAATTATCTGGGTGTTTACGTATTTCAACCGCCTCCCTGATGATTCTGGGACGATATTGCTTTATACGGGCAAGAACATCCACTCCTTGGAACATGACATCATGGCCAGGTGTTAAAGCATGATCGGCAACAGCTGATTTATCAGGTTGAATGAGCCTGATACATCTATTATGTTCCTTAATGCGAGTGCATATTGTTCTCGAAGTCTGCCCGATGTAAACCTTGCCACAAGTACAGGGAACTCTGTAGATACCCGGTTGTTGCAATTTAGGCAGACTGTCCTTAGTTGGTCGCAGGAGTTGCCTAATCTTAACAGAAGTTCCAAATACAGTCCGTATGTTGTACCGACGTAGGATTTGAGCAATACGATCCGTTGTGTTATGTATGTACGGAAGGTAAGCAGTTTCTCTTACATCTCTTTTCTCAACTGACGTCCTATTATTATTTGTTGGTTTCAGAACCGTAGAAATCAAAGCCTTGCTATAACCGTTGCTCTCAAAGGTGGTTCGCAGGGTGTTAATTTCTTCTTGTAAAGAAGACACTTCACAAATCCTCCTAGCCCTGGTAGTTAGAGTTGTAAGGATACCATGTTTCTGGGCAGGGTGATGGTGAGAACCTGCGTGGAGATATCTATTGGTGTGTGTTGGCTTACGAAAAACGCTGTGTCCTAAAGATCCATCCTCTTTCTTGGTGACGAGAACATCTAAAAAAGGTATTTTGCCGTCAGATTCCTTTTCCATGGTGAAACAAATAGAAGGGTGCTGGAGATTAAGGTGATCCAGGAAATGGCTAAGATTTTCCTCACCTTCCGTCCAAACAACGAACGTGTCATCCACATAACGCCACCAGATCTTCGGTTTGAAAGGAGCCGACGACAAAGCTTTCTCTTCAAAGTTCTCCATGAAGAAATTAGCCACAACAGGAGAGAGAGGACTACCCATGGCCACACCATCAGTCTGCTCATAAAAATTCCCATTCCATAGAAAGTAGGAGGAGGTCATGCAGTGATAAAAAAGTCTTGTGATGTCTTCAGGAAAAAAGCCATTAATGAGAGACATAACACCATCAATAGGTACTCTCGTAAACAGAGACACCACGTCGAAACTCACTAGAATATCACCCGGCTGAAGTGTTATAGCTTTTAACTTTTCCACGAAGTGTGTGGAATCCTTAATGTAGGAAGGCGTGTTCAACCGCGACACCGGCTACAATCTCAGTGAATCCTGGCTACCTATTATCAGAACCCTGAGAAAGTAATTCACTGCTGCTTTCCGTTGTCCTTAACATGGGGCTATAATGGCGTCCATCTTTGGGCACCTTCTATATTTTCTTCGTTGCTTTCTCTTAGCAACATTGTCGTATTCCAGATTATTCCTGACGATGAAAGACATGGTTTCTTTCGAAACGCGTCGAATTTTAGTATAATAAAACACGGCATAAGCCCAAAATTCAACATTATGAATAGTAACACGGGCCGTGAAAGTCTAAATGACAATATTAGAAACCTCTATGGGGAGGATATTTTCCGACTGATGTCTAGATTCAGTAGGTTACGACGCATGAAGGTGTGTCTAATCTCTTCACTCGCTTTTCTCCTAAGATGCCGGGATCATGATATTCTACCGAGTTTTGTTATGTTGAAGCATTCCTTCAGAACACCTAAGGCAACGAGAATCTATCGTTGTGCAAGCAAGGCGTTATTGATAGAGAGGTTACAGCATACTCGTAAGCAGTTGGATTTTATTTCGAGGGAGTTACTACAGCTACATCTACGCCTCTCAAACTTCGTAAGTGAGGAATTATGGAAGATCTTTGATCGTATTTCTTCAGTGCAAGCTAACAGCGTTCTAGATCAGGTGAGGGACAGACATATTTCCAAATATGATAGGTTATGTCAGTTGCAGAAATCTCAAGCCATTAGACTTGATGCTAACAAGGTTGTCGTAAATTTGTCCAGCAAGCCCCTAAGTGATACTCAACAGCCAGTTCTCGCTAAAGGTCTCAATTTTGCTGTAGCGCCTAGAAGAATTCCTATTGAAGAACTTATTACATCCGTAGAATCCTCGGTACATCACCTCACACCTGATGAGGCCGAGGAAGCCAGGCAAGAATGTTCCAGAGTTCTCAAGACCGCTAAGCCACCTAACACCAACTTAAAACAAGGCGAAAGCCGGGCACTTAAAGATCTAAGGGACAATTCTGATATTATCGTTCTCCCCGCTGACAAGGGTAACGCGACAGTGGTATTGGATAAGGTTGATTATGATTCCAAGATCTCGTCTTTGTTATCAGATCCTGTATATAGGATTAATAGTCGTGATCCTACTACTCGCTACTCAAATGTCACCGTCAAATTGATCAAGCAATCATCTATTCCAGCGGATGCAGCGAAGACTCTCCTTCCAGGGGATGCTATTCCTCCGAGACTCTATGGTCTTCCTAAAATACATAAGGAAGATGTTCCTCTTAGACCTATCGTTAGTACGATTGGTTCTCCTACATATGCCCTTTCCAAATACTTAGGTAGACTACTTCAGCCGCTTCTGGGTAACACGCCTTCGTACATTAAGGATTCCACACACTTCGTGGAAAAGTTAAAAGCTATAACACTTCAGCCGGGTGATATTCTAGTGAGTCTCGACGTGGTGTCTCTGTTTATGAGAGTACCTATTGATGGTGTTAGGTCTCTCATTAATGGCTTTTTTCCTGAAGACATCACAAGACTTTTTTATCACTGCATGACCTCCTCCTACTTTCTATGGAATGGGAATTTTTATGAGCAGACTGATGGTGTGGCCATGGGTAGTCCTCTCTCTCCTGTTGTGGCTAATTTCTTCATGGAGAACTTTGAAGAGAAAGCTTTGTCGTCGGCTCCTTTCAAACCGAAGATCTGGTGGCGTTGTGTGGATGACACGTTCGTTGTTTGGACGGAAGGTGAGGAAAATCTTAGCCATTTCCTGGATCACCTTAATCTCCAGCACCCTTCTATTTGTTTCACCATGGAAAAGGAATCTGACGGCAAAATACCTTTTTTAGATGTTCTCGTCACCAAGAAAGAGGATGGATCTTTAGGACACAGCGTTTTTCGTAAGCCAACACACACCAATAGATATCTCCACGCAAGTTCTCACCATCACCCTGCCCAGAAACATGGTATCCTTACAACTCTAACTACCAGGGCTAGGAGGATTTGTGAAGTGTCTTCTTTACAAGAAGAAATTAACACCCTGCGAACCACCTTTGAGAGCAACGGTTATAGCAATGCTTTGATTTCTATGGTTCTGAAACCAACAAATAATAATAGGACGTCAGTTGAGAAAAGAGATGTAAGAGAAACTGCTTACCTTCCGTACATACATAACACAACGGATCGTATTGCTCAAATCCTACGTCGGTACAACATACGGACTGAATTTGGAACTTCTGTTAAGATTAGGCAACTCCTGCGACCAACTAAGGACAGTTTGCCTAAATTGCAACAACCGGGTATCTACAGAGTTCCCTGTACTTTTGGCAAGGCTTACATCGGGCAGACTTCGAGAACAATATGCACTCGCATTAAGGAACATAATAGATGTATCAGGCTCATTCAACCTGATAAATCAACTGTTGCCGATCATGCTTTAACACCTGGCCATGATGTCATGTTCCAAGGAGTGGATGTTCTTGCCCGTATAAAGCAATATCGTCCCAGAATCATCAGGGAGGCGGTTGAAATACGTAAACACCCAGATAATTTCAACCGCGACACCGGCTACAATCTCAGTGAATCCTGGCTACCTATTATCAGAACCCTGAGAAAGTAATTCACTGCTGCTTTCCGTTGTCCCTAACATGGGGCTATAATGGCGTCCATCTTTGGGCACCTTCTATATGTTCTTCGTTGCTTTCTCTTAGCAACATTGTCGTATTCCAGATTATTCCTGACGATGAAAGACATGGTTCTTTTGAAACGCGTCGAATTTTAGTATAATAAAACACGGCATAAGCCCAAAATTCAACATTATGAATAAAGCATATTATGTTCCTATAATGACATATGCAGCAGAAACTTGGACAATGACTAAGAGGGATGAGATCAGAGTACAAGCAGCTGAGATGAGATTCATGAGAAGTATGGTCCAGAAAACAAGGAGAGACAGAGTGAGAAATGAAGATATACAGAAAGAACTGGGAGTACAGAAACTAAATAACAAACTGGAGCAAAGCAGATTGAGATGGTTTGGGCATGTCAAACGGATGAATGATGTAAGGCTACCAAGACGAGCACTGGAACGACAGATGACAGGGAAGAGAGGACGAGTAAGACCAAGCATGCGTTGATTGGACTCGAAGAATAGCATTAATAAACGGAACCTGGATTGGAACACCGTGTCAGAAGAGGAATGGTGGAACGACAGAACAAAGTTGAGAGGAACCATATTTGCCCCCACCCAGTGTCAGCTGGAAAAGGGGAAATGAAGATGATGATGTAACCTATGGCCTATAAACAATGGTTACTAACAAGAGGCAAAACAGTAATATCAAAGCAACTGAATTGAAATTTTTGAGAACATCTCTCCAAAAGACTAAAAGAGATAAAATCTGAACCTCGAAAATTAGGCAAGAACAAAATATAACGGAACAATTAGTACAGCGGATACAGAAGTCAAGATTAAGATGGTTTGGCCATGTGCATAGGATGGAGATGGACAGAGCTGCAGAGAGGGAGATGGTGAGGAACCTTGGAACCTTGGAAGGCCGAAAATGGGATGGATGGACCAAATCCAACAAGACATATGTAACTTTGGACTGGATGTGGCAAAGTAATGGAGCAGGTGAAGTGGAAAGTTTACAACACCCGGGTGACTGGAGTTGGACACGGATGATGATGATGAACACAAAAAGTGATAAAAATGTCCAGCATAACTAAACACAATGCTAGCGTTTCGCCCCAGTGTACCAATTGGGCTTTTGAGTTTGTAAAGAGCTGTAGCTGGCACACACTGAGAAGGCCATGCAAGACGCCTCACTACATTTGTAGCCAAGTCACGAGTATGCCAGTGCACCACGGGAGTTGAACACTCCACTCCAAAACAATAAACCTTGCTTTGGCATTGAATAAAATCAAAATGTTCTCGAAAGAAAATCAAAATGAGTATTGTCCGTTGAGCCATTATAATTAATATTTTAAAAAACGCTAGCAATGTGTTGAGTTATACTGGACATTTTTATCACTTTTTGTGTTAATTATAATGGCTCAATGGACAATACTCATTTTGATTTTCTGTCGAGAACATTTTGATTATATTCAATACCAAAGCAAGGTTTATTGTTTTGGAGTGGAGTTTTTGACTCCCGTGGTGTACTGGCATGCTAGTGACGTGGCTACACATGTAATGAGGCATCTTGCATGGCCTTCTCAGTGTGTGTCAGCTACGGGTCTTGGTAGGTGTGCCTTTACCAACTGAAGAGCCCAATTGGTACACTGGGGCGAAACGCTAGCAATGGGTTGAGTTATGCTGGACTTTTTTTTATCACTTTTTGTGTTAATTATAATGGCTCAACGGACAATACCCATTTTAATTTTCATTCGAGAACATTTTGATTGTGTTGTTGATGATGTCAAAATCAATCTTTATACACACTGAAGTATTCTATAGATTAGGTCTGAGTGTTTGCTCCAATGCCAAGGAAGAGGGAAAATAATTAACGTTAAAAATAAACAGTACGGTAACATTATTTTATGATACCTGTATGTTGAAGCTCACAACATAAAATTTCCAGGTTCACTCTGTTTGCTGTGCTTTTCCAACTCTTCTGGCAATCTCACCACAGGAATTTCCTACATTAATCCGAAACCAAAACCAGATAGCTAATTTTACTGTAATATCTGTAAGCTTCAAGCACATGTTACGAATATCAGAGCAATATTAGTTCATATCAGGGAGAAGGCGCGGCTATGCGTGCCCCTTAAACATTTGAAACTGTTAAAGAAAAACAATATTGGTACAGTTGTATCTAGTCTGGCAAATATAACTTCCGACTTGAAAGTTCATCGATCAGCTGGCGTCAACGTGCTGTTCACAACTGCTCGAGGAGATTTCGAGTAATCCTCAATTTAAATCAATCTATTGAATCAGATTGTTTTGGTCGGCAACTCGGCACTCAGCAGCATAATCGAAACAATAGGCCATATTATTTTCTGCTCGACAAAAGCTTTGTGTAATTCCTGCCTTATTCGAAGAAATGTACTTGTTTAGGCAAAAACAAGATGTTCAGTAAAGAACATATAGCCTACTTTCTCCTAAATGTATGAGTATAGTTATAACTCGTTGTTATTATCAAAGAGTATAATAGAACTATTCTTTGTTGAAGGCCATAGAAACGATTTTCCTCTACCAAACGCCACAATCTAGATAAAAACTGCTACCATCATTGAAGAAAGAAAGAAAGAAAGAAAGAAAGATAAGAAGTATCTCAAGAATGTTATGGATCTGGAGACATAATCGACCGGACTGGCTGCGTGGCTCAGCGGTAACGTTCTCGCTTGCTGGGCCCTAGGTTGCAGGTTCGTATCCTGGCGCAGTCAGCTGGCATTTGAGGGTGCACAAATGCGAGGGAGCCGTGTCAGTACATTTACTGGCACGTTAAAGATCCCCTTCGGGCCAAAATTCCGGCACCCCGGTGTCTCTAAAATCAGCAGTAGTTAAAAGGGATGTAAAACCAATAACATTATTATTATTATTACGACCTGCCGTGGGCAACATCCAACTTTGAGTTGAGGCATGTCTTTACACGTCTGGTTGTGGATGGCTTTCACAACCCTAATTGAATTAACAAATCTTTCCATGACCCTACAGAGACGTGTATATACAAACTATGTGGATATTTTCGATAATATAATCCTAACAGAGCGAGTGCATTCTAGCGGCCAGAAGAAGAAACTTTTCAATAAAATCTGGAAGTTACCTTTTTGGCAGCTAGATGTCTCGAGTAAATCTGCTGGCGAATTATGTTTTAATTAAATATATATTTTACACCATAATGTGCACAATATAACGCTTAATAACATTTTCAAGTAACGCAAAATAGGCTGTTACAAACCCTTTAAAATAAAAAGTTAAAATGTATCGTAGTATCATCTTGTCATTCTTCAAATTCGATGCGCATAGAATGATGATGGTATAGTAATCAATGGATCCCCACGTAGACTAGTCGTGACATCTATTGGTGAAATATCGAACAATATAATCCTAACAGAGCGAGTGCATTCTAGCGGCCAGAAGAAGAAACTTTTCAATAAAATCTGGAAGTTACCTTTTTGGCAGCTAGATGTCCCGAGTAAATCTGCTGGCGAATTATGTTTTAATTAAATATATATTTTACACCATAATGTGCACAATATAACGCTTAATTTTAAAACATCTGAGTCATTACAAAACAATAAACATATAACATTTCAAGCAAAAAACCTAGCTCTGATCGGGTTTGAAACATAGGCATTTGAGCGATAGTCTAACGCTCTACCACTGAGCTAATTGTGTCAACGAATATCGTTCTATTTAAAATGACTTACATAGAACTTGTTAGCAAATAATGATTTATACTAAACGATTTCATCACTGGAGTATATTATTTATATATAAAGCATTTCATACAAAGTTTATTTATTTTTTATCAGTACGCTATATTGCATGCAATACTCAAATTAGTGAAATATAAGTCCGGCACAAGATATCCGCTGCCATCTTGTCTTATTACTGAATCAGTTCAGCTTTTTAAAATCACGTCTGCACTATAGTATTACAAAATAAACTTTTAATTTCGAACGTGCCTCTTCCTTTAGAACAGTTAAAACGATTCTCGGCTCGATAATCGGAACTGGTGGGTCCCATGATATGGATTATAAAGTTTGCATAATTCGCACGGCCGCCATCCTGAAATGGTATGGCGGACGACCTTGTAATTTGGTCACAAGACGCATCCTATACGAAGGTATGTTGTTACCAAATTTGGTAGAGATCGGATGATTTGGTTAGTCGTTATTTGATTTTACGTTTTGAACGTTTGAGTGGCCGCCATTCAGTTTTAGTAAAGATGGCGGCGATATAAAACATGACACTGAGGTGTCCTTTGCTAGTGCTACCTTTGTACCAAATTTCGTTCAATTTGCATTCACCGTGTTCGAATTGATAGGGGGGGACAGACATTCAGAGTACACACACTCACACACACACAGACACACACACACACACACAGACTCACACACACACATACACACACACAGACTCACACACACACATACACACACACAGACAGACACACTTTTTTCGCCCTGTGTTGATCTCATAAGTCTACTTTCATTTTTTGCAAAAATCGAAAGTAGGCTAATAAGGAACATACTCTAACAATCGTGAAGAGGAAGTTCTGTTCTTATAAGCATGCAGGCTAGTGTTTGAAGGCGGGATAGGTTGTGTGTGTGCTTAGTTTTGAAGGATGAAGAAAATAACAAACTATTTTACATCCACCCAGGGTTCCAAATTGCTGAAAGTTTATGAATTAATGTGTTAATAAATGCAACCTTTCATTTAACATGTTAGCCCATAAAGTAATAAACGGACTCTGCTAATTGCCGAAAATTGCAATATTGTCCACTAAAATTGAGAGTACAGTAAAACTTCGTTTAACCGTCACTCTTTAAACCGTCAGTTTCTGTTAACCCTCATTGCTGTAATAGCCTAATAATACTGTAATAACAAAGTGCTTTAAGGTGCAGTGACGTGTTCGCTTTGTTTACTTACTCTATTTTAGTGGGAAGTGAGTGTATCTGCCCACCATAGTGTTCAAATCATGACGAGGCTAAAACAATGCTGTCCAAGTGTATAGAATGGATTTAAAGTCAAGAAGAGGCCAATACAACGCAGACACTACTGCTCCGAAAAATACGAAATATTGCCGCGGTGAATGCTTGAGCATCAAAGAAGCAGAAGAAAATGGCTGACTATTTTCAAGCTACATGAACTATTTCACCTGTAAGTTTATATTACTGTACTGTACATTATTTGGCCACATTTGTAGCTACTGTACGGATGTTTTCATCAAGTAATAAATAGTTTTATTTGCTATTACAATCGTGTTTAATTTCTTTTCGTTCCAAAATATATTACATTACTGTGAGAGTGATATCTCTCTATACGGTAATATAATTGATTGAGGTCATGCTTTGGAGGAATAATACAGTGTTTCTGTTATCCGTCTATTCGCTCAACCGTCACGATGACGGTTAATCGAGTTTTTACTGTACCCCTTAAATTTTGTTTAGAAATAAAGCACTGGTTAATATAATATACACAAGGTCTGTTTATAAACCTTTCGGCGCTCGACTGCTATAAGGTGCCCCGTTTGAATCATTAGTGTTTGTATTTACTGTGCCAGGTAATTGAGTTTATGTTCGACCCCCACTATTATGTGTCAGGAAACTGTATCATAATGATGGTCATTATAACACTCTTTTTCATTATGATACAGTTTCTCCAGCCAATCAGAGCTCGTTCATTGACCAATTAGGTAACGATACCTACTCGCGTGCGCTCAAAATCCAACATGTCTATATAAATTACCGAAAGTGCACCGTCCATAATGTTCTCGTAAATAAACTGGTTAATATGAGACACTGTACCTTAATATCCTTAAATCCAATTTCTACACAGCGGGTTGTTTTCAAACGATTTCCGTGACATTTTTACTGAATACTGATGCTCAATCTGCACATACGGCATTGAAGATCACAGAGCGCATGCGTCGGTCGGTCAGTGTGCTTGGACATCAGAGATATCCTACCCTGCGCAGCACCCGATCACAAAATTCTAGTGACAATCTCAACAGATATTTTTGAATATTTATGTTAAAACATATAATAAAGTTGTAATTATCGTCGAACATAAACAGTCGTATGCAACTCGCCTATAATGGTAATTAAGACACTAGTATGGAAATTATAAAACTCGCATACGCTCGTTTTATAAAAAATACTCGTGTCTTAATTATAGCCATTATAGGCTCGTTGCATAATGTACTATTAAGTGCTTTCAGGAAACACTGCATTCACGCTTTAATCCTACAATACTAACAGGTACGTAAAATTTACGTGTATGATTAATTTAACTGCTTAGAATTCCCTCTATATCTGTCCCCACCCTACCATCTTCCAGCAGTGCTTCTACTCAGTGGCGTTACTAGAGTTGGTGTCACCCAGTGCGGTAACTCATGGTGTCACTCCCCTCACGACACCCCATAGACCTCCTCCGAGTCCGCCAGTACCAAATAACGGAAACATACCGAATCCTTAGTAATGTTTATAAACATAGGTCTTATATTTACAAAGGCAATAGAAGAAAAATGAATACATGTTCGGTTGGTAAAAGATTGTAAGAAGTTAAGAACTACATAGAAAATATGTTACTTTTTTAATTGCTATTTTAACTTTAAATTTTAAGTCATATTAAACTCGACTAAATCAAAACTTTCCTTTCCTGGCCTTTAGAGCTGCAAACTTGTTAATTGCTTAATCGAAATCAACTCCTTTAGCCAAATCACTTTCAGTTGATAATATTGCTAAATCAGAAAGCTTAGACTGTCCCAAGAAATTATAGCTATTTATGAAAATAGAGTGCAATGCGTCACTGGTAATGTATATTCTCTTTCATTTGAATGCTCATTTTTTACGATCGGTCGCTTGTGAGCGCCGCAGGAGGGATCTATACTACTGAAATAATATATATGATTTGGTTTAATTGATAAAACAAATTATATTTGAAAGTCTTTTAATTATTGAACAACGTCCTTTAATAAGAATAATTTCATGGAGTGACATAGAATCATAGACAGTGGTATTTTGTTTGAAACGAAACATAGCCTACTTATAAAATTGAATATAATGCAAAAATACTCACATTTATGTACTTGATGAAATCCAATAATAAACGTAAGCCAGATACCGTACATACATGAGCTAAATGATAAATTCACAATTTTGTATAACCAATGAAGTGAAGGCAGACAAGACAGACACTTAGTACTGGTAAAAAATCGACATTCTGCTGTGCTAAATTTGTTTAAAAATGAACTTTTTACGAACCGCCCTAATTTTGGTGTCACCCCTTGTGATGGTATCACCTGGTGCGGTCCGCACCCCCGCGTGACGCCACTGCTTCTACTGGTCTATGGCGGTGATGTCAATGCTTTTGTTATTAATGCCAATCAGTTCTAGAGGCATAGCCATGGGGCACTGAATTGCCTGGAAACTATCCTTGAATTGAACAACATATTGGTTTCTCCATGGCGATAACAAAGAGGTGGGGAATTTGATGTAGATATGTCTCGTCACTTCAGAGGGATTATACAAACAACCTCATAAAAACCAGAGACAGTATAAGAGGCTGGAGAGATTACGTACTGCTATTTACGTCAAAGTAAACGACTTATCTATTAGGTTGGTGCATAAGTCCGTAGCATTTTTGTTCTGCTTGTTGGTATTCCGGTGGCTAAGGTTTTATTTATCGACTGCCATTGTTGCTTTGTAGTTCAAAGTTTGTTCTTGATTTTACATATTGAAGTTTTGTCATTTGCAGATAGTGAGAGGAGTTGTGGACGCTAGAAAATGGAGTGCCAAGTGGAGAAATTGGAACATTTCCGACATATTCTTCTCTTTGAATTCAATAGAGGGACGAAGCAGCGGAAGCGGCCAGAAACATTTGCGCCCTGTATGGGGACAATGCTATTGGAGAGCTCGGCAAGAAAGTGGTTTTCTCATTTTAAGGTGGGTCGTTTTGACCTTAGTGACTCCCCTCGTTCAGGAAGGCCGTCACAATTTGATGAAGATCGTTTAAACGCATTAAATCACAATAATCCACGAGAACTGGCAAATGTGACGAACTGTGATCATTCCACCATTGTGTGACATTTGCATTCAATGGGTAAGGTTCAAAAATCCAGTGTATCGGTACCGCATGCTCTAGGCCAAAATCACAAAAATCAGCGGGTGGCCATATGCGCATCTCTGCTTGCTAGTTATCCATTGGCTCGTGAACAACATCGACCATTCTTATCCTATATCGTTACTGGTGATGAGAAATGGTGTCTTTACGCTAATATAAAGAGAAGAAAGGAATGGTTAAGCCCAAACAAACAAGCAACTCCCCGTACAAAGACCTGCACGCATCCACAAAAAGTAATGTTATGCCTCTGGTTGAACACACGAATTGCTTCCCCGAGGTATAACCATCATTGCTGACATTTATTGCCAACAACTGAGACGGCTTGCAGATGCAATCGAAGAAAAACAACCAGCAAGACTGCATGAAGTGATGCATCCCCATGATAACGCCCGCCCCCACTCTGCTAACCTAACAAAAAGCATTTAACAGGAATTGGGCTGGGAAATCATTCCGTAAGGACCTTATTCGCCCGATCTTGCATCTTCAGATTTTCACCTTTTCCGCTCTCTATCGAACAACCTTCAAGGAACTTCCTTTCCAGATGAAGATGTGCTCCGAACATGGCTTGACGAATTCTCCAACTCAAAACCACGTGATTTCTACAGGCGCGGAATCAAAAAAATACCACAGTGTTGGCAGACTGTTTTAGATAGTGAAGGAGAATATGTTACTGATAATTCACTTCTCTTATGTGTATCTGATGTGTTTAAGTTAATGAACTTATAAACTTGATGTGGATAAACTTTTGGAAAACGCTACGGACATATGCACCAACCCAATATTTGTTGTATTTAGGATGGAACTTAGCATATTTAACTTCAGGGACCACTGCGGTTTCATTGTATATAAATAGTGTTACATACCAAATACATTTTAATTTCTACCTTTTAACTAATTGGTGCCTTAGCACAAAGTTTGTAATGTTGTTGATGGTTATGATAATTGTTGCTTTAAGGGGCCTAACATCTAGGTTATCGGCCCAGTTTGTAATGTACGTAAATTTAACGTATTATTAGTATTAAGCAACAGACTGTAGTGGCTATGTTGGCTAAAGCGCAGCTCTAAACTTTGCGCACGTATTGTAACTGGCATTCTAGATTAATTTGGAGTAACTAATATAGGCCTACGCCAGTGCTGCCAACATTATTCTAAGCCTGCTGATAGGTCCAATTTTAAAATGCATGTAACTTTTATACTAACTAATGGATTTCATTCAAAATTGATACAACAATAGATCATATTATTTCACATTATTTCTGACCAATACATGTATGTCATTGTTGCCGACATGATTTTACGCGTGCTGTTAGATCCAATGTTTAACTGCATGTAACGTCCATGCTATCCATAGGACTTCTACCAAATTTTGTATTCTGTACCTTAAGATATGGACCTAAGAATATATTCAGTCACCAGGACTGCCCACTGTAGTTCTCTATTAGGCTACAATATGCCAGGTATACCGTATTTCGAACTAATTAGAAATTTCGATATTACCAACTTAATTTCGTCATTATTCTAGATAGATTCATATCGATTAATCATTGGCATGAATCTTAAATTTTAAGAATAGTAGGCTCTTTAGTTCGTCACGGAACTTCTTGTTTTAAAATTGAAAATAGGCAAAAAATGAATGTTTGGCTGTTTATTTCTGAATTTCCACGGAAATTTGCGATATTTGCGCGTTTCAGACTGTTTCTGAAGGACTAGCTGAAGTACCCGTGCTTCGCTACGCGTCATAAATAAATTAAATGTGAAGGTGACAGTTAAAACAGGGGATAGGCGAGGTGCTGCACAGAGGGAGATTAAGGATGGAACATTTTGTCCAACTACACCGCTCGGCCTTGACCGTATTTTATAGCACAAATTTAGGTTTTACTCGCTAACTTTTGGAGATACCTTTCGGATAGAAAATGTAACTTTAAACCTCGTATATGCCATCAAAAGTTTGCTATTTCTTAGCGTTCTCTTTTTATTTGAAATGGAAATATGAAAGTTTGAAACCAAAGGGTGTAGTGACGTCACTAAAATGGCCGCCATCTTTAAATAGTACAAGGTATTGAAATCAAAAGTAACCTATATGTTAACCAGGTAAATCAGCTACTTCCATTCATGTAAATCGGACCAGTGGTACTTGCGTGATTGAGTAATACACAGACACACACCATCTCATTTTTAGCCTCGCTTCGCTCGCGTCATAGTCGTGTCATATTTTTATTCAATAAAATGCAGGTTTAACCCCGTTAACACCCATTTAGAACCTAAATATCCGAAAATCCCTCCTTAGTAGACGTTTTCGACACACAACAAACATATCCCCAAAATATCATTCTTCTAACTTTAGTAGTTTTGGTTGGTCGATGAGAGTGAACATCCAAAAATCCTTCCTTAGAGGACGTTTTTCTTCCTGAATTTCAACCCTCCCCATAGGCCCCTTAAATTGCATTCATGATAAAACGGTCGAACACCTATCTATTTTATTTATTTATTTATTTATTTTTAAGCTGATTTATTTCCTCCGAGTTTCAAACTCCTCGCCTATGTCGTTAAAGAGATACACGCTCCGTTAGGAATCTTTCAACCCCCACTTTTCATCCCTTTCACCTCATAATATACACTACATCGAAAAACCATTAGACATGTGTCAGCTTATTTTTAATGATTAGTATATATGCCAAGTATCACATCCCCAAATGAAACCACTCCTGAGATATTGTTATTCATTGAAATGCACGTTTACCCCATTAACACCTCTTTAGAAGCTGATTATCCAAAACTCTTTCCTTAGTGGACGTTTTCGACATACAACTAACATATCCCCAAAATTTCATGTTTCTAACTTCAATAATTTTGGCTGGGCGATGATGAGTGAGTGAGTGAGTTAGGACATTTTCTTTCATTTATTTTTGATAATTTCCCCCCTCCCCATGAACCCCTTAAATTGGATTTATGAAACAAACGGTCGAACACCTATTTACTTATTTAAAGCTGTTTTCTCCCTGAGTTTGATGAGTGAGTAAGTGAGTCAATCAGTTAGGACCACTGATCTCTATACATGGATCGCTGATGGCAGCTCTCCGCTGCACGAGAAAGTACGCCAGGTTGAGCGCGCGGTCCGCCATGTTGGTCTACCCATTCTCGAGTCCTCCTTATGGGCAAGCAATGATAATCTAGTCAGGTTTAAATCGTAATTAATGGTGCTTTGGAGCACATAAAAATATAGAGATATGTTCACTCATAGCATAAGAGCATTGGGATCACTGACACGTCATTCCGAGGTCAGTAAATCTCCGGAATATCAATAAAAATGAATGTATAATAACGGCTGACAAATATCAACTTAGGTGCTGAGTACACGCAATTAGCGATCAGTAACAGAGTAACGAGTGAAAAACAATTTCTGGAAACATTCTTGTAATTTGTATATACGGTATACATGTATATACGCCACAAAATTATGCATTCTTCAAATGATGTACTTATAGGCCTAAACGTATCTCACTATACAGGCCTAGATTCGACATATCGTAATCGGTAATTGGTAATGAATTCCCGTTTCCATAAAATAACCAAAACTTCCTCCAAGTAATCCCAGCACTCTACATCAAAACTACAGCTTTTAATCACGCTACCAGCACAATAAACTTAATAATAACGGGAAGTAGATCAAAGCCAAAAATGCACTTGAAGCCAAACCAATTTCACTCCTCAGCTCCACATAAAAATTAACACAACTAAAAACCTACTCAAAATATACTCTCCCCACCGTTTTACAACTATTAAACGAACTATTCGCACCCAGAACCGAAAAACCCTGAAATGACATGAAATTTAAACACGCAATAGCCTATCCCGATCGCGTCTGCTTCAGCACCACCGCATATGTATACTTAACTTCACAATAACTTCAAAATTACGGCTAAGCGACCTATCTGCCTGAGAAGTAAAGGTATTACCGGCTTGCCTGGGATGATGGGTCACCAAACCGGTACTTAAAACTAAGATTTTACGCTTTAAATAACCAAATTCAGCCCATTTTACAACTACAAGAAAAATAAAATATTTACTGCCAGTATAAATTCATGTTTAACATCAAACTATCAGTAACCAATCACAGAGCCGGATTCGCAATATTGCACCATGCGCTCGCTGCCATCTTGCTATACCTGTCATCGTCTATTCGGCTTACTGCTGCCTTAGCTACCAGCCATCCATGTATAGAGATCAGTGGTTAGGACACTTTCTTTCCTGTTTTCTCCCCCCAGAATTTCACCCCTCTCCAAGGGACCCTTAAATTGGATTTATGAAAAAAAAACGTCGAACACCTATTTACTTGTATTTTAAGCTGCTTTTTCCCGCCCAATTTCAAACTTCTCGCCTATGTAGTTTCAGAGATATACGCTCCGTTAAGAATCCCTCAACCCCCAATTTTCACCCCTTTCACCTCATAATATACACCACATCGATAAACCCTTAGAATATCCCATCCCCAAAGAAACAACTCATGAGATATCGTTATTCAATGAAATGCAGGTTTACCCCCTTAACACCTCTTTAGAACCTGAATATCCAAAAATCCTCTCTTAGTGTGCATTTGCGGCCTTTGAGGAAACGGCATACCAAATTTCATTCCAATCCGTTCGGTGGTTTCTGAGATTTCGTGATGAGTGAGTGAGTGAGTGAGTGGTATTTGACAAATATATAGTAGATAGTGTCAATTCTTTGTTATGCTAAACTCGGTTGACAGTGCTGTGTGAGCAGTTGAGTAACTAACGGGATTTCAAGTAAAGATCTTCATTTTCTATACCGGTAGTGCAGAGCGTAACTGGCATCCAGTCGGCCGTGTCTCGACTTGAGCTATGTTGCCATGGAAACTATCTGCCTTGCCATTCCTTCATGAGTACATTAATGATTTGATTAGCCTGTGCTTGAGTGCAAAATGGCCGAAATCAGAAGAATGAGAAAGACTATCGAAAATCCATGAAGCCAGCGGTTCCTTCTGGGTCCTAAACTATGTGTATGCAAAATTTGGTTGAGATTGGTGGAACGGTGTGGATTTGTATACGGAACAGATATACATACCCACATACTGACTTTCACTTTTATATATTAGACTAGCAGAAATACCCATTCTTCGAACGGTCTTTGGTATTAATAGCCAGACGTAATCAATTGAGCTACTGTTGCAATGGTTAGAGGCTTGGAACCTGTTTGTCGACAAAGATAAATGATTAGTTAAAATATGCTAAATTTAGCCTACCTAACGTGTACTTCCTGACGTGAAAATAAAATTGAAAACCTCGTTGACGAAACGCAATACACGTCATGTTGCTGTTTGGAGATATAATAGACCTTCTGTACGACATATCGCAAGTTTAAGTCGTGTGAAAATAATCTATGGTAACCCCTGACCCCCTTAAGCGCATTGATGAATTTTACAGTTTTAGTTGGTTCCATGATAACCTTATTGCCATTTGCAAACGTTCACAGAAATGTAATAAATGGAGTGGCACTACTTCTTGTAGAAATAGATGGAAAGTTGAATGTCACCTTTTGAGATGCTTTTGTCATGGCTATTGGCGTGCATTCCTAAATGAAATTAGTTTTCTTGGAATATCAGAAACTGTTGGTATTAGAGGCTTAAAATGTAGATTTCGGGAACCCTTTACGGCTATTTAGGGTCCCCGAGTTTTGTTTCTTACACCAAGGGGCAGAAAATAAGCTTTGTCTCGTCGTTGTAGGCCGTATAATAATAATAATAATAATAATAATAATAATAATAATAATAATAATAATAATAATAATATAACAATATAGAGATAGGGACGTAATAGACCTTCCGTACCACACCCGCACGTGTAAATTGCGTGAAAACATTCTAGAGTACCTTTTGTCCCCCTTAAGCGCATTATTCCCTATGTATTGATGAATTTTACAGCTTGTTTTGTTCCATTATAACCTTATAACCGTTTGCAAACTATCTCAGTAATGTAATAAATGGAATTGTATTGCGTCTTACAGCAATAGATGGACCTGTGAGTTTCTGTTGCCATGGTTACCGGATTGCATTCTTTCTTCTCTATCTCTATATATATAAGAATGAAAGTTTGTCTGTTTTTTCTGAATTTCTACGGAAATTTGCGTTATTTACGCGTTTCAGACTGTTTTATGGCGGATGCGCGCGAAAATATTTTTTTTGTCTGTCTGTATGTCTGTCTGTTTGTCTGTGGACAAGTATGTTCCCTTATAACTCGAGAACGGCTGGGTGGATCAACGTAAAATTTGGTACAGATATCCTTCAGAGGCACGACACTAATCATTGACGTAACTCTTCTCTGTAGCTCCAATAAAAGTGGGCCTACCCCCTTAAAACACTTGCTGAAATAGGCGTAGACGGGCGAGACAAAGCTCATTTTCAGCCCCTCAATGTGAGAAACGAAACTCGGGGGCCCAACAGTTTTTGAGATATTTCCAGAAAACTAATTTCATTTAATTCAATAACGAAAGAATGCAAGCCGGTTACCATGGCAACGGAATCTCACAGGTCCATCTATTGCTCTAAGACGAAATACAATTCCATTTATTACATTACTGAGATGGTTTGCAAACGGCTATAAGGTTATAACGGAACCAAATTAAGCTGTAAAATTCATCAATGTCATATAATGCGCTTAAGGGCGTCAAGGTGTACTCTAGATTTTTTTCACGCGATTTACACGTGCGGGTGTGGTACGGAAGGTGTATTATATCCCTATCCATATATTTTCATATTTTTATTATAATTATTATTATTATACTACGGCCTACAACGACGAGACAAAGCTTAGTTTCAGCCCCTTGGTGTCAGAAACAAAACTCGGTGCCCCCAAATAGCAGTAAAGGGTCCCCGAAAAGTACATTTTAAGGCTCTAAAACCAACAGTTTCTGAGATATTCCCAGAAAACTAATTTCATTTAATAAACTAATGAAGGAATGAAGCCAGTAAGCATGTCAACAATATCTGAAAAGGTGACATCCAACTTTCCATCTATTTCTGCAAGAAGTAAAGCCACTCCATTTATTAAATTTCTGTGAATGTTTGCAAATGGCTATAAGGTTATTACGGAATCAACTAAAACTCTAAAATTCATCACTGCGTTTAAGAGGGTCAAGGGGTACCCTAGATTTTTTTCACACGACTTAAATGTGCGTTATGTCGTACAGAAGGTCTATTATTTCTCCAAACAGAAACATTATTTTCAAAAATTCCTGAATTGAAATACAGTAGGTTTTTTTTCTTTTTTTTCTTTTAGGAATTTGGGCCATTGGAGTCTAAAAAACCTGAATTTTCGTGCACCACAAGCCTTTATAAATTATTAAAGGGGCCTTCCTCTGGATGGGGACTTGACACAACAGTGATGGTCAGTTTTATTTGACGTGTATTGCGTTTCGTCTACGAGGTTTTCATTTTTTTTTCACGTCCGGAAGTACACGTTAGGTAAATTTAGTTTCAGAGCATATTTTAACTAATCACTTTTCTTTGTCGAGAAACAGGTTCCAAGTCTCTAACCATTACAACAGTAGCTCAATTGATTACGTCTGGTTATTAATACCGAAGACCGTTCGAAGAATGGGTACTTCTGCTAGTTATTGTATAAAATGAAATTAGTTTTCTGGGAATATCTCAAAAATGGTTGGTTTTAGGGCCTAAAAAGGTGGTCCCCCGAGTTTCATTTCTCACATTGAAAGGCTGAAAATGAGCTTTGTCTCGCCTTCTAAGACTATTTCAGCAAGTGTTTTAAGGGGGTAGGCCCCCTTTTATTGGAGCTTCAGAGAAGAGTTACATCAATGATTAGTGTCGTGCCTCTGAAGGATATCAGTACCAAATTTTACGTTGATCCACCCAGCCGTTCTCGAGTTATAAGGGAACATACTTGTCCACAGACAAACAGACAGACAGGCAGACATACAGACAGACAGACAGACAGACAAAAAAATTATTTTCGCGCTCATCCATCATAAAACAGTCTGAAACGCGTAAATAACGCAAATTTCCGTAGGAATTCAGAAAAAACAGACAAACTTTCATTCTTATATACAGGGTGTATTTGATATGATGGAAGTCCTTTACACTGGTGATAGAAGATGGTATTCTAAGCAAATATCTTCATGAAATTAAGTCGGATCTTAATTAGTGTAGGTGGAATTAAATCACAAAAATCGTCGGTTAATGTCTTGGAAACGAGCTTTCACTTCGTTCCCCTCAGCAGCAGAACTGACTTCTCCCCGTCACCCTCCCCTCCTACGCTGAGGAATGTTGACCAGAGTCTGCAGTTGAGTGACCTCGCCTTGTCTGCCAATGACATTGAAATACACAAACCGAGCCTATGAACAGCTGATTCACACCTTCATGGGGAGTGGCTTCATGACTAGTGATGGTGGATCTGTCTAGGATTTTGCCAGCTTCATGGACTATGCATAGAAAATAGAAATCCTAAAGATTTGGTAAATTAATTTAAGGAACTGTTGGTCTATTTTTGTGTGAAGATAGTGCAACAACTCTAATAAACATATTAATAATACTAATAATAGTAATCATAGGCTTTTAGACACACTAACTTCTTTTATGTTTCTTTTTGGTATGTCGAGTTGCCAGACTTTAATATACGTAGGATTTCTTGTATGTGCCATGAAATCCATGGAGATGATCGTATTAGATCCCATTCATTTACTACATGACTGAACGTAGATCGCACCCTCGGGAAGGTTAGCACTCTACCACCAGAACTACACATGCTGACTCTTATTATTATTATTATTAGACTATTATTATTATTATTATTATTATTATTAGACTATTATTATTATTATTATAACACTGTATTATAACAATGTATTTGTATTTTATTTTCATTTTCGTGTATTTGCATATGTATTTACCTTGTTGATGGACCAATAGATCAACCCTCCCCCCCCCCCCCCCCCCTCTCCAGTTAATGGCCACCCGAGGGCTGGAGATGGGATGGGACAATTCACAATATGAACATGTGGTACCGCACTAGTATTAAATCTTGGAAGTAGTTTTCCATGGGTTCCCACTTCTACCCCAGGCAAATGTCGGGATTGTTCCTAACTTAAGGCCACGGCCGCCTTCTTCTCAATAATCATAACCGCTGGCAGTGCAGCCCATGAAGGGCCTAGGCCTACCAAGCGACCGCTGTCCTGCCATTTGGCCTGCAGATATTAGGGTGACGCGTGGTCAGTGCATCGGGTCCCCTCGGCCATTAATCTTGATTTTCCTGACTCGGGCACTGCCTCACTGTCAGACAGCTACTCAATTGCCCTCACGAGGCTTACTGCACTGCGTTCCAGCCCTCTCGTCAGTTTCTAATATCCCTGATGGAGCCAAAAATCGAACCCAGGGCCTCCAGGTGAGAGGCAGTTGCACTGCCCCAACACCACAGGGCCGGCGCCTTCTTCCGAATCCTCACCTGAATTACAAATACCCACATTACTACAGAATCCACAAAACACAGGTTATCACACAAATTCTACCCACACCCAGCTACATGGGGCTAAATGACCAAAATCGCCAAGCCTCTCAAACAAAACATCAAGTATTTTACTTCCGTCCTAAATGCCTAGTTCTGAACAGACTACAGGATGTCGGAATTTTGTCACACTGCATTTCATTAAGTGAATGTTTTTAGTATTTTCAGAAACTAGTCAACAGAAGGTCCGAAACGGACGCCAATGATACATCAGGGCTGAGTATCGAAATTATTTTGTACATGAACATCAATCAATGAATTCCACACTTACAAAGTAGGCTACACAATACTACCGGTCGTAACGTACAAAGCCATTGCGTGCGTTGTCAACAACAACAACAACAACAACGGCAATGCACATTTTCTTACGAGACGGTAGAGCTCAAACTCATACCAGCTGATAGCCTACCACCCCTCAAGTCAACCGGTAAGGTCAATGCTCCGATTACGTAACAACTTCCCTTTCGCGCGTCGTCTCTCCTGGCTCCACCTCGTTTACCCCAGCCTGCCGCACCACTTTCTGCCTGATAACTTTCTGAAATAACTAAAAACATTGACTTTTTAATGATTAATTATCAATTTCAAGATAGGTGACAAATTTTTTAGCTAGGAAGCTTAGAATAGTCTCTTCTATCACCAGTGTAACGGACTTCCATCATATCAAATACACCCTGTATATAGAGATGCGCGCAAAAATAAAATTTTGTCTGTCTGTGGACAATTTTTGCGTTCTTATAACTCGAGAATGGCTGCGTGGATCAACGTAAAATTTGATACAGATATCCATCAGAGGCACGATACTAATCATCTCCGTACCTTTCATAATAGGGGGTCTAACCCCTTAAAATACGTGCTGAAATAGGCGTAGAAGAGTGAAACAAAACTCATTTTCAGCCCCTTAATGTGAGAAACGAAACATTTTAAGGCCCTAAAACCAACCAACTGTTTTTGAGATACTCCCAGAAAACTAATTTCACTTAATAAATTAATGAAGGAATGCAAGCCGGTAACCATGGCAACACAATCTCAGAGGTCCATCTATTTCTGTAAGACGCAATGCAATTCCATTTATTAGCCTATTTTCATTTTATGAAAAAATAGGCTGATGAGATCATCTTTTGTCCGTGTGTCTGTTTGTGAGTGTGTGATTCGTGTGTGTGTGTGTGTCCCTAATAACTTCCAAACGGATGGAGCGATTTGAGTGAAACTCGGTAAAATCATAACTCCTTTCTGGCCGACCCCGACCGTGACCTTCAAATTTTATTGTGTCTCACCAATCCAAAATGGTGGCTGTGCAAATTATTTAACCAGCATTCATTATCTCCGAAACTGTTACATATATCACCCTGAGATTTTGTACGGTGATAAAGGGTACAACTAGAATTTCACATATGATACTCCCAAAAACCTGGTAACTACAAAACCAACATGGCGGTCAGTAGAAGTTGAGATTTTAAATAGACTTTTCTCGCGATTTAACCATCAAAACGTAATGAAACTTGGTACAACAAATGTTTATACACATTGTAATGCACTGGCGTCTAATTTAGTTCAATTGTTTACATAACCTCAAAATGGAGGCAGTGCGAAATATTTCACTAGCATTCAATATCTCCGAAACTATGTATTACAGATATCACCCTGATATTTTGTATGGTGATAAAGTGCACTGCTACAAGTTTATCTATGTAATTTTCGAAAACCCGTAAAGTACAAAACGAACATGGCGGCCAAGCGAATTTGAACCATTTTAATAGACTTTTCTCTAGATTTAACCATATGAGCGCACTGAAATGTGGTACATTAAATGATTGTGCTTATTGTAATGCAATGGCATCTAATTTAGTTCAAATGTTTACATAATCTCAAGATGGCGGCTGTGCGAAATTTTAAAATTAATTTGTTATTTCTTGTGTCGTAATCATGCATCGAAGTGAAAGTTTGAATAATGAAGCTATGCAATAATGTTCCTTTAATGGTACATAACTCTATGGCCTATACATATAACAATCCAAAATGGCGAGCATCCGAAATATTTTGACGGTTCTCAATATCTACGAATCTTTTACAGCAATCAAACTGATTTTTTTATGTTCATAGCGGCTATGAACATCAGTTCACCTATAGGACTTTCAGTAACCTGGTGAGCCCAAAACCAACATGGCGGCGACGCGAATTATAAATATTTAAATGGACGTTTCTCGCGATTTAACCATCCGAGTGCAGTGAAACTTTGCACGTTAAATGCTTATACAAATATTAATTCACTGGCATCCAATTTATTACAATTGTTTTCATAACCACAAGATGGCAGCTGTGCGAATTTTTAAAATATCGTTTTTACTTCTTGTGCCTTAATCATGCGATTGAAGTTTGAATACCACACGCACATAATAATCTTCATGCAATAGTACATAAATAAAAATCCAACCTGGCGACCATCTGAAATATTTAGACGGTTCTCAATATCTACGAATCTATCACAACAATCAAACTGAAATTTTGTATGTTGATAGAGGCAATTAACATGAGTAGAATATATGAAAATAGGCCGTATAGTTCTTCACGGAACTTCTTGTTACATTACTGTGAAGGTTTGCAAACGGCTATAAGGTTATGACGGATCCAAATTAAGCTGAAATATCATCAATACAATGCACTTAAGGGGTCAAGGGGTACTCAAGCTTTTTTTCACGCGACTTACACGTGCGATATGTCGTACAGAAGGTCTATTATATCTCCAAACAGCAACATTATTTTCAAACAAGATGTTCAGTAAAGAACATATAGCCTACTTTCTCCTAAATGCATGGGTATTGTTATAACTCTTTGTCCTTTTAAAGGAGTATAATTGAATGTTGGTTGTAGTAGCTTGTTGAAATACAACGTGCTATAGGGATATTAAACATGAATATGAGGTGCCCTTTGCTAGTGCTACCTCTGTAAAAAAAATTCATTCGGTTTCACCGTGATTGAATTGATCTGGGGAATGGATTTGCACACATACATGGTCGCTATTTGCAAACTATTGGGCTGATGACCTTGTAGTCAGTCATAAGATGCTTTCCACAAAAAAGGCATGTTGTTGCAAAATCCGGTAGAGATCAAATTATTAGGATGGTCGAAATTTGATTTAAGCTTTTAACATTTGGGTGGCCGTCATTCGGTTTCCGTCAAGATGGCGGCGATATAAAACATGACACTGAGGTGCCTTTTGCTAGTGCTACCTCTGTACCAAATTTCGTTCAATTCGGTTTCACCGTGTTTGAATTGATAGGGGGAATCGATTTGCACACATACTTGGCCACCATCTGCAAACTATTGGGCTGATGATCTAGCAGTTTGGTCAGAATATGCTTCCCACATAAAGATTTGTTGTTGCAAAATTTGGTAGAGACTAGATTATTAGGTTGGTCGTAATTACATTTTAGCCTTTAACATTTGGGTGGCCGCGATTACGTTTCCGTCAAGATGGCGGTGATATAAAACATGACACTGAGGTGGCCTTTTCTAGTGCTACCTCTGTACCAAATTTCGTTCCATTCGGTTTCACCGTGTTCGAATTAATAGGGGTAATCGATTTTGACACAAAGATGGCCGCCTTCCGCAAACTATTAGTCTAATGACCTATTAGATTTGTCAAAGGATGCTCCCTTCATAAAGGTATGTTGTTGCAAAATTTGGTAGAGATCGGATGATTAGGTTAGTTGTAATTTGATATAAACTTTGAACATTTGGGTGGCCACCATTATGTTTCCGTCAAGATGGCGGCAATATAAAACATGACACTGGGGTGCCCTTTGCTAGTGCTACCTCTGTACCAAATTTCATTCCATTCGGTTTCACCGTGTTCGAATTAATAGGGGTAATCGATTCTGACACAAAGATGGCCGCCATCCGCAAACTATTAGGCTAATGACCTATTAGATTTGTCCAGGGATGCTCCCTCCATAAAGGTATGTTGTTGCAAAATTTGGTAGAGATCGGATGATTAGGTTAGTCGTAATTTGATTTAAGCTTTGAACATTTGTGTGGCCGCCATTACGTTTCCGTCAAGATGGCGGCGATATAAAACATGACACTGGGGTGCCCTTTGCTAGTACTACCTCTGTACCAAATTTCGTTCCATTCGGTTTCACCGTGTTCGAATTAATAGGGGCAATCGATTTTCACACAAAGATGGCCGCCATCCGCAAATTATTAAGCTGATGACCTATTAGTTTGGTTAAAGGATGCTCCCTCCATAAAGGTATGTTGTTGCAAAATTTGGTAGAGATCGGATGATTAGGTTAGTCGTAATTTGATTTAAGCTTTGAACATTTGTGTGGCCGCCATTACGTTTCCGTCAAGATGGCGGCGATATAAAAAATGACACTGAGGTGTCCTTTGCTAGTGCTACCTCTGTACCAAACTTTGTTCAATTCGGTTTAACCGTGTTCGAATTAATAGGGTTAATCGATTTTGACACAAAGATGGCCGCCATCTGCAAACTATTCGGCTGATGACCTATTAGTTTGGTCAAAGGATGCTGCCCCCATGAAGGTATGCTGTTGCAAAATTTGGTAGAGATTGGATGATTAGGTTAGTCGTAATTGATTTAAGCTTTGAACATTTGTGTGGCCGCCATTACGTTTCCGTCAAGATGGTGGCGATATAAACTATGACACTGAGGTGTCCTTTGCTAGTGCTACCTCTGTACCAAATCTCATTCCATTCGGTTTCACCGTGTTCGAATTGATAGGGGGGGACAGACATTCAGAGTACCGCACACTCACACACACACACACACACACACACACTGACTCACACACATACACACACACACACAGACACACTTTTTTCGCCCTGTAGTGATCTCATAAGTCTACTTTCATTTTTTGCAAAAATCGAAAGTAGGCTAAAAATCCTGAATTGAAATAGTATTTTTGTGACTTTTAGGAATTTGGGCCATTGGAGGCTAAAAAAAACTGAATTTTCATGCACCACAAGCCTTTATAATTTATAAAAGGGGTCTTCCTGTGGTTGGGCACTTGACAGAACGGTTAGGGTCAGTTTGTATGTGACGTTTATTGCGATTCGTCCACAAGGTTTTCAATTTTATTTTCACGCCAGGAAGAACACGTTAGGTAAATTTAGTTTCAGAGCACATTTTAACTAATCATTTTTCTTTATCGACAATCAGGTTCCAAGTGCCTAACCATTGCAACAGTAGCTCAATTGATAACGTCTGGTTATTAATACGGAAGACCGTTCGAAGAATGGGTACTTCTGCTAGTGGGTTGTATACGACCCATGTGTATAGACTACCCAACCAGCTCTAGTACTATGCGGGCTGGATGCGATACAGTTCTGCCAAGGGCTATCGTCTTGTTTATTTGTTTGAACACACATTTAAACAAATAAATATATTTCCGTTGACTTCTCAAGAAATGCAATACTTATCCAGTACTATAGAGACGATTTGGAAGATGTTGGTACAAACCGCACCTTCTGGTTCAGGAGCTTGAGTTTTTTGTCGGATGAACTTAACGTAATACAGATTTCTAAGGTAGGACGAAACAATTGGAGCAGATGAACCATTCTAAGAACCTTAAACTTGGTTTTTGTATTCTCTCGGGTTAGGAGGATAGAAAACGAGATTGAATGAAGGTGTAGACAAATCAAAGCAGTGTGTTGCCAGGTGTAGTCTAGTGTATTATGAAAGAAAGAAGTTAGTGTAGCGAGCAACGTCCCCTACTTCACTCGGTATAGATATGATAACTGGATATATTCAGGTTATCTCACACATAAACAGTAGGCAACTGATAAGAGGGTAGCATGAATTATTGCTGGCATAAATGAATTGGAGCAATGGCAGGAGGGTACTTTTAATGAAGAGATGTTAGATGAGGCTGTACCGATGAGCCGATTCAGATGTTGGGTCATGTGAAGAGATTGGGAGAGAAGATATTACCAAAGTGGTTAATGAACTCGGCTATAAAGAGTAAGAGAAGCAGAGGGAGACATAGGAGGTGATGTTTAGATTCAGTGTTAGACAATTACACGGTGAAGTGACAGAGAAGCAGAGAAAAATCACGGTGCTAACTGCTAAGAGGGGTTAAAGAAGGCGGCTCATTCACAAACAGAGGCTTGCAAACTAGAATGGACAATGAAAGGTAAAACAGTCACAAACGAAAATTGATAAATAAAAGAATGAGTGCACCTAAGCGAAACCTAACAAAAGTAACCCTTATTGTAATCCGCGGTGCAGAAGAATTGCTTTGGAGTTCCCTGTCAGCATCTTTCTTTCATCATAACAACTATTTCTCACGTTTGGATTTGGTAACCTTTGGAAACAATTCTCTCAATTAAAATGATAGAATATACAAAGGGGTGCAATGGCGCAGTAGTCACGCTACTTGTCTCCCATCAAGCCGGACCAGGTTTGATGCACGGTTAACCCTGAAATTGTCCTTTAGACCGGGAATATTATTCATTTCTTCTAAGATTTATTGACGCAATAACCTTCAACCCTCTAGTATATTCATCCTCATCTTTCAACACCAGATTCTATTATCCGTTTCGACACGCAGTCCTATGTTATGTCTAAAATGTATTGTAATTTATAAACAAGTAGTTCCGTGAAGAACTATACAGCCTATTTTCATATATCCTACTTATGTTAACTGCCACATTTCAGTTTGATTGCTGTAATAGATTCGTAGATATTGAGAACCGACTAAATATTTCGGATGGTCGCCATGTTGGATTTTATATATGTAGGTCTTAGAGTTACATGCAGATTATTGTGTACGTGTAGCATTCAGACTTCAATCGCATGATTGGGACACAAAGTAACAAGGAGATTTTAAAATTTCGCACAGCTGCCATCTTGTGGTTATGGAAACAAATGAAATAAATTAGATGCTAGTGGATTAACATTCGTATAAGGATTTACTGTACCAAGTTTCACTGCACGTCCATGAGAATATTTATACTTCGCGTCGCCGCCATGTTGGATTTGTGATCACCAGGTTATATAAAGTCCTATAGGTGAACTTATGTTCATAGCCCCTATGAACATAAAGAAATTCAGTTTGATTGCTATAATAGATTCGTAGATATTCAGAGCCATCCAAATATTTCAGATGGTCGCCATGTAGGATTGTTAAATGTATAGGCCATACAGTGATGTACCATTAAAGGAAAATTATCACGTAGGTTATTTATTCAAACTTTCACTTCGATCGCTTGATTACGACACGTGAAATAAAAACTTCATTTTAAAATTCGCACAACCGCCATTTTGAGGTTATGTAAACAATTGAACTAAAATGGATACCAGTGCATTACAATGTGTATAAACATTTCCTGTGCCAGATTTCATTGCGTTTGGAACATTAAATCGCGAGAATGGTCTATTAAAATTTTTAATTCGCTTGGCCGCCATGTTCGTTTTGTAGTTAACCGGTTTTTGAAAGTCTTATAGATGAACTTCCAGTAGTGCCCTTTATCTCTGTAAAAAATGTCAGGGTGATACCGCTAATAGTTTCAGAGATATAGAATGCCGGTGAAATATTTCGCACATCCGCCATCTTGTGGTTACGTAAACAATTGAACCAAGTTAGATGTTGGTGCATTACAATGTGTATAAACATATACTCTACCACGTTTTATTGCGTTTGGTTGGTTAAACGTCTATTTAAAAGTCGCAAATTCGCGTGGCCGCCATGTTGGTTTTGTAGTTACCAGTTTTTCAAAAGACACATAGGTGAACTTCCAGTAGTTCCCTTTATCACCGTAAAAAATTCCAGGATGATATCGGGAATAGTTTCGGAGATATTGAATGTTGGTGAAATATTTCGCACAGCCGCCATGTTGGATTGGTGAGACGTAACAAAATTTGAAGGGCACGGTCGGGGTCGCCCGGAATAGTGTTATGAACTTACCGAGTTTCATTGAAATCGCTCCAGCCGTTTAGAAGTTATTAGGGGGACACACACACTCCTCACTCACACACACACGGACAAAAGGTGATCTCATAAGCCTATATTTTCAAAATTGAAAACCGGCTAATAAGGTATACTATGACTACATGATATTCATTTACATTTGGATATTTACGTCCCTTTTGGCCTACAGTGGACCACTTTAGTCAATTATATACACAGGATTTTCGATTTTTAATCGGCCCAGCACCTCTTCATTCTGTTAGATTGCAGTCCTTCTTCTGCGTCTAAAATCAACCTTCTTATTGCTTTTGTTTTTGATGATCGTTGTTTGTAGTTAGGTTTGTTTATCTTGGAGGTTATTAATTTTGATGTTTTGATTTATGAATCCTGAATAATAATTTCTAATTCCCTCATATCTTTCTCAATTTCCATAATCCATCTAATATCACTCTTACTGTTCACTTACATATCAATTCTTCTACTAAATCTGCTTTCAGGTGTCCTGATTAAATGTCCAAACATTGATAACCATTTTTTCATAATTGTGCGTATTACCAGATATACGAGTATATTCATGTAGACGTTTTCATTATTATTATTATTATTATAATTATTATTATTATTATTATTATTCTTTCCGATGAGGCCTGCTAGGGACCACGTGCCAATTTCAATTCTTCACACTTTGTTGTTTTCTCGTCCGTTCCCTCCAGTGCTCCCTCATTTCTGTCCTCGGACCACTTCGCACCAGGTTTCTTTGGCAATCTTCATTGGAATCCTTTCATACTTAATACCCTTTTTCTAAAGATCTCTCTGTTCACCGTTTCTTCTTCACTTATATTATTTCTTTCTAAATCTTTCTTTACTTCTTGAATCCAGCTAGTTGTTGCCCTTTTCTCCCAAAGGTACTTGAATATCCTTTTTGTTAATCTGGAATCATCCATTCTGTAAATATGTCCAAAAAATTGCAATCTCCTTTTTCTTATCGTTTCTGTTATATTTTCTATGTTCCTGTATATTTCATCATTAGATCTTAATTTCCATACTTCTGCTGTTTTCACTGGGCCTAAAATTTTCCTCATGATTCTCCTTTCTAGTACTTCAAATTTATCTAATCTATAGTTTAGTACCAGACATTCACTTGCGTATAGGCATTCCGGTTTCACCACTGTAGTGTAGTGCCTTATTTTAAGATTTTTAGATAAGCACTTTTTGTTATTGATGTTCGAAGCCGTATCAGGAAGGCAAATGGTGCCTTTGTCCAGCTCTACCCCATCTGGAGAAATAGAAACATTTCCAGGAAGACCAAGCTCCGCCTTTTCAATAGCAACGTAAAGTCGATTCTTCTCTACGGCTGTGAAACATGGAAAGTCACAAAACCGATCAACAACCAGCTACAGGTGTTCATTAGCAGATGTCTGCGTCGCATCATGAATGTGAGGTGGCCGGACATAATCTCAAATGAAGATCTTTGGACCATCACCAATCAACAACCAATTAGCATCCAGTTCAAGGAGAGGAAATGGCGCTGGATTGGTCACACACTAAGGAAGCCGGACGGAGCTATTGAGAGGGCGGCGCTAGACTGGAATCCGCAAGGCGCCAGGAAGCGAGGTCGACCTAAGAAGGCCTGGAAGAGGACGATCGAAAATGAAATTGCAGAGGTGGACAAGAACTGGAGTCAAGTGAAGAGAATGGCCAGGAACCGTACTGCGTGGAGAAATTTCGCCAAGGCCCTATGCTCCGGAAGGAGCGGCAGGAATTAAGTGAAGTAAGTGACTTTTTGTTATTATTATTATTATTATTATTATTATTATTATTATTATTATTATTATTATTATTTGCTGAATGGTTAAATGAAAGGTAATGACTTAAGCTGTCCCTCCCTGATTTGCAAGATGCAGTATACTATCATTTCACTTCATAGAAATGTTAAAACATTATAAGTCTTTTCTGATATTTTAAGTTAAATACCAAATGTACGCTCATATTATTGCTGTTTGTTTATGTGTTATGGCCTTGCGTCAAACCGACTGGAGGGAATGACATGAATATTTCTATTTAAGAAAGAGCATTCCCAAAATAAAGAAGAATACAAATTAGTTATGTAATGCAATGGTGATAAGAGGAAGCCTCAAACCCCGACAGAAAGGCAGTTGAAGCAGTTCACATCCTTCTCTTGACATGAAATCGTGGAAAGTGCAAGGAGACGGCTACAGATCACTCACCACTCTCGCAGTTAGACGAGAAGCACTTCCTTCTGACATGCATGTGTCCCTATCAAGCAGCACGAACCAGGAATAGTCACTAGTCACAGTCACTGTAGATGATATCGGAGAGAGATATTGGCGGCTCATGCGTCGTCTCGATGATACTCGGACCCAGAGCCCTCTTCAGCCTTTTGCATATCTGTTCATCATTCTTATGATCCTCAGAAGGCCACTCCAGGTATGTCCTAGTGGACATTAAGACCTTCAGATGAAGTTTCAGTTTGCTTCTGTCCAACTCCCCCAACTGAATAAGGATCAGGAAATGGTCGTCCTCATTGAACATTTTGTCATGAGCCATACCCAGCTCCCAGTTGCACCACTGTAAATAGAAGATAACGCTAATCAATTTCTCCAAAGTGATCAGAATCAATTTCATACCCAGTTCTCAGTTGTACCACTGTAAATAAAAGATAACGCTAATCAATTTTTCCAAAGTGATCAGAATCAATTTCGTCTCCAGTAACCAGTTGCACCAGTGTAAATAGAAGACAACACTAATCAACTTGATAAAGAAATGTTCGTCATCGTTGAACATAATTATGATGCGCCATCCCCAGCTCCCAGGCGAACACTGTAAAAGCAAGAAAAACTTTAACTTTAAAAAGTTATTAACAAGTAACGCCATCCCTTGAAACGATTACTTTTTTATGGTAATGGAGCATAACGACGTTATTAAATTATATTAAATTAAGGGAAGGTATCGGTAACTCTATTCCTTTCAAGCGATAACGATAAACGAATCAACCCTTTATTTTTACTTTAGTTTTAAGCCGTGAACCGTTTGTGGAAAAAAGTTCAGCCGTTAATAATTAATAAGTCTGCCTCATAGTTTCTTTCGTGATATCGTTCTTCAAAAACCCTGAATGAAATAGAGATTGAAATATTCTCCACTCCCAAGCAAAGCTGAGAAAATTAAACTTCAAAAATAATCAGTTCGGTATTATTTACTGTTAATTCCACGTTAAAACCGAAGAGCTCCATGACGCTCACTTAGTCGCTGTGCTATTCCATCTTTTCAGGCAATTTGGTGAAAGAATTTCCCTAGATTTGTTCGAAACCAAAGTCAGATAGCTAATTATATTGTAATATTTGTTTTGTGCACATTTTATGAACAACAGAGATTCAATAATCCTCCCTATATTATTCTGCTAAGGTCCCATTCCGGTTTTGTACCGAAAATAAGGTCCTGTTAACACCAACCTACACATATGGGGTACCTACAGTTTCCACATAACCCCATGTGTGCCCGAAACGCACTCACTTCCTCTTTAAATGCCTCACAATTAAATAAATACCTTTAAAAATGTACATTTACAATGGGAGCACCGTAACCTGGCGTGCCTGCCGCTAGAGCGCAGGGCAGCTTGGCGGCGGGAGCCATCTGGTGGGATCGCGGCGTACTGCTAGGCGAGCCTGCCGCTAGAGCGCAGGGCAGCGCGGCGGCGGCAGCTATCTGGCCAGAGCGCGGTGTACTGCTAACTGAGGAGTCTCTCAGCAGATGGCTCCGGTGTGGTCTCGCCAAGACTTTCTCTAGGGTTCAATCCTTTGCAAATGTAAAAATTGCTGTAGAAGAAACTCCCGAGCAAACAATAACCGATGAATTCGTTGTAACATCGAATATTGTCCACAAAGAAGTGCTGTGACACGTACAAAACACTGTTCTACATAATTCTTTGTGTTCTTCTCATGTACGTATGCCGTTTAACAACTATAAATACATTTCTTCAATATTTAAACCTTTATTCTCCCTCTTTCTTCCCTACTACACCATAAACTAGCGAACACTCTAAAGAACTGCAACGAGCATTGAACTCGGTTTGCTTTCAACTTGAATTACGATTCTCACGTAACCCCTAGCTACAAAGCTCTTTCTTGGCTGAAACCTGAAGGGCGTCATATGAAATTTTCATATTTTGACGTCGGTATATCGAAACCTAGACGAAAATCTCCCACTGTATATTTCTTCGAAATTTCATTTCCTGTCCTCATTTCGTAATATTAATACTAGATCTGGCTCTTCCCTCGCTATTCCCGTTACCCACTCTTCCAAGTACAATAAATTCTTCGTTGTGACTGTGTCGCGACTTTGGAATACACTCCCAGCTGACGTAAGGAAATGCAAGACCTGTACAAAATTTAAGACTGCTTGCCGAGATTTCCTTTTGAACACCGCTGACTGTTTCGTGTGACTGGTGATAGATGATAGCATGATTGAGCCATTATGGTATATAAATAACTTTGTCGATTCAAAATTAAAATACCCAGTTATTTACTAGATCTAACACTATCACTTATTATTATTATTAGTAGTAGTAGTAGTAGTATTATTATTATTATTTTTATTATTTCACTTAACTGTTTTATATGTTTCTTTGTTTGATGTGCATTGCTATCTTTATTTTTTATGCCCTGTATTATTCTAACTTAATTTCTAGTTTACGTATCTTATTCAATGGTAGTATTTGTGTATTTTATTATAACTATGTGGTTAAGTGTAAGAGAGGGCCACAAGCCCTAACTTCGCCACTGCAAAAGACATAAATAAATACATAAAATAAAATAAACCTGCATTCACGTTGCGAAAGCTCGTACGGGCCCAGTAGTTGATATAATATACAAAGAGTTTGTTTACGAATTTTTGGGCACTCGACTGCTATATGCTGCCGCGTTTCAATATAATTAGTGATTTTTTTTGCATCACTCTGCAAGGTGTTTGAATTTATTGTGCTAGGTTATTGAGACTAACTACTTTAATTTCAGGAAGCACCACATTCAAAATTAAAAACGCAAGTTATGTACTTACCTTCGCAGTAATCAACTGCCGAAAAAATCTATTTTATGAAATACGTGCGGTGGACAGTAACATAATTGGTCTATGAAGGTTCCAATATGTAGAGCGTGGCTGTTATGTTTTCTTCTATCCCCAAACCTTTGAAAATGATACCCAACTTTCTGTTGTACAAAATTACTGAAAGTGACACAACAGACCTAAGCGACTCCATGTTTCAAACCGAGTGCTATTTTCTGCGATCTAGCGCGGAAATCCCATCATGTTGTCACTACTGAAAATATGCAGTGACACCCTCCAGCGATAAAATTTTTCACTCCTCTATCTCGGTCACATAACTAATTTCTATAGTAAACTTTCCTAATTTTCATGGCTGCCGGCAGCTTATAGCGGTCGAGTTCCAACTTTTCTTGCTATCATATTGCTGGTATTCACAGACTAATATTGTAGGTGTGGGGAGGTTATAAATTATATTCCAATAGTAATGCTGCGTTACTTCTCAATTATAATTGTAACGCTGCTACTTTATAAGTGAACTACGGCAAGCATCCGTAACTAATCCAACCCTGTTATTAATTAATGTTGATCATCTTCAGTTCCCAATTGCGAAAAGTGAGAAGGCAGTTCTTTAATCGCGTTGAAGACATTCGGATCACGTGATCATATAAGTAATCCTTCTTTTCGGCATCGCGTCAGTTACTTACTTTTACTACTTTTACTTTTAATATTGTTACGTAATTTGATAATATTATTACATCATGCAATGGACCCCCATCATTTCCCCAGGAATTAAATACAAACAGTTTGAATTTCAAGCCACTTACTTACATTTTGCAACATTATAAAATGCTGCCTTTAGCGGTATTATAGATCTCTCTATATATAAGAATGAAAGTTTGTCTGTTTTTTCTGAATTTCTACGGAAATTTGCGTTATTTACGCGTTTTAGACTGTTTTATGACAGATGCGCGCGAAAATGAAATTTTTGTCTGTCTGTCTGTTTGTTTGTTTGTTTGTCTGTGGACAATTTTTGTGTCCTTATAACTCGAGAACGGCTGAGTATATCAACGTAAAATTTGGTACAGATATCCTTCAGAGGCAAGACACCAATCATTGATGTAACTCTTCTCTGTACCTCTCATAAAAGGGGGCCTACCCCCTTAAATACATGCTGAAATAGGCGTAGAAGGGCGAGACAAAGCTCATTTTCAGCCCCTCAATGTGAGAAACGAAACTCGGGGGCCCTAAAGGGCCCCCGAAAACCACATTTTAAGGCCCTAAAACCAATAGTTTTTGAGATATTCCCAGAAAATTAATTTCATTTAATACAATAATGAAAGGAAGCTAGCCGGTAACCATGGCAACAGAAATTCACAGGTCCATCTATTGCTGTAATATAAGACGCAATACAATTCCATTTATTAGCCTACTTTCGATTTTTGCAAAAAATGAAAGTAGACTTATGAGATCAACACAGGGCGAAAAAAGTGTGTCTGTCTGTGTGTGTGTATGTGTGTGTGTGAGTCTGTGTGTGTGTATGTGTGTGTGTGAGTCTGTGTGTGTGTGTGTGAGTGTGTGTACTCTGAATGTCTGTCCCCCCCTATCAATTCGAACACGGTGAATGCGAATTGAACGAAATTTGGTACAAAGGTAGCACTAGCAAAGGACACCTCAGTGTCATGTTTTATATCGCCGCCATCTTTACTAAAACTGAATGGCGGCCACTCAAACGTTCAAAACGTAAAATCAAATAACGACTAACCAAATCATCCAATCTCTACCAAATTTGGTAACAACATACCTTCGTATAGGATGCGTCTTGTGACCAAACTACAAGGTCGTCCGCCATACCATTTCAGGATGGCGGCCGTGCGAATTATGCAAACTTTATAATCCATATCATGGGACCCACCAGTTCCGATTATCGAGCCGAGAATCGTTTTAACTGTTCTAAAGGAAGAGGCACGTACGAAATTAAAAGTTTATTTTGTAATATTATAGTGCAGACGTGATTTTAAAAAGCTCAGCTGATTCATTAATAAGACAAGATGGCAGCGGATATCTTGTGCCTGACTTATATTTCACTAATTTGAGTATTGCATGCAATATAGCGTACTCAAACAAAATAAATAAACTTTGTATGAAATGCTTTATATATAAATAATATACTTCAGTGATGAAATCGTTTAGTATAAATCATTATTTGCTAACAAGTTCTATGTAAGTCATTTTATATGGATTAATGTTCGTTGGCACAAATAGCTCCGTGGTAAAGCGTTAGTCTGTCATTCATATGCCTATGGTTCAAACCCCATCAGAGATATGTTTTTTGCTTGACATTTTACATATTTGTTGCTTTGTAATGACTCAGACGTTTTAAAATTAAGCGATATATTGTGCATATTACGGTGCAAAACATATACTTAATTAAAACATAATTCGCCAGCAGATTTAATCGAGACATCTAGCTGACAAAAAGGTAACAGATTTTATTGAAAAGTTTCTTCATCTGGCCGCTAGAATGCACTCGCTCTGTTAGGATTATATTGTTCGATATTTCACAACTAGATATCACGACTAGTTTTTATATTTATCAGTGGCGGCCGGTGGTATGTAAAGCTGGGTGTTGCACCAACATTTCTGATGTCGCAATTTTATATGGGAAGTTTACACATGTAACAAAAATCAATTAACGTTAGATAAACTACATTTCTATAAAACTAAAATACATGGGTTTTCCAAACTAACTGTACGTTCGACAAATAGACAAATTTTAATGGCTCTTTTGGGCTTCTTCCTATAAGAATTCATAAAAAATCATATGTTTGTATTTACGCCCTATGCCTGAGTTAATTGGAAGAATTTAAAACACAGCAGGTTGTCTAAGGTTGGGTCTCTATCTCCAGGATAATAAACATTCTCAACATAAAAACATGGCAACCGAAAAGTATGTACGTTACGAAAAATGATATTACTAACAAAGACGGGCACATATTCTGCATAAGGATAGGATTTTTTTTTACTATAGCTTGAACCCCATCAGAGGAACCAGCCATGAAGTGCGCTCTGTCATACGTCTGCGCAATTCATTTTTGCGGAGTTTCATTCAATTTCTGCTTCTTTAATTAATCCAGTAAACACGCTGCTAATGTGTGTGCATCATGTTTTGTTTGCCTCTTACTACGTAACTTATCGGTACACAACAGCCATCTGAAATAAGTTTGAAATATCACTAGTTTCATCTGCTATAATGGCTAAAATTTCCGATTCCTTTATTTGCTTTGATACTTCTTGGCAAACCACCAACATAATCTGTAAAATTTAATTTTGAATTGTTTTGGACGTTCCTTTGAAAACAGTTGCCCTTACCAAAATGACCTTTAACACAGCATCCAACTCAACGCTAAAATTAATTAGTTCTCTCAAAACACCTGGATTTGTTGATGTTACACTTTCATCATGATCACGCAAGGCCAGTTCGAAAGAGCCACAGAAACGAATACAGTTTATTACAATATTTAACACATACCTATTGTGCCTAACTTCTTCGTTATATTCCGCAATTTACCTTCTATAGACACTGCCCAATTGTGCAGCTTCGTTAACAGTTCCAAAAAGTGTCAATTTCAAACAGCTGAAGATTGGTTGGTTCCTCAGTTTAGGAGCTGCGACAACGCGGTCATATCCTGTACTTTGGGTGTGTGGAGAATCTGTCTGATAACCGGTGTTAATTGTGATGGCTGTATTAGTGAGTGTCATCTGTTTTTAATTCAAGTGAGGACTGCAGACATTGAATTTCAAGCAGTTCCTACTTTTGGCGCCAAAGGCCACCGTAAACGACTACTAGTTCAGAACTTGGTTACTACACGCCACCGCAGTCGGCTCCTGGCGACGAACGTTGGAACCTAAGAGCGTTGTTCAAATTTTAACCTATAATTTAGCTTCACACAGGTGTAATTAGTGGAAGATTCTTTAACATGCCATAAATCTATGACATGGGACCGCCGGCTTTACTTCCCCTCCGAAGGAATGCATACTGAGGGATTTTTAACGCTCTTAAAAATCCGACGACTTCGGCCGGGTTTGAACCCGCGATCTTGGACATAGAGGCTCAGCATGCTACCAACTACGGCACCGAAGCAGCTCAGCTGAAGATTCATGTTTCTTTATTTTAGGGATTAATTTCCGTAACTCCTATTTTGGTCCACGCGGATTCTCCACCAACAAACATGGAAAACAGAATAAAGCTTTTTTAATATCGCATTCACATAACCAATTATTATTGCCTTAAATATATCCTTTAAACGCCCTCGTAGCCTATACTTATATTTTGGACAATACTTATCTGGTAATGGTCAACCGAGTGTTTTTACTGTGAGTTTATCGTCATCAGGGAGCTGGGAAAGCTGTCTAACTAGTAAATTACTTGCTCTATTAATTTTCACTTACACTCCACAAATTAATGTTTCAAACTAAACATTCTGTTTAAATAAAATACTAACTTACAAGATGCACAGATGATACATCTGGGTGCTATATCGGAAAGTGGCGCGAAAGGCAAACTAACAAAACACTGAATTTTTCTAGCCTGAAATTTCGTAGTGAATGCATAGTAGTGAATCAACCAAACAATTATAATAATAATAATGCACGGTTATGTATCTGCCTGGAACCAAAATGCTCAATCAACTAAATACAGAACTAATCGCAACCCAAATCCCGCAAGAACAAGAGTGGTAAAAGCAAACATAAACCGCTACAGTACACCAACAATACGTCGCAAAATAGTTTAGCCAATTATCTACTGTACTTATAGCAATGGTGGCGTTCTTATGCTCGCTTCACAGATCAATTGACAAAAATATTAAATGAAGTTATGGTGGGAAAACATCTAAAAATAATTGGGTGTGAACCAACTAATGTCTCCCTATGAAATTCCGATATTTGTACTGTTGCGGGTGGTGTAGAATTCCCTAGTGGTGTGGGAAAGAAACTACCCTTCAGGGGTGGATGACCTCGTAGTTCCTCCCCTTAAAACAACAGTAACTAACTAACTAACTAACTAAACTACCCTTCGCGGGATAAGAGAAATCGAGGGTGTTGTCATTTCCAATGAGTGGTGCAATCTAACGGGACCATTTGGAACTGAGTATTGCCAGGGGGCTGGCAGCTCGTCTGCAACTCCCTACAACCCATGCTGGCCAGCAAGCATGTACAAGCTTGGCCTCGTCCCTGCCGGCCGCGCTGTCGACTTGGGAGTCGCAACAAGAGAGCTAACCCCCTGGAGTTTGATTTGAAGGCGGCAGCTTTTATAGGTACAGTGTGAAGCATTACGATAAGTAATAACAAAATATCGATGATTTAAACACATTTTTGAGTGCATTAGATCTATAAAACTAAAACATTAAAGGAAAAAAACGACGAATTAGTTGTAAAATTATTGGGAGTTGTGCAACGCTGCAACAATATCACCAGCCGCCCTTGATATTTATTGTTTCTTGAGTACTGAGACGTTATAAAATAAAGCTTTATATGGTGCTTTTTGCAATGGAAATTATATATTAAAAAAAAAACGACATTCTCCACTGGTGTGACATCTTCCAGCCTTCAGTTGTACTATGCAGAAACTATAGATTCGAGCAGCGCTCTATACCGGCCAGTTAGTGAACCCAGTCTTAACGACTGCTAGGAGTAATAAGACAGTAACATTCGTTTATTCCTTGTGCACAGAGGCGTTGTTGATAATCTCAAAACTTGCAATATGGATGATTTGGAGATGGATTATTTTGTTATACCGTGTATTTAAGATTAGCCTATAAATTAACGGGTTGCGAAGTTACTTCACTTAGTTCTATATCATTCGTACACGACACAGAACAACAACGTGACGTCAGTTTCTGATCTGCTCTGATTGGCTATTACATTGCTGCAGTCGGGTAGTTGGCAGTCAAGGATAAAATTCTCGACTGCCAACTGCCAGCTACCAACTGCAACTTCATGTTGTGTATGGTGCCTATAGTATACACGGAGTCGATCGCGACTGCCGACCGAGGACTACCAACTACGGACTGCCGACTGCGCATTGTAGATGGGCCTTATTAGAGCAACGAAGTTTCAATTATTGTAAGTAGTCGGTGTTTGGAGTGTTTGCTGATGAAATTGCAAAATGCTGGGGTAAATTATAAACTATGGTTTGAACGCCACTGTTCAAATCCTGTGTGCCAATTTGCACTTCAAATAGGAAGAAATTAGGAGATGATAAGGACAGAGAGTTATAACTATACCCATACATTTCGGAGAAAGTAGGCTATATGTTCTTTCCCGAACATCTTGTTACATTACTGAGATAGTTTGCAAACGGCTAGAAGGTTATAACGGAACCAAACTAAGCTGTAAAATTCATCAATACATATAATGCGCTTAAGGGGGTCAAGGGGTACTCTAGAATTTTTTCACGCGATTTAGACGTGCTGGTGTGCTACGGAAGGTCTATTATATCCCTATCCCTATATTGTTATATTATTTTTATTATTAATATTATTATTACACTACGGAAAGGAAGACCCCAGAGGACTGGAAAAAGGGAATAATTGTCCCGATCTTCAACAAAGGTAGTAGAACAGAATGCAGAAACTATCGGGGAATAAAACTGATGAGTCATTGTGCAAAGATGTTTGAGAAAGTTTTGGAAAGGAGAATTAGGACAAGGATAGAAGGAGGGATGAGGGAAGAACAACATGGCTTCAGAGCAGGAAGGTCCACAGTGGATTTGATTTTTGCTATAAGGCAGTTACAAGAACAGCACTGTGAGTATGGAACAGATCTACAGATGGCCTTCCTGGACATTGAGAAAGCATATGACAGTGTATGCAGAAACCAAGTATGGAAGTCCCTGGAGGATAGAGGAGGAGAAAATGGACTATAAGGAGGATAAAGAAGATGTACAAGGGAAGCGTGAGCTGAGTGAAAGTGGGAGGAGAGAGATCGGACTGGGTGGAACAGAGAAACGGCCTGAAACAAGGAAGTGCACTGGCACCGATACTTTTCATTGTGGTGATGGATGACATAATGACCCGAGTGGCACAAGTAATTGGGGAAGGAAAGATGAAAGCAATGGTGTTAGCGGATGATTTGATGATTTGGGGGAACAAGGAGGAGGAGGTACAGGAACAGTTGGACGTGTAGGAAGGAATAATACAAGGATATGGGATGACATTTAGCAAAAATAAGAGTGATATGGTGATCACAACAAGGAAGAAGGAAAGAACCACAACGGGAATAACAATTGGTGGGGAACAGCTGAAGAAAGTGGAGAGTTTCGAGTATCTGGGAAGCCTGATACAAGATAATGGAAGAAACTATAGAGAAAAAATGAGCGGGGGAGACAGGCAGAAGCATTCCGGAGGAGTGTGAGAAGCATGTTATGGAGCAAGGATGTCCCTCAGAACAGAAAAAAGATCATATATCGGACGTACTATCCCCCTATCCTGACGTATGCCTCGGAGACCTGGGCTATGAAAGGGAGAAGAGCAAAATACAGGCCAGTGAGATGAGCTTCTTGAGAAGCAGTATTGGAGTTACAATGATGGACAGAATAAGAAATGAGAGGACCAGAGAATTAATAAAGGAGGAACCATTACGGGATAGTATAGAGAAATCTAGACTTAGATGGCATGGACATGTAAAACGAATGGAGGATAAGAGGATACCCAGGAGGATACACGAGACGAAGTGGGAAGGAAAGAGACCGAGAGGAAGACCGAGAGGAAGACCGAGAGACAGGTGGCTGAAAGGGATGGAAGAAAGCGTGAAGAAGAGAGGAGAAGACTGGACAGTGGTGGAAGCTGAGAGATGGTGGGACGACAGAAGACGTTGGAGTGGCCTGTGTTCCAAACAGACCCGGCCAACGGCTGGAAACTGTGCAAGAGGATGATGATGATGATACTACGGCCTACAACGACGAGGCAAAGCTCATTTTCAGCCCCTTGGTGTCAGAAAAAACCTCGGGGCCCCTAAACAGTCGTAAAGGGTCCCCGGAAACTACATTTTAATGCTCTAAAACCAAGAGTTTCTGAGATATTCCCAGAAAGCTAATTTCATTTAATAAATTAATGTTGGAATGCAAGCCAGTAACCATGACAACAGTGTCTCAAAAAGGTACATCCAACTTTCCATCTATTTCTGCAAGAAGTAATGCCACTCCATTTACTAAATTTCTGTGAAAGTTTGCAAATGGCTATAAGATTATCACGGAACCAACAAAAACTGTAAAATTCATCAATGCGCTTAAGGGGTCAAGAGGTACCCTGGATTTTTTCACAAGACTTAAACGTGCGATGTGTCGTACAGAAGGTCTATTATATCTTCAAACAGCAACATTATTTTCAAAAATTCCTGAATTGAAATAGTTTTTTTTTTTTTTTGCTTTTAGGAATTTGGGCCATTGGAGGCTAAAAAACCTGAATTTTCATGCACCAAAAGCCTTTATAATTCATTAAAGAGGTCTTCCTCTGGATGTGCACTTGACACAACAGGGTGGGTCAGTTTTTATGTGACGTGAATTGCATTTCGTCTACGAGGTTTTCAATTTTATTTTCACGTCAGGAAGTACACGTTAGGTAAATTAGTTTCAGGGCATAATTCAACTAATCATTTATCTTTGTCGACAAACAGGTTCCAAGCCCCTAACCATTGCAACAGTAGCTCAATTGATTACGTTTGGTTATTAATACCGACGACCGTTCGAAGAATGGGTACTTCTGCTAGTATTGCTATAAGAAACAAAAATACGAATCTCATAGAACAAATTGAAAATGCTAATTACTGTAACAATGGCAGTATTATTTTATTCATTCAGTTATTGCTGTGTTAAGGGGCAGAACTACGAAGTTATCTGTCCTTAGTATTATTTTATTTGACATTATTATTGTTATTATTATTATTATTATTATTACTTTTAAGTAATAATAATAATAATAATAATATTAATGCTTGCTTGCTTACTTCCTGTAATTATTAACTAATTTCACTTCATGCTATACATTCCCTAAGCACTGGAAAATGTTATTCATCAAGAGAAACGCAATTCCCGTGGTGATGCTTTTTATTTTAGGGGATCCTGATCATTCCTTCACACTACGCTCAAATATCATCGGTGTGTTTCTTGGAAACTTATCGTTTATGCTTGGTGTTATTTAACATGATATGCTTTTCAACGTACCTTGCTCTTAACAAAATGTTCTGACAGCACGATGATGGTTTTGCGGCTGTGTTGAATGGTGCCCACGATGTTGTCCACGATGCGTGAGCCGAGTGGGAAGTCTCGCTCATGGAGACACAGCGTGTATCGTTCCTCCCCTTTCTCCAGTAACGGTGCCAGGCGACCCACGACAAATGGTCTGTCGTGTGAGCTTGAAACAGACGTTAAGACACATCGCTTATCCACAAGTCATTGCATTTCAATGAAATTAAATGAGCTATGAATAATTAATTTGAATTAATATTAAGGACAGCCATGAGGGAAATATGAATGGTTACGAATTATTCATCCTGTGATTATGAAAATGTTTATCACTTATTACTATTAGTTACAACCTCGCTGTTTAGTCCCTTCAAACGACAATAACTGACTATTCCTATCACATTGCTATTACAGTTTCTAAGTTCGACTGTCTAGCCTTTGCAGATGATCTAGTGATCTTTTCAGATTCCATTGATACGGCATTGATACAACTTAACCAACTGAAAAATCAAGCACTGAAGGCTGGGCTTCAAATCTCCTTTGAGAAGACACAATTCATGACAAACATAAAATCAGCGCCCAGGGAACTGGAGGTTGGACTAGGAAAAGTTCAGAAGGCGGAAAAGTTTAAATACCACGGTGAATGGATAGAGCCTAACCTATCAGAGAAAGAAGCCTTCGTGTCATTCATTAATAAAATGGAAATGGCATACAACCTGACTAAAGACATCTACAATAAGAGATCGATATCTTTAATCGCCAAAATTAGACATTACTGTACTGTTATTCGACCAGAGGCTCTGTATGCGGCAGAGTCTCTAATAGTGAACAAGAAAGGTCTAATGGAAAAACTAGAGGCGAAAGAAAGGAAGATTTTGAGGAACATCCTGGGTTCTATCAAAGAAAACAGAGAGTACAGAAGGCGTCACGACCACGAATTATACAAGCACGTGGAGAAGATCAGTGATACGATTCGAAAAACAAGGATTGCCTTTTATAGCCACGTGACACAAATGAGCCCAGTCAGGATATCAAAACGGATATTGACGTACTTTCAAGATAAGAAAACCAAAGGGGCATGGTTCACGGAAGTTGGGAAAGATCTACGTGAAATGGAAATTTCCCCTAAAGATATCCAGGAGCGCGTTCCACTTCAGGAAAATCTACATACGCAGAAAGGTTTCCAGGAAAAGCCGAAGCTGAAGACAGGGAAAGTGTGTTTCCAAGAGAGAAAAGAACAACACCAGAGACGGGTCCCTAGTTGGCCGAATCGAAGGAAGAAGTAGTATGTAGGAACAAGGGAAACTGTAACTTACCAAGTCTAGGCTGATATTTGAGTTTAGTACAGTAAACCCTGCTGAAACCGGGCCCTTTATATACCAGAAACCTGGATAAACGGAAAACGGGACGGAGGTATTTTCTATATAATAAGACGCTGTAAGCTGGAAAACTGCCTAACGTGGAAATTGAAAGAAATTCCAGAACTGTAGGCGTAAGACTAAGACGAATTATCTTATCCATATTACAAAGCTATGTACAGTACTAAATTTTGAGTGCGACTGTACTTGCACCCAAGTTCTAGGAAACATTAATGACTGAGGACATTCAAAGTGCAGCTGATATTGCTGCCGAAACAGCAGGTGTGAAGCCATGGAATAAATTGACGACGACGATGAAGGCAACGAAAGGGAGCCATCACTATCTGTTGCGAGTGACCTTCAGGAATTTGCAGCTTCCAAGAATGTTCAGAACTCCCTGAGTTACTGCGGGATGCAAAGGAGATCATACAACGTTCTCATGTAAAGAAGTCGCGACAATGCACTATGAAAGACAAGTGGAAACAGAGAAACAAGCAGGGAAACTCAATTTTTAGCCTATTTTCAATTTTGAAAAAAAAAATATATAGGCTTATGAGATCACCTTTTGTCCGTGTGTGTGTGCGTGTGTGTGTGTGTGTGATTCGTGTGTGTGTCCCCCCCCTAATAAAATCTAAACGGCTGGAGCGATTTCAATGAAACTCAGTAAGTTCATAGCACTATTCCGGGCGACCTCGACCGTGCCCTTCAAATTTTGTTACGACTCACCAATCCAACATGGCGGCTGTGCGAAATATTTCACCAGCATTCAATATCTCCGAAACGATTACCGATATTACCCTGACATCATGTATGGTGATAAAGGGAACTACTATAAGTTCACTTATGTGACTTTTGAAAACCTGGTAACTACAAAACCAACATGGCGGCCAAGCGAAGTTGCGACTTTTAAATAGACGTTTCTCGCGATTTGACCAACCAAACGCAATGAATTTGGTACAGTATATGTTTATATACATTGTAATGCACCGACATCTAACTTCGTTCAATTGTTTACATAATCACAAGATGGCGGATGTGCGAAATATTTCACCGGCATTCTATATCTCTGAAACTATTAGCGATATCTCCCTAAAATTTTGTACGGAGATAAAGGGCACTACTGGAAGTCCATCTATAAGACTTTCAAAAACCGGTTAACTACAAAACGAACATGGCGGCTAAGCGAATTTGAAAATTTTAAATAGACCTTTCTCGCGATTTAATGTTCCAAGCGCACTGAAACCTGGTACAGGAAATATTTATACACATTGTAATCCACTGGTATCTAATTTAGTTCAATTGTTTACATAACCTCAAGATGGCGGCAGTGCGAATTTTAAAATTAAGTTTTTATTTCTTGTGATGTAGTCATGCGATCGAAGTGAAAGTTTGAATAATGAACCTACGCAATAATTTTCCTTTAATGGTACATGACTCTATGGCCTATACATTTAACAATCCAACATGGCGACCATCCGAAATATTTAGACGATACTGAATATCTACGAATCTATTTTAGCAATCAAACTGCATTTTTTAGTGTTCATAGGGGCTATGAACTTAAGTTCACCTATAGAACTTTAAATAACCTGGTGATCACAAATCCAACATGGCGGTGACGCGAATTATAAATATTCACATGGACGTTTCTCGCAATTTAACCATCCGCGTGCAGTGATACTTGGTACAGTAAATCCTGATACGAATGTTAATCCACTGGCATCTAATTTATTTCAATTGTTTCCATAACCTCAAGATGGCAGCTGTGCAAAATTTTAAAATCTCCTTGTTTTTTCTTGTGTCCTAATGATGCGATTGAAGTTTGAATACTACACGTTCACAATAATCTGCATGTAACAGTACATAACTCTAGGACCTACATATATAAAATCCAACATGGCGACCATCCGAAATATTTAGACGGTTCTCAATATCTACGAATCTATTACAGCAATCAAACTGATATTGTGTATGTTGATAGAGGCAATCAATATAAGTAGGATATATTAAAATAGGCTGTATAGTTCTTCACGGAACTACTTGTTTAAATATTATTTCATTTCAATCGTATGATAAGAAACAGTAATTCTTTGTAGTGTATTTTGTCTTATTAAAACTCAGCCCTTCGTAAATCGCAAACCTGTAAAAACGGAAAAATAAATCCGGAACGATTGATTTCCGCTTTCGGCAGGTTTTACTGTATAAGGAAAAGTAAGACAACATTTGTGGAATTTGTAGATTTAGAAAAGGCTTCTGATAGTGTTGATTGGAGTAAATTGTTTGATATTTTGCAGAGGATTGGGATAAATTACCCGCTTATACTCTGATTTACAAAAGATGCTTGGTGAAAGCTGTCATGTTGATTGGAGTAAATTGTTTGATATTTTGCAGAGGATTGGGATAAATTACCCGCTTATACTCTGATTTACAAAAGATGCTTGGTGAAAGCTGTCATCCGCTTGAAGGGTGAGGTGAGGAGTGGTGACGAGAGGGGTAACGGTCTCCATAGCAACAGCAAGCAATGTTGCAATGTATGCCGAGACAGCAGTAAGCACATGTTTTGAATCAGTGTGTCTTCACTCGTCCCGGTCATTAGAGCACCAGGCAGGTGTCTAACTTCCTCATTATTCGGTGACGTAGTCGGTAGCATGCTGAACTGCTGTGCCCAAGATAGCGGGTTCAAACCCGACCGAAGTCGTCGGATTTTTTAAGAGCGTTAAAAATCCTTCAGTATGCCTTCCTTCGGAGGGGAAGTAAAGCCGGCGGTCCCATGTCAGAGATTTATGGCATGTAAAAGGTCCTTTCACAGACTAAACTTGTGTAAAGCAAAATTGTTAGGTTAGATTTCGTCAGAACGCTCTATCAAAGTTCCAACGTTCACCAATAGGTATCATTGATATCTGGTAGCGAAAGTTGGAACTACTTGAAATTGAACGGAACTTGTAGCTCACCCTTTAGGGTGTCCGCTGGAAGCAGCTACAGACTCAGGCGAGCCGAACAGGTCCTCGGACACTCCCGGCACTAAAAGCCATACGATAAATAAATAATAATTATTTGTATCTTGCCGCAAGTCTCTTGGAATGTTATGAGTCATGATCAGCCTCAATGGCAACGCAGCACTTCCCCACGTGCTAGCTTTGACAGCTGTCAGCGATCATTATTGGTAATTCAGAGTATAGTAGGGTGATCTATAGTCTTTACAGACATTCTTGGCTGTCACCGCAGAGACCCGGGTTCGATTCCTGGCTCTGCCAAGTAATTTAATTCTGGTCCGAGGGCTGGAACGGGGTACACTCAGCCTCGTGAGGCAAGACTGAGAAGAGGCGGGTTTGATTTATACCTCAGCCATCCTGAAGTGGATTTCCCCCAAAGCGCATTATCATATCTGGTAAGGTCTGGGCTTCGCCCTGGAAGAACTTCAATAAGATATTGGCGCACTGCGATGGCAAAATGGGCGGGTGCCCCATCATGCTGGAACCAACATAGTAGGGGGGTAGTGGCGCTTCCAACGAGTGTCATGGCCGCCGCGTGAGTCCAAGCCAATATCTCGTGAACCCATGGTCGGATTTTAACAAATGACGTGTCATTGGACTCGGGCTGACGTCCTCTTTGCTGTGGACCACTCGTTATATTTTTGAAATTTTTTTGGTTCTTTTTTGTTTTCGAAAATAGGTAATAGTTTGAAAACCAAACATGGTAGAACGTTGTGCTATGGCTCAAACAAATGGTCTTTATGACCTTTATTTTTTTAATAATTTATTTTTTATTTTTTATGTTTTTTGAAAACACTCAAATTTTGAAAATTCTATATTTTGGAAACTAGGAACTCTACAAAAAAGTTTGTTTGACATAAATCAATGATCCCTACCCCCTCTACCCCCAAAATAAATTTCAAGTCTCTAGAATGAAAACCTGTTAGTAGTGTGGTAACAGGGGAGCTGCTTACTAACTTATTGAGCCCTCCTCGTAGCGGCCCCAAAGCTGATATCTCGCTAACCAATCATGGGATTTCAACATACAGGGTGTCCTAGAACTCGTAGTGATGCCCCCTACTTTCCTATAGGCTCTTTATTTAAATAAAAGACCAAAAACTAATAGGTCATTCGCTTTTAATATTTCCTAAACCCATGGTTGGATTTGAGCATACGGGATGTCCTAGGAATCGTGGTGAACCCCCCTTTCGTATGGACGTTTTATTTCCACTCTAAAATAGTGCTAGGTTGTAGGTTCTGCTCCACTTAGCAAGTTGTGAGCCCCTGCGACCTTGGAATGGAAAGGAGCCATGCTAGGAGGGCGTGCTTGGATTCGTTTTTTTCGTCTCGTCGTGCTCTTTACGGGAATGTAGGTGTCGAAAAGGTGAAAAGTTGGAAACACGGTTTTTTTGGGGGGAAAACGTGATTTTAAACGTTTTGCTATATCTCGCGAACCAATTATGCTAGAGGCGTGTACGAGGGGTCCAAGGACTCGGGGTGACGTCCTCTTTGCTATGGACAACTCGTTATAATTTAAAAAAATTGGAAACTCGATTTTAGGGTAAACATGTGTTTTTTTGTGATTTTTGCCGATATCTCACGAACCAATAACGCTAGAGGCATGTACGAGGTGTCCAAGGACTCGGGCTAACGCCCCCTTTCGAGTGTGGTAGATATTGTTTTCAAAAAAATTCACAAAGGGCCTAACGCCATACATGTTGAAAAAACTTTTTCTTTTTCTTTACCTGTTTATAATGTCCATGAAGCGTGGTGGTTGAGAGAGACGATACGGCTGGGTGTGTGTGTGTGTGTGTCGCTGACCACGGTGGCTGTGTTCAATAGATCAATCGCTATTTCGACGGGTCGGTTTATGACAGAGCGAGGGTGCGTTTTTTTCACACATTTTACCTTTGACGTGTAAACGGTGATGAGAACTTGATTCTATGTTGGTCGAAGCGAGTACCGAAAACAAACTTGCCGAGGAGCAGGAGGTGAATATCAATTGAGTTTATTGGAAGGCGTTGATCTGACTTGACAACAAGTGCAATGGAAAATGACAATGACGCTTGAAGGTGAAATAATCTGACCATTATGGTGGCAGGGGAGTGTGAAATGCATGTGAACACATGTGAAACCACATGCACGCTAAACAAGTGACATCCTGTCTTGCTTCGTACGTGACAAAATGCAAGTTGACGTGAAATTTGATCTGGCACAGGTGTTCGCCTGGGACGTTAGCTGTCCACGTGCACGATAAGAGAATGTTCAAAGCATGGGAAAAAAAGATTATACATGCAACGTAGCATATATAAAGACATGTCGTTATCATTTCCACGCTCACTTAGGTGACTACCTTTGAACACACTGCGTTGCATGAAACACCTGGTCTTGTTTATCAGTTTTGGTGTTGGTGGAAAATACTTAACCTTGTTGTGGGGTAGGTATTTATTTATATATTTATTCATTTATACATTTATTGATTAATATATATATTTACAAGCAATTATTTATTGATTAGGTAATTAATGATTTTATTTATTTGTTTGCAGATAACCGGCATACCTTACATGTCTGAGGGAGAAGAAACCATTGCACTTTTGAGCCCACTAGAAGGGAAGAGCAACAAGTCACTGCAAGTAAAGGTGAGATGATTTTTTTAAACTAACTTGTTTCATTTTTTTTGTTTTATGTTTTATTTTATGAAATGTATGTATTAACTTGAATTTAGGTATTTATAGCGGTTTATTTTATTTATTTTTAGAAACTTGGAAAGAATAGTCTTACCGACGTAGCAGTCGCTGAAAAAAAACGAAACGCACTAAAGCGAAACCACTGCCAAAGAGTGAACTGTTTAAAACTCAGGTAAGTCCAACTTAAAAATGCTATTCCATTTTACCACTACTGAAAACTCGTAGACAAAAAAAAATTCATTACCTGTACATGACTGGGACAATGATTGCTTTCTTGATTAATGGCTATGTTGTTGTTGTTGACTGGGAAAAGTACAAGGCCATGTTGGATTTTCTAAAAATAAAAATAATAAATTTAATTTATGGGTGGTTCCCTATGGACTCAACGAATATCCACAGGTTTGAACATGATAATGTGAACAAAATGACATGACATTCATTTTTGTTTATATATTGGTTAAAGGGAGGGTGGGGGAATGTAAATGACTGTAGCTTTATAAAAAAAAAGAAAATAAGTACATGGGTTACTGTTAGTGCCAACATACAGTTTATTTTTAATGGTGTTTTGATATATTAATGCCAATTAACGTTAACGTTTTATTTACAAGTATTGATTGATTGATTGATTGATTGATTGAGTGATGGGTTATTTTGTTTGCTTTTAGGTGTCGTCATGCGCCATTAACGTAATGAACAGACAGTGAACAAGCATGCATTATGCTTTAAAGTACTCTGTGCTCTTGTGCAATGTTAATAACTTACAATAAGAAAAAGTTTTATTATAACACATGGCGTTAGTACCAAATACAACAAGTGAGCAAGTTGGTTTACCACGTGGGTTAAATTTAAAATCAGAACATGATCGATGGTTAACATTTGAATCCTGGCCTGTAGGCTTTTTGTCGACGCATGAACTTGCAAAAGCCGGTTTTTATTACTTGAACCGAGAAGATGAAAGGGATGATCCCTTTAGAGACCATTTGCGATGGTCTCCTCACTGTCCTTACATGCTTGGAAAGCAAGTGGGTAACCTACCCGTGCATTCATTTTACCGAACCACAAGGCCTTTGGCCGCTACTTACGTTGCTGAATCACAAATAAATAATAATGATGTATTACCAGCCAACGGTAGTGTCGATATATGTGGTCCATATGCCATAGACAGTGTTGAATTGGCGTGTGCTTTTGAAAAATTGGGAGTTTGCAAGACTAAAGCACTAGCACACCCAGAGTACAGCTCTGTTGAAAAACGTTTCGAATCTTATAAAAATGTTTGGCCATTAATATTAAAACACCTTACCAAACAGCTAAGTGAAGCTGGTTTTTTTATACTGGTGAAGGGGATAAAACAATATGTTTTTATTGCGGATTTGCTTTAAAGGATTGGCAAATTACTGATGACCCTTTAGTGCAACACGGTCGTTGGTTACCAAACTGTAAATACATGGTGCTGCTTAGAGGTCAGGAATTTGTGAACACTATTCGTAAAGAAAAAGTGATTGCAGCACAAGACATAAAAGTGCCTTTTGAGTTAGAGCACGGGGAGCAAATACATAAGGCTGAAAGAAAAGACTTGTCTCACGAACAGATACAAAAGTGTGACCAACAATTATGTAAAATTTGTTATCAAGATGAACTAGGTGTTGTATTTTTACCCTGTGGACACATGATAGCCTGTGTCAAATGTGCATTAAAACTTAACACTTGTGCTATATGCAGAAAAGTAGTATCTGCTACAGTTAGGGCATTTCTTGCATAACTAGTATAATTTATTCGCCATGCATAGTGCAAAATCCCTAATTGCACAATATTATTAAAACTGTTTTAGAGTGTATTAGATATGCTTTTGTTTTGTTTATAGACTACTACAATGAATGTTTTGAATGCTGTGGGACAATCATGTGGCTTAGAGACAAAGAAGCTCAGCGAATTGCCAACGCATATTCCATTCCGCATTATCAAGATTCGGAAATTGAAAACAGCATATGGTGATCGTGTACTTTGTGTATGTGAAAACTTTGAGACATTTCTGCCTATACGGTTTAATGATATGTCGGAAAGTGTTTTTGATGAAGTCAATAATGCTGTGCAACCTGTACACTTAATTTATGAAGGTTTTAAAAACAATAGGTGCATGATTCGTTTTAATTAAATAAAAAAAAGTCAAATAATAATGGAAGATATAAGTCATGACAATGGACTGAAAGAAAAAATATGTGTATAGAATAATAATGTCTTAGTGTTTAGTATTGTCTTAAAAATATTATCATGAAACCAAAAAAAATGTATATAAAGTTTGTAAATAAATGAAAATAATGGTACAATGTTGTTTTATTTTCTATAGAAGTCAGAATATTTAACATTGCAGAGTATACATGATTATGACAATAAAAAGCACACTTAATACAAGTCTTTGCTTTTACGATAGTGTGTTATAGTTTTAAAAACAAAGCTTGTTGTAGATCTTTTTTCTTCCACGGTAAACAATAGGCATGAAAACGTTATTGTCCTGTTTTGGATCATCATCACTATCATAATCATAAGCTGCATGATCTATATCACTATTATTATAATCACTATAATTATCCTCAACATTATCCTCAACATTACTAAAACCAGTTAAATATTCCTGGTCCTCTTCCTGTTCCTCTTCCTCTTCCTCTACAGTGTCCTCATGTAGAGTCTGCGTGGCTTTTGATAATGTTAAGGGTTTTTTGAACATTGAATTATTTTCAATAGTAGTATTGTTTTGTAGCACTTGCTTTTTAACATTTTCATGATTTTCTGTTGACAGCAACAGTGTTTCATGCAGTACACTACATTGATGATCACTGACACTTAAAACCACACTATTTTTGCTTTTTAGCTCACTGCGACATTGTTTTGAACGTTGTTTTGTACAACGCCAAATAACAGTTCCATTTTTATTGGTTCGTTTCACAATATATGAATATCCTTTATAGAATGCATGAGGCTTACCATACCTAGTCACAGATACTTCCATATCAACTGTCAAGCTTAGACTAAGCTCTAGTAAAGACAACTTGGTAATAAGAACAATAGATTAATGTGCGAGCATATATGGGTGCAAATGTGGGAGCAAAAAAAAGTGGGAGCAAAAAGTGGGAGCAAGAACTGGGAGAAAAAAAGTGGGAGCAAAAAGAGGGAGCAAAAATTGGGAGCAAAAAGTGGGAGCAAAAAGTGGGAGCAAAAAGTGGGAGCAAAAGTGAGTGTAAAAGTGAGTGCAAACGTGGGTTCAAAAGTGAGTGCAAAAGTGAATGTAAAAGTGGGTGCAAAAGTGGATGCAAGAGTGGGTGTAAAAGTGGGTGCAAAAGTGGGTGCAAAAGTGGGTGAAAAGTGGGTGAAAAAGTGGGTGAAAAAGTGGGTGCAAAAGTGGGTGCAAGAGTGGGTGCAAAAGTGGGTGCAAGAGTGGGTGCAAAAGTGGGTGCAAAAGTGGGTGCAAGATTGGGTGAAAAAGTGGGTGCAAAAGTGAGTGCAAAAAAGGGTGCAAAAGTGAATGCAAAAGTGGGTGCAAAAGTGGGAGCAAAAAGTGGGAGCAAAACGTTGGAGCAAAAAGTGGGATCTGAAGAAAGTAGGAGCAATTATGAGAGTAAATGTGAAAGGAAAAGTGGGAGCAAGTATGGGAGCAAATGTGAAAGCAAAAGTGGGAGCAAAAAGTGAGAGAAAAAAGTGAGAGCAAAAAGTGGGAGCAAATATGAGAGCAAAAAAAAAGTAGGAGCAAGTATGGGAGCAAATGTGAAAGCAAAAGGGGGAGAAAAAAGTGAGAAAAAAAGTGGGACCAAAAAGTGTAAGCAAAAGTGGGAGCAAATATGAGAGCAAAAAAATGTGGGAGCAAAAAGTGGGAGCAAAACGTGTAAGCAGAAGTGGGAGCAAACAAGTGTGAGCAAATATGGGAGCAGAAAGTGGGAGCAAATGTGAAAGCAAAAGTGGGAGCAAAAAGAGCGAGCAAAAGTGAGTGCACAAAGGGGGAGCAAAATGTGTGAGTAAAAAGTGGGGTCAAATGTGGTGTTTTACTAAAACAATCCCCCCTAACCTAACCTAACCTAACTTTACTCAACCTAATTTCACCTAACCTAACTTCACCTAACCTAACCTTCCAACTCTCAGATCAAAAATTAAATTCTGGCCATAGTCGCGTTGGAATCCAAAACCTCTGGGATAACACCCAAGTATACTAGCCACTACTCCGCGAAATGGGCAAATTATCATGCAACACAACACAAAAATAAAAAGTTTTCTGTAGTGTAACTCATTGGCTGACAATCATAGTTGAGAATTCAAACCCAAGACCTCAGGACTTTAGTTTTGAACATTATCAGAAATATTATTCCATTTACATTTTGCTGTTGCTTATAGTTATAAGAGTTGGCATTAATATGGGAGCAAAAGTGAAAGCAAAAAGTGGGTGCAAGCATGGCTGGTTGTAGAGACTTTCATATCAACTAATACACTTAAATTAAATTTTAGTAAAGTGACTTGGCTAATAATAATAATAATAATATTAACAGTTTAAAAAAAATTCAAGGGGATTGATATTTTTCAGGGTGTAATTTCCAAAGTACTGTCAAGAATAATAATTACATGAACAGATTCCAAGAACTCTAGAGTGCTTTTAAGGTTAATGATTGGCTAGGAGTGAGATAGAGCTAGCTAACCTAAGTTAACCTCAGCTCGGTAAACCTAACCTTGTCACATGGCATGTTCTACAAGTATAGACTTGCTTTGAGACTGGCTATGACGTCACAGATGAATGGCGGTGGGAGGCTGGCAAAAAGGAAAATGTTTTTGGGTAATAAAAAGTCATGTCCAGCCTCCCACCGCCATTCATCTGTGACGTCATAGCCAGTCTCAAAGCAAGTCTATACTTGTAGAACATGCCATGTGACAAGGTTAGGTTTACTGAGCTGAGGTTAACTTAGGTTAGCTAGCTCTATCTCACTCCTAGCCAATCATTAACCTTAAAAGCACTCTAGAGTTCTTGGAATCTGTTCATGTAATTATTATTCTTGACAGTACTTTGGAAATTACACCCTGAAAAATATCAATCCCCTTGAATTTTTTTTTAACTGTTAATATTATTATTATTATTATTATTAGCCAAGTCACTTTACTAAAATTTAATTTAAGTGTATTAGTTGATATGAAAGTCTCTACAACCAGCCATGCTTGCACCCACTTTTTGCTTTCACTTTTGCTCCCATATTAATGCCAACTCTTATAACTATAAGCAACAGCAAAATGTAAATGGAATAATATTTCTGATAATGTTCAAAACTAAAGTCCTGAGGTCTTGGGTTTGAATTCCCAACTATGATTGTCAGCCAATTAGTTACACGACAGAAAACTTTTTATTTTTGTGTTGTGTTGCATGATAATTTGCCCATTTCGCGGTGTAGTGGCTAGTATACTTGGGTGTTATCCCAGAGGTTTTGGATTCCAACGCGACTATGGCCAGAATTTAATTTTTGATCTGAGAGTTGGAAGGTTTGGTTAGGTGAAGTTAGGTTAGGTGAAATTAGGTTGAGTAAAGTTAGGTTAGGTTAGGTTAGGGGGGATTGTTTTAGTAAAACACCACATTTGACCCCACTTTTTACTCACACATTTTGCTCCCCCTTTGTGCACTCACTTTTGCTCGCTCTTTTTGCTCCCACTTTTGCTTTCACATTTGCTCCCACTTTCTGCTCCCATATTTGCTCACACTTGTTTGCTCCCACTTCTGCTTACACGTTTTGCTCCCACTTTTTGCTCCCACATTTTTTTGCTCTCATATTTGCTCCCACTTTTGCTTACACTTTTTGGTCCCACTTTTTTCTCTCACTTTTTTCTCCCCCTTTTGCTTTCACATTTGCTCCCATACTTGCTCCTACTTTTTTTTGCTCTCATATTTGCTCCCACTTTTTGCTCTCACTTTTTTCTCTCACTTTTTGCTCCCACTTTTGCTTTCACATTTGCTCCCATACTTGCTCCCACATTTCCTTTCACATTTACTCTCATAATTGCTCCTACTTTCTTCAGATCCCACTTTTTGCTCCCACTTTTTGCTCCCACTTTTGCACCCACTTTTGCATTCACTTTTGCACCCTTTTTTGCACTCACTTTTGCACCCACTTTTTCACCCACTCTTGCACCCACTTTTGCACCCACTCTTGCACCCACTTTTGCACCCACTCTTGCACCCACTTTTGCACCCACTTTTTCACCCACTTTTGCACCCACTTTTGCACCCACTTTTGCACCCACTTTTGCACCCACTCTTGCACCCACTTTTGCACCCACTTTTACATTCACTTTTGCACTTACTTTTGAACCCACGTTTGCACTCACTTTTACACTCACTTTTGCTCCCACTTTTTGCTCCCACTTTTTGCTCCCACTTTTTGCTCCCAATTTTTGCTCCCACTTTTTGCTCCCACTTTTTTGCTCCCAGTTCTTGCTCCCACTTTTTGCTCCCACTTTCTTTTTGCTCCCACATTTGCACCCATATATGCTCGCACATTAATCTATTGTTCTTATTACCAAGTTGTCTTTACTAGAGCTTAGTCTAAGCTTGACAGTTGATATGGAAGTATCTGTGACTAGGTATGGTAAGCCTCATGCATTCTATAAAGGATATTCATATATTGTGAAACGAACCAATAAAAATGGAACTGTTATTTGGCGTTGTACAAAACAACGTTCAAAACAATGTCGCAGTGAGCTAAAAAGCAAAAATAGTGTGGTTTTAAGTGTCAGTGATCATCAATGTAGTGTACTGCATGAAACACTGTTGCTGTCAACAGAAAATCATGAAAATGTTAAAAAGCAAGTGCTACAAAACAATACTACTATTGAAAATAATTCAATGTTTAAAAAACCCTTAACATTATCAAAAGCCACGCAGACTCTACATGAGGACACTGTAGAGGAAGAGGAAGAGGAACAGGAAGAGGACCAGGAATATTTAACTGGTTTTAGTAATGTTGAGGATAATGTTGAGGATAATTATAGTGATTATAATAATAGTGATATAGATCATGCAGCTTATGATTATGATAGTGATGATGATCCAAAACAGGACAATAACGTTTTCATGCCTATTGTTTACCGTGGAAGAAAAAAGATCTACAACAAGCTTTGTTTTTAAAACTATAACACACTATCGTAAAGGCAAAGACTTGTATTAAGTGTGCTTTTTATTGTCATAATCATGTATACTCTGCAATGTTAAATATTCTGACTTCTATAGAAAATAAAACAACATTGTACCATTATTTTCATTTATTTACAAACTTTATATACATTTTTTTTGGTTTCATGATAATATTTTAAGACAATACTAAACACTAAGACATTATTATTCTATACACATATTTTTTCTTTCAGTCCATTGTCATGACTTATATCTTCCATTATTATTTGACTTTTTTTATTTAATTAAAACGAATCATGCACCTATTGTTTTTAAAACCTTCATAAATTAAGTGTACTGGTTGCACAGCATTATTGACTTCATCAAAAACACTTTCCGACATATCATTAAACCGCATAGGCAGAAATGTCTCAAAGTTTTCACATACACAAAGTACACGATCACCATATGCTGTTTTCAATTTCCGAATCTTGATAATGCGGAATGGAATATGCGTTGGCAATTCGCTGAGCTTCTTTGTCTCTAAGCCACATGATTGTCCCACAGCATTCAAAACATTCATTGTAGTAGTCTATAAACAAAACAAAAGCATATCTAATACACTCTAAAACAGTTTTAATAATATTGTGCAATTAGGGATTTTGCATTATGCATGGCGAATAAATTATACTAGTTATGCAAGAAATGCCCTAACTGTAGCAGATACTACTTTTCTGCATATAGCACAAGTGTTAAGTTTTAATGCACATTTGACACAGGCTATCATGTGTCCACAGGGTAAAATTACAACACCTAGTTCATCTTGATAACAAATTTTACATAATTGTTGGTCACACTTTTGTATCTGTTCGTGAGACAAGTCTTTTCTTTCAGCCTTATGTATTTGCTCCGCGTGCTCTAACTCTAAAGGCACTTTTATGTCTTGTGCTGCAATCACTTTTTCTTTACGAATAGTGTTCACAAATTCCTGACCTCTAAGCAGCACCATGTATTTACAGTTTGGTAACCAACGAGCGTGTTGCACTAAAGGTTCATCAGTAATTTGCCAATCCTTTAAAGCAAATCCGCAATAAAAACATATTGTTTTATCCCCTTCACCAGTATAAAAAAAACCAGCTTCACTTAGCTGTTTGGTAAGGTGTTTTAATATTAATGGCCAAACATTTTTATAAGATTCGAAACGTTTTTCAACAGAGCTGTACTCTGGGTGTGCTAGTGCTTTAGTCTTGCAAACTCCCAATTTTTCAAAAGCACACGCCAATTCAACACTGTCTATGGCATATGGACCACATATATCGACACTACCGTTGGCTGGTAATACATCATTCTTATTTATTTGTGATTCAGCAACGTAAGTAGCGGCCAAAGGCCTTGTGGTTCGGTAAAATGAATGCACGGGTAGGTTACCCACTTGCCTTCCAAGCATGTAAGGACAGTGAGGAGACCATCGCAAATGGTCTCTAAAGGGATCATCCCCTTCATCTTCTCGGTTCAAGTAAAAAAAACGGCTTTTGCAAGTTCATGCGTCGACAAAAAGCCTACAGGCCAGGATTCAAATGTTAACCATCGATCATGTTCTGATTTTAAATTTAACCCACGTGGTAAACCAACTTGCTCACTTGTTGTATTTGGTACTAACGCCATGTGTTATAATAAAACTTTTTCTTATTGTAAGTTATTAAGATTGCACAAGAGCACAGAGTACTTTAAAGCATAATGCATGCTTGTTCACTGTCTGTTCATTACGTTAATGGCGCATGACGACACCTAAAAGCAAACAAAATAACCCCTCACTCAATCAATCAATCAATCAATCAATCAATCAATCAATCAATACTTGTAAATAAAACGTTAACGTTAATTGGCATTAATATATCAAAACACCATTAAAAATAAACTGTATGTTGGCACTAACAGTAACCCATGTACTTATTTTCTTTTTTTATAAAGCTACAGTCATTTACATTCCCCCACCCTCCCTTTAACCAATATATAAACAAAAATGAATGTCATGTCATTTTGTTCACATTATCATGTTCAAACCTGTGGATATTCGTTGAGTCCATAGGGAACCACCCATAAATTAAATTTATTATTTTTATTTTTAGAAAATCCAACATGGCCTTGTACTTTTCCCAGTCAACAACAACAACATAGCCATTAATCAAGAAAGCAATCATTGTCCCAGTCATGTACAGGTAATGAATTTTTTTTGTCTACGAGTTTTCAGTAGTGGTAAAATGGAATAGCATTTTTAAGTTGGACTTACCTGAGTTTTAAACAGTTCACTCTTTGGCAGTGGTTTCGCTTTAGTGCGTTTCGTTTTTTTTCAGCGACTGCTACGTCGGTAAGACTATTCTTTCCAAGTTTCTAAAAATAAATAAAATAAACCGCTATAAATACCTAAATTCAAGTTAATACATACATTTCATAAAATAAAACATAAAACAAAAAAATGAAACAAGTTAGTTTAAAAAAATCATCTCACCTTTACTTGCAGTGACTTGTTGCTCTTCCCTTCTAGTGGGCTCAAAAGTGCAATGGTTTCTTCTCCCTCAGACATGTAAGGTATGCCGGTTATCTGCAAACAAATAAATAAAATCATTAATTACCTAATCAATAAATAATTGCTTGTAAATATATATATTAATCAATAAATGTATAAATGAATAAATATATAAATAAATACCTACCCCACAACAAGGTTAAGTATTTTCCACCAACACCAAAACTGATAAACAAGACCAGGTGTTTCATGCAACGCAGTGTGTTCAAAGGTAGTCACCTAAGTGAGCGTGGAAATGATAACGACATGTCTTTATATATGCTACGTTGCATGTATAATCTTTTTTTCCCATGCTTTGAACATTCTCTTATCGTGCACGTGGACAGCTAACGTCCCAGGCGAACACCTGTGCCAGATCAAATTTCACGTCAACTTGCATTTTGTCACGTACGAAGCAAGACAGGATGTCACTTGTTTAGCGTGCATGTGGTTTTACATGTGTTCACATGCATTTCACACTCCCCTGCCACCATAATGGTCAGATTATTTCACCTTCAAGCGTCATTGTCATTTTCCATTGCACTTGTTGTCAAGTCAGATCAACGCCTTCCAATAAACTCAATTGATATTCACCTCCTGCTCCTCGGCAAGTTTGTTTTCTGTACTCGCTTCGACCAACATAGAATCAAGTTCTCATCACCGTTTACACGTCAAAGGTAAAATGTGTGAAAAAAACGCACCCTCGCTCTGTCATAAACCGACCCGTCGAAATAGCGATTGATCTATTGAACACAGCCACCGTGGTCAGCGACACACACACACACACACCCAGCCGTATCGTCTCTCTCAACCACCACGCTTCATGGACATTATAAACAGGTAAAGAAAAAGAAAAAGTTTTTTCAACATGTATGGCGTTAGGCCCTTTGTGAATTTTTTTGAAAACAATATCTACCACACTCGAAAGGGGGCGTTAGCCCGAGTCCTTGGACACCTCGTACATGCCTCTAGCGTTATTGGTTCGTGAGATATCGGCAAAAATCACAAAAAACACATGTTTACCCTAAAATCGAGTTTCCAATTTTTTTAAATTATAACGAGTTGTCCATAGCAAAGAGGACGTCACCCCGAGTCCTTGGACCCCTCGTACACGCCTCTAGCATAATTGGTTCGCGAGATATAGCAAAACGTTTAAAATCACGTTTTCCCCCAAAAAAACCGTGTTTCCAACTTTTCACCTTTTCGACACCTACATTCCCGTAAAGAGCACGACGAGACGAAAAAAACGAATCCAAGCACGCCCTCCTAGCATGGCTCCTTTCCATTCCAAGGTCGCAGGGGCTCACAACTTGCTAAGTGGAGCAGAACCTACAACCTAGCACTATTTTAGAGTGGAAATAAAACGTCCATACGAAAGGGGGGTTCACCACGATTCCTAGGACATCCCGTATGCTCAAATCCAACCATGGGTTTAGGAAATATTAAAAGCGAATGACCTATTAGTTTTTGGTCTTTTATTTAAATAAAGAGCCTATAGGAAAGTAGGGGGCATCACTACGAGTTCTAGGACACCCTGTATGTTGAAATCCCATGATTGGTTAGCGAGATATCAGCTTTGGGGCCGCTACGAGGAGGGCTCAATAAGTTAGTAAGCAGCTCCCCTGTTACCACACTACTAACAGGTTTTCATTCTAGAGACTTGAAATTTATTTTGGGGGTAGAGGGGGTAGGGATCATTGATTTATGTCAAACAAACTTTTTTGTAGAGTTCCTAGTTTCCAAAATATAGAATTTTCAAAATTTAAGTGTTTTCAAAAAACATAAAAAATAAAAAATAAATTATTAAAAAAATAAAGGTCATAAAGACCATTTGTTTGAGCCATAGCACAACGTTCTACCATGTTTGGTTTTCAAACTATTACCTATTTTCGAAAACAAAAAAGAACCAAAAAAATTTCAAAAATATAACGAGTGGTCCACAGCAAAGAGGACGTCAGCCCGAGTCCAATGACACGTCATTTGTTAAAATCCGACCATGGGTTCACGAGATATTGGCTTGGACTCACGCGGCGGCCATGACACTCGTTGGAAGCGCCACTACCCCCCTACTCAACATGTTGAGGTAACTATGCGCTGATCAAAACGGCCCAACCAAGCGTGCTGCCGGCTCCACTTGCCTGGCCACCACGAAGCCCAGACCTTACCACATGTGATAATGCGTTATGGGGGTTCATAAAGGTTATCGTTTCACAAAACGGATACAATACCACGGATGAACTGAAAGATGCTGTGAGACTAGCATTCACTTAAGTCACACCAGCAATGCTCCGAAGAATGTCGCACAGAACTTGGCATCGTTTTATCTTTAGCCATGAAAATGATGGTGCACAGACTGATGTTTTCGACTCGTAATGGCGTATATTCCCAAGAAAACCTCTCTTAGAAATGGTGTACAACTTATTTAACTAAGTTTAGGGGTTTCTATTGGTTATAAGAGGGGGGTAACGGGACTTTGTGGCCACCCTGTAGAAGAAAGAAAATAGTAAACATTAAAACACTTACGTGGACATGATGTGTTGGTGTTTTGAAATTTTGAAATTTACGTTGTTGTGAAATGTTGAGTAATAAAGTACTTTATTTGTGATTAATAGATTTTTCACAGATTTTTGCAGAAGATAATGATGATGATAATTGTTGTTTTAAGGGGTCTAACATCTAGGTTATCAGCCCTTTTTTCTTTTCGTAGAGTGTTGCAGGTAGTAGCAGCTTATTTTATTAGTTTTGATTGTTGTCTCGTGTCGTGCATGGATGACGTTAGCGGGGTGCTGTGTTGTGCCGAGTGGGAGGTGATGAACCAACGGGAGACAAATAGGCCTAAGCTGGGCGCGCCTGCCGTCCGAGTTGTGAGAGAGACTCGCTGTATATTGTTATGACCTTCTGTGTGTATATGAGTGTCTATAAGGCATTGGAATAGTTTTATAAATCACAACCATTAAATTAAATTGAAGTTTATTGACGTAGAAAAGTTAATTAACATAAAACATTACAACGGTAGGTACCATTGAGTCAATTTCTTGCTCTCTTTGGGGTGGGAAGGACCTTCATCCTCGTCTTAGTTTTCATTTTCTTTTTCCCCAATATCTTCTCCATAGAACCCCTCTAGGGAAAAGGTCAGAGGATCCTCCTGTTCTTCTTCATCTTCGGAGCCAAATTGAGGGATCCCATTTTGGCAGTTCCCCTGGAAATTCTGGCATGCTGATGAGCATTTGAGGCTTGCTATTTTCCAGCCACACTTCGTGCTAGCACAGTGTTTCGTGCATCTGCAGAAAATGATTTTCAGGATATCGTCCGGTGCAGCTGCTAACTTAACCTCAAGCCTATACTTTGAGCTAACCTCATTGCCAAGAGAAGTCTTTTCCTACCACGTTGTGTTCTTTTGCATGCTGCCGTTTTGATTGGCTTATGGATCTTTTAAGCATAAAAAGGCATCTTCATTGATTATACACAGAATGGTGAAGTATTGCTTAAAACTGGACTGTGAATGCATTGTCTACTGGTTTTCTTCATACATCTTCATTAACATTTGCAGGCCCAATACTATCACCATCACCAACTACTTCATTTTGATCTATACCTTAATTTTGTCTACAACCTATATATATGGTGCACCATATTAGGTTCAGTGCTACGCTTTATCATAAGTTCATTATGTTAATGCTTTACAATTGGCTGATGGTAGTTAGTTTGTCTATTAGATATATGTCATTGTTCTATTAGACTGTGGTGTGTGAGTGTGTCTGGTAGCAGTTGCATTGTTTATTAGTTATAGTTCATTGTTTCAGTAGACTGTGATGTGTGATTGCATGTGAGTGTGTCTGGTGACAGACTGTTTTAGTGGTAGTATTTGTTGTTGGTGGAACTTTAGTATTTTTTCGTTAGTAGAATTTTGGTATTTAATTGTTAGTACGGTAGAAGGTTAGTATTTTTGTTAGTAGAATTGCTCTTTACTTATTCTGAAAGGGAGTAGCAGCCTTTCAGAATAAATCAATTCTTTACTAGTCTTATAGACGGTTAAGATATTAATAATATAAGCCAAATAATGGCTACACTGCGTCCTGCTGCACGGCTGAAAGCAACGGGAAACTACAGCCGTATGCTATTCCCGAGGATATGCACCTCTCTATGCATAAATACATGTGATGATGGCCTCCTCCCTTATAAAATTTCAATCCGGAGGTAAACTAGTCCCCAGTTCGGATCTCCGGGTGGGGACTACTCGAGAGGGGGTTAACATCACGGAAGTGACAAAGAGGAAATCTGACATTCTACGGATCGGAGCGTGGAATGTTAGAAGTCTGCTGGGAAATGGAAGGTTAGAAAACTTAGAAAGGGAAATGGATAGGTTGAGGTTGGATTTGGTTGGGATTAGTGAAATGCGCTGGCGGGAAGAACAGGACTTTTGGTCAGGAGACTATAGGGTCATTAGCACTAAATCAATGGCCAAGCAGGGGTTGGCCTCATATTGAGTAGGAAACTTGGACAGCGGGTGGAATATTATGAGCAATATAGAGAACGGATTATTGTAGCAAAAATAAATACTAAACCTACCTGCACCACCGTGGTACAAGTCTATATGCCTACCAGTCAAGCTGATGATGAGGATGTTGAAAAGGTCTACGAAGAAATAGATGAAATTCTGAGGTATATCAAGGGTGATGAAAATGTTATAGTAATGGGAGATTGGAATGCTGTGGTAGGAAAAGGGAGAGAAGGGAAGATAGTAGGAGATTTCGGATTAGGTGAAAGGAAAGATCGAGGAAGCAGGCTGGTAGAATTCTGCACTGAGCATGAGTTGGTCATAGCTAACACCTTATTCAATAACCACAATAGAAGAATATACACATGGATGAGACCAGGAGATACAGGGCGTTACCAAATCGACTTCATTATGGTCAAGCAGAGGTTTCGAAACCAGATTTTGGATTGTAAAACATATCCTGGTGCTGACATAAACTCTGACCACAATCTGGTTGTAATGAAATGCAGATTAAAGTTGAAGAAACTGAAGAAAAGTCAAAAGACAAAAAGGTGGGCAATAGACAGACTGACAGAGAAGGATGTAAACGAAAGATTCAAGAAGAGTATAAAGGAAGGACCAATGAAAAATCCTAAACAAACTTCAATTGCAGACGAATGGGCACTTTTGAAGAATGAAATAACAAAATCCGCAGAAGAAAACATTGGTAGGAAAGAGAGAATAGGTAGAAAACCGTGGATCACTCAGGATATACTCGAATTGATGGATGAAAGGCGGAAGCACAAGAATGTAAGAGATGAAAAGGGGAAAGCAGAATACAGACGTCTGAGAAATGAGGTTAACAAGAAGTGCAAGGAAGCGAAAGAAGAATGGTTGAAAGAGAAATGTGCTGGTATAGAAAATTGTCTGAAATTAGGAAAAGTAGACACAGCTTATCGAAGGATTAAGAATACTTTTGGGGCAAAGAAGACTAAGTGCTGTAATATTAAGGACACAAATGGAAAGCCTCTGACAGATAGGGAAGAAAAGGTTGAGAGATGGAAAGCTCACATAGAGTGCTTGTTTAAGGGAAAGGAGATAGAGAATCATGTAATGGAAAGGGAGGAGGAAATTGATGAGGATGCAAAAGGAGATTTAATATTGAGATCAGAATTTGACAGAGCATTAGAGGACTTAGGCAGGAACAAAGCACCAGGCATAGATGATATACCGATTGAGTTGCTACGCTGCATAGGAGATGAAGGTCTGATCAGGTTATTTCACTTGGTGTGTAGGATTTATAAGACAGGTGAGGTACCCCCTGATTTCAAGAAGAATGTAATCATCCCTATACCAAAGAAAGTGGGAGCTGACAGATGTGAAGATTACCGTACAATCAGCTTGATTACTCATGCTTCAAAAGATCCTGTCTAGAATAATTTACAAGATGATTGAGAGCCAGATAGAAACGGAGTTGGGTGAAGACCAGTTTGGTTTCAGGAGAAATGTAGGAACAAGGGAAGCTGTACTAAGTCTTAGGCTGATTTTGGAAGGTAGAATAAGGAAAGATAAGAGAACGTTCATGGCTTTTGTAGACTTAGAAAAGGCTTTTGATAACGTTGATTGGACTAAATTGTTTGACATTTTGAAATCGATTGGAATAAAGTACAGGGATAAGAGGGTGATATACAATCTATACAGAAACCAGACAGCAGTCATTCGAGTTGAAGGACATGAGAGAGAAGCTGGTATTCAGAAAGGTGTAAGGCAAGGCTGCAACTTATCATCCATACTTTTCAATCTTTACATTGAACAAGCGATGAAGGAAATTAGAGAAAAATTTAAAGTGGGAGTGAAGATTCAAGGAGATATAATTTCAACTCTGAGATTTGCTGATGACATCGTCATCTTGGCCGACAAGCCTGAGGATTTGAATGAGTTTTTGAATGGTATGGACTCCGTCTTACGGAAAGAATTCATGATGAAAATTAATAAATGTAAAACAAAAATACTGGAATGCAGCCGAAATAAATCAGAAACTTCTATGGACATAAAATTGGCAGGTGAAAAGCTGAAGGAAGTAGGAGACTTCTGTTACTTAGGAAGCAGAATAACCAGTGATGGACGAAGCAAAGAGGATATAAAAAGTAGGTTGGCTCAGGCAAAGAAAGCATTTCTACAAAAAAGGAATCTGCTGACATCGAATATAGATTTAGGTATTAGGAAGTCATTTTTGAAAGCCTTTCTCTGGAGCGTGGCGCTCTATGGAAGTGAAACTTGGACTATTGGTGCAGCAGAAAAGAGGAGAATTGAAGCATTTGAAATGTGGTGTTACAGGAGAATTATGAAAATCAGATGGGTAGATAGGGTTACAAACAAAGAGGTATTACGACGAGTGGGATAGGAGAGATGTTTCTGGCGACTGCTAATGAAGAGAAGAGATAGGTTGGTAGGACACATACTAAGACACCCAGGAATAGCTAGCTTAGTTATGGAAGGAAGGGTCGAGGACGAGAACTGTAGGGGTAGACCAAGGTTAGAATATGTTAAACAGATTGCCTCGGATGTAGGGTGTGGTAGCTATGTAGAGATGAAACGATTAGCTCAGGACAGGGAGGCATGGAGAGATGCATCAAACCAGTCAAAAGACTGAAGACTCAAACAACAACAGTTCCTAATATGCTTGCACGGTGGGTGAGTGGTTATTGTGTCCGATCACTAACCCCAAGCTTGCAGGTTCACTCCTGGCCGTAGTACTGTAAGTGATTTTTGAAAGGCTGAAAAATGACGACACGCATGTTAAATAACCCATTTGAATTCATAGGCCGTGTTCATACAGTAATGCCAAAATTAATCTCGGGATTTTCCGCCAACACAAAGTTCCTCATTTCTCTACTAGAAAGCGCTATAGTGACAAGGAGCTTAGATATCTAACCTCCTTGACTTTCATAGTGCTTCAAGGAACCACAAAAATTCGACATGAAAGCTTCTCTCTGGGTGTCATAGCTTGCACCCGGCCGCCGACGCCATACGATATTATATTATTATTAGCCTATCGGCTATATATTAATTCCTAATTATTCATTACATCATTACTTACGGCAGTAAATGGGTCCCTTTTGAAACATTTTTTTATATAATTTCACTCTCATATGTTGAAAGCTGTGGTTTTGCCACCTGATCTTTGGATTTACTTCTCACACATTGTCTATAACTAGAGAAACATGTTGTAGGCCTATAGAACTACACCAGTTGTGACAAGTATGGAATCTGTGTAGTTGTAGTGGTGAGACCAATAATCATACTTCTTATAGTTCATCGTAAAAGAAACCTTAATTCTCAATGTTTTAATATCAGTGTTGAAAGAGAGTGTCACATGCAGGTTATGTGGTGGGGAATTAGTACATTTTTAGCCTACTTTTCACATTTTGCAAAAATGAGGAAAAAGTAGTCTTATGAGATCGATCCGGGAAAATGTGTGTCTGTCTGTCTGTCTGTCTGTCCTTCTGTCTGTGTGTGTGTCCCCCCCTATTAACTCCTAAACGGCTGAAGCAATCAAAACCAAATTTAGTATGAGTAAAGATGTGCACCGGAATAGCTCACATCCATATTTGAAAATGATGTCAGTGCTACCAACTGCTGAAAAAACGCACTAGAAATTTGTGCTCCATGTTGGATATCTTGCAAGGTATGCTTGGGAGCTATTCGAAAATTAGCACACATGTAGATAATACTATTTCAGTTTAATTTCCAGGAGGCCAACCATGACAGTATTGCCAAAATAATTTTAAGCCTTCTGATAGGTCCTATGTTTAAATGCATATAACTTCTACACTATCAACTGGATTTCAACCAAATTTTGTATGTAATATCTGTACATAAACAGATATGACTGAGCGTATTCTTAAGAGCCACCAGGGCTGCCAACTGTTAATAATTGCTCTCTCTATTTTTTTAAAATCCAAATACCAATATATCAGAAAGTATGCAAGCCAACAGCTTTAAACTATTCACACGTATATTCTGACATTTTAGATTAATTTGGAGTAACTTATATACGTCAGTTCTACCAACATGATTATAAGCCTGCTGATAGTACCAATTTTTAAATACATGTAACTTCTATACTATCAGTTGGATTTCAACCAAATTTCGTATGTGCAATGTGTACCATAACAGATATGACTTATAAGTATTGTTAAGAGCAATTAGGGCTGCCAACTGTTAATAAATGCTGTCTATATTCTTTTTACCTTAATATCAATATATCAGAAAGTATGCAAGCCAACAGCTCTATACTTTGCACACGTATAGCACCTGACATTCTAGATTAATTTGGAGTAATTAATACAAGGCGGTGCTGCCAACATGATTCTATGCCTGCTGATATGACCAATTTTAAAATACATGTAACTTCTATACTAACAAATGGATTTTTATCCAAAATTGGCACAACAAGATATCATAATCATTCAGATTATTTCTGACCAGCACACGCATGGTATTGTTAACAACATGCTTTTACGCGTGCTGATAGATCCAGTGTCTAACTGCATGTAACGTCCATTGGACTTCAACCAAATTTTGTATTCTGTACCTTAAGAGGTGGAACTAAGAATATATTCAGTCACCAGAGCTGCAAACTGTAGTGCTGTATTAGGCTACATTATACCAGGTATATTTTGAACTTATTAGATATTTCGATATTACTAACTTAATTTCGTCATTATTCTTGATAAGTTCATATTCTTTAGAATAATCGTTGGCATGAAAAGTAGGCTGTATAGTTCTTCACGGAACTTCTTGTTTAAGATATGAAGGCAAGGAATGTAGAAGTCTGTGAACTGAAAATTATAAGGATATTCTGTGGAATTGATAGGGTATTTCTAACTTCTGTCAAATGCTCTAATAGTGAGATTGTTGTATGGACTTTGGTGTATTGGGAGAGATAGTTTTAGAGATGGACTAATTTGTGCTCTCCTAAATCTTCTAAGCTAACCCACACAATATGAGAATGAAATGATAGCTAATTCATAGACTCTGTTTCAACAGAATCCTTGAATGTTACAACCGTAGAAGCAATTAATTTAAATGTTGGTGTAAGAGGGATTAGTGCAGCATTTGATGGGTCATGGCTAAAATGGATATTTTTAGCCAAAAGTTTGGTACTTTTCAGTCGGTCAACACGAATGTACCCAAAAGAGTTGAGTTATATCGTAATCCTGAAAAAAATTACATGAAATTGATAAATACACTAGGATGGGTGTTTCGACCGCCAAGCGATCATCATCAGATCCATTACACTTAGGCTACAAATCAATGGCTGAAAATACAGGTGAAAATATTAACAATATTTACACTAGTTGCTGTATTCTATATGATGTTTTAGTGAGACGATGAAAGTTGTGATAGAATTCCGGAATTTGCCTGTTCTTGGAATGACTATGTGGTTGTTGTGAATGGTCAATTCTGAATGTAAAGTATTATACAGGCTACTTATCTGATTAGGAGACTTGTGCAGTTCGTCAGTGCGCTGTTCACTCGGTGAGTGGCGAGTGAGTCGCGAGTTACTATTCACCAAGTGATCAATAGACTACTACTAACAAATACTAAATAAGTGTACATATTGTAAATATTTTCACCTGTATTTTCAGACATAGATTTATAGCCTAAGTGTAATGGATCTGATGATGATCGCTTGACGATCGAAACTGGTCATCCTAATCTATTTATTAATCTCAGGTAATTTTTTTCAGGATTAGGGTATAACCCAACTCTTTTGGGTACATTCGTGTTAACCGACTGAAAAGCACCAAACTTTTGGTTACTAAGGCAACACTGAAACATGGCTTCAAACCCCATAAGGATATATTTAGGCTTAAATTTTAAACAAGGTGTTTGCGATGCAGTGATCTTCAATGATAAATTTCTGCTCTTCAAATGATCAAAGTGGCAAGGAAATAGCTACGTCTTAAAGATGGAGAAGAAGGATCGGACTATGAAGCAGGGTGCTTTTAGCCAGTTCTTCAGGAATAAATAGGCCTAGTTATGGTTTTGTATAATAATTTCCCTAACTTATTTTCTTTACTTGAAATTTTCTGACAAAATCTGCATTTTCTCAGGAACTAATTGAGATAGAACCCTGAAAATTGCACTGGTTATTCATACTGTAGTGGTGATTATGTGGATCGTCAGTGCTTCCTCTTAGAGTGGTATAGTTGTTGTTGTGTTGGTATGTAACATAAGAGAAGAATCCCCAATAGATGACATGTTTAAGAAGAAAATCGTATCACATTTCCTTTAAAGAAAGTAAGCCTTGTGTTTGAACATTTTGAATTTTCAGCTGAAACTTGTATTTTCCGGGATGACTTGGATAATGACCAAATATTCCCTAAGTTTACTTGTTGTGTGTTTGTTATTGGTTAGCGCCAAAACTACTGAGCGAATGGCATGAAAGTTCGTATGTAAGTAAAAGAGACCCCTAAAATAAAACTAGACAACAGACTATTCATGTAAAGCTAAGGGGTAAGGGGGTTAAAAGAAAAAGCCTCCAATTTGCCAATAGGACAATTCCACAATTCATATCCATCCCTTTTCTTGCAGCTTTAGCCTCAGTCATGTTTTCGTGGAAAGCGCTCGAGACGGTTGAAAATCACTCACTGCTTCCGCGATGAGGCGAGAAGCGAATTAGGCGTGTCTCAGTCGTGTATTTAAGATGTGATATACCGCAGTGAGCCCATACGTCACTGTCTATAGACTGCGTGGTGCAGCGTTAACGTTCCTGCTCGCTTTGTCCAAAGTCAGTTGCCATTTAAGGGTACGCAAATACAAGGGAACCATGCCAGTAGATTTAGATATGTCAAAGATCCCCTTCGGGGCAAAATTCTGGCGTCTCTAAAAGTCTCAGTAGATGAAAGGGACGCTAAACCAATAACATTCTCTTCACAGCTACTTTATGTTTATTGCAGTCACTTTAACCCCATTGGCATTTTCCTCGCCGACGGTTGTGCTAATTTGTTGCTATTGAATACACTGTTATATAAATGGGCTACTGAAGTCCCCAAGGAACATCAAGTTAGTGTAATATACTCCACTATTAGCTATTTAGTAGGCAAGGGTATCCGCCGTATTTCTATCATAATACTTTTGGTTCTTTTCGTCAGTGACGGAAATATAACCAAGTAGTCTACTGTAAGTAGGTAATATAGGCCGAAGCTGGCACAGGGGCTAATGGGCAAGATGGCCGCCGCGCGCAATCACTCTATGTTATTCTTATGGAGGGGTCATTCAGAGCTGGCACAGTGGCTAATGGGCAAAATGGCCGCCACGCCCTGAGACCGTGAATGACGTCACAGAGAGAGGTCGGCCGTGTACTTGCTAAATGGAATATTTATTATTAATATTATTATTATTATTATTAGGTAATTATTAATTGATCATGTGCAATTCAGACCAGCCTTATATTGTCCACTTTTGGTGTAGTTGCTAGCATTTTAGCTGTTTCCCTACAGGTGTGGGTTTCATTCCCGCCTCAACCAAGACATTTTATTCTGGGCTGAGAGCTGGAATGGGGTACACTCAGCCTCATGAGGTGAAAGTAAGAAAACGTGGGGTTTCATTCATATCCCAGCCATTCCGCCTAATCCAACTTTACCTAACCTACCCTAACCTAACTTAACCTAACCTAACTTCGCCTAACCTAACCTAACCTAACCTAACAAACATTATTTAACCTAACCTAACCTAACCTAACCTAGCCTAACTTCAAAGTGAGAGCAAATATGAGAGCAAATGTGAGAGCACACATAATAAACTAAGTTATAACCTAACCTAACCTAACTTCACCTAACCTAACCTAACTTCAAAGTGAGTGCAAAAGTGAGTGCAAATGTGAGTGCAAGAGTGGGTGCAAAAGTGGGGTGCAAAAGTGAGTACAAAAGTGAGTGCAAGAGTGGGTGCAAAAGTGGGTGCAAAAGTGGGTGCAAGAGTGGGTGCAAAAGTGGGTGCAAAAGTGAGTGCAAGAGTGGGTGCAAAAGTGAGTGCAAAAGTGGGAGCAAAAAAGTGGGAGCAAAGAGTGGGAGCAAAAATTGGGAGCAAAAAGTGGGAGCAAATAAGTAAGAGCAAATGGGAGAAACCTCAGAAACCTCATTTAAATATTTTAGATTCAACATTTTAACATTTTACATTTTAACATCTTAGATTTTTGATTTTTCATTTTACATTTTGTTTTGATTTTACTTTTTACATTTTAGATTTTTTGTATTTTAGATTTTAGTTTTTTTAGATGTTACATTTTCAATTTAAGATTTTTTGATTTTAGATTTTACATTTTACATTTTCCGAAAAGAGTAAACTACAAGGTCACATACCTAACCTCACCAAACCTAAATTTACCAAAACTAACTTAAGCTAATTCAAAGGCTAATGCACATACACAAAGTATATAAGGGCACATGCAACTAGCCTTATGCTAGTCTTATAGGCTACTGTACAACATGATCACTACCCCAACCGGGTTTTTTTTTCATTTTGTTGTTTTCTCATTTGTCAATTTTCCAATTTCCCATTTTCAGTTTTTTTTTAATGTCAGTTTTAAGTTTTTCAATTTCATAATATGGAGACATGGATTTTGCATTTCGTTGTTTACACATTTGCCAATTTTCCAATTTCCCATTTTCGTTTTTTGTTAATGTCAGTTTTAAGGTTTTCAATTTCATAATATGGAAACATGGATTTTGCATTTTGTTGTTTACACATTTATTAATTTCACAATTTCCCATGTACAGTTTTTAAAATGTCAGTTTAAAGTTTTTCAATATCATGATATAGAACCATGGATTTTCCAATTTGTTGTTATACATTATTTGTCAATTTACCAAATTCCCATTTACAGTTTTTAAAATTTCAGTTTAATGTTTTTTCTATTTTGTCAATATGGAATCATGGATTTTCCAATTTGTGTTTTACATGTTCATTTTGCATTAGGAGTGGGGAGAGGCGGGTAGTAATTAGAAATGTACAAGCAGTGGCCATAAAATATTTTTATTTTAAATACATGTACACTATTTACACATAATACATTTTTATATATATTCTTTTTTGTTATAAATTGTACAGTTGTTTTTATTTTGTTTTCTATTTATATATTTTTTAAATTATGAATACCATTTTTTATTTTTGTAGTGTTATTGTTTTATTTCCTAAATTGTTTTATGTATTTGCTAGTTGCAGGCAGAAGATTTTGAAATTCATAACTTAACTCTTTAAGCATGGTCAATGATTGAGTAATGACCATAGGCATGTGTACCTATACCATCAGCATCAATCACTCTTTTATCATCACCAGGACACAAAGCAATTTTGTTTAGTCTTATAGATGATATGTCATGTTGTTTAGAAGCGATAATGTTCATTGGTATTCTTTTTACATTGTTGTTCATGACACAATCCTTATAATCTTGAAAGCTTATACAATTTTTGACAACCCCTTTGCTAATACCTTTAATCTTTTTGATTTCTTTACCATTTATGTCTAAAGCGTACATTTTAGCTCTAAGTCCAACAAATGCTTTTATAATTTGTCCACAAGCCTCGTCTTTAAATTTCCCCAACGTTTTCTTGTTTGATGTAGAGTAACATATGTGATTAGTAGGATAATCTGATGTGTCCAGGTGTTCTAGGAAATCCAACTTGTCTTGATATACATCTGGGGTGTTAACCAAATAAATGAACGAGTCGGTATCCATATACATGAGTTTAAGATTGTTCATGCCATAATAGGGTAGCAGGACATCATAGTGGTGGGAATACATTAGAGTTTTTGAAATATCCAGTATACACATTCCAATATATATAGGCTTATTGAATACAATGTTACGTTTAGCCATGTGGAAAGCAGCTAGGTTGGGACCATAAATTGTTCTGTCGATGAATGTTGGTTTAGCTATTAGCTTTTCTGCCTTTTTGCTGTCAGTTACAAGACGTATGTCTATTCTTTTACGGATATTTTCCATTGTTTTTCCAAAAATGGCATTGTTGAATAATTTGTACAGATTTTTCTCAAACTCATTTTTGGCTTGTTTTCGAAGGTTGTTATTAAAATCAACGTATGCCTTTAACCAAGGTCTTTGTTTAAACTTTAACACACGATGAATTTTTATCAATTTTATTCCATGATCTAAAGCCTGTTTTAATGCCATGTAGTGAACAACATATCGCCTTCGATTTCCAAGATGAGGAATTAGTTTTTTCAGAGACGAATCCTTAGGTTGTGTACACTCTGGTAGGAAAGGTAAATCGTTGTGTAGATAATGAAGGTCAGATGGGTAATCAACATCAACGTCTAGAATGTATCCCACAGGATCGTCTTTCTTCAGTTTTTCTAGATCAACGGTATCTGGAGAAACCCACTGAAATCCGCCATAAGGAAGAGAGTGACACATAGCCCACCCGTATTGGTTGTTGGCATCATCATAGGTTATAAACTGTGATGGTTTCTCAGAATCATAGGTTTCCATGTATTTATTGTTAGCTTCAGCATACCGATGAGACACCTGGCATATGCCTCCACGTATTCCAGACTCGATTAAAAGAATCTGATCGTAATCCTGTAGCAATTCCAGTTCAATGCCTGTGTAAAGGAGCATTGCCTCGAAACTTAAACCAGGCGAAGTGAAAAAGTGTGCAGCATCCACTCGGTGTGTTTCTAGTGTTTTGTTTCTAAACGTTTCAAAGCTGTCTGCAAAAAGGAGTACATCTGAAGTTAGGTAGAGGTCACTATATTCCCCTAGAGTTTTAATGTTGAACTGATTCCACACATTTTTAGCATGTTCATAGTCTTTTTGACTAACATTTTCTTGACTTAATTTGTTAAAGAATACCTCTTTTGGAGGTAAACACGTTTCACTTAACTTTTCCCATGAGTCAATGTAGTCATAACAAAATACCCCTTTACGAGTCATGAGCATTGCATTTTCTTTTCCAAAGTACTTGTCTGTCTCAGGGTATGATGTTAAGTTGGAAACTAAGTTTTCCAAACTACTTGGCATTAACCGAAACGTGTCCACAAATCGAAGCTTAACATTTCCAACATATTTGGTGAAAGAGATGTACTTTTCTTTGGAGTTAGGGATAACGTCCACTCTTTCAGTAGTACACCCCAATTGCTTTACAATGAAATTTGCGTCATAGCCACTCATATTATGTAGAAATACAGGAACGGGGTTTCGTGTTTTACACTTCAAATTACAGTTATTGTGAGCACTTCCACGGTAATCCCCTGTAATATGACAATGGTCTCGAACTTTCCAGTCCTCTTTGGTAAATGGTTTATGACACAAATAACAGGTTTCAGAAGATTGGAACTCTGCTTCTTGATGCTCAGTTAAAGCTTTTGAAACATTTAAGCTGTAAAGACGATCAATTTCATTAGCTATTGAGATCAAACAGTCCATAAACTTTTCTGCAGCGTCAGGTCCACGATAAATAATAGGTTGGCTCGGAAGGTTTGTCTTTATGTGTTCCACAGCTGGTGAGGGTTTAACATATATACCAAAGCTCATAGGAACATGACTCTGGTATGGCACTGTATAACTTGCCTCAGGATTAGGTAGACATGTTTGATAGGGTAACAGTATACTTTCAAAATCTGCATAGATAACGTAAGGTATTCTAAGCATTTTTTCCACATTTACGAATTTCACAATTGGGTTTTTAATAGGCATTTCAACCCTAGCAATGTCATGCTGGACACACAAAGCTCTATGTTCTTTTAATTTTTCCATTCCTTGTTGCCCATATTGATTATCAAAGTGAGTGAAACACCGTTTACACGAATATATCTTATGTCCATGGCGGGTAATCTGATGTCCTACTAGTTTATCAAAATCTTTGATAAAGACGTAGTGGTTCTGGCCGGATGATGAACTTAGCAGAAGGAGGTCACGATGGTCTTGTAACTCTTGATCCACAACCTTTAGAGGAAACAGTTTATTGTCTTCTTCCAGTCCAAATACATTAATGGATATATCGTTGGCTTTCTCGAATTTGGGAATGTCAGCTAGTAATGTTGGAAATGATATTACTGAAAAATCATACTTGTTTTCCAGATCCTTGTATTTACTAATGCGTTGAGCATCCTTTTTAACCAGTTTTGCTAAAATGGCATACATAAAACACTTTTCATCTTTCAAGTTTTCAGGATTAATGCAGGCTTTTCTTGCTTGTATAGCTGCTGGTAATGGAATATATGTGCTTCCACGCAAGGGATTGTACTTATTTATTTTCAATCGTACTCCTTCCACTGCTAACAAAGCCCAATTACTGCCTTTTAGCTCAGATTCCTCCATTTCCGTAGTTAACTTTGTAAATTGTGTTTCCAAGAAACTACTTAAGTCCGTTTCCAAAAATAGGGCCTGATTTCGTGTTTTAAAAGCACGATCTGTAATTTCATTGGTAGATGTATGAATGAATCTACATTCAGCCACAAGATTAACTTTGATCGACTTGTGCATTGCTAGTTCTTTCTCCATAGCTTGAATTATTTGCTGTTTGGACTCTTTAAGGTATGAATTTAAATCCTTGCACGTATCGCAACGAATGAAATAGGATTTAAGTCGACCTTCAAAAGATGTCTCATATTCAATAAGTCCATTTTTGTCAGGGACCAATGACAGTAGGTAATGTTTTGTGGGCTCAGATTTTTGTCTTTTAGCTGAAAAATAACAGTAGTGGAGTGATGGTGCTTCTAACCCACCCATTTTATTTGTACCAGACTGTACAAGTCACGCGGCGGCCATGACACTGGTTAGAAGCACCACCACTCCACTACTGTTATTTTTCATTCTAGAGACTTGAAATTTATTTTGGTGGTAGATGGGGTCAGGGCCATTAAATTATGTCAAAGAAGGTTTTTTGTAGAATTCCTAGTTTCCAAAATATAGAATTTTAAAAATTGAACTTTTTTCAAAAAAGTGTAAAAAATTAAAATGTTTTATTTAAAAAAATAAAGGACATAGAGGCCATTCTTTTAAGCCCATAGAACACATTTTAGAATGTTTGGATATATGAAAAATCGCCTACTTTCCCAGTTGAACTTTTTCATTTTTGTCATACGGACCTGGAACTTGGTTTACAGGTAGAAGGGATAGAGACCTTTCATTTATGTTAAACAAACCTTTTTGTAGAATTCCTAGTTTCCAAAATAGTGACCATTTTTTCCAAATTTTATTTTTGTTGACCTAAAGACCTGAGACTTGGTATGGGGATATAGGGGGTAAAGACCATTGATTTACGTTAGACAAATGTTTTTGTAAAATTCCTAATTTTGGAAATATAAGCCCATTTTCAAAATTTTATTTTTGTTGTCCTAGAGACATGTGACTTAGTGTGGGGGGTAGAGGGGGTATAGGCCATTGATTTACGTCAGACAAATGTGTTTGTAAAATTCTTAATTTTGGAAATAAAGCCCATTTTCAAAATTTTATTTTTGTTGTCCTAGAGACCTGGGACTTGGTACCGTGGTAGAGGGGGTAAAGGCCATTCATTTCTGTCAAACAAACATTTTTGTAAACTTTTTAATTTTGGAAATATAACCCATTTTTGAAATATGTTTTTGGAAAATTTAAAAATACACTATTTTTGGACTAAGAATGGTATAGAGGTAGGTGTTGGAGTTAACATATGTCTTTTTAGGATTTTTAGTTTAATGATATAGCCTACTTTCCAAATATTTTTTGAAAAATTTGAAAAATACACTATTTTTGACTAGGCATGGGATAGAGGTAAGTGTAAGAGTTGAGAGTCATTGATAAAACTTAGAGTACTTTCGATTTTTTTTGGAATTTTGTGTGTTGTTGTTGTTGTTGCTGCTTACAAACATGGCTGTAAGCATTTTACAGCCATAAAAAAAGGACTGACATACTTTCCAAGACCAAATAATAAGCCCCCACAAGCAAGAGCAAATATGAAAGAGCTAATACAAAAGCCAACAAAAGCCAACAAAAAAGCCTACAAAAGCCAACAAAAGCCAACAAAAGCCAATAAAAGCCAACATAAGCCAACAGAAACTGACCAAAAAAAGCCAACAAAAAACTGACCAAAAAAGCCATGTAGCATGTTGGTAGTTGAGTGAGTTGTCATATTGACCGATAGATAGCAGGCTGGTAGTTGATGAGTATTGCTATCGACCGCTAGATAGCATGCTGGTCGTTCAGTGAGCGAGTGTTGAAATGGAGCGCTAGGTAGCATGCTGGTCGTTCAAGTAGTTCTCATAGTCACCGCTAGATAGCGGCAACATACTTTGTGTGTCGCATGCAGCTATTTAACAAAGTTTTACCTCATAAAAACGTGCTTGTATAAGCTTTGTACAAAAATTGAATATACAATTAATCACTAAGTGTTTAGAACTAACATGTATAGCCTTGTGTAGGGAATATTGGGGTCCTTAGCAAGAAAGAGTGCCTAACACACATGAGTGTACAGCCTTTTGATATGCAGTAAGTACCTGATAACCTTGAGTAGGCCATAAGAATATTTTCAGTTGACTACTACCTGTCACAGTGTTTACATTGTGAAAGACCGTTGAAGCAACCAGTCTTTAGCTTTGTCATAAGCAGTGAGCAGCTGTTACCCTTAACCAGGGGTACATTAGAGGACCCTTATCAAGAATATCATCAGTTGACTACCGCCATTCACAGTGACCACATCGTGAAAGACTGTCAAAACAACTATTGTACAGCCTTGTACTACACAGTAAGTAGCTGTTGGTCTTGACTATTGTATATTAGAGAACCCTTAGCAAGTATATAATCAGTTGACTACTACTTGTTACAGTGTTCACATCGTGAAAGACCGTCTCACTGTCCAGTCTACAGCCTTGTCATACGCTGTAAAGAGTTGTTGGTCTAGACTAGGGGTATATTAGAGGACCCTTCACAAGAATATCACCAGTTGACTACTACCTCTCACGGTGTTCACATCGTGAAAGACCGTCTCACCGACCAACCTCTAGTCTTGTGATACGCAGTAAGCAGCTGTTTGCAGAAATCAACATTCGTGATGGAAGAACCCATTCCTAGCTATATGTGTAAAGAGTGTGGAAAGACTTTTCTTCGGGACTATCATAGGAAGCGTCATGAAGTTTCGTGTGGGGAATTTCATGAGTGTAAAACGTGTGGCTGTACATTCAACAATGCCTACAACGGACGTCGTCATGAAGAATGTTGTAATGTTGTGTCGGCAGCTAAAAGACAAAAATCTGAGCCCACAAAACATTACCTACTGTCATTGGTCCCTGACAAAAATGGACTTATTGAATATGAGACATCTTTTGAAGGTCGACTTAAATCCTATTTCATTCGTTGCGATACGTGCAAGGATTTAAATTCATACCTTAAAGAGTCCAAACAGCAAATAATTCAAGCTATGGAGAAAGAACTAGCAATGCACAAGTCGATCAAAGTTAATCTTGTGGCTGAATGTAGATTCATTCATACATCTACCAATGAAATTACAGATCGTGCTTTTAAAACACGAAATCAGGCCCTATTTTTGGAAACGGACTTAAGTAGTTTCTTGGAAACACAATTTACAAAGTTAACTACGGAAATGGAGGAATCTGAGCTAAAAGGCAGTAATTGGGCTTTGTTAGCAGTGGAAGGAGTACGATTGAAAATAAATAAGTACAATCCCTTGCGTGGAAGCACATATATTCCATTACCAGCAGCTATACAAGCAAGAAAAGCCTGCATTAATCCTGAAAACTTGAAAGATGAAAAGTGTTTTATGTATGCCATTTTAGCAAAACTGGTTAAAAAGGATGCTCAACGCATTAGTAAATACAAGGATCTGGAAAACAAGTATGATTTTTCAGTAATATCATTTCCAACATTACTAGCTGACATTCCCAAATTCGAGAAAGCCAACGATATATCCATTAATGTATTTGGACTGGAAGAAGACAATAAACTGTTTCCTCTAAAGGTTGTGGATCAAGAGTTACAAGACCATCGTGACCTCCTTCTGCTAAGTTCATCATCCGGCCAGAACCACTACGTCTTTATCAAAGATTTTGATAAACTAGTAGGACATCAGATTACCCGCCATGGACATAAGATATATACGTGTAAACGGTGTTTCACTCACTTTGATAATCAATATGGGCAACAAGGAATGGAAAAATTAAAAGAACATAGAGCTTTGTGTGTCCAGCATGACATTGCTAGGGTTGAAATGCCTATTAAAAACCCAATTGTGAAATTCGTAAATGTGGAAAAAATGCTTAGAATACCTTACGTTATCTATGCAGATTTTGAAAGTATACTGTTACCCTATCAAACATGTCTACCTAATCCTGAGGCAAGTTATACAGTGCCATACCAGTCATGTTCCTATGAGCTTTGGTATATATGTTAAACCCTCACCAGCTGTGGAACACATAAAGACAAACCTTCCGAGCCAACCTATTATTTATCGTGGACCTGACGCTGCAGAAAAGTTTATGGACTGTTTGATCTCAATAGCTAATGAAATTGATCGTCTTTACAGCTTAAATGTTTCAAAAGCTTTAACTGAGCATCAAGAAGCAGAGTTCCAATCTTCTGAAACCTGTTATTTGTGTCATAAACCATTTACCAAAGAGGACTGGAAAGTTCGAGACCATTGTCATATTACAGGGGATTACCGTGGAAGTGCTCACAATAACTGTAATTTGAAGTGTAAAACACGAAACCCCGTTCCTGTATTTCTACATAATATGAGTGGCTATGACGCAAATTTCATTGTAAAGCAATTGGGGTGTACTACTGAAAGAGTGGACGTTATCCCTAACTCCAAAGAAAAGTACATCTCTTTCACCAAATATGTTGGAAATGTTAAGCTTCGATTTGTGGACACGTTTCGGTTAATGCCAAGTAGTTTGGAAAACTTAGTTTCCAACTTAACATCATACCCTGAGACAGACAAGTACTTTGGAAAAGAAAATGCAATGCTCATGACTCGTAAAGGGGTATTTTGTTATGACTACATTGACTCATGGGAAAAGTTAAGTGAAACGTGTTTACCTCCAAAAGAGGTATTCTTTAACAAATTAAGTCAAGAAAATGTTAGTCAAAAAGACTATGAACATGCTAAAAATGTGTGGAATCAGTTCAACATTAAAACTCTAGGGGAATATAGTGACCTCTACCTAACTTCAGATGTACTCCTTTTTGCAGACAGCTTTGAAACGTTTAGAAACAAAACACTAGAAACACACCGAGTGGATGCTGCACACTTTTTCACTTCGCCTGGTTTAAGTTTCGAGGCAATGCTCCTTTACACAGGCATTGAACTGGAATAGCTACAGGATTACGATCAGATTCTTTTAATCGAGTCTGGAATACGTGGAGGCATATGCCAGGTGTCTCATCGGTATGCTGAAGCTAACAATAAATACATGGAAACCTATGATTCTGAGAAACCATCACAGTTTATAACCTATGATGATGCCAACAACCAATACGGGTGGGCTATGTGTCACTCTCTTCCTTATGGCGGATTTCAGTGGGTTTCTCCAGATACCGTTGATCTAGAAAAACTGAAGAAAGACGATCCTGTGGGATACATTCTAGACGTTGATGTTGATTACCCATCTGACCTTCATTATCTACACAACGATTTACCTTTCCTACCAGAGTGTACACAACCTAAGGATTCGTCTCTGAAAAAACTAATTCCTCATCTTGGAAATCGAAGGCGATATGTTGTTCACTACATGGCATTAAAACAGGCTTTAGATCATGGAATAAAATTGATAAAAATTCATCGTGTGTTAAAGTTTAAACAAAGACCTTGGTTAAAGGCATACGTTGATTTTAATAACAACCTTCGAAAACAAGCCAAAAATGAGTTTGAGAAAAATCTGTACAAATTATTCAACAATGCCATTTTTGGAAAAACAATGGAAAATATCCGTAAAAGAATAGACATACGTCTTGTAACTGACAGCAAAAAGGCAGAAAAGCTAATAGCTAAACCAACATTCATCGACAGAACAATTTATGGTCCCAACCTAGCTGCTTTCCACATGGCTAAACGTAACATTGTATTCAATAAGCCTATATATATTGGAATGTGTATACTGGATATTTCAAAAACTCTAATGTATTCCCACCACTATGATGTCCTGCTACCCTATTATGGCATGAACAATCTTAAACTCATGTATATGGATACCGACTCGTTCATTTATTTGGTTAACACCCCAGATGTATATCAAGACAAGTTGGATTTCCTAGAACACCTGGACACATCAGATTATCCTACTAATCACATATGTTACTCTACATCAAACAAGAAAACGTTGGGGAAATTTAAAGACGAGGCTTGTGGACAAATTATAAAAGCATTTGTTGGACTTAGAGCTAAAATGTACGCTTTAGACATAAATGGTAAAGAAATCAAAAAGATTAAAGGTATTAGCAAAGGGGTTGTCAAAAATTGTATAAGCTTTCAAGATTATAAGGATTGTGTCATGAACAACAATGTAAAAAGAATACCAATGAACATTATCGCTTCTAAACAACATGACATATCATCTATAAGACTAAACAAAATTGCTTTGTGTCCTGGTGATGATAAAAGAGTGATTGATGCTGATGGTATAGGTACACATGCCTATGGTCATTACTCAATCATTGACCATGCTTAAAGAGTTAAGTTATGAATTTCAAAATCTTCTGCCTGCAACTAGCAAATACATAAAACAATTTAGGAAATAAAACAATAACACTACAAAAATAAAAAATGGTATTCATAATTTAAAAAATATATAAATAGAAAACAAAATAAAAACAACTGTACAATTTATAACAAAAAAGAATATATATAAAAATGTATTATGTGTAAATAGTGTACATGTATTTAAAATAAAAATATTTTATGGCCACTGCTTGTACATTTCTAATTACTACCCGCCTCTCCCCACTCCTAATGCAAAATGAACATGTAAAACACAAATTGGAAAATCCATGATTCCATATTGACAAAATAGAAAAAACATTAAACTGAAATTTTAAAAACTGTAAATGGGAATTTGGTAAATTGACAAATAATGTATAACAACAAATTGGAAAATCCATGGTTCTATATCATGATATTGAAAAACTTTAAACTGACATTTTAAAAACTGTACATGGGAAATTGTGAAATTAATAAATGTGTAAACAACAAAATGCAAAATCCATGTTTCCATATTATGAAATTGAAAACCTTAAAACTGACATTAACAAAAAACGAAAATGGGAAATTGGAAAATTGGCAAATGTGTAAACAACGAAATGCAAAATCCATGTCTCCATATTATGAAATTGAAAAACTTAAAACTGACATTAAAAAAAAACTGAAAATGGGAAATTGGAAAATTGACAAATGAGAAAACAACAAAATGAAAAAAAAACCCCGGTTGGGGTAGTGATCATGTTGTACAGTAGCCTATAAGACTAGCATAAGGCTAGTTGCATGTGCCCTTATATACTTTGTGTATGTGCATTAGCCTTTGAATTAGCTTAAGTTAGTTTTGGTAAATTTAGGTTTGGTGAGGTTAGGTATGTGACCTTGTAGTTTACTCTTTTCGGAAAATGTAAAATGTAAAATCTAAAATCAAAAAATCTTAAATTGAAAATGTAACATCTAAAAAAACTAAAATCTAAAATACAAAAAATCTAAAATGTAAAAAGTAAAATCAAAACAAAATGTAAAATGAAAAATCAAAAATCTAAAATGTTAAAATGTAAAATGTTAAAATGTTGAATCTAAAATATTTAAATGAGGTTTCTGAGGTTTCTCCCATTTGCTCTTACTTATTTGCTCCCACTTTTTGCTCACAATTTTTGCTCCCACTCTTTGCTCCCACTTTTTTGCTCCCACTTTTGCACTCACTTTTGCACCCACTCTTGCACTCACTTTTGCACCCACTTTTGCACCCACTCTTGCACCCACTTTTGCACCCACTCTTGCACTCACTTTTGTACTCACTTTTGCACCCCACTTTTGCACCCACTCTTGCACTCACTTTTGCACTCACTTTTGCACTCACTTTGAAGTTAGGTTAGGTTAGGTGAAGTTAGGTTAGGTTAGGTTATAACTTAGTTTATTATGTGTGCTCTCACATTTGCTCTCATATTTGCTCTCACTTTGAAGTTAGGCTAGGTTAGGTTAGGTTAGGTTAGGTTAAATAATGTTTGTTAGGTTAGGTTAGGTTAGGTTAGGCGAAGTTAGGTTAGGTTAAGTTAGGTTAGGGTAGGTTAGGTAAAGTTGGATTAGGCGGAATGGCTGGGGTATGAATGAAACCCCACGTTTTCTTACTTTCACCTCATGAGGCTGAGTGTACCCCATTCCAGCTCTCAGCCCAGAATAAAATGTCTTGGTTGAGGCGGGAATGAAACCCACACCTGTAGGGAAACAGCTAAAATGCTAGCAACTACACCAAAAGTGGACAATATAAGGCTGGTCTGAATTGCACATGATCAATTAATAATTACCTAATAATAATAATAATAATATTAATAATAAATATTCCATTTAGCAAGTACACGGCCGACCTCTCTCTGTGACGTCATTCACGGTCTCAGGGCGTGGCGGCCATTTTGCCCATTAGCCACTGTGCCAGCTCTGAATGACCCCTCCATAAGAATAACATAGAGTGATTGCGCGCGGCGGCCATCTTGCCCATTAGCCCCTGTGCCAGCTTCGGCCTATATTACCTACTACTGTATGTAATGACAACTAGTTTCCTCACTTAAGGTCAGTGAACTAGAACACATATTGGTTTAAAATGGTAGTGATATCTTCACTAAATATAAGAAATTAGCATTGTCAGTTCAGGGGGTCTCATCTCACCCCAAGAAACGTGTTGTGAGAAGAAAAGCATGATTAAATTCAAATTGAAAAAAACAGCAGATAAACATCTCTGCAGCAGTTGTTGTTGTTGTTGTTGATTTAATTGAGGGCCCTGAACATAGTGATCATTTAACCTCGCGTACTTGGACATTCGATGAATTTGACTGCTAACCTTTGTTGTTGTGGTGTTGTGTGTATTTCTAATTGAGACTGGGATTAGGTTGGAGGCTGCCGTAGCCTTACGTTAGGAACCATCCCAGCATTTGCCTAAATTAGGCGTGGGATAAAACAGATAACCACTTCTCTATTGACTGACGTAGGAATTGACCCAACCTGTTTTACAGTTTTGCCTTTCGAGGCTGAGTGGATCCCATTCCAGGCTTATACCAGAATTGTATTACTTAGCAGAGTTGAAAATCGAACCCGGACCTCCGGGGTGACAGCCAAGAATGCTAGTGACTCCACTACGAGGTGGTCCTGCAGCAGTGAGGTTTACTTTTCTCTTCGTATGAATATCTGCACATCCTTCTTCACTCTGTTTTTATACCAGAACCAGGAATCACGATCTGATGTAAAAGTCATCCAAGTGTGGCCCCTTAAATGCTTGCTCCCCAACATTTAAAAAATGGCAAAATGTTTCTTGTAGAGCTAAGGGTGAGGCATATTATGTGCAAAAAACAAAAAAACTAAAAGGGACTTTTTTTTTGTCGAATTTTAGTGAAATTTCAGTCATGGATTTCTTGAAGGTTCTTATATTGAAAATTGATTAATATTTTACAATATCTTCCCAGAAAATGTGGGTTTCCAATATAGAAAATGTATCTGTACTTTATTATCAAGAGAGAAACTAATACAGTAAGACACAAATCAAACGATTTGCTTATAATTAGGAAGAAAAAGAGTCGAACAAAATCTGCTAATTTCAATTTGGAAGGTCTTTTACACATTAATTGACATACTTAAATGGAAAGATATAATATGAATTGACACCTCATGACAGATTGGGCGAACGGTTAATTGACTGATTGTTGTTGGTAGATGGATAAATACATAAGAATATTAATAACATAAAGAAAAAAAAAGAAAAAAATTCATTTCATTTGCGATTGTTTTGCCTTTCAGCACCAAACTAAATAATTATGTACATAACTAGATGTATAAATAAATCAATAGTTACATAAATACTTAGTCAATAAAACAAACAAAAAACAATCATATTTGTATATTAAGGCTTTCACGGCCCGGATTATTATATAAATAATTCATGCTTTTGGGCTAATGCCGTGTGTATTTAGATTTGAACCATACGTTTCGGAGAAACCTTGCCTCCTTTTTCAATGGAAATAAACAATGTAGACAAAGAAAGCATATCAATCAGATTAGAAAAGAATTACAAACAAGATGTTCAGTAAAGAACAAATAGCCTACTTTCTCCTAAATCCATGGGTATAGTTATAACTCTTTGTCCTCTTCAAGGAGTATAATTGAACGTTGGTTGTAGTAGTTTGTTGAAATACAACGTGCGATACGGATATTAAACATGAATATGAGGTGCCCTTTGATAGTGCTACCTCTGTACCGAATTTCGTTCAATTCGGTTCCACCGTGTTTGAATAGTTAGGGGGAATCGATTGGCACACATACATGGCCGCCATACGCAAATTATTGGGCAGATGACATCGAAGTTTGGTCAAATGCTTCTCCATACATAAAGGTATAATGTTGCAAAATTTGGTAGAGATCAGATGATTAGGTTGGTCGTAATGTGATTTAAGCTTTCAACATTTGGGTGGCCGCCATTACGTTTCCGTCAAGATGGCGGCGATATAAAACATGAAACTGAGGTGCCGCTAGCCACTGCTACCCCTGTACCAAATTTCGTTTAATTCGGTTTCACCGTGTTTGAAAATATAGGGGGAATCGATTTGCAAACAACCAGGCTGCTATCCACAAATTATTGGGCTGATGACCTCGTAGTTTGGTAAAAAGATTCTTCATACATAAAGGTATAGTGTTACAAAATTTGGACACAAATGTTCAAAGCTTAAATCAAATTACGACCAACCTATTCATCTGATCTCTAACAAATTTTGTAACATTATACCTTTATGTATGGAGAATCTTTTGACCAAACTACGAGGTCATCTGCCCAATAATTTGCGGATGGCGGCCATGTTTGTGTGCAAATCGATTTCTCCTATATTTTGAAACACGGTGAAACGGAATTGAACGAAATTTGGTACAGAGGTAGCACTAGCAAAGGGCACCTCAGCGTCATGTTTTAAATCGCCGCCATCTTGACGTAAACGTAATGGCGGCCACCCAAATGTTGAAAGCTTAATTGAAATTACGACCAACCTATTCATCTGATCTCTACCAAATTTTGTAACTTTTTAACTTTTTACCTTTATGTAGGAAGAATCTTTTGACCAAACTACGAGGTCATCTGCCCAATAGTTTGTGGATGGCGGCCATGTTTGTGTGCAAATCGATTCCCCCTATATTTTCAAACACGGTGAAACGGATTTGAACGACATTTGGTACAGAGGTAGCACTAGCAAAGGGCACCTCAGCGTCATATTTTAAATCGCCGCCATCTTGACGTAAATGTAATGGCGGCCACACAAATGTTCAAAGCTTAAATCAAATTACGACCAACCTATTCATCTGATCTCTAACAAATTTTGTAGCATTATACCTTTATGTATGGAGAATCGTTTGACCAAACTACGAGGTCATCTGCCCAATAATTTGCGGATGGCGGCCATGTTTGTGTGCAAATCGATTTCTCCTATATTTTGAAACACGGTGAAACGGAATTGAACGAAATTTGGTACAGAGGTAGCACTAGCAAAGGGCACCTCAGCGTCATGTTTTAAATCGCCGCCATCTTGTCGTAAACGTAATGGCGGCCACCCAAATGTTCAAAGCTTAATTGAAATTACGACCAACCTATTCATCTGATCTCTACCAAATTTTGAAATTTTTATCTTTATGAAGGAAGAATCTTTTGACCAAACTACGAGGTCATCTGCCCAATAGTTTGCGGATGGTGACCATGTTTGTGTGCAAATCGATTCCCCCTATATTTTCAAACACGGTGAAACGGATTTGAACAAAATTTGGTACAGAGGTAGCGCTAGCAAGGGGCACCTCTGTGTTTGTTTTATATCGCCGCCATTTTGACAGAAACGTAATGGCGGCCACACAAATGTTCAAAGCTTAAATCAAATTACGATTAACCTAATCATCCGATCTCTACCAAATTTTGCATCAACATACCTATATGTAGGGAGCATCCTTTGACCAAACTAATAGGTCATTAGCCTAATATTTTGCGGATGGCGGCCATTTTTGTGTGAAAATCGATTCCCCCTATCAATTCGAACACGGTGAAACCGAATGGAACGAAATTTGGTACAGAGGTAGCACTAGCAAAGGGCACCTCAGTGTCATGTTTTATATCACCGCCATCTTGACGGAAACGTAATCGCGGCCACCCAAATGTTAAAAGCTAATATGTAATTACGACCAACCTTATTATCTAGTCTCTACCAAATTTTGCAACAACATATCTTTTTGTGGGAAGCATATTCTGACCAAACTGCAAGATCATCAGCCCAATAGGTTGCAGATGGTGGCCAAGTATGTGTGCAAATCGATTCCCCCTATCAATTCAAACACGGTGAAACCGAATTGAACGAAATTTGGTACAGAGGTAGCACTAGCAAAGGGCACCTCAGTGTCATGTTTTATATCGCCGCCATCTTGACGGAAACGGATTGACGGCCACCCAAATGTTAAAAGCTTAAATAAAATTACGACCATCCTAATAATTTGATCTCTACCAGATTTTGCAACAACATGCCTTTTTGTGGAGAGCATCTTATGACTGACTACAAGGTCATCAGGCCAATAGTTTGCAAATAGCGGCCATGTATGTGTGCAAATCCATTCCCCATATCAATTCAAACACGGTGAAACCGAATTGAATGATTTTTTTTTACAGAGGTAGCACTAGCAAAGGGCCCCTCATATTCATGTTTAATATCCCTATAGCACGTTGTATTTCAACAAGCTACTACAACCAACATTCAATTATACTCCTTGAAAAGGACAAAGAGTTATAACAATACCCATGCATTTAGGAGAAAGTAGGCTATATGTTCTTTACTGAACATCTTGTTGGCCCTGTGTTGTTCTCATAAGTCTATTTTCAATTTTTGCGAAATCGAAAGTAGGCTAAAAATATAGATAAATTCCTCTGTTAGTGACCAGAGAGCAGCTGCCAAAAATTACTGTATGGACCATGGTGGAACGGCGGACAGAGTAGTAAGTGAGGAGAAGGTAATGGGGGCGGGATGAAAATATAGAGACTCCTCGATGAATGAGGATATCCAAAAGAAACACTGGATATCAGCTAAGTGACACTTAACTACCAGTTATTAAGGATCTAGGGAGATAGTTCATCTCAGTCTCTCTCTTCTTCACCTATTTTAATTTGTACTTTTTCCCTCTATGGCTACAGAGCCTGGATTTGATCTCCTCTATTCGTCACTGAAGGAGTTTCCATCTGCATTTTCGCCATTGCCTGCATGACTTTAGGTATCGTTCAGATACACTGCCCTTTTGTTTATGTTTTCTTATGCCCATTTAACACTCCCACCTCCCCCTCCCCCTTTTCTTTTGGACATCCTCATTCTCCGAGGAGTCTCTATATTTTCATCCCGCCCCCTTTACCTTCTCGTTACTTACTACTCTGTCCGCCGTTCTACCACGGTCCATACAGTAATTTTTGGCAGCTGCTCTCTGGTCACTAACAGAGGAATTTATCTATAATTTTTGTAATTCTTTTCTAATCTCATTGATATACTTTCTTTGGCCTCATTGTTTATTTCCATTGAAAAAGGAGGCAAGGTTTCTCCGAAACGTATGTTTCAAATCTAAATACACACGGCATTAGCCCAAAAGCATGAAATATTTATATAACAATCATATTTACAATCAAACACAAACAATTGAATACAAATAAAGAATCAAACTTAGTTTACAAGAAACAGGCAAGAATAAAATAACTTGAACAGCGGGTGTTGTTGTTGTTTGTTCCATCCAGTGGCTTTGCGACATCATGGTCATGTAGCCGAGGATTAACAAACACAAACAAACATAGAATGCCCCTTAAATATTGAAAATTGCAACTGTTCAGCCCACAAATAAATGTATAAATCAACAATAAAAACATGAATAACAAAATAAACAAATGACCAAACAAAGGCTAACAACATACCTGTAGCAAATGAAGGCATCGAAGGCACATTTGTTGATATTTGTTTGGGAGAAATCCTGTGCTCTTCTCCTGATGTTGTACAAATGTAGCATGTAGTTGATCTGACCTCGATACTTGAACACAACTACACCCACAACGCAAACAATGAAGGCTACAGCACCAAAAAGGGCTCCTGCAATGATCAACAGTGTTTGGTCTACGAGGTCTCGTATCTTCAGGCATGGCGTCTTGTCAAACTGCACTTCACTGATTGCATGTCCGCGGTACTTAGATTGAAATGAACAATTTAGTGGATCTGAAGTTCCCAAATTCATGACATGCACAGACGATTCACTGAGGAATTTTTGTAAAGGTAACATGCGACAGTCTTCACAATCAAACTGATTATCACCTAGATCCAATGACCCTAAGCCAGTTGTGGATTCAGTCATGAGTTCCGAAAAACCAACGATGGCATTATTTGAAAGATCCACATTTTTAGCCCACACGTTATTAGGCCATTTAGCAGATTTCTTAACGGAGAAAATATTCATATCTTTCCAATTATTAATTTTGTTCGAAGAAATATTCAAATATTTGACAGTAGTTTGATTACTTCCAAGATTGTGAATATACGTCAATGAATTGTGGGATAAATCCAGAAGACGTAGTGAGCGACCGAAAACTATTGGCCAATTTTTTAAATAGTTTTTTGATAGATCTAATACTGTCAAATTTCTCAGATGGTAGAAAGTATTTTCTTCCAAATACGTCAGCGAATTGCCGGAGAGATCTAATATTTCTAATTTTTTAAGACCGGTAAAATCTGCTTTTTCCAAATACGTCAGTTTATTGCCGGAGAGATATAATTCTTTAAGCTGAGGAAAATCATCCCGATATATATCCAAGTACCTAATTTTACATTTACATATAGACAATCTCTTAAGCATTGATAGTGGTGGAATATAGTCTTCAATTATACTAAAATAGCAATTCCTAATTTTTAATTCTTCTAGGAATTTCAAATGGAATAGGGCACCGTATGTATCACTCAAAACACGATCATAATTTAAAATGTGGAGGGTTCGCAATTGAGGAATTCGTTCTAGAGTTGGTGGTATTTCTTCCAGTTCACAATCCAAGATTATTAAAGATTCCATTTGAGGCGTGCCAATGAAGCTGTCTGAAATTCAAAAGAAGTAAACATGTTAGTAGTTTAGCCCTGATTTGCACAGGCGGAGTTTTTGACATGAACACGTCTTTAGGTTCAGTGAGTTCCTGTTAATACATAACTACCTAGAATTAGGAGATAGGCGTGACCAAACTGTAGATGATAATAATAATAATAATTATAATGTTATTGGTTGTATGTCCCTTTTAATATTCTGGCTTTTTTGAGACGCCGGGGTGCCGGTTTTGTGACCAGAAAGGTATCGTTAACGTGCCAATAAATCTACTGACACGGCTCCCTCATATTTGCGCACCCTCAAATGTCAGCTGACTGCGCCAGGATTCGAACCTGCAACCTTGAAATACTGTCAACATGCAGGATGCTGAACAAGGGCGTTATACAAATTGACTACATTTTGCATTTACATCTTGATAAGAGTTTAAAATATTTGAATATAGAAATGACAGTATTGTTGGTGTGGAAAATTATCAGGGCATTTTCTGTGGAGCATAACAATTAATTAATTATCCGCTCTTCAGTCGGTCAACACTTATTTCTGCCCAATTCAATTTGACGGAATATACTGCATAAGACACCACCTGAAAATAATTACACGTGATTATTATTTTCACAGATGACAAAGGGGGTGGGGAATACTAGGACACCACGTTTTGTTTGTTAAGTAAACATCATCAGCTCAATGTTAATTCACGCAGAGCGTAACTCAAACTAATGACAGGTTCTGAATTTAAATCAATCTTTCTTCTTGAACTTGTGATTTACTTTTGAGTTCTAAATAGAGATTAAAATAACACAAGTGAGTTCTTATTCAGTCAGTGACCGACAGAGTAGCGTACGGTATTTTATTACAATATTCGGGGACAAAAACTACTTGCTTGTGTTTATAGTTTCATTTCGGGGACTAAAGCATTTCGCAGCACATCCGCGGATTAATGATAGAAAGTCGCGACTATTTGCGGGTTTTTTGTCCTATATATGTGCCTAATTATATTATCCTTATTTTACCATTAATGATCTTGATCACAAACATGGTATAATTCAGGCGCTTTAAGTTCTACAGTGCGCTCGATTTCTTCTGCGGCCGGGCGATTCCCATGCAAACACTAGAAAATCAGATGGTTTTTTTCGGTGCTCCAGTATCTATTGTTTTGTGAAGCAAGGTGATCATTCAAATGAAATAAAGCCTTATCAGAGAAAACCATTAACAGAGGATCAACAATGTTGTGAAAAGTCTAATTACAGAAAGTGAATCGTTTTTCATTGTTATGTGGTCGTAATTCTTGGACTACATTTACTCTGTATGGTTTCAGTTTTAGAATTTTAGTAGCTGTATGGACTAAGGTCTTCGAAACACGAACTTTCTGTTCAACACGTTTTAGAGACTTATTTGGAGAGCGAGAGAATGATGCATTAATTTCAACGAGTTTTTCCTCCGTCAGTACCTTTCTGTTTGGCTTTTGAGTTCCCCTTGTCGGTATTAAGAAGACGCCTGACAGTCTCTCTATTTGGAACTGCAACGGTAGGGAATTTGTCTTTTAAATCGCCTACACATCGCTCTGCAGGGCTCCGTTTTTACATACGTGTCATACATGAACACTCTTGTTCAAGCGGGAATTTCTCGCAATTTGCCACATAAATGGATTTTACAATACACCTGTGAAACGGCTTATACATTGCACTAACTTTTATACACTGTGTGGATTAACGAAACGTCTTCTACACTGCGCAGGCAAGCCTAAACTGGCTGTATTACGGAAACCACCATTGTTGCATTACTGTTACTCGCTCCGCTGGGGGAAGTAGACGAATCACCCCGGCGCGGGGGGAAGCAAACGCACTGCACATTCAACCTCTACTCTGACTGTTCATAAATAGGTCGAACAAACCTACACTCGACTGTTTTGCCTGGTATTCCTTCTTTTTCTTCTTCTTATTATTATTATCCCACAAGTATTTATTAACATATTAACGTATTATACAGTTTATTTCGACAAACTGACTACAGTGAAAGGTTGTTTCTTTTGTGTCGTACTTCTTATATATAAAAGTGAAAGTCTGTATGTATGTATGTGGGTGGGTGGGTTGGTTCCGTATACAAATCTACACCGTTCCACGAATCTCAACCAAATTTTGCATACACATAGTTTAGGACCCAGAAGGAACCGCTGGCTACATGAATTTTCGATAGTCTTTCTCATTCTTCTGATTTCGGCCCTTTTGCACTCAAGCACAGGCTAATCAAATCATAAAATATACTCATGAAGGAATTGCAAGGCAGATAGTTTCCATGGCAACATAGCTCAAGTCGAGACACGGCCGACTGGATGCCAGTTGCGCTCTGCACTACCGGTATAGAAAATGAGGAGCTTTGCTTGAAATCCCGTTAGTTACACAACTGCTCACACAGCACTGTCAACCGAGTATAGCATAACAAAGACTTGACACTATCTACTAGATATTTGTCAAATACCACTCACTCACTCACTCACTCACTCACACATTCATCACGAAATCTCAGAAACCACCCAACGAATTGGAATGAAATTTGGTATGCAGCTTCCTCAATGGCCGCAAATCCCACTAAGAAAGGATTTTTGGATATTCAGGTTCTAAAGGGGTGTTATGGGGGTAGACGTGCATTTCATTGAATAGCAATATCTCCCGATTGGTTTCATTGGGGGATGTGATACTCGGCATATAAACTCATCTTTAAAGATGAGAAGACACGTGTCTGAGGGTTTTTCGATGTGGTGTATATTATGTGGTGTATGGGTGAAAAGTGAGTGTTGAAGGATTCTTAACGGAGCAAGTATCTCTTAAAAGACAGAGGCAAAAATTATGAATCTCAGCGAGAAAAATCAGCTTGAAAAAGTAGTAAATAGGTGTTCGATCGTTTTTTCATAAATCCAATTTAAGGGGCTCATGGGGAGGGGTGAAATTCTGGGGAAAGAAGTCCACTAAGGAAGGATTTTTGCATATTCACTCATCATCCCCCAGCAAACCTATTGCAGATAGAAACTTGAAATTTTGGGGATATGTTCGTTGTATGTCGAAAAAGTCCACTAAGGATGGATTTTTGGATATTCATGTTCTGAAGGGGTGTTAAGGGGGTTAAACTTTAATTTCATTGAATAACAATATCTCACGAGTTTTTTCATTTGGGGATGTGATATTCGGTACATAAACTAATCATTAAAAATAAGCAGACATATGTCTAAGGGTTTATCGATATGGTGTATATTATGAGGTGAAAGGGGAGAAAATTGGGGGTTGAATGATTCTTAACGGAGCATGTACTGTATCTCTTATTCAACATAGGCGATAAGTTTGAAATTCAGCGGAAAAAGCAGCTTAAAAAACAAGATGTTCAGTAAAGAACATATAGCCTACTTTCTCCTAAATGTATGAGTATAGTTATAACTCGTTGTTATTATCAAAGAGTATAATAGAATCATTTCTTGGTTGAAGACCTTAGAAACTATTTACCTCTACCAAACGCCACAACCTAGAAAAAATCTACTACCATCATTGAAGAAAGATAGATAAGAAGTATCTCACGAATGTTATGGATCTGGAGACATAATCGACCGGACTGGCTGCGTGGCTCAGCGGTAACGTTCTCGCTTGCTGGGCCCTAGGTTGCAGGTTCGTATCCTGGCGCAGTCAGCTGGCATTTGAGGGTGCACAAATTCGAGGGAGCCGTGTCAGTAGATTTACTGGCACGTTAAAGATCCCCTTCGGGCCAAAATTCCGGCACCCCGGCGTATCTAAAAGCAGCAGTAGTTAAAAGGGACGTAAAACAAATAATATTATTATTATTGTTATTATTACATAATCGACCTGCCGTGGGCAACATCCAACTTTGAGTTGAGGCATGTCTTTACACGTCTGGATGTGCATGGCTTTCACAACCCTAATTGAATTAACAAATCTTTCCATGACCCTACAGAGATGTGTGTATACAAACTATGTGGATATTTTCGATTGCTATTTGCCTGAAATAAAAGTATTAATTAATAACCTGAACTAGCACCAACGGCTAGAATTCATTTACTATGTGAAATCGTTTTGTTCTTTACTTCAAATAACATTTTCAAATAACGCACAATAGGCTGTTACAAACCCTTTAAAATGAAAAGTAAAAATTTATCGTAGTATCATCTTGCCATTCTTCAAGTTCGATGCGCATAGAATGCCAATGGTATACGGTACTATCAATGGAGTCCCACGTAGACCAGTCGTGATATCTAGTGGAGAAGTATCGAACAATATAACCCTAACAGGGCGAGTGCACTCTAGTGGCCATAAGAAGAAACTTTTCAATAAAATCTTGAAGTTAATAAGTAGGCCGGCGTGCAGTTACCTTTTTGGCCGCTAGATGTCTCGAGCAAATCTGCTGGTGAATTATGTTTTAATTAAATATATATTTTTCCCCGTAATATGCACAATATAACGCTTAATTTTAAAACGTCTGAATCATTACAAAGCAATAAATATATAAAATTTCAAGCAAAAAAAACTCTGATGGGGTTTGAACCATAGGCATATGAGTGATAGGCCAACGCTTTACCACGGAGTCATTTGTGCCAACGAACATCGTTCTATATAAAATGACTTACATATAACTTGTTAGCAAATAATGATTTAGACTAAACGATTTCATCAGTGTAGTATATTATTTATTTATAAAGCATTTCATACAAAGTTTATTTATTTTGTATCAGTACGCTATATTGCATGCAATACTCAAATTAGTGAAATATAAGTCAGGCACAAGATATCCACTGCCATCTTGTCTTCTTGCCGAGACGGCTCAGCTTTTTAAAATCACTTCTGCACTATAGTATTACAAAATAAACTTTTAATTTCGAACGTGCCTCTTCCTTTAGAACAGTTAAATCGATTCTCGGCTCGATAATCGGAACTGGTGGGTCCCATGATATGGATTATAAAGTTTGCATAATTCGCACGGCCGCCATCCTGAAATGGTACGGCGGATGACCTTGTAGATTGGTCACAAGAAGCGTTCTATATGAAGGTATGTTGTTACCAAATTTGGTAGAGATCGGATAATTTGGTTAGTCGCTATTTGATTTTACGTTTTGAACGTTTGAGTGGCCGCCATTCAGTTTTGGTAAAGATGGCAGCGATATAAGACATGACACTGAGGTGCCCTTTGCTTGTTCTACCTCTGTACCAAATTTCGTTCAATTCGGTTTCATCGTGTTCGATTTGATAGGGGGGGGGACAGACATTCAGAGTACACACACTCTCTCTCTCACACACACACACACACACAGACTCACACACACACATACACACACACAGACAGACACACAATTTTTGGCCCTGTAGTGATCTCATAATTCTACTTTCATTTTTTGCAAAAATCGAAAGTAGGTTAATAAGTAAATAGGTGTTCGACCATTTATTCATAAATCCAATTTTTGGGGCCCATGGGGAGGGGGAAAACAGCTTTAAATAAGTAAATACAATTTAAGGGGTTCATGGGGAGGGGTGAAATTCTCAGAAATAAATGAAAGAAAATGTCCTGACTGACTCACTCACTCATCACCGCCCAGCCAAAATTATTGAAGTTAGAAACATGAAAATTTGGGGATATGTTCGTTGTATGTCGAAAACGTCCACTAAGGAAAGGGTTTTGGATATTTAGGTTCTAAAGAGGTGTTAAGGGGGTAAACGTGTATTTCATTGAATGGCAATATCTCACGAGTGGTTTCATTTGGGGATGTGATACCTGGCATATATACTAATCATTAAAAACAAGATGTTCAGGAAAGAACATATAGCCTACTTTCTCCTAAATGTATGGGTATAGTTATAACTCTTTGTCTTAATCACCTCCTAATTTCTTCCAATTCGAAGTGCAAATTGGCCCACTGGATTTGAGGAGTGGCGTTCAAAAAACTTACCCCAGCATTTTGCAATTTCATCAGCAAACACTCCAAACAACGTAGGTATTCAGTTTATTAACACCGACTACTTACAATAATTTAAACTTCGTTGCTCTAAACGTATCACTGGAAGAAACATATTTAATATACCTATTACACAGCTAATTTGTAATCGCGCACGGCTAACGAGAAAGGCAGGCCATGGCACGTAAACCAAACCCTTCAGTGACGTAGGCAATGTACCGGTACTGCTTGATGGTGCTTGTACGTTTAAGTCGAGAGCAATTCATACGCAGCAGAAATGCAATATTTTATATCAATCTTCATAAACTGGACGCAGTTTAGATGTTCCGTGTGTTTTCAAACACGATAAATTATACTGTAAAGGTTTGCAAAACTACGTCTATTGAAGTTACTCCTTACAAAAATCCACGCGAACTAGGATTCAAGGGTTCGTTGTGTCTTTAATAGCTGCAACGAGCAGGCTACAGTAAGTCGAGTTGTAGATTCTGTGACCTTCGTTGTGAGTTAAATTATGTGCACATGAGTATAATTAGATCAAAGAATCTTGCAGCACAGTATAGATATCATTAACTCATTGTTGTTTCAAGGGGCGGAACATAAATTAATTCGTTTACCGTATAGAAAAGATCTGCGGAATACACTACCCATTGACTAACGAATTGTATCAATACCTTCTATGAAGACAAGTGATAAATGAATACCAACGTTTATACAGGTTCAATGATGTAGACAAGATGACTAGGTACTACACCGGCAGTAAAACGAAGGCCAGGCAGTGGTGCAACAGAACTACATTGCTGACGTCACGAGAACTCACCAGAGCCAGTCATTCTCGTTGGCCGTGATAATCGCGCCTTATCTTGGGGATGTGTACCCTCTATCGGCAAAAATAATAACCTTCTCAATTATACTGTAGACATGGGTTCAATAACTGGCCGGTAGAGAGCACAGCTCGCACCTAGAAGGCTGTGGTTACCTATAACATAGTTCAAGTAATTACTCTTAGATGTCACTCCGATGGTGAATGTTGTTTTAATTAAATATATAGTTTCCATTTCAAAATGCACCATATAATGCTTTATTTTACAACGTCTCAGTACTCAAGAAATAATAAATATAAAAAAATCAAGCAAAAAAGTCCTACTCTGACAGGATTTGAACCACGGCCAGCCTGATGAAAGACCAACGCCCTGACCACTCAGCCAGTCGTGCACACGCTAATTGATCGTTAGGAACCAATATATATACCACGTTATAGCAAATCATGACTTGGACTAAACGTTTTCTTCACTGGAGTATATTTTAAACCGAGTTCATTTCAAAGAAAGTTCATATATTTGTTATCACTAGGCTATATTGCATGCAATATACTGAAATTAATAAAATATAGGTCAGAACGAGAGATCAGCTGCCATCTTGTGAAATAACCGAGACGACTCAGCTTTTTAAAATCACTTCTAGACTATAATATTAAAATATAAACTTTTAATTTCAAACGGGCCACGTCGTTTCGAACAGATTAAACGATTCTTGGCTCGATAGTCGGAACTGGTGGGTCCCATGTTATGGATTATAAAGTTTGCATAATTCACACGGCCGCCATCCTGAAATGGTACAGTTGATGACCTCGTAGTTTGGGCACAAGACGCGTCTCATATGAAGGAACGTCGTTACCAAATTTGGTAAAGATCCGATTATTAGTTTGGTCGTAATGCATTATTACGTTTTGACCATTTGAGTGGCCGCCATTAAGTTTTGGTAAAGATGGCGGCAATATAAAACATGACTCTGTGGTGCCCTATGCCAGTGTTACCTCTGTACCAAATTTCGTTCAATTCGGTTTGACCGTGTTCGAATTGATAGGGGGGACAGACATTCAGAGTACACACACTCACACACACACACACAGACTCACACACACACAGACAAACACACACAGACAAACACACAATTTTTGGCCCTGTAATGATCTCATAAGTCTACTTTCATTTTTTGAAAAAATTGAAAGTAGGCTAATAAGGTGACACATGTCTAATGGTTTTTCGATGTGGTGTATATTATGAGGGGACAGGGATGAAAAGTGGGGGTTGAAAGATTCCTAACGGAGCGTGTATCTCTTAAACGACATAGGCGAGACGTGTGATTTTCTCCGAGTTTCAATCAGATTAAAAAAATTAATGAATAAATAATTAAAATAAGTAGGTGTTCGACCGTTTTTTTTCATAAATCCAATTTAAGGGGCCTATGGGGAGAGGTGAAATTCTGGTAGAAAAACGTCCACTAAGGAATGATTTTTGGATGTTCACTCTCATCGACAAACCAAAACTATCAATGTTAGAAGAAGGGGATATGTTTGTTGTGTGTCGAAAAAGTCTACTAAGGAGGGAGTTTTGGATATTCAGGTTCTAAAGGGGTGTTAACGGGGTTAAACCTGCATTTCATTGAATAACAATATGACACGACTATGACGCGAGCGAAGCGAGGCTAAAAATAAGATGGTGTGTGTCTGTGTATTATTCAATCACGCAAGAACCACTGGTCCGATTTACATGAATTTTACATGGAAGTAGCTGATTTACCTGGTTAACATATAGGCTACTCTTGGTTTCAATACTTTGCACTATTTAAAGGTGGCGACCACTTTAGTGACGTCACTACACCCTTTGGTTTCAAACTTTCATATTTCCATTTCAAATAAAAAGTGAACGCTAAGAAATAGCAAACTTTTGATGGCATATACGAGGTTTAAAATTACATTTTCTATCCGAAAGCTATCTCCAACGGTTAGCGAGTAAAACCCAAATTTGTGCTATAAAACACGGTCAACGCCGAACGGTGTAGTTGGACAAAACGTTCCATCCTTAATCTCCCTCTGCGCAGCACCTCGCCTATCCCCTGTTTTAACTGTCACCTTCATAATTTAATTTATTTATGACGCGTAGCGAAGCACGGGTACTTACTTCAGCTAGTCTTATATAAAAAGGAATGTCCGTGTGTTCGTCTTTTATGGGTTCATAAACCATTCATCCGATTGCGATCAAATTTTGGTGAGTTGTTGTAAACACTTCTGGGATGATCATAGGCATAGTTAAGCCATTTCACAAGAGATAGCGCGCGAGTAGTTTAAACAAATGCCTAATGGCGATGCGTTCATACACAATTCGTCCGATGGCGATCAAATTTTGGTGAGTTGTTGTGCACAGTCCCAGAAAAGTAATAGTCGTAGTAAATCCAATTTACAATACATGGTGCGCGAGTAGCTTCAACAAAATGCCGTGCGTTTGTTTCAAGAAAGTCCCTCATGTGTTCATATACCATTCATCCCATTGCGTTAAAACTTGGGTGAGAGGTTGTATACACTACATGCAAGGTTTCTGGCTTAGTAAATCCATGTTATAATAGGCAGCGCACGAGTAGATTCAACAAATGAGCGACGATGCGCGAAGCTTTTCAACTAAGTCCCGTATGCGTTCATATACCATTCGTCTGATAGCGATGAAACTTGGATGAGATGTTGTGTACACTACATGGAAGGTTTCTGGCTTAGTAAATCCACTTAACAATAGGTATCGTACAAGTAGATTCAACAAATGAGTGACGACGGGCGAAGCGTTTCAGCAAAGACCAGTATGCGTTCACATACAATTCGTCCGATAGCGTTGAAACTAGGGTGAGAGGTTGTGTACACTACAGGCAAGGTTTCTGACTTAGTAAATCCATGTTATAATAGGTAGCGCACGAGTAGATTCAAGAAATGAGCGACGACGCGCGAAGCGTTTCAACAAAGTCCCGTATGTGTTCATATATTATTCGTCTGATAATGATGAAACTTGGCTGAGATGTTGTGTACACTTCAGGGAAGGTTTCTGGGTTAGTAAATCAAATTAACAATAGGTATCTCACAAGTAGATTAAACAAATGGGCGACGACGCGCGAAGTGTTTCAACATAGTCCCGTATGCGTTCATATACCATTCGTCCGATAGCGACTAAACTTGGGTGAGTTGTTGTGTACACTCCAGGGAAATTTTTAGGCTTAGTAAATCCATTTTTCAATAGGTAGCGCACAAGTAGATTCAACAAATGAGCGAAGTCGCGCGAAGCGTTTCAAAAAGTCCCGTATGCGTTCATATACCATTCGTCCGATAGCGATAAAACTTGGGTAATATGTTGTGTACTCATCAGGGAAGGCTTCTGGCTTAATACATCCACTTTACAATAGGTGTCGCACAAGTAGATTCAACAAATGAGCGATGGCACGCGAATCGTTTCAACCAAGTCCCGTATGCGTTCATATACCATTCATCCGATTGCTATGAAACTTTGGTGAGTTCTTGTGAACACTTCTGAAATCATTATAGCCATAGTCAATCCAATTTACAATGGACAGCGCGCGAGTATTTTGAAACAAATGAGTGTTGGCGATACGTTCATATAGCCTACAATTCATCCGATTGCGACCAAATTTTGGTGGGTTGTTTGGCACATCTCCGGGATTGTTATAGGCATAGTTAATCCAATTAACAATAGATAGCGCACCATTAGTTTAAACAAATGAGTGTTGGTGATGCGTTCATATACAATTCATCCGATTGCAATCAAATTTCGGTGAGTTGTTGTGCATACGCCAGGAAAAGTTATAGGCATAGTAGATCCAATTAGATGGCGCGCGAGTAACTTCAACAAAATGGCGTGCGTTTGTTTCAACAAAGTCCCACAGGCGTTCATATAGCATTCACCCCAATGCGATGAAACTTGGGTGAGATGTTCTATACACTCAGGAAAGGTTTCTGGCTTAGTAAATCCACTTAACAATAGGTAGCGCACGAGTAGATTCAACAAATGAGTGACGACGCGCGAATCGTTTTAAAAAAGTCCCGTATGCGTTCATATACCATTTGTTCGATAGCGATGAAACGTGGGTGAGATGTTGTGTACACTCCAGGGAAGGTTTCTGATTTAGTAAATCCATTTTACAATTGGAAGCAATCGGGTAGATTTAACTAATAAGCGACAGCGCGTGAGTCGTTTCAATAAAGTCCCGTATGCGATCATATACCATTCATCCGAGTGTGATAAAACTTTGGAGAGCTGAGTACAGTCCTGCAAAGGTTGATGAATTAGTAAGTCCGTTTTTCAATGGGTGACGCACAAGAAGATTCAACAAATGAGTGACGGCGCGAATCGTTTAAACAAAATCCCGTATGCGTTCATATGCCATTCATCCGATTGCGATGAAACATTGATGAGTTGTTGTGTACACGCCAGGAAAGGTTTTCGGTTTAGTAAATCCATTTTACAATAGGTAGCGTACGAGTATATTCAACAAATGGGTGACGGCGCTCTAATCGTTTCAGCAGTCCCGTATGCGTTCATATACCATTCATTTCATTGCGATGTTACTTTCGTGAGTAGTTGATCACGCTCCCGTGAATGTTTCTGAGATAGTTTTTTTTATAATAGTTTAGAGGTGGTTAACGGAAAAAGAAGAACATATTGGGAATCCAAAAGCACTGCAACTAAGTCAAAACCCCAACACTTTCTTTGATTGGCATTGCAACGTATGCCGGGTACAGCTAGTTATTAATGTTTTTGAATTGGCCATTTACGTAACATTGTAACTATCCGCTGTTCACTGAATTAAGCAAGCCACTTTGCGTAATCGTCAATGATAGTAATTCAGCCTCCTAGTTATCTCGTTACTCGTCACTAATTCCTCTCTTTGAGTACCCTATTATAACTGTGTTTAATATTATCTATATCTTTAAGACATTAAGAGATTCATGGAACGGCTGAACCTTTCGACTTCATAAAGCACTCTGACGAAAGCTCTTGGGCTGTAGATTTGCAGAGTGTCTTTAAAGAGAAAGGAAAACGTTACCGTATATTTTTAAATTATTAAAGAAAAATGCAATATTTTTGGCACTCGCGCAAGCGCACAGTTGCTATCGCCCGTTAAAGAAATAGTGGATAGAAGACACAACGCGTTTTACTGTGATCGTTGTTTATGAAAATTGTAAAGGGGTGGGGGGGAATATTGTTTGTGATGTTCCCACGAGATCACTGAATAATTGTAAAGTGACGAGAACTTCTCTTTTACAGTTCCACTTAGATAATGTATGTTTTGCATACGTTTTCAGGGGTTCCAGGCGACAATAGCAATTGAAATTACCATCCATTATGACTAGTATGTCTACCACTTATTATTCCCGTTTTCCAACGGGGTCGGGGATGAGATGCGATGGAAGTCTTTGTGGCGATGGTTTTTATGGCTGGATGCCCTTCCTGACGCCAACCTCATGAGAGGAGTTAATGAGAGATGAAATGAATGATGGTGAATGAAACTGGGCAAGGATGTGGAAGGAGACGGCCGTGGCCTGTCAGAAGGTACCGTCCCAGCATTTGCCTGGTGTTGAAAATGGGGAAAGCACGGAAAACCATTTCAAGGACGACCAAAGGTGAGGCTCGAACCCACGCGAGTAGGGGGGTAGTGGCGCTTCTAACGAGTGTCATGGCCGCCGCGTGAGTCTAAGCCGATAACTCCCGAACCCGTGGTCGGAGATCCACGAATGAGGCGTCGTTGGACTCGGGATGACGGGGGCTTTGCTATGGACCACTCATCTCAACCCCTAAATAAAACCTACCCCTACTAGGGGGTGAAATTGTAATTTTTTAGTGAAAGTCTCTTTTCAAATATGACATGTGTAAGGTGCGCTGCTAAAATGAAATTAAACGCTGTTGCTCATATAGCGCATACGTTTTTCTGGATGCCGCTATCGACCAACATTTTTGTTTTTGTTTTGTACGCATGCGCACTTGGGATTTTCGTAAGAGGGCGAGCTCTTTGAAAAATATGATTTATAAGAAGGGGTTTTGGTGGTGAGGAGAGAACCAGATAGTCGCCTACTTTCCTACGAAGTTTGCCGATATCTCTCGAACGCAAGGTCAGATTTGGACGTGTGACGTGTCAAATCGCTTGTCTCGAAGGTTAAAGTTTTGAGAATGAGGGAAACAGGCTTTTTTGGGGGTAAAACCATGATTTTAGACTTTTTCCGATATCTCACGTATGCAAGGTCAGATTTGGTGCTATAACGTGTCAAATGGCTTTTCTCAAAACCCTCTTTATTTTGGTAATAGGTTAAAGTTTTTGAGAAAGAGGGAAACAGAATTTTTTGGTGTAAAACTGTGATTTTAGACTTTCTGTTATATCTCACAATCCAATAACGCCAGAGACGTATATGAGGGGTCTTAGGACTCGGTTTGACGCCCCTCCCCCCCCCCCCCCCACTTTCGAATATAGCATTTATGTTTTATGAAAAATGCGAAAGGGTCTAACGACACTTTTGTTGAAAACATTTTAGTTTTTAAAACTTTTTTTTAAATCTGTTTAAAATGTTCATGAAGAGTGGTGTAATAGAAAGAGACGATACCACTGGGCACCTGTTTCAACGAAGCTATTACTGGCCACGGTGGTGATATACCAATACAGTATTCGCTATTTCGATGAGACGGCGGGTCAAGGGTTCATTTTCCGATTTTTCCAATGATGGAATTCCTAATTCCTAAACCCCCTGAAGGAGGTCTTTAACGTGTAAACGATTATGAGTGACATGACAAATGATAATTCCTTGATCAGATGAAGCTGGCTTTAGATAGAACAAACGGAACTTGGTTATATGTTGCTTGAAGTGAGTATAGAAAACAAACTTGCTGGGGCAAACTGACAGGATGTGGATGTTATTTGAGCTTATTGGAATGCATTGACCAAACTTGACAACAGGGCAATGAAAAAAGCACAGAGATGCTTAGGACACTTGAAGGTCAAACGATATGGCAACCATGGTGGGAGGGGGAAGCGAGGATGATGTCGCCGATCATGTTCAATGTTCAATAGATGAATTTATATTTTGCGAAGCATTGTTCGGAGAGGGTATGTGACGACTTGTTTTAAGGGTATTTATTTTTCTGATCTATCCTATGGTGGACTCATTGATTGAAATAATCCAAAACTGCTAGGGCATGGCCTTGAGATTTTATAAACTGATAATGGGACTTTGACATGCAAGGTCCCCCCCAGATCTTGACATGATGTCATTCTTTTTATGGCCTATGAATTTCCCCAAAAAAGACCCAAAACAACAAGATCATGGACTTTTGCTTTTCTTAATATATTGCAAACCCATAATGTAAGATGTTTACTGTGAGTGACGAAACCTAGCTAGGTAAAGAAAGAATTATTGTGGGCTACATGTATGGTGACTGACACGTCTTTGACCATTGGAACTTGTTTTCAGATTTGACTGTAGTACATAGGGAGTATAGGTTGTAGGCATGGCTTGACAAACGGTGTACACAAAATTCAATTTATCGATTCAAGAATTAAGAGTAGACTATCATTAAATAATTGGTTAAAGAGTGTAGCCAAAAATTTAAAAAATGGTGACTTCATTAAATTAAACTGAACCAAGTCGAATCAAACCCAACTGAACCAAACCAAGCCTAAAGCAAACCAAACCTAATCAAGAACAAGCCAAGGGCTTAAGTGTAAAATTTGTGGGGGAATGCAGTCATTGGCAATGTGCAAAGGAAGGGATAACGCTCTACCTTTAGAGGGTAAGGTAAAGCTAGCGCATGGTGCTAATGCATATTCCCAAGTACATGAACCACACACACACACACACACAACTATCCTATGCTGTTTTTATGAGTTGACTGTTAAAACTTACTCATTGGTTACTGAGCAAGATGGTCGCTACACACAACAAGCTTTAAATACTTGAGGCTAATAATCTATACACACACACACTCGCTTGTTCTAAACTAAACTGTATTGCTGGCAGTGCTCACACAGTAGGCAAATCAAAAAAAATCTTGGCTAAGAGAAATACAATCATTTTCGGTTGTCTAATGTTACCAGCTAACTATTACGTGCTATAGTGGTGAGCACATGTGCCTCTTGCAGTGGAGATCGTAACTCGATTTCTAGCTCTAAGGCCTAGAACGAATCAAACTAAGAAAGAAGGGTATGGTGACGCAGTGGTTAAACTGTTAGCCTTTCACTAAGGTAGACTAGGGTTTGATTTTAGGTTAATATACATGTCATAAACAAACAAACAAACAAACAAACAAACAAATAAGCAGAGATAATGTTTAAAACGGATTACACTTGTCTCTTTTCAAATTATTACTTAGATTACAAATACAAAGGTGGACTGGGTTTGATATACAGTTAATGCTGCCTATCGCATACTAGCCTGTAAGAAAGCCTAACATGCAAAAGGCGTAGGTAGAGCAGTGGTAAAATCGCTATGTGTAGAGAACTACCTAACGGTTTTATGAACTGGCAATGGTATGTCGCATAAACAGTGCAGGATACAATCCAGCAACCATAATTTTTATCTTGTGGAACAGAGAAAACATATATATATATAGAGAGAGAGAGACATGGAAAGCTTGTGTATGTATGAGTAGCATTGATTGTTTGACCAGAGAAAATACGGTGAGGTAGAGTGGGGAGAGGGAGAATTAACACTTATATATGAATGGTAAATAGTATTCTTTTTCAATAGTTTTGTTTTTCAAATACAGTGGTAGATAGCCGTTATTTTGTAAAACATTCTTACTTGCAGTAGTAATAAGCCTCTACGGTTCCGCTAACACACATAGACAGACTGGTCAAGCACTCACATTAAGATCATTTACAAAAACATAAAATGAAAAATAAAAAAAATCTTGTTTTAGAAATATCGTTTTTCAACAGACACAAAATAAATAAAAAATGTATAAACAGCAAAATGGAAAATCCATGTTTTCATATAGACAAAATTTAAAAACCTTAAACGAACATTTAAATATATATATATAACTGGGTAATTGACAAATGCGTAAATTTGAAAATGGAAAATCCATGTTTCCATATCATGAAATTGAAAGAAACATCAAACTGTCATTAAAAAAATGGTAATGGAAAACTAACAAATTGCAATGTGTGAAATGTGAAATTGAACAAATGGCTATCATTATTTTAAAAACTTAAAAAAAAAACACAGTGCCTTATGGTTGAGGTGTGAATCGAACCCTCTCTACTTATTTTGGACCTACCGAGACTGAGTATACTTGTTTTAATCCTCATACCACTTTTAAAATTGTGTGTTAAAGCTAGGAATTGAACCCATGAGCTTGTAGGGGGAGACCAAGGTTAGAATATGTTAAACGGATAGTCTTAATTGTATGGTGTGGTAGCTATATAGAGATGAAACGATTAGCTCGGGACAGGGGCATTGAGATCTGCAGCAAACCAGTCAAACGACTAAAGACTCAAACAACAACATGTAAGCTCACCAAAATAATGTTGTGTAACGGTAAATGTTAGTCAACGAACAGTAATGCATTACTAAAACCCATGACACGATACCTAAGAGCTTTTCTAAAGTTATTTTAAAATGCCTTTAACCCTATATTAATCACCCAGTTCACAATATTCATAACTGCATTGGGAGCGTGGTGGCTCAGCGGTCTAGCTGTATGCCTCTCACCAAGGCGGTCCGGGTTCGATTCCCGGTCAGTGCATGTGAGTTTTTCGAAGTGAAATGCCATGTCCTGTGGTTCGGATTCCACGTAAAAAGGAGGTCCCGTGGCTCATAATCACAAGATTCACGGTCACGTAAAACTACAATCTTCCTTCTTCATAACTGCAATGTTATGGTAAAACAAAACAAAATCTTTTTTTTTTTTTTTCAAAACAAGCAAGCAGTCAATGTATACTGGGAAAAGTTTTGTAAACACTCAAGTCCACAAGACTAATTAAATTAGTAACTGTCAGATTGGCCGAGTGGTTAAGGTGTTTGACTTAAGATCAGATTTCCTGTACAAGGAAGCAAGGGTTCGAATCCCTTACCTGACATAACTATTGCCTTAACATGGCTTGTCCACACTGAATTAGCAAAAAGGTAGCAAAAAGGATAACGTTTTTGTGTAATAAAAAGTCATGTCCAGCCTCCCACCGCCATTCATCTGTGACGTCATAGCCAGTCTCAAAGCAAGTCTATACTTGTAGAACATGTCATGTGACAAGGTTAGGTTTAGTGAGCTGAGGTTAACTTAGGTTAGCTAGCTCTATCTCACTCCTAGCCAATCATTAACCTTAAAAGCACTCTAGAGTTCTTGGTATCTGTTCATGTAATTATTATTCTTGACAGTACTTTGGAAATTACACCCTGAAAAATATCAATCCCCTTGAATTTTTTAAAACTGTTATTATTATTATTATTATTATTATTAGCCAAGTCACTTTACTAAAATTTAATTTATGTGTATTAGTTGATATGAAAGTCTCAACAACCAGCCATGCTTGCACCCACTTTTTGCTTTCACTTTTGCTCCCATATTAATGCCAACTCTTATAAATATAAGCAACAGCAAAATGTAAATGGAATAATATTTCTGATAATGTTCAAAACAAAAGTCCTGATAGTCCAGGCATATTAAGTTTTAACCTCAAAAAAATAATGTAAAGCTGAAATTTGGCATAGATGTTCCCTATTACCCTAGTAACAAATCCTGAAAAGTCCCATCTCTGCGGCGTCCGCGTCATAGTTTGTAGAGAATTCAAAAGAGCTTAAATGGGGCCTAAGTGCCAAAATCAGCATTTTTGCTTCCTGCGTTCAAAATATTGATCCAAAATCAGTTCTAATGAGCTTTGATAGTAATAAGAGAAGAACTGCGTTGTATATAATGCTCTTATTGTTCGTAATTATTGCCATACATTTAAACAGATGAGTAATTAAACATTTTTAGCTCAACTTTTCTCACGAAAATGTGTCATTAGCCGCGACTTATCGTGTAAACAGCTGCTGATAGCGACTAAAGACCCGAAGTAGAAGTTGTAAAGCACACTTGTAGCTTTAAAACGATACATTGCCCATGTTTATCCGACAAACAGCAGCAGAGATACAGTTACAAATATAAAAGTGGAAGTGTGGCAGTCGCTTTCCGAACGATCGCCCATTTACGCTGGTGGGCTCCATCTATTCACCTTCGCTGACTCCATTTTGTATCTTTGCTCAAGAACTATTACGACGGTATTCCTTTGTATCCAGGTAAACTAGCAGAAACAGTTTCCATAGAACAAAACGAGTTTAATGCAGTTAGCAGTTAAACGTTCATTCATAATATGCATAATGCAATTAATAACAAAACAAAGCTTAAAAAGCTTTCTTCAGACAAAGAACACTTGCAAAACAAAGCTTACATCGGACTCAGTCGTCCTCCTCATCGTCTGAGCCATCAAATGTGACGTTGCCACATGCTTTTCCACTGCAGTGCCCACACATTTGGGAAATGTATCGTTTTAAATCTACAAGTGTATCGGTACTTTACAACTTTTACTTCGGGTCTTTAGTCGCTATCAGCAGAACTCACACCGGTTGCCAAAAGAGCTCTTGCAGTTGCAGGACACCAAATTGAGGAGATGATCTGGAGCAGCTGGAAGATGAGCTGTCACTGGTACTAAAGCTGAGTGTTGGATTTTCCATCACCATTGGGTCGGGTCCAAAGAAAATCCTAACCATTCCTGAACTTGCAAATATACCCGCAGTGAATGTTGTTTGCATGCCGCCGAAGTCGGCGGAAGTGAAGCCAGCTGAAATGACGCTGTGACCGGTTGTTTGGCAATTTTTTGGCTGTATTTCAATACCCGAAGTTCGTCCAGGCTTTTGCACTCCAATTTGGCACTATCGTAGAGGCAAATGGCGAACTTCTCTCCAGCTGATATTATGGCCTTTTCATCTGGAGCCGTAGAGACCATGATTCGTCATGGTAGAGACGAATACCTTCATTTCCTCGCGTGAAGATGCGGAATCCTTCACTATTTTCCAGGCTTGCGGTTTGATGTACTCTACTCACAGCTTTCCTGTGCGAGATTTCTGGCTCACTGAAGAAAATGTGTCATGAAGCGACTCTTTGAGACGTTGAAAGCAAGGATATGATAGCAAGTCGTTGGCGGCACCTTCTTGGAATGCGGTAAAAAGCGCCTGTATTTCGTCCTTGTCATCCTTCAGCCCGTCGTTCATGTTGAGTAACATTATCCCGACAGCCTGTTTTATCCGAAAATGCGCTCTGAGGGCCCTAGAACATGCACAGTTTCGCGTTATTGATACATTTGAAATTGAAGGCATAACATAATCATTTTTAAGAGCGAGCTAATTGCAAGCCTAACTAGAATATGTGTGTCCAGACATCATGTGAGTCACTGACGATTTAGCGTATATTTCCGCCCAGAGCTCCTCCAAACCGCTTCCATTCATCACGTAGCCGATTGCCCAAGAAACGACATTAGAATGTGAAATCCGCCTAGACGAACAACCACTGTTTTGAGTTTCTCTGAAGTGTCCGATGCGACTATCTCCGCAGCTTTCGCGTATAGGGACTGGTCAAAGGTTTCGAAACAAGTGCTGTGTTTCAGTTCCACGCACTCTCTTGCGGCAAACTTCAACGCGGAATATATAGTTGATGGATTGCTCGGTTCCAAGTTAATGAACGGCAGGGTATCAACTGACGTCGTCTGGGGAGCTGGTTGAGCATGAGCAGACAGTGACGTCTTCATAAAGCCGTTCCACGAGGCGGGTAAATTAACACCTGACCACCGTCCAAATAACCACAAGGAGTCCATCATCGACGCAGTAGCCACAGAGTTTGGGGCTTCCACAGTTAACTCCTTAATCTTGACCTCCTTTGAACCAGGAGAAGAGGGCTTCCGATACCACGAAATGTTGAACTTTCCCATCGCCGCAATCACACCAGCATTAGGAACTTCTTTTGTACGTGGGAGTGGAGATATTTCACTGTCAAGCGCTGGACATGTGCACTTGATGCCTCCCATGCAGTGAAATGTGTTTCGCCCGTCCAATGTCCTTATGTTAAAGTCAGCGTTGCCAAAGCAAAACTACGTGAACGCTCCTGCATTCGGTATTGGACGTTCTTCACGAAGCGCTGAAACTTCGTACCTGTGGACTTCCGCCAAATTTACTGAAAATCCAAGACTGTTTAGAAGCTGAATTAATTGTTTGGAGTATTGTTGGCCTGCTCCGATAGTCCGAGCGCTGTCACCTAGAAACGCGATCGGGTGCCTTTTCAACAGCGGTTATGCTTTGGGACCGTAACTCGGTAACCGTTTCTTGCATCGACATGGGTAATGAGCCAATGTAAAGCAAAAAGTAGGCTTTATAACTTTCATTCTGGGTCTTTAGTCAATATCAGCAGTTGTTTAAAAAATAATAACCTGCTAATAACAAATTAACGAAATTTTCGTGTAAAAATTGTGCTAAAAATTTTAAATTAGTTGTTTTTTTCCTTCATCAATAGCAATAATTAGGCCTGATAAGTCTGTTATCCCACTGGTTCATTTTTATTAATTGCTAAAGCTCGCGAGAACTAAATTTGGATCAATACTTTAAACGCAGGAAGCAAAAATGCTGTTTTTGGCACTTAGGCCCTATTTGAGCCTTTTTGAATCCTCCAAAAACTATGACGCGGACACCGCAGAGATGGGGACTTTTCAGGATTTGTTTCTAGGGTACTAGGGAACATCTGTGCCAAATTTCAGATTTACATTATTTTTTTTTAGGTTGGCCGTGTTTTTTGCACATAATCTGATCTGAGAGTTGGAAGGTTAGGTTAGGTGAAGTTAGGTTAGGTTAGATTAGGTTAGGGGGGATTGTTTTAGTAAAACACTACATTTGCCCCCACTTTTTACTCACACAATTTGCTCCCACTTTGTGCACTCACTTTTGCTCGCTCCTTTTGCTCTCAGTTTTTGCTCTCACTTTTGCATTCACATTTGCTCCCACTTTCTGCTCCCATATTTGCTCACACTTGCTTGCTCCCACTCTTCTTACACTTTTGCTCCCATTTTTTGCTCCCATATTTGCTCTCACTTTTTTTTGCTCTCATATTTGCTTGCACTTTTGCTACACTTATTGCTCCCATTTTTCTCTCTCACTTTTTGCTCCCACTTTTGCTTTCACATTTGCTCCCATACTTGCTCCTAATTTTTTGCTCTCACATTTTCTCCCACTTTTGCTTACACCTTTTGCTCTCACTTTTTTTTTCTCTCACTTTTTTGCTCCCACTTTTGCTTTCACATAAGCCGCCAACATAAGCCACCAACATAAGCCGCCAACATAAGCCACCAATATAAGCCATCAACATAAGTCACCAACATAAGCCACCAACATAAGCCACCAACATAAGCCACCAATATAAGCCACAAACATAAGCCATCAACATAAGCCACCAACATAAGCCACCAACATAAGCCATCAACATAAGCCACCAACATAAGCCATCAACATAAGCCACCAACATAAGCCTCCAACATAAGCCATCAACATAAGCCATCAACATAAGCCACCAATATAAGCCACCAACATAAGCCATGAACATAAGCCACCAATATAATCCACCAACATAAGCCACCAACATAAGCCATCAACATAAGCCACCAATATAAGCCACCAACATAAGCCATCAACATAAGCCATCAACATAAGCCACCAATATAAGCCGCCAACATAAGCCACCAACATAAGCCACCAATATAAGCCATCAACATAAGCCACCAACATAAGCCATCAACATAAGCCACCAACATAAGCCATCAACATAAGCCATCAACATAAGCCATCAACATAAGCCACCAATACAAGCCGCCAACATAAGCCACCAACATAAGCCACCAACATAAGCCACCAATATAAGCCACCAACATAAGCCACCAACGTAAGCCACCAGCATAAGCCACCAACATAAGCCACCAACATCATTCTATATAAAACGTCAACACAAAATCACACTTTTACCAGAATTGTTCTGACCTTTGTAGTAGGTAGATCAACTTTACAAGTCAGTTACTAATATAGAATATACTAAAACCAATAAAGGCAAACCACGTGCACTGTATCATGGCTACTCCTATAACTATAAGCGGCAAAATGTTAATTGAGTCATATTTTGGCAGTGCTAAAAACAAAGGACAACAAAATGTTTAGGTCATCTAAAAAGTAAGAATGGTAAGGTCCTAAGTGTGGGTAATCATCAATGTAGTGTACCAGATAAAACACTGTTGCTGTCAACAAAATATCATGAAAATGCTAAAAAGCAAGTTCAAGAAAATGATATTGCTGCCCAAGATAGTGCATTGTTTGTTGAAAAGCAATTATCATCTCCTCAAAAATTCATGTTAGGACAGTTGTCAACGTTCAAAAAACCCTTAACACTATCAAAAGCAACACAGACTCTTCAAGAGGTCGCTTTTGAAAAGGAAAAAAAGGAATTGGATAGGTCTAGTGATGTTGAGGATGATGATGATGATAATGATGTTGGTGACAATGACTATAATAATTACGATGATAATATTTATAATGATGATGATGATGATGATGATGATGATGATGAAAAAGAAACCATTGCGGCTTCCCCAGTTTTTAAGAACAAGAGTACCTGGAGAATTTAATAAAAGGATCTACAACAAGCGTTGTGTTTAAAATCTATATCAAACAATGATAAAAAGGTAAAAAGTTGTATTCAGTGTGTAACTATTGTAAAAAAAAAACTAAATGAATAAAAATATTGTATGGGTAATGGCTGTTTTTCTTAATTGCTATCCCCATGTCCCGCTATTAATGCAATTGTTAACCATCAACAGTCCCTGACTATGTTTATAAAGAGAGTGCCTTAAACAATACACTCTGTCTATGGTTTGTGTAGCAAGTAGCAAAATAGTTCAGTGCGGACAAGCCATGATAAGGCAATAGTTATGTCAGGTAAGGGATTCGAACCCATGCTTCCTTGTACAGGAAATCAGATCTTAAGTCAAACACCTTAACCACTCGGCCAACCTGACAGTTACTAATTTAATTAGTCTTGTGGACGTGAGTGTTTACAAAACTTTTCCCAGTATACATTGACTAAACCACTTGCTTGTTTTGAAAAAAAAAAAAAAAGATTTTGTTTTGTTTTACCATAACATTGCAGTTATGAATATTGCGAACTGGGTGCTTAATATAGGGTTAAAGGCATTTTAAAATAACTTTAGAAAAGCTCTTAGGTATCGTGTCATGGGTTTTAGTAATGCATTACTGTTCGTTGACTAACATTTACCGTTACACAACATTATTTTGGTGAGCTTACATGTTGTTGTTTGAGTCTTTAGTCGTTTGACTGGTTTGCTGCAGATCTCAATGCCCCTGTCCCGAGCTAATCTTTTCATCTCTATATAGCTACCACACACTACAATTAAGACTATCTGTTTAACATATTTTAACCTTGGTCTCACCTACAAGCTCTTGGGTTCAATTCTTAGCTTTAACACAAAATTTTAAAAGTGGTATGAGGATTAAAACAAGTATACTCAGTCTCGGTGGGTCCAAAATAAGTAGAGAGGGTTCGATTCACACCTCAACCATAAGGCACTGTGTTTTTTTTTAGTTTTTAAAATAATGATAGCCATTTGTTCAATTTCACATTTCACACATTGCAATTTGTTAGTTTTCCATTACCATTTTTTTAATGACAGTTTGATGTTTCTTTCAATTTCATGATATGGAAACATGGATTTTCCATTTTCATATTTACGCATTTGTCAATTACCCAGTTATATATATATATATATATTTAAATGTTCGTTTAAGGTTTTTAAATTTTGTCTATATGAAAACATGGATTTTCCATTTTGCTGTTTATACATTTTTTATTTATTTTGTGTCTGTTGAAAAACGATATTTCTGAAACAAGTTTTTTTTATTTTTCATTTTATGTTTTTGTAAATGATCTTAATGTGAGTGCTTGACCAGTCTGTCTATGTGTGTTAGCGGAACCGTAGAGGCTTATTACTAATGCAAGTAAGAATGTTTTACAAAATAACGGCTATCTACCACTGTATTTGAAAAACAAAACTATTGAAAAAAAATACAATTTACCATTCTTATATAAGTGTTAATTCTCCCTCTCCCCACTCTACCTCACCGTATTTTCTCTGGTCAAACAATCAATGCTACTCATACATACACAAGCTTTCCATGTCTCTCTCTCTCTCTCTATATATATATGTTTTCTCTGTTCCACAAGATAAAAATTATGGTTGCTGGATTGTATCCTGCACTGTTTATGCGACATACCATTGCCAGTTCATAAAACCGTTAGGTAGTTCTCTACCCATAGCGATTTTACCACTGCTCTACCTACGCCTTTTGCTTGTTTGGCTTTCTTACAGGCTAGTATGCGATAGGCAGCATTAACTGTATATCAAACCCAGTCCACCTTTGTATTTGTAATCTAAGTAATAATTTGAAAAGAGACAAGTGTAATCCGTTTTAAACATTATCTCTGCTTTGTTTGTTTGTCTGTTTGTTTATGGCATGTATATTAACCTAAAATCAAACCCTAGTCTACCTTAGTGAAAGGCATCAGTTTAAACACTGCGTCACCATACCCTTCTTTCTTAGTTTGATTCGTTCTAGGCCTTAGAGCTAGAAATCGAGTTACGATCTCCACTGCAAGAGGCACATGTGCTCACCACTATAGCACGTAATGGTTAGCTGGTAACATTAGAAACCGAAAATGATTGTATTTCTCTTAGCCAAGAATTTTTTTGATTTGCCTACTGTGTGAGCACTGCCAGCAAGACAGTTTAGTTTAGAACAAGCGTGTGTGTGTGTGTGTGTGTATAGAATATTAGCCTCAATTATTTAAAACTTGTTGTGTGTAGCGACCATCTTGCTCAGTAACCAATGAGTAAGTTTTAACAGACAACTCATAAAAACAGCATAGGATAGTTGGGTGTGTGTGTGTGGTTCATGTACTTGGGAATATGCATTAGCACCATGCGCTAGCTTTACCTTACCCTCTAAAGGTAGAGCTTTATCCCTTGCTTTGGACATTGCCAATGACTGCATTCCCCCACAAATTTTTCACTTAAGCCCTTGGCTTGTTCTTGATTAGGTTTGGTTTGCTTTAGGCTTGGTTTGGTTCAGTTGGGTTTGATTCGACTTGGTTCAATTTAGTTTAATGAAGTCACCATTTTTTAAATTTTTAGATACACTCTTTAACCAATTAATTAATGACAGTCTACTCTTAATTCTTGAATTGATTAATTGAATTTTGTGTACTCCATTTGTCAAGACATGCCTACAACCTATACCCCCTATGTACTACAGTCAAATCTGAAAACAAGTTCCAATGGTCAAAGACGTGTCAGTCACCATACATGTTGCCCACAATAATTCTTTCTTTACCTAGCTAGGTTTCGTCACTCACAGTAAACATCTTACATTATGGGTTTGCAATATATTAAGAACAGCAAAAGTCCATGATCATGTTGTTTTGGGTCTTTTTTTGAGGGAAATTCATAAGCCATAAAAAGAATGACATCATGTCAAGTTCTGGGGGGAACTTGTATGTCAAAATCCCATTATCAGTTTATAAAATCTCAAGGCCATGCCCTAGCAGTTTTGGATTATTTCAATCAATGAGTCCACCATAGGAAAGATCAGAAAAATAAATACCCTTAAAACAAGTCGTCACATACCCTCTCCGAACAATGCTTCGCAAAATATAAATTCATCTATTGAACATTGAACATGATCGGCGACATCATCCTCGCTTCCCCCTCCCACCATGGTTGCCATATCGTTTGACCTTCAAGTGTCCTAAGCATCTCTGTGCTTTTTTCATTGCCCTGTTGTCAAGTTAGGTCAATGCATTCCAATAAGCTCAAATAACATCCACATCCTGTCAGTTTGCCCCAGCAAGTTTGTTTTCAATACTCACTTCAAGCAACATATAACCAAGTTCTGTTTGTTCTATCTAAAGCCAGCTTCATCTGATCAAGGAATTATCATTTGTCATGTCACTCATAATCGTTTACACGTTAAAGACCTCCTTCAGGGGGTTAAGGAATTAGGTATTCCATCATAGGAAAAATCGGAAAACGAACCCTCGACCCGCCGTCTCTTCGAAATAGAGAATACTGTATTGGTATATCACCACCGTGGCCAGTAATAGATTCGTTGAAACACGTGCCCAGTGGTATCGTCTCTTTCTATATACAACCACTCTTCATGAACATTTTAAACAGATTTAAAAAAAAGTTTTAAAAACTAAAATGTTTTCAACAAAAGTGTCGTTAGACCCTTTCTCATTTTTTTAAAACATAAATACTATATTCGAAAGGGGGGGGAGGGGAGGGGCGTCACCCCGAGTCCTACGACCCCTCGTATACGTCTCTGGCGTTATTGGTTTGTGAGATATAACAGAAAGTCTAAAATCACAGTTTTACACCAAAAAATTCTGTTTCCCTCATTCTCTAAAACTATAACCTATTACCAAAATAAAGAGGGTTTCGAGACAAGCCATTTGACATGTCATAGGACCAAATCCGACCATGCATTCGTGAGATATCGGAAAAAGTCTAAAATCATGGTTTTACCCCTAAAAGCCTGTTTCCCTCATTCTCAAAACTTTAACCTTTAACCTTCGAGACAAGCGATTTGACACGTCACACGTCCAAATCCGACCTTGCGTTCGAGAGATATCGGCAAACATCGTAGGAAAGTAGGCGACTATCTGGCTCTCTCCTCACCCCCATAACCCCTTCTTATAAATCATTTTTTTCAAAGAGCTCGCCCTGTTACAAAAATCCCAAGTGCGCATGCGTACAAAACAAAAACAAAAATGTTGATCCATAGCGGTATCCAGCAAAACGCATGCGCTATATTAGCAACAACGTTTAAATTCATTTTAGCAGCACACCTTATACATGTCGCATTTTAAAAGAGACTTTCACTAAAAAATTACAATTTCACTCCTTAATAGGAGTAGGGTTTATTTAGGGGTTGAAATGAGTGGTCCATTGGAAAGAGGGCATCAACCCGAGTCCAACGGCACCTCATTTTTTCAAAATCGGACCATGGGTTAACGAGATATTGGCTTGGACTCACGCGGCGGCCATGACACTCGTTAGAAGCGCCACCACCCCCATACTCACGCGTTTACCGAGTCAGCAGAGAGCTTGGCCCCATGACCTAATGCTGCGCTTTAGCCAGCGTAGCCATTACTGTCGGTCCATTATGACTAGTGTGCTGGTAATATGTGCTAAATTATGTAAATATGTGTGATTGTTTCTTGTTAATTGAACGACGGCAGCCATGTTGCTGAACTGTTCAACTGTTGTCTGGGCGAAGACATGACGTCACATTGACATCACGGTAGTGTTCCCTACATGTTCGCTTTTTTTAGCCTATTTTCATTTTAAAAAAATAGGCATATGAGATCTCCTTTTTTCGGTGTGTCTGTGTGTGTGCGTATGTGTGTGGTTCGTGTGTGTGTGTGTCCCTAATAAAATCTGAACGGCTGGAGCGAGTTCAATGAAACTTGCCAAGTTCATAGCACTATTCTGGACAACCCCGACCTTGCCCTTCACATTTTGTTACGTCTCACCAATCCAACATGGCGGCTGTGGGAAATATTTAACCAGCATTCAATATATCCGAAACTATTACTGATATCACCCTGGAATTTTGTACGTTAATAAAGAGAACTACTAGAAGTTCATCTATGTGACTTTTGAAAACCTGTTAACCACATGGCGGCCTCGCGAAATTGCGACATTTAAATAGACGTTTCTTGCGATTTAACCAACCAAATGCAATGAAACCTGGTACAGTATTAGGTTAATACACATTGTAATGCACCGACATCTAACTTCGTTCAAGTGTTTACATAACCTCAAGATGGCGGCTGTGCGAAATATTTCACCGGCATTCTATATCTCTGAATCTATTACCGGTATCACCCTGAAATTTTGTACGGAGATAAAGGGCACTACTGGAAGTTCATCTATGAGGCTCTCAGAAATCAGCTAACTACAAAACGAACATGGCGGCCATGCGAAGATAAAAGTTTAAAATAGACTTTTCTCGTGATTTAATGATCCAAACGCAATGTAACTTGGTACAGCCAATGTTTATACACATTGTAATGCACTGGTATCAAATTTAGTTCAATTGTTTACATAACCTCAAGATGGCGGCTATGCGAATTTTAGAATTAAGGTTTAATTTCTTGTGTCGTAATCATGCGATTGAAGTGAAAGGTTGAATAATGAACCTACGCGATAATTTTCGTTATTGGTACATGACTCTATGGCCTATACATATAACAATCCAACATGACGACCATCCGAAGTATTTAGACAGTTCTCAATATCTACGAATCTATTACAGCAATCAAACTGATTTTTTTATGTTCATAGGGGCTATGAACATAATGTTCACCTATAGGACTTTCAATAACCTGGTGATCACAAATTCAACATGGCGGTGACGCGAATAATAAATATTCACGTGGACATTTCGCGCAATTTAACCGTCCGAGTGCAGTGAAACTTGGTACAGTAAATCTTTATACAAATGTTAATCCAGGCGCAGATTCAAGGGTGGGGGTGGGGGGTCACAGGGGTCATGCAAACTCAAAAAACGAAAACACAATAACCAGACAAATAAAACTTAACGAATTTTAACTGAAAAATAGTTTTTTAATCATTTTATTCACATTGAAAATATTTTATTGCAATTATTACCGGTATGTTCTGCTACAACTGTACATATTTACAACTTCATACCTGTTATATAAAAACGATTATTTATATAATAAAATCAACTCGTCTATTTTGTTTAGTAAACCTTGTGATTGCCGAATCGATGTTTATAGTGATATTACGATGAATGTGCAGCAATGCACGGATAGGAATTTGGGGCTTTTTTTCGCACCATAAGATTTTGCCGACGTCCAAACTGCAAGCTTGGTTGGCAATTATAAGCTGTGATTTTCTCCCTTTGTCGGTACCAACTCGACTTGCCGGAACTGTAACGTACCTTGATACTGTTCTCGAAGATCGATGTAAAAGTCGCAAAACACGCCGTTGCAATTTGTACGAATATTTTAAGTGCGCTAAACGTATCAAATTTCTATCCATGTAGCTTGCAAAAAAATTGGTCTGGTTTTGTACATTTGGTTATTTTGTGAGTGCGTTTTTAGTGATACCATTTTTCTTAACAATTTCGATTCTCTGACCCCCCCTCCCCCTCAAGCCGTACTCTAGATCCGCGCCTGTTTTAATCCACTGGCATCTACTTTTTTCAATTGTTTCCATAACCACAAGATGGCAGCTGTGCGAAATTTTGAAATCTTGTTTTACTTGTTGTGTTCTATCATGCGATTGAAGTTTGAATACTTCACGTACAAAATAATCTTCATGTAACAGTAGTCTACACCACTCCAAGATCTACATATATAAAAATCCAACATGGCGACCATCCGAAATATTTAGTCAATTCCCAATATCTATGAATCTATTACAGCAATCAAACTGAAATTTTATATGTTCTTAGTGGCAATGAAAATAAGTAGGATATATGAAAATAGGCTTTAGTACTTCACGGAACTACTTGTTTCATAGTCAGTTTACCCTCCAGGTAGGATTTTTCCACGGACTCAGGGAGGGATCCCACCTTTACTGCCTCTATGGGCAGTGTCCTGGAGCTTAAAACATCGGCTTGTGGGATACAACTGGGGAGGCAGGACTAGCACCTCGCCAAGGTGACCTCACCTGCAAAGCAAACAGGGGGCCTCATGAGGGATGGGACGGGATGGGAAGAATGGGAGGGATAGACAAGGAAGAGGAAAGGAGGCGGCTGTGGCCTCAGGGTAGGTACTTTACCCGTTTATCACCTACCAATACCTGTTGAATCCCACGAAGAACACCGGATCATAGAATCTGAAAACTTAGTCAGATGGAAAACTGAATGTGATCTCGTGCGAGTGTGTTGTCATGGCAACGTCTGATGGCTCATCCCTCATCAATTTAGTAGTGTTGTCATGGCAACTTCTGATGGCTCTTGACATTTTCTTATAATTCCGAAATTATTTTTCTCATACCTTGGCGTAATGGTGGGTCATATCAAAAATTATTTCGGACTTAAGTTTTAGGTAATTATTAGGGGAATATTGTCCATTTTGTACGGTTTTGATATTGTGCCTATTAAGAGAGATATGATTAATGTTTCCCGAGAAACCCACTGTTTAGGAACAAGTGTTAAACGGTTCGTCAGGCCTCACTTGCTTTGTGGCGAATCCCGTTATATCCACTGGTCGTGAGGGGTGTGCTTGCTACCTGCCCCACCCCGCGCCCAAGTACCGTACATTCTTTCGACAGTGCTACTATTGTGCTCAACTGGACAAGTCACCACGGGGTGAAAGCGAAGCAGACCTGCTGCTATGCAATCTCGGAAAACTATATCGAACGAGTGACAGTGTATTAATGTATCAACATGTATTGTATATAACTGTGTAATATAGGCTAATATAATTAATTTAAATGTTCCACAGAAGTCCAGTGATTTGAAATCCCAGCACTATAAATTACAGTCCACCAGAGTATATTCTTCAAATTATTATCAAACTCTCTTCATGGTCCTCCGGGCCGGATTTCTGTGGAACAACGGACGTGTGTTATAGTTCGTGCATCATTTCTATTGATGCCTCGCGTTGTGCATTGCAACGGTAGCCTCAACGCGAAGTATGAGCGGTAATCGTGTGTTTCTTCGATGATTCGTATTAACTACAGCGCGCAGTGGTGCATATTGAACCTCGAGACATTACACATGGAAGGAATTCAACTTTAAGCAGCTTCGGTAAGTACATACTCATTTCTGGTTACCTGTATTCCTGTATGCTATTCCCATTATGGATCCTAAATTGAAAGCACTTCTCGTAAAGACTAGGGGCCTCGCAAAGGCAAATATTACTCGTTTACATAACTTCGTCAAGAGTTTCCAACCAGGGTCAAGTATAAACGCAATAAGGGCAAGGTTAGACGATCTACCAAAATTAAGGCAGAAGTATGAAGACGCGCAGGAGAGATTAGAATTAGAAGACGAATCCGAGGACCACAGTGAAGATAGGAATACTTTTGAGACTATGTATTATGATCTCGTTGATAAAATGACCACGTTAATTGAAGATAGCGTAGAGTTACGGTCAAAACAGAACAATCCTTCGAGTACTAAAAGTGATGGTCAGTCTAGTTCCGGCAAGAGAGAGCTGACACTTCCTACAATTAAACTACCTTCCTTCGGGGGACAGGTCACTGAATTCCGTCATTTTTGTGACACATTTACTAGCCTGGTAATAAACAATCAAGCAATTGACGATATACAACGATACCACTATTTGTTATCTTCATTAACGGGCGAAGCACATGGCCAGATTAAGAACCTTCCCATAACAGGTCCTAATTTTAAAATTGCTTGGCAAACTGTCTGTCTGAGATACAATAATCCTAGATTAATTGCCACAGCACACATCAACAACTTGCTGAACCTTCCACGTGTACATAATGAATCACCCACAGAGTTACGAGCACTTCTAAATCAGGTATCAAGTAACTTAAATGCACTTGAAGCACTTGAACTTGAAATCCCTCTTCACGAAATCCTTCTAGCGCAATTAATTCTTGAAAAGACTGATGACGTCAGCAGAAAACAGTGGGAGCTGACGTCATCAAATTCACAATTCCCAAGACTGGAAGTGCTAAGTAAATTTTTAGAGGACAGATGTCAAGCCCTAGAATTAATCAATGGTAACCGAATTCCTACCCCAGTTGTCAATTCTACCACTCAAAACATCACTAGAAAGAAGCTCACAAACCAAGTCAGACAAGTGTATGTTTCAAGTAACAATAATTGTTTATTTTGTACTGGCATGCACCCTCTTTATAAATGTAAAGACTTTTCCAGTGTTAGTGTTGCACAACGAACAGAATTTGCCAAACAGCATAAATTGTGTACAAATTGTTTGAGACATGGTCACATTGTTGGTGATTGTTCTTCAGGTTCTTGCTATTCTTGTGGTTTGAAGCATCACACACTACTTCACCGCAACCGAGGAACTGGTCGTTCTCCTACCCCACGGCCGCCTGATAACACGCATGATAGGCAACAGGCAAGACCCAACAACTCTATTGTTACGCAACAACGTGCCGACACAGCGTCCTATTGCTCACTGAAAATTAAACCGCATACTCATATATTGCTCTCGACTGCATTAGTAAAAGTGCGTGATGGGGAGGGCCAACTTCAGACATGCCGAGTCCTACTAGACTCGGGCAGTCAAGCACACTTCATCACGACTGCCTGCACACAACGACTGAACATAAAGAAGGTACGGAATAGAATTCCAATCCAGGGTATAAGTAGTATCGACGCAGAGTCGCATCATAGTGCAAACATAGAGGTGCATTCCATTACTAGCAACTATCAAGTAGTTATTAATTGTGCTGTATTGTCACGAATTTCAGCTGAATTGCCAGGATCATACATTAACTATCAAGACTGGCAAATTCCCGAAGAACTGACCTTAGCTGACCCCAGCTTCAACCAACCAGGTCAGATTAATATGTTAATCGGGGCAGAGATATTTTTTGATCTTCTTAGGCCTGAAAGACGCACGAGGAGCGGACCCTATCCAGTTCTTCAAAACACGGAATTCGGTTGGATTGTAGCGGGACAGTTTCAAATGGATAAGGCGAGCGGTCCGGGTTCACCACCTGTACAGTCATTCTTCACTATGAATGACCATTCACTCGACCAGCAACTTCAACGATTCTGGGAATTAGAAGAGATCACGCAACCAATCAGATCGAATGATGAAATCGAGTGTGAAAGGCATTTTGTTGACACAGTCAGGCGGGATGCAGAAGGTAGATTCACGGTACGACTCCCACTCTGTGGAAAACCATCAGAACTTGGAAACTCACTAACAATGGCTACGTCACGGTTTCACAATCTCGAAAGACGCCTTGAAAGAAACCCTCAGTTGAAGGGGGATTACGTCAGCTTTTTAGAAGAGTACGAGACTCTAGGGCATATGGAGCCTATAACCACGGCGTCTGATAAGGAGGAACAGAGCTACTTCATGCCCCATCATCCAGTGTTCAAGGAGTCAAGTTCAACTACAAAAACCAGGGTTGTATTCGATGCCTCTGCCAGTACTACCACCGGACGGTCACTCAATGATATCCTCAGGGTTGGTCCGACAATCCAGCAAGATATCTGGTCCATTATCACCAGATTTCGCCCTCACCAAATATGCTTTACGGCAGACATTCGACAGATGTACCGGCAGATAAGGGTTGATAGTCATGACCGCAGACTTCAGAGAATCGTGTGCCGATCATCCCCAGAAGATCCTGTAAAACATTACCAGCTCAACACCGTCACCTACGGCACAGCGTCAGCACCCTTCCTCGCCACTAGATGCCTCCAACAGCTCGCTATGGAAGAATCAGACAGCTTTCCTGAAGCAGCGAAGATTTTACAGAGAGACTTCTACATTGATGACTGTATGTCTGGAAGTGCGACCGTCGAGGACGCGTTAGACACTCAAAATCAACTCATCAACCTTCTACAAACTGGAGGGTTCCAGCTACGAAAATGGTGTTCGAATCATCCCCGACTACTTGAAGCAGTTCCTTCGGAGTGGCGAGAAACCCAGCTCCCACTTCAACTAGATAATGGGGAAAACATTAAGACATTAGGCTTGCTTTGGCATCCTGCTAGTGACCAACTGCAAATCGTAAACGGCAACTTACAACTACGCAACCCAGTAACAAAACGGAAGGTACTATCAACCATAGCTTCATTCTACGACCCACTTGGGCTAGGGAGTCCAATCATCATCTCCTGCAAGTTCTTCTTACAGCAACTGTGGCAGCTACGTCTAGGGTGGGATGAAATTTTACCACCAGAGCTACTTCATCGATGGCAGAAGTTGTGCGGCGAACTTCCACTTCTCAACCAAATTCGGATCGACAGTCTTGGAGCCAATAGGGAACTGGAGGAGATAAGAAGATTATTCAACGAGGGAACGCATCAACGTGATCTATCCACCTTTGCAAGCAGTGAAGGAATTAAGTGGCATTTTATTCCTCCTCAAGCTCCGCACTTTGGAGGAATATGGGAGGCAGGTGTCAAATCCTTTAAACACCATCTTCGGCGAGTGATGGGCACCGCATACCTTACCTTCGAGGAATTGTCCACACTCACAACCCAGATCGAAGGATGTCTCAATTCGAGGCCTCTAGTCCCGGCATCCGATGATCCCGACGACCTAGTTGTCCTTACCCCTAGTCACTTTCTCATTGGCCGACCAATCACTGCACTACCCCAACCAGATCTGAGTAATGTGCGTGTAAGCTTGCTTTCCCGATGGCAGCAAATCCAAAGACAGTTCCAAGGATTCTGGAAGGTGTGGTCAACCGACTACTTGTCCCATCTACAACAGAGAGGAAAATGGAAGAAGGAAGGGCGCAACGTCCAGGCAGGCACGCTGGTGATCGTGAAAGAAGACAAACTTCCCCCACTGTGCTGGAAGCTTGCAGTGGTTGATCAGGTCCACCCTGGAGCTGATGGGCTCGTACGTGTTGCCACTATACGTACCTCTTCCGGTACATTCAAGAGACCCATTACAAAACTTTGCCCACTTCCCATGCCAGACAACGGCATTTGTGAAGGTGGTGTTTTGACTAACTATGTTCATTGCTTTGTGTTCGTTTGTTTGTTGGTGTTATATTTCAGGTGACTGTTTCTGGAAAAAAGTGTTAAACTCTTTTTTGGCGGGCGGCATGTTTAGGAACAAGTGTTAAACGGTTCGTCAGGCCTCACTTGCTTTGTGGCGAATCCCGTTATATCCACTGGTCGTGAGGGGTGTGCTTGCTACCTGCCCCACCCCGCGCCCAAGTACCGTACATTCTTTCGACAGTGCTACTATTGTGCTCAACTGGACAAGTCACCACGGGGTGAAAGCGAAGCAGACCTGCTGCTATGCAATCTCGGAAAACTATATCGAACGAGTGACAGTGTATTAATGTATCAACATGTATTGTATATAACTGTGTAATATAGGCTAATATAATTAATTTAAATGTTCCACAGAAGTCCAGTGATTTGAAATCCCAGCACTATAAATTACAGTCCACCAGAGTATATTCTTCAAATTATTATCAAACTCTCTTCACCCACTTTTGCTCACCCCTTTGGTCAATGGTTGGTGCTATCAAAAAACTTCTCAAACATAAATTTTTGGAACTTATCCGATACATAGTATTAACTTTTAATGGATTCTATATTTCAAATATTAAGAGAGTTATAGCGATATTTCACTTTTTCGAAAAAAAAAGCCCCCTTTTTTACCCCCGTCGACGGATTGCGCCCATTCAAAGTGATTGGTGCGAAATTGCGGTAATTATCGAGTCCACAAGAAAGTGATATAAATATATAGATAGATACATACATATATACATAAACTTTTCAACTGACGGTGGTTTTGGGGTTTAGGGGACGTGAAACGCGAAGATATGTCGACATTTTCCGGAAGTCGAAATACGGTACCAATTTCAATAGTTAGCTTTCTAATGAAATCTACCTAAAACTTATCTCAGAGGAGTGAGAATGGTTGAGGAAAAAAACACAATGGCCTTCTCGATACAACGTTATATGATTATTATGAATTATTACTGTCGGATCAAATTACTGTAAAATAAAATTTATTAAAGAAAATGTAGATCAAATCGTCAAAATGACGAAGCTCTAAATCTAAATCTAGTTCGACAAGACACGAACTAGCACTCACAAGACTCAGTAATGCATACTGACATTTCGTTGAAATAACGATCTCTTAAATGTTATAGACTGTGAATTCAATCCACCAAATTACATATTACATTAACCTCATTTACATTATATACACAAATTAATATGTACACAGGTTTTAAATTGTTTCTTCCTGAAACACGATTCAATAAATATCTTCAACATACATACGACTCCTTTTTATGGTCAATCCAATATATCAATGCCACTTCAAATATGATTTAATCAAGTAACTAGGCTAAATTAAATTTATATTGCAAATCGTGGTGTACGATAATAAAGAAAAATAGATTCAGAATAAATTACCTCAATGGATTTGTCCTCACGAAATTCCTGGTAACAGACAAAGGTCTCGTTAAATGTCCTCAAAAATGAAGTGGACATAAATTATTACCACAGCAAATATCTAGATAGATATTACCTCCAATTATTCGAAAAATCACACGTCATGCGATGACGCAGTCTCAAAAGTCGTAATTATGAACTCCATGTACATCCACATACCTTCGAAATACTTTACATAAGTATTTTACAACACCAAGGAAAAACCTTCAAACTTCAGCTGTACTCAAACCAATACTTGTACAATACACTGTACTTCATTCAAATACACATTAAACTTTCCTAATAACCATCACTCTCATAGTGATCATAAAACTTCTTATAGCTTTGCACTTATACTGCGTAGTTACATATATTCAAAACTCGTTATTCCAATTTTCAATAAATTATGCTTCAATTATATAACAAGGTGTGTGGTAACTACCGAGGAATCACCATCATCTCCAATGTTGCCAAAGTAATGGAAAAAATCCTAGAAAAAAGAATTAGAGTAAAGGTAGAAAGCCAAATAAAGGAGGAGCAGTTTGGATTTAGAGGGGGAAGGTCAACAATGGAACCCATTTTCATTCTAAGACAAAACATTGAAAAGATTTGGGACTATGGGAAGGATATGGTAATGACTTTTATTGATCTAGAAACGGCCTATGATAGCATCCCTAGAACAAAAGTTTGGGAAAGCTTAACAAATAGGGGGATAGGCAAGGAACTGAGAGACATGATAAAAGGAATGTGCATGGAGTGCTACAGTAGTGTGAAGACTAGAGTCGGGACATCGAAATGGTTTAAAATTGACACTGGACTAAAGCAAGGAAGTGTGTTGTCACCATTATTGATCGTAATGGTGATGGATGACATCATGAAGGCAGCAATGAAAGAATATAGTAGGGCAAAGATGAAGGTAATGTTGTTTGCAGACGACGTTGTGATCTGAGGCGAGGATGAGATGGAGGTACAAGAACAGTTAGACGTAATAAATGAAAAGATTGAGCAATGGCGATTGAAGATAAATGTGGAGAAGAGTAAAACAGTGGTGATGAGTAGAGATAAGAAAAGAAGGAAAAGGAGTAATCAAAGTAGGAGATAAGGAATTGGGAGTGGTGAAACACTTAAAATACTTGGGAAGCGAACTGACTGAAGATGGAAGACTAGATTTGGAAATTAGCAGAAGAATACAACTCGGGAGTGCTTTCTACCAACAGGTACGGGGACTAGTATGGAACAAGGATATACCAATTAAGGCTAAAGAAGTTTTGTACAAAGCATATTATGTTCCTATAATAACATATGCAGCAGAAACTTGTACAATGACTACTGTAAGAGGGATGAGAGCAGAGTACAATCAGCTGAGATGTGATTCCTGAGAAGTATGGTCCAGAAAATGAGGAGGGACGGAGTGAGAAATGAAGATATACGGAAAGTACTGGGAGGAAAAGAAACTAAATGACAAACTGGAGCAAAACAGATTGAGGAGGTTTGGACATGTCAAACCGATGAATGAAGTAAGGTTACCAAGACGAGCACTGGAACGACGGATGACAGGGAGGAGAGGACGAGGAAGACCAAGAATGCGTTGGATGGACTCGGTGGAGAATAGTATTAGAAAACGGAACCTGGAATGGAACACTGTGTCGGAAGAGGAATGGTGGAACGACAGAACGAAGTGGAGCGGAACCATATTTGCCCCCACCCAGTGTCAACTGGAAAAGGGGAAATTAAAATGATGAATGATGATGTATGTAACAACACCTTGCCTAATTATCGTGAGAAATCTTGTTTACATTACCATTTAGGAATTAAACCGTTTCACAATGTTATAACTATACATTTACAAACTTGACTTTCTGATAGATTTTAAAGAAGAAATGTCAATCAGAATTATTCCAATCCGCAAAGTCACTAAATCATAGTTCATCTCAACGTCAAACAAATTTAAACGTGTTAAGAAAAAACTTACTTGGAGTCAATATCAAAAAACATGACGATGCAAAAATGCTTGAATCAATTAAACGAAAACGCAAGTCTTCCCCTAAATGTTGATCTTCACAACGATTGAAATATACACAATGCTACGTTAATGTTGAAGTAAACGCATAAAGAAGAAAGTAAAATATCCAAGAGTAAAATCGAGAGTACTGTAACCGCCCCGGTTACAAGGAACCGAACCCGTGTTCTAGGGAGTTACGAATTTTATTAATGTGATGTGTATATTTTTATTTGAGGTCTTTTCATGACTTTTAACTATTTATCAGAATGTATATTATGACGTGCTTGATTTACAAGTAATTTGTTTAGCGTATAAATATTGTAATTATAGCAGGATCCAAATCTAGGGAATTTGAAATATTTTAACATTGGGATGATGTTAAAATAATGTAACAGGAAAGTGTATACGAACGAGGAAATTGTCTTGTTGGTGGAGCCGGGTTTTCCCCGTGGGCCAAGTGTGGTGGGGTGAGTGACCGCGCTGAGGAGATGTGACAACCCTCTACTGTTGTTGAGGGCAGAGAATGTCGGGGAGAGGGGTGTTACATATGGTAATATTTTGTGTCAGGCCTGGTGATTGGTGGGAGCCCGTGGATGGACCCAGGAACACCAGCGAGTTGGTGGGGGATGTTGACCGTTACTTAGAATCGGTGACGGCTAGTGAGAACCCATGATTTTGAACCGCGGTGCGGTACACACTCGATTTTGAACCGCGGGGCGGTGTCGTCTCAGTTTTCAGACCGCGTGTGAGCGGAAGTTATTCTTCGGTACTCCATGGGAGTAGGACTTGTATTTTTGGTTTTGTGTGTTGAGGAAGAGGTATTACAGTATAACACTAGTCGTGTTCTTGATACAATAACCAAGTTGCTGGCTATAAGTTCTGGATTGAATAATGAGCCTAGTCTTAAGTATATCGCCAAGTTTACTTATTTCGAACAGCACTAAGTATTGTGATCTGATATCTGTACATCTGTATTTCAACTATAACGGCAAATTATTCGTCCAGGAATGCAAGTCAAATATGCTATGCATTATTAAATTCACGAGCGGTGTTAATGCGACGATCCAAAACGGATTCCAAGCATTTGTATGGTACTAGATCCACGACGCAAATTAAATCGTTGGATGCTGGTTACAAAAGTAACAAACATAATAGTCATCATAAAAGTAGAAATGGCGTGTGAAACAAAATTAATTGGGCTGCGAGTAAATAGGCCTAATTCTTTGGGAGCACTAACCCCAGAATTACAGTAGTAGAGTTAGGTCACCACTAATGAAGCCAACATCTGTAAGTACCAGTCTACTTTATTCCTGAGGGTCATCTATATCATGACATATGTGTATCTGTGTAAATACGATAGGGAGTGTAATTACTCTTTACGAGGAGGATCCTGCGAAATGTGTGTTTTATGTCTGGTATAACAATATATTATCGATTTTACCAGAATCTGAAGGGTTTTATTTTTAGGTAACTTAGGAGTAGTTAGGTGAGAATGTCTATTGCTGTTGGTATAATCGTACAGGTGTTTAACCCCCTTACACCCTGAAATACTACAATTAACGCCCAACTGTGGGGATTATAGTACGAAATAGCAACAACAATAGAATTCACATGTACGCATACGCTAATAAGCTTAGTAATATTTGCAGGCAGATTATATGTTATCGTAAGATGGAGTTGAGAAGTAGAATCAGTAGTAAAGTTAACGTTAAGATGTGGGAAAGAACTTGAACATGGATATGGATAGCAGCGGGGTGGGTGAAGGCTTGATAGAGGATCCGTCGGAGTACTCCATCAATTCCGAGAAAGATCAGATCACTATGCAGGTGGGTAGTGAGATTAATGGTAATGGGGGGGATACGAACAATAGTCTGCTCCAAATGCTTGCGGCTTTGAAGAAAATGGAAGAGTCTATGAATGAGTCTTCAAGCAGAGAAATAGGAGAGGTTAAGAAGCAAGGAGAGTCAGCTAATGAGAAAATAGAATCTTTAAGCAAGGAAATAGGAGGTGTGAGAGAGTCTATGAGTAAGGAATTAGGAGGTTTGAATGAGTCTTTATGTAAGGAATAAGGAGTTTTGAATGAGTCTTTATGTAAAGAAATAGGAGATATGATAGAATCTGTAGGGGAGCAAGTTGAATCTGTGAAATTGCATATAGGTGAGACAATCGAGAAACAGGGAGATGCAACGCATGTTAAGATAGAGTCTGTAAGTAAGGAGGTAAGAGTGTGGAAGGAGTCTATGAGTAAGGAGGTAGGAAAAGCTAGGCAGCAAGGAGAGTCTATGGTAGAAGTGGAGAAGCAGCAGTTAAAAGTGACCTTATATGAGAGTAGTTTGGTTGAGAGTGAACAGCAGTTAGAGAGGACGTTATGTGATAGGAGCTTAGAGGAGATGCATTAGGTGAAAGTGACGTTAGATGAGAGTAGACAGGAAGTGGAGGGGACGTTAGGTGAGAGTAGTTTAGAGGAGAGAGAACAGCAGTTAGAGAGGACGTTATGTGATAGAATCTTAGAGGAGGAGAAGCAGCAGGTGAAAGTGACGTTAGGTGAAAGTAGCTTAGATAAGAATAGGCAGGAGTTGGAGGGGACGTTAGGAGAAGGTAGAGGAGATGAGGAGGGGCAGCAGGTGAAAGTGACGTTAGGTGAGAGTAGCTTAGATAAGATGAGGCAGCAGGTGAGGTTCACGTTAGGAGAAGGTAGAGGAGATGAGGAGAGGCAGCTGGTGAAAGCGACGTTAGGTGAATATCAGCAGGGAGATCCTAGTAGATAGGACGAACAGAAGGTGGAAATCAGGAATTATAGAAGTTGAAAGAAACAGAGTAAACAGATGGTATTGCCTAGGAAGTTAGATTTGATTTATGAAGTAGTAGGCCTACTTGGTGAACAAGAGTAAGGGTAACATTGATTTTGAAAACGGAGTTTTATGTCTGGAGAGGGACATTAAGGTTCAGGGAATTAAGATGAGGTGTGAATTAGTTGAGATGGATGGTGCGTGCATTAGTAAGGGTTTGGAGGGGATGTCATCAGAGGTGTCTGACGAGGAGGCACAGCTGGAGGCTGGAGGTCGTATTTGGTTGAGGAACATCGAGGTGATCCACTTTGGGGGGTCGTGGACAGAAGTAAATTGTGTGGTGAGAGTAAGGAAAATTTATTGGAAGTTTTATTGAGTAACAAAGAAGTATTGAGTGAGAAACCTAGATTAACGCACGTATACACCCATCAATTCGAGCTGGTTGATAGTTCACCTATTTCAGGACCCAGATATTTCATTTTTTCAGGTATGAGGCTGCCGTGGAGAATGAAAGTAGACATATGATAGACTTAGGGGTCATAGAGCCAAGTAAGGGTACTGGGGAGTATTTCAAAGCAGGGAGAGATAAGTATGATGGCTCGGGAAGGTATTATTGTGAGGGAGTTTTATTGTTGGTGATGATGATCACAGAGCGGGAAAGAGACGAGAGCAAGGCTCAGATCTTTAGTTTGATTTTTATAGTGGTGATCAGATCTTATTCAGAATGCCGTGCACTTTTTCCGTTGTTGGCCGGGAAAATTTAAGAGTCCTTTTCAAATGTTCAAGGACCCTTCGTAGTTAATAAGCGTATTGGAGAGTGTGCGTGTAGCCTAACAGACCACTAAGGTATCATTGTGGGGTGATACAATGTCCATAACCTTAAGAAATATATTAGCATGTAATGGTAGGGCAGATCCTCAGAGACAGATTTAGCCGACATTGTGGTGTATTACACAGGTACACTTCAAGAAACGACGAAGAGGCTACCATTAGCCAAGTGAAATAAAGCAGAGCAATTGAGTGAAAATGCATTTTAGCATGTATTTCGGCGTGTGCAACATGGTTCTGTGCCATATCGATCATGTTTGACATGGCGAAGCAAAGGACACGTGAGCAATTTCCGTATGAGCTAGTTTTTGGACACTTGAGTAAAGTCGATGTGAGGTAGATTTTAGGAATATGCAAAGACTGTTGAGAAAAAGATATGTAGAGTCAATATCAAGAGAATGAAATGTATTGAGGGTTATTTTATATTTGAAGGGTGATTTCTGTACGTTGTCTATAGTGTATATTTTGTTTTAGGGTTATTTATGTATTTCTGTGTTTTTGTGATGGAGTTCCCATTCACATATACGTGGGAACTCCATGGAGAGGAATTGTAACCACCCCGGTTACAAGGAACTGAACTCGTGTTCTGGGGAGTTACGAATTTTATTAATGTGATGTGTATATTTTTATTTGAGGTCTTGTCATGTCTTTTAACTATTTATCAGAATGTATATTAAGACGTGCTTGATTTACAAGTAATTTGTTTAGCGTATAAATATTGTAATTTTAGCAGGATCCAAATCTAGGGAAGTTGAAATATTTTAACATTGGGAAGATGTTAAAATAATGTAACAGGAAAATGTATACGAACGAGGAAATTGTCTTGTTGGTGAAGCCGGGTTTTCCCCGTGGGCCGAGTGTGGTGGGGTGAGTGACCGCGCTGAGGAGATGTGACAAACCTGTACTGTTGTTGAGTCCAGAGTATGTCGGGGAGAGGGGTGTTACATATGGTAATATTTTGTGTCGGGCCTGGTGATTGGTCGGAGCCCGTGGATGGACCCAGGAACACCAGCGAGTTGGTGGGGGATGTTGACAGTTACTTAGAATCGGTGACGGCTAGTGAGGTCACTTGCTTTTGAACCACGGTGCGGTACACACTCGATTTTGAACCGCGGGGCGGTGTCGTCTTAGTTATCAGACCGCGTGTGAGCGGAAGTTATTCTTCGGTACTCCATGGGAGTAGGACTTGTATTTTTGGTTTAGTGAGTTGACGAAGAGGTATTACAGTATAACACTAGTCGTGTTCTTGATACAATAATCAAGTTGCTGGCTATAACTTCTGGATTGAATGATGATCCTAGTCTTAAGTATATCGCCAAGATTACTTATTTCGAACAGCACTAAGTATTGTGATCTGATATCTGTACATCTGTATTTCAACTATAGCGGCAAATTATTCGTCCAGGAATGCAAGTCAAATATGTTAAGCATTATTAATTTCACGTGCGGAGTTAATGTGACGATCCTAAACGGATTCCAAGCATTTGTACGGTACTAGATCCACGACGCAAATTAAATCGTTGGATGCTGGTTACAAAAGTAACAAACATAATAGTCATCATAAAAGTAGAAATGGCGTGTGAAACAAAATTAAATGTGCTGCGAGTAAATAGGCCTAATTCTTTGGGAGCACTAACCCCAGAATGACAGTAGTAGAGTTAGGTCACCACTACTGAAGCCAACATCTGTAAGTACCAGTCAACTTTATTCCTGAGGGTCATCTATATCATGCCATACGTGTATCTGTGTAAATACGATAGGGAGTGTTTATTCTGTACGAGGAGGATCCTGCGAAATGTTTGTTTTATGTCTGGTATAACAATATATTATCGATTTTACCAGAATCTGGAGGGTTTTATTTATTAGGTAACTTGCACATCTCTATGCATAATTATATGTGATGACGGCCTCCTCCCTTGTAAAATTTCAATCCGGAGGTAAACTAGTCCCCCGTTCGGTTCTCCGGGTGGGGACTACTCAAGAGGGGTTAACATCACAGAAGTGACAAAAAGGAAATCTGACATTCTACCGATCGGAGCGTGGAATGTTAGAAGTCCGCTAGGAAGTGGAAGGTTATAAAACTTTGAAAGGGAAATGGTTAGGTTGAGGTTGGATTTGGTTGGGATTAGTGAAACGCGCCGGCAGGAAGAACAGGACTTTAGGTCAGGTGACTATAGGGTCATTAGCACTAAATCAAACAATGGCCAAGCAGGGGTTGGTCTCATATTGAGTAGGAAACTTGGACAGCGGGTGGAATATTATGAGCAATATAGTGAACGGATTATTGTAGC